>OX419755.1:52366635-53789113 GCA_948567375.1 Lunularia cruciata | reverse complement strand
TTCCATTGTGGAGTTCAGAGGAAGCATTGCAGTAGCATGCAGATTAGTTGGTGCAGCAAGCTTGGAGTGGAGCCTTCGTACCATCAGGAGATGAGTGTGAGGATGAGCCTCCAGAGGCAATTGCTTTGACACCTCAGGATACCACACTCATTGCTTGGCAGTATCCAGTAGAGGAGATATGCCTATTGGAGTTGTTTGGTAGGATCAGCACCGGACTAGCTACGGTGTTATAGGCGGGTATACGAGTACAAAGGTACTTATATGTAGAGAGAGATGAGACTGCTAGGCGAGTCTCTCTACATCATGTGGCACACTTGGCCTATTGGTATCCGGAGTTATTACCGATGTCAGTAGTCAGAGGTTACCAGAAGGCCCTACCAAGAGACATTTCCTTACTTGGGGCGCATGACCTAGAGAGACATGGGCCTATTCACTTGGTGATTTCTAGATGGCCATGTCAGGGACATACACGTGTGGGCCGCGGTTTGGGTCTTTAGGATCCTCGTTCTAGTGTGTTTTGGGAGATGTTACGGATACTACGACATCTCCAAGTTCATCAATCTGTTTCTCCAGCTTACCTTTTGGAGATCGTTCCTTTGTTGGTTGATTCTCACACCCGAGTGGTGGCGAGTACACATCAGGTCCATTCTTGGATGGGACCTGATGTATTGTTAGATGCAGCCAGAGTGGGATCACAGGCTCATCGTCTTCATCTTTGGTGGACAAACCTCTTACCCAGAGAGGTTCTACAGCGTGCTTATGATGGGATTCAGCAACTGGACCATATTCTTGTTGATGATATCTTGGATGTTGGGCGTCAGTCTCAAACAGTGGTAGTGGCTGATAGGTCACCTATGGCAGTGGTGAACCTAGTTGGACAGCCTAGAGCTACATTTCCCACACTCATGAGTTTCCCAAGGTCTCATGCTTTTCAAGAGGGAGGACCTGGACTTGTTTGGGACTCACAGTTACAGCAGTTGGTGGAGCCCAACGCTGATGAGAGAGAGCGGGCGATGGGTTTTTGCACCGGTATTACCGCTATTCCAATAGTGTTAGAGGTATCCAGGCGTCAGGTGTTAGGTCAGGCTATGGACCTGAACTATTTGACCTGGATTGTGAGCCTTCGCTTGGCAGATCAGCGTAGGATGCACTTGATAGGCATCACCACTTGGACACTTGTGAGCCCTGTGCCTATCGAGACGATTCAGGCACATGCTGGGGGCAATGGACCGAGTGGACATGGTATTCTTGGGACACATCCTGTAGCTACTAGGGAGAGTGGTCTACTTGGAGTCCATCCAGGTGAGCGTGGGCTACTTGGATTACACCCTTGGTCCACATGGGATGCAGCTAGAGGACGTGTGGAGCTTGCAGCCAGAGTGGATGGAGTTTTTTGCACAGAGGTTGGGACCTCTAGTGGTTGGAAGCATGACACTATTGCTCCCAGGGGCCCAGTGTAGCAATCAGTCAGTACGTCTTCTACTCCTACTACAATGACAAAGGATACTTGGGAACCAGATCTTGGACCCCAAGCTTACTAGAGAGGAAAGACGGAGGGTTTGAAGGTTCTTGAGGAGTCACATGAGTTGTTTTGCCTTCAATATGAAGGATTTGGGTGCTCTGAAGGGACCTGGTATACAGATTGAGCTGACTAGCGACACACCAGTTTTCCGATGTCCTTATTGTAATAGTGAGATGGAGAGGACATTGATTTAGAGCCGGAGTAGTGACCTTTTTGAGGCTGGTTTGGTGGAGATTTCACATGGAGAGTATGCATCAGCGACAGTGATGCCAACCAAGAAGGATACGCATGGCAATTATATAGATAGGCGGATGTGTGGAGATTACCGTCCTATCAACCGACAGACCAGGGCTGATTGGTATGCCATGCCTACACCGGAGGAGATTTTTGATGCAATTGGGCATGCAAAGGTCTTCAGTACTTTGGATCTTCGAGCAGGATATCATCAGTTGCCGATCAAAGAGGAAGATAAGTCCAAGATAGCATTTTGGGCTATTGATCCTCACGGCAAGGATGTGTTATATCAATGGAGGTTCTTACCATTTGGGTTAAAGAACACTCCTACTAAGTTCTAGAGGGTCATGGATAAGATCCTAGCTGGATTGGATTTTGCTTGGTGCTATATTGATGACATTTTGGTTTATAGCACTACTGTGAAGGAGCATGAGAGACAGTTATTGGAGGTGTTTGAGAGGTTGAGATCTCATGGACTCAAATTTTATCTTGGGAAGTGTAGGTTCTTCCACAAGTAGGTTGAGTATTTGGGTCACACTATCTACCCTAGAGGACTTGGTGTTCAGCAGACCAAGGTGGAGGCTATTGCACGTATTCCTCGGCCTACGGATGTGAGCAGAGTGTGAGCATTCCTTGGGTTGGTGAACTTCTATCGCCGCTATGTTAGAGGATTTAGTGCCATTGCCAAGGCCTTGACAAAGCTAACCAAGCTTACATAGGAGTGGTGTTGGGGAGATGAGCAAGAGAGAGCTTTTGTAGAGCTCAAGGACAGGTTGACATCTGCTCCTATTTTGAGGAGACCGATCAGGGGACGACCATTTTGGGTTCATACTGATTGGAGTATGTTGGGGCTTGGAGCGGTGCTCATCCAGTATGATGATGAGGAGAAGGAGTTTTTGGTAGCCTATGCTAATTGCTCCAACAATTCAGCGGAGGTGAAGTATAGTTCATATGAGGGAGAGTGCTTGGCAGCAGTTTGGGCAATAGCACATTTCCGATGTTACCTATTTGGTAACCCCTTCACTCTCATCACTGATCATCAGCTGCTGAAGTGGTTGATGGAGTCCGACAAGCTTTTAGGGAAGCTTGCATGATGGGCTCTGATTTTACAGGAGTATGATTTCACGGTTGTTCACAGACCTAAAGTGGTGAACCGTGATGCAGATGTGTTGAGTAGAAACCCATGTCCTAGCCAGTAGGATCAGACCGGAGCACATTGGCATGGTGAGACAAATGAGGAGATGGTGCCAAGTTGGCATGCATTGGCCTTTTTGTGTATATTTGCAGAGGCTTTGGTGGTATCTCTCTCAGCGCATACAAGAGGAGTTATTGAGGTCACAGACCCAAAGAGTGAAGATATTGGTATAGTTCAGCGAGACATTCATGATGATGTCTTAGTGATGGACTATCTTTGCACTGGTGTTGTGGGTGGCGCAGTTGGGGCCAAGGAAAGAGACCGTGTTCTTCAGTGAGCCAGACCGTTCAAATTGGAGGGTAGACACCTTTTGCGTGTATGGGAGGATGGTAGAGTGCGAGGAGTACCACTTCTAGCACAAAGACCACAGTTGGTCCGTCATGCTCATGAGGAGCTAGGACATTTTGGAGTAAAGCGTACATATAGCTTACTCAAGAGTCATTATTGGTGGCACGGTATGCAAACCGAGGTACAGTAGTTTGTTGCCAGATGTATGGTTTGTGACCGGGTTAGAGCATCATTCGATGCTCCTATGCCACAGTTACACCCATTACCTATCATGGGATTGGGTTACCGTTGGAGTTTGGACTTTGGACTTTGCTGGACCTTTACCGTTGATTGTGAGACATCATTGGTATGTTTTGGTGATGGTAGAGCATTTCTCCAAGTGGATTGAGTTGGTGGCACTTCCTGACAAGTCTAGTGAAGGGACAACTTACTCATTCCTGGATCGAGTTCTTAGTCATTTTGGTGCACCAGCTAAGGTTTTGACTAATCAAGGTACAGATTTCTTGGGGGAGTTTTAGGTCTTGTGTGACAAGGCTTTGATTGATAATCGTACTACATCCTGAGATCACCCTGAGGCAGATGGCTTAGCAGAGAGAGTGGTTCAAACGGTGAAGAGAGGATTGCAAAAGTATGGTTTGCAGAGAGGTCACTTGGGAGATTGGGATCTCCAATTACCTTGGTTGGCCATGGGCTATCGGTTCAGCCGGCAAGCCTCCTTAGCATCCTTCTCTCCATACTTTCTACTCTATGGACAAGATCCAAATTTACCTGCAGCCATTTGTCAAGATGCTACTGTAGTTTTGGACTTGGATGACCCCGATGTATGGATGATCGCATGTTCTCAGTGGGCAAAGATCTTTCAGAGAGTGATGCCGATGGCCTTTGAGAACTTGGCGATTGCTCAGCATAGAGATACTTTACGCTATGCTACCATTCAAGGAGGAGGTTATAGACCCTTGATCCGTCAATTTCATCCAGGTGACTATGTATATCTATAGTAGACAGCACCGACGACACTTGATGTTTCTATAGGCTACACTATCTTGAGAGTGCACGAGGTTTTGCCATTTGGAGTCCTTGTGTTAGAAGGAAGTGATGGTGTTGTTTGGAAGGATCATGTGCGCAATTGTGTGCCATGCCACCTTCCAAACATTGATGGTACTATGGACCCAAGCTTGGCACTTGTACGTGCATGCTTGAGGTGTATGTTATGTGGCTCTTCTGGTGGAGCTGCTACTATGTTAGTGTGTGATAGCTGTTTGAGAGGATGGCATATGGCATGTATGACTCCTCTCTTCACGGTGGTTCCTTAGGGACAGTGGTTATGTCTTAGATGTACTTGACCTATAACTAGTTCATTCTTTATATGGTATAGATTGCAGACATGCAACTAACGATGGGGCTCCATAGCACCCGGCCTCCTGATCTTTGCCCATTAGAGGGTATACCATATACTTAGAGTAGATGGCTATCTAGAGTTAGAGGGACCTAACCGCCAGCTAGGGGGGCGATTGTGGCACTTTAGAGTCTATATATGACTTATGTGTGAGTTGTGCTTCTATAGTGTATGATGTTTACAGTGATGTATGTTGTGTACCGATGTATATACGCACGACAGCTGTCACGCCATTTGTAGTTCCGCATCTAGATGCTTGGACATTGGAGTTCCAGTGATAGTAGTTAGAGTTATTCTAGTAGTTTCTCAAAGACTACTTTTTGACGGTTAGATTTTGTGTTCGGGGTACTGACTTCACAGTGGGGCCCACCGTCACTTTGCACCGTTCGCACCTTCAAGTGTGCCGTCAGCGGGACCGTTAGGGTTTCAGTGCTAGCTCAAGTCCAGGGGGTATAGTTTTGAAGTGAGCTCTAGAGAGCTCACTTCTCTGATGTTGAGCCTTCGAGTTCTTGGCTATGGTGGACAGAGGCCGGCGAGCGTCACTTGGATTCTCTATGCTTGAGTGGGTGTGACTTGATTGTAATTAGTGCCCAATTGTTGGCAATTTATAGAGTGATAGATCAAGTACTGATCTGAGTTGAGTTGAGTTGAGAGTGTTAAGCAATCTGATTATTGTGGCACTTTAGAGTCTATGTATGACTTATGTGTGAGTTGTGCTTCTATAGTGTATGATGTTGACAGCGATTTATATTGTGTAGCGATGTATATATGCACGACATAGACTCTAAAGTGGCACAATCGCCCCCCTAGCTGGCGGTTGGGTCCCTCTAACTCCAGATAGCAATCTACTCTAAGTATATGGTATACCCTATAATGGGCAAAGATCAAGAGGCCAGGTGCTATGGAGCCCCATCGTTAGTCGTCTGTTTGCAATCTATACCATAGAAAGAATGAACTAGCTATAGATCAAATACATCTAGGACATAACCATTGTCCCTGAGGAACCACTGTGAGAGGAGGAGTCATACGTGCCATATGCCATCCTCTCAAATAGCTATCACACACTAACATAGTAGCAGCTCCACCAAAAGAGCCACATAACATACACCTCAAGCATGCACGTACAAGTGCCAAGCTTGGGTCCATAATACCATCAATGTTTGGGAGGTGGCATGGCACGCAATTGTGCACATGATCCTTCCAAACAACACCATCATGTCTTTCTAACACAAGGACTCCAAATGGCAAAACCTCACACACTCTCAAGATAGTGCGGCCTGTCAAAACATCAAGTATCATCAGTGCTGTCTGTTGTAGATATACATAGTCGCCTGGATGAAATTGACGGATTGAGGGTCTATAAACTCCTCCTTGAATGGTAGCATAGCATAAAGTATCTCTATGCTAAGTAATCGCCAAGTTCTCAAAGGCCTGTGAGCCGGCCTGTCTCTCACTCAGGATGAACCTCTGATGGCTATTATGGTAGCGCACCATGGACTAAGAAGGCAAGGAACCCCAACTCCATCATACTCCTCCAAGGCTAACACTCCAAGACTCAAGACATTGCTCACTAGAGAACTCAATGAGAGAGAGATAGTTGCAAATGAAAGGATGATGAGTACCTCCTCACTCCTTGTTTATATACTTGTGAAATAGTTACGTACCAAAGTTACTAATTACCGTAGTAACTCAAGTTACTAGACTAAAAGTCAAGTAAAGTCAAAAAGTAGAAAGGAATATCCATTCACATGGGCATATTCCCCTAAGCATGTGGTCTTATCTTGACCCAACCACTAAAGCAAGGATTCCTTCACATGGGCTATCCTTGGACTAAAGAAGAATCCAAAACAAAAAGGCTTGCGGGCCCAAGAGTTCTCAACTCTTTCCCCAAAGCCAAACACCTAGGAATAATACCAAGTCAACACACTAAAATCCAAAATAGTGGTGCTCATCTTTTCTACTTCCTCTAAAGTAAGGTCCCATCTATCTTAGCTATGACTAACTTTAGCTAACCATGACTAATATAGAACCATCCTTTATCTCTATATAAATAATATCTCTTAAGTACTTGTAATACCAAGCTAAATATCACAATACCACACACATGCACAAATGGGTGTTACATTTACCCCCGGACTAAGTTTTCACTTTGTCCTCAAAGTGAAGGTCTCTCTACCTTCTATGGTACATCTTCAACTTATCATGGTTAATCCTATCAAAGTGTCTTCCTCCCAACTCCTTGAGATCATAGGTGTAATTGCCCCACACCTTCTCCACTATGAAAGGTCCAAAGTACTTAGGCAAAAACTTCTTTTGCACTCTCTTGAATCGAATGGAATCAAACAACATTACCCAATCACCTTCTTTGAAAGGCTCCACCTTCTTCTTGCCTTGCCTCTTGTCATAGCTCTCCTTTTGTTTCCTTTGGGCTTGCTCCACTCGAACCATAGCAACTGCTCTTGCCTCTTCCAACTCCATGAGTTGATCCTTCCTTGACTTCCCTGCATCACTTCCTTGTGCTTTCTTCAATCTCCTATGAATGCTTTGGAAGGTAGGAAGATCAAAGTGAATAGGTAAGGTAGACTCAATACCATACACCAATTGGAATGGAGAATATCCAGTGGAAGTCTTCATGGTTGTCCTATACTCCCACAAAACTGCATGAATCCTCTTGTCCCAATGATGTTTAGCCCCCTCCATTTCTGCATCTTTGGCCAACATCATGCACAAGGTCTGATTGGTTCTCTCTGCCAAGCCATTGGAATTTGGCTTATAGGATGTAGTTACTCTATGTGTGATAGAGAAATGTCGTAGCATGGCTGTAGTAATGCTTCCTGTAAACTCTCCTCCTCTATCAGAAACCAACTCCAAAGGGCATCCAAACCTAGTGATAATGCGTTCATAAAGAAATCTACCCACTTCATCTTCATTCTTGTCCCTCAATGGTCTAGCCTCAACCCACTTGGTAAGGTAATCAGTAACTACCACAATGTACCGATTGTTCCTTGGGGTTCTATTGAGAGGTCCTACAAAATCAATTCCCCACTTCTCAAAAGGTCCTAGCAATGGAATTGATCTAAGTGGTGGAGTGGATGTAGACTTTCTAGCAAAAGCTTGACAAACATGACAAGTTTTGCAATAATCAAGGCAATCCTTGAAAATCCCTCTCCAATGGTAACCTGCATCTAGAATCTTGAAAGCAGTCACCTTTCCTGCAAAGTGTCCTCCACATACTAAACCTTCATGAAACTCCTTTATGAGTAGGATAGACTCTTCCTTACCCACTGCTCTTCGAAGTAGACCATCTGCTCCTTGGTGAAAAAGAATATCATCCACCATTGTGTAAGGTCTAGATCTTGCTGCAAGGGCCTTCCTCTCCCTAGCATGCATCCCTTCGGGATAGTTACCTCTTGTCACAAAATCCACAATCTCCTTGTACTCCATTGGAACCTCTTGAGTGACTGAGATTGTCATGAGCTCCTCATCCGGGAAGGAATCATCTACTGGCTCATCTCCATCATGATCATAGGCTCTAGATAACAAATCAGCATTTGCATGTTTCTTTCCAGGCCTATCCTCAATTGTGTAGTCATACTCAGACAAGAGAATCATCCACCTTGCTAGTCTCCCTTCAACATTAGGCTTGTTGAAGATGTACTTCAAAGCCTTGTGATCCGTGACAATTGTGGCTTTCCCTCCAATCAAGTAGTGTCTAAACTTCTTGAGACCAAAGATCACTGCCAACCCTTCTCTCTCTGTGACAGAGTAGTTCTTCTCTGCTGAAACCATCTGCCTACTAGCATAAGCTATTGGATGATCATGCCCATCTTGGTCTAATTGACTAAGAGTGCATCCTATAGCTACATTAGAAGCATCAGTGTAGAGGATGAAAGGCTTACTCCAATCAGGTTTAGCAAGAATTGGAGCTACAACAAGGGATTGCTTGAGCTCCTCAAAAGCTTTGAGAGCCTCCTTGTCTTCCAAAATCACCATGTAATCTACACCCTTCTTCATGTAGATGGTCAATGCATAAGCCTTGTTGGAAAATGAGAAGATGAACCTCCTATAGTACCCAACCATTCCCAAGAATTGGCGTAACTTTGTCAAGCTTGAAGGGAATGGAAGGTCTGAGATTTTCCTCACCTTCTCAGGATCAACTGCTATTCCATCCTTGGAGATGATGTGCCCCAAAAGTAGACCTTCTTCACATCCAAAAATGCACTTCTCTGGGTTGAGTGATGCATTTGCCTCATCCAAGCGTTGCAAGACTTTGATTAGGTGCTCAAAGTGCTCCTCCTTGCTCCCATAGACACAAAAGTCATCAATGAAATCTCTCACAAATTTCCCAATGAAAGGTTCAAATACCTTGTTCATGAACCGTTGGAATGTGGCTGGAGCATTGCAAAGCCCAAAAGGCATGACCTTGAAAGCGTAAGTTCCCCAAGGTGTGGTGAATGTGGTGAGTTGTTGATGCTCTGGTGCAATCTTGATTTGGTTATATCCACTATAACCATCTCCAAAACTGTACCTCTCATGACCTGCAACCTCCTCCAAGATCTCATCAATGAATGGCAATGGGTAGTAGTCCTTCTTGGTAACAGCATTGAGCTTCTTGTAATCCACACATACCCGAAGCTTGCCATTCTTTTTCTTCACAATGACAATTGGAGACACCCATTCTGAATTCTCCACCTCAAAGATAAATCCAGCCTCCTTGAGCTTATCAATCTCCTCCTTCACAACCAAAGATATTGGTGGGCTAATGCGACGTTGCTTTTGGCGGATTGGTCTTGCATGTGACTCCACCTCTATCTTGTGCTCCTCCAAGGTGACTTCCTTCAAATCCTTGTAACTAAAAGCAAACACATGGATGAACTTGCGGAAAATCTCCTCAAATCTCACCTTCTCCTCCTTGGTAACATTTGGGCCATACTTGAGGGTAGATAACCTTCTCTCTACCTCCTCAAGTGTCAATGGTGATTTATCTGGGTCCTTCAAAACCTCTGGCTTAGGTGCAAAATCCATAGCACACAAGGGATACACATCTGAATCAGATTCAGATTCATCTTCCTCCGTGGAAGTCTCCTCTTCCATGCTTGTGTCCACACCTGAAGCTCCTTCTTCAGAATCTGATTCCCAATAATTAGAAGATGGGGTATCTGAATGTGAAGTGTTGGTGGTGTTAGTCACAGGAACAATGACTCTATGGTTTGATGGCCCAATCCTCAAGTACCCTTTGTGCCATCGATCAGTTGTGCGTGCTGCTCTCAACCATGGCCTCCCAAGAAGTAAGTCATAGCTTGAATCCTTCAAGACTTGGAAAGTCATGAGATTTTGAACTCCCATAACTGAAACTACCACCTTATCCATCACCCCTACTGGTCGAACTTGTTGCTTGTTTGCCATGCTCACCACAAATGTTGAAGGTCTTGAGGGTATCATACCCAACTTCTTCATCAACCTTTCTGACATGGCATTCACTGCTGATCCTCCATCAACCAATGCATCCTTGATGTTGTGACCATTCACTCTCACATCAATCTTGGAGGCATATTCACAAGCCTCCCATGGTGCTGGCTTGGCATCCACCACCCCCATTGATACTGGAACTTTTGCCTTCTTCTTCTTTTTGCTCCTTGTAGAACTCAAACCACCTCTAAGCTCCTTTCTCAAGGTAGGGTTCAAAGCAATTAATTGGCCCACTGTGATGTTAGCCTTGTGACTACCAACATCATCCAACACATTGTAGTTCCATTGTTGCTTTGAGATCAAGAAGTCCTCCATCCCCAACTTCTTCCTTGGAGTCTTTGTTGTTGATGGTGTTGAGGTGCGAGTGCTCCTAGTAGACATAGGAGTATCCTTGCTTGAAGTAAATCCTTGAGAAGAGTGAACATCCTCTGCAAAACGAGCTCTCTTCTTCTCTTGTGCCAAAAGCTCCAAATTAAGACCCTTGGAGTTTGAGCACTCTCCCTTCTCATACTTGCTCTCAACCACATCTATGGATGCTATCCCCTTACCTTTGTTGGGATTAGGAGCCACTTGGGTTTCACTACCTCCCTCTTTCCCTCTATTGGCTCCCTCATAACCCCTTCCTCCATGGTAAGTGGAATTTGGGCAATTCCTTTGGATATGGCCTCTTCCTCCACAACCAAAACAATTTCTATCATTGAAATTGTTGGCTGGTTGGCCTCCTCTATATGGATAGTTTCCATAACTCCTAGGTCCTCTCCCTACATTCTGATCCACCTCTCTCTTCTCCCATAGTTGCACCACATTGATCTTGAGATCCGCAAGTTGTTCTGTGATGGTTTGGAGTGGATCTTTTGGTGGAGGTGCAAGAATTGGAGCAACTACTACTTGTGGTGCAACCCTTGTCACCAAAGTATCAGAAGTTCCACCATACTTGTAGCCTTGAGGAGGATGCACAACCTCCTTCACCACCAAATCACTCTCATCCCCTTCCAAACTCTCCTCCATACGAATTGCGATCTTGATAGCTTCAACCTTGGAAGAAGGTTTCTCATATCTCACCTTGCTTCTAATTTGTGGTCTCAATCCTCCCACAAAATTCTTGGTGAGCATGGCCCCTATGCCAATCATTGTAGTCTCCACATCATCCCCACCCTTCCTCAACACTATGCAAAATCTGGACTCCAACTTTTCCACTCTTTCCACATAGACCCTCACTTTCTCTCCATCTCCTTGCTTGAGAAATGTAACCTCACTCATCAATCTCTCATAACTCTCATCAGGTAGAAAGTTCTCAATGAGTGCTGAAGTCAAAGTCTCCCAAGACTCCTCTTCCCCCTCTCTCCTCTCTCTCTTTTGGTATTCTGACTCATACCATGTAAGTGCTGCATCCTCAAAGAAATCTGGTAATAATGAGGCCCACTCATTCTTCCTCCTCTCATTGTTTCCTATGCAAGCTCTCTTGAAGTCTCTCACAAAGGCCTCCACATCTTCTCCATCCTTGCCAAAGAAAACCGGAAGTTTCCCCATCTTAACCCCTCACTATCTTTCTTTTCTCTTAATTTTTTTTTTCTCTTTTCTTTTCTCTCACTCTATTACTAATAGAGTATATACATGACTAACACCATCTGAGAATAATCCACTCTAGGGAACACAAAAGGTTCAGGTTGCTCCAAGATTTCTATAGCAACATCAAATCCTAGAGTGCATATTAATCTAACTCTCATGGATAGTTTATCCATAAGTTGAAAGATTATCTCCATCACTAATCTTGAGAACTAGCTGATGAAGGTGGTAGTATTTCTGTAGCTGTACTAAGACTCTCTCCAAGATCCTTCACCAAAGTTTCCAAAAGTGCTTTTACTCCACTACACTCATGTCCTTTTGGAAGTCCTTCAACTCCACAAACCTCACACAACTCCTTGGTCTTAGATCTTCTCCCTCCCAATCTTGGTGAAGAAGGTCCAACATGCAAACCCAAGTCAAGTAAGCCTCTCCTTTCCCTCAATCTCTTGCTCTCAAAGGTTAATGGACATGAACTTGCCTTATGTCCCTTCTCTCCACATAGAAAGCACTTAGACTCACTCTTTCCTCCAAGTGGTGTAGGTTTTTGGATCCTCTCAACACTCTCTTCAAATTCTATTGTAAACTCTCTTTTCCTCAAATCCACCCCTACAATCACCTCAAACCCTTGGGGAACCTTGCATAATCTCAATTTCCACTCTTGATGACCTTCCATGTTCCCAAAGATGAATCTAAACACTCAAACATGCTTTTTGTTGATCTCAAACTTCTCATGCATGAGATCTCCACTCTGCAGAATTGACCCTTCCTCACAATGTCACTCAAATCTCCCAACGAATATGTCACAGTCCTCTGAAATTTTCCACACTTGATTACAACTCTAGGGCGTCCCTCCCTGCAAAATTTTAGATCTTTTCATCGAGCCATTTGGCCTAGACACCTTTCTATTCAGCACCCATATTTCAGATTTGGTCTGAAAACTACCCCCCTCACTTCAAAAACTCATAACGCACTGCGCAAAAATTATCTCTCTCTAATTTTTGTGGCACCAGGTAGGATACAATGCACTGAATTTTCTTGGAAATTTTCAGGACAATTCACTAAAAATTGAAGAAATGGCAGACTCTGTACAATTTTCCAGAGAGCATGCAGTTGCGGGAGCACTTTACCCTATCAACTTTCAAAAATTCTAGCCCAGTGCGCATAGAAGCTCTCTCAATAATTTCAAGTGTGCTAACTGAAAGATAACCCAAGCTATCATGTGTAGAAATCTCAAGTCCAGATCTCAAACTTGAGATTTTGCCCAAAATCACCTTAATCCCCAAAATCTGCAATCCACCTCACACAATCTCTCCAATTCCTCTCATGTGTACAAGATGTACAAAATCACCTCAAAGACATCATAATGAACTACAGGGTATACAAATGGATCTTGGTTCTCTAACATAAGTTCAGCCCTCTCCTCTCCTAATGTTCTCTCCAAGTGAGCTCTCATAGCCTCCTTCTGCCTAATGTAGAATTGGACGCGGAACATTATCTTGCCTTCTAGAGAGGTCCCGGCAACGGAACCAAAAATGTGAGCCGGCCTGTCTCTCACTCAGGATGAACCTCTAATGGCTATTATGGTAGCGCACCATGGACTAAGAAGGCAAGGAACCCCAACTCCATCATACTCCTCCAAGGCTAACACTCCAAGACTCAAGACATTGCTCACTAGAGAACTCAATGAGAGAGAGATAGTTGCAAATGAAAGGATGATGAGTACCTCCTCACTCCTTGTTTATATACTTGTGAAATAGTTACGTACCAAAGTTACTAATTACCGTAGTAACTCAAGTTACTAGACTAAAAGTCAAGTAAAGTCAAAAAGTAGAAAGGAATATCCATTCACATGGGCATATTCCCCTAAGCATGTGGTCTTATCTTGACCCAACCACTAAAGCAAGGATTCCTTCACATGGGCTATCCTTGGACTAAAGAAGAATCCAAAACAAAAAGGCTTGCGGGCCCAAGAGTTCTCAACTCTTTCCCCAAAGCCAAACACCTAGGAATAATACCAAGTCAACACACTAAAATCCAAAATAGTGGTGCTCATCTTTTCTACTTCCTCTAAAGTAAGGTCCCATCTATCTTAGCTATGACTAACTTTAGCTAACCATGACTAATATAGAACCATCCTTTATCTCTATATAAATAATATCTCTTAAGTACTTGTAATACCAAGCTAAATATCACAATACCACACACATGCACAAATGGGTGTTACAGGCCATTGGCATCACTCTTCAAAAGATCTCTGCCCGTTGAGAACATGTGCTCATCCATACATTTGGGTCATCCAAGTCCACAACTACAATAGCATCACAACGAATGGCTATAGGTAAATCTGGATCTCATCCATAGAGCAGAAAGTACAAAGAGAAGGATGCTAAGGAGGCTTGCCGGCTGAACCGATAGCCCCTGGCCAACCAAGGTAACTTGAGATCCCAATCTCCCAAGTGGCCTCTCTGCAAACCATACTTTCGTAATCCTCGCTTCACCGTCTGAACCACTCTCTCTGCTAAACCATTTGCCTCAGGGTGATCTCGGGAGGTAGTATGATGATCAATCAAAGCCTTGTCACACAAGACCTGAAACTCCCCCAAGAACTCTGTACTCTGATCAGTCAAAACCTCAGCTGGTGCACCAAAATGACTAAGAACTCGATCTTGTTTGATTCCATTTGATTCAAGAGAGTGCAAAAGAAGTTTTTGCCTAAGTACTTTGGACCTTTCATAGTGGAGAAGGTGTGGGGCAATTACACCTATGATCTCAAGGAGTTGGGAGGAAGATACTTTGATAGGATTAACCATGATAAGTTGAAGATGTACCATAGAAGGTAGAGAGACCTTCACTTTGAGGACAAAGTGAAAACTTAGTCCGGGGGTAAATGTAACACCCATTTGTGCATGTGTGTGGTATTGTGATATTTAGCTTGGTATTACAAGTACTTAAGAGATATTATTTATATAGAGATAAAGGATGGTTCTATATTAGTCATGGTTAGCTAAAGTTAGTCATAGCTAAGATAGATGGGACCTTACTTTAGAGGAAGTAGAAAAGATGAGCACCACTATTTTGGATTTTAGTGTGTTGACTTGGTATTATTCCTAGGTGTTTGGCTTTGGGGAAAGAGTTGAGAACTCTTGGGCCCGCAAGCCTTTTTGTTTTGGATTCTTCTTTAGTCCAAGGATAGCCCATGTGAAGGAATCCTTGACTTAGTGGTTGGTCAAGATAAGACCACATGCTTAGGGGAATATGCCCATGTGAATGGATATTCCTTTCTACTTGTTGACTTTACTTGACTTTTAGTCTAGTAACTTGAGTTACTACGGTAATTAGTAACTTTGGTACGTAACTATTTCACAAGTATATAAACAAGGGGTGAGGAGGTACTTAGCATCCTTTCATTTGCAACTATCTCTCTCTCTCATTTAGTTCTCTAGTGAGCAATATCTTGAGTCTTGGAGTGTTAGACTTGGAGGAGTATGGTGGAGTTCGGGTTCCTTGCCTTCTTAGTCCATGGTGCGCTACCATAATAGCCATCAAAGGTTCATCCTGAGTGAGAGATAGGCCGGCTCACAGTACCAACACCACCAAGTGCCAATACCAACTAAGCACCACCCACTAATGTAACTCTAATCGAGATAACTACACTAGGGAAAAGGGCAACCTGTAACTTGCCATCATAACACACACTCTTATGGTCTGTAGGTCATCACTTCTTGCCTCACCGGAGTGAAACAAGGTAGTCTGATTGGTCATCACTCCAGCCTCACTACCAAGAGCACACCAGAGCACCAATGCTCAAAAGTCAGGGCACCTCACACAAATGTGGTGCACAAATAAGAAGCATAGAATGGAGGGGGTCCAATCACAAGAAATCTAAACAAAAACCTTCCATCTCATAACACAACATGGGACTGACTCTGCCACCATTTGGCATTTGACATAAGAGGAGTTTGTATCTAAGTCCTAAGCTACTAGGATCACCAAGAATGGGATCAAACTGCCTCTCCTAGCCAAAGCTACATGTGTATAGATAATAGTGACACAATCACTAGGACAACAAGTGAGGGTGGACCAATTTGCTAGGGCACAGTCTAGGAACAAGAGATCTAGGGGTCAAACCTTGTTGCGCACAATCTAGCAAGAAAAGCAGATTTTGCCAACCAATGACCAAGATCTACTCTAAACTAGCTAGCCTCATGCCAGAAAGCTGGCTTGATGGCTCTTCTAGGCCTTTGTAGCCTCTCATAGCCCACAGCCCTATGCCTCAAAGCCTTGAAATGCCAAAATTCAGCCAAATGAGGCCTTTCTTCTTGCAACTTCGAACTTCCTCCAAAATTTGGCAAAACTTCTCCAAACTTGCAAAAGTCCTCTAAACTAGCAAAAGTACTCCAAATCTAGCCAAAATCTGAAGTAAACCCTAAAGTTGGCTGTCCGCCAAATCCCCCGCTAACTTTCCACTCGAGCCAAATTGAAAACACGGGTTTCTCCAAATCACAAATTCATGAGAATAGCTTCCCAACTCCACCTTCAATTTGACTTTTTGAGCCCAACTCGTAGCAAATTGGTCCTACCTTCACCTCTTGGGCTCAAAATCACAACCACTGCTCAAAATTTGCTCCTTCTTTGATAAAAAATTGGCCAGTGCTTCCGTACACCGTTTGCCTTACTGCCAAATCTACATCAATTGAACAAGCTTCTACACACTAGGGAAAAGTTGAACTTGAATCGAGCTACCAACAATCCACCAAGCTTGGAAATATCACCAACACTCAAAGTTCCTGCACCCGATTTCCCCCTGACTTGACTTCTCTAATGCAAACGGATTGTTTACCACTCTCAACTCAACTCAACTCAAATCAGTACTTGATTTGTCACTCTATAAACTGCCAACAACTGGGTATTGATTACAATCAAGCCACACCTACTCCTGCATAAAGAATTCAGGTGACGCTCGCCGGCCTCTGTCCACCATAGCCAAGAACTTGAAGGCTCAACATCAAAGAAGTGAGCTCTCTGGAGCTGCACTTCAAAAGTATACCCCCCGGACTCGAGCTAGGTCTGAACCCTAATGGTCCCGCTGACGGCACAGTCAATGGTGCAAATGGTGTAAAGTGATGGTGGGCCCCATCGTGAAGTCAGTACCTCAAACACTAAATCTGACCTTGGAAAGTAGTCTCAGAGAAACTGCTGAAATAACTCTAACTACTATCACTGGAACTCTAGTGCCCAAGCAATCTAGATGCGACACTACAAATGGCGTGACACATCCCCATTTTCATGGATTACTTATATTTCATCCCCTTGGTCCTATTTGAAACCATCTTTCTCCAAATTTACTACACCTAAACTTACCAATGCAAGGGGAGAGATATTTTCCTTGCCCCCAAACATTACATCCATCCTCTACAAATATGGACACTTGTGATTTAATTTATCTTTGATGATTCTACACCTTCCTTCATCTCACTCTATGTCAACTATTCTCCAATGGACTTATCTTTCTAGTCATGAGTGAACTTGTAAGACTTCATATGCCTTATCCACTTTTTGTATAACTTTTCCCCATTCATTGACTCAAGAAATCTATAAAAGATCAAGACCGAGGAGAGAAATACAAGAATGGAAACTCACATTGGGACACTTGAATATGTGAAAACTCTGAATGCCTAGCATGAGCTTTGACTCTTGTATTTATAGGGATCATACAAGGCTCTTGAGAAGCTTCTTAAAAATCTTCCTTGAACCACTTTCTTGGAGTGCAAGCCAAGTTAATTGGGAAGCTTCTCAAGAAGCTTCCTTCTAGGAGTTGCTTACTTAGCTTGCAAGCTAAGTTAGTTGGAAGCTTCTAGAAGCTAATTACTTGGAATGCAAGCTAAGGTAGTTGGGAAGCTTCCCAAGAAGCTTCCTAGATACTTCTAAAATACTCTAGGCTAATTTGTCTTATTTGCTAGTTTGTTAGCCCTACTAACTTTGTTGCTAAACTCCATATTGTTACATATTACCCCACCGCTAGTTGATAATGTCCTCGTTGCCAATGAAGCTTCAAACTCTTGAATGGCTAGTTGTGCATTCTAGAGATGAGAAAGAGGTTCTCCTATGGCATCATGAAGGGGATACCCTTTCCGAAGGACCTTGTACTCCATATGTTGTCAATGGTCTTGTTGAATGTGGTGATACGTAAGGATACAATCATGATCATTGATAGGGACAAGAGGAGGAGGAGGTTGGACTCGAGAGGAAAAAGAAGAGGGGTTAGGAACAAAGGGTTTCAACTTGGAAACATGAAAGACATGATGGATATGCATATGACAAGGCAAAGCAAGTCGATAAGCAACAAGAGAGACAATTTGGGTGACATCAAAGGGTCATATCCAATTAGAGGCAAGTTTACAAACTTGGGTATCAAGTGGGAGGAGTAGGTTACTAGAGGATAACATGACTTTATCATTGAATTCAAAGATGAGATCACCATGATGGTGGTCCGCATATCATTTCTGACAATTTTGGGCAACAAGGAAATGAGATTTGGCTTGTTGGAAAGATTGGGAGATGGTGGTCAAGAAGGTTGAAGTATGAGGGACCTGAGATGGGGGAGGAGAAAGAAGAGAATCTAGAACAAATGGATCTTGGCCAAAATTGAGAAAGAGAGGAGAAAATCCGGTGCTTGCCTATTTGGAATTGTTGTAGGCAAATTCTACAACTACAAGACATTCATCCCAATTGGTATGGTAGACATTGACAAAGGCACGCAACATATCTTCCGAGGTACAGTTTGTATGTTCGGTTTGTCCATCAGTTTGAGGATAATAGGCCATGGAAAAAGTAAGCTTGGTGCCAAGCATCTCGAAGAGTGCTTGCTAAAACTTCCTAGTGAATTGAGGATCACGGTCGGAGATGAGTATACATGGCATCCCATGATGCTTGAAGACATTGTTGAAGTAGATTTGCACTAAGGTTGGAGCATCCATGGTATCAAAGGTTGGTGCCAAGTGGATTTGCTTACTAAGCTTATCCAAAAACACCACAATTATTGTGTGTCCTTGCTTTGTATTGGGCAAGGATGTGATGAGATCCAAGCTCACATGTTCCTATCAAGTGGATGGAATGGAGAGTGGTTGAAGGAGTCTACTCAGCTTCTGGTTGTAGGCCTTATTGCATTGGCAGCTTTCACACAATTGGACAAACTATTGAACATCATGTGTCATGTTGGGCCAACACCATTGGCATTGGAGGGTACCTAAGGTCTTTTCCACACCCATGTGACCAGCTATTGGTAAATCATGGGCTTCTTGAAGATGCACAAGTCGGTGATCACCTTTGGTTGGAACATGGATCCTGTCCTCATGGAATAGAAGGCCTTCCTTGAAAGAGAAGGTGTTGTTCTCCTTGTCTCCTATTGTAAGACAACCATGTACCATTTGGAAGAAGAGATCTTGTTGTAGAGCTGACCAAAACTCATTTTGGACCTTGGAGTCAATTGCCACCATTGTAATTACCGCCATGATGAGAGGAAGAGACTTCAAATCATGTTGTCATGATAGAGCATCAAGGATGACATGGAACCAACCTAGTTTGTACTCAAGTTTGATGTCAAACAATTGGAGTTGCTCCTCCCATCGATGATGTTAACTCTTCATGTGTTCCAAGTGTAAGGTTTGCAACAATGGTTTGTGATCAGTTTGCATGATCACTTATTTCCCCAAGAGATAATGCCTCCATAACTTGGTGGCATATACCATTGCAAGTTGTTCCCGATCTCGAGTAAAGTAATTTCTTTAAGTTGTATTTAGTCGGCAAGACACAAAGGCGATGGAACGTAGTCCACTTGGGAATTCTTGTTGCAACACTACTCCAATTGCAAAGTTAGAAGCATCAAAATCAACCACACAAGGTAGTTGAGGATCATATGGTTGAAGGATGGGTCTTGGAAGACACCATATGTTTCAGCTTTTGGAATGCTTCTTTATGCTTGGTGGTCCACTGGAAGCTCAAGTTCTTCCCCAAGAGGTCAATTAATGGTGCAGCCACATGTACAGCCATAATACCAAGAGCTAGCAATATGATCTAGATGTGAAATTTGGTTTGGTAACATTTGGAATGATGTTATACATGATGGTCAAAATAGATCACATAGAAGTATCACCAAAAGGGTACTTCTACTAATAGTGCAAGAAACCAAAATAGATTTGAAAACCTTAGAACCACTAGCTAGACATGATTTGAAGGTGAGAATTGGGTTGGTGACATCTGGAAGGATGTTACAAAGGATGTACTGAATAGATCAAAAAGAGGTATCACCAAAAGGGGACTTCTACTAATAGAGTTGGAACCGAAATATGTTTGAAATCTTTGAAGGCAATTTTGGAGGCCTAAATGGATGAATTAGGCCTCAAAAATATGCAGTTTGCCCCCCCCCCAACTAACTAAAGGTCAGCCTTCCCTCCCCCTTGCTTTGTCTTATTGAGAGCTTTCCAGTGGTACCTCACCCACGTGATTTTGAGATTCATACAGGAAGATTCCCTAAAAGATTCCTTCTAGTCAAAGCTTGTTTGACCAACTAGATAGGACCTGGACAGACATGTCACCCATCCAAGTAAGTAATCCAAGGGTGGAGCTTGCTAACATGTCACCTATCTATGTACCTAATCCTATGGTGGAGCTTCATTGGAGGAGATCCACTTTACCTATATAATAAAGAGAAGGTGCTCCTTTGGGGCATTGGAGTTTGAGTATGAAAGTGTGTGTTTCTCATGGTGTGTTTCTCTTCAAGTCTCCTATCCTCGGAGTGTTACAATGGTATCAGAGTAAGTGTTGCCCAAGAGAGCGGATCACCCCTCTTGGAAGAACATGGGCTACTGAGACTGAGTAATTTTGAGGAGAGACATTTTGGTGTAATTGGTAGATTAGGAGGATAGAATGGATACTCCGGGAGGACAATATCCAATGCCTTGCTTTCCATCCTTGAATCCATTCAACATCAAGATTATGTACATTCAGCACGATCAAGTGAGAAGTGTATTTGGTTTTTCACTTTGGAGCAGAGTTCATGGATACAATAATGAATTTGCCAAACCAAGTGATTTTGCCTGTAGTGATTTACGATAGAGAGTGGGATTTGACAATTCACATTTTGTTGTGATAGATTTGAATGTCCCAAATCCTTTTTCTTTTAACACTCAAGTAGAAATTCATTATGTAGTGAGACCAAAAGTGATGTTTAGAGATTTCGTGGTCAGGAATTTTGGTGAGGAATATTACCAACAAGTGGTAGCTTCTGAGGTCCCAATGGTTGTTCCAATAGTTCATGCACCCTCCAGATTGATCATATTAACTCTCTATTGAATTTTAGAGTATAGCAATCGAGTGTTATAGGAACCATGGATCTGCAGGTGCAAGAGTTGGTGCAAGGAATGCAGGGGATGTTGAACAAATTTTGAGAGATTAAGATGACCATGGAGGCGTTACAAAGTCAAGTGCAGACCCTCAGGAATGATCAAGCAATACAAGAAGAAGAGCCGTCTCAAAATCCGATACTTGTGACTGAAGTACTTGGAGAGGCACCCGTGCCTACAAACCCTATCAATGATGAAGCCACATTACTACTCTGGATGGAGAAGACCTACAACATCAAGCCTTACAAGTGCAGCGTACGATGGGGGTAGTGGAGAACTGGATCTCAAGAATGAATCAATATTTTTGGTTGTTCTCAATAGAGACCACCGAGCATGCTACATGCGTGTTTGCATGTGGGTACTTGATCGATAAAGCCCTCACATGGTACGACGCTTGGGAACGATCCATGTTGGTCAAGAGAAGGGAGGTCATATGGATAGCAATGCAAGAAGGATTGCTAAAGAATTTCCAATCGGTGGATTCTATGCAGATGGTCCGGATCCGACTATGGGGATTGAAACAAAAGAACAGCATACAAGAGTATATGGAGGCATTTCTGGATCTACAAGTCACAATAACTGATATGAGTCTAGTAGAGGCTCTTGACAATTTCAAACGAGAGTTGAGGGAGCGGATTCACCAAGAAGTCATGGTACAAAATCTTTGCACGATATTTGAAGCCATTGCTTGTTGCACAAAGAATAGTAGGAGCATTAGGTGGAGGTGAAGGAGTAGTTCCACCTCAACATTATTGGGCAGAAATGCCACCCATGGGTAGACCAATACCGATGGAACTGGGCAACCTTTGGTTTCAAGACCAAGGAGCATGATTGCTTCAAGGAGAACGAGGACGGGTAGAAGAACAGAGAGATGAAGTCCCCCGAGGAGAAGGAACTCAAGGAGAACAACGCCATTGTTACAATTGTGGTCGTATTTGGCATGTATCTACCAACAAAGGCCCTCGACCTCCCAGATGCCCTCGACCTTCATACAGGCAATCTTTGAACAACATGGAGAGACACACTAAAGAGGAGGAGGTGAAAATCACTTTGGAAAATGAAGATCGCCAGTAAATGTACCTCGTGGCCTTACTGGCTCAATAAGGAAGTAGAAAAGCAAGGGAAGGAGTAAGACGAGCACACAAAGGTACCGAAAGGCAACCTCACAATTGATTGTAGTGAAAGGGGTCCTAGAAGGCAATCAAGTGAGAGTGATAATAGATCCGAGAGCCACAAAGAATTTCTTGTCTCGCTCTATTGCAATAAGATTGGGAATGGATCTAGAGAGAGATGAGAGTGAAGAAGTAGAGTTACCTAACAGACAAATAGAGAGGATTGAATTATTACCCAGGCGGGTAACACTCTCTATAGGAAAATATCAAGAAGTAATTGAGTGGCAAGTGATACAATTAGCGCGTTATGATGCAATCTTAGGTATGCCATGGATGGAGCATTACAACCCTATAGTAGATTGGAAGAAGAAAGTAGTGAGAACCCACCAATGGTCGATCATTGGGGTAAAAGAAAAACCACATAGGCAAGAATTGCCTCTGTATGTCATAGGGACAACAACTATTTGTAAGACTAATAGGTGTTTCATGGGTCTAATAAGAGAAGTCTAGAGTGCACAACCTAAGGGACAAATTCCTAAGAAATTGAAGGATGTTGTAAATGAGTTTCAAGATATCTTTCCTAATGATCTACCCTTAGGATTACCACCAAAAAGGAGAATAGATCATAAAATTGAGACACTTCTGGGAAAGACACCTCCCTGTAAGGCCCCATATTGCCTATCACCTCATGAGTTGGAGGAGTGCAAGAATCAAATTGAGGATATGCTGCAAAAAGAGTTCATCCAACCCAGCGTATCACCATATGGGGCTCCGGTCTTGTTTATGAAGAAGAAAGGCGGTACAATGTGCATGTGCATTGACTATCGGGGTCTCAATCAGCAAACAGTGAAGAACAAATATCCCTTACGCATGGATGATCTATTCAATCAACTCAATGAGCAAGACACTTCACCAAACTAGATTTGCGGAGCGGTTAAAATCAAATCCAAATTACAAAGGAGGATGTGTACAAGACTGCCTTTCAAACTAGGTATGGCCATTTCGAGTATCTTGTGATGCCTTTTGGTCTCACCAATGCACCTGCCACTTTCATGAGTTTAATGAATGACATATTTTGTCCATATTTGGATAAGTATGTCATCGTCTTCCTGGATGATATCTTAATATATAGTAGCACGATGACGGAACACAAACAACATCTACAAGAAGTCCTCCAGATTCTAAGACAAAATCGATTGTATGCCAAAATCTCAAAGTGTGAGTTTGGCAAGTCTTAAGTAGACTACTTGGGGCATAGAGTAAGTGTAAAGGGTATTCAAGTATTGACAAATAAAATAGAGGTCATTCAAAAATGGAGTGCCCCAAAAGATCAGACTCAACTCAAGAGCTTCTTGGGTTTGACGGGATTCTATTGTTGATTTATCAAGGACTTCTCCAAGGTTGCACAACCTTTAACAGCACTGCTTGGCAAGGAGAAGAAGTGGACATGGAGAACCACACAAGAGTTGGCCTTTCAAGAATTGAAAGCCGCCTTGCTACATGCACCAATCTTGAAGTGGTATGACCCAAAACGTCCAATCAAGTTAATATAAACGCATCAGGCGTAGCAATCGGAGTAGTCCTACAACAAGAGTGGCATGACGGATGGCATCCCATTGCATATTTCTCTCAAAATTTGTTACCAGTAGAGCGCAACTACCACACCACAGAATGAGAAGAGTTGGTCATCGTCCTAGCAAGCAAGCATTGGAAGCACTATCTGGGCGAGAAGGCATTTGTGCTAGAGACAAACCACAAACCTCTAGTCTACTTCAAGATGCAAAAGGATCTAACTCGTCGCTAGATTTGAGTGGCAACAACGCTTCAACATGACAATCACCTATGTTGAAGGGAAAAAGCAACTTGCAGATGCATTCACCCGCATGCCAATGGCAAATAACTTGGTGGTAGAGGTTCAGATTAACCCTAAATTTTGGCTAGAAATTTTGGCGGCTACAAAAATTGATCCATAGATTGTAGAAGAGCAATCATCCAAAGGTGTCATGAGCACCCAAGGACTCATCTTTTGTGATGGAAGATTATGGATTCTAAATGTCCTAGAATTGCGCACCACCATTCTAGCGGAATGTCATGATTTGGCCATTGCATGTCATGTTGGAGTGGACAAGACCTTGGATACAGTCCAGTGCCATTACTATTGGCCCAAGATGTGCAACAATGTGATGGACTACATGCGTAGTTGCTTACTTTGTCAACAGAACAAAGCTTCTTATCAAGCTCCTGTAGGGCTCCTGCAACCTCTCCCTACTCCTACACAACATTGGGAACAGGTGTGTATGGATCTTGTCTGTGAATTACCCAAGACCACATTAGGATTTGACTCCATTGTGGTCTTTGTGGACCGGCTTAGCAAAATGATTCATGTACGCCCTACCACCAAGGAGGTGACCGCTCCACAACTTGCTCAATTATACTTAGATGCAGTCTTCTCTCACCATGGCTTGTCTCGAGAACTCATCACCGATAGGGGTACTCAATTCACCAGTTTGTTTTGGCACACCCTCTTTGGTTTCTTCAAGACCAAGTTGGCCATGTCCACAGCTTACCACCTACAAATAGATGGACAAACCAAGCGGGCTAATCGCACTATTGAAGACATATTACGCGGCTTCACCTTAGAAGAGCAAGAGAGGTGGGACACCCTACTTCCGTTGGTGGAATTTGCTTACAACAATTTAGTGAATGCATCCACTTAGGTCACTCCGTTCTTCCTCATGTATGGTGAGCATCCCTTCACACCTTCCAGCTTGATGAAGATCCATCCGGTGGCTATTAAGGTCGATGCAGTCAACACATTTGTTTCTAGAATTCAACAAGGGATGGAGAGCGCTAAGCACAAATTATAGATTGCACAAAATTGCCAAAAGCAGTATGCTGATGCACACCGTAGGCACATGGAGTTCAATGTTGGGGATCATGTGTGACTATCAACAACCAACCTCACATTAGTGGGATCTCGTAAGCTCAAACCTTGTTTTATTGGGCCTTTCTCAATTCTCCGTCAAGTCGGCGTTGTGGCCTATCACCTTGAGCTACCACCACACATGAAGATTCATCTAGTGTTCCATGTTTCCCTACTACGTAGATATGCTCTCCGATCAAGCTTGGGTCATTCCACACAAGACATTTGACCTTGTCTGACACTCGTTGATGGCATCGAGGAATATGAGGTGGAGCATATTCTCCAAAAATGCATGCGTGGTACTCGTCATCCACGGGTGGATTATCTTGTCCAGTGGAAAGGTTACCCCCTCTATGAAGCAACCTAGGAACCCATTGCCAATTTGACACATGCACCGGTGTTGGTGCAAGCATTTGAGCAACAGTTGCACAACGAGGACGTTGCGTCTTAAAAGGAGTGAGGTTTGTAATACCAAGAGCTAGCCATATGATCTAGATGTGAAATTTGGTTTGGTAACATGTGGAATGATGTTATACATGATGGCCAAAATAGATCAGATAGAAGTATCACCAAAAAGGTACTTCTACTAATAGTGTAGAAAACCAAAATAGATTTGAAAACCTTAGAACCAATAGCTAGAAATATGATTTGAAGGTGAGAATTGGGTTGGTAACATCTGGAAGGATGTTACACAAGATGGAATGAATAGATCAAAAAGAGATATCACCAAAAGGGGACTTCTACTAATAGAGTTGGAACCAAAATATACTTGAAATCTTTGAAGGCAATTTTGGAGGCCTAAACGGATGAATTAGGCCTTGAAAATGTGTTGACCCCCCCCAATTGAGTAAAGGCTGGCCTTTCCTCCCCCTTGCTTTGTCTTGTCGAGAGCTTTCCAATGGTACCTCATCCACATGATTTTGAGATTCCTATAGGAAGATTCCCTAAAAGATTCCCTCCGGTCAAAGCTTGTTTGACCAACCAGATAGGACCAGGACCAACATGTCACCCATCCGAGTAAGTAATCCAAGGGTGGAGCTTGCTAAC
This sequence comes from Lunularia cruciata, assembly GCA_948567375.1. Taxonomy (NCBI): domain Eukaryota; kingdom Viridiplantae; phylum Streptophyta; class Marchantiopsida; order Lunulariales; family Lunulariaceae; genus Lunularia; species Lunularia cruciata. The sequence continues at coordinate 53,762,960 of OX419755.1, read as the reverse complement.
ATGTCACCTATCTATGTACCTAATCCTATGGTGGAGCTTCATTGGAGGAGATCCGCTTTACCTATCTAATAAAGAGAAGGTGCTCCTTTGGGGCATTGGAGTTTGAGTGTGAAAGTGTGTGTTTCTCATGGTGTATTTCTCTTCAGGTCTCCTATCCTCGGAGTATTACACCACATAAGCATAATAATGGATGAACAGTTGGTTGGCCAATCCATTAAATGCTCGTACTTTTGCAGCATCCTTTGGCGTAGGCCAATCAGTAATGGCCTTGATTTTCTGCTCTTCTATCTTGATCCCTTCCAATGAGATCTTGTACCCAAGAAGGTGACTTCCTTCTACCAAAAGGCACACTTCAACTTCTTGCAATAAAATTTCCATTGTCATAGTCATATTAGACTTCTCTCACATGATTCATGTGTTTTGTATGTCTTGCTATAGATTAAGATATCATCCAAGAACACCACCATGTACCAATCAAATAGTCCATCCAACACTCAATGCATCTGATCCATGAAGACTATTGGAGTATTAGTGAGCCCAAAAGGTAGAACTCTACACTCAAAATGCACATACCTTGTGAAAAAGGCAATCTTTTGCACATCCTCCCTATCAATGAGGATTTGCCAACAGCCATTACAAAGATCCAACTTGGAAAGTATTGTGCTCCACTTAGTTGATCAAGCCGGTCATCAATCTGAGGTAAGGGGTATGCATTCTTCATTGTTTTCTTATTGAGCCCATGGTAATCAATACAAAACCAAAGTCCTCTATCTTTCTTTGGAACAATTGGTGAAGAGGTACTCGGTGTGTGAAATCGGTGCTCCCCAAGAAGAGGTACTATGTCGTGTGAAATCCTTCTCCAATAACTCCGTAAGTCTTGTTTGCAACTCCTCCAACTCCTTTGGTGAGAGCCAATAGATTTGTCTACTCATTGGAGTGCTCTCAGGCAATAACTCAATCTTGAAGGGCATATCACAATTAGAGGGTAATCCCTTTGGCAGATTATCCAGAAACACGTCCGCAAACTCCTAAACTATCTAATCAACCATTGCTTGATGAGGCTCTTGGCTTTCCTTTGATTGTCCTTGTGCAATTGGCTTGATCCACACCGCAAATACATACTTATCTTCCTCCAAAGCTTGCTCTATGGCTGCTTCACTAACAAACTTCCCATCTAAGGACTCATCTCTCTTCAAAGCATGCTCTATGGTTGCCTTCCTGGCAAACTTCCATCTTGGGACTCATTTCCCTTCAAGGCTTGCTTTATGGCTATCTTCTCGACAAACTTCCCATCATGGGACTGACTATTCTTAGGTGTCTTACTCAGAGGTACCAGACAACCTAATCAGAAATTCCTACCTTGATGTTGTACTTGAATTTGTTGTTAGGTCCAATCAAATTGAACCTTATGACATTCAAGCTAAGGTAGTCCTAGAATAATATCGTAGTGTAGAGGTGTCATTACAAACCTCATACACTCCAAATACTCCTTCCCAATCTTGAAGGTAATAGGATGCAAGATATGGAATGCAGAACCCTTTTGACCATCCGCCATCATCAATCTACTTCCAATTACTAGCTTGATAGGAATACCCAATTCCCTTGCTACTTCCATAGACATGCAATTCTCCAAACTTCCAAAATCAACCAAAATCATACAACCCCAATTAGATATCATACCTTGCAAGTGAAGCAAACTTGCATAGGTCAAGCCTTCAATCCCATTAGAATTAATCAAGCTCCCATTAGGCGACTCAAAATCTCCTATTGGGATCTCTTGTTTCCTTGATTGTTCTACTTTACCTATCTAGGCAATTGTAAAGGTTGCCCATTCTTGAGTGGACATTCAACAATACAATGTCCCAAATGGCAATAATAAAAACAACCACCATTTTGGCACAATTTCTCTCTATCTACAATGCCAAGTGATCTGTGTTGAATGGCATCAATCTCCATTGATGTTGGCTCCTCCACATGTGTGTAATATATTGGTAAGTTATGTGGAGGTCAAGGTCAAGACCAAGTTGTTGCAACCAAGGAATCATAATGTTTGGCCAACCGCATGACTTCTTCCAAGTGTTGTGTCTCTTGCATGGTTACCTCTAATTTGGTTCTTGACTTCAAGCCCCTCACAAATTGATCTAGAGCTTCACCTTCCAATATATCTAGAATTTGCATGATGGTGTTTTAGGATTACGTGATGTAACTTCTTACAGAGCTAATTTGTTTCAACTCTGCCAACCTATCCCATGCATCTCGTGTGGCATTTATAGCTTGGATACCAACTAACTATTGCACTCTTGAATTCTGCCCATGTCAAGATTGGTGCAAAAATTTGTCGTTCAACTCACTCCACTCAAAATCTCTACCATAGCTTTGCTACTCCATCCAATTGGCTAGAAGCCAAGAGAATCTATTTTTGCTCGTCTTGCAGATTAGTAGCTTCAAAATAACATTCACAATCAAACAAAAAATTCTCCACTACACACATGAGATTCTTGCCTTGAAATACCTTGGGTTTAGGGAATCAAAATTGATCTTCTCCTTCTCAAATTGGTACTCTCTCTACGTGCTCTTGTCATCAAAGATCTCATTCATCCAACAATTGGGTAAGGTGCTTGATTTGTTGCTACATAGCAAGGATAACCTTGGGTATTGCCGCCATGGTTGCTACTCTATCCTGTCACTCCTAATCTATCAAATTTATTAATACATAGAAGCAGCACGTCCACCGTTCTCTATGAGTTACAACCAAGAAGCACCAAGGGGTCCTCAGATATGCTAATCATATGCAAAAAATCTTGTCCAAAGGATGAGGTGATGAATTGTGTGAAAAAAATGTTTGGATAGTACTTGGACATGAAAATCCTAATGGTTTGGTGAAAGTGGATTTGGTGGTCCGTAAATTCCATCCATCCCATTCTTGCTCTGATACCAATGTAAAGACCAAGACCGAGGAGAGAAATAGGAGAATGGAAACTCATTGGGACACTTGAATATGAGAAAACTCCAAATGCCTAGCATGAGCTTTGGCTCTTGTATTTATATGGATCATACAAGGCTCTTGAGAAGCTTCTCAAGAAGCTTCCTTGAGCTGCTTTCTTGGAGTGCAAGCCAAGTTAATTGGGAAGCTTCTCAAGAAGCTTCCTTCTAGGAGCTGCTTACTTGGCGTGCAAGCTAAGTTAGTTGGAAGGTTCTAGAAGCTACCTACTTGGAGTGCAAGCTAAGGTAGCCGAGAAGCTTCCCAAGAAGCTTCCTAGATACTTCTAGAATATTCTAGGCTAATTTGTCTTATTTGTTACTTTGTTAGCACTACTAACTTCATCACTAAAGTCCATATTGTTACTTTTCCAACTTCATGAGGTAACTTGCTATGTGATTAAAAGTAGTACTCTTCTTCATAGTTTTCTTAGTACTACCCCGTGAATCTATTTGAAATGTTTTGGATTATCTAAAAAGTTCAATATTTGTGCATAATGAGATGGTATTATTCTAAACCTTGCATTCTCTCCCTTCATTCTATTCTCTCCCTTCATTCTAGTCCACATTAATAATTTTTAGGTTTGGGACATGTCAAGTTTCCTTTACTAATCCTTGTGGAAGATCCTATCAATACATGATTGAGAAGGTTTTGGAATCCAATGTCAATGAATGATGGATTATGAGAGGAGTTGTGGAATGATGGAGATTGAGGCATCACTTTTCAATTTCACCCCTCATGCACATGTCTTCTTGTTTGTGCATTGATTGTTCTTCATCCTCCTCAATTTTATAATCTCAAGAAATCTCAAAGTTTGCACAAAGCTACCAAATTTTCTTAGCTAGCGTGCAATGCCAAGGACTTACTTATCAATTATGCATGTTTATGGTCACTTTTTGCACTCATCTTCTATTTAGTGAGAGAAGGAACTAGATTCAAATTCTAAATTGGACACAAGTATGCTTAAACACCCAAACTAAAATCCACAATGCAAAAGTCCTCTTAAATCTCATTAAGCACATAGATTTGAATATCAATATCTCCTTACATGAGAAAATTCTCCTATATTTATTAAGTGAGACATAATCCCATGACAAATGGAAAATTCTAATATGTACAAGTACTTATAACTAATCCTCATTATTATTATCATCTAATCACACTTGTAACCTCTTGCTTGCATGTGCCTTGTAAAACAAATGAGGGATTTGGAAATACTACTCTTTAGAAAGAAGAGTATGTAGGCTACTGTGAAGGGACCAGAAATGCAACATTTGAGTAATTAATGACTAAGATCTAATCAATTGAAGCAAGAAGAGTATAATCTATAACAAAGCAAAAACTTTAGACAATCAAAAAATTTTAGAAAAGATTTTAAACGTTTGTTAATGGGGTTGGAGAGTAGAAAAAATTTGGTTATGTTATGTCTAAGAAATTCTTCATTATGTTGATCTTGAATCTGATACGATAAGACTGAAGTTTGAAAAGTTGAACCAAGGTGTCTTGGTGTAGATTAGGATCAAGTTTGAGCGTTTGACCACATCTCAAGTTCTAGTTTGATGAAACTTGTGAAATTTTGCAGTATTATTGGTAACTTAGTCTTGAAGAATTTGGACTTGATAAACATACGCATGAGATATGTTAAACATGAAGTTATTTTATAAGTACAAGCTCTACTCAATACTCATTATATAGAAGATAACTATCCTATAACATGGGAAATAATTATCAAACAGTTAAATTGGAAGGACAAGTTTGTGCTTAGGTTTAGATTAATTTATCTTTTAAAATTTTGCTAACTATTCACTCTTCAAAATGAAGCTTGTAAGTCTTTGCTTAGATGCTTTTTTAAAGAGTAAATAGCAAAGTTTAGAATAGAAATTAAATGTGTTAAATATATCATATAATTATACAGTATATATAATTTAATAATTTATACTTTATGGAAGTTTTAAGAATAAAATTTCTCCTTTCATAGAGAACTTCATATTCTTTTATTATCTTATTATTGTTGTGGAATTGAACAAGTTTGATTTGTAAGTATGAAAGTTAGTATGGACATCTCTAAGTTTCTAGGGAATTGATATTCCACACCCTTAATATAAATAAATAAAGTGACATTGATCTCACAAATGACAAAGATGGGTGGTCTCGATGGCGAATGGAAGCCATTGGATCAAAGTGGGGATGTCAAAATATCAAGTTTCTATTATCACGATGAAAAAAATGACTACATAGAACATATGAAGGATGGAAAATCCCATCAAGCCGTACAAGGGAGAGACAAAAGAGGTAAAATGGGGCTAGGCCCCAATAGTCCCGTTATTTATATTAAAACTTAACATATTTATGGAGATTATACAAATCTGTAGAATGATATGATTGATACAAGAACTCATCAGTATCAAGATACTGCATTTATGATCATAAATTTTGCTAACTATTCACTCTTCAAAAAGAAGCATGTAAATCTTTGCTTAGATGCTTTTTTAAAGAGTAAATAGCAAAGTTTAGAATAGAAATTCAATATGTTTCATATATTTCATATTTCATATAATTATACAGTATTATATAATTTCATAATTTATACTTTATGGAAGTTCTAAGAATAAATTTCTCCTTTTATAGAGAACTTTACCTTTTTTATTATCTTATTATTGTTGTGGAAGTGAACAAGTTTGATTTCTAAGTATGAAAGTTAGTATGGACATCTTTAATTGTCTAGGCAATTGATATTCCACACCCCTAATATAAATAAATAAATAAAGTGACATTGATCTCACGAATGACAAAGATGGGTGGTCTCGATGGCGAATGGAAGCCATTGGATCGAAGTGAGGTGTGGAAATATCAAGTTTCCGTTATCGAGTAGGAAAGAATAACTACATAGAAAACATGAAGGATGGGAAGACCCCATCAAGCCGTACAAGGTAGAGAAAAAAACGTAAAATGAGGCTAGGCCCCAATAGTCCTTTGTTATCTATAATAAGATTTAACGTATTTATGGATATTATACAAATCCGTTAATTGATACAAGAACTCATCCAATTCATTATCGATTCATATCCTAAGAGATAATCTTTTTTATCCATCTGTTAGAGTGTCCATCATTTACTTCGTTAAGAAAAACTCATTTGAACTACTTAAGGCTTGTAAAGTTATATGAATTTTACACTAGATCCAAAATTCTTGAGTAGAATGGCAATCATAAATGCAGAGTACAACATAGGGTGATGTGAGGAAGTCAGAATGCTAAAGAAGACTTACCCAAAAGAGGGGTAACTAAAAGAGGCCGTGTCCTCTAAGTACCCCTATTCATTTGACCGCAACATCATTTGTAAAGAAACATATTCCAACAAAACTAAATCTGTGAAACCCTCTCTATTCTATTATGGGAACTTCAAAATTCCTTACGTCTTCCATAACTTTAAATTAAAAATTTTCCAGAAAGTAAATGACGATAACCTTTTTCCTTCCTAGAATTATGACCTCTAATTGTTTAGTTTCGTAGTAGTATACGGAGATGAGTCAAGAGTTACAGTTTTGGTTTTGTATGCCAAGATTTCTAAAGAGTTTTATGATGTAAGGCTAAGATAACCCAAGAGCTTCAGGGCATAATCACGTAGAATGTATCGAAGAAGAAGTATTTGTATATTTGCAATAAAATTATTCTTTATTTGGCAGTTTACCGTGCAGTTGGAAGGAATAAGAACTTGGATTTTGGAAAGAAGAGGGAAAGAATAAACGTAGTCATGTGTGAAAGCAACTTTTATATCTCTGTCCTATTACTCCAGCAATCAGTATCGCATCAAACTTTCAGTAAGCGTAAAGTGGTCTATATTATGTCATCAAAAGCTTACGAGCAATCTCTTACGATAGTGAGTGATCCCTTTTCTTTTGTTCCTTTATATCATTAATTACTGAGATATTAATAATTAAAATATTTAATGAATATCTCATTTTTGCACCAATGTTATCTACTGATGCCCATCAAGATCTGTACAAAATTTCTAGGGTTCCTCAAAAAGCCCGTAAATTTCTATTTGAAGCGCCATATTGGATATCTCTTCTAGAACTCCTGGGCGCTGAAAACTGTCACAAAGCTCTTTTCACTACCGTAGTAGTCCATCATAATGCACAATTTCAGGAGGTAGTATATCCGCCAGGGTTTAAGTAAGCTTGTAGTACAGAGTACTTGCAGTATATGAAAGCGAGCGTCGTGTTCATCTTACGCTGCCAAGCAAGATGGTAGATGTGATGTACTTCGTGGTAGAATAGAGGGGAAGACTCCTTGACGTTGTGCATGCTTTATACAACCGAGTACTTCGTCTTTGTTGTGTCAGAACCGTTTTCCTCCTCGATCGAACTATTACAACGGAGTCCATGTTTGCAAGGAGTCGAGGAACGCCCAGCAGTGCGCCGGCGCATCCCGGGAACAGATCCGGCAGGTGTAAATGCAGGACTTCCGACTGGTCGGAGAAGAAGCATTTGACCTTCCAGGAGTAACCCCCGAATACAAAGCTTTCTAGGAAACGCCGGGAGAATCCAGCGAAGTCCGGTAGCCCCGAATTGTACTGAACAGTTCACAGGTTGGTGGGGACATCCACCCGAACATTGAGTCACGAACGGGAATAGAGTCGTCATCCAGATAGGACAAGGGATGTCTCTAAGCATGACGGACAGAAAGCTCCGAGTGCAGCCCTGAATAGGAAGTTGAGACGTGGAACTGAGGAAATCCTGAAGACGACGAGTCAAACCCGGCACGCCCGTAGACAACATTGTCTCCTCTGAGCTCGAACGTTTATGTACGAATTTGGTACTCTGCCTCCAGCGCATGTGCTCTCTTCTTCTGTCTCTGTTCTCTCTTCTTCCGCTTGATGTGCAGATTCTTTCACAGATGTAGTCGTAGCTAAAGACTGTTGGGTTTTGAGCTCATTTCGGGTCAAGGAGGAGGCTCTTGCGTGGTGAGAAACTGCTCTTCTCTGACTTGTAGTAGGCGGGTGAGTGGATGTAAGCAAGCTCTACGCTCTCAATTGTGGGAGAGGGAAGAAGATTTTGCATATTCTAGGTCGGGAGAGATAGCAGGCGTCTGTTTGTCTGTTACATTCCGAAAGGCTCTCGAGCTCTGTTGCTGTAGAGCAGGACTAGGGGAGAAGCGAGCAGAGTTGCAGTGGACTCGTTGTTACCTAGATCTGGATTCGTCGGCTTCGACGTCTGGGTACCGGCAGAGGAGTGGATTGGAGTGGAAGAATCGATTCATTGATTGCATCCCCTGCCATTGGTCAGGAGCCTGAGGACGTTGCCAAATCGAGGTTTGGACGATAAGCCGCAGGTAGATCAGGGGAGCTGGGAGCTGGGTGGTATAAGTTATCCCTCAGATATATCGACCTCTTCCCGATCTGCTTGGAAATCAAGAAATTGTTCTTTCAAGTATTGAATTGTATTCAGAAAAGCCGTTGTGGACGATTTTCAAGACAGAAAGGAGGGCAGGTCGGCTCGTTCGTTGGGTCATTATCAGAGATGGTGGCATATGTTGGCTCGAGTGCGGTCAACACTGAAGCTTGAAGTTCATCAAATTGATCCTTTGGTCGTTTTTGGGAGGTCTATTCCATTTTTGAAGGTTTTGGGGGAATTGGCCGAGGGGCAAACCTGAGTGAAGGTTTAGGAGTCTGAAGACATGGGAACGTTGACAGGGCACCTCATACCTGCCTTCTTCTTCTTCACCTTTGGATTATGGCATCTATTTTCTGCATCCGTTAGTTACCTCAGACATCCTCGGGACTATTGTGCGAGAGCATGGCAACCTGTACCGTTTGTATCCGGGAGACTGAGAAGTTTGGAGCTTTACGTGTTATTAGTAACCATTCCTCTGGCCATCTTCTATGAGCTCGGAATTTCTACAAGTTTTGCTCCCCTTGAGGATGGGATTATTCCTGTTTATCGAATTGCTAGCTTTCAGCATTCTGTGGTTCTTCTGATGTTCTGGCTGTTTGCTGCGCTGGTGCTTTTGAGTGAATCAACATCAGCACTACCTCTGCCTTACGAGTTACCTTTTGTGCTCATCGGACTGGCGTTCCTGGTGGAGTTGACCGTTATAGGTCAAGAGGCTGCTGAAAATGCCGGTTTAGAAGGGAAGTGCTATGTGCTTCTGTCGTTCGTCATTGGTGTTAGTGGCGTTTGTGCATTCTTATTGGCCTGGCAGCCAAGAGCATTTTTTGTGGACTTCGTGTTCTGCATGTCACTGCTCCTGCAAGGAACTTGGCTGTTCCAAATCGGTATGTCACTGTACATGGAGAATTTTATTCCGGAGGGCTGCCACCGCCTACTTGATCTACCTGGCGGAGTTAATGGATCCACTCAATGTGATTTGGACGAGGCAAAGCTGCGGGCGAAGGGCCTTATGGGATTTGCCTTCAATTGTCACGTTACACTGGTCGTGGTTTTTGGTGTTTTTGCCCTTGGGTTGGTCGCTAGATTACAAGGATACAGAAGGGGGGGCTACGATGCTGTCAATATGGACTCGGACAACGACCATATGCAGCTCAAACCACTAGGAAAACTGAGTTTTGATAAGCGCTAGTTACACTTATATGTGAATTGTGGCCAATCCGCAAGTCATTTGCTTACTGGAACTTTTCCCGCTGAATGACAGATGACTGGGTTGCTATTCTGAGAATGACCCCTGTGATAACCAAGTACAAGGGCGAGGTCTTCTTGTCGAACCTCTGGTTACAGACGACTAAGTTCATGGCAACAGCTCTTTGTCATGTCAGACTTCACTCCGACTTTTTGCTAATGTTGTCCCGAGTGATCAAAGAGTTTGGAGTGTTCAAGTGCCCACGCTTTGGCTTTGGGGTCAAGAAAATTGTTTTCTGCCACCAGTTTCCGTCTTCGATACTTTTCAACATTAAGTTATTGCGCCTCCTTATTTGGTATAGTTTTCCCCGCTCGTTTGAATTGCAGACTATGTTGAACTACGTCCTGAGTTAAAAGTTATTCATCTTCTGCCTCCAGTTTGGTTGTTTAGTTACCAGCGGGTACAGCTTCACACTAGCTATAAGTTTGGATTCTCAGAGATTAGTTTGTACATGTGACGAGACTGGCCATTGTACCAGTTGGTCCGGATTATGGGCCTACAGTTCAGCATGCCAATCACGAGTTCATACCATCCACCGTTCCAAACACGAACCATTGCACGAACGGGATATGCAGTCCATAATTTTAACAACGGTTTTCTTTCCGGTATAAAAGAATTAAGAGGGACAAGGTTCGTATTTTCACGCTTCAGTTGCTGACCACGAGAACCGAATAGATATTGACATAATCAGCCAAGTCAAGGTCGTTAGACCTCCCCCCATGAACCATCCTGAAACCTTAAAAAGCCACCTCATTATCATATTTGAACAGAACTTCAAGTTTTCCGCTCAAACTGTGACTAAAGCTGACTCAAGTTTCGGCAGTACAAACATAACAATGCATATGCAAATCTTGGCACAATAGTGACGCGGAGGACTTTCGTCTTCGAGTTCATGAGTCACAGGTTCAGGTAAACCACATAATCTGGCCATGTGCGCTGAAGCCTTTCTAGACAATCCTTGCTATCGACGGAAGATTTCATTGCCATCACCATTTCATGCTTCCTCTTCTTTATTCAAAAGTTCTAATATCAGAGAAACCTGAATCATCTAATATCCCTGGAGAATGGGGCATAATTGGGGCTTAGCCCCATTTTACCTTTTTCGTCTCTCCCTTGTACGGCTTGATGGGGTCTTCCCCTCCTTCGTTTTTTCTAAGCGGTCGCCCTTGTACTTTAATCATCTAATATCCCTGGAGAATGAAACTTAATCTTGAGATCCGTTCTTCACGTGAACAGGCGCCCTCACGACCAATGACGAACATCACGTGACGTGCCGGCTCCACCGCAGCACTTACACCACCACCGTATCACGCCTACCACAAATGACTGCACGAAACTACCTCAGATCTTACAACTCCAGAAAGACACCTAGAAATACCAAGAGTGAGAACGATTCAGCATACCCAAGTCTCAAACTGGGTGGGGGAAGAGTGAGATGAGATGGAGAACATGGGTACCGTGCACAGTGAGAGAACAGTAGAAGTTCCCTGTACAGTATCTCGCTGTATGTCAAGAAGCAGAATCTGCTGTCCTGACAATCCAATTGGAGCGGATCTTCGTTTGGAATGAGGAGTTGAAGGGATCAGCATAGGAACGGGAGCAGACAGTGGGAGATAGATTGGCAGGCAAGGAGAACTTCATCATGTGTCTATCGTGACGAAGACATGGTGAGGTCAAGCTCTTTGTTCTTTTGTCTCAAGGAAACTAATTCCATACACAGTAGTCAACCCCAGAACTGGGTGTCAAAAGAAACATTTTCATGTCGTGGAAATGGAATGAGTGAGCCCAATCCCTCTGGTGGTAGTGCAGGTGCTGGCAATAGATGAGGTGAGCTTCTTTCTTGTTGAGGTCCTCATTATGTTGCTTGTCACATCTCCTTGGTCGCGACGTGCTCCATTCATCTAAACATGGAAGCAAAGACACCGGGAAAGTCATCCTGCAAATTTGCAGACGTGAAAATTGCATCCTTCCTTTCTGTCCTATGCGGTCAGTGTTCTATCCTTCCTTTCTGTCCGGCCGGCTACTTTTGTTTGCGTTTCTCTCCTATACTGGGTTGTTTCCCTTAAGCAATGCTGTGGACGAGAATGTCAAATTCATTTAATGTGGTTTCGGATCAAATCACAACAAATACGATTTGTATAGACCCGAACTCCTCTGTCCCACAAGGAGGCTATTAAATAACCCAACGGGTAGACAATGGATACGAGTTTAACATGTTATTTTTCAGAGAGAGTAAGAGGTTGGCCGTTGCTCCACTTTAGACATAGGTTCTATTAACCTTTACCAACACATATCGATGAAGCATAGAGTATTTGTCGATTCATAAGAAAACAATTGAAATTCGGTAATAAAATTCGGTTTGAAAGCTCGAGGCACTTCTGAGTATTCGAAGAGAAACTCGATAATGGCATTACTCAGTTATTCCGACACCTCGTGGATGTTGATGAACTCCGGACTGCTTTAGTGCAGTTTTATCATGATTGCTTTCCGTATTGTGGGTTTGATGTGTTCATGCACCGAATTGCATGAAGTGACATATTTCCTATAACAGTTCGTCCCTTTTTCTTAATGTTTTCCTTGTTTTCTCCTTTCTTATTAGTGCATGAAGGCATACACACTCTCCAGTCGAATCATATTTTTGCCACATTTCAGACTTTCCCTTGTTTTTCCTTTCGTTATTCTTGACAGGGTTTTTTTTTTTCATAACCTATGTCTGAGATTCGGGGAGTCATTAATATTTTGATACCGAGAATCAGGAAGTCATGAATTCTATGTTTCTATCGAAGTCATTCTTCATGTTGCATATTCTTGTTGATGTATGAAAAGAGACGCTGAACCAGATCAAGAGGGACGTTCAGCGAGCCCCGGAGGGCCGAAGGCCGGACTTTCCGACGGGCGGTATCAGAGTATCAGACCCGGCGGCAGCCCGCAGGGCCCCCCGTCGGGGATGCTCCTGCTAACCCTACGTACCAATAGGCAGAGTAGGAATGGGAATTCTTGGTCTCGGCTATCATAGAAGTTTCTTCTGTTTCTTCTATCCTCTAACACTGATCTTACTCTGTCTTTGCTTATTTATTCTCCCTCTTTTCCTGCACTTCTTCGAGCTTATTTGCATTTCTTCTTGCATGTACTTTTTGCATTTCTTGCATTACTATCTTGCGTCAAGTCCCTTCATAAGTGGGATTTGGATCATCCTTTCCATAAACTGCTTTTCCATAAACAGTTTATTTCATTCCTCAAATATGCATGTGTCCAGTTCAGTCCTAAAGTGTGTTATGGATACCCCGCTCTATATGAATGGCTTCTGCTTCCATTATTCAAATGAAAGGAAAAAAGGCGACCGTGTAGGAAAAGTGAAGGATGGGAAGACCCCATCAAGCCGTACAAGGGAGAGACAAAAAAAAAGGTAACATGGGGCTAAGCCCCATTATTCAAATACGGCAATAACCTCTTGAACAACTTAAGATATTGATGCCCTATTATGGTGTAATGACATGAGAAAGAGTTGAGATAACTAAGTTCTTGATGCCCCATGTTTTCTGAAATCTATGATGCGAATATCATGATTTTATAATTTAATTTTTGAGATATGATTCATATAGTTTTATGTGAGCTTCAACCTCGTCGTTTATCACTATTTTCTACTGAGGGTTACTCGACTGCTTTATAGCCATTTGAATAAATTACACCACTACCACTGACCTCTATGTAAAGAATGTAATCACCGTGTTTCTCGATTAGACTTTCATATCAGTCTACAACTCACGCGCTCAAAGGTGATGTTTCCGCGTATTTATTCTCAGGAACACGTGTTAGTACTGATCAGGGATTAAATTCTAGAATTTTCTCTTATCATAAATCAAACTTGTAGAATTTTACATCTCCTGAAGAATTTGGTTTATGAAAATTTTACAAACTTATAAGGATGTAATGATGAGATGTTAACTTAGGGAAAAACATCAAATCATTTTTATTCAGAATATACGAATCCATTATAAACAATGTATCTCAAATATTTCAATGATTCAAAGTAAGTGTTTTTTCTTGTCATCTAAATAACGCTTGAACTATTATGTTTCTATATTTGAAAAATAGAAAATAGAAATATTGAAGCTTTGGAAATTATAATTTTTACCCTAAGATGATAGATATTCTTTATCTAATCATGGAAAAATAGCTATCAATTGAAAGGAGATTGTCTATTTATATCTCCTCTAAACATGGTTTTAGTGTTCAGATTAGGTGTAGTAAATTTTTTACTAACTTACAGAAAGAAAAATTACTTTTACACTTAGTTTAGTGTAAGGTTTAGGTTATAATCTCAAGCAATCCTATATTTTTTTTACTTAAATCAATTTATGGAACATTGGTTTTTATTTGAGCCTTGCATCTCACATGAGATAAGTTAATGATCCCTGTTTAGGTTGACTGATTTAGAGTGTAGGGTTTTTTGATCAAATCACACACAAACTCAACAAGTGTTGGCATGTATAGGGTTCCTCTTAAATGAGTTTATAAGTTCATTTGTAGAAATGAAACTTATTTTGAGTTTATTTAGGTTTCATAGTGACCCTCAAAAACCCTCATTTGAAGATCATTGGCGCTACAATGTAGAAGTTGCTAAAATGTCTCACTTAGAAGCTTTTTAAGCAACATCATTTAAGCAATGCTCAGATCATGGAAAAAAACACAAAAGATAACGAAAGAAAGGATTACGTATTCACCAATAAAACATCCATTTTCAATACAAATTTTTTTTATGTATTAAAGAATGTTATATATAGTGTGAACTTCATCATGAGCAAAATTGAACAAAAGATTTTGGAAGTCATACTAAAATTCTCTCATACACTTTGATTTGCATTTCATGCAATCAAAATCCTTTAGGGAAATGTTTAGTTTCTTAATGACTAAAGCCTTAATTGATCTCATCAAGTAGAAGGTTTAAATAATTAAATTAGTTTAAGAGAGATCAAATGAATCCCATCAACCACTAGAATTCTAGTACAACCTTTAGATAAGACAAGGGAAGCAAAATGTTGCTTGAATAGAAACATTACCATCAATGTACCTCACTTAAAATTTTAATGCCAAAATTTCATCCTCTCCTATCAAAAGGCAAAAGGAGTGTTAATTAAAGCTAGCCATCCCAAGTAATTCTCGTAATTTGGTGTGTATGCAAACTACTAGCTATATAAATTGAATTTATAATCATTATTGTACCTCATTGAATGAGTAAGAGATGTTTGTGCACAATAAAAGAAAGTAACAAAAGCAATAGAATAATATTTTCAACTGGTAGTGGATTTGAAAGTATAAAGACTATGTAGTTCATCTCATCTAATCTTTTTTAAATGTAAAGAGAAAAAAACATTGACAAGAAAAGTATGCATTTATATTTGAGCTTGTTATATATGGTAAAATACTATGTATGGTAATAGTTGATGTGCAAAAAGAATTAAGAATTAATGAAGTATCTCTATATTGACCACAATGCAATGTATGGATAAGAAACAAATTATTCCTAGGGAGATACTATTTGGAAATGGTTACATTTTAAGAGAAGTATCACAAGTCAGAGCACTTTATTATTACCTATTTAACCTCTTGGGGGGGGGGGGGATACTCCTAGAAGATGGTGATGTTACCACAAATGCACACTATGGCAAAAAGACAACAAAACATCACTTCACTAAAGATCTAGTCCAACTAAACTTTGAGTGTGATGATTCAATCAACTGAAAGATTTTACTTTTACAACAAAGATTCCTACTCCAAAGATCACATTCTACTCTTCTCTAAAGGTATGCTCTTGTCTAATGGTTCTTTGTGTTTGTTCTTGTTGAATATTATCAATACTATAATTTTTTCCCAAGATCCATCAAGGTATTGCTTCTTCAGAACTACTAAGGATCACACACACTCATCACTTCCTACTACAAATATTCCTCAATAGTCACTTGACAAAGACTTGACACTAATACTTGAAATTAAGCAAAGTGACAAAGAGCTTTTTTCTCTTTCACTTTATTTATCTTCCATTATTGAATGAATATTCACATTGAACTTGCAACCTTAAATAATATCTCTTATTTGGAAGCTAAGGAATCTAATGATTGAGGCAATGCAAATTATTTAGCAAGATTATACATCCTTGCATTTACACTACACATTGCTAATTTCTATCCATGTGTCTTGAGAAGGTGTCAATCCTTCTCCAAAGAAACTTACTACTTTTTTGTGCTCAAAGATTCTTCCTACTCCAAAGATCCTAACTAAAAGAACTTTCAACAAAGAAGAAATTACTCTATGAAGGTCTTTGGTACCATATTATAGCAAAGAATTGCCTTTGCACTTAGTTTTCTATAAAGAAGCTCTACGCTCTCATTGTAATTTTCTATTTCTAGTACTAAAGTATCACAAGATTTATTGAACTTCCTATCTACATATTCTTCAAACTTTATAGCTAGTCAATCCCTATTTGGGCCTTCATTTGTCTTTGCTTCTAGAGTTTGCACTTGTAGGTTTAGCTTATGTATCTTTGTCTTTGTCATTCAGCCTTGTGCTACTTCTTTGGCAATGTACATCAATAGGTCCCAAAGATCTTCCATATTCTTGGTCATCTTGACAATCACTTCTTTCAAGTAGTTTTAAACTCTTTGTACTTTGATTGTGATGTCAATCATAATCTTAGCTTTGATTGTGGCTTGTTCTTTGTGCTCCTTTTGCAAATTTGCTTGCAAGGCCTCTAGTTGAAGTGATAACTCCTTCTTGTATTTGGTCATTTGCAGCTCCAAGATAACAATCCTTACATTTCTCCCCTTCTAGCTCACCTCCAATGCTTGTAACCTATACATCCTTACTCTACAACTTGTCTTTATACTTTTTTTGTGTTTTCTTAGCTTCTAGCCAAAGAGCACTCAAATCTCCTTGTAGCCTTTAGAAGTCCTCTTTTTAAGTCTTCTAATATGCTATCAATGAAGTATATTGCCACTTTACTTCATGGTTCTCTTGTATTAAGTCATTGATCTTCCTATATTCTTCCTTGTATAGGTTTTGACTCTTTTCTAACTCCTCCCTTGAGACTTCATTCTTTGCCTTATCTGCAAAGCCACTTTTATGCATGGCCTTTGCCACAAATATATAATATATGCTTTGCCACTAATCTCAATTTAGTAGGAAGGCTACTCCATTGGTTGTAACCATTGTTTGTTCTTGTATAAGAACCAATTCTTCTTCTTGATATATCTTGATGATGATTGATTCACCTTTGATATCCACCTCTTCTCTTGCTCCTTCTATATTTGCTCCCTCTTTTTTGCTAATTGGGCTTGTAGGATTATTGGTCCAAAGATCTTCTTGGCCTTCTTGAACTTTAGCATTCATATCTTCTTTAAGAACTACTCCTTCTATAGTGCAAATTATCCATCTATATGCTCATCATCTCCCTTTGATGTGGTTGTGATGTCTTAGAGAGTAAATTTTTTGTCTTTTGTTGCTTATTCTTCTTATTCAACTTTCTCTCTATATGAAGAGATGTCTATCACTTGTGGACTTTTTCTCACCTTCTTTGTAGTGCATTGTGATTTCAAAGGAGTTACTCTCTTCTTGTCTAAGACCATTTCCTCTTTCACTTCCATAAATTACCTATAATTTTAACTCTTTGTGCACTTCTTGAAGTAACTCCTTTCTCTTTTGGCTAAGACTTGAAATACCCTTCCAAATGAAATTGGCTTGATATTTTTTCCCTCCTCCTTGCTCAAGAAATTTAGCTCCATGCAGAAGTGGATAGCAAATGGAGCCAAGTAGGTATCACCTCCGTCCTCCTCCAACTCTAGAATCATTGATTGGGTATGCAAATAAAACATATTCACCCAATTCACAATCATCCATTTGTATACCTAGTTGAAGAAGATTGCATGATTAATCACTAGATGATTTGTCTTCTTTGGATGGACCAAATTCATAAGTGAGGGCACAATTGCTCTTTGAGCTAGGTCATCATAATCCAATTGTTACTTGTATTATGTGCTTTGGCAAAAAATTTGGTTGTTCTAGTATTGACACCTTTGCTCATGTTGGTAAACTTAGTATCCAAAGTGATCTTCTCACAACTACCTACCTTTAGCCTAAGGACCTATGAGCCGGCCTGTCTCTCACTCAAGATAAATCTCTAATGACTATTATGGTAGCGCACCATGGACTAAGACGGCAAGGGACCCGAACTCCATCATACTCCTCCAACGCTAACACTCCAAGACTCAAGACATTGCTCACTAGAGAACTCAATGAGAGAGAGATAGTTGCAAATTAAAGGATGATAAGTACCTCCTCACCCCTTGTTTATATACTTGTGAAATAGTTACATACCAAAGTTACTAGACTAAAAGTCAAGTAAAGTCAAAAAGTAGAAAGGAATATCCATTCACATGGGCATATTCCCCTAAGCATGTGGTCTTATCTTGACCCAACCACTAAGTAAAGGATTCCTTCACATGGGCTATCCTTGGACTAAAGAAGAATCCAAAACAAAAAGGCTTGCGGGCCCAAGAGTTCTCAACTCTTTCCTCAAAGCCAAACACCTAGGAATAATACCAAGTCAACACACTAAAATCCAAAATAGTGGTGCTCATCTTTTCTACTTCCTCTAAAGTAAGGTCCCCTCTATCTTAGCTATGACTAACTTTAGCTAACCATGACTAATATAGAACCATCCTTTATCTCTATATAAATAATATCTCTTAAGTACTTGTAATACCAAGCTAAATATCACAATACCACACACATGCATAAATGGGTGTTATAGACCATCCTATAGTGCTCTTCTCTCCAACTCTTTGGGTTTCTTCTTGTATTCACAATTTCTTGGTTCTTACTCATCTCATTGCACAAATTCCAAAGTAAGAAGGTTAAATGCTTGCTTTGGAGGAATTCACTTTTAACATACATACTCCACTTTTCCACTATTGAGTATGTCATACCATTTGTAGTGTTGCATCTAGATTGCTTGGATGTTGGAGTAGTAGTGTTTGTAGTAAGTGGTATTTTGGAGATTACTCATAAACTACTTGTTGACGGGCATATTTCATGTTTGAGTATTGATTACATGGTAGGGCCCACCATCACTTGCACCATTCATACCGTTGGGTATGCCACCAAAGGAATAGTTAGGGTTGGAGACCTAGTTCAAGATTAGGGGGTATACTTTCAAAGTGTAGCTCTAAAGAGATCACTTCTCTAATGTTGAGCCTTTGAGTTCCTAGCTATGGTGGACAAAGATCAATGAGCATCACCTAGAGTCTCTTAGCTAGAGTAGGTGTGACTTGACTATAATCAATACCCAATTGTTGGCAGATTTTTGAGTGATAGATCAAGTATTGATTTGATTGAGTGTGATTTGAGTTGAGAACAAATTGATTACATCAAAGAAGTGAGGTTAGGGAGAAATTGGGTGCAGGATATGAGGATGTTGGTTGTATCTCCAAGCCTTGCTGATTGTTGGTAGCTCAATCTTGGTTCAGGTTTCCTTGAGAGTGATCATGTGCATAAGCTCTTCAAATTGATACAAATTTGGCAATGAAGTAGACGGTGTGTGCAAGCAATGGCCAAATTTGCCTAAGAATAGAGTCAATTTCAAGTAGTGGTGTTTATTTTGAGCTCAAGAGGTGAAAGAAAGACCAATTGGTGCATATTGAACTCAAGGGGTAAAATTAAAGGTGGAGTTGAGAACCCATTCTCACAAATTAGAGATTTGAAGATCGCCATCTTTTCAATTTGGCTTGAGTAGAGATTAAGTGGAGGATTTGATGGTCAACCAACTCTAGGGGTTTATGTCAGAATTTACATCAGATTTTATGTTAGAATTTACATCAAATTTTATATTAGATGTTGGCTCAAGTTGGAGAAACTTTGCTAGATTTGGAGGAGGCTTTGAGGCATAGGGTTGTGGGCTGTGAGAGGCTACAAAGGGCTAGAAGGATCAGTAAGCCAACTTATTGGCATGAGGCTAGTTATTTTAGAGTAGTTTTTGGTCATTGTTTGGCAAAATTTGCACACCTTGCTAGATTGTGCACAACAGGATTTGAATCTTCAAACTCTGGTTCTTAGACTGGTGCCCTAGCCAATTGGTCCATCCTCACTTATTGTCTTAATGACTATTCCACTAATATCTATACACATGTTCCTTTGGCTAGGAGAGATAGTTTGATCTCATTCTTGGTGATCCTGGTAGCTTAGGAAGTAGATAACTCATATTAAGTCAAATGCTAAATGGTGGCAAAGGTAGTCCAATGTTGATTTATGAAATGGAGTGTTCCTGTTTAGACTTCTTGTGATTGGACCCCATCCATTCTCTCTTTCCAATTTTTGCACCATGTTTGTGTGAGGTGCCTTGACTTTAGAGCATTGATGCACTGGTGTGCTCTTGGTTGTGAGGCTAGAGTGATGACTAGTCATACTACCTATGTTTCTCTATGATGAGGCAAGAAGTGATGACTTACAGATCGTGAGAGTCCATGTTGTGATGGTAGGTTATAGGTTGCCCTTTCTCCTAGTGTAGTTGTCATAGTTAGAGCTACATGAGTGGGTGGTGTGGCACTTGGTGGTGATTCTCGGTGGGGTACTTGTGGTAGTTACAATTGCAATTTGCAATTTATGATTACTTTGTCACTATAGAGTTCTTTGGGGATTCCATAAGAGATGGCATTCCAATACGTAGTGGGTTTACTCAAAGTGGTGTTCAATATCAACCTATATCTTAGGTCCCAATGAGGGAGGAGATTGATTCTAAGTTGGAGTTTGACACAAGAGCTGATTCAATTAAGAGTGCACTTGGTATGTCTATACCGTTGTTGTGGGACATGGACACGATTTATGGGGCTTCCAAAGGCTCAAAGTGTTACTTTGGTATAGTGGGTACCATTGAGTTGGATGACTTTATTTAGGAGTTCAATAGTTGGTGTGATCTGCAAAAAATGCGGATCCCAACTTTGTTCATACCCTTCATGGCATGGAAGTGGTTGTTTTAGCATTTAGAGGATCCACCAATGGATGACTATCATGAGTTTAGGAGAGCTCACTTGGAGGAGATTGAGCTATGGAGACAATATTGTTCTCCAAACTATATCTCCATCATTTCAAGCTTGATTTCTAGGGGTAGATTGGCAATACTTAGAAGTTCTAGCTCTAGTAGCATTCGTGGATCTCTTAGAGATAGTGCTACTACAAGTGGAAGTACCACTCTATGAGATGGTGTAGTACTGAGTTTTAACCCCATGGTGGAGTTCTTCTAGTGTTTGAGGCAAAACCACCAAGGAGTACAGATTGACAAGCTGAGGAGCTTGCAAGAGTTCCAAAGAAAGGTTGAAGAGATGTTACACAAGGCATATACTTGCATGAGATGATTGATCAATTTTACTTAAGGAGTTACTAAGGCCCAAGCAGTCCAATTTTGATATGGAATATTAGATAAGGAGTTGCAATGTAGAGTCCATGATACTACATTGTTGTAGATTACTTTGCCTACTTTGGTAATGGTCTTTGGTTTGGCTGAGCATATGAGCTCAACATTGTGGAGGAAAAAGTGATAACATCTAGATTTTGGTAAAGAGACCTCATCCACAATTGTTACTTCTTCTAGAGTGCAGCAAAGTGCACCACGCCATGTTGGTTTTCAAGGACATAATAGACAGCCTAGATCCTATGGAGCAAGTGGAGAGTCTAGTGTAGCTAGATTCTTACGTTCATTTTTGGGTCAACAATAGCCAATGAGTGGTGGTGTTGCTTGTTGGGCTTGTAGTGGACCTCACCACAAGAGAGAGTGCACTCATGGTAGTAGACCTTGTACCTTTAGTGCATCTTAGCCAGCACAGAGATAGTGTGACCATTGTCACAAATTTGGTTACACTAGTGATTGACGCTTTGACCTACATCCGGAGTTACGGAGTGGGAAAGTTGCTATGGTAGGTGGAAGAGGAGCTCCAAGTCATAAAGGACAAGGTGGTAGGGGTGGTGGTAAAGGATCCACACTTGCCCTTACTTACAATACAGCCATGGCTACTTGGATTGAGCAGTTGGAGCAAAGATTGGCTAGCATAGCCATCACTTAGAGGAGATCAGATTTGAGTCTTGAGGCTTCCACCTCATATGGTGGTGATAGAGACGTCCTGGACTTCATGTGCAAAGCAACATAGGTAGATGCATCTGCTCTAATGACTAGGTATGCAATATGTACTCTAGAGCTTAGAGGAACATTAGTGGAGTTGGATCTATAGAGAGGAGAGGTTGGTAGGAAAGTCAGACTTTCCATGTTGTTTACACTCTTTGAGGCACTACAAACAACATCTATGGCTCCTAAATGTCCTAAGGTAGGTGTGGTTGGTGATGATGGGGTGCATGATATACTATCTACTAATCAACTACCTACTACTACACCAATTGAGTCTAGCTCAATGCTGGGAGTGGCTTAGTTGATTATGTGCTTCCTTTTATTCTCAATTGATGACATGTTTACATTGGGATTTGACCCAACCTCAATGTTTTGGTTTGCTACCATGCTTTGTAACAATATGGATGATGTGGTTCTTGCTTCTAGAGTAGAGGTGGTTGATAGTGGATCTAACTTGGTTGAGGAGCATGGGATCCGCTCAATGATCAATGGGTTATAGCAAGCAGCAATTGTTAGATTGGAGGAGTTACCAACTAAACTAGCCTTTAAGCAAGTGTGGTTTACACTTGGAGTTGTCCTATTGGATAACCAGAGGGGGGATTTTTTTTGGTAGGACCTTCAAGGATGATCTATACACTACAAAAGGTCTTACTAGACTCTGGTGCATAGTCCTTTATGTTGGGCAAGGCTGCAATTGTCAATCTAGAGTTACAGAGGACCGATATGGAGAGGTATCCATTTCAAATCCATACATCTCTAGGAGGTGGTTCTATGTAGTACATCACATGTGGAGAGCTTTGTTATCTAGATTCGGCTTGGTCATCTAAATGATAGCTTTATGGTGAGAGCTTAGGCCATTACGACCATAGTTGAGTCATATGATGTGCTAGTTGGTGGAGCAATACTATACCCCATTGGTTTTAGTATTGAATATTGGGAGGAGATAGCCTCTTATAGACCAAGTTGGAAGTCAAGTGATGGATGTGTACGTCACCTACCAATACGCTTTAGTAATGGCAATCTTGGCTCACTACAGTCAAGGACTATAGTAGCATCAATTTCAACTTTTAGTGGTTTTGCTACTTGGCCTGGTGACTTATTGGAGGGGAATGCCCATGCAAAAGATACTCAAGTACTAGAGGAGATCACTCCATTTGGAGTACAAGTGGGATCATTCTATTCACCTTGGATGTTCCATTGTGAGGTTCAACGGATGCATTGTAGCAACCTGCAAATCAGTTGGTGCAACAAGCTTGGAGTGGAGCTTTTGTACCACCAAGAGACCTATGTGAGGATTAGCCTTGGGAGTCAATTATCTTGACCCCTTTGGACACCACACTCATTTCTTGGTATCTAGTAGAGGGAGTATGTCTATTGGAGTTGTTTTGTGGGATTAGCACTAGACTAGTTATGGTACTATAGGCGAGTACACGAGTATAGAGGTACTTGTATGTGGATAGAATGAGACTACTAGGTGAGTCTCTTACATCATGTGGCATACTTAGCCTATTGGTATCTTGAGCTATTACCGATGTCAATAGTCAGGAGTTACCAAAAGATCCTACTAATAGATATTTTCTTATTGGGAGGCACAAGATTTGGAGAGACATAGTCCTATTCATTTTTTTATTTTTGAATGGCCATGTTTGGGACATACACATACACATGTTGGCCAAGGTCTAGGTCTTCAAGATCCATGTTTTGGTGTGTTTTGGGAGATGTTACATATACTACAACATCTCTAAGTTCATCCATCTATTTCTCTAATGTACATTTTGGAGAATGTTCCTTTGATGAGTGATTCTTGCACCCAAGTGGTGGTGAGTACACATCAGATCTATTCTTGGATAGGACCTACCATGTTGATAGATGCAGCTAGAGTGGAATCACGGACTCATCATCTTTATCTTTGGTGGATGAACATCTTACCTAAAGAGGTTCTACAACATGCTTATGATGGGATTTTGCAACTAGACCACCTTACTATTGATGATATCTTGGATGTTGGGCATTAATCTCAGATGGTGGTAGTGGTTGATAGGTCACATATAGCAATGGTGAACCTAGGTTGGATATCACCAATCTGCTTTTCTCACACTTATGAGTTTCCCAAGCTCCCATGCTTTTTGAGAAGGAGGTCTTGGACTTGTTTGAGACTCATAGTTACAGCAGTTGGTGGAGCCCAACATCGATGAGAGAGAGAGAGCAAGCAATGTGTTTTTGCACCAGTATTATTGTTATCTTAGCAGTGAAGTCTTGGACTTGTTTGAGACTCACAACTACAACAGCTGGTAGAGCTTAATGTCTATGAGAGAAAGAGCAAGTAATGGGTTTTTGCACCGGTATTACCATTATCTTAGCAATGTTAGAGGCATCCAAGCATTAGGTGTTAGCTCAAGTTATGGACCTAAATTGTTTAACTTGGATTATGAGCCTTGGCTTGGCAGAGCAATGTAGGATGTGCTTGACAAGCATCACCCCTTGGACATTATGAGCTATATGCCTATTGAGATTATCCAAGCACATGTTGAGGGTGATGGATCGAGTGGGTAGCATATTCTTGGAACATAACCAATGGCCATTAATGAGAAAGGTCTCCTTGGGGTCCATCTAGGTGAGCGTGGTCTACATGGATTACACCCTTGGTCTACTTGGGATGCAACTAGAGGACATATAGAGCTTGCAACCACACTTAGACCTCTAGTAGTTGGGGGTGTGATACTACTACTTCCAAGGGCCCAGTGTAGTAGCCAGTTAGTATATCTTCCACTCCCACACCAATTATAGAGGATACTTGGGAGCCAAATTTGGAACCCAACTTACAAGAGAGGAAAGATGGAGAGTTTGGAGGTTCTTGAGGAGTTACACAAGTTGTTTTGCCTTCAATATGAAGGATTTGGGTGCTCTAAAAGGACATGTTATTTGGATTGAGCTGACTAGCAATACACTAATTTTTTGACGTACCTTTTGATATAGTAACATGGAGAGAGCATTGATTTAAAGATGGAGTAAAGACCTTTTTGAGGTTGGTTTGGTAGAGATTACACATGGAGAGTATGCATCAGCTTCAATGATGCCATTGAAGAAAGATATGCATGGAAACTACACATATAAGTAGATATGTGGAGATTATCATCTTATCAACTAAGATATTAGGGCTAATCCATATGGCATGCCTACACCGGAGGAGATCTTTGATATGATTGGGCATCCAAAGGTCTTTAGTACCTTGGATCTTCAAGCAAGATATCATTAATTGCTGATTAGGGAGGAGAATAAATCCAAGACAACATTTTGGGCTATTGATTCTCATAGAAAAGATGTGTTATATCAGTGGAGGTTCCTATTATTTGGGTTCAAGAATGCTTTTGCCAAGTTTCCAAAGGGTCATGGACAAGATCCTAGTTAGATTGGAGTTTGCTCCATATTATATTGATGACATTTTGGTCTATATAACTACTATGGAGGAGCATGAGGGACATTTGTTGGAGGTTTTTGAGAGGTTGAGATCTCATAGACTCAAATTACATCTTGGGAAGTGTAGATTTTTCCACGAGCAGGTTGAGTATTTGGGTCACACTATCTACCCAAGAGGACTTGGTATTCAATAGACCAAGGTGGAGGCTATTGCCCATATTCCTTGGCCTACAAATGTGAGCAAAGTGTGAGCATTCCTTGGTTGGAAAACTTCTACCCTCACAATTTTAGAGGATTTAGTGCCATTTCCAAGGCCTTGACAAAGTCAACCAAGCTTACAAAAGAGTGGTGTTGGGTATATGAGCAAGAGAGTTCTTTTGTAGAGCTCAAGGAGAGGTTGATTTCTGCCCCTACTTTGAGGAGACCGATCAGAGGATGACTCATAGGTTCACACTAATTGGAGTATGTTAAGGGCACCAACATACTCCAACATGATGATGAGAGGAAGGATTTTGTGGTGCCTATGCTAGTTGCTCCAACAATTCAACAGAGGCAAAGTAAAGTTCATATGAGGGAAAGTGCTTGGCAGCAATATGCGCAGTAGCATATTTCTTTATGTTACCTATTTGGTAATCCCTTTCCTCTCATCATTGATCATCAACCACAAAAGTGGTTGATGGAGTCTAAAAAGCTTTCAAGGAAGCTTGCATGGTGGGCTCTGATTTTATAAGAGTATCATTTTGCGGTTATTTATAGACCTAGAGTGGTGAATTGTGATGCAAATGGTTTGAGTAGAAGCCCATGTCCCAACCAGCAAGATCAGACCGGAGCACGTTGGCATGGTGAGACAAGTGAAGAGATAGTACCAAGTTAGCATGCATTTACCTTTTGTGTATATGTTTAAGGCTTTGGTGGTATCTCTCTCAATGCATATAGGAGGAGTTATTGAGGTCATAGATCCAAAAAGCAAAGATAGTGGTACAGTTTCGTGAGACATTCATGATGATATCTTATTGATGGACTATCTTTGCACTGGTGTTGTGGGTGGCACAATTGGAGCCAAGGAGAGAGATCATGTCCTTCAATAAGCCAAGTGGTTTAGATTGGAAGGAAGACACCTTGTGCATGTATGGTAAAGTGCAAGTAATACCACTTTCATCTTAGAGACCATAGTTGGTCCATCATGCTCATGAGGAGCTAGGACATTTTGGAGTAAAGCATATATATAGCTTACTCCATAGTCATTATTGGTGGCACGGTATGCAGATCAATATAAAATATTTGTTGCCATATGTGTGGTTTGTGACCAAGTTAAAGCATCATTTAATGCTGTTATGTTACAATTACACCCATTACCTATCATGGGATTGGGTTACCATTAGAGTTTGGACTTTGTTAGATCTTTACCGTTGATTGTAGGACATCATCAATACATTTTGGTTATGGTGGAGCACTTCTCTAAGTGGATTGAGTTGGTGGCACTTCTTGACAAGTCCAATGAAAGGAGGATTTACTCATTCTTGGATTGGGTTCTTAATCATTTTGGTGCACCAATTGAGGTTTTGGCTGCAAGAGTGGTTCAAATGGTGAAGAGAGGATTGTGGAAGTATGGTTTGTGGAGAAGCCACTTGGGAGATTGGGATCTTCAGTTACCTTGGTTGGCCATAGGCTATTAGTATAACCAGTAAGCCTCCTTAGGATCCTTCTCTCATTACTTTCTACTCTATGGATGAGATCCAAATTTACCTACAACCATTTGTTGAGTCATTATTCTAGTGTTGAATTGGATGATCTAGATGTATGGATGAACGCATGTCCTCAATGGACAGAGATCTTTCAAAGAGTGATGTTGATTGCCTTTAGAACTTGGCAATTGCTTAGCATAGGGATACCTTATGTTATGTTATCATTCAAGGAGGAAGTTATAGATCCTTGATTTGTCAATTTCATCCAGATGATCATGTACATCTATAGCAGACAACACCAACAACACTTGATGTTACTATAGGCCGCTTTATCTTGAGAGTGTGTGAGGTTTTCCTTCCGGCATCCTCATGTCGAAAGGATGTGATGGTGTTGTTTTGAAGGATCATGTACACAATTGTGCACCATGCCACCTCCCAAAAATTGATGGTATTATGGACCCAAGCCTAGCACTTGTGCATGTAGGCTTACTGTGTATGTTATGTAGCTCTTTTGGTAGAGATGCTTCTATGTTATATGTGGAAGTTGTTTAAGAAGATGTCATATGGCATGTTTTACTCTTCCCTTCACAATGGTTCCTCAAGGACAATGGTTATGTCCTAGATGTATTTGACCTATAGCTAGTTTATCCTTTATATGGTATAGATTGCAAACAAGTGACTAACAATGGGGCTCAATAGCACCCAAACTCCTAATCTTTTGCCCACCATAGGGTATACCATATACTTGGAGTAGATGGCTATCCGGAGTTAGAGGTACCGCCAACTAAGGGGGCAATTATGGCACTTTAGAATCCATGTATGACTTATGTGTGAATTGTGCTTCTATAGTGTATGATGTTGACAATGATGTATATTGTGTAGCAATGTATATACGCATGATAGTTGTCACACCATTTGTAGTGTTGCACCTAGATTGATATGTAACACCCATTTGTGCATGTGTGTGGTATTGTGATATTTAGCTTGGTATTACAAGTACTTAAGAGATATTATTTATATATAGATAAAGGATGGTTCTATATTAGTCATGGTTAGCTAAAGTTAGTCATAGCTAAGATAGATGGGACCTTACTTTAGAGGAAGTAGAAAAGATGAGCACCACTATTTTGGATTTTAGTGTGTTGACTTGGTATTATTCCTAGGTGTTTGGCTTTGGGGAAAGAGTTGAGAACTCTTGGGCCCGCAAGCCTTTTTGTTTTGGATTCTTCTTTAGTCCAAGGATAGCCCATGTGAAGGAATCCTTGCTTTAGTGGTTGGGTCAAGATAAGGGGAATATGCCCATGTGAATGGATATTCCTTTCTACTTTTTGACTTTACTTGACTTTTAGTCTAGTAACTTGAGTTACTACGGTAATTAGTAACTTCGGTACGTAACTATTTCACAAGTATATAAACAAGGGGTGAGGAGGTACTTATCATCCTTTCATTTGCAACTATCTCTCTCTCTCATTGAGTTCTCTAGTGAGTAATGTCTTGAGTCTTGGAGTGTTAGCCTTGGAGGAGTATGATGGAGTTGGGGTTCCTTGCCTTCTTAGTCCATGGTGCGCTACCATAATAGCCATCAGAGGTTCATCCTGAGTGAGAGACAGGCCGGCTCACAGATCGAACGCTGGAGTAGTAGTGTTGGTAGTTAGAAGTATTTTGGCAGTTACTCATAGACTACTTGTAGACGGTCAGATTTCATGTTCAAGTATTGACTATATGGTGGAGCCCACTATCACTTGCACCGTTCACACCATTGGGTGTGCCATTAGATGGATTGTTAGGGTTGGAGACCTAGTTTAAGATCAAGGAGTATACTTTCAAAGTGCAGTTCCAAGGAGCTCACTTCTTTGATGTTGAGCTTTCAAGTTCTTGGCTATGGTGGGTAGAGGCCGGTGAGTATCATTTGGAGTCTCTTAACTAGAGTGGATGTGGCTTGATTGTAATCATTGCCCAATTGTTGGCAAATTGTTGAGCGATAGATCAAATACTGATCTGATTAAGTGTGATTTGAGTTGAGAATAAACTGATTATTGTGGTACTTTAGAGTCTATGTATGACTTATGTGTGAGTTGTGCATCTATAGTGTATCATGTTGACAACAAAGTATCTTGTGTAGCGATGCATATATGCACAACATCATAAGATCATTGTTGGGGCTCTACTCATCACTCTCTATCCTCTTACTATGCTTCCTATCAAAGAAATTGGCTAACATGAAGATTGTCTATTCTAAAGGATTTTAAGTCAGTACTCACTCTTTGGATTGGACTCAAAGATTTTTTTGCTAAAGAAAAGCTAACTTGCAAGAAATTTTTCATAGAAGAGAAAAATCACTTACCTCACCCTTGATTTTATAGCCAAGACTATTTTGCCAATGGTCTTCAATGGATGAGCCATCAAAAACCTTAGGTAAGAACTCTTCAATAGGCTCCAACAGTCCTTGGTAGCAGTTCTTTGCTTATATGGTAGGAGAATTTGAATTCTTTGTATGGTTTTTATGTGGTGTTGAGAATTTTTGAATTTCCTCTTTTATTAAGGTAGGTTTGTATAAAAGAAGGGAAATTTCTTTAGAATTTGAGATGAAGATTGTAAATTGAGATGAAGAGACTTTAGGCCAAAGAACCAACCAAAGACTCCTCATCCAAAGAATCCTTGCCTCCAAAGAGCGCTTAGAATATTTGCTAGTGAATATGCCAAAGAGCCTAACTTTGGAGTTTTTAAGTCTCTTGGGGTCTTTTCCTCCCTTACCATTAAAGATCCTTGTTCCAAAGATCTATACTTCCAAGATTTTTACTACAAAGAGTCAATGTGTATCCCTCCAAAGACTATCCTTATGTGAGGGTTCCTCTTGATATTATGATGAAGAACTTCAGGCAAAGGGAAAAATATAGGCCAAAGATGAACGTAAAAGGTCTCCCCAACAAAGGAATTTTGGGTTGCAAGCACTTTGAGGCCTATATCTTTATGGTTGCATGTTAAAATGGAGAAATATTTCTTGTAATGAAAGGATCTCTTCAAGTGCTTTTCATTGCTACCAAAATAACAAAGTTTAGAAGCATGTACCCAAAGTTACAAGCATTTGAAGTTTCAAGAGTAAATGCAAAAGTACATGTGTCGTGAGCACTGAGTATGGTGCAAAGTTCTTTGCCTTTAATGAAGGAAACATGATGTTCTACCAAGCTTTAAATAGTTATGTAAGAGAAGAGTTCAAGCCAAAATCCTTCTTGATTCATGTGATGTACCTCATTAGAATGTCATATCTTTAGAGTAAACCATGAAGGTTTGTTGGGTGAACCATTAAAACTTGTAGTTTCAGCTGAAGACAACAT
The DNA here is from genome assembly GCA_948567375.1 of Lunularia cruciata. Lineage (NCBI taxonomy): Eukaryota > Viridiplantae > Streptophyta > Marchantiopsida > Lunulariales > Lunulariaceae > Lunularia > Lunularia cruciata. The sequence goes on along the minus strand of OX419755.1, from coordinate 53,732,740 downwards.
GATAATTAGAAAAGAAGTAGGAAGACCATGAGATTGTCCAATTTCAACAATTGATGTGTTAGATTAGTATAACGGCCAAAATGGTGGTTGTTTTTAGCTTTTGTAACTCATGAGTGGGCAGGCTATTTAGAGCAGACTTTCAAAGTGTTTTCTTGTTCAATAGTAGCAAAAGGTGAATAAGTAAAAGCTCCAAGCTCCTCATAATTTTCTTAAGTCTTAGAGGAGTTCATGCAATTTATGTTAAATATGTATGATGAATCTTTGCAAAGAAGTAATGGTTGTTTTATGTGTTTGATCTTGAACTTTCTTTGCTATGTGTGTTTGATTTTTACTCAAAACTTCCAAAGCAATACCTTGATGGATCTTGAGTAAATTTTAGTATTGACATTAATCAGACTTTAAGGCAAAGTATGGGAAATTTGTGGCAAAGTAACTTTGTGTGAGAACATGATTATGGGCAAAGTCACTTGTAGTGAAGTGGACACCTTTGTATTAAACTGAATCATCACATGTAAGACCAAGTTTGAACTCTAGTTATAGAGACTATGGTTTTTTTATTCCTTATTTCTACAAAATGCCTTCTTGGTGTTGTTGTGTTGTTTTGGGAGTGGTTTCTGCCCAAGAGGTTAAAGATGTGATAGCAAAGAACTACATTGATGATTTCACTTTGTATTTAACCAATTTTTACTAGTATCCTTGTAGAAACAAATGATTACTTGGAGTTTTACTACAAGTGTGCAAGTTATGGGTTATCACACTTTGGTTTGGAATTCTTTGAGGAAAGAGTCTTTGCTCCTTCCTCTTTGGCTTGGTCCATTCTTGTACTTAACTTGTCCTTGCATTGCCTTCTTCAAATTGTACTTTCTTTATATTTCACAATTCTTGTACAATTATCATCCATCTATCTAGTACTTTAATTACCTATAGTGTAACAATATGGAGTTTAGCGACAAAGTTAGTCGGGCTTACGAAGTAGCACATAAGACAAATTAGCCTAGAATATTCCGAAAGTACCTAGGAAGCTTCTTGGGAAGCTTCCTAGCTAGCTTAGCTTGCACCTCAAGTAAGTAGCTTCTAGAAGGAAGCTTTTAGAAGCTTCCAACTAGCTTAGCTTGCATGCCAAGTAGGTGGCTTCTCGAAGGAAGCTTCTTGAGAAGCTTTCTAGTTAACTTGACTTTCACTCTAAGAAAGCGGCTTGATGAAGCTTCATGAGAAGCTCCTCAAGACCTTGTATGCTACCTATAAATACCAAAGCCAAAGCTCATGCTAGGCATTTGGATTCGGTCCTCATTCAAGTGTCCCAATGTGAGTTTCCATTCTCCTATTTCTCTCCTCGAATTCGGTCTTTTACATTGGTATCAGAGCATGAATGGGATGGATGGAATTTATGGACCACCAAATCCACTTCCGCCAAACCATTGGTATTTTTTCATTCAAATACTACCCAAGCATCATTTCACACAATTCATCACCTCGCACTTTGGACAAGATTTTATACATATGATCACCATATTTGAGGAACCCTTGGTGCTTCCGATTGTAACTTATGGAGAATGGTGGACATGCTATTTCTATGTGATAGTAAATTTGATAGATTAAGGGTGGTTAGATAGAGTAGCAACCATGGCGGCAATGCCCAAGGTTATCCTTGCTATGTAGCAACAAATTGAGCACCTTACCCAATTGTTGGATGAATGAGATCTTTGACGATAGGAGCACGTAGAGAGAGTACCAATTCAAGAAGGAGAAGATCAGATTAGATTCCCTAAACCCAAGGTATTTGAAGGCAAGAATCTTCTAGGTGTAGTGGAAAATTTTGTGTTTGATTGTAATGTTATTTTGAAGCTACCAATCTACAAGACAAACAAAAATAGATTCTCTTGGCTTCTAGCCAATTGGATGGAGTAGCAAAGCTATGGTGGAGATTTTGAGTGAAGCGAGCTGAACGTCAAATAGTTGCACCAATCTTGACATGGGCAGAATTAAAGAGTGCAATAATTAGTTGGTTCCAAGCTATAAATGCCACACAAGCTGCACGGGATAAGTTGGCAAAGTTGAAACAGATTGGCTCTGTAAGAAGTTACATCACTAAGTTCCAAAACACCATCATGCAAATTCTAGATATATTGGAAGGTGAAGCTTTGGATTGATTTGTGAGGGGCTTGAAGGCAAAAACCAAATTAGAGGCAATTATGCGAGAGCCACAACACGTGGAGGAAGCCATGCGGTTGGCCGAACGTTTTGATTCCTTAGTGGCAACAACTTGGCCTCAACCTCGACATCCACAAAGCCTGACAATACACTACACACAGTGGAGGAGCCAGCACCAATGGAGATTGGTGCCATTCAACAAAGACCACTTGGCATGGCAGATAGGAGAAATTGCAACAAAATGGTGGTTGTTTTTATTGTCGCCAATTGGGGCATCACATTGCTGAATGTCCACTCAAGAATGGACGACCTTGACAAGTTGCCCAAGTGGAGGTTGTAGAGCGAAATGATCAGGGAAACAAAGAATCCCAGTAGGAGATTTTGAGCTGCTACTGGGAGCTTGATTAGTTCTAATGGGATTGAAAACTCGACCTATGCAAGTTTGCTTCACTTGCAAGGTACAATATCTAATCGGGGTTGTAGGATTTTGGTTGATTCTAGAAGTTCAAAGAATTGCATGTCTATGCAAATAGCAAAGGAATTGGGTATTCATATCAAGCCAATGATTGGAAGTAGTTTGATGATAGCGGATGGTAGAAAGGGTTCTGCATTCCGCACCTTGCATCTTATTACCTTCAAGATTAGGAAGGAGTATTTGGAGTGTATGAGGTTTGTAGTGGCACCTCTACACTATGATATCATTTTGGGTACCTTGGCTTGAATATCATAAGGTTCAATTTGATTGGACCCGATGCCAAATTCAAGTACAATACCAAGGTAGGAATCTTCTATTAGGTTATCTGGCACCTCTAAGTAAGACACCTAAGAATTGTCAATCCCAAGATGGGAAGTCTATTGAGAAGGTAGCCATAGAGCAAACTTGGCAAGGAGATGAGTCCCAAGATGAGAATTTTGCCAAGAAGGTAACCATGGAGCAAGCTTGGAAGAGAGAAGAGTCCCTAGAAGGGAAGGTTGTTAGTAAAGCGGCCATAGAGCAAGCTTTAGAAGAAGATAAGTCTGTATTTGCAATGTGGATCAAGCCGATTGCACAAGAAAAATTTGTAGAGGGCCAAGAGCCTCATCAAGCAATGGTTGATTGGATTGTTAAGGAGTTTGTGGACATGTTTCTGGATGATTTGCCAAAGGGATTACACTCTGATCAAGGTATGCCCTTCAAGATTGAGCTATTGCCAAGGAGTACTCCAGTGAGTAGACCGATCTATCGGCTCTCACCAAAGGAGTTGGAGGAGTTGCAAACAACACTTACATAGTTGTTATAGAAGGACTTCATGCGACTTAGTACCTCTCCTTGGGGAGCACCGGTACTATTTCTTCCAAAGAAGGATGGAGGACTTTGTTTCTATATTGATTATCATGGGCTCAATAAGCCAACCGTGAAGAATGCATATCCCTTGCCTCGGATCAATGACTTGCTTGATCAACTAAGTGGAGCACGCTACTTTTCCAAGTTGGATCTTTGTAGCGGTTATTGGAAAATTCCTATTGATAGAGAAGATGTGCAAAAGACTGCCTTTTGCACCAGGTATGGGCATTTTGAGTGGAGAGTTCTACCTTTGGGACTCACTAATGCTCCAGCAATCTTCATAGATCAGATGCATCGGGTGTTGGATGGACTATCGGATCTGTCTATAGTGTTGTTCTTGGATGATATCTTAATCTACAGCAAGACATAGGTAGAACATGTGAATCATGTGCGAGAAGTCCTAAGGCGATTACAACAATGGAAATTTTACTGCAAGAAGCCAAAGTGTGCCTTTTGGCAGAAGGAGGTTACCTTCTTGGGTCATAAGATCTCATTAGAGGGGATCAAGATGGAAGAAGAGAAAATTAAGGTCATTACTGATTGGCCTACTCTAAAGGATGCTACAGAAGTACGAGCATTCAATGGATTGGCCAATTTTTATCAATGGTTCATCCATTATTATGCTCATGTGGTTGCACCATTGACTGACCTCTTGGAAAAGAACTCAAGCTTCCAATGGACCACCAAGCATGAAGAAGCATTCTAGAAGTTAAAGCATATAGTGTCTTCAAGACCCATTCTTCAATCATATGATCATCAACTACCCTGTGTGATTGATTTTGATGCTTCTAACTTTGCAATTGGAGTCGTGTTGCAACAAGAATCCCCAGATGGACTCCATCCTTATTGCCTTTGTGTCTCGCCGACTCAATATGGCTGAACAAAACCACTCTGCTCGAGATCAAGAACAACTTGCAATGGTATATGCCACCAAGGCATGGAGGCATTACCTCTTGGAGAAACAAGTGATCATGCAAACTGATCACAAACCATTGTTGTAGACCTTACACTTGGAACACATGAAGAGTCGACATCATCGATAGGAGGAACAACTCCAACTATATGACATCAAACTTGAGTACAAACTAGGTTGGTTCCATATCATCGCTGATGCTTTATCACGACGACCTAATTTGAAGTCTCTTCCTCTCATCACAACGGCAATTTCAACAATGTCAGTTGACTCTAAGGTCCAAAACGAGTTTCATTCAGCTCTACACCAAGATCTCTTCTTCTAAATAGTACATGGTCGCCTTACGGCATGCAATAAGGAGTACAACACCTTCTCCATCAAGGAGGGCCTTTTATTCCATGAGGACCAGATCTATGTTCCAACTAAAGGTGATCTTTGACTTGTGCGCCTTCAAGAAGCCCATGATTTACCCATCGCTGGTCACATGGGTGTGGACAAGACCTTGGGTACCCTCCAACGTCAATGGTGGTGGCCCAACATGACACAAGATGTTTGAGAATTTGTCTGATCATGTGAGAGCTACCAACGTAACAAGGCCAGCAACCAGAAGCCGAGTGGACTCCTTCAACCACTTGCCATTCCATCCGCTCGTTGGGAGCATGTGAGCTTGGATCTTATTACATCCTTGCCAAAGACAAAACAAGGACACACCACAATCATGGTGTTTGTGGATAAGCTTAGGAAGCAAATCCACTTGGCACCAACCTATTATACCATGGATGCTCCAACCTTAGCGCAAATCTACTTCAACAATGTCTTCAAGCATCATGGGATGCCACATGTACTCATCTCCGACTGTGATCTTTGATTTACCAGGAAGTTTTGGCAAGCACTCTTCCAAATACTCGGCACCAAGCTTACTTTGTCCACGGCCCATCATCCTCAAACTAATGGACAAACCAAACATGCAAATCGTACATTAGAGGATATGTTGTGTGCCTTTGTCAATGTCCACCATACTAATTGGGATGAATGTCTTGCAGCTACAAAATTTGCCTACAACAACTCCAAAGAGGTAAGCACCGGATTCTCTCCTTTCTTTCTACATTTTGGCCAAGATCCGCTTGTTCTAGATTCTCTTCTTGCTCCCCCTGCATCTCAGGTTCCTCATACTTCCACATTCTTGACCACTATATCCCAATCTCTCCAACAAGCCAATTCTCACCTCCTTGTTGCTCAGAATCACCAAAAACAATATGCGGACCACCATCGTTGTGATCTCACCTTTGAAGTTGGTGATAAAGTCATGCTATCCTTTAGTAACCTCTCTCTCTCACTTGATACCTAAGTGTGTAAACTTGCCCCTAATTGGATAAGACCCTTTGATATCACCCAAATTGTCTCTCCTATTGCTTATCAACTTGCCTTGTCTTGTCACATGCGTATCCATCATGTCTTTCATGTTTCCAAGTTGAAACCCTTTGTTCCTCACCCCTTTTTTTTCCTCTTAAGTCCAACCTCCAACTCTTCTTATCCCTATCAATGATCATGAGGACTGCAAAGTTGATCATATCCTTGTGCGTCGCCAGGTTCAAGGGGACCGTCATCAACATACGGAGTACAAGGTCCTTTGGAAAGGGTATCCTCTTCATGATGCAACATAGGAACCTCTTTTTCATCTCCAGAATGCACAGACAACCATCCAGGAATTTGCAGCTTCACTGGCGATGAGGACGTCACCAACTAGCGGCGAGAGAATATGTAACAATATGGAGTTTAGTGACAAAGTTAGTCGGGCTTACAAAGTAGCACATAAGACAAATTAGCCTAGAATATTCTGGAAGTACCTAGGAAGCTTCTTTGGAAACTCTTGGCTAGCTTAGCTTGCACCTCAAGTAAGTAGCTTCTAGAAGCTTTGAACTAGCTTAGCTTGCACGCCAAGTAGACTTCTAGAAGGAAGCTTCTTGAGAAGCTTCTCAAAGGCCTTGTATGCTACCTATAAATACCAAAGCCAAAGCTCATGCTAGACATTTGGAGTCTTCTCTCATTCAAGTGTCCCAATGTGAGTTTCCATTCTCCTATTTCTCTCCTCGGATTTGGTTTTTTACATATAGACTTTGTTTAAATATACCATATTGTAATTTTCCAAGGATAGGAGAAACCCACAAGAGGAATACAATAGAAGAAACACAAGACTTTATCCCTCAATATTCTAATGCCCTAGAGGAGCATGTTGTCTTTATTATATAGCAAAGAGGATCCACTCAAAAGGAGTTGTATTCTTTGATAAGATACATAGATTGGTGAGATGTTAGTAAACTCCACCCTTGGATTAGTTACATAGGTTGGTGATATGTTGATACTTCTCCTATTTGGTTGGTCAAACAAGTTTGACCAATTGGATATAATATTAGGAGAATATTCTTATATGAAGCTTAGAACAACATGTGTGAGGTATCACTGGAAAGCTCTACACAAGAAAAACATGGGAGTAAGAAAACAATGTTTTTCTTCCCAAAAAGGAGAAACAAATTCATTTTTCTAGGCCTAATTCATACCTTTAGGCTACAAAATCGGCTCTAAAGTTTTTAGGTTGTTTTTGTCTTCTACACTATTAGTGTAAGTACTCTTTTGGCGACACTTCTATCTGATCTACTTAGACCATTATTTATAACATCCCTCAAGATATTACCAAGCTAATCTCCACTTCTATATACTCTGTCCAGCTAACGATACTACACATATGTATCATTGGTTTACCAATCTAGAAATTCAATTAATCCAATTCATTAAGACTTATAGTTTTTAATCTTTGGATCATGGGTGAATCAAACTATACCACAACTTATCACATGGTTTAGGTATAAGACTAAGGTTCAGTTATTATCTCCTAGATTTTCATTATGCCTTTGGTTCTTACACAACCATTAGTTGTTAATCTTAAAATCCACCTCATATCATCTTGCATACCCTTCCTTTATTTATTTGACACATGGTTGCATGTTGCCTGCCAAATAAATCCTCTAGTTCACACACACACACACACACACACACACACACACACACACACACAGAGATAGATATATATATATATATATATATATATATATATATATATATATATATATATATATATATATATATATATATATATATATATATATATATATATATATATATCCTCACTAGTACTCATACATTTCCTTTATTTTTTTGACACATGGCTGCACATTGCTAAATAAATCCTCTACTTCACACACTTGAGGGCTCTAACAGCACCTAAGGAAATCTTTCTCTTGAAAACTCCCTCCTCTTCCCCTCTTTAGTTATTGTTAGTTCCACCTTTGGTTGTAGTTCATTCTGCCTTAATCTCCGCCCTTACACTCCCCATTTTAGTGTCAAATGACCTGCTCTTTCCCTTGCCTTTGGGCTCACTCCTTATTGTTTCTTTGATGTCAAACAATTTGTTCCTTCTTGTGTCTTTTGAGTGGTACTTTGATGATTTCTCTCCTCAATAGGTTGACCATTTTCTTATATTTACCATCAATATGTATCATTGGTAAATGTGTTTTGTCTGACTTGCTTTTGATACTAATAAATATTCCTTTTCAAGTTTTAACAAGGTATGTCCCAAGTCCTAACCCTTCTATTCTGATGCATTAGATTTTGTATTCTTCCTTTGCTTGCTAATGAGATTGTTTTTCATGTCATTTTGCTTATTCCTATCTATGCCCATTAGGTTGAATTTTAAGTTTCATATCTTATAACTTTTCCTTACTCTAGAAGATTATTATCCTAAGTGGCACTAAAAGAAGCAACCAATTTTGAGTCTTGGTACTCATGAGTTTTTGAGCAGAAATTTGGTATGGGGTATTGACACTTGCTCAACTACATTGACACTACATGAGGCATTGATGAAGTTGCATGTGTTTTTGTTGAGATTTACTACGGCCATCTCTTGCTTCCTTTGGTTTTTTAGCACTTTAGGACTCAAGTGTCCATAGACTTGTTGTGATCTACTATATATAGTACTCTAATGCTATGCTCGTCTTCCCTTGAGCAATTCATACTCCCACTCCTTAGACTCATAAATCTTCCATAACTTGCAATTCCTAGACTTCTACATGATTCTTAACTCTAGTACATCTCAATCTTGCTTGTTTGGCTTGTTAAGCACCATTCTTCATGCTATTTTATTTCTCCATATATATGCAAGTTCTATCAATGATGTTATTTCTCTAGATTTGAGTGTTTCTTGTTTTCCATTTCTTCTTCGGTGTATGCAAGTCAAGTATAATGTTTGCTAATAGATTGGTTGACAAGTTACATTTCCTTATGCATTATTCCAATCAGATTTTCATTATCTTGTATACTTTACATATCTTGCATTGAATTTCATTTGCATGTGTTGAGTTTTGTATCTCTTGTTTTGTTGAATGGCTTTTGTCCTCATTTTGCTATCTATATTAGTCAAATTTTCAGTAGTGCCAAGAGCGCTCACTTTGGACATTGGTTGCTTTAGTCATGGCCCTACATATACATAGGTCTCATTTTAGAATTAGGAGAACTAAGTCTTAATTTCGAAAGACAACAACTTGGTTCAAGCACAAACACAAATTTTTTTATATAATATATATGGGCTTACAATGATCTGATCGTGGTCTTGTTGGAAGTACGTTAAGAAGAGCTATTCAATAATATCAAGGTAAATCAATTTTCTATTGTAGCATATTATCATTAAAAAAGTCTTGAAAAACCTTTAAGCCTAGAAAGTTATTATATCTGCCTTAAATACCATTGTTGGAGGAATATACAACAATGGATGAGTGAATTAAGAATAATGAGATTTTTCTTTCCTTCTTTCTTTTTTTATAATTTCTTATTGGATGATTTCCTTTCCTTTTTGGCATAAGGTATATAATAAGTTATCATTAAAATTAACTTTATTATCTTGTTATTAATTTGGTTTGAGATCAAATATATATGTAGCTTCTGATTTTACTGAATTGAAATCATTATATAGATAATTGCATATGTTACTTCTGCATTTTTAGAATAATTTTTACCTTAGAATTTATTATTTTAGGATTAAATTCATACTTCTAAAGACAAAAGCACATGTAAATTCTCAAACTAGAATTTAAAATTTACTTATAAGGTAACCTCTAGGTTGTCAAAGTCTAGAGCTTTCTCCTACCATCAATATTAGAAATTCATAATGCATTGTAAATAATTAAGATCTATCAAAATCTCTATTACTATATCATTTGTAACAAAAAGTTATGACCTTTTGATTAGATATAATGAAATCTCCTTATTCTTTAACTAGCTTAATTTAAGCTTTGATAAAATATCATATATTTACCATCTTATTTAGATGTAACTTTTTTTAAATGTCAATAAATTATGTATTCATCATTATAAGTGGACATGTATTTTGTGACAACATAGTCTTATATCTTGGTACATCTAATATACAGAATATTAGATTCTTAATTTCTCTATTCTTATGGATGAAAGAGAGAGAGCATGCTCACTATTGAGAGAGCAAGAGGAGCAGCAAGGAGAAAAAGATTGTGAGGAATTTAAAATACATAAGTGCATACTAAGTTATAGATGATCTTTTGTTTTTCAATTTTTGTTCTATTGATTTTAGGAGATAATATCAATCATAGGATATTTGAAATTCTCTTGATTACAATAATATAGTATCTTATGTCAAGCTAGAGAGTAAAGTAGAGCAATGTGGAGCCCTACATTCTTTGTCCATGACTAGTTTCACTTATAAGATGTTACACATATTGTGGCCATATAGACCAAATATATTAAAATATAAGAGCAATAGCCGTTCAAAGAATGGGGGATCCAGAACTCAATAAATGCGTATGACTCGCATATGAAATGTAGACATGATATTAGGATATGGAACAAAGGAGTGGATATTTCACTTGGAAAGAGTATTATCATGCTTTATAAACAAAATGAGTTAAGGTAAACTTGAATTTAGTCAAAGATGATTAGATGACAATAGTAGATACTATGATTATGGATCACATTCACAATGCAAATTCAAAGGAGTGATAACCCATCCTCCTAAATGTGCAGCAAATGGAGCAACAACAACCAAAGTCTCCAAGTATAGAGGTATACAACAAAGTTATCTCTTTGTTCACTTTACTTTAGAGTTATATAAAGCTACAGATACAACATTTGGCACATTTATCAAAGATTGTGCACAAGCTTACATTACATTGTTTACTTTAGATAATGCATATCCAACACTCTACATAGAGCATAAATTAAGACAATCTATAATAGAGCAATCACACTAGATGATACTTCTTTGGATACTTCAATTGTATGTAGATCATATGAGTTAGCTGACTTTGATATCTTAGATGCAATAGGATACATTTCTCATTCCAATCCTATTGGAGCTTAGACCTACTTACTATTCTAGGTTTTATCTTGTACATCTTGATAGGATCTTTTTATTGTTCTTGTTTTCTATGCAAGTCTCCCTTTCCTTTTCTTGTCAAATCCAAGATCATTGTCCTCGAGGACTCACTAATTATCTATTTTGACATTACAATTAATCTATAAACTCATCTTATTTTATAAATAGTTCGATAGTGATGCACGTATCTTAGTCTTTATATGATGTCTTTGCAATCTCTTTGTCCATGGTAAGATACCCATAGGAAAAACAAAAGACATAATACAAACATACGGTACATGTCAACAAATTTAACAATCAAATATAATATATTCGAATCATTTCTTATCTTATTGTAGACTAGGAAAGGTATCCATATTTTTAAGGTATGAAGACTTTGAAAAGAGCAAACAATTTTCAAAACGTGATAAAAGGATCAAGAACAATACACACAATAAAAACACAAGTAAGATTCTAGTATTTTGGAACAAATGAGTCGGAGTAGTAACACATCTCAATTGCAGGTTGAGTGGCAAGGAGGTTTCGATGTAAGGATGAATTGTCACCTAAAGCTTGAATGCAATCTCCGCATCCGTGTCGATATGAATGGCCAAGGAACTCATTTGCAAATTGACTGGCAACCTTGTTTCGAAGTGAGGATGAATTGTCGATTCAAACGAGTGAAAAGGAGTAGAGCGAAAGATGTCCTTTCTAAATCTTCTGCATCACCAGGCATGATCTGTCTGGGGCTACTTAGGCGGGTCGTTTTCCGATAGATAGAGCACCCTTTGACTACAGGGAGCGGGTTCCGGAAGATCACTCTTAACAACGCTCTAGTCGTTTGCCGGTGCTCCCTTTCGGCAGACCCGTCCTACCGTGATCTGAACATGTTTCTTTCTTTCTCTTCACTTTTGACCTCTGCAAATATAGGGGGGAAGGCTTGCTGGATTCATCTACTCTGGTGATGCGTGTCTGTAACTCTCATGTAGAACGAGTATTCTTCGTTCTGCGACTGAATCATGGAAGTATCTTGTGAAGAAAACTATCTGCAGAGCCGGTGAGAATCAAGGTAGTTCGCTCAAGACGAGGGGAGCGAGAGAATGGCTTGCTCGGTCCATTACAAGGTGGTATCAACCCGACTCTCTGGTAGTTTTAGTCAGAGGACCAATGTTACGGGTTAGATGGTATAGAAGAGACCGGGATCCTCGCACCGATAAAGCGTTCTCTGAGAGATGGGAAGGAAGAGGTCCGACATAATTGAGGAAAGCTAGAGCTGACTCTTGATGTCTCTCGTCATCTTGTTATAGAGGAACTGTCCTGCGACAGTTTGATGGTTGGAGTCCACTAGTTGTCACTTGGTCTATAGCTGTATGTAGCCTTCCGCCATCTTAATTTCACGAAAAAGAAGCTGCTCGGATTGTTGAGTAATTTGGTCAGTGTCAGATATTTCAAGAATAATGAACTTAGTTAGAGTATCCCATCCACGCTGCTGACACATTGTAAATTGTGCAACCACGCATCATCAGCTAGCAACTGTAATTTCAACTCGGCAAGTTCTCCCATACTATGTCATATATTTTTCGATCTTTGTTTGTTGTGAGTTGAAGTGCCACTAACCTCTTTTGTAAAGTCAAGTACTATACTTCTGAGATCGCCACCTTCCCGAGACTCACGTTGTTATGGTGGTAGAAGAAGCCCCTCCAACGACTTGGGGAGAGCTAGTCATTGACAATACTTAATACAACAACATGAACTTGAGCTCAGTCAGAAAACTTCACATGAGCGTCTGTGTTTTTAAAGGATCTTTCTATTCTTTAAAAACACAAACCGCCAATAAGCGAAACACTTGCATAGTAATATCAGAACAAGCGGTGATCATCACTTGTGAAAGAGAGGTCACGGTGCTTTCTGATTTCACTAGATGACGGAAATGATTGATGATGGTGAATGGTACAGCTATTTACACAACAATTCACCTTCGTAATCTAGACAGGATAAGGACTCCTACTACAGAGAAACACATGCTTGCAAAGACTGCAACACATATCATAAATGCAAAAGCCTGATTAGGGAGCTTCAGTACGTCTTGCAGTTTCTTCAAACCTTTATCTATTGCGGGGGCCAGCGCGGCTGCTCCGGCAACTCGAAATGGTCTAGTCACATTATTGCCACCCCACATGAGAACAACTACCTATGTATCCCACAATGCCTGGTGTTAGCAAACCCTGCGAGAAGCAGTGCAAGCCACACTGAACACAGAAGTATCACTCCTGCTACAAACATTTGACGCTACAATTCTATCGAATAAAAGTTGAGCTTCCAAAAAGAAATTGCATAGATGTATGTCTGTGAAGGAAAGTAATACTTACCCCTAAAAGTGCCTTCAAATTTGCAGCAGGGTTTTGGCCCGTACTCTTCTCGTAGCTAAGGAACGCTAAAACGAAAAATGTCGTGTATGTGATGCCATCAAATAGCCCGTAAGCTAAAACTGCTGCGAGCCCCCATTTCGCAGCCTTTGCTCGAAGGTCAGCGGATTTCATCTGGTGATGCGTTCAAGTTACACATGTCACTTTAACCTTTCTGAGTAACCTGACTTGTACAGAATTAATATAGACGTAAAATTTCAATATGTCTACTGCCTCAATAGAATTGATTCCTGGGGAATTGATAAAAGCCTCAGAAGTTCGACAACAGTACTTTCCTTTCTAGTGACCTTCCAACGGGAAAGATGCTTGACAACACATCATCGGAAAAGATCACCGAAGAGTACAAGAACATTTTAGAGTGACATTCCAGGTCTCGCTGAAATATAGAATAAACTTAAAAGCATTCAGTTGTTCACATTGCTTCAGGAAAACCAACCCAAGCAACCATGCAAAATCTCGATCTTTCTAAAACGTACCTGCCATTGGCTGAAGAAGGACTGAGGACTTTGTTCCTGCAGCAAGCAGAACACCATGATGAGCCCAGATAGAATTGCTGCTGGCACAGGTTGATTCACACGGTTTATGCTCTACTGTTCTTGCAGTTCTGTAAGCGACCAAACTATGGTCTTCAAGTAGTAGTGACCATCAGCTGTCCCCGAAAATCGTTGTCAGTGACGAAGTAATCCCACATTTCAATGAAGCATTTCGAATAGCCCGTGGCAGGAAATACAGATATGTATCTCAAAATAAATGCGTTCGACACTTAAAACTCCATTGGCTGATCAAAATGGGACAGATAGCAAGTTAAACCATGCGTTCAGCTCCGCCTACTAGACTGCAAATATATCTAGCTAACGTTCCCAATCCACCTGTGGAGGAACGGAAGATGGGTCTTCTGGCAAGGAAGATGGGCCCGAAATAGAAGCATCTCCTGCCTTGCACAGCTGCAATTCACGTCGTCCAACCTGTCGAGGCCTGCATCTGAAGCCCGTCGGTTTTATACGATCCTGAGGGCGAAATCGGAACACCTGAGTTTTTAGGTGCAGAAAGGGAATAATACTCGGCGGAGTGGAAGACACAAACGTGGACGGTAAATTCCAGACACTTAAACACTGCGCCATCGCCATAACTCCAACCCTGTGTCAAGTACAAAAGGTCCAGGTGAGAAAAGCTATATCCTCAAATAAGCTGGATCCCCGCTACACAAATTGAGCCCGTCGAATTTTCTCTACCTGCTCAAATTTGACTTCATTTTGGATTGACCTTGAATCTTGATTCAAAGAAACGAAAGCACACATGTTATTCAGGATTTTGTATGGAGATGGGCTTACCAGAGAGCATCAAAGTGGAGTGAGCAGATACAACTATTGGGTCCTCGAATCTGGATGGAGAGATCTATCCAATTCCTTGAGTGACAGCCTTATGGCTGCTTCGCTTTGACTGTTGTCGTGCTAAGGCCACTAAAGTACGGAACCATATATAGCAGTGAAGTGCTGTGGGGCCAGACTGGACTTAGACAAGGCAAGTCCCCTACTTACTGTATGGCAGGACTCGACGTCAGCTGCCTTGTTTGCTAGGCCTTGAGTTCCTTTCGGGGTACTATACTTTGCGCGCCTGCTTATTTACCGGTCGTCCTTCTACTCTTATTACCGGGAGAAAGTTGTAGAAGACAGAATCAATAGAAAATTCTTCTTTTCCCAGGCATCTAACGGAAAGACTTTTCGTGACCAACCAGTCTCCCTGAAACCAACCGGTCATCATTTTTCTTTTGCCGGATCTTCCCGAACCTTGCTCAAGACTCAAAGCAGGCTTCCCCCAAGCCTTGACTTGGACTTAGATCCAGGTCGCAATCAAGTCCTAGACCTTCTGAAGGACAGAACTACAGACTGACTCTCTGGAGCGGACGCCTTTTCCCTTCTCCTTGCTCCTTCCCTCTCTCTGCTGTCGTGACGCGAAGAAAGGCAAGAGCAGCGAGAGGTGAAGGGAAGGAAGGAATGAAGGTGTTGCAGCATTGGATTTCTTGTCGATCGCCTCCCATTTGATGCGCTTATGATCATAGAGAGGGAGCGAGCGAGCGAGCGATAGGGAAATGTAATGAAGTAGAGCAGTGGTGGATTAGGCAGAAGTGGATTGGAGAGGAGCTGTGGTTGTTTTGTCGATCAATGCTGCCGAGGCAAAAGGGTATACGAGGAGGGGACGAAATCGCTTTGTGTTTTCTGCTGGTTTTGTTCCGTATAACAGCAGGAGGACCAGTAGCGGCATCATTAAGGAAAGGCGGCAGCCATGATGATGGGGGACGCAGGAATTGAGGCCAAGGAGGCCGCGGTGCGGGAGGTGGCCAAGCTTCTTCCGCTGCCGGATTCTTTGACTTTTATTAATTCCATACGAACTGATTACGCCTTGCGACAGCAGGTTTGTGCCGAAAAAAAATTTCACAATGATTTGAGGCAGAAATGAAGTCATTGTTTCTCTTACTGTTACGTGAACTAATACTAATCGATCAAAGTAATGCTGACGTCTTTCTTGGTGCAGCACAATGACGCACAGCTCAGTACCAGCGTCATGACTCAGGTACCTCATTCTGCCGCTTATTGTCCCACTTGACTTTGTTGTTGCATTCAGTTCCTCCTTTCAGACAGCAATTGTTCTGATTTCCGATTGATTGGCATCACAATATGGTTTTGGTCTTCGATTAAAACAAACAGGTAGAACACGCGAGATCAGGAATCGATGTACTCTCAGCAGCGCAATCAACAATAGCAAATCTACGTCAGAATTTTGTGCTTATCGACAAGTAAGCATCTTCACTTGAAAAATAGAACGCTCTCACGGATCAATTTGTGTGTCATTGGTGCATACTTTTAGTACCACTGAGTATAGTGTTGTTCGTAGTATAGACTTACTCGGGTCTTCAGCGATAGTTTGTTAGCTGCACACTATTGACAAAAATATCCCCCGGTATATTGTCTTTAGCGTCCACAACGTTTGATATGCTTGGGGTAGACTCCACTACTCATGGGGAGGATCGTGTCAAGGAGTAAGAATCTCAGTCTTCCTGAATACTGCCGTCGACCCAATGCTTTTTGTTCTTTTTTATCTCTACAAGCGAAATTGGCTTCTTTTTTGCTTTTGGGAAGGCTTCCTAAAAGGATTATCTCAGTAACTACCAGTAGATGTCCTCAGATTCTTTTCCGTCTAGGAGTTCCTTTCTTTTTAATACACTCTTCTAGTGTAGACAACGTGGACTGCCAAAGAACGGGTCTATTTTGTATCCAGTGAATGGTTGGGAAATTTTCACATGAACACGTTCAGTATGTTCAGTCTTAAGCTGAAAGACTGCCGGTCGTAGGAAATGTTTTCCGCCATGGCACATGATCGGCTCTATAACAAGCTTCTCATCCTTCTTGTGTTACCAATCACAGGCTTTGTCGGGAATGCCAAACTTTGATTGAACATCATGATCTTATCAAGCTTCTTAGCAATGCGCGGAATAATCTCAACATGACTCTCAAGGTAAGCAGTCCGGCACCGGCCGTTTTTTTCCCCCAAGTGAGTAATATCCAGGCTTTAGCCGTTTCTGCTCGACTTAAACCTGATGGAATTTTCAGAAGCTCAATCTTACACCTCGGTAAGTTTGGAATCATTTTCACAACTTTAAGACAGTCGCATGGCCATGTTTTTGAT
This sequence comes from Lunularia cruciata, assembly GCA_948567375.1. Classification (NCBI taxonomy): domain Eukaryota; kingdom Viridiplantae; phylum Streptophyta; class Marchantiopsida; order Lunulariales; family Lunulariaceae; genus Lunularia; species Lunularia cruciata. The sequence continues at coordinate 53,715,806 of OX419755.1, read as the reverse complement.
CATGTGCATCAGCGGATCACCGAGTTTGAAGTAGAGACAAACACGGCAGGGGACACTTCATCTGGGCAGAATGTGACGTTGTTTTCTGTAGACTGCTCCTCAGCGTGAAGGCACCTGCGAATCATGCAAAATCCTAGGCTTTTCATTCAAGTCGAAGAGGCTAGAGATTTTTTATTAACAGAAGAATTCTGAGCGGACTGCAAGGAGGGCTTATTTCGCGCTTGTTTACCTTTGCATGTGTTGCTTGGTCCGTACAGGATGTTAACGGTATGATGTTCATTTCCAATGAAGCTTCAGAGGCACGAGCATCCTTGAAAGATGACAGAGAGCTGGTTCGCACATTTGAGGTTAAACCCTACCCTCCCAACGGAATGCTCATGAAAGAGATTTGTTTGAAGGGTCTTGAACACCTCCTGTAGCAAGCCCATCCTGCTCATTACGGTACCTCGCTTGAAGTTGCTCTCCCCCACGAGTAGTAGCTCCAATTCAGCTATGAGACATTGATGAAGCCTACGATATATGGTACTCGATAGAATTAGCGGGAAGAACCAGCCAGCAACTAACTGTTTGAAGATGCAGAGGTTGACCGCTCTGGAGGGGAAAAGGAGATTTGCACTAGCTACGGTGTCATCGCGTAAAGAGGAGGCAAGCAAGCTGACGTAAGTGACAACCATGGTCTGTTACAGCGTGTTCAAGCTATGCAGCTACTGCGCAGTAATGAAAGTTTGCTTGTCATTCTATGTGGATAGTGCGCCATGGTTTTGCTAAGGTTGTTGCGGGATGCGAAAAAATTATATCAAACTTTTATTTGTTGAAATTACAATATATGTTGTATATTCGTCAGATACATCTCAAATATACACGCGCCACATAAATTCAGTGGAAGTAGTCCAAGAGGGTAATCTATCTTTCGTCTAGACAAAAGATATTTCACAAGTGATAGTCCTCCCTTGAGAATGTACATTCAAGAAAATTAGACTTGAATCTGATCTTTCCTATGATGCTTCGCAATTTATCTGCCAGGGAGTACTTTGAAGACGTAAATAACACTAGGGCGAAGTTTGAGCAGACACTCTGGGGGCACATTTGCAACTTCTTCCAGCTTGCTAAGGAAAGGTGTTACTCTGACTTTTGTTCTCTGGAGTATTAAGGCCACTTAGTCCAAGTCATTGCATGCTAAGCATGATAGGACATACTTCTCCGTTGATTCTACAATCTGAGTGAGTATATTACGAGATTTTCCAGATCACATTTTTAAGTTTATGAAATAAGGTCAGAAATTCTTTTTGTAGTTGTAGTGACATTATGGTGAATGTTCTTGTGTGCAGTCCTCAGACGCTTGTACGTGCCCTTAGGTATGAAACTCCTTCCTGGTCTGCGTTCCTTTGGATTAGTGTGATGAAATGAAACCGTTGATGAACCTCGTAATACGCACAGCCCGCAGTGAGACTTTTCTATCTTCCAAGTGGTCATGTTTACCTTGGTTATGGAATTCTCTATCAGGAGTTAATAACCATCGTAATTTGTCCCCGCGGAACCGGAGAGATTGGATCACTGTTACTGCTCAAGACGAATAGATTGTACTGTTGGCTCTGACAAGAGTGGATGCTTCCAGGGTGATCGAAATGCAGGAGATTCTAGATCAGCAACAGGCTGAAGAAGATGCCGAAGCCAAAGGTGCAGGACCTATGGCTCAACCGACTACACGAGGTGCTCGGAAGTAAGTAGCCATGGCCAGCTCTGCTCTTGAAGTCTTTGGTCTTGAGCGTATCCGTCAGGGTAGAACTCATACATGTTTTGGGTTCTATATCCTAGTAGTCAAAATATTTTGGGTTTCAGTTGAACTTCTGATTTTACTTTTGTAGACATTGTGATTTCGACTTCTTTGTATCTTGGGGTTCTGATGGTTGACCTGTAGATACTTATCACTATCCTTCGACCTCTCTGTCAACAGTAAGTGGAAATGTGGTTTGACAGGTCTTCGCAACTAGGACCTAACGGTAAACCATTAGTACCTGACCAGCCCAATAAAAAGGCCTCAGCTGGCGGACGAGGCTACAAGGATCGTTGCTACGAAGAGATTCGCAAATCTGTAGAAGAAAGGTTCAGTAATCTCATAGGAAAGGTGAGACTAGCAAGAACAGGGCCTACTTGAAGAAGTCAATTTCGAGTGTGTATTCGCTGAAAGTTTTTTAGCTCCCGGCAAGAAGTCATGTAGAATACGTCTTGGGTTCCTGGCGCACCTACAATTGGTGTTTGTTTCTGGGAGCTTTTGGCAAACCTATTAGCTTTTAACGTGCGCCTTGGATTATTATCTCTCTGCAGCTTGTCATGGAAGAGGATCTGAAGGCAGCTCTAGAAGAGGCGAACGTTGTGAGTGACAGTTAACCAACCTTAACATAATCAAACTTTCTCCTTGAATCCTGAACGCTCGGGAAATATTAATGCAGAGGCTTATGATAACATTATTTTCCCGTTTGTTGTCATAGTAATTTCTTAGGTTTCAAGGAAGAGTGAGTATTTAGAACTCCACCAGATTAGGGCAAGGGCTTTGCTGTTTAATCTCATTCATATTCAGAGGTAATTTCTCGAATGAATTTATCAGGAGAACGTTGATATATGTTAAAAGCCACGCTCTCCGTGAAGGGAGTGTATTGGGAATGGTCTAACTAATAGGAGACCGCATCCGTGGTGTCCATCATTCCAACTCATCATCATACCAAGGCGTTATGTTAGATGAAAGGACGCTTATTGAGTTGAGCACGCATATGCATATATCCGGTTCGGATCCCTCCTTTCTTCGAACGGCTTCTGCTCTCATGTCCTAAATATCCGGTTTGGTCCTAAGTGGGTTTTGGATCCTCGGTTCCGTGAACGGCTTCTGCTCCCATCACTCAAACATCTTAGTTGAATAAGGTCTATACTTGAATCAGATTTTGTATCAGCTGTAATGAGGCGCGGCAATTATCCACGTCACCTGAATACCTTTGTTCCGGACTTTTTAACGGACAGTTACATCTTGGAAAAGGCTCATCCATGCCTCGCTTTTCACTTGGCAGATTTCTGCGGAACTGCCAGACATTTATGACCATGTTGCACCTTGTTTTCCACCCAGGTATGAATGCTCTTTGGACCATTTTCTGTGTTTTTGTCCAATCTTTGTCCTGTGTAGTTGCGTGAACTGCCTTCTGAGTTTGGGGGTTTCTTAGCCTTTCTCAACATGTCCCCGACAGGTACGACATTTTTCAATTGTTGGTCCAACTCTACACCGAGCGGTTTGTGACGATGCTCCGACAACTGGGTGAACGCGCTAACAACCTAACTAACATCGAGATTCTGAAGGTTAGTCTTCATGGAAACTTGAAACTATCCGGGATATTTGAAGCGATATCTTGCTGTTAATTTTGCACCATGAATTGCTTTGGTACGCGAGTTGCCACACCAAACGCATGTTTCCTAAAACTGAAGTCCTTTATTTTGCATGAATATGAGACGAGACTTGATGACGCATCTTACTTTTGCACGCAGGTCACAGGATGGGTGGTGTCGTACCAGGACCAACTCTTAAACCTAGGAGTGGATGATGCTGTTGCTTCAGTATGCGCTGAAAGTGGCTCAATGGATCCCCTCATGAACGCTTATGTGGATCGGATGCAATCTGTAACACAGGTTTGCATCGCATCAAAGCATTAATTTAGTAAAGCATGCGCAATATCTGTAGATATTATCCTTATTACCTCATAAAGTAGGCTTTCTGTTTCCCGTCTCTATAGAGACCTAAGTTATGCAGCTACAGACACAAGAAACGGAGGATTTTCTCACCTGTTTGTTTTGCACATTGCCACAGAAATGGTATACAAATATCTTGGAAACTGATAAGAAGAATCCACCAAAGAAGACAGATGAAGGAAAGCTTTGGACCCCTGCAGCTGTTGATCTGTTTCGTATATTATCCGAGCAAATACAAGTAGTTCAAGAGAATAGCACAGATGTCATGCTATATCGGGTTGCTCTTGCTGTTATCCAGGTAGGTCACAACACTTACTGGCTGTTGTTTCTGTGCATCCGATCGTTGACCTCTAGGGCTTCCCTTCGTACTTCCCTTCTCCCTTCAATCTTCAACTTCTTTGTGCCTAGGCTGGCACAGCGAATATTGCTTAGGCTGTTTTTTCCAACTTTTACCTTATTCATTACCATTGATGTCTCAACTAGAAAAAGAGTAGACAACAGAAGTAGTAAAATTGGAAAATCATCTTTCTGAGCAAAGTCCTTTTTTCAATAGTATCATAACAACTAAGAGAAATGCATTAAGCTGTTGCTAGCATATCCAGGAGCGTTACCGTATCACCTAATTTTTGTCGGTGCTGTGGACCACATTTTGTAGGTTATGGGGGACTTTCAAGTTGCTCAGAGGCAAAGACTGGAGGAACCAGTTGCAGACATTGGCCTCGAGGCGTTGTGTGCCATGGTCAGGATTATTCTACGCGATAGACTTCTTAGAAAGACACCATGCTTAGTTCCTTATAAACTCCGGTAGTTTGTGTGGCTATAGAAGCACTGAGGGTATAAAGTCTTGCAACAAGATTCACTAAAGATCTATGAATACAGCGTAAACGATGTAAAAATGTAGCTACACCTCATGAATTTCACACTTCTTTGTAGTTTCAGTTGCTGACCTAGTATGAGGTAAAGCAGTATCAGTGACCATGTTTTTAGACTTAATAACAAACCCATTAGTTATGTGAAGTCCCTGTTTAAAAGCAAAGTCGTTACTTGAATCTTCTTCTCTTAAACCTTGAGCTACCGTATTTTGCAGGTTAACAACAACGTCCGGTGTTACGATCTTGCAATGGATCTGAGCAATAATGTTATGGAAGCATTGACCCCCTACTATGCTGAGCAGGTATGAACCCAAGTTCAGGGGTGCAATTTAAAGATCTGGCGCATACTAGTGAATGTTCCATGTTTTTCCTTAATCCCTATGAATTTATCTTCTGGGTTAGACGACAAATTCTGCGCACTCTATTCGCCAGTTTCTGCTTAGACCTATCAAGCACCATTTAAATCTCATGGATAGATCTGCTGGTTCCTTTTGTCAAAAAGTAAGCGCTGTGGAGTTTAAATAAATAATCCCTATCGGAGTAGACTCACTAGGCTTGGGTAATGTATATTGAGCGCTGTTTAGCTAATACGTAGCAGACCTCTGGTTTCTCTCTGCGTAGTGAGTCACATTTCTTGTTGTGCACGTGTGTGACTGTTTACCTGGTAGCTTCTTCATTTGGTAGTATTTAACATACGTGGAGTATGACATGAAAGGCATTATTTCTAATGAGGGCATCTTACATATGTGGCAGGTCAATTTCGAAGACACGTGCAAAGGTTTTTTGGAAATTGCTAAGGTAAACGAAATTCGTGATAAAGAATGATGTTGAAGGTCTCTGTTTCAAGTTCTTGGTCCTGTGTACTTGGTACTTTTTATGGTTAAGTCTGATTCATGGATGTATGAGTCGTATCATGACCTTAGGGAGCAATAATCTTGTATTAAAGTAGAGTCGTGACAAATTAGTGTGAGTGTTGGACGTTTCTGAAAGACTCAGTGAATTAAATCTTAACAGGAAGCTGTGCAACAAACAGTGAGCGTGATATTTGAGGACCCAGGCGTTAAAGAGCTCATCGCCAAGCTTTACCATAAAGGTAATCCCAATGACAGGGCGTTGATGCTATTTTCTAACTTTCAACCTATAGGCGTACCCCTTCCTGAGCTCCCAGCAAGAACGCCTTACTCGTAGTTGTTGCCTACATATCTCACCCAGAAAATCGGTTCACAGTACTCGCGGAGAGCTTGAGTTCGACAGTAAGCTTACCTGCAACGAAACAATGAATTTCGATAATGATAAAGAACTAGTTAGATGTCTGCAGATTAGTAATCTTCCTCATGGAGCAGCTTGAAGCACGAATATAACCACGAGGCATGCTGGGACAGAGTGGTACGATGGAGAAGTAACCGAGTCCTTGGCAGCCACCTTTGAAGATTATAATTCAGATATGAAAATGTGAGTTGAGTATCTTTTCTCACTTGCTGGTTGTTTGTCTGGAGCAGAGTGGTATGAAGGGCTAGTTACCGAGTACTTGGTAGCTACTTTTGGGGATTATTTTGGAGATGTAAAACAGTAAGTACAGTCTAACCTTGAAGGATGTGAAGGTGCCTGGTCCAAACTAAACCTCTCGATTACTTTGGCATGAGACCCTGGTTTTCCATCCTTTCTTAGCATGTCTAATTACTGCAAGTTTGATTGCTTAGCCAGTAAGAGTAGGTAGAAATCCTCCCGCCGTGGCTTGACTAATTCATATATGAAATTAGGTACATCGAGGAAAGATCATTCAGACGATTTGCGGAGGCTTGTCTTGAGGAAACCATCGTCGTATATGTCGACCATCTTTTAATGCAGGTTGGATGAATGACTTCATTGCTTTCCTCTGTAATTTCTCGTCTGACTGCGACCAGCATATGTCTCTCTAAAGAACTGAGCCCATGAGTACATAGCTAGCTGTTATTCTACTTCTCTTACAATGCAGCGGACTTAATTGCAAGTAGAAGCATTGTTGGGGTGGATATGCGTGACACCTCGCATTGGAGCTCGATGTAAGACGCATTTGCAGACCATGTAGTCCGTCACTTCGACCAGAGCATGCAGAGTAACGAATAAACTAGTCCGCATGTGCAGAGGAAGTTCGTTTTAGTCATGTACTGCACAGATTAGAGAAGGAAACGGATGTCTACCGATAGGAACGATCCTTGATTGCTTACTACTGCGGTAACTGCAGAAAAACTACATCAAGGAGGAAACTCTTGAAAGGCTTAAGATGGACGAAGAAGTTCTTTCTGACTTTTTTAAGGAGATCATCAACGTTGCGGTGGGTGGTCTGCTAAATCTCCTGCGATTCCTGTGTACCACCACGTGCCCTTCGGGAAAACGCAATTTTCTACAATGAACTTATGATTGCATTTTCTCTCTGATAATCCGGGAATGCTCTATTATAACTGGAGAAGCTGACATTTCTCAGCATGCCTGCTTCCTTTTGTGACATTGTAGCAGAAAGTGGAGAAACGGGTACAACCATTAGCGGAACTAAGGGAGCTGGCATCTGCTGAGAGTGTGGATGCGTTCACATTAGCTTATACAAATCTGCTTCAAAATCACCCTGATTGTCCTGTATGTAACCAGTCTCTGCATTTGAAGCTTTTGTGCGAAAGGAAATATGGGTAAAATGGATCAATGATCGGGAAAACTGTTCTCATGATAAGATAAAGTTCATATAGTTTGAAGATAATAATGATGCTTGCCGGTTGGTAGTGCAAGTCCAACAAGATGACGTGGAAACGAGAAGTGTTTGCTTACTTAGGTTGTCCTGGTGTGTTACTTGATTTCTAGGCACACTAGAAAGACTACGATATTTCTAGCAAGTCATGTGTAGTCCACGATTCTTATGTACAACAATCTTCTTGAAATCTCCGGATGCGTAAGGTTGATTGGTGTGGCCATTGTTATCTATCAGCCTGAAGTGGTGGAGAAGCTTGTTGCCCTGCGAGAGGGAATTCCCAGAAAGGACGCCCGTGAGGTATGATCTTAGGTGCACCCGAAAAGTTGTGTGCTAGTTTGTGGATCATTTACGAAATTTCTTCTCTGAAACAACTGTCGCGAAACGGGGAGGTTGTGATTGAAATGTTGTTCATGGGTCCAACGTCAAATGCTGTTTAACATGGGGTCCTGTAGACGAAGCTTCCTACCGTATTGATAGGATAGTTGAGGTTCTTTTTTTCAAGTCGTGAGGAAACCATACAGGTAGGGTAGCTCTACTACATTGAACTTGACATATGGTCTCTTTGGGATCATTTCCAGGTGGTGGCCGAATGCAAGGAGGTCTATGCCAACAGTTTTGCCAATGGAGAGCTTCCCAAGCCAGGACTTGTGTTCAGCAGACTTACGTGCCTTCCAAAGGCTGCCCTTCGCAGAAAGTAATTAAAGTGGAGCCTACTTTTTGATGTGGCTCGTAGCGCAGAGTATCTAACAGCATTGTTTCATTTAACCTCACTCCTCATTTTTCCAATCTCTAGATTGATGATTCATTTATGCCCCAGTTTATTCTGATCTGGATTTAGAGGAACTGCTTCTTTAAGAAGCTAGGTGGCATTCTCTTCTGTAAAAGTAATTTCAGAAATGTATAGATATTTATCTTATCCTTTTGACCGTCTGGAAAAATTGGTTCGCCTTGAAGACTCTGCATACAGCCTTAATCTATAGTTCTTTTCTTCTTTGGCTATCTCCGTTTCCATTAAAGCAGTGTGAAGGCATCTAATATCAGGGAGGGTCTCCTTTGACTGGGGTTTGCACAAGAAGTCCGGGCTAGAACTACTCCTTGATAAGTCCTTTCTTGTGATGTTTAATTCCGGAAGTTCCTCAGGTAGAGACGGATGCGAATGAGTAATGAGTAACCCGTTGATCTTTCTGATGTATTTAAGCTAATCCTCCTTTTCTCCTCTAACCCTTCGACCGCTAACTCGTAATTGATGTCCCGCTTTTGCGTTTATTACAAGTGAAAGTGGGTATAACATGTGTGGAGTGGGAAGTAACATTTGAGCTTTTCTGGCGTCTGTTTGTTGTTTCTTTGTAATTTACCAGATATATGCAGCTTTGAAGCTCCAACGAAGACTTCACCAACAAACCTGCATGCACTGTATATCACTAGCCACTGTTACTGCTACTTCGATGGAAGTTCCACGCTGGTCGAGGGTTAAATGTAAATGAAAGCCGAGCTGTTCTATCCTCTCGTGTTCTAGTTTTGTAATTAAAGTGAACTTCACGTCTATCCTACTGTATGTGCACAACTTATGTAGACTACTCAACTGACATCGTTCATACTATAACATTGAATATCTCAAAGGCATGATACCGTATGTTGAATGGTTGTAATCATCAAGGAACTAGTACTGGCGTACAGTTTGAGACCACTTGCAGCATTGTGGACTGTGGACAAAAGTTTCTGTCCAGAAATATAAACTTCTGTCTTTGGCCTGTGTGCATGTTGAATGAAGTGCCACTGTATACATCACACAAACATTGTCATTGATTCCTAATTCTAAGCATTAAATTATCTCCATCTTCTGGGAGAGAGACCCTATAGAGGCAAACTCCTGTCAGATGAAAGTTGATGACGATTCAACTAGATTTAATCATGATGAATGCCTCCTTCAAGAAAAGATTCTACCTTCTTGAATAGAGCAGGTTCTCGAAAAATGCAGGTTCGCTCTCATCTAGAAGTTTACCTTAAAGCCCTTCTATCTTCCCGGGCTTTGGAGAGACGGATTGAAAGACTGAGATTGAAAGATCTGCACTTGAGACGCTGAAGAAACCGCGTCATGTAGTGGACGTATGAGCCTTACAGAGAGCTGGAAACCATGCCTAGGCAAGGAGTTTAGGGTACATAAAAACATGGGTGTGGAATTCCATGAGGAAGTATATATGTGTTGTAAAGAGAAGTTTGAACCACTGGAAGATGTAGATTCGTCCAGGAACACATTTTTAGCGCCCCTCAGTCTCAGTAACGACTATTCTCCACTCTAATTAGCTACTCTTAACGTATGATCGTACATGAGACTTGCATGTCAGAGTAGTCTCAATACAGGTAATAACTAGTGAGCTAAATCTCAACACTATCCACGACCAGACAGCACTTCTTGGTGCAACTTTAGCTCGAGACTTGATCCTTCGGGATCAGTTATGTATTACCTTTTGGTTTCTGGTTAGAAATAATCGATTTACAAACTTTGAAAGGGTCAAGTACTGATTTCCTTCCGGCCTCTCCGATTACTACTCGAATTAAGAATTTTCCAATTCTCAGCGATCCTTCTCATTTTCTGTTGCACTTTAACCCTCGTGCATACACAGGAGTTCGTCCATACTATTAGCGCTTAGGTAGTCAGAACTTATACAGAATTTGATTCACAAACACCAGAAGAGAACACCCTTGTAAATTTCCGGAGGCCACAGGCAAGAAGAGTAGAAGAGAATGAACTTGTAAAATCTCCGGAGGCAATCAAGGGAGACATTGACAGCCTAAAGCGAAGAGGATGCTCTCTGTTGCATTTAGTATCCAATAACCTGCTAGAGAAAAAGATGAATGGTGAGAACACACCACAAAAGCTGGTTCAATGCAGAAATTTGAAAATGAACAAAGAGACCATACTGCTAAGATTGAAACCTCAAGTGCAAGGAGCATTTGTTTGAGAGTCTGGAAAACTTACCAACTTCACCGGCTTAGAACAAATTGGCAACAAAAGAAGCAGACAATGAAAACCCCTTTGAGAACTAAGGAGTAAGCTTGGTTTTATGGAACATACAAAAGCAAAATTTCCCTAGGGTTTATCTATGGTTTAACAAGTTGCTACTCCCGGACCAACTATAACCCGTGATGCAGTTAACGTCAACTGGTCCGAGTAGTATTGATCACTCGGATAAATGTAGCAAGAATATCTTCACGCCCATCAATGAAAGCTTGGAGAATTTGGTGGTTGATCACATCCTCAATCGGTAGCTAGTTTTTCAAGTGTGGACTAGATTGACCTAGAACTTTTTGGGTCATGATATGGTAATTAAGATATACTTACGGGACGAGGGATGGAGAATAAATGACCAAACACATTCACAACTTCAAATCACTAGTCTACAATTTGAAATTGACAGGAATAACATACATCTCGTGGTAAATGTTTACCGCCATCAAAATAAAAGCCAAATAATCAATCAATAACGAATTATAGTCACAAAATCATTTAGTGAATATGCTTTAAGTCTTTCATCCAAAAACGTAAATCCATTGGAATAACCTTTGATACTCAACAGACATTGCCCTCTATTTTTATACCTCCTATTTATTTAATTCGAAGGTATAAACACAAACTTGAAGGAAAAGATCTTGATGAAAAATCAAACACTTGGACTTGATACAACACTTTGTACCGAAGAAGACAAGGAACAAACTGAAAATAGAACCAATGACCAAACATTGAAGGAGATCAAGGAGTTATTTGTACTCTGTGTTAGAAGAAGGCAAGGAATAACCAACTACCAAACAATGAAGTAGATAGCTACCCCAATTCTTCAAGAAACGGATCGTTTAGAAATAAACCTCCTAACATCTCCCAGATTTGTTGCCTTGGTTATAAACTATTGGGATTTAAACAGTAGCTAGATCAGCAGCAAAATTTAGGAAGAGCTTTGTAGTCAGGTTCCTACAATTGAACCAATCTAGACAACATTGTCGACTTCAAGAAATCACGAGATCACAACAAACGATAGCAGAATTGCTTGACCACCATAGATACACCAATATTAGCTCCTTATGAGCATTATCAAGGGCAATTGGTTGACTACAAACTTACATATCACCAAAATGCAAACAACACGATTCTTCTTGAAGATACACAATCACCCCATCTGCTGCACACACCTGCATGGTAGAAATTGAACAACCAAATTACAATTTCACAATATGCGGGATGTGCTCCACGTCCTCCACCCTATGAAAGGATTTGTTTTCTGCAAGAAAATTTGATGGACGGAGGCTAGTGCATAATTGGTCAAAGGAAATGCACCTTAAAAGAACAACTACAATCTGATCATGACTTGTTTACGACAAATTGTATCTCCTTGGCAACTTAACTTTTCCATCGTATGGATCAAAGTCAACATCAAGGACCAAGATGCTCCTACATCATAGACTAGCACTAAGCTTCTCTCACACTCCCCACTTGTTGATTCGTCTAGCAACAACCTCAAGTAACCAACCATCTTATTCATCCTTCCTCCAAGATTTACTGCCTAACTCCATACCTTCCTATAACAAGTCTCTTCCCATTTGGCTTGATACACTTTAAAGCACTTCAAAGCACTTTCCCACTGAAATGTGGCACCGGATATTAGGTCACATGAATATGGAGAGTGCAAGTAGATCTTAGTCACCAACTTAGTAAATGATTTGAATCTGGAATCAATTACTTGTCATAATTAATCTTTTTATGTGTATATGGGAACAACCACGATTAAATCTCCTTAAGTTTCCTCAACATATACCGTTGAGGTCTTATAACTTCTTCACTCAAATATCAACTGCTATACTTCTCCTTATACTTATTCTAATTCTGAATATTTCATATTTACAGTTGATTAGTATTCAAGATGCGTATGCTTTGTAAGCTTGGCTATAAGAGTGAGTGTTTCTTGGATTTCAAAAAAATTCATTCATCTTGGTCTTCAAATAATTTCATTCATCTGATAAGAATAAAATTAAAAGGAGACTTAATTTTCTCTATTGGGACAGCAGTGCTGGGAATACTATCTAATCCATGGCACCCAATACCAGTTCAAAGCTCTGGGCACATGTCACAACAAAATGACATGGCTGAGAGAAAAATATACACTAACTTAATTCTATCCATAGCATGTTACATGCCTCTAAGCTACCTAAGCATTTAGGGGTATGTCGAAGAAATGTACTAAGTATATTCAAACTAAATATCCACTAAAGCCGTCCTTGAAGGTTTCATTTCCTCACAACCTCAACCAAGTATGGAGACTCTTGCGTACTTTGTATGGATTGAAATAGTATACCAAAAGTGGTACTCGGTTGTTGACATTTTCCTTATTCCTTGGTACTGGGAAGCCTTTTGTTAATGGTAATGTATACTTCTTACACCAAAATTCCTACTTTACAATCGTAATACTCTATATTGATGATGAGACCTTAATTGGTAGTAATCATCTTGATCTATTTTTCTTTGTCAAAGATGATTGCACGTTCATTTTCACATGGTCTATCAGATTATTTTTTGAGTGTCCAAATTACTTTAAACCTGGTTGGTCGGATATATTTAATCTAAAAAGTCTACTTAATTCAAAAGTTAGTTGAGCTTGGATGCATGATAATAATATTTATGCCACTCCTGTACTCCCAAGATCATACTTGTACATCTATGATTGTCTCATCACACCCTAGGATATGGTTAAATGGGTGCATTTCTCTTATTAAGAGGTTGTTGATTTTCTCAACTACTAAATAGTGATATTGGTTTGTTGAACTATGTAATTGTTTTATTTTTACTATAAAACATTGAATTGTCAATGTTTTATCTTGATACATATCCAAGCTTGGTTATAAAAACGTTTTAGCCACAAAGCACATCTTTTGTTATTTTATCATTACCATCCTCTTGAGTATCATAATTCCCATCTTCCTGCTCACTATGTAGATATAGCGATGTTTACATATGTGTATCCAGTTTTGTTTATTGTCTCTTGTTTGTACAAAGCACTATCAATTTGTCCTACATTGCCAGAAGTTCCTTGCCTCATCTAGCATTTGAGGCTGATTATATTTCCTTCAACTCTCATGCTTCAAAGGCTATAACTGGTCCTTTTGCCGCCAAAAATCAATCGCCTTGTTTAGTACTAAGGCTAAGTATATTACCTTCAGCTCAGCTTCAGCTTGTGACTAAGGCTATCTGGCTATGATATATCTATAGATCCGACAGCTGATCTCTAGATCTCCAAACTTGTTGCTACTTTGTGTTTATGTGGTAACAAAGGGCACTTGCTCCGGTAGATATTATTAAATTCCATTAAACGGGCCAACAATATTGCCATAAATGTCATTTTATTCAAATACATGTTGCTGCTCAAGCCATCTCTATTTTTGTTTGTCCCATTAACAAGATGGCAAAGGATGTCCTTACCAAGACGAAAACTAACCTACATCCTAACAAAGCTTGGTTTATTTTAACTAAGCTTATAAATAAGTCATGATTAGTTAAGTTTAGTCATAGCCACGGAAGTAATGCGCAAGAGCGTTGCAGAATCTATCATCCACGAAGGCTAATCAAAATTAGATTCTGGCGCTTTGGAGGGACTGGTAGAATATACGAGTGGTGGAAAGAGCAATGAGTGCGTTGAAAGTACTACAAGGACACTATGAATGCTGGTAATAGGATATGTAGTTGGTGCTCTTCCCACATTGCTAAGGATTGTGCTACAAACCGACCGATGGGAATGATGATTTTCCATTTCTCATTCCTTGCAGATTTGCAACGTTCTATCGTTCATCAGGTTCTACAATATCTCTCGGTACCCTAGAGGGATTGTTGCAGTTCATGGACATCAGGAAGGATTCTTGATGCCATAGGTGGATGTTGTCACATCTATCATGCTCAATGTTATAACTGACATTGACTGTAGACAGAAACTAGGAGAAGAGTAGTGTCAAGATCTATGTCCTATCAAGCCATGGTAGTACAGATGCACATCACTGAAAGTGCAAAAAGATCTCTTCATCATTGATTTGGCTCAGATTTAGTACAAGACAAAATGGTAGGATGGATGTATTTCCAAACTCTCACTGAAATTATGATTAAGTGAGGAAAATCTTGGAGACATAGATGATGGACTTCCCTGCCAAATGATTTGGAGATAGTGAGAGCATTAAGAAAGAAAGACATGGGAGGAAAAGACTGCCACTTGGTATGTCCCGAGCATCACAAGGGATGCGAATTTCCAAAGCAAGGTGAATGTATTTGATTGAGTGAATATAAAGGGAAAGTACCAAAACACAACCAAGAGCAACGATAGTTCATTTAGCATTTAATTAAGGCACGTAAAACAAACTACCAGATACAATGAACGCCTCAGTTACGCTTTCAATTGTATTCACTATCATCAGCCTGGATATCGAAATCTATCCTGATTCCCCAAGCTTCCATGATCTTATACAAGACGAATTGAAACCACATGAGTTTAATATCAATCAGAGATCAAAAGAAGAATAAACTCATTGAACTTTTCTTTTCAGCTTTCTATTGTGTGATGAGCATGAAGTCCGACAAGGATTTATAGTAGAATATCCAACATAGGGCAAATCGAAAAAATTTAGAACCGAGACTTGAATAGTGAATTTCGTAAATTCACTCTTCAAAGTGACCTCAAACGAGATCTATATCGAGCAGAAGTCAAGTTTTGCATAATAATATATCTTTTAGAAATATATAGTGATTATAAGAGATAGTGTCAAATATTTTATTTCCTAACAGGATACAATAAAATAAAGGTATCACACACAGATGTCGTTTTTATCATCCTGCCGGTGCAATCTTTTTATGACCGCGTAGTAGTGTTTATATAAGTCGTCAAGTACTTTTCATGTTTGTCCATATTCATATTCCTTATGACATGTAAATTTGAATATTATCTTGTGCATAAGTGAGAAGAAGTAAGATTAACCAAAACTTTAAAATAGTTTAGAATCAACAGAAAACTAGCTCAAAAGTTACACGGGATTTGAGTATTATGTTGGAGAACAAATTTTGACCTTATCATGGTCAGTTTTTATCTTAGATTCTACATAATGTTCAAGAAACAGATGAGTATTACCAGCTTCAAAATTATTTCTTTCCCATGTAAATGTGACTATGGTAAGTTGAATTTCAACAAAGGTTTGATGGGTACTTATAGAGATTTTCAGAAAAAATTTATGGTGTGCCCTTAAAGCCTTTTAAGGTTACACATTAATCTATTTGAATATTCTGTGAAGACTCTTAAATTTCTTTTATGAAGAAAATCTAGTTATACATAGATACGCCGCATCATTTGAGATGACAGTAATTATTATAACTACGAGTTAAATTATAATTATTAATTGGTTTTATAAAAATGATTTCAAAGAATTAAATCTTCAGTTCAATGGATCTCTTACTTAAACCTCAAAGTTCATAAGGTTCTAGAAAAATTCTTGATAATAAGAGGAGATTAAGAGAAAGGTTTTCACTTTCAAATATGTTCAGAAGATAATCCTCAAAGACAGGCCAAGATTTTTGACGATATCTTTTACAACTACATCTATATCTTTTAGCTTAGTTATAAGGATTTGAAAGAGATAACCTCATAAGACTTTTGTAGATTAAGTTGGGGAAGAAGGTCAATCCTCTTTGGCAAAAAGTGAAAGAAAGGAATGAGGTTGTACTCAGCAAATATATTACACATATTTGCTGAGTAAAGAAACAAATTATTTACTTTAAACTTCCTCTCGTATGGATGTTAATCTTAAAGATACCTTTAATCCTAGAATACTTTTTTGTAAATGGTGGTGAAGAATCTTCTATTTATCACTGTCAGTCTTTCCTTACGAGCCAGCTTGGAGAGCTTCGGTGTTGGAAGGACAATGATTGATTCGTAAAGTGAATGAGAGATTTCGTTTTGATTTGTTATTATTAATGGTACTCACTACCAAATTGCTTTTTCTTCTAAAACATAGGTGAGACACACAATTGCACAATTTTTAGTTGTAACCCAATATAGTCTAGCTAATCTGGTGCACACCTACATAGTGTAGCAAACTCAACCTCACTTCAAGTACACCTTAGTGCATGTCAGCAAAATCCAATGTGCAAGAGCATAGCCAAGTATATACGAGTAGCAATCAATTTCTCAAGAGCATAGCCAAAGTATACCCAAGTAGCAATCAAAGTTCTCAAGAGCATAGCCAAACTATACCCTAGAAGCAATCAAAGTTCTCAATCATTTTAGTTGATGTATTTTGTAGGTTAATTTTGTGTATGAATTTGTTAAGGGCTTTGGAGTTGGCTTGTAAGAGTGGAAGAGGTTTTGTGTAATATCACAAGAATTTAATCCAATCTTTTGGTAAATTTTGGCATATAAATAGCTAGCAATTCATGTGAGAAATTCCAGAGAGTACCTTGGAGATCTCATAATAAATGTTCAACATATACCCACAAGCCTTCTTGAGATGTAAGGTATTGAGAAACCTTCATAGGTAATGAATAACTTGACTAAAAAACAAGCTTATGTTTTGACTAAGAAGCAAGCTCATTGCAAGGAATCTTTCATGTAATTTTTGTGTCAAAAGATGACACATGCTTAGAGAATTATTATTATGACTTTGGATATACTTTTGACTTTCTTCTCTTTTTTCTTAGTGGAGGACTTTCTTCTCAGTGAATTTTTTCCTTCAATAATTAATAACTTAGTACATATAAAAAAATTAATTAATATGAAAAAAATGGATGAGAAGTTAATCAATATCCTTTCATTTCTAGTTATTTATGTCATTGAGTACTCTAGTAAAAAATAGCTTGAGTCTTGAAGTTATCTTAGAGTTTAAGTCTTGGAAGAGAGTCATGAAATCTGATTCCATGCCTCCTTAATCAATGGTTTATTCTGATGGAGAGACAAATTGACTCACAAAACACAAATATAATATCTAGTGAGTAGTTATTAACCATTTCTAGGAGGAACTAACATCTCTTGGATCAAGATTATCCTTCAGAGGTAGAATAGTAATAATATATTACTTTTTAGCCTATTACCTATTTGGATTACATTTCTCCAACTCTATGCTATTTCTCTTTTTTTCCATAGTTCTCCTACTCTCCAACACACACTTGTTCTTGGATTCTAAGACATCTTAAATGCACATTAACGGTCCTTGATATTTTGATTCAAGAGTTAATTGTGACTTAAAGGTCATATGCACTCTACATTATCAATTACACATGAACTATCATTGATGTTTTGATTCAAAATCTAATTGCATTTTTAAAAGGTCAGTTGCACTCCATACTTCAGCTATTTTCATTTCTCTAGTGTAATGATTTAGACACATGATGATTTAGAAACATTCTAACATAAAAATAGAGTGTTGGTGCAAACAAGTGGTAAAAAGGGTAGAACATGAACTAGCTTTCAAACAACATTCATGGAAACCACCTCAAGTTCTTGTTCTTGATGATAAGGACAAAAAGTTGGACCAAGTGTAATGGATACTTTTATTTGACAAGAGAAAGTATATAAATAGTACTCCAAAGGAAAGGTGAAAAGAGTACAAAGCACAAACCAGTACATACAAAACAACAAGCACAAAGCCCAATAGAACCACCTAGCCTAGAAAAGGCACACCAAAATAGAGCTCAAAGGCACCCAAGGGCCAAAAGCAAGCCAACAATAACTACCCAAGAAACCAAAGAAAGTGCAGACTACTCTTGAACAATGTAGTATAGTCCTCCAATGGTATGTTTGGCAAGTAAGGAGGGTGGACCCTAGTTGTGCTAGGTGTGCCTATTGCTATTGCATGTTGATGAAGACCCAAATCTTAAGTGCATTGCAATATGACTAAAACTTGTTTTCAATAATAGGATGTGAACATGGTTGGAGAGGTAGCGAATGCTCTTCTCCTCTGCAAAAAACCTCATGATGCATCCCTAAGAAGACCATCAAAATGGTGATTTAGGTGCCTAAAAACCTCAATTGCTTGGGAGACAATGGTATCCAATGAGAGCCGGGTGAGTAGTGGATATCCTTGCCTCTAGATGCAATGGTCACCATACCCTTGCATGTATGCCTACTCGTGCCAAGGACTCAGCTTGTACAAGGTTCTCCACCACCACATCATGCAAGGTGTGTTGACCATCCATGAAAGTAACAATATCCAACCACAACCAACAAGTAGGTGGTCTTGGTAGATCCAACCATTGCTCAATTTGAACTTGTGTCCATGTGGCTTGTAAGATCTGAGCAACAAAATCCCAAACTACGTCATGGACTCTATTGGGCTCTCTACCCTCTACACATCATAAAAAGTGCATCCCATACTTAACATATGGGTAACCACATGTACATTGGGCTGGAAAGCCTATGAGAGTTAGATGCGGGAGACCCAAGCTCAATCATGGTGATGTGGTAGACTCCTTAGAAGAGAAATGGAAGTCTTCAATCAAGGGTGAAGCTTGGAGCCAAGCTCTAGAGCCAATCCTCCTAAAGAGAGGATTCTAGCTCTATCAAGTAGAGATGCATCAGTGAGGATGCTAGTTAGTGTATGAGAATGCATATACTCATTGAGATCTTCCTATAGCTAGACAAAGTCAATAAACTTGAGGAGTGATGAGCATGCAAGGCCTTGCAATAAGTCTCAAGCCCATCTAAGATATACTTGGAAGTCATAAGCGCTTGAATCCACTATCACGATAGGTCCCAATAAGAATGGATGGCCTTGATGTAAGAACCTATCAATTAAACAAGGGACCATAGAGCTCAAGCGCCAATATATGTTGTTGGTGTTGTGGCCTCTTGCCTTATGAGACTGCATTAGCCCATTACTACAAGGAGAGCCAATTTTTGCCTATAGCACTCATCTGATAGTTGTGTGAGCATGCATGTCCCTAATGGAGTGGAGAAAGTATGGTAGATAGTACTATCAAACATCCACAAATGTGGCAAAAATGCCTCTATAGGTGAGAAATTTTGTGCTAAACATGAGGCACATGGGAGGTAACTCCAAGAATAGAGTAGGCTACTTTGGGAGGAGGTGAGCATGGGTTATAGCATGTACTAAGAGTGTCCAATCTGAACAAACTACAAAAGTCCTCTTGTATTATAAGAGAGCCCAAAACTTGCAAACACCCAATGTGGAATTGGAATCTTGGTGAGAAGTTAGAGGGAATGAGGACCATATGGGACTCTAGACCTTGCATTTATGATTCTAGACTTGTAAACCAAGGGCAATTAAACTGAGTACAAAAGCAGACACCACTCTAGTGACATCCTCCAAAGGGCCCAATATATGAGTGTTATTTGAGATGAATGTGGAAAGACATGACAGAAAAGCTATTGCAACCTATTGCATAGCCATGTAATGCATTATAGCAAAGAATGACCTTCCTAGTGGATCCTCTTGCCATGTGCACTTGGCCAATGTTCACTATGAGAACTATCTTGTGAAAATACGGTGGCTATATAATAAAGGTGTCTCAATTCCATAGAAAGGATGTACAAATGGGATCAAGGAGGAATCTCATTGATAGTTGAGCAAAGAGTACAGAACAATGCTAGGCAAGAGATGGTATTAAAGCATTGGAGATATCAACTTGGATCACCACCCAATCTGGATGATTGTCCAAGGATGCTCAAATGTCCACAATAAACGTCTTGCAACTCCCTAGAGTAGCCATAGCAAATTGATGGGAAGACAAGAAGGAAGAAAATGATTGGTGCATATGTAAACAAATAGTATGGGAAACCAAATGTAGAAACACATCTCCAATGGAAAGAGGATGCATGCACCCTTGAGGTCTCCTTGGCAAGAGCAAGGAGACTGGAAGCTCCAAACAAGCAAGTTGCTCCAAGGTGCATATGACTAGAGGCAATGTGCTGACAAAAAGCAAAGAGAAGAAGAAACCCCAAATCTAGAGCATTTGGGGAGAGGAAATCTTATGGGTGCTCAAACACTAACCCCTAATGGCCCACCTGCTAAGAAGCCCAAAGTGTGGAGTATAGCATGGGCAAAGCAAGACTTTGTGAGTTGTAACTCCTCATCTAGTTGGTAATCATGGAGGAACAAAAGCAATGCCTCACAGGCAAGTAGATGTAGGATTTATAAATCTGATAAGGTGTCAAAGGAGAAGAGCATTGGCCAAGAGTTTGAGAGTGCTTGGGTTGCTCGCTTGTACTCCTCTATTTGACCTAACATTAAAGTGTGATGAAGGTGACGATACTTTGGATGGAAGATATGGGTTGTGGAAGCTCTACAATCCACCTGACTATGGCTTGGGCCCTCATGGTGTACTCTTCCTAGAGAGTTGCCCAATCGCCTCTCAAGAACCTATGAATCCTAGAGGTTGTCTCTTGGTGTCTTGAAGCCACCTTGTCCAATGGTTTGTAGACCATACTACTTGCATAACTTGGATATCTTAGATGCGGTAGTGCATATTTCTCATTTCGATTCTAGTGGGGTTTAGCTCCAGTTTCCCTATTTTGTCCCTCCATGGTACGGGCTTGATGGGTCTTCCCATCCTTAATGTTTTCTACGCGGTTGCTCTTATATCGATTGTAGTACTTTCAACGCACTCATTGCTCTTCCCACCACTCAACCTCTATATCTTGAAACCGCCTTGCCTTCCGTGTGGTCAACCCAATGGTACCAAAACCTCCAATAAAAGAACCCCCTAGTGCCAGGACCGACCGGTACAATAACTCTATTTGGTACAAGAATGGCAATTGGTACAAGAACCCAATGTGTTACAAGAACGCTGCTCGGCTCAAGAACTATGTATACGATGAAATCAATTTTCTCACTGCTCCGTAAGCTCTCGCCCGAACTCCAACAGCAATCGAGTATCTCCCCATCAGCTATGTCCCCAGTAGCACATATTCTCCAACTCTCGATCCCACTTTGTTCAAATCACAATCTTCCATCACTAATCGTTGTCATAAATCAGGATTTCCGTTACCATGCTATCCAATTGACTGTTAACTGCTTCTTGGCTCCCTTGAGTACTCATTGACGCTTAATCACAAACCACGGTGTACCCCAACGGGATCCGAGATGAATGATTAGAAAGAAAACACCCGGTGTAGAACCCGCACGCTACGCTTTAGTCCTGTGTAGTGCACCCCCGGCTAAGTAATTTTCTGTCGCTTCTCCCTTACACGTATTTGAGTTTTGCTTTATAGAACATGGATGTGAGTATTTAGCTCAAGATATCGTGCAAGATTGACAGGTCGGCATATTTGCAAACTAAAGTATCTCTTGGTCACTTGGTTTTACTTGGTACACGGAACAGAACAGAGAATAGGTTGAAACACGTAATCGGATCGAGTTGAATTATGCAGCCAACGCGAGACGGACAGTGGATCCATATCTCTCTTGCTCAATTTCCCGTCGTAGCTCACTCATCCACCAGGATACCATCCCAATCATGAGTAGTTGACCAATTGAATGCACGCTACAGCAGCGAAAATCAAGAGCTTCTTAAATCCTTCTACGTAATGTTAAGATGGGATGGACTCAAACCGTTGTAGTCTCTCGGGTCATGAGGATATTGCAATGTAGATGGACAGGTCGAGTTGGACCCTTTCAACTGTAGAACTAGAAGAATAAGGTTTTGAAAACAGAGGGCTGTGCTGGTGCAGAATTGTCAAAGGAGAGGAGTGTTAATCTTTGAAGCAGCTACCGTAATGTGATGCAGATTCCTAAGTCGTGGACTGCACCTCGGTACGTCATTATTCACCCCGTGAAGGTGATCAAAGACGGAGAAATACAACTCTCTGTGCATACCTCGCCTATTTGACCCTCTCAATTTTATTTCTGAGACTTCTGTAAGTGCGGTGTCGACTCTTGCTTCATAATACTACATTATAAGCAGACTAAATGATCATGATACGTAATAGTGTTTGCGCTTGGGGCAATGACGCAGTTAGAGAGGTGAAACCGAGACGCGTCAATTGCTGGTTGAAAACTATTTCCAATAATAGATAACCACTAGAATTGCATGACTATTCTAAATTTAGGAGATCGAGTGTTCCTTCCGTCCTGATAACTGAGTTCCATCTTCGTGAGTGGAATCCTCATTCCTTCCCATTTTCTCGTCCGCAAATCTATGAAAGGTAGAAGAATTAACTGAGAAAAGGATAAACTCTTTTCACCTCATGCTTAGTGTTTCATATTCACAATCACCGAGCTCGAGAGCACCAAAATATATATCGTGTTCTTGTAGATTATCTCTACATCCCTAGGCCTGTAATCCAGTAATACATGTCAACAATGGTGAAATGTAGACAATCAGGTTTGCTTAAGGGCAGCCAAGGTTGCTCGCCTTCTTCACGTCCTCGCCATTTCTCTAGCAAAAATCTCCGTTTGAATTCTCGTCCTAGTTGGTAATTCAGATTCTAGGTCCCCCCAATCGGTCAAGCCAACATGCCCGATGAGGAAATTGGAGGAGTGGAGGAGCCATCTCGAAGCTCTTGGCATTCGCCGTTAAAGATGACGGTAATGTGCGAAGGCGTTGCGGAGTCCATCATCCACGAAGGCTAATCAAAAGCAGATTCTGGCGCTCTGGAGGGACTGGTAGAACGTACGAGTGGTGGGAAGAGCGATGAGTGCGTTGAAAGTACTACCATCAATCGATATAAGAGCGATCGCGTAGAAAACATTAAGGATGGGAAAACCCCATCAAGCCCGTACAAGGGAGGGACAAAATAGGTAAAATGGAGCTAAGCCCCAATAGAGTCGAAATGAAAAATATGCACTACAACATTTAAGATATCCAAGCTATATAAATCATATGGTCTACAAATAATTGGAGCATATGAAGAAACATCATCTAATGTGATTGCTCTCCTTTGGATTGCACCCGCCATTGCACTGTGTAGAGCCATGGATATATGCTATCTAAAATATGATACAAAGTATGAGAGTGAGAGTGGTACTTCTTAGCGCCTAACATGATAAGCTCTTGCGCACTCCTTGTCAAATGTGTAGAACGCCATGTCCATCGCTCCATATAACTCCAAGGCTAGGGGAATAAAGAGGTGAACTCATTGCATACCCCTATACTTGGAGACCTTGCGCATTATTGCTGCACTTGCTGCCCATCCAAGGGGATGGGTAATCACTCACTCCAAAATTGTATCACATGTACAGTCCCTAACCACGACATCCGCTACTATCACCTGATCATCTCAGACCAAGTATAAGTCTGCCCTAGCACATGTCATTTGCAAAGCAAAGGAACTCTCCTTTAAAGCCAAGTGTTGACTCTCTTGAGCCATAGCAAACACTATGTCACTAATAGCATCGTGGGTAGCTATCCTCTATCCTCCAAAAGGACACCGTGTCATATAGACTGCTGCTGCATCTAGTGTAGAACCACACTCACAAGTGAGTAATGAAGATGCAGAAGGGTGGACCAAACCTAGGTGAAATCTCATAGTTGTAGAGAAAGTAATTGGTGCAAGTCGGAATGCCCTAATGCAAGTGCGAGCTAGAATCCAAGAGCCTGCACCTTTGTCAAAGCAAGAGCAAAGGTGTGATGTAGTAGCCTGATGTAATACTCCGAGGACAAGAGAAGAGAGAAAACACAGATTGCACACTCAAACATTCGATGCTCCAAGGGAGCACCTTCTCTTTATTATATAGACAAAGAGGATCTCCTCCAAGGAAGCTCCACCATAGGATTAGGGACACAGATAGGTGACATGTCAGCAAGCTCCACCCTTGGATTACTTACTTGGATGGGTGACCTGTCTGGTCTAGGTCCTATCTGGTTGGTCAAACAAGCTTTGACTAGAGGGAATCTTTTAGGGAATCTTCCTATAGGAATCTCAGAATCACGTGAGTAAGGTACCGTTGGAAAGCTCAAACCGCTGGAAGACGCACGAACTATCGGAACTACCATTGGGACCTCAGAAGCTATCACTCGTTGATAATACTCCTCACCAAAATTCCTAACCACAAAATCTCTAAACATCACTTTCGGCCTTACTACATAACGGATTTCTACTTGAGTGTTGAAAGGGAGAGGATTTGGGACATTCATATCCATTTTATCATAATAGAATGTAAATCGTCAAATCCCACTCTTTGTCATATATCACCACAGGTAGAATTACCGGGTTTGGTCAGTTCATCACTCTGTCCATGAATTCTGCACCAAAGTGATAAACTAGCGATACCCTCATCTGCTCACGCTGGATGTACATAACCTTGATGTGGAATGGGTTTGAGAATGGAAAGCTAGGTGCGGGAAATTGTCCCCTCAGCGCATCCATCCCATCTGCTCTCTAAAGTCCTTCCTAAGTCTAGCGCTATTACTCTATGTTCACCACCTCACATTACTCAGTTTTAGTAGTTTGTGTTATTCCAAGAGGGGTGATCCACTCTCTTGGACTAGAACACTCGCTCTGATACCATTGTAATACTCCGAGGACAAGAGAAGAGAGAAAACACAGATTGCACACTCAAACATTCAATGCCCCAAGGGAGCACCTTCTCTTTATTATATAGACAAAGAGGATCTCCTCCAAGGAAGCTCCACCATAGTATTAGGGACACAGATAGGTGACATGTCAGCAAGCTCCACCCTTGGATTACTTACTTGGATTGGTGACATGTCTAGTCTAGGTCCTATCTGGTTGGTCAAACAAGCTTTGACCGGAGGGAATCTTTTAGGGAATCTTCCTATAGGAATCTCAGAATCACGTGAGTAAGGTACCGTTGGAAAGCTCTCGACAAGACAAAGCAAGGGAGAGGGAAGGCCAGCCACTCCTCTGTTGGGGGGGAATCTACACATTTTCGGGACCTAATTCATCCGTTTAGGCCTCTGAAATTGCCTTCAAAGATTTCAGGCATATTTTGGTTCCTACTCTATTAGTAAAAGTCCCCTTTTGGTGATACCTCTTTCTGATCTGTTTAGTCCATCATGTGTAACATCCTTCCAAATGTTACCAAAACCAATTCTCACCTTTAAATCATATGTCTAGCTATTGGTTCTAAGGTTCTCAAGTTTATTTTGGCTTCTGCCCTATTAGTAGAAGTACTCTTTTGGTGATACTTCTATCTGATCTATTTTGACCATCATGTATAACATCATTCTAGATGTTACCAAACCAAATTTCACATCTAGATCATATGGCTAACCCTTGGTATTACACCTGAGTAATGGACAAGTCAACTAAGAGAGAAGGTGATGTATGTTCACACTATCATTCCATCAAGGAAGATATAAAACTCTAGTCCAATCTAACGATAGTGAATCAAAAGATGGAAGGTCTTTGCATGCCCGTGTGGATAGACTATCTCTTGTCTGTCACAATAACATCTGAGAGAAAAGGATCCCTCCTCCACCTCTATCATATAAGTCTCCAAAACAAACCTATCAATAACCACAAAATGAGAGAAAAATAGGGGTGTAGAGAGAGAGCAAAACAACCCAAAAATGCTATAGGTACCATCTCCTCCATGGAAAGCAAGCCAACCCCTCCACACAAGATCACTAGAGATATTTGTCTATGTGCCAAATCCATTATCACACTCAAATTTCCCTGGTCCAATAATATCACCAAAAACTCCCATAATCCTCCTATCAAAGGCTCTCAAATGTGATAAGAAGGTCAAGGAAAGAGAACTGTGCGGAGGAGATATGTCGGCCGATGAGCAATACTAGAGGAGAGTATACCAAATGCCACCTACAAAATCTCCTAGTAATGAAAGGTCATCCACATGGAGAACATCCTCTACAAGGGCAGCGTCTAAGAAGCGAGTGACAAAATCTTTAGATCCTACTGGCACTCCAAGTACTACAAGGGCATTAGCAATGTTGGTATCGAAGGTAATAGGATATATAACGGGCACCCTTTCCACTGTGCTAAGATTTGTGCTACAAACCGACCGATGGAGATGATAATTATCCATTTGGCATTCCTTGAAGACTTGCAACCTTTTAGTCATTCATCAGATTCTACAATATCTCATGGTACCCTAGAGGGATTGTTGCAATTCATGGACACTAGGAAGGGTTCTTGATGCCATCTATCTTGCTTGGTTATTACAACGGAAATTGACTGTAGACAGAAACTAGGAGTAGAGTAGTATCGACATCTATGTCCTATCAAGCCTTGGTAGTCCAAATGCACTTCACTTGAAAGTGCAAAAGAGTTTTCTTGGTCCTTGATTTGGCTCAGGTTGACAAGACGGTAGGATGGATGGATTTCCAAACGCTCTTGATTACAAGTAAGTGGTGGAAAATCTTGGAAATGTGAATGATGGAACTCCCTTTGTCAAATGATTTGGAGATAGTGAGAACATCAAAAAAGAAAAACATGATTTAAGACATGACAACCGTGCAAATGGGTTTCGAATTTTTAAAAGCAAGGTGAATGTATTTGAGTAAAGTACCATAACACAACCAAGAGCAACGAAAGTTCATTTAGCATTTAAATAAAGCACGTAAAACAAACTACCAGATACAATCAACACATCAGATACACTTTTAATTGTATTCACAATCATCAGCCCGGATGTCGAAATCTATGCTGATTCCTCAAGCTTCCATGATCTTATATAAGACGGATTGAAACCAATAAGTTTAATATCAATCAGAGATGCAAATAGTTATAAGCTAATTGAATTTATCTTTCCAGCTTTCTAATGTGTGATTAGCATCAAGTTCGATCAGGATATTATTAGAATATCTAATATTGTATTAGAATATCCAATAGGGAAAGTCGAAAATTTGTAAAACCGAGACTTTAATAGTGAATCTCGTATATTCACTCTTCAAAGTGAGTTAAAACGAGATATATATTGAGAAATATTAAGTTTTGCATAATATTAGAGTAGTGATTTTAGGAATAGTATCTTGATTATTAAAGATAGTGTCAACTATTTATTTCCTAATAGTATATAATGGCATTAAGATATGCTTTCGGTGCATTCATTTACGACCCCATAGTAGTATTATGTAAGTCGTCAAGTTTCTCAATATCCATATCCCTTATGGCACGTAAATCTGAAGATTATCTTGTGCATAAGTAAGAAAAATTAAGATCAACCAAAACTTTAAAATAGTTTAACATCACAACAGAAAATACTAGCTCAAAAGTTCCTCGTGACTAGCTCAAAAGTTTCTCGTGATTTGAGTATTATGTTGGACAGCAAATCTTTTTAGCTTCTCATAGTAAATTTGTATTTTAGACCCTACATAATGTTCAAGAAAAAGATGAGCATTACGAGCTTCAGAATTAGTTCTTCCCATGTAAATGTGACTATTGTAAGTTGGTTTCTCTTTAAATGCATTATGCATGGAGTTTGAAGAAATATAGGCTTTGCATCATGTTACTCTCTAGGAGCAATAAATTAACAAAAGAAAATTATAAAATCATAAGTAGTTTTGACCAAACATACTTGACGTTCGATGCTTACAATCGTGTCCGTATGTCTCAGCCTCATCCCTCGATTATAATGAAGTCGAATTATACATCATCCGAGATCAACTTTAACGTCGTAGACTTTTTATTGAAGTATCGGTTTTGCACGTCGTATTAGCTGGAAGTGTTAGAATAAGAGGGGTGAGGTGGATGAGCAGAATAAGGTAACGGTAGGTTCACAATTTTCCTTAATTGCCCTTACTTGTTTCCTTATTTGTTCTGATAATTTACTCTTCCTCCTCGAATTTCAACTAATTCTATGTATGATATTTTCATACCAGCGATCTAATAACTACACATGTAAGAGTCCGTTGAATTACTGTAACGAGAGTATACCTACTATGCACTCACGCTGTACAGACTTAACCTTCGGAGGGCATGGCGCTTCTTGGTGGAAGAAACACCTTGTATCCTAAATGAGCATTGCTAAGAGCGCTTTGGCAAGTTGTGCATTTTTTCTCTATAGTTGTGCATTCTTTCAACAGGCACAAAACATAGAATGCAGCCTCCGAAGATCTAAGATGCAAGTTCGATGGATAAGGAACTAAAGTTCGCTACCTAGTCTCTAATCGAATTGCAAAAATAACCCACCAAATAAAGGAATGTATAGTCCCCGGAGATGGCATCCTACTCCGAGACAATAGTTTGCCGGTGCCAGGGTAGAAGTTAACACTAGGAAGGATCGAGAAGTAGGGATAGCGACGGCGTCCACAATATCCTACTCACCCTCAAATGGAACTGGTGGTGGCACCCACCCAGTTTCCGTCTACATAAGGAAGAACAAGGAAATAATGCCACAAGTACAGATTGAACTGCATTGCAACGTCAGCAAGCATGCAAATCAGTTCGTTAACGTGCACACGGGATCGATAAACATATAGTTCTCAAATAAACCTCGTTTTCACAGGAACTAACTATCTCTTCCAAAGATGATAGATATACGTGCAACCTGTGTATAAACTTACCACCAGACAAGGACCGCGAGATATCCGAGTGTGAGGAACAGTCTACTTTATGACTCCCTGCCTTGTAGCAATGACCAAAGCTCGAAACCACCAAACGATCGAACAATTCATTTCAGCGTAAGAAGAGCATTCTAGAAGCACTACTAATTGAGGGGAGGTTATAATCATGCGTTGTCATGACTCCTCCGCATAAATGTACAATTTATCCGTAAACTGATCGCCAGTCGATACTGCAATGGGTTTTCATGTGCCTAGCCAAACTTTGGGAACTACCTAGAATTCCAGTAAGAAGCATCTTCCGCCAGTGGGTGACCCCATGGCCCATTCATCGGTGCCATTTATTAGGAGCAGATAACAGCTCCTGAAACTCATTTCCAACTAGCCCTACTCTATCTATTGTTTGCTATGGATACAATCTAATAAAAGAGTTTCAAACAAATATATCACAATTGCCTCGCACTACTTGCTGCACAGTTGCTGGTTACAGAAGATTTAGAGCCTTCAAACGATCTGCATGTTCTGCGATGAAAGTTGGTGGATAGTAGTTGCCATGCATGTCCTCCACTATGTATTCCTGCAGACACAGTTCCAAGCATTCCGTTAGACATTGATGTCATCATGATTTGTCACAGTGCACCACCCTACTGATCGTCAGTAGAAAACGGAAGTTGACAGAAGCTTCCTATGCATGAGTACAATCTATCAGCAGAAGTACAAACACAGAGCTTGGTCAAAAGCCATTCACTGATTTGACGATACTGTTGAGAGAGATGTACACAACTAACCTTCGTCAAGACTCTCTTCGTCAATATGTGGTAGTGCCGTTGCCATATTCTTTGCACGGCCATTGTTGCCGCAAGAAGGCCATAGGCGATACCCAAGATAGCGAAAATGACGACAAAAATTACCAGTAGAGCACCACACGCTTCAACGGAAGCGGGGAAGCAATCCAGAATACCCCATCCATAGCAAGCATCCCGGCAGCCACCCATGCATGGATCATGGTTTGTTACTGAAGAACAGTGCACAACAAGGCCACTGATTCCAAGAATAACAAAGAAAATGAATACACCTGCAAAGATGCAAACCCGACGAAGTCATGATGATATTTACCGCCGATAAAGGTCTCCTACACATAAAAGCGGTACACCTTCCTGATCATTCCGTTATATCATACTTCTCGGAAAATCTACAAATTAGAAGAGGTAGAGTTGGTATGTCCCGTTTATAATTACCAGACAGATAACAGTAAAACGGGCGAGCAAGGTGTACTGCGCGAAAGTCAGAAT
This sequence comes from Lunularia cruciata, assembly GCA_948567375.1. Taxonomy (NCBI): domain Eukaryota; kingdom Viridiplantae; phylum Streptophyta; class Marchantiopsida; order Lunulariales; family Lunulariaceae; genus Lunularia; species Lunularia cruciata. The sequence goes on along the minus strand of OX419755.1, from coordinate 53,685,734 downwards.
AAAAGGGAAGCTTTAACTTGGACTATCATGCGAAAGCAGGCAAGTTGGTTGAGCTATGCCCCGTTTGAAGTTTCGCACTGAAGCTACTTAACAAAGTCACACTCCGACACACCAAAACATTGTTTGTGAACTTTAAAGTACAGAAGGATGAAGCAAGTTCTGAGTTCTTGTACCATATTGAGTCTCGGGAGCATATTGAGTAGTGGAATAATTAAACTTGAGGAATGGGAGATTCAAACCTTCTCTAGGTGTCTGGTGAGGATATGCAAGAAGAGTGGAATATACCAAACAGACAAAAAAGGTGATGAACTAGAAACAGAAATCACAAAGATCTTGCTCAAGTCATTAATAGGTGATTGAGAGGCCAGTCAAAAATCAAACGTTCATAATTCAACATCAGAAGCCAGTATAATATTGTCTAGATAGGAAACGTGGACAGGCCTTCTGTATGTTAGGTGATGTATGCATGTGAACCGTTTGTTTATAAACTTTGACCGATATGCCTTTCTCGACAAGGCTAGAGAGCATGGAGGCTACAGGGCCGGGAAAGTGAAGATAACTCTCGGACAAGGTAGACTTGATGCCCCCTCATCATTACATGCTGAGGGTGACATCTTAGGTCGAAGAAGGCAGATAGAGAGCAAGCCCACATTTGACAGTAGGCCTGCATCATACCACAGCTACTTCTTTCAAACAGTGCCATGTACACAGTCTGGTATGAGGAAGCAATCATGTATAGCTTCGTGCTGAAATTCATCAAACCACCACAAAGATAGATTCAGTGCAGTACATACCCAGCCCATAGTAGAACGGAATTGGATGTTTGGAAAGTACTCGATCCCAGCCATCACTGAAGGAACTACGGAACTGCCCGTTGTAGTCCATGAGATATGTCACTCCTCCTAAAGCAGAGACGGTCTGCAGAAACAAGGAAAGCACAAGCTGTAATCAACGTATCCATGTTACGTCATACACAACAAGAAGGCGCATCCATGTACATCGATGTTTACATAGACCTGAAAGTGTGATCCACATCGAAGCCTTGTTTGAATGGGTCAATTTCCAGCAACAAACTGGATGGTTGAAACTCCTACTCTGAAACTTCCAAACATATCGAGTAAGAGGTGAGCGAAAGGGAAACGCACAGTTTGGACAGCCAGAAAGACTAGAAGAACATCCCGTGCCACGAACAATTTGAACTTGATCTTTCGCCAAGAGTAATCTTCCGGTAATTCTGGTCGTAGGTGAAATTGGGCTTTGCATGTGGTGCAATGTGAGAAAGCAAATCCCTCCTGCAAGCACAGACCGAAGGATTCACTTCAAGCTCGCAAAATAGATAATTTAACTTTTCCAAGATTCATCTTCTTCCGTTTCTGTCACTGATGACCACAAAAGCTATGCACACAAAAGCTATGCACACAAGTCTGGCTAGACTCATATGGACACTTACCACAGCATGAGACATGCAAAGACTACATGTAAATATAGCATTCGGATATTTCCAGTATGTGGAAATCAAACACTACATGTAAGAAGTCACTTGACTAGCATACCTTTACAGCCCGCCAATGATCTAGACACGAACGATGAACAAATTGTTGTGTACCCTTGCACATGCATGGAGAAATCAAATCGTCCACTGTCATGGCAGAAAAATGGATATTAGTACCGACTTCACCCCAAAGAGAAAGCTTCAGCGATTGAATTAGGAACATCTGCACTTCAGGATTGACCAAGTAATCTGCATGTCGTGAGCTACTGCTGAACGGATATTTCTCGCCTCTTCTATCCCGTACTCATCGTTTTGTGGGTACTCAATCCCGATGCTTTTACCAGATACAGCAGATGGTTAATGATCTTGACGATTGAAAATGTTCCCTGTATCTAACATCATCAATCTCCTCCAGTTATGCCCTTTCTCGGATTTGCTCATTCATTCCCTTCCCATTCCGTCCCCTCCTATTAATATGAATACACAGTAAAGGGGAAGTAAGAGTGTTTAAAACCTGGCCAAGATTTCACTTGACCAGACTTTGACTGCTGAAGTATTTTGTTATTCTACATAGGTCTCTTGAACGTTAACAGCAAAGGAATTGGATGTCCATTCAATGGATGACCTCGGGTATTCGACGATGTTCAAGTGCACGAGGAAGATGTGTCTCCCTATCCCCATTTTCTTCGTAAACCTCGTAGATTAGTAAAGTTTACTGATCCTGGAAAGAAATGCTGAGTCTCTTGGAAGGATACTAACCGATACCAGAGTCCGATTCCAGACAAATGCGGCAACAGGTATTGCTTCCCTTCTCTTGCTCGTCCGAATCAGAGGTCTCCGCAGCCTCCTCGATATGCAAAACTGACGGTGGTTGAAGGAGTGGCAGTTTCTCTCGATCTCTCTCGGTCCCATTCTCCACCCTAATATCCTCTAATTCCGATTCCGAGAAGTTCCCCTTCATGTGTCCTGACTGACTGATGCCAATTAGAACTCAAACAAATTCACGACCTAGCCCTCCGATCCTCTCAACTCCTTCTTCTTCCAATCCTACCAAACCTACTGAAGCTCTGTAAAAAGGAAACCAATACCGCCGCAGTTTTCAACCCCTAGAGATCAATTATGAGACTCTCTCCTTCGAAAATCATGGTCGATGTAGTCATGAGCAACATGACATTCCATCAATTGGTAACGGACATCGACAAACCTTAAAGACACCAGCGTGAGCGAAATTTGTATACTGCCCGTGATCTTAACTCCTTAACTCATCCGGCCGGCAACGCCATATATTCCACCACTCAGAACCCCTCGATATCCTCCAACTCTACCGACCAACCCCTGGAAATTTTTGGCGTCAACGACTTAGTTTTCCTCCTCCTCCTCCTCCTCTTCCTCCTCGCAACACCATTCAATCTATACAAACAAACATATTACAGTCCCCACCTTCTCCTCCTCCACGTCCTCCTCGGTCCTATCAGCACCAGAAGAAGAAGCTGAAGTGGTCACTCGGTCAAACGACTATGTTCAATCGCTTGTATAGATGCCCTTCCTTAGTCATCACCAATCCATGGAGCCAATTTCTCTACGCGCTTCAACGCTCCGGTTGATGCTCTCGTCGACCTTCCTTCCTTTCCTATTCCTGCATTACCTTACTTAATTACTGCACCAGCAGCACAACAGCAACAGCCGCAAGCGCCTCTACTATGTCGTAGTCGTCTCCGCCTCTCTGTCGCCAGAACAAAGGGACAGGACGGACAGCGCAGGATACGACGCAGGATCGTCTACAAGACGAGGCGCAGCAGTCTCAACTACTATTTAAAATTTAAAATATATTTTTTAACATAATATTTTAAATTTTATATCGTATTTTACAGAAATGTACCTGGCCGGGGAGCAGAAGTCGTCACGAGTCTCGGCACCTCTCGACACTATTAGTCGGGTAATATATCTACTGATTTGGACGACTGATAGCGTTCCTCGGCTCTCATGATCGAGCTCCACCGTCCAATGAATGAGCGACGATTCGGATATGATCGAAGGTTACAGCATGTGCGATGTTGATCAAACTGAGCCCGTAGATAAAACCACCCTCCAGGTGGACTTCAGCGTGGAGGTACTTTTCAAAGTGCCCGAATCCGATGCTCTATCGACGATGCGCGTCAGTGCCGAAGCACTTTGAGCCGTGGATGCGACTGTACTTTTAGTTGCTTCAAAGAGTTGCTTCAGGTGGGAGCCACGGAGGCTTGACGTCGATACGGGAAGTCTAGCAGCAAGTGCGAAGAGCCGCATACGTATTTTCAAGACGAGGTGGTTCGTAGTTCGTAGCTGGCGAGAAACACCGCTACTCCTGTGTGCGTGCATGCCTAGAATGAAAGTTTGGTTTCTACTTCCGTACAGTTTAGTGTCTTACTTGGAAGTTTACGGCTTACTACATTTGCGGCTTGTCTATGCTGCAGTTGCTAATACACGTCCTTTGTGCAGAACTTTAAACTTGAAAATGAAGAAGCGACAAGGGCGACGGCCGGGAAGATCCCATCAAGCCATACAAGGGTGAAACAAAAGAGGTAAAATGGAGCTAAGCTCCAATTGAGTCAATATAAGAAATTTTCCCTATTGCACTTAAGATATCCGGGCTATGCAAGTTGTATGGTCTATAAACCACTGGAGAATCCGAAGAAGCATCACCTAGTGTGATTAGTCTCCTGCGGGTTGCACCAACCATTGTACTTTATAGAGCAACGAACACACACACTGTTTAAAAATATGCTACATAGTATGAGAGTGAGAATGGTACCCCTGGCGCCTAACATGATAGGCTTCTATGCACTCCCTCACAAATGTGTCAAACGTTGTGTCCATCGCTCCATATAACTCCAAGGCTAGAGGACAACGAGGTAACTTGCTCCATACCCCTCTACTTGGAGACCTTGCGAGCGGTTGTTGCACTAGCTGCCCATCCAGGGGGTGGGTAATCACTCCCTCCAAAACTGCATCACGCATAACCACTACATCCACTACTGTCACCTGATCATCTCAGACCAAGTATAAGTCTGCCCTTGCATATGTCGTCTGCAAAGCATACGGATGTTGTTGTCAAACCAAGTATCCACTCTCTCGTGCCATAGCAAACACTATGTCCCTAATAGCATCATGGGTAGCTATCATCTATCCTCCAAAAGGACACCATGCTATATGGACCGTTGTTTCATCTAGTGTAGAACCACACTCACAAGTGAGTAATGAAGATGCATATGGGTGGACCAGACCTAGACAAAACCTCATTGTTGTAGAGAAAGTAGTTGGTGCAAGTTGGAATGCCCTAATGCACGGTCGAGCTAGGATCCAAGAGCTTGTACACTTGCTGGAGCAAGAGCAAAGATGTGCTCTAGTAGCTTGAGGAATGTACTAGTCAACTAGGAGAGAATATAGCGTATGTTGACACTACCGCTCCATCAAGGAAGATGTCACGCCACTTGTAGTGTTGCATCTAGATTTCTTGGACATTGGAGTTACATTGATAGTAGTTAGAGGTATTTCAGCAATTTCCCATAGATTACTTTCCGACAGTTAGATTTTGTGTTTAGGGTATTGACTTCACGGTGGGGCCCATTGTCACTTTGCACCGTTTGCACCGTCGAGTGTACCATTAGCGGGACTATTAGGGTTCCAGACCTAGCTCGAGTCCAGGGATATACTTTCAAAGTGCAGCTCTAGAGAGCTCACTTCTCTATATTGAGCCTTCGAGTTCTTGGCTATGGTGGACAAAGGTTGGCAAGCGTCACCTAGATTCTCTTAGCTAGAGTGGGTGTGGCTTGATATAATCAGTGCCCAATTGTTGGTAATTTATAGAGTGACAGATCAAGTACTGATCTGAGTTGAACTTATTTGAGTGTTGTAAACAATCCGATTACATCACGGAAGTGAAGTCAAGGGGAAATCTGGTGCAGGAATTGAGAGTGTTGGTGGTATCTCCAAGACTTGCTGATCCTTGGTAGCTCGACCGGAGCTCAAGTTTTCGCTAATGTTTTTGAAGCTTGCTTAATTGATGATGATTTGGCAGTCAAATAGATTGTGTGCGGAAGCGCTAGCCAATTTTTGAGCAAACAAGAAGCAAATTTTGAGCAATGGTTGTGTTTTGAGCTCAAGAGGTGAAGACAAGACCAATTTGTTGTGAGTTGGGCTCAAAAAGTGAAATTGAAGGTGGAGTTGGAAACCTACCCTCGTGAAATTGTGATTTGGAGAAACCTATTTTGTCAATTTGGCTCGAGTGAAGAGTTAGTGGAGGATTTGGCGGTCAACCATCTTTAGAGTTTACGTAAGATTTTATATCAGGATTTTGCTAGAGTTTACATTAGATTTTGGCCAAATTTAACTGAGTTTTGCTGGTTGGCCAGATTTAGAGGAGTTTCACATATTTTGGAGGAGTTTTGCCAGATTTGAAGAGGGTTCAAAGTGTCAAGAAGAAAAGTCTCACTTGGCTGAATTTTGGCATTTAGAGGCATGGGCTGTGGGCTATGAGAGGCTATGAAAGCCTAAAAGGGCCAGCTTGCTTGCGTGAGGCTAGCTAGTTTAGAGTAGATCTTGGTCATTGTTTGGCAACATCTGCCTATCTTGCTAGATTGTGCGCAACAAGGTGTGACTCCTAGATCTCTTGTCCCTAGACTGGTGCCCTAGCCAATTGGTCCACCCTCACTTGTTGTCCTAGTGATTGTGCCACTACTATCTATACACTTGTAGCTTTGGGTAGGAGATGCAGTTTGATCCCATTCTTGGTGATCCTGGAAGCTTAGGACGTAGATGTCAAATGCCAAATGGTAGCAGAGTCAATCCCGTGTTGCTTTATGAGATGGAGGGTTTTTGTTTAGATTTCTTGTGATTGGACCCTCTCCATTCTCTACTTCATGTTTGTGCACCATGTTTGTGTGAGGTGCACTGAATTTAGAACATTGGTGCTCTAGTGTGCTCTTGGTTGTGAGGTTGGAATGATGACCAATCAGACTACCTTTGTTTCTCTTTGGTGAGGCAAGAAGTGATGACCTACAGACCATGAGAGTTCGTGTTGTGATGGCAGGTTACAGGTTGCCTTTTCCCCTAGTGTAGTTATCCTAGTTAGGGTTACATTAGCGGGTGGTATTATGTGGGATTGGCACTTGGTGTTGCCCAATTGGTGTTGGCACTTAGTGGAGTACTTGCAGTTGCGGTTGCAGTTGGTGGTTTTGATTTGCAATTACTTTGTCACGACTGAGTTCTTTGGAGATTCTAGAGGAGTTAGCCCTGCAATACGCAGTGGGTTTACTCGGAGTGGTGCTTGGTATCATCCTTTATCTCAAGTCCCAATGAGGGAGGAGATTGACTTTGAGTTGAATTTTGACACAAGAGTTGATTTAGTTGAGAGTGCACTTAGTGTATCCATACCATTTTTGTGGGACATGGACAAGATTTATGGGGCCTCCAAAGGCCCTAGGTGTTACTCTGGTACAGTGGGTACCATTGAGTTTGATGACTTCATCTAGGAGTTCAATAGTTGGTGTGATTTGCAATAGATGCAGAACCTAACTTTGTTTACACCTTTCATGGCATGGAAGGGGTTGTTTCAGCACTTGGAGGGTCCACCAATGGATGACTACCATGAGTTCAGGAGAGCTCATTTGGAGGAGATTGAGTTATGGAGATAGTATTGGTCTCCAAACTATGTCTTTATCACTTCAGGCTTGGTTGTTAGGAGTGGATCGGATGTACCCATGAGTTCTAGCTCGAGTAGTGTTGGTGGAGCTAGTGGATGTGCATTAGCTAGAGATAGTGCTACCACGAGTGGAGGTACCACTATAGGAGGTGGTGTGGTACTGGGGTTTAACCCCATGGTGGAGTTCTTCTAATGTTTGAGGCTGAACTACCAAGGAGTATGGACTGACAAGTTGAAGAGCTTGTAGGAGTTCCAACAGAAGTCTGGAGAGAGCCTACATGAGGCATACACTTGCATGAGGCGGCTGATCAATTTCACTCATAGAGTTACTAAAGCCCATGCAGTCCAGTTTTGGTGTGGGATACTAGACAGGGAGTTTTGACGTAGAGTTCATGACGTTATGTTGTTACGGGCTCCTTCTCCTACTTTGGCAATGGTCTTTGGTTTGGCTGAGCGTATTGAGCTCAACATGGTGAAGGAGAGGGTGGTGACATCTGGATTTGGTAGGGAGAACTCATCCACAACTGTTACTTCTTCTAGAGTGCAGCAAAGTGCACCACGCCCACTTGGATTTTGAGGATAGGGTGGATAGCCCAGATCCTATGGAGCGAGTGGAGGGTCTACTCTAGTTAGACCCTTACCTTCCTTTTCAAATCAACAATAGCCAGTGAGTGGTAGTGTTGCTTGTTGGACTTGTGGTGGGCCTCGACATAAGAGAGAGTGTACTCAAGGCAACTGACTTGATACCTCTGGTGCATCACAGCTAGCACAGAGGCAATGTGAGCATTGCCATAGATTTGGTCACACTAGTGACCGATACTTTGACCTACACCCGGAGTAACGGAGTGGTAGGGCTGCTATGGTAGGTAGTAGAGGAACTCTTGTTCATGGAGGACGAGGTGGTAGAGGATCTACACCTAGTAGGGGTGCAGTACATGCCCTTACTTCTAATACAACTATGGCTACTCGGATTGAGCAATTGGAGCAAAGATTGGCTAGTATGGCCATTGCTTAGAGGAGATCAAATTTGGGTGCTGAGGCTTTCACCTCATATGCTGGTGATAGAGATGCTTTGGACTTCATGTGCGGAGCAGCATAGGTGGATGCATGTGCAACAATGACTAGGAGTGTAGTACATGTTCCAAAGCCTAGAGGAGCATCAGTGGAGTTGGACCTACAAAGAGAAGAGGTTGGGAGACAAGTCAGACTTCCCTAGTCTTTCTTGCTATCCGAGGTATTGCATATGACACCCATAGCTCCTAGACATCTAAGTGCATGTGTGGTAGGTGGTGATGGGGTGCATGATGGACTACCTACTAGTGAGACACCTGTTACTACACAAATTGAGTCAAGCATGATGTTGGGGGCGGCTCAACTGATTATGCGGTGCTCTTTATTTTCAGCCAATGACATGTTTACATTGGGAGTTGACCCAGCCCCAATGTTCTGGTTGGCTGCCATGCTTTGTGAGAGTATGAATGATGCAGTTCCTACTACTAGAGTAGAGGTGGTTGATAGAGGAGCTGACTTGGTTGAGGAGCATGGGATCCGTTTAGCGACTAGTGGTTTATGGCAGGCAGAAACGGCTAGAGTAGAGGAGTTGCAAACTAGACCAACCTTTGAGAGAGCGTGGTTTACAATTGGTGTTGTCTTATTGGATAACCAGAGGGGGATTTTCCGCTTGGTGGGACCTTCAAGGAAGGTTTATACACCACAAAGAGTATTGTTAGACTCTAGTGCATAGCCCTTTATGTTAGGGAAGGCTGCAATAGTCGGTCTAGAGTTACAAAAGACCAATGTGGAGAGGTGTCTATTTCAGATCCAAACATCTCTAGGTGGTGGTTCAACATAGTACATCACACGTGGAGAGCTTGTTATCCAGGTTCAGCCTGGTCATGCAATTGATAGCTTGGTGGTGAGAGCTTAGGCTATTGCAACAATAGCTAAATCATATGATGTGCTAGTTGGAGGAGTGGTGTTGTATCCCATGGGTTTTAGTATTGACTATTGGGAGGAGACAGCCTCCTACAGACCAGGTTGGCAATCTGGTGAGGGTCAAGTATGTCGCCTACTAGTACACTTTAGTAGTGGCAGTCTTGGCTCACTACAATCCAGGACCATGGCAACATCAATCTCAAATTTTAGTAGTGTAGTTACTTGGCCTGGTGATTTATTGGAGAGAATACCCATGCAAAGGATACTCCAGTACCAGAGGAGATCACTCAGATTTGGAGTACAAATGGGATTGTTCCATCCACCTTGGATGTTCCATCCACCATTGTGGAGTTCAAAGGAGGCATTACATCAGCATGCAGATTGGTTGGTGCAGTAGGCTTGGAGTGGAGCCTTTGTACCACGAAGAGATCAATGTGAGGATGAGCCCCTAGAGTCAATTACCTCGACACCTCTAGATACCACACTCATTGCTTGGCAGTATCTAATAGAGGGAGTATGTCTATTGGAGTTGTTTGGTGGGATTAGCATCAGACTAGCTATGGTCCAATAGGCGGGTATATGAGTACAGAGGTAATTGTATGTGGAGAGAGATGAGATTGCTAGGCAAGTCTTTACATCATGTGGCACACTTGGCTTGTAACACCCATTTGTGCATGTGTGTAGTATTGTGATAATTAGCTTGGTATTACAAGTACTTGAGAGATATTATTTATATAGAGATAATGGATGGTTCTACATTAGTCATGATTAGCTAAAGTTAGTCAAAGCTAAGATATAGGGAACCTTACTTTAGAGGAAGTGAAAAAGATGAGCACCACTATTTTGGATTCTAGTGTGTTGACTTGGTATTATTCCTAGATGTTTGGCTTTGAAGAAAGAGTTGAGAACTCTTGGGCCCGCAAGCCTTTTTGTTCTGGATTCTTCAATAGTCCAAGGATAGCCCATATGAAGGAATCCTTGACTTAGTGGTTGGGTCAAGATAAGATCACATGCTTTGGGGAATATGCCCATGTGAATGGATATTCCTTTCTACTTTTTGACTTTACTTGACTTTTAGCCTAGTAGCTTGAGTTACTCCAGTAATTAGTAACTTTGGTACGTAACTATTTCACAAGTATATAAACAAGGGGTGAGGAGGTACTCATCATCCTTTCATTTGTAACTATCTCTCTCTCATTGAGTTCTCTAGTGAGCAATGTCTTGAATCTTGGAGTGTTAGCCTTGGAGGAGTATGATGGAGTTGGGGTTCCTTGCCTTCTTAGTCCATGGTGTGCTACCATAATAGCCATCAGAGGTTCATCTTGAGTGAGAGATAGGCTGGCTCACATGCTTGTCGGTATCCAGAGTTATTATCGATGTAAGCAATCATAGGTTACCAGAAGGTCCTACTAGTAGACATTTCCTTACTAGAGGCTCATGATTTGGAGAGATATGGGTCCATTCACTTGGTGATTTTTGGATAGCCATGTCAGGGACATACACGTGCTAGCAAAGATTTGGGTCTTCAAGATCCTCATTTTGGTGTGTTTTGGGAGATGTTATGAATACTACGACATCTCCAAGTTCATCAATTTGTTTCTCCATCTTACCTTTTGAAGAACATTCCTTTGATGGGTGATTCTTGCACCAAAGTGGTGGTGAGTACACATCAAGTCCATTCTTGGATGGGACCTGCTGTATTGTTAGATGTAGCTACAGTGGGATCACGGGCTCATCATCTTTGTCTTTGGTGGATGAACCTCTTACCCAGAGAGGTTCTACAACGTGCATATGATGGGATTCAATGACTAGACCACATCCTTGTTGATGACATCTTGGATGTGGGGCATCAGTCTTAGATGGTGGTAGTGGCTGATAGGTCATCTATGGCAGTGGTGAACCTAGTTGGATAGCCTAGAGCCGCTTTTCCCACACTTATGAGTTTCCGAGGCTCTCAGCTTTTTGAGAGGGAGGACCTGGACTTGTTTGGGACTCACCGTTACAACAATTAGTGGAGTTGAATGTCGATGTGAGAGAGCGGGTGATGGGTTTTTGCATTGGTATTACCATTTTTCTAGCAATATCAAAGGCATCTAGGCGTTAGGTGTTAGGTCAGGCTATGGACCTAAACTGTTTGACCTAGATTGTGAGCCTTGGTTTGGCAGAGTAGCATAGGATGCACTTGATAGGCATCACCACTCAAACACTTGTGAGCCTTGTGCCTATCAAGATAATTCAAGCATATGCTAGGGGTGATGGACCGAGTGGACATGGTATTCTTGGGATACATCCAGGAGGTACTAGGGAGAGTGGTCTACTTGGAGTCCATCCATGTGAGTGTGGGCTACTTAGATTACACCCTTGGTCCACTTGGGATGCAACTAGAGGACGTGTGGAGCTTGCAGCCAGTGTGGAGGGAGTTTTTCACATAGAGGTTGGAACCTCTAGTGGTCAGGGGCATGACACTAATGCTCCCAAGGGCCTGGTGAAGTAGCCAATCAGCATGTCTTCTACCCATATGACAATTATAGAGGATACTTGGGAGCCAGATCTTGGACCCAAGCTTAAAGGATAAGAAAGACAGAGAGTTTGGAGGTTCTTGAGGAGCTACACAAGTTGTTTTGCCTTCAGTATGAAGGATTTGGGTGCTCTTAAGGGACCCGCTATACTGATTGAGATGACTAGCAATACACCATTTTTTTTATATCCTTATCACTATAGTGCCATGGAGAGGACATTGATTCAGAGCCGGAGTAGAGACCTTCTTGAGGTTGGTTTGGTGGAGATTTCACATGGAGAGTATGCATCAACTACAATGATGCCATCCAAGAAGGATATACATGGCAATTACATAGATAGGCGAATGTGTGGAGATTACCGACCTATCAACCAATAGACTAGGGCTGATCGGTATGCCATGCCTACACCGGAGGAGATTTTTGATACGATTGGGCATGCAAAGGTCTTCAGTCTTTTGGATCTTTGATTGGGATATCATCAATTGCTGATCAGGAAGGAAGATAAGTCCAAGACAGCATCTTGTGCTATTAACCCTCACGGCAAGGATGTGTTATACTAGTGGAGGTTCTTACTATTTGGGTTAAAAAATACTCTTGCTGAGTTCCAGAGGGTCATGGATAGGATCTTAGCTGGATTGGATTTTACTCCGGTGCTATATTGATGACATTTTAGTCTATAGTACTACTATGGAGGAGCATGAGAGATAGTTGTTGGAGGTGTTTGAGAGGTTGAGATCTCATGGACTCAAATTACATCATGTTAAGTGTAGGTTTTTCCACAAGCAAGTTGAGTATTTGGGTCACACTATCTACCCCGGAGGACTTGGTGTTCAATAGACCAAGGTAGAGGTTATTGCACGTATTCCTCGGCCTACGGATGTGAGTAGAGTGCAAGCATTTGTTGGGTTGGCAAACTTCTATCGCCGCTATGTTAGAGGATTTAGTGCTATTGCCAAGGCCTTGACAAAGCTGACCAAGGTTACATAAGAGTGGTGTTGGGGAGATGAGTAAGAGAGAGTTTTTGTGGAGCTCAAGGAGAGGTTGACATCTTTTCCTATTTTGAGGAGACTAATCAAAGGATGACCATTTCAAGTTCATACTCATTGGAGTATGTTGGGGCTTGGAGCAAGGCTCACCCAGCGTGATGATGAGGAGAAGGAGTTTGTGGTAGCTTATGCTAGTTGCTCCAAAAATTCAGCCGATGCAAAGTATAGTTCATATGAGAGAGAGTGCTTAACAACAATTTGGGCAGTAGCACATTTCCAATGTTACCTATTTGGTAACCCCTTCACTCTCATCACTAATCATAAACCGCTGAAGTGGTTGATGGAGTCCAACAAGCTTTCATGGAAGCTTGCATGATGGGCTATGATTTTATAGGAGTATGATTTTATGGTTCTTCAAAGACCTAGAGTGGTGAATCGTGATGCAGATGTGTTGAGTAGAAACCAATGTCCCAACCAATAGGATCAGACCAGAGCACGTTGGCATGGTGAGACAAATGAGGCGATGGTGCTAGGTTGGCATGCATTGGCCTTTCTATGTATATTTTTTGAGGCTTTGGTGGTATCTCTCTCAATGCATACAGGAGGAGTTATTGAGGTCATAGATCCAAAGAGTGAAGATATTAGTACACTTCAGCAAGATTGTACCAATATAGTTTTTCTATATTGGTACAGTGAGACTATATAGATAGTCCATCACTAAGATATCTTAGTGATGGACTATCTTTGCATTGGTGTTATGGGTGGCACAATTGGGGCCAAGGACAGAGATTGTATTCTTCAACGAGCCAGACAGTTTAGATTGGATGGCAGACATCATTTGCATGTATGGGAGGATGGTACAGTGAGAGTAGTACCATTTCTATCTCAGAGACTATAGTTAGTCCGTCATGCTTATGGGGAGCTAGGACATTTTGGAGTAAAGCATACATATAGCTTACTCCAAAGTCACTATTGGTGGTGCAATATACAGACCAAGGTACAACAGTTTGTTGCCAGATCTGTGGTTTGTGACCAAGTTAGAGCATCATTCAATGCTCCTACACCATAGTTACACCCATTACCTATCATGGGATTGGGTTAGCGCTGGAGTTTGGACTTTGCCGGACCTTTATCGTTGACTATGAAACATCATCGATATGTTTTGGTGATGGTGGAGCACTTCTCCAAGTGGATTGAGTTGGTGGCACTTCTTGACAAGTCTAGTGAAGGGACGGCTTACTCGTTCTTGGATCTAGTTCTTTGTCATTTTGGTGCACCAACTTAGGTTTTGATTGATTAGGGTACAGACTTCTTGGGGGAGTTTTAGGTCTTGTGTGATAAGACTTTGATTGATAATTGTACTACATCTTTAGATCACCCTGAGGTAGATGGCTTAGTAGAGAGAGTGGTTCAAACAATGAAGAGAGGATTGTGAAAGTATGGTTTGTAGAGAGGCCACTTAGGAGATTGGGATCTCCAATTACCTTGGTTGGCCATGGGCTATTGGTTCAACCGGCAAGCCTCCTTGGCATCCTTCTCTCCTTACTTTCTACTCTATGGACAAGATCCAGATTTACTTGTAGCCATTTGTTGAGATGCTACTGTAGTCTTGGACTTGGATGATCTAGATGTATGGGTGAGCACATGTTCTCAAAGAGCAGAGATCTTTCAAAGAGTGATGATGATAGCCTTTGAGAACTTGGTAATTGCTCAGCATAGGAATACTTTATGTTATGCTATTATTTAAGGAGGAGGCTATAGACCCTTGATCCGTCAATTTCATCCAGGTGACTATGTATATCTACAACAGACAACACCGACAACACTTGATTTTTTGACAAGCTGCACTATCTTGAGAGTGTGTGAGGTTTTGCCATCTGGAGTCCTTGTGTTAGAAGGACATGATGGTGTTGTTTGGAAGGATCATATGCACAATTGTGTACCATGCCACCTCCCAAACATTGATGGTACTATGGACCCAAGTTTGGCACTTGTATGTGTAGGCTTGAGGTGTATGTTATATGGCTCTTCTGGTGGAGTTGCTACTATGTTACTGTGTGATAGTTGTTTGAGAGGATGGCATATGGCATGTATGACCCCTCCACTAACGGTCATTCCTCAAGGAAAATGGTTATATCCTAGATGTACTTGACCTTTAGCTAGCTCATTCTTTATATGGTAAAGATTGCAGGTAGGCAACTAACGATGGGGCTCCATAGCACTTGGCCTTCTAATCTTTGACCATCATAAATTATACCATATACTTGGAGTAGATAGCTATTTGGAGTTAGAGGGACCTAACCGCCAGCTAGGGGGCAATTGTGGCACTTTAGAGTCTGTGTATGACTTATGTGTGAGTTGTGCTTCTATAGTGTATAATGTTGACAATGATGTATGTTGTGTAGTGATGTATATATGCATGATAACTATCAATCCATTTGTAGTGTCACATCTAGATTGCTTGGACACTGGAGTTGCAGTGATAGTGGTTAGAGGTATTTCAACAATTTTCCATAAATTACTTTCCGATATTCAGATTTTGTATTTGGGGTACTGACATCACGGTGGGGTCTACCGTCACTTTGCACCATTCGCACCATCAAGTATGCCATCAGCAAGACCGTTAGGGTTCCAGACCTAGCTCAAGTCCAAGGGTAAACTTTTGAAGTGCAACTCCAAAGAGCTCACTACTCTAATGTTGAGCTTTCAAGTTCTTGGCTATGGTGGACAGAGGTTGGCAAGCGTCACCTGGATTCTCTTAGCTAGAGTGGGTGTGGCTTGACTGTAATCAGTGCCCAATTGTTGGCAGTTTATAGAGTGACAGATCAAGTACTGATTTGAGTTGAGTTGATTTGAGTGTTGTAAACAATCTGATTATTGTGACACTTTAGAGTTTGTGTATGACTTATGTGCAAGTTGTGCTTCTATAGTGTATGATGTTGACAATGATGTATGTTTTGTAATGATGTACATACACATGACAAAGACTGTAAACCTCTAGTCCAATCTGATGATATTGGAGCAAAAGATGGAAGTTCCTTGTGTGTACATGGGGATAGACTATCTCTTGTCAACCGCAATAACATCTAGAGAGAAAGGGATCCCTCTTCCACCTTTGTCACATAAGTCTCCAAAACCGGCCTATCAACAACCACAAAATGAGAAGAAAGTAGGGGTGCAAAGAGAGCTCAACTACCCATAAACATTATAAGGGTTGTCTCCTCCATAAATATCAAGCTAAACCCTCTACACAAGATTGGTAAAGATGTTTTTTTATGTGCCAGTGTCACACACTCAAATGTCCCTAGTCCAATAATATCACCAAAGACTCCCATAATCCTCCTATCAAAGGCTCTCAGACATGCTAGGAAGGTCAAGGAGGAGGGAACTATGCAGAGAAGGTAAGTTGGTTGATGAGCAATACTAGAGGAGAGTATATCAAATGTCACTTGTGGATCTTCTAATAACAAAAGGTCATCCATATGGAGAACATCCTTTGCAAGGGCAATGTTTAAGAATATGTGACAAAATCCTCATATCATACTGGCACTTCAAGAACATGTAGTCCATCTACAAATGTGATACACCGCTTCGGAAGCTTAGGGTGGAGAGAGATACCTAAAGGGGACTATGCCCTACACTTTTACACCTTGACTCTCAAGCCTACTAGATGTAGCTTGGTAGTCAAGTGGTCAAAGGCCTACTTAATCTGCTCTACATGACCCATGATGTGTGCATCATCTGCCAAGGAGGGAAATACACAACTTGGCATGGCCAAAGTAGTAAATAAGAGAGCTCTACAGTGAGCCATGTGTCATGCATATATACATTGCTACACAACATATATCGTTGTCAACATCATACACTATAGAAGCACAACTCACACATAAGTCATACATAAACTCTAAAGTGCCACAATAATCAGTTTGTTTACACCACTCAAATCAATTCAGCTCATATCAGTATTTGATACATCACTCTATAAATTGCCAAGAACTGGGTAATGATTATAGTCAAGCCACACCCACTCTAGCTAAGAGAATCCAAGTGACGCTCGTCGGCCTTTGTCCACCATAACTAAGAACTCGAAGGCTCAACATCAAAGAACTAAGCTCTCTGGTACCGCACTTCAAAAGCATACTCTTGGACTTGAGCTAGGTCTAAAACCCTAATGGTCTCACTGATGGCACACCCAAAAATGCAAATAGTGCAAACTGATGGTGGGCCCCACCATGAAGTCAGTACCTTGAACATAACATCTAACTGTTGGAAAGTAGTTTACTATCATTGCAACTCTAGTGTTTGAGCAATCTAGATCCGACACTACAAATGGTGTGATAACTATCGTGCATATATACGTCGTTACACAACATGCATCATTGTCAATATCATACACTATAGAAGCACAACTCACACATAAGTCTTACATAAAATCTAAAGTGCTATAATCCCCCCTCCTAGCTAGTGGTTAGGTTTCTCTAACTCCAGATAACCATCTACTCCAATTATATGGTATACCCTATGATGGGCAAAGATTAGGAAGTCGGGTGCTATCCAGCCTCATCGTTAGTCGCATGTTTGCAATCTATACCATATAAAGGATAAAATAGCTATAAGTCAAGTACATCTAGGACATAACCAATATCCTTGAGGAACCATTATGAGGGGAGGAGTCATACATGCCATGTGCCATCCTCTTGAATAGCTATCACACACTAACATAGTAGTAGCTCCACCAGAAGAGCCACATAACATACACATCAAGCCTACACGTACAAGTGCCAAGCTTGGGTCCATAGTACCATCAATGTTTGGGAGGTGGCATGGCACACAATTGTGCACATGATCCTTCCAAACTCCATCATGTCCTTCCAACACAAGGATTCTACATGGCAAAACTTTGTGCACTCTTGAGATAGTGCGGCATAAAGAAACATCAAGTGTTGTCGGTGCCATCTATAGATATACATAGTCTCTTCAATGAAATCAATGGATCAAGGATCTATAACCTCCTCCTTGAATAGAAGCATAGCATAAGGTATCTTTATGCTGATCATTCACCAAGTTCTCAAAGGCCATTGGTATCACTTTGTGAGAGATCTCTGCCCCGTTGAGAACATGCGCTCCTCCATACATCTGGATCATCCAAGTCCAAAACTATAGTAGCATCTCAATAAATGGCTTCAGGTAAATCTAGATCTTGTCCATAGAGTAGAAAGTAAGGAGAGAAGAATGCTAAGGAGGCTTTTTGGCTGAACCAATAGCCCATGGCCAACCAAGGTAAGTGTAGATCCCAAACTCCCAAGTGGCCTCTCTGCAATCCATACTTTGCAATCCTCTCTTCACCATCTAAACCACTATTTGCTAAGCCATCTGCCTCAAGGTGATCTTGGGAGGTAGTATGATGATCAATCAAAGCCTTGTCACACAAGTCTTGAAACTCTCCCAAGAAGTCTGTATCCTGATCAGTCAAAACCTAAGTTGGTGCACTAAAATGATTTACAACCCAATCTAGGAACAAATAATTCATCCCTTCACTAGACTTGTCAGAAGTACCACCAACTCAATCCACTTGGAGAACTGCTCTACCATCACCAAAACATACCGATGATGTCTCACAGTCAACGGTAAAGGTTCAACAAAGTCCAAACTCCAATGGTAACCCAATCCCATGATAGGTAATGGGTGCAATTGTGGCATAAGAGCATTGAATGATTCTCTAACTCAATTACAAACCACACATCTGGCAACAAACTATTATACATTGGTGTGCATACCGCACCACCAATAATGACTCTAGAGTAAGCTATATGTATACTTTACTCCAAAATATCTTAGCTCCTCATTAGCATGACGGACCAACTCTAGTCTTTGAGATAGAAGTGGTACTACTCACACTCTACCATCCTCCCATACATGCAAAAGGTGTCTCCCCCTCCAATTTGAACCACTTGGCTTGTTGAAGAACACAATCTCCTCCTTGGCCCAAACTATGCCACCCACAACACCAGTGCAAAGATAGTCCACCACTAAGACATCATCATGAATGTCTCATTGAATTGTACCACTATCTCCACTCTCTGGATCTGTGACCTCAATAACTCCTCCTATATGCGCTGAGAGAGATACCACCAAAGCCCTAGAAAATATATAGAGAAAGGTAGATGCATGCCAACTTAGCACCATCTCCTCATCTATCTCACCATGCCAACATGCTTCGATCTAATCCTGTTGGCTGGGACATGGGTTTCTACTCAACCCATTTGTATCACGGTTCACCACTCCAGGTCTATAAATAATTGTGAAATCATACTCCTGTAAAATAAGAGCACATAGTGCAAGCTCCGCTAAATGTTGGTCGGACTCCATCAACCACTTTAGTGGTTGATGATTAGTGATGAGAGTAAAGGGGTTACCAAATAGGTGTAATACCAAGAGCTAGCCATATGATCTTGATGTGAAATTTGGTTTAGTAATATCTAGAATGATATTATACATGATGGACAAAATAGATTAAATAGAAGTATCACCAAAAGAGTACTTCTACTAATAGTGCAAAAACCAAAATAGACTTGAAAACCTTAGAACCAATAGCTAGACATATGATTTAAAGGTGAGAATTGGTTTGATAAAATCTAGAAAGATGTTACACATGATGGACTAAATAGATCAGAAAGAGGTATCACCAAAAGGGACTTCTACTAATAGAGTAGGAACTAAAATATGTCTGAAATCTTTGAAGGCAATTTTGGAGGCCTAAACGGATGAATTAAAATTTTGGAGGCCTAAACACATTTGCCCCCAATAGAGGAATGGTTGGCCTTTCCTCCCCCTTGGTTTGTCTCATCAAGAGCTTTCCAACATTATCTCACCCATGTGATTCTAAGATTCTAACAAGAAGATTCTCTAAAAGATTCCCTCTAGTCAAAGCTTGTTTGACCAACCATAGGATCAGGACCAAAATGTCACCCATCCAAGTAATTAATCCAAGGGTGTATCTTGCTCACATGTCATCTATCTATGTGCCTAATCTTATGGTGGAGTTTCCTTGGAAGAGATCTTCTTTGTCTATATAATAAAGAGAATGTGCTCCTTTGGGGCATCGAATGATTGAGTGTGAAATCTGTGTTTTCTCTCTTCTCTTGTCCTCGGAGTATTACAATAGGTAACATCAAAAATGTGTTATTGCCTAAAATGATACCAATCACTCTCCCTCATATGAACTATATGTAATACTCCGAGGACAAGAGAAGAGAGAAAACACAGATTACACACTCAACATTTGGTGCCCCTAAGGAGCACCTTCTCTTTATTATATAGACAAAGAAGATCTCCTCCAAGGAACCTCCACTATAGGATTAGGCACACAGATATGTGACATGTCATCAAGCTCCACCCTTGGATTACTTGCTTGGATGGGTGACATGTTGGTCTAGGTCCTATCTAGTTGGTCAAACAAGCCTTGACCAAAGGATATCTTTTAGGGAATCTTCTTGTAGGAGTCTCAAAATCACGTGAGTAAGGTACCATTGGAAAGCTCTCAATGAGACAAACCAAGGGGGAGGGATGGCCAGATTTTCTTCCATTGGAGAAATCTGCACGTTTTCAAGGCCTAATTCATCCGTTTAGGCCTCCAAAGATTTCAGGCATATTTTGGTTCCTACTCTATTAGTAAAATTCCCCTTTTGGTCATACCTCTTTTTGATATATTTAGTCCATCATGTGTACTATCCTTCCAAATGTTACCAAATCAATTCTCGCCTTTAAATAATAAGTCTAGCTATTGGTTCTAAGGTTCTCAAGTCTGTTTTGGTTTCTACTCTATTAGTAGAAGTACTCTTTTGGTGATACTTCTATCTGATCTATTTTTACCATCATGTATAACATCATTCTAGATGTTACCAAACCAAATTTCACATCTAGATCATATGGTTAGCTTGTGGTATCACAAATAATAGTAATGGTAGTGATGCCCAAAGTTATAATTGTTATGTAACAACATATCA
Organism: Lunularia cruciata; assembly: GCA_948567375.1. NCBI lineage: Eukaryota > Viridiplantae > Streptophyta > Marchantiopsida > Lunulariales > Lunulariaceae > Lunularia > Lunularia cruciata. The sequence continues at coordinate 53,665,116 of OX419755.1, read as the reverse complement.
AGCATCTTAGTCTATTGTTAGAAGGGAGAGATTATGATGGTTAACAATAAGAAAAATTAGAGAGTAATTTTTTGAGAGAGAAAAGATAAATTTCAATTTTCAAAAGCAAAGGTATATGAGAGCAAGAATGTACAAAGTGTAGTAGAATTTTGTGTTTGATTCTAACTATTATTTTGAAGGTACAAATCTTCTAGATGATAAGAGATAAATCCTCTTAGCTTCAAATCAACAAGATGTAGTGGCAAAACTATGGTGGGAATTTTGGGTGGAGCAAACTCAATAGCAATTTGTTGCTCAAATTTGATGAGAAGATTTCAAGAGTGCAACCATTGGGTGATTCAAAACCATGAATGTTACATAAGCTACACAAGATCAAATGGCAAAATTGAAGCAGATTGGTTTGATAAGAAGTTACATTTCTCAATTCCAAAAAACCATGATGCTGATTTGAACATATAAGCAAGTGAAACTTTGGATTTGTTTGTGAGAGACTTGAAATTGCATATCAAGTCAGAAATAACCATATGCAAGCCCAAATATCTAGGAGAATTTATGTAAATGGTTGAGCACTTTGATTCCTTGGTTCCCACAAATTGGTCTTGACTTAGACCAATATAGAACCCGCAAATGAGTGGACAAGCCAACACCAATGGAGATTGATGCTATCCAACAAAGATCCCTTGGTGCAGCAAACAAAGAGAGAGTGTGACAAATGATAGTTGCTTCTATTATCACTAAATTGGACATTCTATTGTTGAATGTCAATTCTAGAATGGACAACCACAACCAATTACTCAAATGGAGTTTGTGGAGCATAATAATTAGGGAAATAGAATTTCAATAGAAGATATCAAGGTATTTACTAAGAATTTAATTAGTTCTTATTAGATTGAACGCTCAATCTATGCATGGTTGATTCACTTGCAAGGTATGATATCATATTGTGATTGTAAAATTTTGGTTGATTATAGAAGTTATAAGAATTATATATCCATGTAATAAGCAAAGAATTAGAATTCTCATAAATTGGTCTGAGGCAACAAATTAGTGATGATATATGGTAGAAAGAGTTTTATATTCTAGACATCACAATTTGTTGTATCCGAGATTCAAAATTTGTACTTGAGATTTAAAGTCATCCTTTTACACTATGATTGCATTCTAGGTCTTCCTTAGGTTGAACCTCATGAGGCTTAATTTGATTGCACTTGATGTAGACACAATTACAACACCAAGGTAAGATATACCATTTAGGCTATTTGGCATCTTTGAGGAAGATGTAGTCAATCCCAAGATGGGAAGTTTGTCATTGGAGCAATTCTATAGTAAGCTTTGGAAGAAGATAGTCATAGTTTTTCAATATGTATCAAAGTCCTATTGCACATCAAAGAAGATAGTCCTAGTTTTTCAATATGCATCAAAGTCCTATTGCACATCAAAGAAGATAGTCTTATTGTGCAAGAAGATGCTTAAGACTAGTCAATCCCAAGATAGGAAGTTTGTCAAATGAGCGGGTGTAGAGTAAGCTTCGGAAGAAGATAGTCCTATTTTTGAAATGTGCATCAAACCTATTGCACAAGGAGATGCTTATGAGTACAAAGCCTAACAAATTAGTGGTTATTAAATAATACACAAGTTTGCAAATGTATATCTAGATGATATTTTGAAAAGATTACCCATTGATTGTGATATACTCATCAAAATCAAGCTTTTGCCATGTAGTAATGCAATGAGTAGACCTATCTATTGGCTCTCACCCAAGGAGTTAGAAGAACTTTGAACAACATTCACCAAGTTATTGGAGAAAGATTTTACATGACACAACACATCTCCTTGTAGAAAAGTACTGTTTGTTCCAAAGAAGGATGGAATGTTTTGATTTTGCATTAATTTTTGTGGTCTTAGTAAACAAACCATAAAGAATGCATATCCCTTGCCTCAAATTGATTACTTGTTCGATCAATTACATGGAGCACAATACTTTTTGAAGTTAGAACTTTGTAGCAACTTTTGGAAAATTCCAATTGATGTGTAAGATGTACAAATATTATGTTTTTGCACAAGGTATGTGCATTTTGAATGGAGAGTTTTACTTTTAAGGATCACTTATGCTCAAAAAATTTCCATGGATGAAATGCATTGAGTGTTGGAGTAGTTATAAGATCAATATGTGGTATTTTTCCTAGAAGATATCTTAATTTACCATGAGATGGAAGTAGAATACAAGAACCATATAAGAGAAGTCTTAAGACAACTATGATAATGGAAGTTCTTCTACAAAAAGTTTAAGTGTGCATCTTGGCAAAAGGAACTTATCTTCTTGGGCTATAAGGTTTCAACAAAGGGGATCAAGATGAAAGAAGAGAAAATCAAGGTCGTTATCAATTGACTTACTCCTAAGGATGGCTTAGTAGTTCAATGATTTAATGGATTAGCAAGTTTTTATAAGAGATTCATCCATTAATATGTATATGGCCATACTATTAATTGATTTCTTAGGAAAGACCAAAAACTTCAAGTGGACAACCAAGCAAGAAGAAGTATTCAAGAGAATGAAAGGAACGGTGTCTTCATGAGCCATCTTCCAACCAGATGATCCTCAACTACCTTGTATGGTGATTTTGATGCTTCTAACTTTGCAATTGGAATTATGTTGCAATAGGAATTCCCATATAGGTTTCATTTCATTGCCTTTGTATTTCAATGACTAACTGCAATCAAAAGGAATTATTAGGCTTAAGATCAAGAAAAACTTGCAATGGTTTATGGAACAAAGGTATGGAGACATTATCTCCCAGAAAAACAAGCAAAAATGAAAACCTATCACAAACTCTTGTTAGAAACTTTACATTTGGATTACATGAAAAAATCAACATCATAGATTGTAAATTGATAGTAACAACTACAATATTTTGACATCAAGCTTGAATACAAACCAAGAAAGTTCCATATCACTCATGATGCTATATTATGACAACTTCACTTAATGATTCTTCTTAAATTTCCCCTAATAGAAGAAATCACTATGGTGTCAATAGAACTCAAAGGTCTAAATAGAGTTCAAGATTGCTTTACAACAACTCTTTTCATCTTGTGCAAAGTCATCTTGTAGCACATGTCGAGGAATATAACACCTTTTTCATTTAAGGATGGTCTTTCACATGCAAGACCTAAATCTAATCTACTTATGGTAGATCTATGGCTTTTTCAACTCCAAGAGGTGCACAATTTACAAATTATAATAGACCAAGGAGAGAAATAAGGGAATAGAAGACCTGAGTGAAACATCACATTGGGACTCTCAAATGAGATAGACTCCAAATACCTAGCATGAGCTTTCTCTTTGGTATTTATAGGAAATATACAAGGTTCTTGGGAAGTTTTATAGGAGTTGACTTCTTAGAGTGCAAGTTAATCTAATCAAGAAGCTTCTCAAGAAAAACTACCTACTTGGCATGCAAGTTAAGTTAATTGGGAAGTTTCCTAATGAGTTTCCTTTTAGAAGCCACCTACCTGGCATGAAAGCTAACTGTAATACCAAGGGTTAGCCACATGATCTAGATGTGAAATTTGGTTTGGTAACATCTAGAATGATGTTATACATGATGGTCAAAATAGATCACATAGAAGTATCACCAAAAGAGTACTTCTACTAATAGGGCAGAAACCGAAATAGACTTGAGAACCTTAGAACCAATAGCTAGACATATGATTTAAAGGTGAGAATTGGTTTGGTAACATCTAGAATGATGTTATACATGATGGTCAAAATAGATCAGATAGAAGTATCACCAAAAGAGTACTTCTACTAATAGGGCAGAAACCGAAATAGACTTGAGAACCTTAGAACCAATAGCTAGACATATGATTTAAAGGTGAGAATTGGTTTGGTAACATCTGGAAGGATGTTACACATGATGGACTTAACAGATCAGAAAGAGGTATCACCAAAAGGGGACTTCTACCAATAGAGTAGGAACCGAAATATGCCTGAAATCTTTGAAGGCAATTTTGGAGGCCTAAACGGATGAATTAGGCCTTGAAAATGTGCAGATGCCCCCCCCCCAACAAAAAAAAGGCTGGCCTTTCCCTCCCCCCTGCTTTGTCTTGTCGAGAGCTTTCCAATGGTACCTTACTCACGTGATTCTGAGATTCCTATAGGAAGATTCCATAAAAGATTCCCTCCGGTCAAAGCTTGTTTGACCAACCAGATAGGACCTAGACCAGACAGGTCACCCATCCAAGTAAGTAATCCAAGGGTGGACATTCCTGACATGTCACCTATCTGTGTCCCTAATCCTATGGTGGAGCTTCCTTGGAGGAGATCCTCTTTGTCTATATAATAAAGAGAAGGTGATCCCTTGGGGCATCAAATGTTTGAGTGTGCAATCTGTGTTTTCTCTCTTCTCTTGTCCTCTGGAGTATTACACTAACCTAGTTAGGAAGCTTCCTCCTTGAAGCTACCTCCTTGGTATACATGTTACTTGATACTTGGAAAGAACCAAGATGCTTCTAGAAAATTCTTAGAATTCTTGGCGAATTTGACATATTTATTAACTCATTAGCCCCTACTAGCTCATCTACTAACTCTATATTGTTACAAATTGCTAGTCATATGGGCATGAATAAGACCTTGAGTACCCTATAATGTTGATTTTGATAGCCAAACATGGAATGAGAGGTTCAAGAATTTGTATGATCTTGTGAGATTTGCCAATGCAACAAGGATAACAACCAAAAAAAGTGGACTACTCCAACCACTCCCAATGAGAACGTGTGAATCTAGACATCATCATATTCTAATTAAAGATGGATCATGGCCATATAATAATTATGGAAGTGTTGATAAGCTTAGCAAGTAGATTTACCTAACACACATCATCATCATTAACACATATTAACTTCAACACCATCTTCAAGCACCATGGGATACTGTGTGCTCTCATATTTAATCATGATCCACAATTCATTGGTAGATTTTGGCAAACATGCTTCAAATACTTGGCACCAAGCTTTCCTTATCCATGGCCTATCACCCACAAATTGATGTGCAAACAAAAAGCAAATTTTACTCAAGAAGATATATTAGATCATTTTGTCAATGTCCATCATACCAATTAAGATACTTATCTTGCAATTGTAGAATTTTCCTACAATAATTGAAAACTTTTAGGTACCAAATTTCCTCCCTTCTTCCTTAATTGTGAGCAATTCTCTTCTTGCTCCATCAATATCTCATGTCCTTCCTACTTCCACCTTCTTATCCATAGTATCTTCATCCTTAGACATTGATAAGCCAAGTCTCATTGTCTTGTTGCTCAAAATTTCCAAAAGCATTATGCTAACATTATGATCTCACATACATTATGATCTCACATTTCAAATAAACAAGAAGATAATGTTTTTTTCTAATAACCTTCCTTTCTCACTTGACACCCAAGTTTGTAAACTTTCTCCCAATTGGATAGGTCTATTTGATATCACTCAAATCATGTTGCCTAGAAACTTGCACTTCTTAGTCACATGAGAATCTATTTGGTCTTCCATGTTTCAAACTTAAACTATTTTATCTCTAACCCATCTTCCTTTTCTACTTATACCAAAACTCTTACTCCTTCAATCTATATTAACAATCATGAAGAACATCAAGTCAAAGGTATTCTTGCCCAAAGACGCATCCAACATAGCCGCCAATGCCAAATTGAGAATCAAGTCCTTTGGAAAGGATATCTCCAACATGACACTACACGAGAGCCTCTTTCTCATCTCCAAAATGCTCAAATTGTCATACAAGAGTTCAAAGATTCCATGGTGACAAGGACATCATCAACTAGAGGTGAAGGAATATGTAATAATATGGAGATAGCACCTAAGTTAGTAGAGGCTTATAAATTCATGGAATTAGCAAACTATAGCTAAATAGATACATTTAAAAGTTTTTAAAATGTTCTAATAGATCCATGAAGCTTCTTGGTCAAAAGATTCTAGGTAATTTACATGGATTGTGTAACTTATATTACAAAATTAAGAGCTAGTTAGGCTTGTATGCCAACAAGAACGCTTCTAGAAGGAAGCTTATTGAGACCTTCTTGAGAGCCTTATATTGCTCCCTATAAATATCAAAGGCCCAAGCTCATGTTAGGCATTTAAAGTTTCCTTCAATTGTGAGTTATCAATATGACCTTCCATTTTGATCTTCCATTCTCTTATTTCTCTCCTTTGTCTTTTACACCAATGGTGAATAAGTATGGAATGTGCTATAGGAGGGAATTACTCTAGAGCAAGCACTTGATGTTTTTGCTTTGGAATTTAGAGGTAGCATTGCTTACAATTGTTTACAAAATGAAAGTAGGAAGGAAAAGGAACTATGAGACCTTTGGGAAATCCCTTCGATCGGTTTGAAGAATGTGCTTGGGTTAGATACAACCATCCTTTGGGGCATTACTATTGATACTGAATCTGGGGATGTACGTGATGAAATAAATAAGAGGATAGTTGAGTTGTTCAACAAAAAAGGTCCAACAATAATGGCTTGAAGGTAGTCAGTTACAAGGATCTAACCCAAAGGTCAATTGCAGAAGCTTTGATGAAGTTGTTTAGACTTGAAAAGAAAAATATAACCATCAATCAAGCTTATTTCTTTGAGTATGTGTACTAAGGATAAGAAGTTAGCTAGGAAAACATGTTTCATTGGTAAGCAAGGTCTATGGTCATGGAATTGGAAGAAGATAGAAGATTGGCCATCTTTTCCATAAAATTTTACATGGGGCTCAATCTACTGAGCAAAAAAGAGAGGAGAAATTTCTCTCAAGTCACTTCCACCTAGAATAATACTTCACATCCCAATGTGAAGGAAGTGCCATAACCCAAACCTACCAAGAGGTAGATGAAAATTTTAAGAAGACATGGTGTTTTGTGGAGGTAAAGGAGATTGGTGTCACAACAACCAAGAGAAGGAGATAAATAGCAACAAAGTCTTTGAAACCTGCAAAGAAAGCAAGGGCAAATCCTCAAGTTGTGGACATACATTTAGAGGAAGACAAAGCCAAAGATGAGAATGAGGAGGAAGAAGAGGTTAATTTACAAGAACCAAAACCAACTCAGAAGTAGGAGATAAGTATGCAAACTCAGAGTCAGCTCCGTATGAAGAAGGTCCAATTGCAAAAGAACTGCTGTTGAAGACCAAAAAGATCAAGAAGATCTTTAGCCCAAAGAACTTGCAAATTTTGCACAAGTGGAACCAAATATGGAAGAACAAAGGAGAAGACAAAGCCTAAGTAGAGATAGAGAAGGAAAAGGCAGAAGTTTCAGAAGAGGTGCACCCACAATGAGCCCCAATGCTTGATGGGGCAAACTTTATAATCAATATGGTAGGACCAATCTTGTGATCCCTTTGCAATACCAAGAGATATGGCCAGATGTAAATGATTTCTCTTTGCTAGTAAGGAGACAACACAAGAAAAAATACACCATGGAGGTGAAGCAAGGCAATTAGAACCATCTTCTTGATGATACCTCAAGAAGAGCATAAATTTGTACAAGGAGTAGTATAGGAAGGTAATCACTTTGATGTAGGAAAATTACAAGCTTAAATGATAGAATAATCTTCTTGTTGCTAACAAAAAGTACTTTGAATTGCACATCCAAAGGCTACAAGGAGATGTAAAGGCACTTTGGCTTAAAGTCAAGCAAAAAAATAGACCAACTACCATGACCCACTTTGTTTTGCACCTTTGTTTTCTTTGCTTTTTGTTGTTTTTCTTCATGTAAATAGTCCAATCAAGTGTCAAAAAGTATCATTTGTAGGAAATAATGGTTTGCAAGGAATCATAACATCACAATATGGAGGTATGGTGTGCCTCAAGAAAATAGACTTCCATGGCCACCCAACAAGAATAACACCAAACCTATTTTGTAATCAGACCCATTTTGTTTTACACCATAAGGCTTACAAATGGGCTTGCCTAACAAAACAAACCACTCTACTATGAAGAAATCCTGACTTCTTGAGGTTCTATAGGACCACAAGGGCCACAATGACTTTTTGACAACTACAAAACTCCGTCAATTTCCACCACCATTTCAAGATCATGCATAAAGATACATGGGTCGCCAAAGAACCATTTGCAACTATTTTGTGCTAGTGCACATGTATGTAATAGATGATGTGATCCTTCACCACCCACCATGATGGAAGAGGGACAGAAAAGCTTGTTTCATCTTGTTTGGTGTTATAAAAAAGCTAACTTCATCTTGTAAGTAAAGTCTTTATGCAATTTCAATTTCACTTTTACCAATTCTTGTATTTCTCTCTCCATGATTGGCATCTCTTATGACGTCACGTGAGCAATTTCCAGCTTGGAGTGCTGAATTTTTTCAACACTATTGGGACCTCAAGAAGAAAATTTGTAATATAGAGTGGGAACTGCATTGTTGAGATACTTAAAATATTCAACCATGATGGGACAAATTGCCAAAAGAAGGTAAAAGGAGGCAAGGTAATGGAAATCAGGAGCAAGCCTCTTGATATTTTTGAGTGGAGATTGTACAATTGGACCAACTACATCAAGAAAAGGAACATGGACTTCATGTTGTGGACTTGGGTTCTTGTGGAAAAAGTCATATTATAGAAAATTTGCAAGAATGATGAGAATCTAAGTAGTAAATCATTACAAGGATCTCCAATGATGTAGACATAGGATTATTGGCAATGGGTGTTGGGCGTGGATTGCTTGCCATTTAGGGAAATTCATAATGATACCTTGCATGCAATTCCAACAAACAATTGAAAGAGAGAATTAATGACCTGTTTGTTGGAGTGAAATCCACTAACCTGTATGAGATTGAAGATATGAAGGACCCTAATCATCACCAAAATGATAATGTGGTTGTTTTATTTGAAACAAATGAACTACATGAACCAAGCTATCTTCTTCCATCTTCCTCTAGCTTGTACACAAGCATAAGATGATTAGGTTTGTTGTGTTATTTTGTGAACAAGTCATTAAGCTGCTAGAGGACATGGCTAAAGGTTTCACCACCATTGTGGCTCCCTTGATTATTCATTTCTACATTGGCATGTACCTCTTGATAGATGAGGAGAAGGAGAATTCTTGTGGCACTTGCATCATCCAACTTACTTCAATAGAGATCCAAACTTGCCTAAAGAGATCACCAAATATCACAAGGCAGACAAAGAGTGTGTCCAAATTGGAAATTTTGTGTTGGTGGTAGAGACATATAACTCCATTATAATTTGATGAAAGACTTTGGTCACTTGTGCAAAATTTCAAGCTTCCAAGAAACAAAAATCACCTCAAGAGTTGGAACCTTTGTCAAAGGATAGCGGGAGTAAAACTGCATTGTACAAGTTGACTTGAGAGGAGTGTCCACCATAAGGATAGGTGGGAGCTAACCATTGAGTTATTGAAGTTGCTCAATACATAAAGTTGGAGAGCAAGGAGTCCTTCACACAAATTTTATCACCCATAGTAAACAAAGGAGAAGGAGTTCCAATCATTGCCCTTGCTTGAAAAAAATGAAGAACTTCCAACATACAAAAGGAAATGCAAGTTTTAGGATCTGCCATCCTAAAAATGGCTCCATTCTTCCCATTGGTTCCTTCCCACATGGAAACATTGCATGTTATGAAACAAAATGGAGATCAAAATTGACTTGCTCGATGGTAGATTGCATCAAGAGCACTAACAATAACAAGGTAGGGACATCACACAAAAGTCCAACAAAACTTGCAAGGCAACACTTGTTGTCCATAATATGTGAAGGAAAAGCAAACAAAGATGATATCATCACCAACATAGCACCTCCAACCCATGATAACAAGGTGGTCAAGAACAAGGAAGTGGCTCTGGCCCACAAATCAAAGAAGATGTGCATTTTGTGCCATGACAAGAATCCCACACCCAAAATAAATCATGCACTATGAAGACAACAGGACAAGGATGGAAATTATCTACCTTGGCTAATGGTAGCCTACTATTCATATGGTGACACCAGCAATGGAAGCATTGGAAGAACTTCTGCCAATATACCAAAATTGAATCTGAAGATGAAGGAGCTAATAATGGCTTTCATAAACCACTGACATAACCAAGACAAATGAGAAGGACAAGGAACATGAGGAGCAACTAGAGGAGTTCCAAAGCGAGAAACTAAAACAATAGGAGAAGTATGAAAAGTTGATCCAAAGGTTAAAGGAGGTTGACAAGTATGGCCTATAGGTCTCCCACCAACAAACTCAACATGAAGAGGAGATACAAAGTCAACAAAATGAACCTGCAGCACTACAAAGTGAGCTAGAAATGGCCTTGGCAGTTACCAATGCAATTAAGACTACTTATGACAACTTGAAATAGTTGACTAACCTCCACATCTCCAACCTTTCTACCAACCTTAGATGAGAACAAGAGAAGGTATTGGAGGAACAAAAGGGGATTTGTAAGGAGATGACCAATGAACTCAAAGCCAAATAAACCAATCTAGAGAACAAACAATCAAGGCTGCTCATGACTATTGGTCAATTCATCATTTAGGTACTTAACCAATTGGGTTTCATGACCAATGAGACCTTCTAAAAAAAATATCCAAAGGGTCTATGCACTCAAATCAACATGTTAGAGAGGAAGATGTACTTGAATGAGCAACTCAAAGCATTGTTTATTAAAATCCAAAGCCACACTAATACTAAGTTCAAGGAGACTCAAACCAGCTTTGAATGAATAATGGAAGGCTATCAAAAGGAGCTTGTGGACCTAGTTAAAATATGCAAGGAAGTTTAAAGTTTTTCCCAATAACCACTTTCTCCTCATTGATGAAACATGACTAGAGCATTGTCTTACAAAGATAGTTGTGGTCATTTTTGTTGTCTAACTACAAGACATTGTTTTAAACATACTATCAACATCTTTGTTTTTGTAGTCTTAGGAATTTTGTAGATCTACATAATTTGTAAATAGGTACCTTAGCTAACCCAATGTGTAGTGTTAGTCTATTAGAGGAGAAAAACCCTTGATTGAGTTGATTAAAATTGTGGCTACCTACCATTACGTTAAGGGTAAGGATAAAATGTGACAAGATTGAGTGGTTTAGATGTACTTACAAATTTTCATCCATTGTAGCCATTGGATCTTTCTATGGCCAAGTAGGAAATGTATAAAAGGATTAGGCTTGAAGTTCAGTGGGTCCATTTGGTACATTCTTCTTTTGCAAGTAATACAAATTATATACCATCAAGACACATGAGTTTGTGTATGTACATTAGTCTACATTCTAATGAATCATTGTATGCTCAACTAATTTAAGAGTGATGAATCTTGAGGTACAAGCCCAAGCATTGGAGTGCAATGATGAATTAGTGCGGAACTGGAGTGTAACTCTTTAGGACTTTGGCAAAATTCAAGATGATATGGTAACAAGCCTATGCAGCCTCAACATCTTGTCAAGTAATACTCTTATATAGGATTAAGTAGCATAGCTAGTTTCACACTCCCGTAACTTTGTGCCTTCTTGGAAGGATAGAACATGTTGTTAAGGTTGTAGTCTTTAGAGTGATATGAATTCTGAAATCTCTCTCTCATGTTTACTTTGCAAAGTTATAGGACTTCATTCATGTAGTGTGGAAGTGGATTGCATTTTGTATGACTTGTGGTAGGAGTACTATACAAATCATGGCTCTTAAAAATCTTACCTTGGTAGTTTGAAGCTCGGATGGACAATCAATGAACTAGTAAACTCCATAATAAAGTGATCTTGTTATGAATGAACCAAAATCCTTCTTAAAAATCCTTTTTATTTGACCCTTTAGTACATAAGAGAGAAGATTACTTAGCATTTTGTAGTGTTAGTTGTTTTGGTGACATTACCTACTTATGGGAATGATGTTGCCCAAGAGGTTAAACACCAAATAATATATTGTCTTCATAATGGCCCTATTTGTCTTGTTTTAGCCATTTCCAACCCTCACTCTTGAGAGAGCAACATGTTCTTACCAATTATACTATAGTGAGTCAACACTAAACCACCACAGCTACAAAAAAGGCTTACAAAGGAAGGAAGAAAAAGTAGCAAGTGTCCAAGGTGAGTTGGAGGGAGAGAAGGTACAGATTATTACCTTAGACTTGTAAATGGCATAATACTAGAAGAAGGTAGCCATTCATAAGAAGCCTTGCAATAAGTGGTCAAGAAGGAGAAAGAACAACAAGTTATAGACCAACCAAGAATAATGGAGGAAGTCACCATAGAGGTTCAAGACCTAGATACTACTCCAATAAAAGTAGAAGCTAAGTTGCTTAAGAGTATGGAAGCTCTTTGGGATCAGTTGGTGTTTATAGCCAAAGATGTGGCTCAAGGCCAAATGACAAAGACCAAGTTACATGAACTAAAGTTGGAACTATAGACCTTAGAGGCAAAGACTTACAAAGCTCCACAAATTAGGCTAATTAACAATAAGAATTAAGGAACAAGTAGATAAGAAGTTCATTGAATCTTGTGTTTCACTAATTCTAGAAATTGCAAGACTACAAGGAAAGAGTAGAACTCCTTGTTATAACAATTAAGAAAGGAGGTAGTTTTTTGCATAAATGTCATATATAAAAGAAAATTCACATAATAATTGTCCTTATTTGTAAAATCTTTGTGGTTAGAATCTTTGGAATAAAACATGCAAAGACTACAAAGTAGATGTTCTCTATGGGGAGGAACTAGTAGGTCCTTGGATATGTGGAGGCTCTTAAATAGTATATAAAAGATAAGGATTGGGTAGATAAGAAATATATAGTTGAGATTAGACTAGGAAGATCCTTGGATAACCTCTATCAATGGATTATTTTAGCTCCAATTAGGAAGCACTATTAAATTGCATGTTATAGATATTCAATTGTTTGAATCAATGCCTTGACAAGTCTTAAGTGACCTATACTCTTGAACATACCTCGAGAACAAATATGAGAACTAATGCTATGAAAAGTGCCTTCAAAATCCTACCTTTTGGGGAGTGTAGAACATGTTCTTTGGAATTCATGTCTTTTTAGTAGAAGAAGCCACTTAGGAGTTGATTGAATAATCACCTTCAAGAATTTGTTAGAACTATGCATAAGTGAAAGTTAATTTTTTAAGTTTAGAATTTGCTACAGTGTGCCTTTGGGGGTGATACTACCACCTTCTTGGAGTGGAACCTGCCCAAGAGGTTAAACATGCAACAATAACAAACTCTAATAATGAAACTTCTATTCAAATCTAGCCATTCCCTGCACTTATCTTTGTGTGACAACCCATTCCTTGTTAATATTATTATAAATTGGATGACATTGCATCTTATAAATTGGATGAAATTGTCACATATTTTTAAGCACTGTTATTGGGAATACATCCTTTGGAGTGCTTAGACACAAATATCAATAATGAATTTCCTACTCTTATCCTTATGGGAACGACCTATTCCTTGCTAATATATTATAAATTGCATGACATTGGATTGTCACTTATTTTATGGTGCTATTATTGGGTGTACATTCTTTGGAATGATTAGTCACATAGGACAATAAGGCAAAGAATTTCATCAAGGAATAGAGTACCACAAGATGAGAGATTCATTCAAACACCTTGTAACTTCAGGGTTTTCAAGAGAAATAAAAGAACTCAAACCTAAATGGCATGGCGCACAAAAAAGAAAAGCTCAAGAAAAACTTGATAATCTTGAGAGGAAAACAATGATGGACACCAATTTGGTACTTTTTTTATTGTACTTGCAAAAGGGTAAGTTTGGACTAAATGACATCTTTTTTTATTTGTTCCAAACTCAACCTGATTTTGCAACTCCTCCTTTATCTCTTTTATGAGATAAAGACCTTACAAAGTTGAAGGAAGAAGCACCTCAACTTCATATGAAGGAGGAAAGTGCACATACTTCACTGTAACTTTCTTTCTTAGGGTCAAGTGGGAAAATATATCTCTCACTATTGGTACCACCATAACTCTTCTTCAAAGATACTTAACCTAGTAGTACACCTTCCTTTCTTTGCCTCCGTCCTAATGGCTAATTTGACATCCTTCACTTGGCAAGTTATTCAAAGTTTAAGGAGTGGGATGAAGACAAAGACCTTGATATTTTCATGAAAGAATTTGAGGCAATATTAGTAGCCAACATAAAGGACAAGGATGCTAATAGACTTTGAATGTTTTTGAGCTAGTTAAGGAAGAAAGTAAAGAATTTGTACACTCATCTCAATCAGAATCTTACCAATGTAGTGGATTGACTGACAATTAGGATCCAACTCCTTGAAAGGTTTTGAGAGTTGGACTATCTCCTTTTGAGGCAAATTTCTCTACCACATTGAATATTCTAGAATGCAAGAAGAATGAATGTTGCAATACTATATAGAAGATAATATTGCCAAAGAACAAAAATCTGATATGTTTGCAAAGGTGGTGAAGTCTATGTAATTGTATTAGTCAACTTGACCAAATCTCTTAAATTGTAAATTAAATCTCTCCTGTAATTGGTTGAGTGATTAGGTACTTTAAACCCCACTCAACTTGAGGAAGACAACATTTTTGTATTTAAATAACAAAGTACAAAGTCAAGTTTCACACTTTCACATAACTCATGCTACACTAATATTCTCCTATGTACTAATATAAATGGTTATTGTGATAAAATTAAATAATTTTATTCATGTGTAGTAGAAATTTCTAAATTATATTATTTAAATTAAAATAGATAACAAGTTATTAGTAGTAATAATAACATAGTAGATTCTTAGAATATTCTGAATGAATTCTATTTAGTTATTTGTTCTCCTTTAATCTCCTTTGAATTTTCTTTCATATTTTATATTCTAGACCCATAAAAATAAGCACTTTATTGTGTTTTTTTAATAGATTACTAAACTCAAATGAATCCTTATGATTCTATGTTCTTTCTATTAATATATTGTTGTTGGATCTAGCTCTTATAATCAACTTATATTTATCTATAAATGTCACCTACTCATTTTTTGTATTAGTTTTTAAATATACTTATAAATGTAGCTCTAAATTGCTAATCTGGTCTAAATTTGAGATTATATTTCATACTCAAGTGACTTGTTGATTGAGTGCTACAATTCCATTCCTAGCATCCTTTAATAATAATAAAACTATTATACTCAATATAGGAGTTCTTTTATGCTTAAGAACTATCACATCAACTTGAGATATCATTTTATCTTTCTTGTCTCTTAAGATAATCTGAGAGATTATTGTTGTGATAGTTTTGATTTTATAGGTTAAATGATGATCAAATCGAGTGGCAATATAATATCCATATTTAACAATGGTTTCAATATAGGCAATGCAAGTAGCATCAAATATAACTTTATCCATAAACCTTAATTCAAATTTTAGATTTCAATTCTTTAATTCATCTTTATTATCTAAAATATTAATGCTTCATGATAGTGTTTGATCTAGTTCCTTACAAAAAGAAGAAAATACACTCCTTAGTTTTTTTATATACTTAGAATATTTAACAAGATGTTCTTGTAATAAGGTCTGAATAGTTAAGTATACAAGGTAGCAATCCTTGTGCTTATTGGTCATATCTACATGTTCACATTAATTTAGTTCAATCACTTTACCTTTACCTCTACCTCTAGTTTTTAAATAATCAACAAGACTACCTAAAGGATTAACTAGGTTACCCAAGAGGAAAGTGTTTGAGAGAGAGTCTATAAGGATGATTGATGCTTAACTTTGATTCAATTTTAATTTTTAATGTTAAATTTAGGATATCTTACTTATATGTATTTATAGGAAATGATATAAACATAGTTGAGTAGGATGGTAATTACGAAAAGTGGCATGAATACTATTCAACAATCTTAAAATACCACATTACAAACCATATGTATCACATTTTCTAAGCAAGTGCATTTTGATATTATATGGATATCTAGTATTATACGGGTTTGTATATTATGACTATAGTTACCATTTATTGGTTTTAAGTTCCTTTTATTATTAATTTATATTCTTGTTTAGTAACTTCATTTATAATTCATACTCTATTTTTTATTTATAGATGATAAGCTTTGTTAGTAGCCTCACTAAGAATAATTACTTGCATAACTAATAACATTAATTATGTACATTCAGACCTACAAAATTGATTATTATATAATTTCTCAAATTCAAATTTACAATGAACATCTGTGAATAATTTATGATTATTTGATAATGGTGGGAATCTATTTTATACACGTAAGTTTAGAATATATCATTTTATTATAATATTAGAGAATTCATCATTTTTATAAATTAAATATTAGAAGGTATTATACTCAAAGATAGTCAAACATATATTTACAAGTATTTTGAATCATATATATCTAAATTTTTTTATTAATATGGATTTTCATGAAGGTCGGTAAAGTTATTCTTTCACTCATTATCACTTAAAATAGTTATAATATAGCCTTAATTTTAGTTTAGACGGCATAGTTGAGATTAATATACCTAGCCTCGTAAAGTTCATCTATATTTGTTAAGTATGTATATTTAAGCCGCAATTAGCCTATTTTAAATTCTGCATTCTATTAAGACAGCAAGGGTATTAACTAAAATTTAATAGAAAATTTTGGATTTTTAAGACCAGCTAACAAGGTTACAAATAATCTTTCTTCAGTTAATAATAGAGGTCAAAATCGCTCATCCATCGGGTGTGTATATGTTATATATATAATATTTAATGGTTTATAGGTTATAATTAAGAATACAAGTTAGTACAATAGTCTTGAACTTAATTTACAATATCAGATTAACTTATAAAATAATTCATGAACAATCACGTAGGTGATTGTTCAAGTTAAGTGAAAAAAAAGTTAATTGAAAAAAAATCTATTTGGTGTTACATATTTTATAAAAGATAGAGTACATTCATTCTTTCTTCTAAATAGATATAATAGGAAGTTAAAAACATATTTCACTATGTAAATAGATAAGATACAAGATTGATTCAAAGCATACATAATTAGTCTTATATTAATTTTCACGCATCTTATTCAACGACTTGATATTTTCTCAGCATAGCATTTGTAGATTTTAAATTTATGATTTTTTCTAGTTTATTAAAAAAAATGCATATTAAATATGAGTTTTTAATTTATTTAAAATAATTAATAAGATCTCTCATATGAAATATGAGAGATCTTATTTCACACAAAGAACCAAAAATTATTTTAATAACTTGCAGTCAAGATTTGCCACTTACAAACCTAACATGCTTATAGATATATGTATAAATATAAAATTTCCTTTTGAATTAATATCTTGTCAATATTTATTTTAATTATATATTTTTGCTAAAATCTTACAAAAATAATAAATATGATATATAATTGATATTCAGATAGTCAATGATCATACTCTAGTTACCTAAACCCAATTTGTTGTCAAAATTAAAGTCCATTGCTCTATCACTTCTACATTTTGTACCATCTCTAAGGCTAAGTGAAGATCGAAGAATTAGCCAAGTGAAGGCTCGTTTTAACAAGGAAGGCAAGGCAGTCTAAGGCTAAATTTATGTTTAAATTTTGTCCTACAGTTTGGAATGAATGGAATATTGTTACATATAATTTCATAAAATCAGTGTAAAATATAATTAGTGGAGTAGCTATCTATCATTTTAATGAAACTTATCAAAAACATCATCTAAATAACTTCTTATGCCATTTTATCTGATTTTTTGTAAGATCCGATCAAGGTAAAGTGGTGTTCATAATTAATTGATGTGTATAATTAATCAGTTCTCATCATTGGTGGATTATGGAGTTTTAAGACTATAATAATTTTAAACATTTCATTTTATGTATAATATGTTCATATATTGGTTAATGGATTTATTTGAGGAGTTTATCTGAATATTATATATGTGATAATTGTACTCTAACTAATCAAGCAATTTGTAGAATATTGACCTAATGTAATTAATCTATTTTAAGTTTTACCTAGCTTTGTTGCAATTTCTGAACTTAGCAAAATTTGTTGAGAATACTATAGTTTTGAAAGTATTTAGTATTATACAATTTACCTTAGGCTTAACTAAATTTGGTGGTAATACGTTGAATATATAATAAATTGAAGTGTCTAACAAATTCAATAGAATTACGATTATTCATACTAATTTCATATGTTAATTTTTTTAATAAAATTATTGCTTTATTATTTATATAATGCAAAGAAGAAGAATAAACAAATGAATAATATAAGTATAAACTTTAATACATATATGTAGTTATATATGTTGGTGTATGCTTCTTGCCTTTATTTTATACTTTTGAATGCTTTAAATAGATAATCTACATTAAATAGTGTGAAACATACATACGCATAAGATCAAGAGTTTTATATAGATATATACACTCAAACAATTAAGTATAACATTCCTTGTTTGAAGGTCTCCTTACATATTTTGGATATATAATTTGAAGCTTTTTATTCTCATGTGAAATATTTTAATATTTTGCATAATTTATTAAAAAGGAAAACAACAACTTTTAAATTAATTAAAAAAATTATGATTTAATTATTATGAATTTTCATATTACAAAGCTTTACAAGATAAAAATTTATCTAATATAATATAATTATATATTTTGTAATTTTAATGTATTAATATATAATATGCTTAGTTGGTTATAATAGGTTTTGTGGGACAGTCATCTTTATATTTGCAAATGAGATTATAATTCATACATCTTTCTTTCTTTGAAATAAAATACATATTATAATTCATTAAATTTACTTAAATAATCAATGTTTATATTTCATTATTCACAAAGAATAGTTAGCAATAGATTTGATTATTGATCAAAAGATGTGTTCTATTCTTATTACAGTAAACTATACTACGTTTAGACTTTATAAGGTAAATAAACAATGCTAACTAATAAGATAGAAAATCTGAATAAAGCTAAGATAGGTTTTGCGAGGCTCCTTGAAGATCAATGTGCATATTGATGCTAAATATTATATTATTTTAGTGGTAAATAAGAAGAGATTTTATTATATATTTCAGGATATTAATGTATTTTAAGAGTATTGCCAACTATGCAAAACAATACAAATATTTTTAGGAATCCACTACATTACATTTTACATGTTTATACTCTATATACATCAAAATATATATACCATCAATACATACATTATGTATATTATTTACAAACTACATAAAATTAGTTAGAATGTGGATTCTTTAAGGTATGATTAGAAAGTAAACAAAGTCTTCATGTCATAAAGAAAACATTGAATGTTATAGTTTAGCTCAATAAAACCAGCAAAAATCAATCCCTATATCAAAATTTTATAATTTTCAGTCATTATAGTTAGATATTTCTCTAAGAAAGTGCAAGAAATCAAGAGAAAAGTAAGCTTGTATTTCACAAGTTATATTATAATTAATCTCAAGTTATAGAAAACACTCACTATTACTAATATGGATTTGATAATGATTAGTTTTAGTTGATTTAATTACCATATACTTTAAAGTAATGATTGGTTGACAACTTAATAATCTGTCCATCAATAGTTTGAATTGCCTATCTTATCATTAAGAAACTAGGTTAAAGCATCAAAATAGGCAAAATATCACATACTATGACTTAATTAGGTACATTTACATTCATAATCTTACCTTCTTAGATATGAAATAATAAAATATATGTTAGAAAGATGTAAGCTAGCATATAAAATATTAAAATTAAAAAACAAGCTTAAAACATAAGAAAATAAAATTTTAAGATATTTCACTTCTACTATAAGCTGCATCATGCATTAAACTATACAAATTTAAACTTATTTATCTTAAAATAGATTCACCAAAGAACTTATTAACTAATGAATATTAGTAGTTAATTATTCTATATTGAACCTTATTATGGAGGACGAATATAATAAACATTGGTTATGTTTTACTTTTATGCCACATATTGTGTGTTTCATTTTATTTACAATATTGATCAAAAAATTTGCATGTCTAAAGAAAATATAGTGCTTATAGAACATATATAATATATTATGCATGGAAGTGGAATTTACAAATATATTTTATAAAAAGAGAAATGTATATAACTAAAGAAGTATCTATAGTTTATGTTAAACAGAAAACTTATTATGTTTATATCTATTGCATAATTAGATCGTTATCTATCAAATGAATAGTACAACATGCATTATATTATAAGCCAAGTACTTAGTATCATAATAGGAATATATATTAAATATAGTTAACTCAGTAAGGACATTATAATTTTAAGAACAAGGTGAATGAAATTTGTTGGAGAACACAATTAACTCTAGGATGACTTCTTAAAGTGAGAAAATATAATCTTTCTTATCCATTTGGTGCAAAATTTTCAAATCAACTTTCTTAATATATAAAAGTTAGGTGGAGGACAAATATTTTATTTTTACTTTTGTATCTTTCAAATTGAGACAAGAGTATTTTCACTTAATGAAATTATTAATGACAAATTTAGCTTATATATTCTATCACACCTTTATTTCTAAATTTTTGATACAAGAATGTTCCTTACATTTCTATATTATAATTTGAGATAAAAAAAAATATAAGAAAATTACAGTGTTTGAATATCTAACCACTACTAAAAAATATTATTTCCTATGCAACTCCAAGTTTTTTTTCCAAAATTGGAGTAGTAGGAAAAAATGTACATTTGCTCCTTGACACTTAAATACCCTTATACTAAGTTAGATGATTCTAAGTAGCCTCCATTAGCAATTCAAAAGTTATATTATCCTTGGTGAGGGTAGTAAAAGCTAAGATTGAGTGTGTCTTAATTATCTAGTGGTAACAAGTGAAGCAAATATTTTCATACATTGATGAATAATTCTATAAATATACTTCAATAAAGCCACTAATTAACATTATATGAATAAATAAGTTTCAACATAGCATTGATACTACTTTATCTTCAACGGATCTCTAGTTAACTCTTAATGTTATCTTTTCTTTGTTAAATTAATGAATGGATTGAAGATAATTACTCTATAAGAATTTGCGTGTAATGCAAGGTTTTAAATGTATGCTTAAAGAACACCAAATAGTGTAAATTATGCTAGAAAAAAACCTCCAAGATACATCTTTCTCTAAAATACAACAAATTTATATTATTTTAATGTGTATACATGTAAAAGATATCATTGCATCATTTAATTGAAAACTTAGGTGAAAAGATAGCCCAATAATTACAACAGATATGAGTAAAGACATGTAAATCCATTGCATAACAATTAGCATTGATGAGACTTCAGCAAGAATGAGAGAATGTTGTACTAATGAATAAAGACTGGACTCATAAATTTATTGTTTTGTTGTTCAATAAAGCTTATTACTATCATATGTAGTGGAAATAAATGATACTTTATTAAAAATAGTTGAGACTCATGAGATTTAGCAAAAATTAAGAAAGGTTATTGCTAACCATAATAATGGAACAATGCAAGTGCTTGTCATTATGGGGAAAGTTAAAAGGCGTGTTGTTATGTATGTAATGCAATAAAAGAACCATCTAAATTGATGAATATAGATATTTAAATGAACTTCATAGATGATTTATAAAAGGATATCAAGATAAAGAGTTAGATGTATCTTTACTAGTGTGTTAAAGAACTCTCTTTGTCAACAATGAAGTATATATACTTAAATTATATTGAGTGAATAGTTGATTTGTTTGTTTTGAATTTTGGTTCCATTGGTACATAAATTGAAAGCCATGGAGAATCAAATAGAAAGCTTTGAATAATTTAAGGTTTGTATGGTGTAGAGTGATTATTTCACATTAAGAATGATTGTTCATGAATTTTCAATTATAATCTCTTGTTTTTTATGCTTCTAGTTCCACGAGAACTCAATTTGAAATTTTGTAAGATGGGAATTGGAAGTTATGAAGGTTTATAGTTTTGGGGTTTGGAGAGATATCATTTGTTCATGTGAGTTGGGATGTGAGGGGTTGTGGTTTTTCATGCATGGAGAGATATGAGGAAGAACATCATGTGTTATTGTTATTATTCTTATGCCCATGGGGACCGCTTAGAGTGGCTTGGGATACACCATGCCTGGTGTATCATTGGTGGTTTACCTTGCAAGATGTAAAGACCCATGTGAGAAGGATGCATAATGATTATGATTGGACCACTTGGGATGCTCATGTGAGGTGAACAACCACATTGACAATGGTGACACTCAAGACTACGAATGCTTCCTCTATTCCTTTGTTGACAATTATGGGGATATTGATCGAGTTGTGGGAGTGGTTAGCATCTCAAGCCGGTTGTAATTGAGACTAGTTTTCCATGTCCATATCTATTCCATGGGCTACACTACATACTCCATGATGAGGGTAGACATGATTTTTGCCTACCACTTGATTGTTTGGCATATGATTCCTTGGATGAGTTAGCATGGGTCTTATCCTTCTTACTCCTTTGATGGTGTCTTTGATATGCAAGAGGGAGATATGTGGGGCATAGAGAGATGGTTACTAGAATTTGTTGGTTCCTAGAATTTGTTGGTTCCAAGCTGAGATTGGGCTGCCCTATAGGTGGAGTCTATTAGGGCTGCATGTTTCAATAGACATGTTCTACCACAAGAAACCACAAAGTCCACTTGATTACGACGGTGCATGACATTGGATCAAGTGGGAAAGTTTAGTAGAGCAACCAACACAAGTGCTTCACAATTTGTCTATTTCTACTCTCACTAATGATACTATCTCTTTACTATGATTACTACATCCTATGGCAAGAGAAGAATACAATCAAATGTCTTAGATTGTCAACTTGAGCAACTTTATGTCTTAATAGGTCACTTTTTGCAAAAGCATTGTGTACTGCCCCTTGCCAGTCTTCAAGAGGCTTGTCAAGGATGGTGTATGGGCATCTTAGAGATTTCTTTTAGGTAGATCGTTCTAGTGGCTTTTACCAAGTTGGTTCAAGTGATTGCAATAGCATTAGGGTATACCATACCAATTAGTCGGGTGTAAGGTGCTAGTCAACTTCTTGCAATGGAGAAGGATATATGGGGCATTAGACCAATTGCTATTAGAGGGACCATTGTCCTTCAACATGGTATCACTTTTGACAACAATGCAGTCCACATCAATTTGGAGTAGCTATACAAAGAGGTTGTGAAGCTATATCTTTAGGCATTAGGGCAATCCTAGATGTCCATCCAATGTGGGTTGTCCTATAGGTTGATGCTTTTGATAGCATTTCATGAGCATCCATCTTTAGAGAGTGGAGGGAGGTTGGTGGATCCTTGGTGAGTCTTATTCCTTTTGTGCAATCTTTCTATGGTTTTATTGCTTCTCGTTACTACTAACATAGTTATAGTTCATAGGAGTGAGTCATTGGTACAAAATAGGGAAATCCTTTAGGGGGACCTTTATTTGCAATGGCTCATTTCAAAGCTCCCATATTTACTACTTTGGCCATGCTAGGCTTTCCTCCTTGGCAAGCAATACATACATCATGGACCCATAAATCAGATAAGGCATGCCTTTGACCACTTGACTACTGATCTACATCTTGTAGGTTTAAGAGTGAAGGTATCAAAATGTAGATCATGGTCCCTTTTAGGTATCTTATCCACATTGAGCTTACAAAAGGTGTATCACATATACATATAGACAACGTATTCTTGGAGTGCTAGTAGAATCTAAATTTTTTATCACATACTTCTTAGACGTATTCCTTGTAGAGGATATTCTCTATATGGATGACCATCCTCTATTAGGAGATCCACATGTGCCATTTGGTATTCTCTCCTCTTATATTGCTCATAGAACAATTTATCTTCTTTGTGTGGTTCCTCCTTCCTTAACCTTCCTATAAATTTTAGAGCTTTTGATAAGAGTATTATAGGAGTCATTGGTGATATTGTTGGACCAAGGACATTTGAGTGTGTGATAAAGGATTTGGCATGTAGACAACCATCCATACCAATTTTATATAGAGGAGTAGGCCTACTATATACGGAGGAGACGTGTAATACCAAGAACTAGACATATCATCTAGAGGTGAAAATTGGCTTGGTAACAATTGGAAGGATGTTATGTATGATGTGCTAGGTAGATTAGATAGAATTGTCACCAAATGAATACTTCTACTTATAAGGCAAGAGCAAAAAATAGCTTGAATTTGTAATACTAAAAGCTAGACATGTTACCCAAAGGTGAAAATTGGTTTGGTAACATCTAGAAGGATATTATGTATGATATGCTAGGTAGATTAGATAGAGGTGTCACCAAAAGAGGACTTTTACTAATAGGGTAGGAGTGGAAAATAACATTGAAACTTTAGAGCCAATTTTGGAGCCTAAACGGATGAATTAAACCTAAAAAATGTGCAAATTTCTCCCCAAAAGAGGAAAGGTTAGCCTTTACTCCTCCCAAGCTTGTCTCATCAAGAGCTTCATAACGGTATCTCACCCATGCAATTTGAAGACTCCTATAGGAAGATTCCGTAAAGATTCCCTATAGTCAAAGATGGTTTGACCAACCAGATAGAATCAGAACCAACATGTCACCCATGCATGCAATTAATCTAAGGGTAGAGTTTGTTGACTGTCACCAATCCATGTATTTGATCCAAGGGTGGAGCTTCATTTGGGAGAGTCCACCATGCTATATAATACAATCAAGGTGCTCCTTTGGAACATTGAAGATTGAGTGCAAAGCTTTTTGTTTTCTCTTGTGTTTCTCTTAAGGTCTCCTATCCATAGAAGATTACAAAATGACACCTATAGCATTTTTGAGTAGTTGGTCTCTCTCTACATCTCTACTTTCCTCCCGTTTCGTGGTTGATGATAGGCCAATCTTGGAGACATATGAGACCAAGGTCAAAGAGTGATCCTTTTCTCTCCAAATATTATTGTGGCAAATGAGAAATTTTCTATCTACTATTTCTCATTTGGCACAAGAGGACCTGCCATCCTTTGCTTCACTAACATCAGATTGGACCAAAGGTTTATAATCTTCCTTGATGGAACAACAATATTAGCATATGCTACAATTTCTCTTAGTTTACTTGTCCATTCCTTGGCTACTAGAGCATGTCTCTTCTCTTACTCCGGCAAGGGTGTTAGCTCTTGGATCCTAGCTTGACCGTGCATTAGGGCATTTTGACTTCCACCATTCACTTACCTTCTCTATAATGATGAGGTTCTACCTAAGTTTGGTCCACCCATTTGCATCTTTGTTACTCACTTGTGAGTGTGGTAGATGTAGAAATGGCCCATATTACACGATGTTCTTTTGGAAGATACAAGATAGCTACCCATGATGCCATAAGAGATATAGTGTTTTCTATGGCATGAGAGAGTGGCTACCTTGTTTAAAAAGAGTAGTTGTATATTTTGTAGATGACACATGTCAAGGTAGATTTATACTTGGTCCAAGATGATCACGTGACATTCACAGATGTTGTGGTTATGGATCTTATGCGTGATGCAGTTTTGGAGGGAGTGATTACTTTTGCTTGGATGGGTGGCGAGGAGAGCAACAACATGCAAGGTCTCCAAGTATAAGGGTATGGAGCAAAGTCACCTCTTTGTTCCTCTAGTCTTGGAGTTATATGGAGTGATGTACATGGTGTTTGACACATTTGTTAAGGATTACGCAAGAGCTTATCATGTTAAACGTTTGGGGTACCACTCTCACTCTCATACATTGTAGAATATTTCAAACAACGTGTGTACATTGCTCTATAGAGAGCATTGGTTGGTGCAAACCATAATATAACAATCACACTAGGTGATGCTTCTTCTAGCGTTCTAGTAATTTGTAGACCTTACTACTTGCATAACTGTGATATCTTAGGTGCGGTAAGGCAGAATTCTCAGATCAAAACTATTGGGCTTAGTCCTATTTTACCTCTTTTGTCTCACCCTTGTAGGGCTTGACGTGGTCTTCCCATCCATAGTATTTTCTATGCGATTGACTTCTTTTTTCCATTGACTTTTTTTTTCCATTTCAGTGATCATAGTGGAATTCTAAAATAAATTGACAAGTTTGCGTTAATAAATTTGTCCAGATATTAACATTCTTAAAAAAATTTGCACTTATTGTTTTATTGTTGATTAAAAAGAACGAGAGATGTCCCCTTGGGGCTAAGCCCCATGTTACCTTTTTTGTCTCTCCCTTGTACGGCCTGATGAGGTCTTCCCATCCTTCATTTTTCCAACGCGGTCGCCCTTTATCCTCGGGTAGTCCCAGAAAGAATTTATGTACCCGAATAGTTCGCTCATAATAATAGTACCAGAAACTGCAAGAATCGTATATACGTGGAAAATACAGTACCTTTACCACGAGAGTCGGACAATGTACACTTACCGCGTGCTGTATAGGCAGTACTGTATGAGCAGGGGAAGACAACCACGTGCGGAAGAGGCGTCGTCCCCCGGATGATCAACTGAGGAATCGATGCCGAATCCTGATGTGACGGACATTCTGAAGCTAGAAATATGCTGATTCCGTTATGGAACATTTCTTTCGGCGCGTCAGTTTTCTGTGAGCAGATTGAAATCTTCCCAGAATTTTGATCTCTTCGGAACAATGCCGAAGTCCAGTAAATACCACTTCTGACTTTTCCTCCTTTGCTTCCTAAAATTTGTTAAATCGTGATGTGCAGTCGTCCACAGTGGGTGGAAACATCGTGCGAAAGGTAGGGTTGGTGAATTGCACTCACATTGTAAAGGAACAAGTCACAAATTGCTGAATTTTGAGCGTGAGGGTTCAACCTTGTAGCACTGTGCATGATTGCATAGCTTCTTATGTTGACTTCTCGAGTATGTGACGGCCTGAATTTGTGAGTTTTTATGAGAATTCTCTGTCCAGAGCTTGAACTCTATCATAGCGTGTCTATGAAGCTTAATAAGGTTCAGACAACATGAGGTTTGTATTGTGTTGCACATCCACTGTCCCTATGACTAAGGTGGAGATTGGAAGATTTGTGCTGCGGTGCCTCCAGTCTCCATAGCTATTATCATCGAAAGTTTCATTAATAACAGCACTGCAGTAAGTCTGCCCTGCGTCAGATCTACTCTGATGGTGTTGGAACGATTTTTACTAAGTTGGGTGATGAGTTGGGTTAAAAATATGCTGCACATTTGGTATTTGAGTAGGTGTTAAAAATGTCGAACAACAGCACCAAAAGCGTAGTCCTGATGCTCTTTAAAGGCTTGCCTTGAGGGAATCCAAATAGGATCCCGTGGGTCACTAATTGATGGCCGGATGTGTATACGGTAGTACCCCTTGCCCCTGAAACTGTTTTCAAGGGAAACGAAGATTAAGTTTATGTTCTCACGCATTGTTTCCCCAATGACGAAAAAGCTGACGAACTATATCAGAAGGAACTCCTTGACTTTACTTTTGGTACAGTTATCTTCAGTATGTGGACAATCAAACTCAGGGTAGGAAAACCAATCAAGAAAAAGGTTTCACTTTTTGTAAAAGATGTAAAATCGTGATTCTTGACATGCATGCTACTCTGAATGCAGGGTACTGTATCCAGAGGCCAGATGGCGAAGGAGGGAGCAAACTAATGTGCATAGACTGTAGTGTTGATGAGGAAATTAAGGTACGATGGCTCAGCACTGAAGACCTGTGAAAAGTCCATAAAAGTATCAACTGGGATAAGTGAAACTTGAATGCGGAAAGCAGACTGACTTCTTCTACTCATGATTCCTGGTAATTACTACTTTCATTACTATTTAATTACTACTTGAATTAAACGATAACCTGCAGCCAAACCCCAATCCTTCAGCTGGTAATGGATTGACA
This sequence comes from Lunularia cruciata, assembly GCA_948567375.1. Lineage (NCBI taxonomy): Eukaryota > Viridiplantae > Streptophyta > Marchantiopsida > Lunulariales > Lunulariaceae > Lunularia > Lunularia cruciata. The sequence goes on along the minus strand of OX419755.1, from coordinate 53,637,259 downwards.
GAGAAGAACATTAGAGCTGTAGACTTAAAGAGAGGGCATACCCGGTACCTGTGTGGATGTTATAGAAGTCATAGAGTATGGGATCAGTCTGAGGAACACAGGTTCTGTGGCCAAACCATGGTCCCAACATCAGGTGCTAGAAACCTTGAGAACAACGCCACTGGATATGGAGTCAGGTTCAAGAGACATGACGTCTCTTGGACATGGCTTATTCTTCGGGACAGGTTAGACGCAGTTCTTCGTGACTGTTACCATCGGTTCTCGTATGTTGTTAAATTCTAGGGCACTGTTGTGCTCAAAGAGTGCAAGAAAAAGGCGGCCAAACATTGAAATCTCATTTCTGCTCGGGACAATCTAAGCAATAAGTAAAAGCACGATATCTGCCTCCAGCGGTCCACCGCAAGTTACTACTTTCTTCGAGAACTTCCATGTTGTAATCGAATATGCTGGTTTCAACTTCGGCACTTGACACGAGAAACTCTTGAATCTCTCCTCATGGTGAAGCTCTAACGTCATCTCTACCTTGTATCTACTCGTGAAAGCAAGTCAACCTACCTGCTATTCGTTCACACAAGACGTGATACGGTTATGAGCAAATCATGCCCTGGAACCTGGGTTGGAGAAGTAGAAGGGTCAATGTTTGGATTGTTCAGAGCGCCTGCGACAAAAAGAAAGAAATAGAAACTAAGTGATATGCATACCTTTGCCCTGATTGCACTGTATCAGAGATTAATCATCCTGAAAATGAGCAGAGAGGAAATCGGTTGTGGGTTGAGCCACCCGCGACCTAAAAGATACTCGCAACATACAAATGGTAGGTCCTTCGGATGAAGCAGCCTCCTTTGGTATCCCTAACTGTCCATGATTATGTACAATCTGTTCTCTTAAATCATGCAGATTATCAAGCACTACACATTCTGTGCGAAAGCAGTAGATTGTCCAACGAAGTACAAGGATAAACCAATATGGAATGCAACGTCCCGGCTTTGTGAACCTTGTGATCCTGAGGAGGTCAGTCTCTAGAATCCTCAGAGTATTACTCATGATGCAGATGGAAAGCCGTTCGTGCACTCTCATCTGGCTGCCTCCTTTTCAGATCTATCCTAAACTTCTGCACGATTTTTGCTCACAATAAGATTAAAAATAGTTTATCAGTGTTCGCATCGGGTCTACATTGAGATGCACAGTTGGAACAATTTGGGTAATGTAGTCGATGCCGCTGAACGGAAGGGTAGGCATACTGTTTACAGGTCTAACTAGAGGGAGTTTGGAGATTTTTCTCAATTGTTGATTCAATTACAACTCATTAGGGGATTCTAAGGTAAAGAAGAATGTTCCAGAGGCCAATCTCAGTTGCTACCGTAATGACAAGGTCACATAAAAGGAAGGCTTAAGAGACTTGAATTTACATATACGCCTACTTTCATTCACATTCACAATCCTCCGTTCTTGTGTTGTCAACATCTGATTCCTCAATTCAGCCCGCTAACGAGATCCACTAAAATTCAGTATCGATGACCCTCGCTCACGAAAGGTCATGGACTTTTGTCTGAGATATCCTCGCTCATGGAAATTTTTTTCTCTGAGAGTGATTACAGAAAGTTCATGGACACTAAATGCTCAAGGACAGAGTCTTGCAGGGATGCATTGATACTGGAACAGTTCGTTTTCACTTCCAAAAACCCAAACTCAAACCATTAAACTGTACGAGAGGAGTCGAGGTTCCAGGGGAACGAACATGCAAATGTCCTCCAGGGTGGTCGACGGACTTCTCCCAGAATCCCTTTGAATTCACATGGTGCGATATCATGACTCCGGATCACCCTTATATGGTCAGGAGGAGGACCTATGAAAAATCAGATCGATCGTATACCCTTGTAAGTACAGCTCATGAACTGTACTTTGAAGCAACGAAATGTTATTTTGTGTCAAGCACTTCTACAAAGTCAAAATTGTATCCGTTTAATCGAGCCTGATGGTCCTCAGCGACAAATTCTCTGTTCCCAGGTACTTGCCGTCAGTGTAATTGGCATCATCACGAGCTGCATCGTTGTTTTATGTTTCTTCTCTCTATTACGGAAGTTTTGTGAAAGAATATCCCGCAAATCCAGACCTCTACAAAATGCCAAACATCAAGTAAGTGTATCGCTTGACAGCTTCAACCATGCCTTTTAACATGGTCCTGCTTTTGCATCCATGAACGTTGCATTCAAGTATTGTGAGTAACACTTCGCCTTGCAGGTGAGTAGGACGTTCCCCTAGAGGATGTAATCCCCGGCAATTTTGGCTGAATCTAGTACTTTCTCGTAAGATTAAAGAAAAGGTTCAATCTTAGAACTTCGTCCCGTGACCTGGAAACACAATATGCTGTGAAATGAGTTAAATTAACAAACCAGGATTACTCTGTAGGAGAAGACGTTTCTCTCATAGACTACTAGATCAAACTTCATACTTACTCTTGGTAATTCTGTTGGTTGGAACACTGATCTTTGTCCGTTTCCCATCTTGTGACCCGAGAGTTGCCTCAATGAAGATAGGAAATGACATAGTCTTCAAACACTCGACTAAAGAGAGAGGGCATTCTAGATTCATTTGCAAATTTTGTGTCACGGCTAGCAGCCGCTACTTTCATGTGGTGCAGATACACCTGTTCGCATTGTGACCACGGATGATTTTTGGTTACCAATGCGCTTGTCTCCGAGTACATCAGATATACCTGTCAATCTGAGCAGCGTGGCTTCATCCGGTCAGATTACTCAAAATCGATTGACAAACCCAGTGCAATTGCACGAAGTTAAACTGGGAAATGTTAGTCTACGAGTCTTCGTCTCCACAGATTGATTAGAGATTCCATCACCTAAATCATCCCAAGCACGTTTGGATACATGGCATCCCCTGTGTGATGGCTACCTATCGGTCACAATATTACCACCAATCTATCCGTACAATTTTGCAGAAGATTGCACCCACTGTCCTTTTCAAACAAGTCTCATCATACCAAGTCTAGAACTTGGAGAGGCTAAACTAGCAGTTGGTTCTAACCGAGCTCCCGCGTGTAATCAGATGTTCACCCTGACGCCTGGTTTGCTTCTTACGCTGTACACTGCTGCTTTACTCTGTTGTTCGTCTTTCAGCAGGAGAATGTTGCTCGAGAGGTATGTTATAAGTCATGGTTCTGCAAGCAAAACACACTTGAAGACAGAAGTGGGATACTGTGCTCTTATATCTACCATCGTACGTACTTTGTACGTCACTAACCTGGCTAAGAACCTTCTTCATTGTGAGACGTTATAGTACCTCGGTGCAGGTGTCTTACTTCGTCCTCGTTCATTGCTCTGCAGTACAGAATTCAGAGGTTGTATCATTTAAATATCATTGTCTTATCATGATAAACCCTTAGAGCAATAGAGCCTTGTTTGCTACTTTACAGGATTTGGGTTTTATGGTAGCTTTGACTCATAAAGGTGAGTAGCACACAACACTTTTGGGAACCTGCTTAGTGCCCCATCCATATCGTACGAAAGCGACCATGATTCATCTCGTTAGAATAAGGCGAGCCTTACTCTAACGACCAATATTATCCGAAGAAGATAGATTCAAAATTATTGGAGTGAAGTCAAAACCACCATAGCTGGTTTGCAGCTACCCCTATTTGATTACAGATTGACTTTATACTCTTTTGAATTTGGAAAGGGTAAAGTGTATTGCACTGTGCTGAAGGGTAGTAAAAATAAAGTTGACACGAAAGTCGATCTAAAGGCGAATTGACTGGTAACCGATTTAATGACCTTTCTGAAGGGTCAGACTAACTTCGAATAGATTAGCTGACATGAAATTATCGTCTCACAATCTCAGTCAGATGGTCACGGCGCCATAAACAAGAAAATCTTGAAAGCGATATAATTGAGCTTCCTACAGGCCTTATAGAGGTCTTAGAGAGAAAATAGTTGGCAATCAAATCTGGCTCTCAAAAATGCAAAGAGACAACAGATTGTAAATTCCATGATTTCCTCATGTCATGGGAGAAGGATTGTCCTCAGCGAGTGGGTGGAGGTAGGGACAGCTTGTAACCCACATTCATTTGAGATTAGATTCCATTGACACATCATACGGTACCATGCCATAAAACATAACGAGAAAGGTGAATCCCGTAACCCGTGATTAGCGGATCTCAGTCTCAACCAGTCTAATTATCTCAGATCTCCATATTTCTCGATTCTACTGAACTCGTCAACCCTTAGAAAGATTGCTTGCATGATCTTTTGATCTCATACTAATATACTCAGCGAATGTCCACACAGTGTGTATGGGACATTCAGATCTTATGGCAGAGAAGTAACTGGGAAGTGTAGCGCGGACTTTCATGTTGACATAGTTTACTGTATACACAATAAGTGGCACAAAACTTGAGCACCTTTCGAGTCAACAATGTCCCGGCTTGTGACATTCGCCCTCAGACATCAAGTTGCATTGCCTGAGATATATTTATGAGAGGTTGTTTTACTGTACATCTCCACTCCCAATCATACAAATTACAATAACTTCCCTTGATACGTTTGATCAATCTAGCCTCTTAACCCATTACTAAGTTCTATGTCTACCGAATGTACTGATCCCACAGAGCTGTGAGAAAGCTGAATTCTATAAGGATGGAGTCAGCTCTTGAAACAGATAAACGTGAGACCAATGAAGTCAAGCTAAAGATAACCTTAAGCTTGAAAAGTTCAGCTTCACTAATGTGTGGAGGTGCATTGCTAATATTTCTTACTCTCATCTTCACACAAAGCCAAAGCGAAAGTAAATCCAATGGACCCAAAAGTCCTTTGTTGATGTACGTCTTATCCTCCGTTATGGCCCTACGACCTTGAAGTTACTATGTATTTACCTTCAATCAATTCGAAGCAAAGTTTCGCACATGCTTCCTGTGTGTGAAATGATAGAAGTATGAGAACCAGAAGAGGAGAGATACACGGAAAACGAGGCAGAAACATCAGCAGCCCAATTACCAGAGGTGTGACCAGCCAGTACCTCAGTTCACCGTCTACAGTAACTCTGCATTCCATCTGCGCACGCCAGGAAAGACAGTTGGAGACTACGGATACTGGAGATGGAACAGGAATGAACGGCAGGAATCCACCCTTCTTTCATTCTCTCTCGTGTCCCTGGGCTCGGCAGTCTAGGCTCGGAACGGCCTGGGAAACTCAGAGTCTCGCCTATGCAGAGAAAGAACATGGGTAGCTCAACCTAGTACTCTGTACATAACCCGTCTACAACTAGATTCAGAATCAATTTCCATCGACAGGTGATGCAGCCATCATGCTCAGCAGCATATTTTAATTACCAGTATGTATGTATTTATATTTAAATGTAGATTAGGAGGGAGTAGCCGCATGGCCATGAGTAAAGAGATTTCCATATATATATATATATATATATATATATATATATTCTCTCCTACATCATGCTGAATTCACCCGCTATTTTATTTACTGTTTTGGTCCTTGACGAGAAAACTCCAAGCAGAAGATGTATGTGGTGCAACCAACACACTTGTCCTTGAAGGTACACACGTTCTTCTAGTGTATGCATGTCTTTGAATTGACTTCTCTTCACAGTTTTGCGGTATCCGAAAGAAACAAAACACTTCACTTTCTAGACATGAGAACTTCCGGTTCCCTCCTCTTGGGAAGTGGTAGTTCAAATGAATGACAAAACATTGAGGTGTATGAACAGTGGAGTAGTTCTTTCTTGTCCGGATACGAGATTTCATTCGTCCCGGGAGACACTGATTTCAGTCAGAGGTCGTAATTTGGAAAACTCCTTTTTGTCTTAAAATTAGCAGTGGAGGCCACTGGTAAAATTTGAATTTCGGATATGGAGGAAATGAACATAAAGTGATAGCGAGCACAGGACAAGCAAGTTGGGGCCGAAAATAGAACACTCAGTGAAGTGGTTTGAATGGAAAGCAATCTGATATCGTACAGTGCATAGGCGCAGAGCGTTAGGATGGTGATTTCGGGCGCAAAGTGAAGATTTTGAATTCTGACGAAGTAAAAAGAGACAGAGACAGACAGAAAGAGTGCTGTGTTCAAATGCTGGAAACACGTGGCCGGGTGGAGTAGCCAAAGTTGAGATGGGCCATGTGCCAGCAAATGAACGCTGTTCCCTCCGTTTTGACCGGGTTTGACTCTGACGATTCGAATTCGGAAGTTCCCATTTCGGCAATCATTCCGTCCAACTATAGTTGAGGTAAACTAGTGGTGCTCGATTTGGAGGAGCTTCTCGTCGTTTTCCGTTATTGAGATAAACAGCTCGATGTCTAAAATAATACGAGAGGACGTCTAGAGTTTCAAATATTAAAAAGATACCCACCTAGGTATCTTTTTGATATTTGAAACTGACGTCAGAGTGGTCAGTCACGTTCGTCTCTTCGTAAGTCGCCTGGGCGGGGAGGACCATGAAAGAAGAAAAGATAAAGAAAATCGAAGGGACCTGAGACACTCCTAAAGTGGAGCTAAAACCGTGGCTAGCTACATTAGCTGAAACGAAAGTAACGGAGGAAGGGAGGTTCATGTGAATCAGGGGACGGAGTCCGTCGCGGGCGGAGCTCGAGGAACCCTTGCAGAATGAGGCGGTTGTGCGGTTGGCGTTAGACCAACGAACGGACGGACCGGTTTGAAAAAGGCATCCATTTTCGAAGCAGCAGGGAAACGAAGGAAGCCGGGAGGACAGGCAGATAGATAGACAGACAGATGGAACCTTTCCTTTTTGTCCCGACCTCATTGGGTGGCGATTTGTAATTAATTTTGGTGGCAGCAATTTTGTCTTTTTTGTTCAGTTTTTCTCATCCCATCGATGGGACCGGTGTAGAATGAATTTGGGAGGGAGAACAGCGGCAACGAACGAACGGAGTTGAGTTTATAGGTGCCCTTCGCTGCCCAGCCTCTGTTTGCTTGTCAACTGCGGCCGCGGTCGCTCGCGTTCTGCATATTGTGCTGCAGTTCTGCAGAGGAGGAGGAAGACGAGGGGGTGAATGCGGTAGGGGGATCACAATATGTTGTTGTGAATGAGCGAAGATAGGGGGATACAGAGAGTAGAGTGGGTTCGCTCGTTCTTTCGGTGCAATGGCGGATGGGATCGCAAATCAGTAAGGAGGACGGGCGGGGGGAAAGGAGGAGGAGAGGAGATACGATTTGGGATTTTTGAGATTACGAGAAGAGATACGAGAAATGCCGGAGGAATGGAGAGGACTGCTGATGCGGGGAAAGAGAGGAGGACCGTGAGCGAGTGAGGTTTGAGTTTTAGCAGGAGCAGCAGCTGCGAAGAACAGAGCAGAGGATTAGGAGGAGGTGGCGTTAGTTTAAAAAGAGGTGTGAGTGCGTGTGTGTTTGTGTGTCGAGCGGGAGGAGGAGGAGGAGGGAAGGGGAGAGGAGAGAAGGAAGGAGCGAGGGCGCCGGAGGCGCGACATGGGGATGGTGGGAGAAGGGAACCCGAGCACGTCAGCCCTGAGCTGGTTCCGGTTGGCCTTTACGCCTGTCGTCATGGGAAGAGGAGGAGCTTGGTGATCTGGAGCTTGTGGGGGCCGGGTTTCTGATTTTGCATTTTCGTATTTTCGGTCACAGACAGTCGGTCGGATTTAGCGCAGGCAGGCAGGCATTGGCAAAGGGGCAAATTGATTGAGTCAGATCAGACCAGCAGCGCTCCACACTTTCTACGTCGTTCGTTCGCTCCGTTTTCGAGGTTTGGTTGGCACTGCTGCTCTTGTTTGCCTTGTTGTGGTTTACGTTGTTTGCAAACGAAGAGGGAGGAGTGGATGGCAAATGTGATACCGGGGCGCTTCCGATCCCGATCCTGAGAGGAGCGTAGAGGGTTGTAGGCAAAAAGAAACACAAGCACAACCACAGCAGAGGTTAGGCAGAGAGGGAGAGGAAGGAGATTTGTTTGGAAACGGGTTGCAGCTGGTTTTGGATCAATGTTGTTCGTGGAATAGGAAGGGAAAGAGTGGACGTTGGTTGCTAGAAGTGGTCTTAAAAAAGTCCCATGGGCGGCCCGTTGCAGCAGTCTGCCAGCGCGGGGCCGCACATCTCTAGCCATGGCGCCGATACCGGCGATGCAGTTATGGCGCGCTGGTTACAATCGGCGGGCCTGCAGCATCTGGCTGCCCCTTTGGCCGCTGCTGCCCTTGACCACAGGCTGCTCCCGTCTTTGCTGATGCAGGTGCGTCCTTCCATCCTGGTACCAGGTTTGCAATGCCATCTATGTGTCTCTCAGACTCGCATTGCCGCTCCCTCGGCTCAGGGTCCATCTAATTGGCGCTTAATGTGCGTTCAATGCATTAACTTTTGCTGCGCATTCTGGCGTGCACTGGATTCTTGTGCCACTTCAGTGTATGTCATGGGGTTATGCACTTTGACGCGCACCCGACCTTAGTCGCGCAGGGAATCTGCGTGAGTCGTCTGGGAAGCCCTTGTTCTGAATTGCAAGAGGGTGAGTGTCAGGTTGTTAGAACCTTTCTCTTTTTGTTTTGCGGAGTTGGAAGTATAACCGATTAGAGATTTGGTCACGTTAGCGCATCGGAAGCACATGAACTAAAGAACGAACAAGCGCTAGCGAGAGAATGGGATAGGATTGTCGATCGACAGCTGCAGGTCGAGAGTATCCTGTGAAGGCTTAGCTTAATAAACTCGATACTGTTTCACCGTACTTTTGCAGTTAATATATGACAATGCTACTAAATTTAGTTGGGTTTTTACGAACCTGCAACATAAACTTGGTGGGAGATCAGCAGCTACTCATCTCACCATTGCAGGACATGGATGCCAATGTTGGTGGGGGATGCACTCGTTGCTGTCAATTTCTGTTGTGTCTGCCCGAGCCTGTAGATTTTGGAACCGATCAGCTTAACCTAAGACAATTGTAGGCATTCATGCCAATGTTGGCCTTAGATGGTCGATTTTGGGTACATGATGCAATCTAAGTCGTCTCTTCGGCCATTTACAGTGAAAGGAAGGAAGGACGATTAAGACACGGCCCTCCGTCACGAGAAGTTTAGAGCGTGGAATTTGTTCTATCTGCAGTGTCTTCCAAAGTGATTTACTGTGGTTATCGTTGATGATCTTCTTTAGAGTTTTTGTATAAACCTGGGAGTTGTTGTTTTCAGGTACGTTCACTTATGGTCGGGGAAAGATCAACTTTCTCACATCGTCGTTCTTGTCGTCCTGCCCCCCATGTCCAGCAGAATTCCTCACCTTTCCAGTTGATTCCTACATCCTTGACAACCTATAACAGCCGGAGTACACCAGTGATCCACTGTAGGTACCCTTTCAGGACAGGATTTCGTGCTGTAGAATCTTTCCAAGGAGAATTAAGGGGAAGAGGGAGGTTAGTGTAAAGAGTGGCGCACTTCCACGTAGATTCTTTTATCTTTTCTTTTTGCTCATTCTGAAAGCTGGCGTAGTAACGTGACATTTAAGATTAAGAGGGATCTCGACATTGTCACGCCGACACTGCAAGAGAGCCTTATGTGATTCATTTTGGTCACTGTGAATCAGGATTATGCGAGGTACGGCGTGCAGTCCCTGGAGGACAAGCAGAAGTTATTCAGATTGATCAAGACGATTAGCAGTGGTGCTGAACCAAGTTCCGAGCCGGCGACACCTCCTTATCTGCGATCAGGAAATCGAAGTGGCATGGATTTTCTGTCCCCAGAGTTTAGAGGTGACTTTGGGGCGGGTATATTGGATCTTCACTCAATCGACGATTCTGAGCTTTTCTCCGAGGTGAGGAGATGCTCCATTCAGATCTTTGGTTTATGAAACTTCCGTCATCGTTGAAGCTGTGCGCAGACAATACATGTCGAATTTGGATGTGAGCATTACAGGACAATTTGTCATATCACCCACGCAATTTGATTGCCTCCTACATTCGAGGTTGAGATATGAGGCCTTGTCTGCTGGTCTCTAGGATTTCACTTGCATTGATTTAGGTAGCCTTGCCAGATGTGTGATTGCTTCCAATGTCTGTAGTTAAGCCCTTTTCTTAGTCTCTTCCAATGTCTATTCGAAGGTGTAACCACCTTAGCCCATTGGATTAGTTGAAAATGTACCAGAAATTCCTGCCTTTCTGGACTGCGTTTGCTTACCAGTGGGTGGTAACGAATCGTGTTATCTGACATTGAGGAGCCGGTCTCCCTGATAAGTTGATTTCTGCATGTTCGCAAACCTTGGAAATAGAGCAAGGATTAGGAACCATAATTCTGGTCCTATGTTGCAATTTGGAGGATGCAGACTCGTACACATGTCGCAATATAGATGGAGTGGAACCAATTGTTTTAAATCGGGTATGTCTACTAGGGGTATTAGACGATATTCGACTAGGATGTATCTAATGGAGTTACGTCTGCTACAGTGAGATTGATGAAGTAAATATTCTCTGTTTGCAGGTCTCAATTCCGGAGCCTTTTCATTCTTCCCCATCTTTTGTACCTGTAATCGAAAAAGGTTTTGAAAACGACTTCGAGCCTCCATTTAATATTAGCAAGTCGCAAAACAAGTCAAAGTTTAATGAAAGTAGCCCTCTGAGATCGAACACCCTTGAGAGGGAAAGAGACACTGGCAGAGGAGCTGGTAGAGACAATACCGTTGCAAGAATCAAAGTTGTGGTAAGCCATTTCCTCCTACTGTTTGTCATCCTGCTCCTTTTAAAGAAATCCTGATATAATAAACCTCTACAGAGTTCAGTGTAGTCGGAACTAGATTTTTAGGACTGCTTTAAATACTCGAGTCTCACGTTGACTCAGCTTTATGCGTGTGGAAACGTTCATTAAGATCTCGGACTGCACGGAAGTAGTTTTGGCTCCAAGTTATCTGACTGTCTTGATCAAGTTAGATTGAGAAGTATCCTTTATCCTTGTACAGGTTCGTAAGAGACCCATAAACAAGAAGGAGCTTGCTCGGAAGGAAGATGATATTGTAACAATTGAGGACAATGCTTCTGTCACAGTCCATGAACCAAAGCTGAAGGTCAGTAGTTCTTTTACGTCACAAGTGCTTGAGTCTGACGCAATCTTTGCCCACTTCCTTTTGAAGTTTTGCTTGTCGCTTCCTACATGTCTCGTTAACGAGTTCCTAGAGACACACTAAGGACATTCCCCTGTCATATAGTCATAAGTTTGACTGTACTTATGTGGAAACATTCTTTTCAATGATGCAAATACATACTGAAGGTGTCATTGAGACAACATTTTCTCTAATTTAGTCTTTATGTATCAAATGGTGCTGCAGGTGGATTTGACTGCATATGTCGAAAAGCACGAGTTCGTCTTCGATGCAGTTTTAGATGAATCTGTTAGCAATGACGAAGTAAGCTCTCACTCGGACGTAGCACGACGGAAGGTCTTACGTAGTTAATGCCTTCCATATTTGTCATTAGAGAGCACGGTTCGTTCTGTGAACTAAATTTGAAACACTTATTGTAGTTAGGAGCAAGGCAAGATGATTCTCCATGTAAATGGCGAAATTAATATCCATATGCAAGGCGTATGCTCCAATAGGGTTTCTCGTTTAGAATCATTCAGCAAATCTCTAAATTGATGTGCTTTCTGTATATCAGGTGTACAACGTCACCGTGGAGCCAATTGTTCCGGCTATCTTTCAGCGCACGAAGGCTACCTGTTTTGCTTATGGTCAAACAGGCAAGAAGATATAACGCACTTTCTGCAGTACAGGATATTTCCATATGTCCAGTGTTGCGAGCGCTTCAATAGGCTACTCATCTATATTAGAGTTTAGTAGCGAATTTCACCTTTCATAGTCGTCACGGTAAAATGTGTAGAATTACACCATCGTGTAAGCTTTGCCACTGCGTTTGAGCTGTAAGATATTCTCGCACTTTCTAATGACATGTCATTGATTGTCGACAATCAAAACTCCTTTCAGGTAGTGGAAAGACTTACACGATGCAACCATTGCCTCTCAGAGCCTCTCAAGACATTCTTGGCCTCATGCAGCAGTCATCGTACAAGTATGAAGGGTTTCAGCTATGGCTTAGCTTTTTTGAGATTTATGGTGGTAAACTTTATGATCTCCTGAATGAAAGGAGGTGCGTATGAACCTTCATCTCTTTGCTTTCAGTTAGAGTTTCGCAAGATACAAATCGAAAAGTAGTTGCTGAATTGTCTTTGTGGCACAAAGTCTCAGACAGTATTCAGAGCAAAGGCTAGATACTTAAATACGATTGGTGGGACTGAGTGATTCTACATCCGTGGCCACTAGTCTCTGCGTGATGAAGTGCCAGTTTGTGGCTTATGGCATCAAAGATACTTGTAAAAGTAGTAGCAGTCTCATAAATTCGGTCCAGCTGTTAGGTGTCACGTATGGGACCTATGATCTGGGAAGATAAAGCGAAAAAAGTGCTCAAAGTATTTACCCTGTCTGTCGCTTGCCATGGTTAATTTGCAGAAAGCTTTGTATGAGAGAAGATGGTCGACAACAAGTATGCATTGTCGGGCTTAAAGAGTACCGTGTATCAGATGTACAACTTGTGAAAGAGTACATAGACAAGGGAAATGCTTCAAGGAGTACTGGCTCAACTGGAGCGAACGAAGAGTCATCGAGATCTCATGCTATACTTCAATTAGTAATTAAAAAAAGTCCAGATGGTAGTGATGCTAAAGCAGCGGCGCGTCCGCAGGGAAAGTTGTCTTTTATTGATTTAGCTGGAAGTGAACGAGGTGCAGACACAACCGACAATGATCGACAAACAAGGTACTTTCCATTGATGGGGTGGAGCATTTTAGTCGTTTGAAACATTTACTGTAACATCTTAAAAATGGTAGATGTCAACTTCCTGATATTTGTGAGGCGGGTTCTATTGAACAACTAATTTGAGCATTCTGAGTGGTGGTGCAGGATGGAAGGAGCAGAAATCAACAAGAGTTTGCTAGCTTTGAAGGAGTGCATCAGAGCCCTTGACAATGATCAGGGTCATATTCCATTCCGAGGAAGTAAACTTACCGAGGTGCTTCGGGATTCATTCGTTGGGGACTCTAGAACTGTCATGATATCATGTATCTCTCCAAATGCAGGCTCTTGTGAACACACTTTGAACACCCTGAGATACGCAGACAGGTATCAATTTTTGGCGAGACCTATCCAAGCTTAGTACTTGTCTGATACATGCGTTGAAGGCGCGCTTAAGAGTTGACAGTACCAATTACAGGGCCTGGTTTAAAACTCCTAGCTGGCAAAGGTTCTTGTCGCTTAATTTACCTGAGAAGTATCTGGAACTCTGGCCCCACACTCCTCAGTCTGAATTCTGTACAGTACAAGTTGTAACTGTAACTGACTTGTTTCTCTGCGCAGAGTCAAGGGACTATCTAAGAGCGGGAGCTCCAAAACCAGGGAAACATCGACCATTACTGCTCCTACAACCCAGAGGGAAACGACTAACTCCCCACCACCAGCACCAACTGTACAACCGCAAACTCAGCAGGTGCAGGTGCAGGAGTTCCAGTCAGAAACCAGAGGGTCAGAAAGGTTTTTGTGGCAAAACCAGATGACAGCAGAGCGTGAGGGTCTTTCTGTTTCAGATTATGCCTTTTCTGGCAGAGAGGAGAGCAGAACGAATTCAAGCTTTTCAGGACGAGAGGACAGAGGAATGAACTCTAATTTTCAAGGAAGGGATGAAAGGGGAATCAACTCTGGTTTCTCAGGAAGAGACGAGAGTCGGATGACTTCAAGTTTCTCGGGAAGAGAGGAGAGCAGAATATCCTCGTTCCAAGGACGAGAGGAAAGCAGGAACCCTTCTTTTCAAGCAAGAGAAGAGAGCAGGAATCCGTCGTTTCAAGGAAGAGAGGAAAGCAGGAATCCGTCGTTTCAAGGAAGAGAGGAAAGTAGGAATCCGTCGTTTCAAGGAAGAGAGGAAAGTAGGAATCCGTCGTTTCAAGGAAGAGAGGAAAATAGGAACCCCTCGTTTCAAGGAAGAGAGGAAAGCAGGAATCCCTCTTTTCAAGGTAGGGAAGAGAGCAGGAATTCCTCCTTTCAAGGAAGAGAGGAGAGCCGGAATCCCTCATTTCAGGGAAGAGAGGAGACCAGGAATACCTCGTTTCAAACAAGAGATGATAATCGGATTCCCTCTTTTCAAGGACGGGAGGAGAACAGGATTCCTACTTTCCAAGGGCGAGAACAGGAGAGTAGGATCAATTCTGGATTCCAAGGGAGAGATCAGGAGAGCAGAATGACCTCTAGCTTCCAAGGGAGAGACCAGGAGAGTAGATTGACTTCTGGCTATCAACTGAGAGAACAGGAGAGCAGAATGACCTCCGGATTCCAAGGACGAGAGCAGGAGAGCAGAATGACCTCCGGATTCCAAGGAAGAGAGCAAGAGATCAGAATGACCTCCGGCTTCCAAGGACGAGAGCAGGAGAGTAGAGTGAACTCTGGATTTTCCAGGGAACAGGATGGCAGAATGAACTCTGTTTTTCCAGGAAGAGAACAGGAAGTTAGAATGAACTCTGGGTTTACAGGACGAGACGAGAGCAGAATGACCTCCGTGGCAACTGAGAAGGATAGGATAATCTTCAGAGAAAGTGTTGAGGGTGGAAGTATAAACCTGCGTGATATGGGAGCACCTGCGGGTAATGAAAGTTTAGAGCAAGAAAGACATCAGCTCATTTTGCCTTCACGAAGGAAGGGCTCCAGAGAAGAAAAATCCGATAGAAACAGCGGCCAAATCAAAGAAGAACTTTCAAGACTTGATTCGATGAATGGCTATCAGAGAAGGAGTAATACTAAAGATGAGCTCAGCCTCAATGCTCCACAGTACTCTATGAAAGAAACTGACATCGAGCTGGAGTCTATTCAAACTGGTTACGATGGACATATCAATGCCATACTCGAGGTTTGTCTAAGAACAAGCTTCTTCCCGCGAGAATTGTTGTTTCGCAGTGTGAGATGGGTGTCTTGATGTTTTCTGTTTATCCCTTCCCTTTGAAGCTTTTCCCCAGAACTTTCTCCTTCCCTCCTCCGAGAATAGGTTTCTGATGCTTCAAAAGTCCCTCCACTTCCCTATCTTTTCTCATTTTGATTTTTGCGTCTGTTCAGGAAGAGGAGGAAGTAATCTCTGCACACCGAAAAGAGGTGGAGGACACAATGGAAATTGTTCGTGAGGTGAATCGTTGATGAGACCCTCACATTGAATGGCGTTTTGGTGGAATGTGATGTTGAAGTCGTGAAACCTCAACATCTTTCCTTTGTTCTTTAACGCCGTTTGGCATGCGAACATTTAAAGTCATTTAGTCATTAAAGTTCATAATGCTTTGACTTTTTTCTTCAATCAAATCAATTAGGATTTCCATCTTCAGTTTCTGCTGACAATGGTGGAAGTCCATTTTGTCTCAATCATAGAACAATGGCAAGCCTCTTAAAGATTGGTCTTTATTGTACAGGAAATGAAACTTCTCGCGGAGGTCGATCGCCCCGGTAGCCGAATAGACCGCTATGTATCTCAATTAAACTACGTTCTTTCACGGAAGGCGGCAGGAATTGTTAATCTCCAGGCCCGGCTCACCAAGTTCCAGCGTCACTTAAAGGAACAGGAGATCCTGAGTCGCACGACTGGTCTCCGCCAAGCATGAAACTATCCCGTTCTCCTTGAGATTGCCACCGATTTGTTTTGAACCATTAGGATTATTCTCATTTATCGAATAAGAAAGCTCGATTACCAGGAGGACGTGTTGGTTCATCAAAATTAGCCTGTCAACTGATCAGGGAGTCGAGCATATTCTTGGAAGATATCAAACATGTGAAATCAAGTCTCTTTCAGTGATGGGGATTTGGTTTGGTGAAGTTTGGTTAGAATCCCTTTTGATTGCCAGGGGGCACTTGTTGCTGTCAGGGTTGTGCCTGAAGATACCGGCGCACTTGTGCCTGAAGTGTTCACCGCCCGAAATGGGTGTTGGTATGCCTTCCTGACGTTACCCAGTCCGCTCGTGGATTGCTAGCACACTGCCTTGAATAGGAATTAAGATCCATTCGGTAGGTTTGCCTCAGACTTTTAACTTCAATTATTTGAATTAGCTTGTCTGAGAGGGGAAATGTTCATACACTCAGCTTGTATTATTATTGTACAACCGTTTGCAGATTCTTGGTATCATGAACTTCCATCTTTCCTCTGCTAAGATGGTTACCAAGGTCTTCTTACCCGAGCAAAATGTGTGTTTGTGTGCATACGAGAGCGAGAGAGCTTTTCAGCTTGTACCGAGCAATCCAGACATTTTGTTACGCAAAATTTTGTTTTGTAGTAGTTTTCAATATGGCAAAATGACGGTCAAATTAAACGTCTCAAGCCTGGAATGGAATATATTTTACAACTCTCATGGGTAACCATTGTCAAGCACGAAGTTTGGACTCGAGCTCGCCTTGTATGTTTCTATGGTTGTACTTGTGACGAAAATCATGCGGGTATGTTACAGTATTGGATGTAATGTAGCTTTAATCACTCCATAAACGCGGCCGGCCGCAATCCACTACCGCTAGACTCGCCGCAAGAGGTATCTTAAACAGGTGAAAGCCTGGCCAGCATACTGCCTGCCATGTGGCAGGCAGTATGCTGGCCAGGCTTATGGCAACGTGTGATCAGCACTAGATGGACTAAATGAGCCAACTTCTAGCAGGTACACATCCCTTCACGTTATGTTCCTTCGGTTACCATTTCCCGGATTGTGCATTCTGTCCGTAACTTGGTAAACAATCAAAACCAATCTCAAGCACTGAAGAGTACGAAAGGGCCTGGGCAACGGCATGTGCTAAAACATCTAAGTCTTTACACAAACCACTGAAGCGGAACCTAGCTAAAACGAAGTAGGATCTCTAAACTTGAAAGCCCAATTTCGGGGCAAATGCCTACATTAAAACATGACGAAGGAGACATCTGCGCGGATAGTGAATGGAGCAAACTTTAAAACCGAATATGATACTCACTATTCACAGTGAGAATCTGGGTTGACAATCTTGAGATATTCTCAACAAGGTTTAATTTACAGAGATAAGGCACAATCGTCGAACTGGTCGATCGCGACCGGGCTTGGCGCAGGCAAGGTTACAGTACAGCATGTACAACTCCAATCTAGTCTAGTAGTAGTTCCCGATCTTTCGGTGATGTGCAGCAGTCTTCCCTTCGGGCTTCAGAACATTCCCGTTTGTAACCTCGGAGTAGGTAATCCAATGGTCTGGTGTCTCCATGCGGCTCTTTACAGTACACTCTAGATATGCGATACCATCTTGAAGTATAGGAGATCCATTCGCAGCAGGCGTCCATTCAATCCCTTCAAACCTGTCAGCTGTCGATGCAAGAACGGTTTCCACTCCAGTTAGCAATCAAATGCAAACGTGAAAGTAGGCTCTGCATGATCTTAAAACACTACATGATATGAAACCCATTGTGGGCGGCAACTGCAACGTAGAGGGTAATTGCACTTCTAACAACACGTGAAGTGCAAGACTTGCATACCTCCTGGTAAAAACCTTTTCAGGAAATGCTTCATTAACGGTGCAAAGTTGCCCTCTTCCAGACAGTTCAGCACAAATGTGTCACCAACCTGGTCATTCACAACAAATGTTTATCATAGATGAAGAAACATAATGTTATGTGTTGCAAAGATCGTTGCGTTGTTAGTTAAGAGTCTCCTGTAGCAGGCATATAAAGCAATGCAATCACACTGGTCCAAGAACACTGATACATACTTGCATAAGAGATTCAATAGCTCGATCTTTCGCCACTGCAATCGTGATCCCCAGAGGCTTGAAACTGGCCTGTAAAGTCAAACCCACTTGTAAGTACGAGCTAAAGGTTTAAGGTTCCAGCTATTGGTGATGCTAACAGCGCGGAAGAACCTTGGTAACTTCAGATGTCATGTCTCCAAATCCAAGATACGTCTGATTGAGAACTAAACTAAACTTGCAAGTAGGTAGACGGGTCCAAACAACCAGGGAAATAACTATACCTACACTGTTGGCTTGTTTCTGCTAAAGGAATCCGGTGAATCTAAATACTGTTGTTACTTAAAATGGAGGTTGAACTTGTGCATACCTGGGATACCCAGGACGCTATCATAGCACCCCGTGAAGCTCCTTTGAAGGCAGTAACTACATAAAGACCACCAGAAACACGTGCTATGGCCGTTGCAATGTCCATCGGTAAATTCGCTTTCTTTTCGGCAATTGCCTTCTTTTGCGTTAATAACTGACCAAGATCTGTGCCTGCTTCCTCATAAAGCTGGTACCTGCACAGCTTGCGACAATAAGTTGCTTGACTAAACTAGAGTCTGGTATAAGACGAGGTTCATAACAAGACCGTGATCTCAAATGGCTAATTGAAAGACTATCAGAACTTCTCATGTTACTAATTGGTTGTAGATGTTAGCTGCCAGCAAGAAAAAAAGGGAGTGTCAGTCAAAGTTTATCATTGAGACTTACGTTGCCTCTGTTGGCTCTTCTTTGACTCGCAGAGGAGGAAAAGGAGCATTTACACCTAGTGCCACGAAGCGCTGTAACAGTGTATCTACGGGCTCGTCGTCACCACCGTAACTCTCAGCAATCAAAAGTGGCTGCACTCAAAAGAATGATGTATCATTGAAGCGTCTGCGAGTTCATTCCGAACACAAACAAACTCCTCATCCTTAACCGGGAAAACTGAAATCCATTGTGTACGGTAAGCCTACCTGCTTGGCTTTAACGGCTGCAAAGAGAGTAGTCACGGCCTTGCTGGCAGGTCCAGAGCTGGGAGGAGCCATGATAACAACTGCGCCGTTTCTGCCAACGCACTCTACCAACTCTTGCGTGTCTGAAGTATTCATATCCATCATCTCTACTCCAGAGTTTGTCTTCGTCAAACCTCTTGCAAGAGCCTGTAGGTCAAAGACACAAGATTACTCACGGTCTCGCTGAGGCCCTCTCACGTTCTCCAGATAGGCATACTAGTAAATCAGTAAGCCATATGATGGCAATAAGTGCACACGACACGTCTGTCTCAGTGATGTCTGGTAACAAGTCAGTCTGGTAGCAAGTCAGAAGGTATCAGTAGTGCTTCATAACCATAATGGACCTCACTCTACTTCGGGCAGACACCCTCTTGACTAAAAATGTCTTCTAAACTCTGCACTTGCGTGCTGCAATTTGTCTCCGTGATTTACTACAAAGAAAACTATGAATCATTCATGACTCCTGCATATTAAATTTCACTACTGACTGCCAGATCTTGACCACTTGAGCTTGACATTGATCTGCTTCTGTAACTCAATTTTCGGTGTGAGATGTGGTAGATGTACTTTCGCACTTCATCACAAAAATTCGCAAATTTTGTAGGAGTTAGTATCTTGAACTTCGAAAGGACTTGGATTTCTGAAGCTGGAGCGTTCATTGTAGAGGCAATGCTTCTATCTGTTACAACCGATGAAATCCTTGGTATATCCTGTCCACTGATGCAACTCAGGGTCACATTCTGCTCTCTGATTCCTGTAAACCATCATTGTCCACTTCTGATTCCTGCTCCCCCTTGGAGCTTCACTTACTTTCTCGGAAGCACTTATCTTCGGCTTGAAGCGGCAGTTACTAACTGGTTGAGACCATTTATGATTCATATTGGTTTGAAGCCTTGTCAGAGATGAACTTTATATATTAGATACAAGAAGTACGATTTCGTTCTTAGAGATAAGTAATTCTAGGGTTTTCTTTCTGTTCACAGATCCCGATACATGAATTGATTACTTGTGCACAAGATGTGAAAATTGAAGAATATTCTAAACCCATCCTGGAATGGTGTTAACCATACCGAGGCTTCGAAATAAAATAAGGAGATCTTCACCTGTGACAGGCGATCGCTGAAACCGTAGTCGGATACATATAAAACTGCAACACTCGCCAACTGCTTTTCCAGGGCTTGCTTACTCCATCCTTCATACTTGCTCATTAATTCGGGAACATTATACCGAAGTACAGGTCCATGGCCAGTGGCAATAACACCAAACTCCATTGCTCCTACTCTCTTCAAAGCTTGTATTACTGATCTTGCGTTAGGCCGCATAAGACAATCATAATAAAATCGGTAGTGTGGCTCTAGGTTCATAAGTTCTTCATCATAAACCTGGGTTCAACCAAAGTCGAATACATCAACTATCAGCTGCAATAAGATGGTACTCCATTCTATACCTCATCTTACAAATTTGCCTCTCAACACAAAACTCGAGCAGAGGTTGAATTTCAAAGTAGGTCCTCAAAGACCACCAAATTATCAAACGCAAGAAATAATACCAGTAACTGACTAAATTCCAGTGCAGACTAAAACTTTATTTGCCAACTTGAAGGTTGAGAAGGAAGTGGAGAGCATTTGAACGTACCGCCTCAGAGCAGTAGTGCATACCAAAAGCATCACACGTGAATATAATACCAGCTCCTCGGTCGTATGTAAACATGGTGTCGGGCCAATGCAAGTTGGGTGCCATAACAAATTCCAGGACGTGACCTTTTCCTAAATCCAGAGTGTCTCCACCCTAAATTGTATCAAAAACAAACATAAGGATGAGTCACTGGACCGAGTTAATAAAAGTCCAATGCTGCAAGATTGGGATCTCCAAGCAAAGAGAAGACGCACCTTCACGACGACACTCTCGAACGGCCGAAGGACGAGATTCTGCAAAAATGCTATGCACACCTTTGATCCCACAACCTTGGCATTTGGAGCCAATTCCAAGAGATCAGGAATTAACCCGCTGTGATCAGGTTCCGTATGGTTCGCTATAATATAATCTATGGTGCTTACATCAATCTGATCCTTTATCGTCGAAAGATACAAGTCCCGAAATTTTTCATGCGAAGCATCAACCACGGCCACCTTGTCACCTTCAATTATATAAGAATTGTAGGTTGTACCTTCTGAAAGGCCAAACTCACTGCAAGGTCATTCATCAAATATAAACTTCAGCTCCGAGTTGAAATCTTTGCCATTTCTCAACCTTGAATAGCGGTGAAAAAAAACATCTAAAGAACAGATAGATGAAAAGGATGGAATTTCAGCTCCGAGTGAGCAAATTGCCGCCACTCAACACTTCAAAATGGCATTTGAGGCAGAAAATCTCAGAAACGGAGATTTCACAGGAAAAAAATGACTGAAACTCACATATCAAAGCGATCTCGGTCCCAATCAAGCGAGCGAATGGTGGTAACGTCCTGTGCTACCGGGGCTACTTGAGTCTGCAGCCTCTTGGATCCATTCCATTTCTCGATTTTAGACAATTTTGGCGGTTCAGCCACTGCCACTGACTGAGCAATGGCAATAGCCCTATTTCTGCATCCTCTTCTTGCATCCACGACACCGTAACACTGCTGTCGCTCGTCTCCATGATGGCGACGAGGAACAAAGCACTGGTTATTCAACCCACCATTTGCAGAAGAGGAGGAAGAAGGATTATGTTGAATCAAGCTCACGGCAGGAGGTGTCAATTGCAAACCAGCAGCAGCTGCTGCTGCACTCAAAGCCATTTTTTAATTGCTGAAGTTCAAAATTCTGGCTCCAATTTCACCAATTTCTTCGGTCTCCTCTCAGAAATTGTCACTCTCAGTACACCACCAGAAGATCCGTAGTTCATGTCCATAGGCTTCGGACACGTGTCAAAAGTCCACTCAAGCATTTAGACCACACAAGCTTTGCTGAGTGCTCCTATTGTGGATATTGTTGTTCTCCCTTGTCTCAGTGTGCGGCTGGCATTCGCACGGACGGCTTCCCGTTGTCCGGCATAAGACGGTAACGCATATGTAACTTGTAAGCAACAAAACTCTTACGCGATTCACATGGCTCTTTCGGGCTCTGGCAACTCACTAAAAGACAAAACATGGTAGTGATAAATCGACCGGAGCTGCATGACATTCAAGCCCTCAGCCGGAGTTTAATTGTCAGGCAGCTCGTGCTCCGTCTGAGTCCCTCGAACGGGATATTCTCTAGGTTAATGGGTAGGTGATATAATGGGCAATACAATTTACATTTCATTCTATGACAAGTTCAGTTTTCTTGAGAGTAAATATATCAACTTTCCAAGCAAACATACTAGGGTACTGATTTTTGATATTCTAGATTGATCAATAGGTAATATATCATAACTTTTTCATTTTTGGACGTGTTGGGTTATTTTATAGTTTAAATTGAAGGTTACACAATGCTTGTTAGATGTGATTTGAAACTCAAGACAATAAATTAATATTGCAATGACATTGGTGAAATGAAATTTCTTTATCAAACCAAACTTTCCCATATATATTTTTTGAATTTTGTGCAATAGAATGGAAGAGATTGTACAAAATGAGAATGTTCTGGGAGCTCTTCCACCTATGGAACCAATTACATTGGTGAAAGATTTGCAGACTCCATCCAAGAAGAAACTTGGTGCAAAAAAGAAAAATTCATCATCAAAGGATGCTCTTGTGAGAGATATGATTTTGACTATTTCATATATAGATTGGAATACTCTTCTAAAATAATAGTATGTTGATTATTTATCTATTGTTGTCAATTGTGTTTACAGGTGTTTCCATTCTGAAGAAGACTAAAGTTGAGTGGATTTTTATTCATGTGAGACCTTTTTGGATATGTATGAAGACATTTATTTTAATCATTGTAACCAAGGCAATGTAAGTCAGGATCATTGGAAAGTGTTTGCTAATAGGTTCAGTGAAGCTATCAGTATAACACCACCTTATGAGCCACAGATTCTCAGGAACAAGCTTGATGGTCTAGTTAAAAAATACAAGGTTGAGAAAGGAAAACAAACCACAGGCACAGAACCAAGTTCATGGGAGTTCTATGAACAGATGCATAGAATTAGAGGTGTTTCACCCAAAGAACAAGGCATTCCAGTAGCATGTGATGGTGGTATTAGCACTTCAATAACTAGTGAGAGAGGGTTTGTAGACTTGAATGATGAAACTATTGATGGGAGCGAGGAAGCATATCATATAAATCAAACTAAACAATCATATATGGATGTTTTGATATATGATGATGAGAAAGAAACATCACAAGTCTCTACACCTTCTCTAGAGACAATTGGTAATCAGGCCACAATTAGTCCTAGGACAAAAGCTTGTGCTCAACCTGGTGTTGTTGGGCAACGTAACAAAAAGCAAAGAGTATCAAAAGAAGGTGAAGACGGAATGCAGAAGTGTATGCTTGAATTTACTCAAGTAGTGAAGGAAGAAAATGAGAAGAGATCCTTGCAGGAAGATTGTAAATTTGACTTGATGATGGTTCAAGAACAACGCAAGATGGATTTAATGAGCCAAATGCTTGAACTAAAACGTATGGAGCTTGAAATCTTGAAAAACAACCAATGTGGACTGCCATCTTGAGTAAGTAAATACATTCACTCTCAAATGACATTTGCTATATCTAGATGAGCATGAGTACTTTTGAATTGCTTGTACAAAGCTGCTCTTACTAATTCATCTCTAGTTGTACTCTATTTATCTGCTGCAGATCTTGGGAGTGGCAAAATATGTGCTCCATTCATATGCTCATCCACTACATTGACGTCAGTAGGTAATGGTTCTCCTTGTTGAATTACAAAGTTGTGTAGTACTGCACATGCAAGTGTCACTCTTGGAACAACTTCCAGTCGCATTGGACAGTCCCTTAGTATGCTCCATCTACCTTTCAATTGACCAAATGCATTCTCCACACGTACACATGCTTTTGATGTATGGTTGTCAAATACATTCTGCATAGGTTCTCCTTGATATGAGTGTTAATGCCAACGTTTCAACAACCATTGACATAATGGATAGGCTGTATCTCCAAGGATCAATGGTGGAATCACTTGTATCGTATGGTTTTCTTGTGGCAAAATGAGTGTTGGCTGAGTGAGTCCCTGATTCCATTGCCAGATATAAGTTGGACTGTCGTAAATGTGTAGCATCGTGAGTAGATCCAGGCATTGTACAACACAAGTCCCAAAACCAAAGATCCGCATCACAAACGCCTTATAGTAGAACAGAGTAATCTAAGGATCTATTCCTATAATGTTCAGGATAAAATCTCATAGCTGGTTTGGTTCTCAATTTGATATGTGTACCATCTATACAACCAATGATTTGTGGAATTCCACAGATCTGTGCAAACTTTGACATGCTCGCAATACATTCTGCTACTGTAGGCTATTTGATATATTTAGAGTATATTTTGTCTTTGTTTGCTAGTATCTCAACTATAATGATAGCGTACTTCACTATAGTCGATTCACCAAGACAATACAAATCACTAAGAGTTCTCAATGGTGAATTGTGTGCAAATTTGTGTAAAACTACAACTACACATTTTTCTAACTCCACTCTTTTTCTAGCATATAGCCATTCAGACATAATAAGCACATGTGGTTCAATCTCATCAACCAATCTCTTAAAACTCTGATATGACATTCGGTACCTGCTTCTCATATGATTGTTTAGAAAGTCTGAATCCATTGACCATACTTGCTTGTGAACAATCTCCCACCATGTGTACTATCTTGGTATCACCCAAAAGTCTTTGGGTATTCCTCTTTGAGATAGCAATAAACAATTATTTGCCATCAAGCACCAACTCCAAAACTCTGGTGTAATATCTTCCTCTTGTTCAGAAAATGTTTCTCCCATCAACAATGTGGCTAACTCCAAGAGATTTTCTGTTTTAGACTACATCAACTAGAAAAACATGAGATCACAAAAATCCATCTGGAGTATATGAAAGAGGAGTGAAAGCTAAACCCAATGAGCCCTTTTCTGTTCAAAACAAGTGTGAGAAGCAAAAGATATGGACATTTGCAAGTCCCGAACCCCTTATTTGTCATATCCTAATAGGAAAACTGGTTACTTGTTGGCACCAGTTAATAATTCCAAAGTGACATGTTATCGCATGTATATTTAGATGTGTGACGTCCATCCAAGTTAATTGCTGGACCGCTGCACTCCCATGGACACCTAAAGATACTCTTTCCGTCAATGCTTAGAAGGCTAACGTACGTCAATACTGCCGGACATCACTGAGCCATGTGAAGTGGCCTTCTGTCTGACCTGGGCCCACTGCCAAATCTCAGTCCCCTCTCTTTGTTGCAACCGCCATTCTAGTTTGGTAAGCTAGCTATTACAATCAATTTTAACTCTGCTACCCGGTGGAAAGTACCACTCGGCCAAGAGGAGGGGAAGGCTATCACATAGAACACATGAAGGATGGGAAGACCCCATCTAGCTGTACAAGGGAGAGATAAAAGAGGTAAAATGGGGCTAGGTTCCAATAATATTGATATGAGAAATCTGGCCTACTGCACCTAAGATATTTGAACCTTGCAAGTTGTAAGGTTTACGAACAACCGGAACACCCAAAGAAGCAACACATAGTGTGATTGCTCTCTTATGGATTGTACTAGCCAATGTTCTTTGTAGAACAATGAATACATATTTTTCTTAAGTATATTACAAAGTATGAGAGTGAGAGTTATACTCCTTGACATCTAATATGATAAGTTCTTGTACACTCCCCAACAAATGTGTCGAACGCCATGTCCATTTGCTCCATATAAATCCAAGGCTAGAGGAACAAAGATGTGACCTCATTGCATTATACTTGGAGACCTTGCGTACTACTTTTCCGCTTTATGTCCATCCAAGTGGATGAATAATCACTCCTTCCAAAATTGCATCACACATAGGATCTATAACCACAACATCTGCCATTATCACTTGATCATCTTGGACCAAATATAAGATAGCTTTGTAACACACATTTGTGCATGTGTGTGGTATTGTGATATTTAGTTTGGTTTTATAAGTACTGAGAGATATTATTTATATAAAGATAAAAGATAGTTTTACCTTAGTCATGATTAGCTAAAGTTAATCATAGCTAAGATAGAGAGGATCTTACTTTAGAGGAAGTAGAAAAGATGAGCACTACTATTTTGGATTTTAGTATATTGACTTTGTATTATTCCTAGGTGTTTGACTTTGAGGAAAAAGTTAAGAATTATTGGACCCATAAGCCTTTTGTTTCGGATTCTTCTATAGTCCAAGGATAGTACTTGTGAAGGAATCTTTGACTTAGTGGTTGGGTCAAGATAAGACCACATGCTTAGGAGAATATTCCCATGAGTATGGATATTGCTTTAGCTTTTTGACTTTATTTGACTTTTAGCCTAATAACTTGAGTTACTCTAATGATTAGTAACTTTGGTGCATAACTATTTCACAAGCATATAAACTAGGAGTGAGGAGGTACTCATCATCCTTTCATTTGCAATTATCTCTTTCTCATTGAGTTCTCTAGTGAACAATGTCTTGAGTCTTGGAGTGTTAGCCTTGGAAGACTATGCTAGAGTTGGGGTTCATTGCCTTCTTAGTCCATGGTGTGCTACTATAATAGCCATCAGAGGTTCATCATGAGTGAGAGACATGCCAGCTTACATTTTTGGTGCTGTTATGGGGACCTCTCTAGAAGGCAAGATAATGTTTTACGTACAATTCTATATTAGATAGAAAGAAGCTACAAGAGCTCACTTGGAGAGAACATTAGGGAATAAGCGTGTTGAACTTATGTAAGAGAATTGGACCCATTTGTATACCTTGTAGTTCATTATGATGTCTTTGAGGTAATTTTGTACATCTTGTACACATGAGAAGATTTGGAGAGCTTGTGTGAGGTGGATTGCAAATTTTGGAGATTATGATGATTTTGGGAAAAATTTCAAGTTTGAGATCTGGACTTAAAATTTCTACACATGATAGTTTGGTTTATTTTTCAGTTAGCACACTTGAAATTATTGTGAGAGCTAGTACACGCACTAAGGTAGAATTTTTGAAAGTTGATAGGGTAAACTATTCCAACAACTACGTGCTCTTTGGAAAATTGTACAGAGTCTACCATTTCTTCAGTTTCAATGGATTATTCTGAAAATTTTCAGAAAAATTTAGTGTCTAGTATTCTACCTTTTGGCTCAAGAATTAGAGAAAGATCATTCCTTTGCAAAAAATTATGAGTTTTTAAAGTGAGAGGGGTGGTTTTAGACCAAATCTGAAATACGTGTGATGAATAGAAAGGTACCTAGGCCAAATGGCTCAATGAAACAATCTTAAATTTTGCAGTGAGAGACACCATAGAGTTGTTATCAACTGTGAAATTTTTTTAGAGGATTGTGACATACCAATTGAAAGAATTTAGTGACATTATGAGAAGAGGTCTGTAATACCCATTTGTGCATGTCTATGGTATTATGATATTTAGCTTTGTATTACAAGTACTTGAGAGATATTATTTATTTAGAGATAGAAGATGGCTCTACATTAGTCATGATTAGTTAAAATTAGTCATAGCTAAGATAGAGGGGGTCTTACTTCAGAGGAAGTGGAAAAGATGAGCACCACTATTTTAGATTCTAGTGTGTTGACTTGGTATTATTCTTAGGTGTTTGGCTTTGAGGAAAGAGTTGAGAACTCTTGGGTCCATAAGCTTTTTTGTTTTGGATTCTTCTATTGTCCAAGGATAGCCCATCTGAAGGAATCCTTGACTTAGTGGTTGGGTCAAGATAAGATCACATGTTTAGTAGAATATGCCCATGTGGATGGATATTCCTTTATACTTTTTGACTTTATTTGAATTTTAGCCTAGTAACTTGAGTTACTCTAGTAATTAGTAACTTTGGTGCGTAACTATTTCACAAGTATATAAACAAGGGATGAAGAAGTACTCATCATCCTTTCATTTGCAATTATTTCTCTCTCATTGAGTTCTCTAGTGAGCAATGTCTTGAGTCTTGAGTGTTAGCCTTGGTGCAGTATGATAGAGTTGGGGTTCTTTGCATTCTTAGTCCATAGTGCATTTCCATAATAGCCATCAGAAGTTCATCTTGAGTGAGAGACAGGCCAGCTTACAAGTTAATTCTACAAAGTTGAGGTCTCATGCATGAGGAGTGTGAGAGCAACAAAAAGCATATTTGAGTGTTAAGACTCATCTTGGGAACATAAAAGGTCACCAAGAGTGGAAATTGAGGCTATGCAAGGTTCCCCAAGGGTTTAAGGTGATTGTAAGGGTGGATTTGAGGAAAAGAAAGTTTAAAATAGAATTTGAAGAGAGTGTTGAGAGGATCTAAAACCCTACACCACTCGGAGGAAAGAGTGAGTCTAGTGCTTTTTATGTGGAGAGAAGGGACATAAGGCAAGTTCATGTCCATTGATCTTTGAGAGAAAAATATTGAGAGAAAGGAGACGCTTACTTGACTTGGGTTTGCATGTTGGACCTTCTTCACCAAGAATGGGAGGGAGAAGATCTAAGACCAAGGAGTTGTGTGAGGTTTGTGGAGTGGAAGGACTTCCAAAAAGACATGAGTGTAGTGGAGTAAAAACATTTTTGGAGATTGTGGTGTAGGATCTTGGAGAGAGTCTTAGTAAAACTACAAAAATACTACCATCTTTATCAGCTAGTTCTCAAGATTAGTGATGGAGATAATATTTCAATTTATATAGATAAACTATCTATGAGGGTTTGATTAATATGCACTCTAGGATTTGATATTGCTATAGAAATCTTGGAGTAACCTAAACCTTTTGTATTCCCTAGGGTGGATTACTCTCAAATGGTGTTAGTCATGTACATACTCTATTAGTTATAGAGTGAGAGAAAAGAAAATTTGGGAGAAAAGAAAGATAATGAGGGGTTAAGATAGAGGAACTTCCAGTTTTCTTTGGCAAGGATGGAGAAGATGTGGAGGCCTTTGTGAGAGACTTCAAGAGAGCTTGCACATGAAACAATGAGAGGAGGAAGAATGAGTGGGCCTCATTATTACCAGATTTCTTTGAGGATGCAAAACTTACATGGTATGAGTCAAAATACCAAAAGAGAGAAAGAGAGAGTAGAGATGTACAAGAAGAGTCTTGGAAGAGTTTGATTTTAGCACTCATTGAAAACTTTCTTCTACATGAGAGTTATGAGAGATTGATGAGTGAGGTTACCTTTCTCAAACAAGGAGATGGAGAGAAAGTGAGAGTCTATGTAAAAAGAGTAGAGAAGTTAGGGTCCAGACTTTGCATAGTGTTGAGGAAGGGTGAAGATGATGTGGAGACTACTATGATTTTCATAGGGGCTATATTCACCAAGAATTTTGTGGGAGGGTTGAGATCACAAATTAGAAGTAAGGTGAGATATGAGAAAATTTCTTCCAAGGTTGAAGCTATCAAGATTGCAATTTGTATGGAGGAGAGTTTGGAAGGGGATGAAAGTGACTTGGTGGTAAAGGAGGTTGTGCATCCTCCTCAAGGCTATAAGTATGGGGGAACTTCTGATACTTTGGTGGAAAGGGTTGCATCACAAGTAGCAGTTGCTCTAGTTCTTGCAACTCTACCAAAAGATCCACTTCAAACCATCACAGAACAACTTGCAGATCTCAAGATTAATATAGTGCAACTATGGGAGAAGAGAGAGGTGGATCAAAGTATAGAGAGAGGGCCTAGGATTTATGGAAGCTATCCATATAAAGGAGGCCAACCAGCTAACAATTTCAATGAAAGAAAAGTTTTTGGTTGTGGAGGAAGAGGCCACATCCAAAGGAATTGCCCAAATTCCACTTACCATAGATAAAGGGATTATGAGGGAACCAATAGAGGGAAAGAGCGAGGTAGTGAAATACAAGTGGCTCCTAGTCCAAAAAAGGTAAGGAGATAGCATCCATAGATGTGGTTGAGAGCAAGTTAGAGAAGGGAGAGTGCTCAAACTCCAAAAGTCTTAATTTCAAGCTTTTAGCTCAAGAGAAGAAGAGAGCTCGTTTTGCAAAGGATGTACATTCTTCTCAAGGATTTACTCATAGTAAGGATACTCCTATGTCTATTAGAAGCACTTGCACCTCAATACCATAAACAACAAAGAATCCAAAGAAGAAGTTGGAGATGGAAGATTTCTTCATCTCAAAGCAACAATGAAACTACAATGTGTTGGAGGATGTTGATAATCACAAGGCTAACATCACAATGGGTCAACTGATTGCTTTGAACCCTACCTTGAGAAAAAGAGCTTAAAGCTGGTTTGAGTTCTACAAGGAGCAAGAGGAAGAAGAAGGCAAAAACTCCAGTTTCAATGGGGGTGGTGGATGCCAAACTAGCACCATGGAAGGCTTGTGAGTATGCCTCCAAGATTGATGTGAGAGTGAATAGTCACAACATCAAGGATGCATTGGTTGATGGAGGATCAACAGTGAATGCCATGTTAGAAAGGTTGATGAAGAAGTTGGGTATGATATCCTCTAGACCTTCAACATTTGTAGTGAGCATGGCAAACAAGTAACAAGTTTGACCAGTAGGGGTGATGAATAAGGTGGTAGTTTTAGTTATGGGAGTTCAAAATCTCATGACTTTCCAAAGTCTTGAAGAATTCAAGCTATGATTTTCTTCTTGGGAGGCCATGGTTGAGAGCAACATGCACAAACTGATCTATGGCACAAAGAGTTCTTGAGGATTGGGAAATCAAACTATTGAGTTATAATGCTATCACTAACACCACCAATACTTCACATTCACATACACCATCTTCTGATTATTGGCAATCAAATTCAAAAGAAGGAGCTTCAAGTGTGGACACAAGTATGGAAGAAGAGATTCTATGGAGGAAGATGAATCTGAACTTGATTTAGATGTGTATCCCTTGTGTGCTATGGATTTTTCACCTAAGCCAAAGGTTTTGAAGGACCCAAATAAATCACCAATAACACTTGAGGAGATAAAGAGGAGGTTATCTACCCTCAAGTATGGTCCAAATACTACCAAGGAGGAGAAGATGAGATTTGAGGACATTTTCCGCATGCTCATCCATGTGTTTGCTTTCAATTACAAGGATCTAAAGGAAGTCACATTGGAGGAGCAAAAGATTGAGGTGGAGTCACATGCAAGACTAGTATGCCAAAAGCAATGTTGCATTAGTCCATCAATATCTCTGGTTGTGAAGGAGTAGAATGATAAGCTCAAGGAGGCCAGATTTATCTTTGAGGTGGAGAATTAAGAATGGGTGTCTCCAAATGTGATTGTGAAGAAAAAGAATGACAAGCTTTGGATATATGTAGATTACAAGAAGCTCAATGTTGTTACTAAGAAGTACTATTACCCTTTGCTATTCATTGATGAGATCTTGGAGGAGGTTGCAGGTCATGAGAGGTACAATTTTGGAGATGGTTATAATGGGTATAACCAAATCAAGATTGCACCAGAGCATCAACAACTCCCACCACATTCACCACACCTTGGAGGACTTATGATTTCAAGGTCATACCTTTTGGGCTTTGCAATGCTCCAACCATATTCCAACAATTCATGAACAAGGTGTTTGAACCTTTCATTGGAAAATTTGTAAGAGACTTCATTGATGACTTTTGTGTCTATGAGAGCAAGGAGGAGCACTTTGAGCACCTGATCAAGGTCTTGCAACGCTTGGATGAAGCAAATGCATCACTCAACCCAAAGAAGTGTATTTTTGGTTATGAAGAAGGTCTACTTTTTAGGGCACATCAACTCCAAGGATGGAATTACAGTTGACCTTGAGAAGGTGAGGAAAATATAAGACCTTCTATTCCCTTCAAGCTTGACAAAGTTATGCTAATTCTTGGGGATGGTTGGGTACTATAGGAGGTTCATCTTCTCATTTTCCAACAAAGCTTATGCATTGACCATCTACATGAAGAAGGGTGTAGAATACATGGTAATTTTAGAGGACAAGGAGACTCTCAAAGCTTTTGAGGAGCTCAAGCAATCCCTTGTTGTAGATCCAATTCTTGCTGAACCTGATTGGGGTAAGCCTTTCATCCTCTACACTAATGATTCCAATGTAGCTATAGGATGCACTCCTAGTCAATTAGACCAAGATGGGCATGATCATCCAATAGCTTATGCTAGTAGGCAAATGGTTTTAGCAGAAAAGAACTACTTTGTTATGGAGAGAGAAAGGTTGGCAGTGATCTTTGGTCTTATGTAGTTTAGACACTTCTTGAAAGAAAAACCACCATTGTCATGGATCAGAAGGCTTTGAAGTACATCTTCAAGAATCCTAATGTGGAAGGGAGGCTAGCAAGGTGGATGATACTCTTGTTTGAGTATGACTACACCATTGAGGATAGGTTAAGGAAGAAACATAAAAATGTTATTATATTATCTAGGGCCTATGATCATGATGGAAATGAACCAATGGATGATTCTTTCTTGAATCAGGAGCTCATGAAAATCTTAATCACTCAAGAGGTTCCAATGGAATACAAGGAGATTGTAGACTTTGTTACAAGAGGTAACTATCCAGAAGGGATGCATGCTAGGGAGAGGAAAGCCCTTGCAGTAAGATCTAGACCTTACACAACAATGGAGGATATTCTTTTTCACCAAGGAGCAGATGGTCTACTTCAAAGAGCAATGGATAAGGAAGAGTCTATCTTACTCATAAAGGATCTACTCAGATTTGAATCCTGGCCCCAAAAGCACAATCATGAAATCTTGTCTCAAAATGTAAATCTCTTTGTTTGAACCCCATCCTACCCCATGTAATACCAAGGATTAGCCATATGATCTAGATGTGAAATTCGGTTTGGTAACATCTAGAATGATGTTATACATGATGGTCAAAATAGATCAGATAGAAGTATCACCAAAAGAGTACTTCTACTAATAGGGCAGAAACTGAAATAGACTTGAGAACCTTAGAACCAATAGCTAAACATATGATTTAAAGGTGAGAATTGGTTTGGTAACATCTGGAAGGATGTTACACATGATGGGCTAAACAGATCAGAAAGAGGTATCACCAAAAGAGGACTTCTACTAATAGAGTAGGAATCGAAATATGCCTGAAATCTTTGAAGGCAATTTCGGAGGCCTAAACGGATGAATTAGGCCTCAAAAATGTGCAAATTTCCCCCCAACAGAGGAAGGGCTGGCCTTCCCTCCCCCTGGTTTGTCTTGTTGAGAGCTTTCCAATGGTACCTTACTCATGTGATTATGAGATTCCTACAAGAAGATTCCCTAAAAGATTCCCTCCGGTCAAAGCTCGTTTGACCAACCAGATAGGACCTAGACCAGACAGGTCACCCATCCAAGTAAGTAATCCAAGGGTGGAGCTTGCTGACATGTCACCTATCTGTGTCCCTAATCCTATGGTGGAGCTTCCTTGGAGGAGATCCTCTTTGTCTATATAATAAAGAGAAGGTGCTCCCTTGGGGCATCGAATGTTTGAGTGTGCAATCTGTGTTTTCTCTCTTCTCTTGTCCTCGGAGTATTACAATGGTATCAGAGCGAGTGTTCTAGTCCAAGAGAGTGGATCACCCCTCTTGGAATAGCACGAACTACTGAAACTGAGTAATTTGAGGTGGAGAACATAGAGTAATCGTTAGACTTAGGAAGGACTTTAGAGAGCGGATGGGATGGATGCGCTGGGGGGACAATTTCCCGCACCTAGCTTTCCATTCTCAAACCCATTCCACATCAAGGTTATGTACATCCAGCGTGAGCAGATGAGAGTATCGCTAGTTTATCACTTTGGTGCGGAATTCATGGACAAAGTGATGAACTCACCAAACCCGGTGATTCTACTTGTGGTGATATATGACAGAGAGTGGGATTTGACGATCTACATTCTATTATGATAATATGGATATGAATGTCCCAAATCCTTTCCCTTTCAACACTCAAGTAGAAATCTATTATGTAGTGAGGCCGAAATTGATGTTTAGAGATTTTGTGGTTAGGAATTTTGGCGAGGAGTATTATCAATGAGTGATAGCTTCTAAGGTCCCAATGGTAGTTCCGATAGTTCGTGCGCCTTCCAGAGTGATTATATTGACTCTGTATTGAAGTAGACATTAGCAATTGGGTGTTGCAGGAACCATGGATCCGCAGTTGCAAGAGCTGGTGCAAGGAATGCAAGGGATGTTGAATGAATTTCAAGAGATTAAGATGACCATGGAGACATTGCAAAGTCAAGTGCAGATCCTCAGGAACAATCAAGCCATGCAAGAAGAAGAGATGTCTCAAAACCCAATACCTACGACTGAAGTACTTGGAGAGGCACCCGTGCCTACGAACCCTATCAACGATGAAGTCACATTGCTACTCCGGATGAAGAAGACCTACAACATTGAGCCTTACAAGAGGCAGCGTACGATGGGAGTAGTGGAGAATTGGATCTCAAGAATGAATCAATATTTTCAATTGTTTTCAACAGAGATCATAGAGCATGCTGCAGGCGTGTTTGCATGTGGATACTTGACCGATAAAGCCCTCACATGGTATGATGCTTGGGAACGATCCATGCTGGCAGAGAGAAGGGAGGTCACATGGATAGCAATGCAAGAAGGACTGCTCAAGAATTTCCAATTGGTGGATTCTGTGCAAATGGCTCGAACCCGACTATGGGGATTGAGACAGAAGAATAGCGTACAAGAGTATGTGGAGGCATTTTTGGATCTACAAGTTGCAATTACCGACATGAGTCCAGCAAAGGCTCTCGACAATTTCAAACGAGGGTTGAAAGAGCGGATTCGCCAAGAAGTCATGGTGCAAAACCCTCGCACGGTATTTGAAGCTATTGCTTGTGCGCAGAGAATAGTCGGAGCATTAGGTGGAGGTGAAGGAGTAGTTCCACCTCAACATTATCAGGCAGAAATGCCACACATGGGTGGACCAGTATCGATGGAATTGGGCAACCTTTGATTTCGGGATCGAGGAGCACGGCCGCTTCAAGGAGAGCGGAGACGGGTAGAAGAACGAAGAGATGGAGTCCCACAAGGAGAAGGGACTCAAGGAGAACAACGCCGTTGTTATAATTGTGGCCGTATTGAGCACATATCGACCAATTGTCGCACTCGTTTCCCTAGAAGCCCTCGGCCTTCGTACAAGCGATCTTTGAACAACATGGAGAGGCACATTGAAGAGGAGGAGGCGGAAACCACTTTGGAAAACAAAGATCGCTAGTAAATGTACCTCGCGGCCTTACTGGCTCAATAAGGAAGCAGAGAAGCAAGGGAAGGAAGAAGAATAATGTGCAAAGATCCCGAAAGGCAACCTCACAATTGATTGTCATGAATGGAATCCTAGAAGGTAATCAAGTGAGAGTATTAATAGATCCGGGAGCAACAGAGAATTTCTTGTCTTGCTCTATTGCAATAAGCTTGGGAATGGATCTAGAGAGAGATGGAAGTGAAGAAGTAGAGTTACCAAATGGGCAAACAGAGAGGATTGAATCATTACCTAGACGGGTAACCCTCTCTATAGGAGAATATCAAGAAGCAATTGAGTGGCGAGTGATATAGTTAGCCCGTTATGATGCAATTTTAGGCATGCCATGGATGGAGCAATACAACCCAATGGTGGATTGGAGGAAGAAAGTAGTGAGAACCCACAAATGGTCAATCATTGGGGTTAAAGAAAAATCACATAGGCAGAAACTGCCTCTATATGTCGTAGGGATGACAACTGTCACTAAGATCGATAGATGTTTTATGGGTCTAATAAGAGAAGTCCAGAGTGCACAACTCACTTGACAAATTCTTGAGAAATTGAAGGATGTGGTGGATGAGTTTCAAGATGTCTTTCCCAATGATCTACCCTCATGATTACCACCTAAAAGGCGAGTAGATCACAAAATAGAGACACTCCCGGGGAAGACACCTCCTTGTAAGGCCCCATATCGCCTATCACCTCATGAGTTGGAGGAGTGTAAGACTCAAATTGAGGAGATGCTACAGAAAGGGTTCATCCAACCTAGCGTATCACCATATGGGGCCCCTGTCTTGTTTGTGAAGAAGAAGGATGGTACAATGCGCATGTGCATTGACTATCGGGGTCTCAATAAGCAAACAGTGAAGAACAAATACCCCTTACCTCGCATGGATGACCTGTTTGATCAACTCCATGGAGCGAGATACTTCACCAAACTAGACTTGCGGAGCGGTTACAATCAAATCCAAATTGCAGAGGAGGATGTGTACAAAACTGCCTTTCGAACCAGGTATGGCCACTTTGAGTATCTTGTGATGCCTTTTGGCCTCACCAACGCGCCTGCCACTTTCATGAGCCTAATGAATGACATATTTCGTCCATACTTGGATAAGTCTGTTATCGTCTTCTTGGATGATATCTTAGTATATAGTAGCACGATCATAGAACACAAACAACATCTACGAGAGGTCCTCCAGATTCTAAGACAGAATCAGTTGTACGCCAAAATCTCAAAGTGTGAGTTTGGCAAGTCGGAAGTAGACTACTAAGGGCATAGAGTAAGTGCAGAGGGAATTCAAGTATTGATAGATAAAATAGAGGTCATTCAAAAATGGAGTGCCCCAGAAGATCAGACTCAACTTAAGAGCTTCTTGGGGTTGACGGGATTCTATCGTAGATTTGTCAAGGACTTCTCCAAGGTTGCACAGCCTTTAACGACACTACTTGGCAAGGAGAAGAAGTGGACATGGGGAACTGCACAAGAGTTGGCCTTTCAAGAATTGAAGGCCGCCTTGCTACATGCACCAATCTTGAAGTGGTATGACCCAAAATGTCCAATCAAGTTGGCTACGAATGCATCAAGCGTAGCAATAGGAGCAGTCCTACAACAAGAGTGGCATGACAGATGGTATCTAATTGCATATTTCTCTCGAAAGTTGTTACCGACAGAGCACAACTACCACACCACAGAACAAGAAGAGCTGGCCATCATTCTAGCAACCAAGCATTGGAAGCACTACCTGGGCAAGAAGGCATTTGTAGTAGAGACAGACCACAAACCTCTAGTCTACCTCGAGACGCAGAAGGATCTATCTCGTCGCCTAATTTGGTAGGCAGAGTGGCGACAACGCTTCAACATGACAATCACTTACGTGGAAGGTAAGAAGCAACTTGCAGATGCATTCACCCGCATGCCAATGGCCAACAACTTGGTGGCAGAGGTTAAGAATAACCCTGAATTCTGGCAAGAGATTCTAGCTGCTACAAAAACTGATCCACAGATTGTAGAAGCGCAATTGTCCAAAGGTGTCACCAGCACCCAAGGACTCACCTTTCGGGAGGGCCGATTGTGGATCCCAAATGTCTCAAAATTACGCACCACCATTCTAGCGGAATGTCATGATTCGGCCATTGCAGCTCATGTCGGAGTCGACAAGACCTTGGAGGCAGTCAAGCGCCATTACTATTGGCCCAAGATGAGCAACGACGTGATGGACTATGTGCGTAGCTGCCTACTTTGTCAACAGAACAAAGCTTCTAATCAAGCTCCTACAGGGCTCCTTCAACCTCTTCCCACTCCTACCCAACATTGGGAACAAGTGAGTATGGATCTCATCTGTGAATTACCCAAGACCACCTTAGGGTTTGACTCCATTGTGGTCTTTGTGGACCGGCTCAGCAAAATGATTCATGTACGCCCTACCACCAAGGAGGTGACCGCTCCACAACTAGCTCAACTATACTTAGATGCAGTCTTTGCTCACCATGGCTTGTCTAGAGTACTCATCATCGATAGAGGCACCCAATTCACCCGTTTGTTTTGGCGGACACTCTTTGGTTTCTTCAAAACCAAGTTGGCCATGTCTACAGCTTACCACCCACAAACAGATTGCCAAACAGAGCGGGCTAATTACACGATTGAAGACATGTTACGCGGCTTCACCTTAGAAGAGCAAGAGAGGTGGGACACCCTACTACCGTTGGTGGAATTTGCTCACAACAATTCAGTGAATGCCTCCACCTAGGTCACTCCGTTCTTCCTCATGTATGGGAGCATCCCTTCACACCTTCTAGCTTGATGAAGATCCGTCCAATGACTACCAAGGTTGATGCAGTCAACACATTTGTTTCTAGAATCCAACAAGGTGTGGAGAGCGCCAAGCACAGGTTACAGATTGCACAAAATCAACAAAAGCAGTATGCTGATGCACACCGTAGGCACATGGAGTTCAATGTTGGGGATCAAGTGTGGCTATCGACAACCAACCTCACATGAGTTGGATCTTGTAAGCTCAGACCTCGTTTTATTGGGCCTTTCTTGATTCTTCGTCGCATCGGTGCTGTGGCCTATCACCTTGAGCTACCACCACACATGAAGATCCATCCAGTGTTCCATGTCTCCCTATTACACAAATATGCTCCCCGATCTGGGGAAGGTACTTCCACACAGGACATTCGACCTTGTCCGACAGTCATTGATGGCACAAAGGAATATGAAGTGGAGCGGATTCTCCAAAAGCGCATGCGTGGTACTCGCCATCCGCGGGTGGAATATCTAGTACAATGGAAAGGTTACCCCCTCTATGAAGCAACCTGGGAACCCGCTGCCAATTTGGCACATGCACCGGTGTTGGTGCAAGCATTTGAGCAACAATTGCACAACGAGGACGTTGCGTCTTAAAAGGAGGGAGGTCTGTAATACCAAGGATTAGCCATATGATCTAGATGTGAAATTCGGTTTGGTAACATCTAGAATGATGTTATATATGATGGTCAAAATAGATCAGATAGAAGTATCACCAAAAGAGTACTTCTACTAATAGGGCAGAAACCGAAATAGACTTGAGAACCTTAGAACCAATAGCTAAACATATGATTTAAAGGTGAGAATTGGTTTGGTAACATCTGGAAGAATGTTACACATGATGGACTAAACAGATCAGAAAGAGGTATCACCAAAAGAGGACTTCTACTAATAGAGTAGGAATCGAAATATGCCTGAAATCTTTGAAGGCAATTTCGGAGGCCTAAACGGATGAATTAGGCCTCAAAAATGTGCAGATTACCACCCCCCCAATGAAGGAAAGGCTAGCCTTCCCTCCCCCTTGGTTTGTCTCGTCGAGAGCTTTCCAACAGTACCTTACTCATGTGATTCTGAGATTCCTACAAGAAGATTCCCTAAAAGATTCCCTTCGGTCAAAGCTCGTTTGACCAACCAGATAGGACCTAGACCAGACAGGTCACCCATCCAAGTAAGTAATCCAAGGGTGGAGCTTGCTGACATGTCACCTATCTGTGTCCCTAATCCTATGGTGGAGCTTCCTTGGAGG
The DNA here is from genome assembly GCA_948567375.1 of Lunularia cruciata. Lineage (NCBI taxonomy): Eukaryota > Viridiplantae > Streptophyta > Marchantiopsida > Lunulariales > Lunulariaceae > Lunularia > Lunularia cruciata. Next base: position 53,598,183 of record OX419755.1, on the reverse strand, counting down.
AGATCCTCTTTGTCTATATAATAAAGAGAAGGTGCTCCCTTGGGGCATCGAATGTTTGAGTGTGCAATCTGTGTTTTCTCTCTTCTCTTGTCCTTGGAGTATTACACCCCACCACACTCTTGAACTTGGTTTTTCTACACTACTACTCAAAGAAAACTTGGGACCCTGAATGGTATACCCTTTTGAAACTTTGAATTGTTGAACTTTTCAAAATTCACTAAGCTGAATTGCTCCCATAGAAATGCTTGAATGTGAAATCTACTTACAAGAAGTAGGGTTTATATATCACCCAATTGACAAATTATTCATATAAATTGCACTCACTAAATGAGTATTTCATGAAGAAGAATCATTGTTTGATGAGAAAATATACAAATCATGAGTGGCAACATGCATCACACCACCTTGTCAACTAGTGCACCTGATCATTACATAAGAGGAACACCTTTAGGCATCCCCAAGCACTATTATGTGGCAACGGCCGGGCAACTTTGAGCACCAACAAGAGATACCCATCTAAATACACTTGTACAGGCAGCTCCCAGAGCCTCCCAACGTCTATGGGTGATGTCAATCGGCACCACTCTTACCAACCACCATGCCAAAATACACCAATGTCCTCCATCAAGTTTTCTATAGCACTTTGGACGTCAGCCCGTGCCATCCAAGGACTTTCAGTGTTTTGGGCTTCATCCAACAATACCTATCAACTTTGAGTGTACCCTCGGTTAGGCATCATCAAGCGCCACCAAGTGTCTGTAGGTGTGAGCACAATCTTGCATTTGAGAGCAAAATAATTTTTGAAATGTTGGGGTTTGTCAAGGCAAGCAACATATGAAAATGTTTTTAAAATTATGGAAGAAATACAAAAAACATTACATACAAAATATGAAAATTAGAAGAATGATATTTTTATTATATAGAAATATGATTTCATTTCATTCCAATATATGATCCACATGATGAGCATGGCATTGTTGCATCACCATGGACCTACTTTCTTCTCTACCAAGCTCTATTCCATTAAAAGTCATATTTGAATCTATTTGATTTTCTTCTATAAATCCGTTGTCATCCTCTAACCAAATGTCACACATATTGATTAAGAAGTTATGTAAAATAATACAAACTGAAATCCACTTTAACAAATATGTTTTTCTTCTATTATCTTTAAATTGCACTCTAAGCTCACAAAGAGAATTCAATCTAGCTTTCAATACTCCTATACAATGCTCATTTATCACCCTTGCCTTTGCCAAATATTTGTTGAACTCTTGCTTGTCCTCAGTTTGGGCCTGCTTGAATGCTAGGACAAGGTGATGCATGAGTACAAAACCAGAATCACCTAAAAGGTACTCTTTGGATTCAAAACTACGACACCTCCCTCTTTGGTTCAAATCATTCCAGAGTGATGATTTTTTCAAACAAGTCATATTGTGATATGATCCTAGCATTCCTTCAGATAAACAAATCAACCGCAAACCTTAAATTCAGTCATGCAATAATAAAATCATGAGAATTTACAAATAGGAGCACCAATGCTAATAGACAAACCAACCACAAACATCTAATACAGTCATGCAATAATAAAATCTTGCAAATGTACAAAGAGGAGCACCAATGCTAATAAACAGATCAAAAGAACAAAACAAAATATAGAACATTTACCTCTCGTAAAATGTATAATTCTCCTTTTATTGTTGTAAATCACTTGACCATTTATGGAATATGAGCACTTTTTGCTGAAATATATTTCTCCATCCATTGTGGGTCAAGCTGCAAGAGGAAACAATGTTCCATCCAAACTAACACAACCAAGGAAACCTTTTTTTGCAAAAAAAGTGAATATTCTTCTCCTCTCTTTGTGCTCATGCCATGCAACTTGACTCCTCATTAAATCTAGTATGGCAATCATAACTCATTAGTAAAGGCAATTGTTGAACCTACACTAATGCACCAAATGTTTAACCTCCTCACAACAGATGCTCCATTACCTTGATGCCCAAATGTATCAAGAGCTAGAGCTACTTGGAGCCACACTGGTGTTTGCTCCCGTCGGAAGGAGCTTTTCAAAAATAGTGTGTGATCTAATCAAATCTACCAAGGTTGCAAAAGAATTAACATCCACTTTTGTAAGATGGAAAAAGTCCTTCCGCTCTAGATTTCTAAAATACTTTGTCACAAATTCTTGACTATGAGTATAACTTGAGGTTCTTGAGGTATCTATGTAACTTGAAGTAACTTGAGGTTCTAGTTATCTATGCGTATGTGCAAACTTCCATCCACTAATAAAAAATTCTAACATACCTAAATCAAGTTCTCCATCTTCATCTTCTAGTCTTTGCATCGAGATCTCCAAATCTAATTGTATACATTTTCTTATGTTTTGAATTGATTCTCCACAAGTGCACCCTCTCTGCATGTTATATTATTCTCTGTCCTCCTCAAGTCTTTAATAACCAAAAATAACACTTGATCTACCATGCTCTACTCTTCTCACTGCAAAGATGGTGACTGCACAATGCACAAGTTTGCAAGATAAGAATTACATTCCAAACTAGTTTTAAGTAATGAAATTGAGAATCTTTATGCTCTGCTGATAAGAATTACATTCCTAACTAGTTGAACAATGAATTTTTAAGTAATGAAATTGAGAATCTTTAGACCTTCACACAACCCGCATTAATATTCCCACTTCAAATGAAATTCACTCCCCCTCTTCCCATAACAAGCATTAATCTTCTACTATTCTGCATCAGTTTTCTCCTTCTCGTCCTCTCCCGCGGTTCATCTCCATTCTCTCTTGTACATCACCTATCTTCGTGGCCCCTTCAGCGGCCACCTCTGTCACCCTAACTTAACTTCCCACTTTATTACCACTACCCACTTTGGCGGCCACCACTTTCACCCTAATGTGTATTAATGCACTACGGAGAGACAATGGACAACTAATGTGGTAATGAATGCATTACGGAGAGACAACGGACAACTCGATAACCTTTATTTTCTATGAACCACCTATTACGGAGTTTGCTAATTCACCGGAACTCCGTAGCGATAGCGAGACCTTTTCTTCCTCCAACCCGCACCCTGTATCAATTTGTCAACGCTTGGTAATAAATTATAAAGAAATATACATAGCTTAGTAAAGCTATTATTGAAACCCCCTAATAGGAGCATTCACACACCATAACGGCTTCCGCTCTCCTCAACCTCTATCCATATCCATGGGATGGCGCCACTAAAGACTTCGAACTTTTCTTTTGGTTCCGGTTAAAGGGGACTTGCATAGCTCGGATATCTTAGGTGCGGTAGGGCAGATTTCTCATACATACTCTATTGGGGCTTAGCACCATATTACCTTTTTTTTCTCTCCCTTGTACGGCTTGATGGGGTCTTCCCATCCTTCTTTTTTACTGCGCGGTCGCTTTTTTTCTGTTAAAGAGGAAAGACTTCTATAAGATATTATTTATATAAGTTTACCTCCTCACAGAAGGAACTATGTAACGGACTTCGAGGGATAGAACCTGCGTCCGTCAAGTACAATCCGTCCAACATGTCAAATGGATTTTGTCGTATTCGGCAGAAGGAAGAAAAGAACCCATCTGCTAAATCCTTACGATTCAACGAGACTGTACTTGGCCAGAGTGCAGGGGTTTAGGGTTTAGGAGCGAATTCGTGCACTACTGCGCCAACTGCTTCCAAGTCCGTCCATAATTGCTCTACAGAATCAGCCAAAATGCGAGACAATGTGGAAAGGAAGAAGTCTAAGTTGAAATCGAAATCGAAATCGAAATCGACTTCGAAATCGGTGTCCTTCGTGCAAACTAAGAAGCTTGGAAATGATCTGCTGACCTCCAGGAGTTACGTGAATAATGCTCCAGTTCTTCTCACTACTCTTTCTGATTCCAGTGTTCCTAACCCTAATCGAGCAGAGGCTCTGCGTTCTCTGCAAGCGTTCTTCGTTTCGCTTCTGAAGGCCGGTAAATTGTTTCCAGCCCGAACCAAGGAGGCAGCTGATGTCGAAGTTGGTCGGAAAGATGGAGGAGAGCAGGAAGCTGTGTATCGAATGTGGATCTGGAGCAAGTATCAAGAGTTTCGTAAGGCCATTTTCCGGATTGCCAAGGAAGAAAACGCAACTAGTTTACAGGTGCAGAGTCGCTCTACCCACTGCTCTGAGATCGTCCGAATTCCACCACTGTAGTTAAATTCCGGATTTTTTGAAGATTAATTGCATCAGCCCGCTTCCCTTTTTTTCATTTCGTTGCTCATCGCAATGATATTTTCCAGGTAGAAGCTGTAAACACGTGGATGGACTTGGTTCGGGACGAGAAGCCAGGGGAGTTCAACAATACCCTCTACTTCAGGCTATGTGATGCAATGGTATAACTTGAATCTCTATCATTTGGATGGTGTGGATTTTGAGGTCTGGCAATCTGATTCAAATTCGTGTCACATTTCAGCAGTGATCAAATACTTCAAGCACCATCTTCTCTGCAGGTCCGATGTAAGGAGTTGAATAACGAAATTCTTCAGATGTTGATCAAGAAATATTTTAAGTATAGTGATGTCAGATACTACACCTACGCCAATTTGGAAACATTAATTTCAAAGCGTGTAAAGAAGAATGAAGAAGGTACAATCTAGCTACAAACCAGTCATTTCGCTTGCGTTTTATCTGCTTCTTTCTAATTTTTTTAGGAATTTTTGGTATTCCTCCGATTTGATCTTTGCTGTTATAAGCCCTCTTCGGATATTAATACTGGGTTCAGGCATGTGGATGCTACTCTGTTGTTCACTTAACCAAGCCACGATATGCACGGCTTCAATCTTAGAGCCAAGGTTCTGACTACCTCCTCACACAGGACTCCTCTTTAACAGCTTTCTATAACCTTTTTGGTTCTCTTTCTGTCTGGCAGATGACGAACCAGTATCTAGCGATGAGGATCAGGATGATTGTAGTATCAGCATCAGGTACTGATCAATCGGATTGTTCCTCGTATTACAGTACTAAGCAGTAGCACATGCAATCTGGGGAGGTGGAATGGTACTAGGTCCTGCTGAGTCTGCCTACATGTTACAACAAATTGTATTCTTCCTCTGAAATGCGTTTGGACCTCGTGATTTGGTTGCAGTACGCACTCGTTTGTCCGTAATGCATATGACGTCTTAGCAAGTCTTCCATCCCCATCCAACGACGAGAAGAAGGATACCGATGTTGTTCAGGAGCTTTGGAGCAACCCTCTTGGTGTGGATCCACTCCTTTCTTATGTTTGTTAGGAATATCTCGTGTATTAAATTGAGTTTGATTTCTTTGTATATTGTCATATTGTCAAATTCTGCTTTCTTGTTCCTTTAATGAGTTTCTCAATACTCGTTACATCAGTCTGTTGTCAGTTGTTCTTTCTGTTGGTGTTGACGCTGTCCGGGTATTTGTTTACGCAGACGAAGATGAAAGGGCCGCCACAATGGGAAGTAAGGGAGGGAAACTTAAGAAGGACAAGGCGAGTTCTAGCAAAACCGTAAGTGTCACACTCACTTATACTGAGATGATCGTCCAAGGAACTGTTCTTGCATTATTTTAGTGTCAAACTGCGCTGTGTAAGTGGAAAGGTTCATTATCATGTCGTGAATACTCGAACTGTAAAAACTCATACTTCATAAAAGTTCCTTCAACACTATTAATCTCATCTACCATGGAAGATGCTGTTATAGAGTTGTTCAGAAAGATGCACTTCGACAGCTGTTTTTTCTACTGCTTGAATATACGTTTCTTATGTGGCAACGTACTCGCAGAAACTCAGCAAGCCTACCAGTGTGAAGAAACAGAAGCTTATATTCGGGAAAGCCTGGCTGTCTTTTTTCAAGCTCTCACTGCCTATAGATATTTACAAGAAGGTTTGTTTTGTTTGTGCTTAAGTTCTTCCTCCAAATTGAAATGGTGTGTTTTCCCAATTTCATCCCGATTTCATCTTTTGCTCTTGTGTGTAGATTAGAGCGGAATGGTTATGTCATGAGTGGACCAATCATTAATATGTTATGTTTCTTCAGGTTCTCGGACGATTGCATCAACAGGTCATCCCATTTATGGGCAATCCTATTCTTCTCAGGTACATAATGTGTTTGTATTATGAAATACCAAGAGTTTCTATCATTCACTTCAACATTCTGCAAGAAATTGTATCTGAACTCCTTCTGGGCTACCAAATCTAGTGGAGATTTGTGACCAGTATCAATACTCCCCCCCTAGATCTCTGTAACAATGCGCTGAATTTGATCAACAAACATCTGTATAATTAGATGCGTCGCGTTGCCCCAACGGTAAGGTACTCATTGTTTCTCAAGCTGCGTTGGCGAAAATGGAGTCTATCTTGCGAATCAATAGCCGCCTCACTTCTCACATAACCTGTTTGTCATACAGTGATTTTCTTACACAATCATATAACGTTGGGGGCCTCATCAGTGTTATGGCTCTTAGTAGCCTTTTCATTCTGGTTACAGCCCATGGCCTGGAGTATCCTGACTTCTACAACAAGCTCTATGCCCTCTTGGAGCCCTCAATATTTGTTGCAAAACATCGATCTCGCTTTTTTGAGGTTATTGCAAAGCGTTTACTCTTTTGCATTAGTTTCTCGATTCCATTGAAGTTCTCCGCTAGACCAATTTTATCTCGAATCTTTGTATAGAAGAACTTGCAGCATATGTGTGAGGGCCATTCAAAGCCCTTCCACCTAAGGTAGATATAGTACTGTGGGTCGCGGAGTACAACCTGGTAGCCTCGTTCTTTTGGAACATTTTGTAATTGACTCCAAACATTCCAATTCTTATATACTGATGTATGATTCATTCTTCCATTCTCAGCTGCTGGACGCATGCCTCAAATCTTCTCATTTGCCGGGATACCTGGCTGCCGCATTTGCGAAGAAGTTGGCTCGGCTTGTGCTTTCTGCTCCACCATCAGGAGCCGTTGTGGTGATCGCCTTGATTCACAACATCCTCAGACGGCATCCGTCTGTCAACTGTCTTGTCCATCGGGTATGCCTTTGTCATTGGACCTGATTCTCCTTTGTCCCGTCCTGGATCCGTGTTTCGTTGAGCTGGTCATGCAATTTATAACTCCCACGTTCTTTTGGAGTCATTTTAATTATTGATTCGGGGGTTTGCAATCAATATGTTGTTACAGGACAGCAGTAATGCTATTACTGCAGCAGTCGTGAAATCTGGAGCAGATGGAGAAGAAAATACAGAAAACTTGTCAGACCAATCAAAGGATAAAATCATCGAAGGAAAACTTGGAGTGGATCCTTTCCGAGCAGATGAAACTGATACTGCAATGTGCGATGCCCTAAGTGAGTTAAATATCTTTCTTTCTGGTTGGACTCTATGGAGATATTCTGCCTACCTGAGGTCTAAACAGGGGATTTTTCTGCTGATTGTTTGTCATACAGAAAGTTCGTTATGGGAAATAGAGACTTTGCGACGGCATTATTGTCCAGCTGTTTCAAGGTAACCCTTTTCTGAAGTTACACAACTCTAGCTTTTGTTTAACATTCTGTTCCTCTTGTTTGAGGGCATCTATATCTTTACCAGAGTTATTTTCCAGTCTGTTTTATATTGAGATAATTGTTTCTCTATGCAGGTTCGTTGAGTCTTTGGAAACAGATCTAACGGTTCGCTCAAAGACAACTGAGGTGTCCATATCCGATTTTAGTTCCACCTCCTACGCAACCATATTCAACGAAGAGGTATATCCTAACTTAGAGCCATGTTGCTGAACTTTCTGCGTGTATCAGCCCTCCAAGCAGGCAAGCTTGCACAAGCCTGATGAAGTTCTTTCCAATCCTCGTCTCTGATCATAAGAGTCCTCCAATCCAGAGTTGAAGTCTCGTTTCATTGCTCATTTGTTAATGAGCCTGTGATTGTATAATAAGGGGTCTTGAGCCTACATTGGATCTGTGTGCATCTGGAAACTACTATTTCATGCATAAATAATGGGTGCTTCGTATTTCTTGGGGACTGGATACTGGTGGATCTGGTCATTTGTGACGCTTTGTTGTGGTTCTTCTCCGCGTTAAGGCATATATTAATGGCAATTGCACTTGATACTACTTGCAGGTTGGGCGAAGGTTGAAAGCAGTGCCACTTGCTTTCTATCAGACAGTTCCAAGCACGCTGTTCGCTGAGAACTCTTTTGAGGGTTGGAGCTTTAAAGATGCGGACATCACCCTTACCAAGGCTGCTGAGCAGATCAAGACAAAAGAAATTGACGGTAATAAAGAGGCCATGGATGAAGAGAAGGCGTCTGCTGAAGAGGACGGTGATGAAGGGGAAGCAAGCGACGAGAGTGAAGCGGAAGAAAACAAAGATTGGTCGGAACAACGTGAATCAGATCGAGACAGTGATGACAGTGCTGGAAGCCGGAGCAGAAGTGAACAGTCAGAAGATGAAGTCTGGCCTCAACCACTTCTCAAAAGGTTGCGAAATAGGTAGCTTCTGTATGTTAGAATGTAATTGTCCTTTCGCATCATAAAGTATTTAGAGGTGGTCCTTACAATGTATCATATCAAAGTGGTCAAGTGGACTACCAATTTTCCTTGATCACTTCGTTCTCTTTGTGGTTTCGAAAACGCATTTACAAAGAAAAGTCTGATAGCAGCGAGAGAGACCGTTGTTACTTTATATGGTCTGGATTATATGTCTCAAGTTCTTACTTACTTTCACACCAACTATGATTGGGATTTATGACTGAAACTTGGATCTCACCTCTGCAAATAATCTGGTTAGTGACAGGACCAATACATATTATCAGTCTCCAGTCCGATGGGGTTCACGAGACTGGAGTACACACTGCGGAAGATTGGTCAAAAGTTTCTGACACAACTAGCATCAGCCATGTCTGGTGGAACTACAGGACGGAAGAGTTGCAGACGTTCTTAGTGGTTCCTGCCGGAAGACTGCAACTCAAAACCTCTTTCAGCAGTAGGCCAATGATCCAAAGCAACTTCTAAGCATTCAATTGCTGATTTTTAGTAATTTTAGTAAGTTCTGATCGTAATATTTAAATTTACTAAAAAGACGAGGTACGGGAATGTGCCAACATAATCTGGGGATATTCGCCTCTGTATGCATTCGCTTTTTAGTAAGTGGTGTTAGACTAGGTAACTTGAGCAATAGACAATTGACTTCCCAGTAAGAATTCGTCGACCTATATTTCCCAGTAAGAATTCGTCAACCTATACTTCCCAGTAAGAATTGATCAACCTGTACTATCATTTTCTGCTTCCTGCCTACCATGAAATCAACTCATAGCAGCATACGGAGTCTGAATACAGATATGAATGTTCTTTATCTAATCCATCAAATAAGTTAAGTTCTGGCTGCGTTGAAACTAATGACAACAATGAGTTAGCTTAAAACTATGCTTTCTATTACGCTCACCCTTTGTAAATAGAAATAGAAACCAGGGATACAGCAGTACTTACGAACCAAAGTACAGGTTAGCTTAATCCGAGGATTAAGCTATTGGTAAAGGTTTCACTTACAACAATGGATAGAGGGCCACTTATAACAACAGAGGAACTGACTCCCTGAGAGCAGAGCGATTCACACTGAACCGTCCACAACGAACCCAAACACTTGGATCTTTGACAATGCAGTCTGGAATGATAATTAGATTTAGATAACTAAAAGTTCAGGGGAGTGCAGTTTGAAATGACAATTTGGAAGTAATGAGCTCACACTTGAAGAGACGACCCCATTGACGTTGAAGGACTTGCACGGTGTCACTCAATTTGGCTTCGAGCAATGGCATTCTTAATTCATCCCTTAACTGTTGTCACAAACAGGAAAAGGTTCAAGAACATTCGACATTTATTGTTCTCTAAAGATGTCGAATGGACCTTGGATGGAGATGATCTCACGTTCTCTGAGCTGGATAAATGCTGTCCGAACATGCAGACTGGCAGGCCCCACGCATTCGCAACTCGCCACTTGGGATTTCTGGGGTGTTGTTGTTACTCGTCTTGAGTGCGATGACTTCTTCTTTCTCTGCTATGAGTACCGCTATTCCGCAATCGTCTGCTGGGTTTCTTTCACGGTCCCTTGACAGGAGCTGCTGGTGGTGCGCGAGGAGGATTCAAAGAGTTGCGGCTCACATACTGCCTAATCGCCAGATTGTGCGAGCAATGGCTACATCCAATTCATTGAGCAAGATTCAGATCAAGAGAGATGGAAACGGGAGCGGCGAAACTGTGAGTTTGTCGTCAATCCCCGACGTCTATCCCCTCCCGTTTCATAGGGACAGTTGTTTAGGTAGCTTATTTCAATTCTCTGATTTGTCCTTACTGGCGATCAGTTTGAGCTGTGCGGTGTGGTTTCTAACTTCTAAAGCTTACAAACACCCTCCGAGCAAGTCTTTGGCGGTGAGCTGTGCTGTCAGGAAACGGATGGCCTGTTGAAATATCCTTGAGTTTGTTGTTCGTATCTTGGATCCTATCATCTGATTGAGATGTAAAATTTGACTGTGAAATATCTCATGCGATAACAGCTGTATCGGTGCTCGAATGTCAGTTTCCATTGTATCTTATGGAGTCCCAGAAATTTTGGGTTGGTTATCAAACCACGCGGTTCGCGGGATATACCGATCCAATTAGAATAGTTCTTGAAAGTAGTGAAGGTCAATACGTTTTTCTGAGCTGCGTTTACCATTTGATGATAGGCATTAAAGCAGAAGCATATCAATTGATGGTTCTTGCTGTCTGAAAGCATCAGTAAATGAAATTAAAGTCCTCCCTTCAAGTTTCAGTAAGCTAGGAAGGTGGCCTGATAAAAATCCAGTTCCTCCATGGGGTGACTAAGCTCTACAAGCACATGATATAGAAAGGCTTGATTATCCAGTAATGGTGCCACTTCAAGGTCGTAGTCGTTCCCCTTTAGTCCTGCAACCGTGAGAGTGTGAAGAAGTTGTAGGCAGCACTCGCCCTCACTGTTCTCGACTGTACAACTAACAATCACAAGGAAAATTATTGGGTGATCTATCGTGTTTTCTCTGCTAGTGTGTCGAACTTCTGCAACAGACGGCTTCTAGTTGTTGAGCTCAACGTTCGGTAGCTTATCTCTAAGCTTTATAGGTACAAAAGCCGAAAGCTGTGTACAGTTTCTCAATTTGAATAGATGTGTTGAGATATTTAATATGTCTGAGTATCAAAAACGACAAGTGTCAAGTCACCAACACGTTGGGAGATTATCTGGAAGAAGTTGAGATTTTGTTCATCTTTTTAGATGTTGCATGCTCAGATGGACGGCAGCTTTCTCAAAGTTGAGTTGCTGAGCCACGTTTACTCATTTGTGCTTATAAATCGCACTGTTAATGATGTTGCCACATTGGTTGATACGGGATCCAGGAATTTGATGCCTATGTGATGGGCGATGTGGGTGCACCTGGAGTTGTTGTCCTGCAAGAATGGTGGGGAGTTGACGACGAGATCAAGAACCATGCTGAGACGATTGCCAAGAAGGGATTTCGAGCTTTGATTCCCGAGTATGTGATGTGTTCTCTCCTCTCTTCTGGACTGTATTCCAGACCCTTTGTTATCAGTCCTGCAACAAGACATTTACTCTTCTACGCCAAGACTTCCTCGATAAACTGACACGTACTTGAATAGAAGTGTATGAAGATGAAGACTTTAAATTTAACCACCGTTTTAACACATGCCTCAGATGTGAACCCAAGTACATCTTTTCTAGAACTAAACATGGAGTTATCAATACTTCAGGGCAGATACGTTTTACAGGTAATCTAGTCTTGCTGCTGTGTTCATCGGTCTTTGTAGTCTCTTGTTTGCTCGCGAGGTAGCTTTGGGCAAGCTTGTTGTGTACCCATGCCATGCATGTATTAATAGCTGGACTAAATTTAAAGCCTTGGAGAGCGTGCAAAGCAAGTTTGTTTGGTGAGATTGTTAAAACTTTCCACTACTGCTTGCTAAACTCATCTCAAATTAATCATTCGCGACTTCAACAGATTCATAGGTGTTTGCCTATGTTCACTCTACTGCCATGCTCGTCTCTAGACCTCATCTTCTGTTGATAATGTAGATGTATTCTCAAGGAGCTTTGATTTGTGTGAGCAGGTTGCTGCTCATCAATCATGGTAGTCCCTTGAGAATACATCTACCTTATCAACAGAAGATGAGGTCTAGAGACGAGCATGGCAGTAGAGTGAACATAGGCAGTAAACTGCAGTCTAGTTACAAGACTGCTAGTTACTAGACTGCAGTTTAAAGCATAGTGTTTTGATGTTATTCAGTCTATATCGAGGCAAATTGGGATTGGACGCTGCGGAAGCTCAACATTTGATGGATAACTTGGACTGGCAAGGAGCCGTGAAAGATGTCGAAGCATCACTTAAATGGTTGAAAGAAAATGGTTCCTCCAAGGTGGGAACTCGTTATCACTATCACGGTTTGCCAGATTGAGTTTTTGGTACAAATCGCAGCTCGCAGTTGTTGCTGTGTGTACCCGTTATTTAAAAGTATCTAGGCAACGAATCTCAACCAAACTCAGTGGTCACCCAAATAGGCAGGAAGATGAACGAATGCACCACTGACCCCTCTATGCAACAGGTGGGAGCTACAGGAATGTGTATGGGTGGAGCTCTTAGTTTGGCAGCTGGTGTCTTGGTTCCTGGACTGGATGCAGTAGTTGCCTTCTATGGCACTCCAAATGCAAAACTCGCTGATGTCACCAAAATCAAGATTCCAGTTCAAGCACACTTTGGAGAGTTGGACGGCTTCAAGGGTTTCTCTGACGTGGGGGTGAGTTTCATACAGCAGTCAATATCTACTACATAGCCTCCATTTCTGTACTGTTGTCAAATGGCCAAATGGCCTTTCTACTGTCTATTTTACCGATCCTTAATCACGGCATTGCTTGCAACTAGATATCTAAGTTGATATGAGGTACTTGTCATTCGTTCTCACTCCGATGGTTAAACTACTATGCTGAAGAGGCCATGCTATGGGTATCTTGCAGGCGGCCAAGGCTCTAGAGGAAAAACTGAAAATAGCTGGAGTTCCCTCTGAAGTATTCACCTATCCAAAGGTTGGCCACGCGTTTCTGAATTCTTCTAAGGAAGCAGTTGAGCGTGGAAAGAACACCGGTTTTGAGGAATTCGACAGAGAGACTGCTGATCAAGCCTGGTCGAGGTTTTTCGCCTGGTTCTACAAGTACCTGGGACCTTAAGGATATGTTATTAGTCTCTAGCTCAAAGCTTGAGAGAGGAGTTCCTCCCTCATCTGCTGTAAACTCCAATGGGTGACCATCAAGTGGAGAAGATCTTCGCCGGTGTAGTATTGATTGAGCCAAACCTTCAATACAGAGATTTAACTTGGTCAGTGTGTTACTCAGACTTGGCTTGGCCAACTTGGCCACTTGTCCAATGAGGAAATATCAATTGTTCACTCCAAGCCACTAGAATTACTCGATTTCGGTGGTCCATCTTTTATTTGAATGGATTTGAACTGTATTTTTACCTTCCAAAGTGAATGCTGGATGGATGAATAGCATGGTTTCGTGGAGACTCTTGATATAGAAGAGCGTTGTTTCGGACTTGAGAGAATAAAGCTGATGTTCAGATACCGAGGCGAATATTCTTGGGTGGTACTATAGGCTTGAGAATTCATGGAAATGAGGGAACCACATTGTTGTAGGTCAGAGAAAAAAGAAACATTATAATCTTCTCTAGACTACTACATATGGACACCACCGAGAAAATATTGTAGGAAACTGATGAGCCACGACAACAGGGAACTGAGATTGAGTGTTCATCATCGCGCATGTCGGTATTAGAGACACTTGCACCAATCAGCGTCTCTTCAAATTCCATCTCTACCTCTATATACATGCCTCTCTAGGGTAGCTTTCAGGAGCGTCGTGGAGTTCGAATTACAACAACAGTAAGTAAGCAGCTCAAGATGCATGAACTGGGAGCTAATTCAAGTTTTTTAACAGGTAGACCATATGATCCCTTGATGTACAGATTCTGCTGAGGACATCGTATCTGCGACGAAAAGATTTCACGCGTATCCCATACCGTCTGGTGTGGTCCCTGATTAGGGGATGGAAGTTAGTGTAGGGCGAGGGGGCGTGCACTTAAAGACGATGTTCTTCGTCTCTTATCTTGCTGGTGCAATCTGGATGTTGAATGGCGCTTATCCTCTCCCGCACTTGATAAGTTGGTGAGTTGGGTTGTTCTACAAGGAACGAGAAAACCAGTGAAGTGAGATCAAAGCAGATTGCTGATTGACATTCTATAAGGGAATCTAACAGATTCCTTTGCCAATGAAGGCCCACAAAACTCTTATTTTAAGAGATTTGTCCTCCATAGTGGGTCGGGACTTTGTCTTGGAGAATCAAGGCTTAAAAGCCGAATACGAGCAACAAGATTTGCACTCCTGGTTTCTTATTTCGTCGGTTAATATCCAAGACACAATTTAAAGATGATTTGTACAAGAAGCTGATCTAAAGAGGTGAGAACAAAACAAAATCTTGAATCAGTGCTGCTCCAGTGGCGATATTTTCAAGTTTCAGGAGAGACATCAAAGAACTAATAATAGAGCTGCCCCGATGGTGAGGTTTCCAACAATTCACATTACCGACCCATTGTCAGAATCGGCCGCTCGGACAGGTTCAAAATACGGGTGGAGCATCGCTTCTGCAGCAGTGAGTCGCTCTCTATGATCATAGCGGAGCAGCTTATCGAGAAGATCTACCGCATCCGTGTGAACCAAATGAGCGTTGTCGCCTGTGACATACTTCGTCCAGGGCTTTTTACTTTGCCTTCCTATAAGTGCCTCAAGTTTGGGATCCAGCTGCAGGCGGTATTTCTTTAGATATTTACTCAGGTCTTCTGTCCCTAGCACCTTCGCAATTTTGACCAACTGATCATGGTTATCTTGCCCATGAAAAAAAGGCTCTTTCCTAAAAATCATCCCTGCAAACATGCAACCCAAACTCCACATGTCTAGGGAGTAGTCGTAGTCTAGTAGGTCCACAAGAAGCTCAGGACCTTTGAAGTGGCGTGATGCTACGCGAACATTGTATTCCATTCCAGGATGATAGAACTCTGCCAAACCCCAGTCAATAAGACGTAATTTCCGATTCTCATGGTCGATCGTAACATTGTGCGGCTTCACGTCTCGGTGCATAATCCCCTGAGAGTGACAGAAGTCGAGCGCTTTAAGAAGCTCAAATATGTAGTACCGGATGTCATAGTCCGTCAAAGTAGGGTACAGGACTTTGAATTCCGTGTTGTTCACGTATTCAAACACCAGGCTGGGAGTTTTGGATTGATCATCACGTACAACGTCGAGGAGCTTCACGATGTTTGGACCACCGCAGAGATTCTGAAGGATTTTAATTTCTCTCTTAATCTTCTTCTTCTTTACAGGCTTCAGAATCTTAATGACGCACTGCTCATTGTCGACAGTTTTGATGCCCTCGAAAACTTCACTGTACTTTCCCCGCCCGACCTTCCGGACCACCTCGTAGGCCTCCTGATCCCCCCATTGAACAGTAAATCCCTCGTAGTCGGAGTACTCCTTCGGCCGCTGCTCGTTCACTTCTGCATACACCCGGGCCCTGGACATCACACCGGGCCGACGAGTGGCTTTTCTCATGTTTCCGAGCCAGTATATACACTACTGATTCCGTAACTCTTCAACCAAACGAACCAGCCCTCTCAAAGATCCTTCAAGAAGATGAACTTGTGAAGTGCCACCGCACATTAATAAAGGAGATCTCAATGAGAGGGCTGGCCAGGCCAAGAGTCCTACAATTTCTCCGCCGTTTTGACTTCTGGATAATCAAATCGTCGTTGCTTACCTTGTAAGCTGAATCTAACTACATACTTCTACAACTCGACCGAAGCTAATCTCCTCTTGGTCCCCTGGACAATCGCAGCCAACCTCAGCAGCGATTCCGCCTGTACAACACCTCGCGCACTTCTGCGCACCTCAGGAGGCGAAACATAGATCAATGCAGCATCACACTATATGCTCACTCACTGTCACTGACCAACCAACCGACCGAACCAGCTCTATTGACGAGCTCATGACGCCATTCCTACCTCGGCGACATAGATAACAGCCCGATGAATCAATCACTTGCTCACCCAGGCGCCGTACTTTGAATCTTTCCCCGATGGAACGTTGCCTCCTGCCGCCGCTCAGAATCCCTTCCTTATTCTTTTCTTCTTCCACTTCCAGTTTCGGGTGGCGCGGTCTCGCTGCGCCTCAAAGACTCGATTCTTTCATTCCTTCTTTCCTTTCATCTCCTCGAGATGCGATCCACCGGATGGAAATCGACCTCGATGGGATCCAAATCGAGTCCAGAATTTGATTTGAACCTCTCTCCTCTGGAGCTAGACGAGCTCTCTAGGGTACCTTCTCCATCTCCAGAACGTTCGTGAATTCAATTGGACAACAGTTCAGTAGCAGCGGCCCTTGGGAACTTACGGGCTTCCTTCCGCTTCCTTCCCCATGCGACGGAAGTTTCTTCTTCGGTACTACCGGCAGAAGCAGTATCTTCTACTGGTTGGTTGAGAACAATCGAGAAAATTTAACGCCGCTTCAATGGTTGACTTCTTTTAACAATCCAAAGATAACGAATGATAAATAGCGACGAGTATTAGCCCCGTGCATGATGCACATGGCCCTCTTATTAACATATATCGTCCTCCTCTCCACCCTTTGTCCCCGTCCCCAAAAACAATTTCATCCGTCGTCTCTCTCTCCGTCCGTTTTCTCCTTTCTCTTAAGTAATATCATTCGCTGTCTTTGTTTCTAGATATAACTCCGTCCAAATTCCCATCCGTTGTCCCTGTCCCCACGAACATTTCCGTCCATCGTCCCCTAATACCTACCCTCCTAGTAGTAGGCGACCATCACCTATTAAACTTAAAGGCAAGTAAAATTTTCCCGAAAGTATCAAACGTAACTTCTACCGGTACCTGGAGGTTCTACCAAGTGTTAACAGTACGAGAAAGTACTATGCGACACGAACCTCTGAACGGGAGTTTCTACTCCGGCGCCAACTGAGAAAACGTGTCACAAATATATGACTGCGTTCGGGAACGCTTTTGCTTCCTCTTGCATGGACGCCAGCACCGAATTTAGAGCAGCTACATTCGGTGCTTTTCTCTAAGATGGACTTAACAATACTCCAACTTGGGCACATCGACTTCATGGTACTCGAAGTGAAAAAGGCGATTACATGGTTACACGTCTCGCGCGTGTGTTTATTAACCTTATGCGTTATGTAGTTATGGAGGGGGTGATTCTTCGCCCTCCTATATGGGTGACGAGTGGAGCAGTCATATGTAAAATTTCCAAGTATATAGATTTCAAGCAATGTAACATTTTGTTCCTCTAATTTTGGAATTATATGGAAGGATGGACTCGACATTCAACACATTTTTCAAGGAGTGGATGAGAGTTTTTCAAATTAGACGCAATGGATATCATTCTCACTCTCATACTTTATAATATACTTTAGATTATGGGTGTTCATTGTTCATTGTTGTTCATTGTTCAGAGAATATTAGCATGTACAATCCATAAGAGAACAATCACTCTAAGTGATGTTTCTTCAAATACTCTAATAGTTTGTAAACCTTACGACTTGCATAACTCGAATATCTTAAGCACGTAAGGCATATTTCTCATATCAATATTACTAGGGCCTAGTCTCATTTTACCCCCCTTGTATTGTTCGATGTGCTCTTCCCACCCTTCATGTGTTCTATGTGATCTCCTTTTTTCTCCCATAGAACATATGAAGGATCGGAACACCCCATTGAGCCATGCCAAGGAGAGACAAAAGAGGTAAAATGGGGCTAGGACCAATAGTATAGATATAAGAAATTTAACCTGAAGTTGGCAAAAATATTTACATATGTCCTTTTAGATGGACATGGCATGTTGTTCTACTTTCCTTTCAACTTGAGGTGGCACACCAACCCTACTTGTCACCCAATTTCACAAACAACTAGGTTGTGTTCTTGTAATTTTTATATTACTAATACATAAACCCCTTTATGTTACCATCAAATTATTTATATTGCAATCAACTCCTCTTTGGATTTTCATCATATCTCATTGAAAATTAGCACAAATGAAAGACAATAATGTATAGATGTGCAAAGTGCTCTTACTTTGTCATCTGATGACATAATTTTATTTATTCTAAACCCTAATTATCAAAATATGAATCTTAAAACTTTTTCTTTTTTTCATCATTCATGCAACCAATACCACAAGCAATTGGTCCACCAAAAACCCAAGCATGATGAAGCTAAATCATGCATATTCATTCAATTTTTCAATACAGAATGAAGATCAAGGCTATGGAATCCAACCTCCAACAAATACACTGATTTGCACTTTGAAATTCTCCACACATTGACAAACACAAACACAACGTTGATACTCAAAGCTCAAGCAAAGAGCACTGAAATTAGCACTTGGCTTTATTTATTCTCAAAAATTGTGAGCACTAAACAACATTTTATTGTGAATTTCACCTTTAAATAGTAGAGCTCTTCAGCAGTTATCTAACAACTATACCATTCTACAACAACTTTTCCTACCTTCAAATCCAAAATGACAATGCACCTCTTCATATCTACCTCTTCAAATCTCAAAATTGTTACTACTCCAATCTGATGTCTACTTCTTCCTCGGCTTCCAAACCCAAAGTAACCTCACATACCACTCTATCCTCGAGTTTACCAACTACTAACTCTTCTACCAATTCTAACACCTCTTCTTCCTTATCTGCAATTCCCGTCATGGGCAATCTACCTACATCTTCTTCTTGTAACCCATCCCTCTCTAATATCTCCAATGTTAACTTTGAAGATATCTATACTCCTCTCTCTTCTACTTTGGGTTTTGCTCTTACTCCTTCCAAAGTTTAACTATTTCTAACATAACTAAATCTAGTCTAATTGTGATATTTTGTTCCACTTCCAATATCTTCCTATCTACACAAGTTCTGACACTAATCAGTAAAGCATTCAAGCCCTTATCCTTTTCATTTCTTCTCCTCGTCTCCTACACCAACAATCTTAACTCGTGCAACCTCGTTTCTTCAATTCTTACACTGGCTTCAATACTCAACATTGCATTCATCTTCACTACTATCTCCTTCAATGGCTCAAGCCTCATTCTTCTCTCACATTCACGATCCGCATGCCAGTCTTCCCGATACATTGCCAATTTTGCCTCACATTTGGCCTTCACATTCTCCTTCTCCTTCTCTTTCTGCACTATCTTCTCTTCTTGATTACAAAGTAACTCCCTCAATCTTTCTTCTTCTCTATACCTCATTGTTAATTCTCTTTGCGAGAGCTGTTACTTCTCTTCTACACCTTGCATCACTCTTTTGAGCTCTTGCTCCTTCTCTACTACCCTTGTCATAGCATGGATGATTTCTAATTGAGAATTAGCAAACTATTGTTTCAAGATTTCATACTCAGCTACCTGTCTTTCCCTATCTATAGGATTGATTACTCAAGTTCACCATCAAGTAAACCTCAAGCACTAATATATATATATATATATATATATATATATATATATATATATATATATATATATATATGTGCACTTTGTTAATCCATCAAAGTGGACCATGTCTATAGCAAGCTCTTTATCAAATTTCATTCCTCTTTATTGGGAATTGTGCAAGTGCTATAATTTCATTTGATCATTGGCTACTTTTCTTGTGCAGACATTCATCTTTGGGACCTTGCAAAAAGGTATCAAATTACAATAATTGTCATTTGAACCACTATACAATTCACATTTTACTTTCTTTAACATCTAAGAGATCCACTACTTGTTATTAATCTAGTTTGTTGGACTAGAGTCAAATTTTGGATCAAACTCTTTGGTGTAGGCATATCATCAATCATTATCTAGGCCACTTATGAGCAGTATGAAGACGGGCCGTTACACCAAATGGGGATCACTTTGTTTCTTGTGGAAATGGTTGCATGTAAGGAAGAGTTAAAATTGACTTGTTCTTGTTCAAGTAGCCATATTCTATATTTTTGGTAGGCTGGTCTACTTTCAAGGTAATCTATAATCTTATAGATGTTTGTTTCATGAATTTATAACCAAATATGAATTCTCACATTTTTATCATCATACATGGGTAGACTTTGGGAGCTCTTGAGAGCTACTATTACTGCATGTGAAGACAACAAAGCTCAAGAGGTGGTCCTTAGGACTTTAGTTTGTGTCTAGACATGGAACATAACGAGTCTCAAGTGGCAATGTTGTAACATTGCTCATGGAAGTATAGGGCTTTTTTGAACTTACTTTAAGCTTCTACTCTATAAGATGAAGGTTTAAGGGATATTTACCAATGAAGAGCAAAGTGGTTTACATTATTTCATTGTTGAATTGCAACAAATAGCAAATTTTCAAAGAAAAAATGCCTTCAAGTGAGTGTCACTCTCTTTGAGCACTTTCTTATATCCCAAGATCTATAGCAACATATTTTATCTTTGAAGTTTTTGAAGAAGGGGAAACATGATACCCAATTGAATCTTGATTGCATATTGTGTAGCTTACATAGGAAGGTAGATAGAGATAGTGTTGTCCTTGTAAACTTCTTGCATCTATTTGTGTCTTATATTTGGTTTCTCCTCTTAGGCTCTAGATTATCCATTTGACTAATGATGTTTTTGTGTATAGCCAAGGGTTAGCCATATGATCTAGATGTGAAATTTGGTTTGGTAACATCTAGAATGATGTTATACATGATGGTCAAAATAGATCAGATAGAAGTATCACCAAAAGAGTACTTCTACTAATAGGGCAGAAACCGAAATAGACTTGAGAACCTTAGAACCAATAGCTAGACATATGATTTAAAGGTGAGAATTGGTTTGGTAACATCTGGAAGGATGTTACACATGATGGACTAAACAGATCAGAAAGAGGTATCACCAAAAGGGGACTTCTACTAATAGAGTAGGAACCAAAATATGCCTGAAATCTTTGAAGGCAATTTCGGAGGCCTAAACGGATGAATTAGGCCTCGAAAATGTGCGGCCCCCCCCCCCAATGGAGGAGAGGCTGGCCTTCCCTCCCCCTTGGTTTGTCTCGTCGAGAGCTTTCGAACGGTACCTTACTCATGTGATTCTGAGATTCCTACAGGAAGATTCCCTAAAAGATTCCCTTTGGTCAAAGCTCGTTTGACCAACCAGATAGGACCTAGACCAGACAGGTCACCCATCCAAGTCAGTAATCCAAGGGTGGAGCTTGCTGACATGTCACCTATCTATGTCCCTAATCCTATGGTGGAGCTTCCTTGGAGGAGATCCTCTTTGTCTATATAATAAAGAGAAGGTGCTCCCTTGGGGCATCGAATGTTTGAGTGTGCAATCTGTGTTTTCTCTCTTCTCTTGTCCTCGGAGTATTACAATGATATCAGAGCGAGTGTTCTAGTCCAAGAGAGTGGATCACCCCTCTTGGAATAGCACGAACTACTGAAACTGAGTAATTTGAGGTGGAGAACATAGAGTAATCGCTAGACTTAGGAAGGACTTTAGAGAGCGGATGGGATGGATGCGCCGGGGGGACAATTTCCCGCACCTAGCTTTCCATTCTCAAACCCATTCCACATCAAGGTTATGTACATCCAACGTGAGCAGATGAGAGTATCGCTAGTTTATCACTTCGGTGCTGAATTCATGGACAGAGTGATGAACTCACCAAACCCGATGATTCTACCTGTGGTGATATATGACAGAGAGTGGGATTTGACGATCTATATTCTATTATGATAATATGGATATGAATGTCCCAAATCCTCTCCCTTTCAACACTCAAGTAGAAATCCGTTATGTAGTGAGGCCGAAATTGATGTTTAGAGATTTTGTGGTTAGGAATTTTGGTGAGGAGTATTATCAACAAGTGATAGCTTCTGAGGTCCCAATGGTAGTTCCGATAGTTCGTGCGCCTTCCAGAGTGATTATATTGACTCTGTATTGAAGTAGACGTTAGCAATTGGGTGTTGCAGGCACCATGGATCCGCAATTGCAAGAGCTGGTGCAAGGAATGCAAGGGATGTTGAATGAATTTCGAGAGATTAAGATGACTATGGAGACATTGCAAAGTCAAGTGCAGATCCTCAGGAACGATCAAGCCATGCAAGAAGAAGAGCCGTCTCAAAACCCAGTACCTACAACTGAAGTACTTGGAGAGGCACCCGTGCCTACGAACCCTATCAATGATGAAGCCACATTGCTACTCCGGATGAAGAAGACCTGCAACATCGAGCCTTACAAGGGGCAGCATACGATGGGAGTAGTGGAGAATTGGATCTCGAGAATGAATCGATATTTTTGATTGTTCTCAACAGAGATCACAGAGCATGCTGCAGGCATGTTTGCATGTGGGTACTTGACCGATAAAGCCCTCACATGGTATGATGCTTGGGAACGATCCATGCTGGCAGAGAGAAGGGAGGTCACATGGACAACAATGCAAGAAGGATTGCTCAAGAATTTCCAATCGGTGGATTCTGTGCAGATGGCTCGAACCCGACTATGGAGATTGAGACAAAAGAATAGCGTACAAGAGTATGTGGAGGCATTTCTGGATCTACAAGTTGCAATTACCGACATGAGTCCAGCAGAGGCTCTTGACAATTTCAAACGAGGGTTGAAAGAGCGGATTCGCCAAGAAGTCATGGTGCAAAACCCTCGCACGGTATTTGAAGCCATTGCTTGTACGTAGAGAATAGCCGGAGCATTAGGTGGAGGTGAAGGAGTAGTTCCACCTCAACATTATCGGGCAGAAATGCCACACATGGGTGGACCAGTACCGATGGAATTGGGCAACCTTCGATTCCGGGATCGAGGAGCACGGCCGCTTCAAGGAGAGCGAGGACGGGTAGAAGAACGAAAAGATGGAGTCCCACGAGGAGAAGGGACTCGAGGAGAACAACGCCGTTGTTGCAATTGTGGCCGTATTGGGCACATATCTACCAATTGTTGCACTCGTTTCCCTAGAGGCCCTCGGCCTTCATACAGGCGATCTTTGAACAACATGGAGAGGCACATTGAAGAAGAGGAGGTGGAAACCACTTCGGAAAACGAAGATCGCCAGTAAATGTACCTCGCGGCCTTACTGGCTCAATAAGGAAGCAGAGAAGCGAGGGAAGGAAGAAGAATAATGCGCAAAGATCCCGAAAGGCAACCTCACAATTGATTGTTGTGAATGGAATCCTAGAAGGTAATCAAGTGAGAGTATTAATAGATCCGGGAGCAACAGAGAATTTCTTGTCTCGCTCTGTTGCAATCAGATTGGGAATGGATCTAGAGAGAGATGGAAGTGAAGAAGTAGAGTTACCAAATGGGCAAACAGAGAGGATTGAATCATTACCTAGACGGGTAACCCTCTCTGTAGGAGAATATCAGGAAGCAATTGAGTGGCGAGTGATACAATTAGCCCGTTATGATGCAATTTTAGGCATGCCATGGATGGAGCAGTACAACCCAATGGTGGATTGGAGGAAGAAAGAAGTGAGAACCCACCAATGGTCAATCATTGGGGTTAAAGAAAAATCACATAGGCAGAAACTGCCTCTATATGTCGTAGGGACGACAACTGTCTGTAAGACCAATAGATGTTTTCTGGGTCTAATAAGAGAAGTCCAGAGTGCACAACTCGCTGGACAAATTCCTGAGAAATTGAAGGATGTGGTGGATGAGTTTCAAGATGTCTTTCTCGATGATCTACCCTCAGGATTACCACCTAAAAGGCAAGTAGATCACAAAATAGAGACACTCCCGGGGAAGACACCTCCTTGTAAGGCCCCATATCGCCTATCACCTCATGAGTTGGAGGAGTGTAAGACTCAAATTGAGGAGATGCTATAGAAAGGGTTCATCCAACCTAGCGTATCACCATATGGGGCCCCTGTCTTGTTTGTGAAGAAGAAGGATGGTACAATGCGCATGTGCATTGACTATCGGGGGGTCTCAATCAGCAAACAGTGAAGAACAAATACCCCTTACCTCGCATGGATGACCTGTTTGATTAACTCCATGGAGCGAGATACTTCACCAAACTAGACTTGCGGAGCGGTTACAATCAAATCCGAATTGCAGAGGAGGATGTGTACAAAACTGCCTTTCAAACCAAGTATGGCCACTTTGAGTATCTTGTGATGCCTTTTGGCCTCACCAATGCGCCTGCCACTTTCATGAGCCTAATGAATGACATATTTCGTCCATACTTGGATAAGTCTGTTATCGTCTTCTTGGATGATATCTTAGTATATAGTAGCACGATGACAGAACACAAACAACATCTATGAGAGGTCCTCCAGATTCTAAGACAGAATCAGTTGTACGCCAAAATCTCAAAGTGTGAGTTTGGCAAGTCTGAAGTAGACTACTTAGGGCATAGAGTAAGTGCAAAGGGCATTCAAGTATTGATAGATAAAATAGAGGTCATTCAAAAATGGAGTGCCCCAGAAGATCAGACTCAACTTAAGAGCTTCTTGGGGTTGACGGGATTCTATCGTAGATTTGTCAAGGACTTCTCCAAGGTTGCACAGCCTTTAACGGCACTACTTGGCAAGGGGAAGAAGTGGACATGGGGAACTGCACAAGAGTTGGCCTTTCAAGAATTGAAGGCCGCCTTGCTACATGCACCAATCTTGAAGTGGTATGACCCAAAACGTCCAATCAAGTTGGCTACGGATGCATCAGGCGTAGCAATAGGAGCAGTCCTACAACAAGAGTGGCATGACGGATGGCATCCAATTGCATATTTCTCTCGAAAGTTGTTACCGGCAGAGCGCAACTATCACACCATAGAACGAGAAGAGCTGGCCATCGTTCTAGCAACCAAGCATTGGAAGCACTACCTGGGCGAGAAGGCATTTGTAGTAGAGACAGACCACAAACCTCTAGTCTACCTTGAGACGCAGAAGGATCTATCTCGTCGCCAAATTTGGTGGGCAGAGTGGCGACAACGCTTCAACATGACAATCACCTACGTGGAAGGTAAGAAGCAACTTGCAGATGCGTTCACCCGCATGCCAATGGCCAACAACTTGGCGGCAGAGGTTAAGATTAACCCTAAATTTTGGCAAGAGATTCTAGCTGCTACAAAAACTGACCCACAGATTGTAAAAGCGCAAGCGTCCAAAGGTGTCACCAGCACCCAAGGACTCACCTTTCGAGAGAGCCGATTGTGGATCCCAAATGTCCCAGAATTACGCACTACCATTCTAGCAGAATGTCATGATTCGGCCATTGCAGCTCATGTCGGAGTGGACAAGACCTTGGAGGCAGTCAAGCGCCATTACTATTGGCCCAAGATGAGCAACGACGTGATGGACTATGTGCATAGATGCCTACTTTGTCAACAGAACAAAGCTTCTAATCAAGCTCCTGCAGGGCTCCTTCAACCTCTTCCCACTCCTACCCAACGTTGGGAACAAGTGAGTATGGATCTCGTCTGTGAATTACCCAAGACCACCTCAGGGTTTGACTCCATTGTGGTCTTTGTGTACCGGCTCAGCAAAATGATTCATGTACGCCCTACCACCAAGGAGGTGACCGCTCCACAACTAGCTCAACTATACTTAGATGCAGTCTTTGCTCACCATGGCTTGTCTAGAGTACTCATCACCGATAGAGGCACCCAATTCACCAGTTTGTTTTGGCGAACACTCTTTGGTTTCTTCAAAACCAAGTTGGCCATGTCTACAGCTTACCACCCACAAACAGATGGCCAAACAGAGCGGGCTAATCGCACGATTGAAGACATGTTACGCGGCTTCACCTTAGAAGAGCAAGAGAGGTGGGACACCCTACTACCGTTGGTTGAATTCGCTTACAACAATTCAGTGAATGCCTCCACCCAGGTCACTCCGTTCTTCCTCATGTATGGTGAGCATCCCTTCACACCTTCTAGCTTGATGAAAATCCGTCCAGTGACTACCAAGGTTGATGCAGTCAACACATTTGTTTCTAGAATCCAACAAGGTGTGGAGAGCGCCAAGCACAGGTTACAGATTGCACAAAATCGACAAAAGCAGTATGCTGATGCACACCGTAGGCATATGGAGTTCAATGTTGGGGATCAAGTGTGGCTATCGACAACCAACCTCACATTAGTTGGATCTCGTAAGCTCACACCTCGTTTTATTGGGCCTTTCTCGATTCTTCGTCGCATTGGCGCTGTGGCCTATCACCTTGAGCTACCACCACACATGAAGATCCATCCAGTGTTCCATGTCTCCCTATTACGCAGATATGCTCCCCGATCAGGCCAAGGTACTTCCACACAGGACATTCGACCTTGTCCGACAGTCATTGATGGCACAGAGGAATATGAAGTAGAGCGGATTCTCCAAAAGCGTATGCGTGGTACTCGCCATCCGTGGGTGGAATATCTAGTACAATGGAAAGGTTACCCTCTCTATGAAGCAACCTAGGAACATGCTGCCAATTTGGCACATGCACCGGTGTTGGTGCAAGCATTTGAGCAACAATTGCACAACGAGGATGTTACGTCTTAAAAGGAGGGATGTCTATAATACCAAGGGTTAGCCATATGATCTAGATGTGAAATTTGGTTTGGTAACATCTAGAATGATGTTATACATGATGGTCAAAATAGATCAGATAGAAGTATCACCAAAAGAGTACTTCTACTAATAGGGCAGAAACCGAAATAGACTTGAGAACCTTAGAACCAATAGCTAGACATATGATTTAAAGGTGAGAATTGGTTTGGTAACATCTGGAAGGATGTTACACATGATGGACTAAACAGATCAGAAAGAGGTATCACCAAAAGGGGACTTCTACTAATAGAGTAGGAACCAAAATATGCCTGAAATCTTTGAAGGCAATTTCGGAGGCCTAAACGGATGAATTAGGCCTCGAAAATGTGCGCCCCCCCCCCCAATGGAGGAGAGGCTGGTCTTCCCTCCCCCCTGGTTTGTCTCGTCGAGAGCTTTCCAACGGTACCTTACTCATGTGATTCTGAGATTCCTATAGGACAATTCCCTAAAAGATTCCCTCCGGTCAAAGCTCGTTTGACCAACCAGATAGGACCTAGACCAGATAGGACCTAGACCAGACAGGTCACCCATCCAAGTCAGTAATCCAAGGGTGGAGCTTGCTGACATGTCACCTATCTATGTCCCTAATCCTTTGGTGGAGCTTCCTTGGAGGAGATTCCTCTTTGTCTATATAATAAAGAGAAGGTGCTCCCTTGGGGCATCAAATGTTTGAGTGTGCAATCTGTGTTTTCTCTCTTCTCTTGTCCTCGGAGTATTACATTTTGCAACGGCTTGTGCTCCATGGATGTTATAGCATACTATTGTTGTATTAATATAAATACAGTTTTCTTGATTTCCAATATGTTCATCAAAAATCCATTGAGATATTTATGTATCTTAACAATTACATATATAATGTATGAATGCAAGAATAGAGTTTTAATAATAATAAAGACAAAAAAGATCTCAGATCTAGAGTATATTGCTAAATATTAAAACAAATTGCAAACTAGACTCCTATGCAATAGGAGTTGCAAGCAATTCTTATTGCATACCCTCCATAAAAGTTTAATTTTTATGAGTGTTATGATCGTTTTGCAATGACCGCAATATAGTCTTATATGATTTGTAGATAAGCATCTTTCCAAGGAAATTATTATGCAAGGGGAAATTTCCCTAATCAAAAAAGCCAGCTTGACAATATACTTACTATTAATTATAGGAATAACCACAAATCTAATTAACAAGAATTAAACTTGCAAGTATAGTAAGTCCCCTTAACTTGATATTGTCTCATGTTGTTAAAGCTTTGCATTTTGCAGCACTTTGGCCTTTGAGATCTCATGCTTATGGGGATTATTTTACTATATAATATTAGGGTAACTTATACATAATTTACCCTTTCTCTTCTCAAATAATAGAAATCAAACCTCAACAATCTCAATAAGAAAAACAGAACTTTATAACTAAAAATATTTAAGATTAAAATTTTTTTTCAACAAATCAAACAATTTCTCTACTTACATTTATATTTTCATATTGAGAAATAATATTAGGTAGGGTCGGCTAGTAAATAAGAAAAATTTCTCAACTTTCATTTATATTTTCATATTGAAAAATAATATTAGACCAAATTGGCTGGTAATTAAGAAAAATAGAACTTTATAACTAAAAGTATTTAGGATTCAAAGTTTTTTCTTTGGTAAATCAATCAATTTTTCAACTTATATTTATATTTCCACATTGAGAAATAATATTAAACCGGATCGGCTGGTAAAACCATTTGCATTCAATGTGATAAGTGTTTTGTTTTTACCCAGTGATGAAACCACAAGCATAACTAGTTCCCTACTATACTTGAAAATATAGTATATGGTCATCTTTTCTTAGTATATTGTGATGAAAAGGGCGGCTGCATAGAAAACACCAAGGATGAGAAGACCCCATCAAGCTGTACAAGGGTGAGACAAAATAGGTAAAATATGGCTAAGCTCCAATAGAATCAATATGAGAAATCTGCACTACTGCACCATATCCAATTTATGCAAGTTGTACAGTCTACAAACAACTAGCGCATTTGAAGAAGCATCATCTAGTGTGATTGCTCTCTTATGGATTGCAACAACCATTGCACTTTATAGAGAAATGGACACATGTTGTCTAAAGTATGCTACAAAGTATTAGAGTGAGAGTGGTATCCCCTAGCACCTAGCATGATAAGCTCTCACGCACTCCTTGACAAATGTGTCAAACATAGTGTCCATCACTCCATATAACTCTAAGGCTAGAGGAACAAAGAGGTGACCTAGCAACATACCCGTATACTTGGAGACCTTGCGAGCTGTTGTTGCACTCACTCCCCATCCAAGGAGATGGGTAGTCACTCACTCTGAAACTATATCATGCATAGGGTTTGTAACCATGACATCCACTACTATCACTTGATCATCTTGGACCAAGTATAAGTCTACCTTGACAAGTGTCGTCTGGAAAGCATACAAACTTAGGGAGCATTTGTATGCTTTGCATACAAACATATGTATACAAATGTATGTACATGTATGTTTGTATGATTTGCATACAAATGTATGTATGCATTTGTAAGGCAAGTATACACTCTCTCGTGCCATAGCAAACACTATGTCCTTAATAGCATCATGGATAGCTATCCTCTATCCTCCAAAAGGACACCGTGTCATATGGACCGCTACTACATCTAGTGTAGAACCACTCAGAAGTGAGTAATGAAGATGTAGAAGGGTGGACCAAACCTAGGCAAAACATCATCAATGTAGAGAAAATAGATGGTGCAAGTCGGAATGCCCTAATGCACGGTCGAGCTAAGGTCCAAGAGCCTACACCCTTGCTAGAGCAAGAGCAAAGACTTGCTTTAGTAGCCTGAAGAATGGATGAGTCAACTAAGAGATAAATAGTATCATATGTTTACTCGGTCGCTCCATCAAGGAAGACGATAAATCTCTCATCCAATTTGACGATAGTGAAGCAAAAGATGGAAGGTCCTTGTGTGCCCATGAGGATAGACTATCTCTCGTCTGCTGCAATAACATATGGGAGAGAAAAGGATCCCTAATCCTCCTCTATCACATAAGTTTCCAAAACTGGCCCATCAACAATCACAAAATGAGAAAAAAGTAAGGTGGTCGGGAGAGTACAACTACCCAACAATGCTATAGATGATGTCTCTTCCATAGATAGCAATCCAATCCTTCCACACGATATCAATATCAGTTAAAATGTTTGTGTCTGAACTGAATCCACATTCACACATTAAAATTTTAATGTACTTGACCTAATAATATCACCAAAGACTCCCATAATTTTCTTATCAAAGATTTACTCCACTTGAAAGATCCGTTCATAGTTCATAATTCATGTACTTGGAAGTCCAATTTCACAATCCACTGTCAAAGCATTGGCAGTAACGTTTGTGAGTTGTGCCCGATTCGTATTTAAGTACAAGAAACAAATTAGACTTTCGATCCCGACGCAGATATCTGCCCCAGCGAAATGACAAGAAATTTTGTTCAACGGAATGGAAAACTGAGGAAAATCAAGAGGCAATAATTTTGCGGACTTTTATGGCGACTGTACTGTCTGCCCGTCGGGTTTTCCTTGTACTGTGTAGGTTCAAGAGCTTGAGATCAATTGCCAACACGGAGCCGCCAATGCCAACTATGATCGAAGGACGACACGTAGGGCCACGTGGCATCAAGGGTGCTGTTAAGTCTTTCTGCCAACTTGGGGTGCCGTTAACTCCATGTGCCAAAGTTGGGGTACTGTTAAGTTAAGTTTATCTCCGGCATTTTCCGGCTTTTCTCCGTCCCTTCTCACGTTGTTGATTTCTGTCCTCGGCATCGAATGCAGATTAGGATTGCTTACCATGGCAGGACACTTCTAGCGTTTCTAGAAAAAGTGACCTCGGGATCTCGATTGGTGGACTTGCCGTTGTCTATGCGTTGGGTCTTCACTCGGTTAAATTGCAGAATAGAATACAATCCATTTGCTGTTTCTGTTCATTTTTGTCGGTTTTAGATGGGTTCATTTGCAGTCGGGGAGGACTATCTTCGGTTTGTCCAACCTTGTTTCCTTGTCTGCTACACCTTTGTGTTTCCTTGCCTGAATCTTTAGTGAGAAGGTCCGGGTCCCCGGCTCCGAATTGGCTCTTCCGAGACGCAGATGAGAGGAGTCAAGAAGGAAGTGTACGGAGATGAGCGAGCTTTCGTAGGATTGTGGTGACAAAACTAAGGAGTGTACTACGAATTCTTCAAAGGTGGAATAAGGAACTGCCATTCATTCGAGGTTATTCGAGGTTATTCGAGTCTATTGAAGAGCTTTCCATAGACAGGCGTAGGGTGTAGAATAGCTAGTCAGAATACTGATAAATCTTGTGTTACCGTTGGAAATCCATCTACAGGTTTCTCTATGCAATAGATACCTTGTTTCAGCAGATGCACTTGATCTTATATTGGATTTCCTCTTACTGCGAGAACATATGTAGAGGCCAGCTAAATTCGATTTAGAGACAAACCTGCCTAGGTTTCATTCTGTATGTGCCTTAGTTCTCAACTTTTGCCAGTAATGAGTGCACGAAGACATGCCGATCAGTTAGAAGCCGTCTGGAGATTTGCAACCATCAAATCTGGGTCGGTAGGAAATACCAGAGCAAAGGGTCTTCCTTCATGCACCTAACTTGCGGACGGTATTTCTCTATGAGGTCCGTACATCCGAAGATGTTAAAACTACCTTCCGTAACATCCTTAGAACAAACCTCCTCAGCGTTCAGTGTGCTTTCACCACTAGTCAAAAGCCCCTTAATCGAATGGCAAGTGGAAATGGCCAACATATCCTCTTTACAGGCACTCATGAGCTTTCGGACAGAAACTCGGAACGAGGAGTGCTGACGTTCGCTCAGCTACTTCGGCACAGCGTAGGGCACTGATGAAGTCATATGTGCTTTCGGCACAGCGTAAGATGAAGTCGTATGTGCTTTCGTGAAAATTTACCATGACCACCTCTTGCTTCCTTAAGCTGTTTAGCATTCTATGACTCATGCGTTCATGGTGCATGTTGCGAACATATTCTATCCAGTCCTTTTTCGTTTCGCTCTCTTCTCCTAATATCCAGATGCATTATACTCTGTCTCTTCATGTCACACTTCGCTCCGGCTCAAGACAAAACTAAATTCCACTCCACCCCAGCATCGCTTCACTCCTCCCGTTATTCCTATTTGCTCGCTGTTTGCTTGTTTCATGGTTTATACATGACTTTCGATTCACGGTTCCTGCCCGACTCCAGACTCTAGCTTATTCTGAGTTACAGCGTTGCTCGTAGGTGTTCAGTTAACCAATGTATGATAAATCTCAACTTATGTTGCATAACTGTTACCGAATACACATTACTAACTAGTTCTTTCTATATGTTGTTCTCGATATGCTGCTATTTTGACTTTGCTTCAGGTTACATTCCTTTTGTTAAGTTCACTTCGTCTACTTTAGGGGTTTATCACTCTTCTCGAAATGAGCATACCTCGGTTATATTTTTCAGTCAGCTCTGCTTTCATTTTATTGCCATTTCATCTGCTTTTCATATGCATTTAATGAATTCTGGATCCCCCGTTCTTTGAACGACTTCTGTCCTCATATATCTATATCCTCTTTACAGGCTTTATCTGCCAATGCCGACTCTCTCTTCCTCTTGTTCTTGCACTTACTTGCACTTTATCAGAGTCTGCCATATTCGTTCTCGTCCACGGTCCAGGAGGTGTTTGCGACATCGCAAACGACGTTCCATGTTCCGCATCGAAATCAGGATAATGTAGAAATTTTTCAGGGTATCTGTGCAGTAAAAGTCATTGGCTCCACTTCTCAGTAGACGGCATATTTTAGGACATTGAATAGAGACCATGCGAAAAGGGATTTCAAGAGTCTGCAATTGAAGCACTAGGAAAGGCACCTTATCTTTCTTTCTTGGATTTTGTTTCTTGGATTCCAATCCGAACACGCCATTCGGTGGATAGTAATATATATCTGCAAATTGTTGAGTTCTGCGGTCGAAGAATACAAGTGCCCTCCCAGAGAGCAGTAGAACCAGGAATTCCGGGCATATCAGTGAGCATAGCGAACTCACATTCCCTGAGTTTGTCATGCTCAACTCAGGGGCATCACAGTCCACGACTTCGGTACTCCACTGCGATAAATCCTCTCGCCCCAAACGTTGACTTAAGATTTACTCCCGGATCAGTCCGTACTTTCGTTTCTCTGGTACATGTCTGTACGTCACGCATCGGTGACACTGGACGACATGAATATCGACAATTTGCTGTTACTTATTCCTTGACTCGAGCTTTAGGTACCTTCTGCAAGGTCGGCTGCATTTCGTCCAGTTCCCATAGCGGTGCTGGCAACATCAAATTTGCAGCTTTATGGAGCTCCACTTCCATCTCGAAATGAAGAGATGACTACTACCACTAAGGCTAGGACTTACCACCTGATCTAAGAATGGGCAGCGGGGGAATACTTGAAACATATCGACAATTGTGCCAAGGACGACTGCACCTTATTGTAAGGAAGTAAGTTATAGAGCATGTGTAAAGTGCAGAAGTTATGAGGGTAACACTCTCAACCTCATAACCGGTCTGTGCAGTTAGTTGGCAACTAGGAGAGAAAGGAGAGAAAACGAATCAAAACAAATTTAACATGGGACCCTTGTTCAGTTTGACGAGTGTCTTGCCAGTCGACTATGCATGAATATATCTAGGCAGTCATTTGTTATTGACAATCAGTTACCCTACTTGAAGCAACTCCTGAGTAAGAATTCGTTTGTAGCTAACAGTACTGCTGCCAGTGAGGCCCCTGCTCGATACCTGGTGTTGTGCTTAGTGAGAGAAGACGTATCCCTCTCAAGGTATATTCTGCATTCCTCCAATCTATCGACAAGATTGTAGTTATAGCTCTTACGGCAAATGAACTGCTCCAATTGAGCAAACAGAATGAGACTCTCCTGCGCTTCACCGAACAGGACGGGTGGCTTAAAGCCATCCCTCACAATCCCAGATATTTCAACCGGTAACGGAGCAGTACTTAAATGTGTGGTCAAGTAGCGCAGCATGCTACCGTCGGGTAGTAGCTGAGCAATTTAAAACTTCTCGTAAGCCGAGTCCCGTGTACTGATCTATCCGCAGTCCACGGTTTTGGTTTCATAGCATCACATGTAAATGATCTCCAGAATTTGGTCACGTAGGTTCAATTCATGTTACAGGAGTTCGTGAGCCGAGTACGAAACGAAGCTCCTGTAGACCTGAACTGATACGTTCTGAATGATGGTAAACTCTCAAGTTGTTGACAGAACTTACTGAACAGCTTGAATCATTAGACCACTTTCCTGCCATGAACCCATTTCTGAACTCGACTTATAAAGTTATTTCTTTTCAAGAGAAAGAATCATGAGCAGAGGCAGGACACCCACAATGTGGTCAGCTTCTCGTGTGGAACGAGTTTAGGACCTAAACTAGAAGCTTTGGAACAGAGTGTATATCCAGTTCCCAAAATCGTCTCGAGCTAGAGATACCGTTGGCCACGTTTCCACCCCCAGGTCATTAACGTTCCTCAAAACAGAGAAGCACAGGTTAAGAAGATCACACCACTCCCATCGAAGCATCTCCCTTTGCCATCACTACAGCAGCAGCAGCAGCTTGACGGCTCGTCATCAATAAGGTCATCCGGGAACAAAAAGTGCTTATTCACAATGGCTGCTTTCTATAACGCTCTCCCTGAACATCTCCATATTACGTACCGTGCTGCAGTGCTGTAGACTGTAGCATGGACGTACTCTTTCGACTTCCGGCACTGTCCTTCTCTCGGTACAATCTAGACCGTGGTCTTCTTTGACAGACAACTGTGTTGAATGAATTTCGATCTAACAGAAATTACATCGCAGTATACAGCAATGATCCCTGCATCGATCGAACAGAAGTAAAGACCCAGCACGAATGAGATTCTTCTTGGTTGTATGACTATTTTCAAGAAATGGCGAATTGGAGCAACGGATCAAGTTTTTCAGGGATGGAGATACATTTTCACCAATCAAAGTCCAAGTGGCTAGTCCAAGCACAGTACTGTACTACAATGAACGAGATAACTTTGCTGACAGTTCTGAACTTTTGTCATAAAAAACACGACGTATTTGATTGATTCTAATGCGGAGCTTAGCGACAGTATCCACACTACAGTACAGTGCCCACACTGCGTAGATCTAGTGTTAATAATTTCATGCGCGGATGAAGTTCGTTGGATTCAGCTCTGTATAGTGTTACTGGTACATATGCAAGTATGCATGTCACGTGCTATTTAATTACATATACAGTACTGTGCAATCTGCTCCTAGCTTGCAGCTCCAGTATAGAATGGAGCCACTTTTTCGCCGGAACGCCCCCGTCTACTTTTCGCCTTCAATTGCACGGTGTCAACATAAGTAGTCTTCCTCTCCTCATACATACACACACCACGAGAGGATTTTGGGACTGCCGTAGAAAAGCGAGTTGGTGAGTTCTCTCTCCACCTTCGGATGGGTTAGTCTGGTTGAATCCATTAAGGGGTTTCAACAGGTTATTTATGGAACTCGAGAATGTATACATCATTGTAGTTTAAGTATTATATGTATGCTTTATAGTAAATTTAGTAAATTTACATTTGGTCTAAAATAATCAAGTAATAATAATGAATGTTGTATGATAGATCCTATATACCTGATGTAAATTTGGAAGGTGATTCTCTATCTTCCTAGATTGGGTGCAAGCAAAGTCGCCCGTGGCCAAATTTTCGAAGTATAGGGTTTGCATTACTTCCGTGTTCCTCTACTCTTGGTGTTGGAGTTATATAGAATACAAACGAAGTATGTGAAAGTTTATCATCGTATATATCACGATATCAGAGGTACCATTCTTAATTTCCTATTTAATAGCCACCTTCATACAATTTGTGTTTTACAGATAACATTGCCGATTACAGATAACATTTCTTCAGATGCTCCAATAATACATAAACCATTCAATTTGTATAGCTCAAATATATTAGGTGTCACACAAAGGCTTCATCCTATTTTATCTCTGGTGTTTTATCCTTATATGACTTGATAGAGTCTTGCAAACCTTCTTGTTATCCTAGAAGGTTGCCTATCTTCTTAGCTGCAAAGAACAATAGTTTATTCTATAATTATTAGTTAATTAAAGTATTAACGTAGTTTGAAATTTGGAAGAATATTATATCTCACAATCTTCTGACTGTTGTCAATTAAGTTTTTCAAGTTTATTCAAATTGACCCTATTGACCCTATTTATTCAAATTGACCCAAGTATCATGTACTCCTTCATGCAGTACAACTGAAATGGTGTAATTAGGGATTAATTTCAAGAATTAGCTTGTCATGCCATTTGTAGTGTCTCATCTAGATTGCTCGGGCATTGGAGTTCCAATGATAGTAGTTAGAGGTATTTTGGCATTTACTCATAGACTACTTTCCGATGGTTAGATTTTGTGTTTAGGGTACTGACTTCATGCCGGGTCCCACCGTCACTTGCACCATCCGCACCATCGGGTGTGCCATCAGCGGGACCGTTGGGATGAGACCTAGGTCAAAATCAGGAGTATACCCTGGAAGTGCAGCTCCAGAGAGCTCACTTCTTTGATGTTGAGCCTTTGAGTTCTTGGCTAGAGTGGACAGAAAGCCGGCGAGCATCACCTGGAGTCTCTTAGCTAGAGTGGGTGTGGCTTGATTGTAATTAGTGCACTGTTGTTGGCAAGTTGTTGAGGATCAGATCAATATTGATCTGAGTTTGATTGACTTGAGTTGTAAACGATCTCATTATTGTGGCACTTTAGAGTTTATGTATGACTTATGTGTGAGTTGTGCTTCTATAGTGTATGATGTTGACAGCGATGTATGTTGTGTAGCGATGTATATACGCACGACAAGCTTTACAATTCTATTACTTGGAGAACGCGCATTGAATGCTCTCATAACAAAATTAAGAAATTGATATTGGCATAGGCTCATTAACAGCTTTTACTAGATATCAAGGTGTATTCTAATAAGACATCTTGCTTCATATAGATATTGGTAAATCTTAATAGAGGTATAGAGGATAAGCCAAAGATATGTTGTATTGCTTAGCTTTTAACTCCCAACTAGTATGATTAAGTCCTGGTAAAAATAAAATAAAATAAAATATTTCTCTCTATTAATTTTTTTTTCATTGATATTTGCTTATATTTACTATGTGTTGTTGAAGTGCATTTTTTTTACTTTGGTAATTGCTTGTTTTCTTCTAACTTCTAAAACTACCAATTAGCATAGTTGCTAATTTTCTAAAGTTTTATTTCTAACAAGAAGGACAAGAAAACCCCATCAAGCCCTATAAGGAAAACATATCATCCGCTGTAATGATCCTTCAGATCATCTTTTAATGTCAAGTAGTCAATAGTGTTATTTTCAAGAGGCAAACTGCGAGTGTCATTTTCAAGAGACAAAGTGCAAGTGGAGGAAGGGAAGGGCTTGAAAAAGGGAGTGAGTAGAATACTAGAAGAAAAATGGAAAATGAAAAGTGAGACCGCATAGAAAAAAAAAGGATGGGAAGATCCCATCAAGTCATACAAGGGTGAAACAAAATAGGTAAAAGGAGCTAAGCCCCAATAGAGAAGATACGACAAATCTACCCTATAGCACCTAAGATATCTAAGCTATGCAAGTCAAACAATGGTCTATAAAAAAATTGGTGCAACCAGAGAAGTATCACCTAGTGTGATTGCTCTCCTATGGATTGCAGCAGCCACTGCCCTCCATAGAGCAAAGGACACAAGTTATCTAAAATATGTTACAAAGTATGAGAGTGAGAGTGGAATGCCTTGGTGCCTAACATGATAAGCTCTTGTGCAGTCCCCAACAAATGTGTCGAATGCCATATCCATCACTCCATATAACTTCAAGGCTAGAGGAACAAAGAGTTGACCTCATTGTATGCCCCTATACTTGGAGACTTTGCAAGTTGCTGTTGCACTTACCGTCCATCCGTGAGGATGAGTAATCACTCCCTCCAAAACTATATCACATGTAGGATCCGTAACCATGACATCCACTATTGTCACCTGATCATCTTAGACCAAGTATAAGTCTTCCTTAACACGTGTTGTCTGCAAAGCATAGAATGCTCCTTCCAAGCCAAGATCCACTCTCTTGTACCATAGCAAACACTATGTCCCTAAACATCATATGTAGTTATCCTTTGTCCTCAAAAAGGACACCATGTCATATGGATGGTTGTTGCATCTAGAGTAGAACCACACTCACAAGTGAGTATGAAGATGCATATGGGTAGACCAAACCTAGGCAAAACTTCATCATTGTAGAGAAAGTAGCTAGTGCAAGTCAAAATACCCTAATGCACGGTTGAGCTAGGATCCAAGAGCTTGCACCCTTGCCGGAGCAAGAGCAAAGATGTGCTCTAGTAGCTTGAGGAATGGACAAGTCAACTAAGAGAGAATGTAGTGTATGCTCACATTGTTGCTCCATCAAGGAAGATTGTAAACCTTTAGTCCAATCTTGTAAAAGACCGAGACCGAGAAGAGAAATAGGAGAATGGAAGCTCATATTGGGACACTTGAATGAGTGAAAAATCTACATGCCTAGCATGAGCTTTGGCTCTTGTATTTATAGGGAGCATACAAAGCCCTTGAGAAGCTTCTCAAGAAGCTTCCTTGAGCCGCTTTCTTGGAGTGCAAGCCAAGTTAACTAGGAAGCTTCTCAAGAAACTTCCTTCTAGAAACCGCTTACTTGGCGTGCAAGCTAAGCTAGTTGGAAGCTTTTAGAAGCTTCCTTCTAGAAGTTACCCACTTGGGGTGCAAGCTAAGTTAGCCATGAAGCTTCCTAGATACTTTTGGAATATTCTAGGCTAATTTGTCTTATTTGTTACTTCATTAGCACTACTAACTTTGTTGCTAAACTCCATATTGTTACATATTCCTCCACTACTAGTTGGTGGCATCCTCGTTCGCCAATGAAGCTTCAAACTCTTGGATGGCCAATTGTGCATTTTGGAGATGAGAAAGAGGTTCCTATGTAGCATCATGAAGGGGATACCCTTTCCAAAGGACCTTGTACTCCGTATGTTATCGATGGCCTCGTTGAATATGGTACTCGTAAGGATACAATCAACTTTTTACTCCTCATGATCATTGATAGGGACAAGAAGAGGGAGAGGTTGGACTTGAGAGGAAAAATAAGAGGGGTTAAGAACAAAGAGTTTCAACTTGGAAACATGAAAGACAAGATGGATGCGCATATGACAAGGCAAGACAAGTCAATAAGCAACAAGAGAGACAATTCAGGTGATATCAAAGGGTCCTATCCAATTAGGAGTGAGTTTACAAACTTGGGTATCAAGTGGGAGAGGGAAGTTATTGGATGAGAGCATGACCTTATCACCAACTTTAAAGTTGAGATCACAACGATGGTGATCTACATATTGTTTTTGCCGATTTTGAGCAACAAGGAGATGAGATTTTGCTTGTTGGAGGGATTGAGTGATGGTAGTCAAGAAGGTGGAAGTATGAGGGACATGAGAAGGGGAAGGAGCAAGAAGGGAATATGAAACAAGTGGGTCTTGGCCAAAATTGAGAAAGAGAGGAGAGAATCCGGTGCTTACCTGTTTAGAATTGTTTTATGCAAACTACAAGACATTCATCCCAATTGGTATGGTGAATGTTGACCAAGGCACAAAGCCTATCTTCCAAGGTGCAATTTTCACATTCAGTTCCTCAAACCAATGGACAATTCACATTGTCCATTGGTTTGAGGATGATAGGTTGTGGACAAAGCAAGCTTGGTACCAAGTATCTAGAAGAGTGTTTGCCAAAACTTTAGAAGCAAGGATCACGGTTGGAGAAGCAATGAAGCAAGGATCACGGTTGGAGATGAGTACATGTGGCATCCCATGATGCTTGAATACATTGTTGAAGTAGAGTTGCACCAAGGTTGGAGCATCCAAAATATCAATTGTTGGTGCCAAATGGATTTGCTTACTAAACTTATCCACAAACACCACAATTGGTGTGTGACCTTGCTTTGTCTTGGGCAAGGAGGTGATAAGATCTAAGCTCACATGTTCCCAATGAGTAGTTGGAATGGGGAGTGGTTGAAGGAGTTCAATCTGCTTTTGGTTACTAGCCTTGTTGCATTGACAACTCTCACATGATCGGACACACTCCCAAACATCTTGTGCCATGTTGAGCCACCACCATTGGCATTGGAGGGTACCCAAGGTCTTGTCCACACCCATGTGACAAACTATTGGTAAATCATGGGCTTCTTGAAGGTGCACAAGTCGAAGATCACCTTTGGCTGGAGCATAGATCTGCTCCTCATAGAATAGAAGGCTTTCCTTGAAGGAGAAGGTGTTGTACTCCTTGTTGCATGCTATCAGACGACCATGTACCATTTGGAAGAAAGGTCTTGTTGTAGAGCTGATCAAAACTCATTATGGACCTTGGAGTCAATTGATATTGTCATAATTACCGCCGTGATGAGAGGAAGAGACTTCAAATTAGGTTGTGATGATAGAGCATTAGGGATGACATGAAACCGACCTAGTTTGTATTCAAATTTGATGTCAAACAATTGGAGTTGCTCCTCCCATCAATGATATCGACTCTTCATGTGATCCAAGTGTAAGGTCTGCAACAATGGTTTGTGATCAGTTTGCATGATCACTTGTTTTCCAAAGAGATAATGCTCCATACCTTGGTAGCATATACCATTGCAAGTTGTTCCCGATCTTAAGTAGAGTAATTTCTCTAAGCTATATTTAGTCAACAAGACACAAAGGTAGGATGTAGTCCATCTGGGAATTCTTGTTGCAACACGGCTCCAATTGAACAGTTAGAAGAATCAAATCAACCACACAAGGTAGCTAAGGATCATATGGTTGAAGAATGGGTCTTAAAGACACCATATGTTTCAATTCTAGAATGCTTCTTCATGCTTGGTGGTCTATTGGAAGCTTGAGTTCTTCCCCAAGAGGTCAATCAATGGTGCAGCCACATGAGCATAATAGTGGATGAACCATTGGTAAAAATTGGCCAATCCATTAAATGCATGTACTTCTGTAGCATCCTTTTGAGTAGGCCAATCAGTAATGGCTTTGATTTTCTCCTCTTCCATCTTGATCCCTTCCAATGAGATCTTGTGACCTAGGAAGGTAACTATAAAAGACCAAGACCAAGGAGAGAAATAGGAGAATGGAAACTCACATGGGGACACTTGAATGTGGGAAAACTCCAAATACCTAGCATGAGCTTTGGCTTTGGTATTTATAGATAGCATACAAGCCCCTTGAGAAGCTTCTCAAGAAGCTTCCTCAAGCCGCTTTCTTAGAGTGCAAGCCAAGTTAACTAGGAAGCTTCGCAAGAAGCTTCCTTCTAGAAGTCGCCTACTTGGCATGCAAGCTAAACTAGTTGGAGCTTCTAGAAGCTACTTACTTGAGGTGCAAGCTAAGCTAGGCGGGAAGCTTCCCAAGAAGCTTCCTAGATACTTCCGGAATATTCTAGGCTAATTTGTCTTATGTGCTACTTCGTAAGCCCTACTAACTTCATTGCTAAACTCCATATTGTTATATATTCTCCCGCCGCTAGTTGGTGACGTCTTCCTCGCTAGTGAAGCTTCAAATTCCTGGATGGCCGTCTGTGCATTCTAGAGGTGAGAAAGAGGTTCCTATGTGGCATCATGAAGGGAATACTCTTTCCAAAGGACCTTGTACTTTGTATGTTGGCGACGGCCTTGTTGAATATGGCGATGCGCAAGGATACGATCAACTTTGTACTCCTCATGATCATTAGAAGGGACAGCAAGAGGGGGAGGTTGGACTCTAGAGGAAAAGGAAGAGGGGTTAGAAACAAAGGGTTTCAACTTGGAAATATGAAAGACAGGATGGATACACATGTGACAAGGCAAGGCAAGTCAATAAGCAACAAGAGAGACAATTTGGGTGATATCAAAGGGTTCTATCCAATTAAATGCAAGTTTACAAACTTGGGTATCAAGTGGGAGAGGGAGGTTACTGGAGGATAGCATGACTTTATCACCAACTTCAAAGGTGAGATCACGACGATAGTGGTCCGCATATTGTTTTTGGCAATTTTGAGCAACAAGGAGGTGAGACTTGGCTTGTTGGAGAGATTGGGATATAGTGGTCAAGAATGAGGAAGTATGAGGAACCTAAGATGGAAGGGAAGCAAGAAGAGAATCTAGAACAAGCGGATCTTGGCCAAAATTGAGAAAGAAAGGAGAAAATCTAGTGCTTGCCTGTTTGGAATTGTTGTAGGCAAATTCTATAGCTGCAAGACATTCATCCCAATTGGTATGGTGGACATTGACAAAGGCACGCAACATATCCTCCAATGTACAATTTTCACATTTGGTTTGTCCATCAGTTTGAGGATGATAGGCCATGGACAAAGCAAGCTTGGTACCGAGTATCTGGAAGAGTGCTTGCCAAAACTTCTCGGTAAATCAAGGATCATGGTCGGAGATGAGTACACGTAGCATCCCATGATGCTTGAAGACATTGTCAAAGTAGATTTGCGCTAAGGTTAGAGCATCCAAGGTATCACAGGTTGGTGCCAAGTGGATTTTCTTACTAAGCTTATCCACAAACACCACAATTGCGGTGTGTTCTTGTTTTGTCTTTGGCAAGGATGTGATGAGATCCAAGCTCACATGCTCCCAATGAGCAGATGGAATGGCAAGTGGTTGAAGGAGTCCACTCGGCTTCTGGTTGCTAGCCTTGTTACGTTGGCAGCTCTCACACGATCAGAAAAATTCTTGAACATCTTGTGTCATGTTGGGCCACCACCATTGACATTGGATGGTACCTAAGGTCTTGTCCACACATATGTGACCAGTGATGGGTAAATCATGGGCTTCATGAAGGCGCACAACTTGAAGATCACCTTTAGTTGGAACATAGATCCGGTCCTCATGGAATAAAAGGCCTTCCTTGATAGAGAAGGTGTTGTACTCCTTATCACATGCCGTAAGGCGACCATGTACCATTTGGAAGAAGGGATCTTGGTGTAGAGCTGATTGAAATTTGTTTTGGACCTTGGAGTCAACTGACACTATTGCAATTGCTGTTGTGATGAGAGGAAGAGACTTCAAATCAGGTCGTCGTGATAAAGCATTAGGGATGACATGGAACCGACCTGGTTTGTACTCAAGTTTGATGTCATATAGTTAGAGTTGTTCTTGCCATTGATGGTGTTGACTCTTCATGTGTTCAAAATGTAAGGTCTGCAACAATGGTTTGTGATCAGTTTGCATGATCACTTGTTTCCCTAAGAGGTAATGCCTCCATACCTTGGTGGCGTATACCATTGCAAGTTATTCTTGATCTTGAGCAGAGTCATTTCGTTTAGCCGTATTGAGTTAGCAAGACACAAAGGCAATGGGATGGAGTCCATCTGAGAATTCTTGTTGCAGCATGGCTCCAATTGCAAAGTTAGAAGCATCAAAATCAACCACATAGAGTAGTTGAGGATCATATGGTTGAAGAATGGATCTTGAAGACACCATATGATTTAACTTCTAGAATGCTTCTTCATGCTTAGTGGTCCACTAGAAGCTCAAGTTCTTTCCCAAGAGGTCAATCAATGGTGCAGCCACATGAGCATAATAATGTATGAACCATCGGTAAAAATTGGCCAATCTATTAAATGCCCATACTTCTGTAGCATCCTTCAGGGTAGGCCAATCAGTAATGGCCTTGATTTCCTCTTCTTCCATCTTGATCCCCTTTGATGAGAACTTATGATCCAAGAAAGTAACCTTCTTTTGCCCAAAGGCACACTTCGACTTCTTGTAGTAAAATTTCCATTGTCGTAGTCATCTTAGGACTTCTTGCACATGATTCACGTGTTTTGCCTCTATCTAACTATAAATTAAGATATCATCCAAGAACACCACCACGGACCAATCCAATAGTCCATCTAACACCCAATGCATCTGATCTGTGAAGATTGTTGGAGCATTAGTGAGTCCAAAAGGTAGAACTCTCCACTCAAAATACCCATACCTTGTACAAAAGGCAATCTTTTGCACATCCTCTCTATCAATAGGAATTTACCAATAGTCTCTATGAAGATCCAATTTGGAAAAGTAGCGTGCTCTACTTAATTGATCAAGCAAGTCATTGATCCAAGGCAAGGGATATGCATTCTTCACGGTTTGCTTATTTAGCCCACGGTAATCAATACAAAAAAAAAGTCCTCCATCCTTCTTTGGAACAAATAGTACCGGTGCTCCCCAATGAGAGGTACTATGTTGTATGAAGTCCTTCTCCAACAACTCTATAAGTGTTGTTTGCAACTCCTCCAACTCCTTTGGTGAGAGCCGATAGATTGGTCTACTCACTAGAGTACTCCCTAGCAATAACTCAATCTTGAAGTGCATACCTTGATATGTGAGCCGGCCTATCTCTCACTCAGCATGAACCTCTGATGGCTATTATGGTAGCGCACCATGGACTGGGAAGGCAAGGAACCCCAACTCCATCATACTCCTCCAAGGCTAACACTTCAAGACTCAAGACATTGCTCACTAGAGAACTCAATGAGAGAGAGATAGTTGCAAATGAAAGGATGATGAGTACCTCCTCACCCCTTGTTTATATACTTGTGAAATAGTTACGTACCAAAGTTACTAATTATCATAGTAACTCAAGTTACTAGACTAAAAGTCAAGTAAAGTCAAAAAGTAGAAAGGAATA
Organism: Lunularia cruciata; assembly: GCA_948567375.1. Taxonomy (NCBI): domain Eukaryota; kingdom Viridiplantae; phylum Streptophyta; class Marchantiopsida; order Lunulariales; family Lunulariaceae; genus Lunularia; species Lunularia cruciata. The sequence goes on along the minus strand of OX419755.1, from coordinate 53,553,755 downwards.
TCCATTCACATGGGCATATTCCCCTAAGCATGTGGTCTTATCTTGACCCAACCACTAAGTCAAGGATTCCTTCACATGGGCTATCCTTGGACTAAAGAAGAATCCAAAACAAAAATGCTTGCGGGCCCAAGAGTTCTCAACTCTTTCCTCAAAGCCAAACACCTAGGAATAATACCAAGTCAACACACTAAAGTCCAAAATAGTGGTGCTCATCTTTTCTACTTCCTCTAAAGTAAGGTTCCCTCTATCTTAGCTATGACTAACTTTAGCTAACCATGACTAATACAGAACCATCCTTTATCTCTATTTAAATAATATCTCTTAAATACTTGTAATACCAAGCTAAATATCACAATACCACACACATGCACAAATGAGTGTTACATTTACCCCCGGACTAAGTTTTCACTTTGTCCTCAAAGTGAAGGTCTCTCTACCTTCTATGGTACATCTTCAACTTATCATGGTTAATTCTATCAAAGTGTCTTCCTCCCAACTCCTTGAGATCATAGGTATAATTGCCCCACACCTTCTCCACTATGAAAGGTCCAAAGTACTTAGGCAAAAACTTCTTTTGCACTCTCTTGAATCGAATGGAATCAAAAAAACATTACCCAATCATCTTCTTTGAAAGTCTCCACCTTCTTTGAAAGTCTCCACCTTCTTCTTGCCTTGCCTCTTGTCATAGCTCTCCTTTTGTTTCCTTTGGGCTTGCTCCACTCAAACCATAGCAACTGCTCTTGCCTCTTCCAACTCCATGAGTTGATCCTTCCTTGATTTCTCTGCATCACCTCCTTGTGCTTTCTTCAATCTCCTATGAATGCTTTGGAAGGTAGGAAGATCAAAGTGAATAGGTAAGGTAGACTCAATACCATACACCAATTGAAATGGAGAATATCCGGTGGAAGTCTTCATGGTTGTCCTATACTCCCACAAAACTACATGAATCCTCTTGTCCCAATGATGTTTAGCCCCCTCCATTTCTGCATCTTTGGCCAACATCATGCACAAGGTCTGATTGGTTCTCTCTGCCAAGCCATTGGAATTTGGCTTATAGGATGTAGTTACTCTATGTGTGATAGAGAAATGTCGTAGCATGGCTGTAGTAATGCTTCCTATAAATTCTCCTCCTCTATCAGAAATCAACTCCAAAGGGCATCCAAACCTAGTGATAATGCATTCATAAAGAGATCGACCCACTTCATTTTCATTCTTGTCCCTCAATGGTCTAGCTTCAACCCACTAGGTAAGGTAATCAGTGACTACCACAATGTACCAATTGTTCCTTGGGGTTCTATTGAGAGGACTTACAAAATCAATTTCCTACTTCTCAAAAGGTCCTAGCAATGGAATTGATCTAAGTGGTAGAGTGGATGTAGACTTTCTAGCAAAAGCTTGACAAACATGACAAGTTTTGCAATAATCAAGACAATCCTTGAAAATCCCTCTCCAATGGTAACCTGCATCTAGAATCTTGAAAGCAGTCACCTTTCTTGCAAAGTGTCCTCCCCATACTAAACCTTCATGAAACTCCTTTATGAGTAGGATAGACTCTTCCTTACCCACTGCTCTTTGAAGTAGACCATCTGCTCCTTGGTGAAAAAGAATATCCTCCACCATTGTGTAAGGTCTAGATCTTGCTGCAAGGGCCTTCCTCTCCCTAGCATGCATCCCTTCTGGATAGTTACCTCTTGTCACAAAATCCACAATCTCCTTGTACTCTATTGGAACCTCTTGAGTGATTGAGATTGTCATGAGTTCCTCATCCGGGAAAGAATCATCCATTGGCTCATCTCCATCATGATCATAGGCTCTAGATAACAAGTCAGCATTTGCATGTTTCTTTCCTGGCCTATCCTCAATGGTGTAGTCATACTCAGACAAGAGTATTATCCACCTTGCTAGTCTCCCTTCAACATTAGGCTTGTTGAAGATGTACTTCAAAGCCTTGTGATCCGTGACAATGGTGGCTTTCCCTCCAATCAAGTAGTGTCTAAACTTCTTGAGACCAAAGATCATTGCCAACCCTTCTCTCTCCCTGACAGAGTAGTTCTTCTCTACTGAAACCATCTGCCTACTAGCATAAGCTATTAGATGATCATGCCCATCTTGGTCTAATTGACTAAGAGTGCATCCTATAGCTACATTAGAAGCATCAGTGTAGAGGATGAAAGGCTTACTCCAATCAGGTTTAGCAAGAATTGGAGCTACAACAAGGGATTGCTTGAGCTCCTCAAAAGCTTTGAGAGCCTCCTTGTCCTCCAAAATCACCATGTAATCTACACCCTTCTTCATGTAGGTGGTCAATGCATAAGCCTTGTTGGAAAATGAGAAGATGAACCTCCTATAGTATCCAACCATCCCCAAGAATTGGCATAACTTTGTCAAGCTTGAAGGAAATGGAAGGTCTGAGATTTTCCTCACCTTCTCAGGATCAACTGCTATTCCATCCTTGGAGATGATGTGCTCCAAAAGTAGACCTTCTTCACATCCAAAAATGAACTTTTCTGGGTTGAGTGATGCATTTGCCTCATCCAAGCGTTGCAAGACTTTGATTAGGTGCTCAAAGTGCTCCTCCTTGCTCCCATAGACACAAAAGTCATCAATGAAGTCTCTCACAAATTTCCCAATGAAAGGTTCAAATACCTTGTTCATGAACCGTTGGAATGTGGCTGGAGCATTGCAAAGCCCAAAAGGCATGACCTTGAAAGCGTAAGTTCCCCAAGGTGTGGTGAATGTGGTGAGTTGTTGATGCTCTGGTGCAATCTTGATTTGGTTATATCCACTATAACCATCTCCAAAACTGTACCTCTCATGACCTGCAACCTCCTCCAAGATCTCATCAATGAATGGCAATGGGTAGTAGTCCTTCTTGGTAACAGCATTGAGCTTCTTGTAATCCACACATACCCAAAGCTTACCATTCTTTTTCTTTACAATGACAATTAGAGACACCCATTCTGAATTCTCTACCTCAAAGATAAATCCAACCTCCTTGAGCTTATCAATCTCCTCCTTCACAACCAAAGATATTGGTGGGCTAATGCGACGTTGCTTTTGGCGGATTGGTCTTGCATGTGACTCCACCTCTATCTTGTGCTCTTCCAAGGTGACTTCCTTCAAATCCTTGTAACTAAAAGCAAACACATGGATGAACTTGCGGAAAATCTCCTCAAATCTCACCTTCTCCTCCTTGGTAACATTAGGGCCATACTTGAGGGTAGCTAACCTTCTCTCTACCTCCTCAAGTGTCAATGGTGATTTGTTTGGGTCCTTCAAAACCTTTGGCTTAGGTGCAAAATCCATAGCACACAAAGGATACACATCTAAATCAGATTTAGATTCATCCTCCTCCATGGAAGTCTCCTCCTCCATGCTTGTGTCCCCACCTGAAGCTCCTTCTTCAGAATTTGATTCCCAATAATCAGAAGATGGTGTATCTGAGTGTGAAGTGTTGGTGGTGTTAGTCACAGGAACTGTGACTCTATGGTTTGATGGCCCAATCCTCAAGTACTCTTTGTGCCATCAATCAGTTGTGCGTGATGCTCTCAACCATGGCCTCCCAAGAAGTAAGTCATAGCTTGAATCCTTCAAGACTTGGAAAGTCATGAGATTTTGAACTTTCATAACTGAAACTACCACTTTATCCATCACCCCTACTGATCGAACTTGTTGCTTGTTTGCCATGCTCACCACAAATGTTGAAGGTCTTGAGATTATCATACCCAACTTCTTCATCAACCTTTCTGACATGGCATTTACTGCTGATCCTCCATCAACCAATGCATCCTTGATGTTGTGACCATTCACTCTCACATCAATCTTGGAGGCATATTCACAAGCCTCCCATGGTGTTGGTTTGGCATCTACCACCCCCATTGATACTGGAACTTTTGCCTTCTTCTTCCTCTTGCTCCTTGTAGAACTCAAACCACTTCTAAGCTCCTTTCTCAAGGTAGGATTCAAAGCAATCAATTGGCCCACTATGATGTTAGCCTTGTGACTACCAACATCCTCCAACAAATTGTAGTTCCATTGTTGAGATCAAGAAGTCCTCCATCTCCAACTTCTTTCTTGGAGTCTTTGTTGTTGATGGTGTTGAGGTGCGAGTGCTCCTAGTAGACATAGGAGTATCCTTGCTTGAAGTAAATCCTTGAGAAGAGTGAACATCCTCTGCAAAACGAGCTCTCTTCTTCTCTTGTGCCAAAAGCTCCAAATTAAAACCCTTGGAGTTTGAGCACTCTCTCTTCTCATACTTGCTCTCAACCACATCTATGGATGATATCCCCTTACCTTTGTTGGGATTAGGAGCCACTTGGGTTTCACTACCTCCCTCTTTCCCTCTATTGGCTCCCTCATAACCCTTTCCTCCATGGTAAGTGGAATTTGGGCAATTCCTTTGGATATGGCCTCTTCCTCCACAACCAAAACAATTTCTATCATTGAAATTGTTGGCTGGTTGGCCTCCTCTATATGGATAGTTTCCATAACTCCTAGGCCCTCTCCCTACATTTTGATCCACCTCTCTCTTCTCCCATAGTTGCACCACATTGATCTTGAGATCCGCAAGTTGTTCTGTGATGGTTTGGAGTGGATCTTTTGGTGGAGGTGCAAGAATTGGAGCAACTACTACTTGTGGTGCAACCCTTGTCACCAAAGTATCAAAAGTTTCACCATACTTGTAGCCTTGAGGAGGATGCACAACCTCCTTCACCACCAAATCACTCTCATCCCCTTCCAAACTCTCCTCCATATGAATTGCGATCTTGATAGCTTCAACCTTGGAAGAAGGTTTCTCATATCTCACCTTGCTTCTAATTTGTGGTCTCAACCCTCCCACAAAATTCTTGGTGAGCATGGCTCCTATGCCAATCATTGTAGTCTCCACATCATCTCCACCTTTCCTCAACACTATGCAAAATCTGGACTCTAACTTTTCCACTTTTTCCACATAGACTCTCACTTTCTCTCCTTCTCCTTTCTTGAGAAATGTAACCTCACTCATCAATCTCTCATAACTCTCATCAGGAAGAAAGTTCTCAATGAGTGCTGAAGTCAAAGTCTCCCAAGACTCCTCTTCCCCATCTCTCCTCTCTCTCTTTTGGTATTCTGACTCATACCATGTAAGTGCTCCATCCTCAAAGAAATTTGGTAATAATGAAGCCCACTCATTCTTCCTCCTCTCATTGTTTCCTATGCAAGCTCGCTTGAAGTCTTTCACAAAGGCCTCCACATCTTCTCCATCCTTGCCAAAGAAAACCGGAAATTTCCCCATCTTAACCCCTCACTATCTTTCTTTTCTCTTGATTCTTTTTTTTCTCTTTTTTTTCTCTCACTCTATTACTAATAGAGTATATACATGACTAACACCATCTGAGAATAATCCACTCTAGGGAAAACAAAAGGTTCAGGTTGCTCCAAGATTTCTATAGCAACATCAAATCCTAGAGTGCATATTAATCTAACTCTCATGGATAGTTTATCCATAAGTTGAAAGATTATCTCCATCACTAATCTTGAGAACTGGCTGATGAAGGTGGTAGTATTTCTGTAGCTGTACTAAGACTCTCTCCAAGATCCTTCACCAAAGTCTCCAAAAGTGCTTTTACTCCACTACACTCATGTCCTTTTGGAAGTCCTTCCACTCCACAAACCTCACACAACTCCTTGGTCTTAGATCTTCTCCCTCCTAATCTTGGTGAAGAAGGTCCAACATGCAAACCCAAGTCAAGTAAGCCTCTCCTTTCCCTCAATCTCTTGCTCTCAAAGGTCAATGGACATGAACTTGCCTTATGTCCCTTCTCTCCACATAGAAAGCACTTAGACTCACTCTTTCCTCCAAGTGGTGTAGGTTTTTGGATCCTCTCAACACTCTCTTCAAATTCTATTGTAAACTCTCTTTTCCTCAAATCCACCCCTATAATCACCTCAAACCCTTGGGGAACCTTGCATAATCTTAATTTCCACTCTTGATGACCCTCCATGTTCCCACGATGAATCTAAACACTCAAACATACTTTTTGTTGATCTCAAACTCCTCATGCATGAGATCTTCACTCTGCAAAATTGACCCTTCCTCACAATGTCACTCAAATCTCCCAACCAGTACATCACAGTCCTCTAAAATTTTGCACACTTGATCACAACTCTAGGGCGTCCATCCTTGCAAAATTTCAAATCTTTTCATCAAGCCATTTGGCCTAGACATCTTTCTATTCATCCCACATATTTCAGATTTGGTCTGAAAACCACCCCACTCATTTCAAAAACTCATAACTCCATGCGCAAGAACGATCTCTCTCTAATTTTTGTGGCAGCAGGTAGAATACTATGCACTGAATTTTCTTGGAAATTTTCAGGATAATTCACTAAAAATTGAAGAAATGGAAGACTATGTACAATTTTCCAAAGAGCATGTAAATGCAGAAGCACTTTACCGTATCAACTTTCAAAAATTCTAGCTCAGTGTGCATAGTAGCTCTCACAATAATTTCAATTGTGATAATTGAAAGATAACCCAAGATATCATGTGTAGAAATCTCAAGTCCAGATCTCAAATTTGAGATTTTGTCCAAAATCACCTTAATCCCCAAAATCTGCAATCCACCTCACACAATCTCTCCAATTCCTCTCATGTGTACAAGATGTACAAAATCACCACAAAGATATCATAATGAACTATAGGGTATACAAATGGATCTTGGTTCTCTAACATAAGTTCAGCCCTCTCCTCTCCTAATGTTCTCTCCAAGTGAGCTCTCATAGCCTCCTTCTACCTAATGTAGAATTGAACGCGGAACATTATCTTACCTTCTAGAGAGGTCCCGGCAACGGAACCAAAAATGTGAGCCGGCTTGTCTCTCACTCAGCATGAACCTCTGATGGCTATTATGGTAGCGCACCATGGACTGGGAAGGCAAGGAACCCCAACTCCATCATACTCCTCCGAGGCTAACACTCCAAGACTCAAGACATTGCTCACTAGAGAACTCAATGAGAGAGAGATAGTTGCAAATGAAAGGATGATGAGTACCTCCTCACCCCTTGTTTATATACTTGTGAAATAGTTACGTACCAAAGTTACTAATTATCGTAGTAACTCAAGTTACTAGACTAAAAGTCAAGTAAAGTCAAAAAGTAGAAAGGAATATCCATTCACATGGGCATATTCCCCTAAGCATGTGGTCTTATCTTGACCCAACCACTAAGTCAAGGATTCCTTCACATGGGCTATCCTTGGACTAAAGAAGAATCCAAAACAAAAATGCTTGCGGGCCCAAGAGTTCTCAACTCTTTCCTCAAAGCCAAACACCTAGGAATAATATCAAGTCAACACACTAAAGTCCAAAATAGTGGTGCTCATCTTTTCTACTTCCTCTAAAGTAAGGTTCCCTCTATCTTAGCTATGACTAACTTTAGCTAACCATGACTAATACAGAACCATCCTTTATCTCTATTTAAATAATATCTCTTGAATACTTGTAATACCAAGCTAAATATCACAATACCACACATATGCACAAATGGGTGTTATAGATCGAAGGGTAATCCCTTTGGTAGATCATCCAGAAACAAGTCCGCAAACTCCTGAACTATGCGATCAACCATTGCTTGATGAGGCTCTTGGCCCTCTTCAGATTGTCTTTGTGCAATTGGCTTGATCCGCATTGCAAATAAAAACTCTCCTTCTTCCAAAGCTTGCTCTATGGCTGCTTTACTAACCAACTTCCCTTTGGGGGACTCATCTCTCTTCCAAGCTTGCTCCATGGTTACCTTCTTGGCAAACTTCCTATCTTGGGACTCCACTTCTTTCAAGGTTTGCTCTATGGCTACCTTCTTGACAAACTTCCCAACTTGGAACTGACTATTCTTAGGTGTCTTACTTAGAGGTGCCAGACAACCTAATCGGAAATTCATACCTTGGTGTTGTACTTGAATTTGACTTTGGGTCCAATCAAATTGAACCTTATGACGTTCAAGCCAAGGTAGACCTAGAATGATATCATTGTGTAGAGGTGCCACTACAAACCTCATACACTCCAAATACTCCTTCCCAATCTTGAAGGTAATAGGATGCAAGGTGCAAAATGCAAAACCCTTTCTACCATCCGCCATCATCAAACTACTTCCAATCACTGGCTTGATAAGAACACCTAATTTCTTTGCTACTTGCATAGACATGCAATTCTCTGAACTTCCAGAATCAACCAAAATCCTACAACCCCGATTAGATATCATACCTTGCAAGTGAAGCAAACTTGCATAGGTCAAGCCTTCAATCCCATTGGAACTAATCAAGCTTCTAGTAGGAAGCTTGATTAGTTCTCTTATCTCCTACTGGGATTCTTTGTTTCCCTGATCATTTGGTTCCACAAACACCATCTGGACAACTTTTTGAGGTCGCACATTCCTAAGTGGACATTCAGCAATACGATGTCCAACTTGGAAACAATAAAAACAACCTCTATTTTGTTGCAATCTTTCTCTATCAGCTGCACCAAGTGGCCTCCGTTGGATAGCATCAATCTCCATAGGTGTTGATTCTTCCACCCGTGCGTATTCAACTGGTAAGCTTGGTGTAAGTTGAGGTCAAGACCAAGTTGTCGCAACCAAGGAATCAAAGCACTCAGCCAATTGCATGGCTTCTTCTACATTTTGTGGTTCTTGCATGGTCACCTCCATTTTGGTTTGTGATTTCAATCCCCACACAAATTGATCCAGAACTTCTTCTTCTTGTATATCTAGAATTTGCATGATGATGTTTTGAAATTGTGTGATGTAGCTTCTTACTGAGCCACTTCTACTTCAACTCCGCTAACTTATTTCATGTGGCTCAGGTGGCATTTATAGTTTGAAATTGACCAAGTATTGCATCCTTGAATTATGTCCATGTCAAGATTGGTGCAACAATCTATAGTTCAAATTGCTCCACCAAAGTTTTGCCGCACCATCCAATTGGCTAGAAGCCAAAAGAATCTATTTCCGTTCATCTTGAAGATTGGTGGCTTTGAAGTAACATTTGCAATCAAACACAAAATTCTCCATTGTGCCCGGAAGATTCTTGCCTTCAAACACCTTGGGTTTTGGAAATCAAATACAATCTTCTCTATCTCGGACTAGCGCTCTCTCTATATGTTCTCATTGTTGTTGGTCTTGGTCATCCAACAATCAAGTAAGGTGCTTGATTTGTTGTTGCATTGCAAGGATAATGTCCGGTATTGCCGCCATAGCTACTACTCTATCCTACTACTCCCAATTTATCTAATTGATTAACACATAGATACAGTACGTCCACCTTTCTCCATAAGTGACAATCGGAAGTATCAAGGGTTCCTCAAACATAATGATTATGTAGAAATCCCTACACAACGTGAGGTGATGAATTGTGTGAGTGGCGCTTGGGTAATATCTAGACATGAAAATCCTAATGGTTTGGCAGAAGTGGATTTAGTGGTCCATAAATTCCATCCATCCCTTTCTTGCTCTAATATCAATGTAAAAGACCGAGACTAAGGAGAGAAATAGAAGAATGGAAACTCACATTGGGACACTTGAATATGAGAAAATTCCGAATATCTAACATGAGCTTTGGCTTTGATATTTATAGATAGCAAACAAGGCCCTTGAGAAGCTTCTCAAGAAGCTTCTTCATGCCGCTTTCTTAGAGTGCAAGCCAAGTTAACTAGGAAGCTTCGCAAGAAGCTTCCTTCTAGAAGCCGCCTACTTGGCATGCAAGCTGTAAAAAACTAAATCCGAGGAGAGAAATAGGAGAATGGAAAACTTGACTGAGGAGAGAAATAGAAGAATGGAAACTCACATTGGGACACTTGAATGAGTGAAAACTCGAAATGCCTAGCATGAGCTTTGGCTTTGGTATTTATAGGTAGCATACAAGGCCCTTGAGAAGCTTCTCAAGAAGCTTCCTCAAGCCGCTTTCTTAGAGTGCAAGCCAAGTTAACTAGGAAGCTTCTCAAGAAGCTTATTTCTAGAAACCGCCTACTTGGCGTGCAAGCTAAGCTAGTTGGAAGCTTCTAGAAACTTCCTTCTAGAAGCTACTTACTTGCTAGTTGCTTGCCAAAACTTCTCGGTAAATCAAGGATCATGGTCAGAGATGAGTACACGTGGCATCCCATGATGCTTGAAGACATTGTCAAAGTAGATTTGCGCTAAGGTTAGAGCATCCAAGGTATCACAGGTTGGTGCCAAGTGGATTTTCTTACTAAGCTTATCCACAAACACCACAATTGCGGTGTGTTCTTGTTTTGTCTTTGGCAAGGATGTGATGAGATCCAAGCTCACATGCTCCCAACGAGCGGATGGAATGGCGAGTGGTTGAAGGAGTCCACTCGGCTTCTGGTTGCTAGCCTTGTTACGTTGGCAGCTCTCACACGATCTGACAGATTCTTGAACATCTTGTGTCATGTTAAGCCACCACCATTGACGTTGGAGGGTACCCAAGGTCTTTTCTACACCCATGTGACCAACGATGGGTAAATCACGGGCTTCTTGAAGGCGCACAAGTCGAAGATCACCTTTGGTTGGAACATGGATCCGGTCCACATGGAATAGAAGCCCTTCCTTGAAGGAGAAGGTGTTGTACTCCTTGTCACTTGTTGTTAGACGACCATGTACCATTTGGAAGAAGGGATCTTGCTGTAGACCTAACCAAAACTCATTATGGATCTTGGGGTCAATTGACACCGTCGTAATTGCTGCCGCAATGAGAGGAAGGGACTTCAAATCAAGTCATCGTGATAGACTATCAGGGATGATATGGAACCAACCTGGTTTGTACTCAAGTTTGATGTCGAACAATTGAAGTTGCTCTTCCCATTGATGATGTTGACTCTTCATGTGCTCTAGGTGTAAGGTCTGCAACAATGGCTTGTGATCAATTTGCATGATCACTTGTTTTCCCAAGAGATAATGCCTCCATACCTTGGTGGCATATACCATTGCAAGTTGTTCCCGATCTCAAGTAGAGTAATTTCTTTCAGCTGTATTTAGTCGGCGAGACACAAAGGCAATGGGATGTAGTCCATCTGGAAATTCTTGTTGCAACACAGCTCCAATTGCAAAGTTAGAAGCATCAAAATCAACCACACAAGGTAGTTGAGGATCATATGGTTGAAGAATGGGTCTTGAAGACACCATATGCTTCAACTTTTGGAATGCTTCTTCATGTTTGGTGTTCCATTGGAAGCTCAAGTTCTTTCCCAAGAGGTCAGTCAATGGTGCAGCCACATGAGCATAATAGTGGATAAACCGCCGGTAAAACTGGCCAATCCATTGAATGCCCGTACTTCTGTAGCATCCTTTGGGGTAGGCCAATAAGTAATGGCCTTGATCTTCTTTTCCTCCATCTTGATCCCCTCTGATGAGATCTTATGACCCAAGAAGGTAACCTCCTTCTACCAAAAAGCACACTTCGACTTCTTGCAATAAAATTTTCATTGTCGTAGTCATCTTAGGACTTCTTGCACATGATTCACGTGTTTTGCCTCTATCTTGCTATAGATTAAGATATCATCCAAGAACACCACCACTGACCAATCCAATAGTCCATCCAACACCAGATGCATCTAATCCATGAAGACTACTAGAGCATTAGTGAGTCCGAAAGGTAAAACTCTCCACTCAAAATGTCCATACCTTGTGCGAAAGGTAGTCTTTTGCACATCCTCTCTATCAATCGGAATTTGCCAATAGCTGCTACAAAGATCCAACTTGGAGAAGTAATGTGCTCTACTTAGTTGATCAAGTAAGTCATTGATCCGAGGCAAGGGTTATGCATTCTTCATGGTTTGCTTATTGAGCCCACGGTAATCAATACAAAAACGAAGTCCTCCATCCTTCTTTGGAACAAATAGTACCGGTGCTCCCCAAGGGGAGGTACTATGTCGTATGAAATCCTTCTCCAACAACTCTATAAGTGTTGTTCGCAACTCCTCCAACTCCTTTGGTGAGAGCCAATAGATTGGTCTACTCACTGGAGTACTCCTTGGCAATAACTCGATCTTGAAGTGCATACCTCGATAGGAGGGTAATCCCTTTGGCAGATCATCCGGAAACACATCTGCAAACTCCTGAACTATCCGATCAACCATTGCTTGATGCAGCACTTGGCCCTCCTTAGATTGTTCTTGTGCAATCGGCTTGATCCACACCGCGAATATAGGCTTATCTTCCTCCAAAGCTTGCTCTATAGTTGCTTCCTTAACAAACTTCCCTTCTAGGGAGTCATCTCTCTTCCAAGCTTGCTCCATGGTTGCCTTCCTGGCAAACTTCCCATCCTGGGACTCATCTCCCTTCCAGATTTGCTCTATGGCTACCTTCTCGACAAACTTCCCATCTTGGGACTGACTATTCTTAGGTGTCTTACTCAGAGGTGCCAGACAACCTAATCGGAAATTCCTACCTTGGTGTTGTACTTGAATTTGGCATCGGTTCCAATCAAATTGTACCTTATGACATTCAAGCCAAGGTAGACCCAAAATGATATCATAGTGTAGGGGTGCCACTACAAACCTCATACACTCCAAAAACTCCTTCCCAATCTTGAAGGTAACAAGATGCGAGGTGCAAAATGTAGAACCCTTTCTACCATCCGCCATCATCAAATTACTTCCAATCACTCGCTTGATAGGAATACCCAATTCCTTTGCTACTTGCATAGACATGCAATTCTCTGAACTTCCAGAATCAACCAAAATCCTACAACCCCTATTAGATATCATACCTTGCAAGTGAAGCAGACTTGCATAGGTTGAGCCTTCAATCCCATTGGAACTAATCAAGCCCCTAGTAGCGGCTCAAAATCTCCTACTGGGATTCCTTGTTTCCTTGATCATTTTGCTCCACAACCTCCACTTGGGCAACTTGTCAAGGTCGTCCATTCCTAAGTGGACATTCAGCAATGCGATGCCCCAACTGGCGACAATAAAAACAACCACCATTTTGTCGCAGTTTCTCCCTGTCTGCCATGCCCAGTGGTCTTCATTGAATTGCATCAATCTCCATTGGTGTTGGCTCCTCCACTTGTGTGTAGTGTATTGGTAGGCTTTGTGGGGGTCGAGGTCGAGACCAAGTTGTTACCACCAAGGAATCAAAACGTTCGGCCAACCGCATGGCTTCCTCCAAGTGTTGTGGCTCTTGCATGGTTACCTCTAATTTGGTTCTTGCCTTCAAGCCCCTCACAAATTGATCTAGATCTTCACCTTCCAAAATATCTGGAATTTGCATGATGGTGTTTTGGAACTGCGTTATGTAATTTCTTACAAAGCCAATTTGTTTCAACTCTGCCAACTTATCCTGTGCAGCTCGTGTGGCATTTATAGCTTGGAATCAACTGATTATTGCGCTCTTGAATTCTGCCCATGTCAAGATCGGTGCAACCATTTGTCATTCGGTTTGCTCCACTTGAAATCTCCACCATAGCTTTGCTACTCCATCCAATTGGCTAGAAGCCAAGAGAATCTGTTTTTGCTCATCTTGTAGATTGGTAGCTTCAAAATAATGTTCACAATCAAACACAAAATTCTCCATTGCACCCGGGAGATTCTTGCCTTCAAATACCTTGGGTTTAGGGAATTTGATCCAATCTTCTCCTTCTCGAATTGGTACTCTCTCCACCTGCTCTTGTCATCAAAGATCTCGTGCATCCAACAATTGAGTAAGGTGCTCGATTTGTTGTTGCATAGCAAGAATAACATCAGGTATTGCCGCCATGGTTACTCCTCTATCACACCATTCCCAATCTATCTAATTTATTAACACATAGAAACAACACGTCCACCATTCTCCATAAGTTACAATCGGAAGCACCAAGGGTTCCTCAGATATGGTGATCATATGCAAAAAGTCTTGTCCAAAGTGCGAGGTTATGAATTGTGTGAAATGATGCTTGGGTAGTATTTGGATGTGAAAATCCCAATGGTTCGGTGGAAGTGGATTTGGTGGTCCATAAATTCCATCCATCCCATTCCTGCTCTGATACCAATGTAAAAGATCGAATCCAAGGAGAGAAATAGGAGAATGGAAACTCACATTGGGACACTCTGAATGAGGGAAAACTCCGAATGCCTAGCATGAGCTTTGGCTTTGGTATTTATAGGAAGCATATAAGGCCCTTGAGAAGCTTCCTCAAGCCGCTTTTGTAGAGTGCCAGCCAAGTTAACTAGGAAGCTTCTCAAGAAGCTTCCTTCTAGAAACCGCCTACTTGGCGTGCAAGCTAAGCTAGTTGGAAGCTTCTAGAAGCTTCCTTCTAGAAGCTACTTACTTAAGGTGCAAGCTAAGCTAACCGGGAAACTTCCCAAGAAGCTTCCTAGATACTTCCAAAATATTCTAGGCTACTTTGTCTTATGTGCTACTTTGTAAGCCCGACTAACTTTGTCGCTAAACTCCATATTGTTACACAAGCTAAGCTAGTTGAAAGCTTCTAGAAGCTTCCTTCTATAAGCTACTTACTTGAGGTGCAAGCTAAGCTAGGCGGGAAGCTTCCCAAGAAGCTTCCTAGATACTTCCAAAATATTCTAGGTTAGTTTGTCTTATGTGCTACTTCGTAAGCCCGACTCACTTTGTTGCTAAACTCCATATTATTATAGTTACCTTCTTTTGCCAAAAGGCACACTTTGAATTCTTGCAGTAAAATTTCCATTCTCATAGTTATCTTAGGACCTCTTGCACATGATTCATGTGTTCTGCCTTTGTCTTGCTATAAATTAAGATATCATCCAAGAACACCACCACGTCCCAATTCAATAGTCCATCCAACACCCAATGCATCTTATCCATGAAGACTATTGGAGCACTAGTGAGCCCAAAAGGTAGAACTCTCCACTTGAAATGCCCATATCTTGTGCAAAAGGTAATCTTTTGCACATCCTTCCTATCAATGGAAATTTGCCAATAGTAGCTGCAAAGATCCAACTTGGAAAAGTATCATGCTCCACTCAATTGATCAAGCAAGTCATCAATCTAAGGCAAGGGATATGCATTCTTCAATGTTTGCTTATTGAGCCCACGGTAATCAATACAAAAATGAAGTCCTCCATCTTTCTTCAAAACAAATAGTACCGATGGTCCCCAAGGAGAGGTACTATGTTGTATGAAATCCTCCTCCAACTCCCTTTGGGAGAGCCAATAGATTGGTCTACTCACTTGAGTACTCCTTGGCAATAACTCAATCTTGAAGAGCATACCACGAGCGGAGGGTAATCCCTTCTATAGATCATCTAAAAACACGTCCGCAAACTCCTAAACTATCTAATCAACCATAGCTTGATGAGGCTCTTGGCCCTCCTCAGATTTTCCTTGTGCAATTGGCTTGATCCACATCGCAAAAATAGACTTATCTTCCTCCAAAGCTTGCTCTATGGTTGCTTCACTAACAAACTTCCCATTTAGGGACTCATCTTTCTTCAAAGCTTGCTCCATGGCTACTTTCTTGGCAAACTTCGCATCTTGGGACTCATCTTCCTTCAAGGTTTGCTCTATTTCTACCTTCTTGATAAACTTCCCATCCTAGGACTGGCTATTCTTAGGTGTCTTACTCAGAGGTGCCAGACAACTAAATCGGAAATTCCTACCTTGGTGTTGTATTAGAATTTATTGTTGGTTCCAATCAAATTGAACCTTATGATGTTCAAGCCAAGGTAGTCCTAGAATGACTTCATAGTCTAAAGGTGCCAATACAAACCTCATACACTCCAAATACTCCATCCCAATCTTGAAGGTAACGGGATGCAAAGTACGAAATGTAGAACATTTTCTACCATCCGCCATCATCAATCTACTTCCAATTATTGGCTTGATAGGAATACCAAATTAGATATTGTACCTTGCAAGTGAAGCAAACTTGCATAGGTCGAGCCTTCAATCCCATTGGAACTAATCAAGCTCATAGTAGGCGGCTTGAAATCTCCTATTGGGATTCCTCATTTCCTTGATCATTCCGCTCCACAAACTCCATTTGGGCAACTTGTCGAGGTCCCTCATTCTTAAGTGGACATTCAACAATGTGTTGTCCAACTTGGCAACAATAAAAATAACCACCATTGTGTTGCACTCTTTCCCTATCCGCTATACCAAGTGGTCTCCATTGGATAGCATCAATCTCCATTGGTGTTAGTTCCTCCACCCGTGCATAGTGTATTGGTAGGCTTTGTGTAGGTCAAGGTCGAGACCAAGTTGTTATATCCAAGGAATCAAAGCACTCAGCCAATGGCATGGCTTCTTCCACATTTTGTGATTCTTGCATGGTCACCTCCAATTTGGTTTGTGACTTCAAGCCCCTCACAAATCAATCTATAACTTCACCTTCTTGTATATCTAGAATATGCATGATGATATTCTAAAATTGCATGATATAGCTCTTTATAGAGTCAATCTGCTTCAACTCCGCCAATTTATCTCATGCGACCCGGATGGCATTTATAGTTTGAAATTAACCAAGCATTGCATCCTTGAATTCCACCCATGTTAAGTTTGGTGCAACAATCTATCATTCAGCTTGCTCCACTCGAAATAGCCACCAAAGTTTTTTCACACCATCCATTTGGCTAAAAGCCAAGAGAATCTATTTCTGTTCATCTTGAAGATTGGTAGCTTCAAAGTAAATTCATCGTCAAACTGAAAATTCTCCACTATGCTTGGAAGATTCTTGCCTTCAAACACCTTGGGTTTTGGAAATTGAATTTGATCGTCCCCATCTTGAATTGGTGCTCTCTCTATGTGTTCTTGTTGTTGTTGGGCTTGTTCACACAACAATGAAGTAAGGTGCTTGATTTGTTGTTGCATAGCAATGATAACATCAAGTATTGCCACCATGGCTACTACTATATTCCACTACTCCAAATTTATCTCATTTATTAACACATAGATGCAACACATCCACCGTTCTCTATAAGTTACAACCGGAAATATCAAAGGTTCCTCAAACAAGGTGATTATATGTACAAAATCCTGCCCAAATCACAAGGTGATGAATTGTGTGAACCAAAATTGTGTCCAAGTACTTGGGTAGTACTTGGACACAAAAATCCCAATGGTTTGGCGGAAGTGGATTTGGTGGTCCTTAAACTCCATCCATCCTATTCCTACTCTGATACCAATGTAAAAAATCAAGATCAAGGAGAGAAATAGGAGAACTGAAACTCATATTGGGACACTTAATGAGAGAAAAATCCAAATGTCTAGCATGAGCTTCGGCTCTTGTACTTATAAGGAGCATACAAGGTCCTTGAGAAGCTTCTCAAGAAGCTTTCTTGAGCCATTTTCTTGCAATGCAAGCCAAGTTAATTGGGAAGCTTCTCAAGAAGCTTCCTTCTAAAAGATGCTTATTGGCATGCAAGTTAAGCTAGTTGGAAGCTAGAAGCTTCCTTTTAGGAGTTACCTACTTGGAGTGCTAGCTAAGCTAGCCAAGAAGCTTTCCAAGAAGCTTCCTAGATACTTCTGGAATATTCTAGGTTAATTTATCTTGTTTGCTACTTCGTTAGCCCTACTAACTTTGTCGCTAAACTCCATTTTGTTACAAATCTGATGATAGTGAAGCAAAATATGGAAAGTCTTCATGTGCCCGTGGGGATAGAATATCTATGCTACAATAACATCTAGAGAGAAAAGGATCCCCCCTCCACCTCTATCACATAAGTCTCCAAAATGGACCTATCAACAACCACAAAATAAGAGGAAAGTAGGGGTGCTGAGAGAGTACAACTACCCAAAAACACTATAGGTGTCATCTCCTCCATAGATAGCAAGCCAACCCTTCCATGCAAGATTGGCAAAGCCGTCTGTCTATGTGCCAAATCCATTTTTACACACTCAAATGTCCCTAGTCTAGTAATATCCCCAAAGACTCCTATAATCCTCCTATCAATGGCTCTTAGACGTGATAAGAAGGACAAGGGAGGGGGAACTGTGCAAAGGAGGTAAGTTGGTTAAAAGCAATGCAAGCGGAGAGTATCCCAAATGTCACTTATGGATCTCCTAGTAATCAAAGGTCATCCACATGGACAATATCCTTTGCAAGGGTAGTGTATAAGAAGCATGTGATAAAATCTGTGGATCCTATTAGCACTCCAAGAACAAGTAGTCCATATGTAGATGTGATACACCTCTTTGGAAGCTCAAGGTGGGGAGGTGTATCTATAGGGGACCATGCCCTTCACTTTGACACCTTGACTTAAAAGCCTACTAGATGTAGCTCAGTAGTCAAGTGGTCAAAGGCTTGCCTAATTTGACATACAAGGCCCATGATGTGTGTATCATTTGCCAAGGAGAGAAATACACAACCTAGCATGGCCAAAGTAGTAGATAAGAGAGCTCTAAAGTGAGCCATGGCAAATAAGGATCTCCTTGATGTGTACCAACAACTGACTCCAAGATCATGACTCCCTCCTGTGAACAACCATTGTAAAAGACCGAGACCAAGGAGAGAAATAGGAGAACAGAAACTCACATTGGGACACTTGAATGTGTGAAAACTACAAATGTCTAGCATGAGCTTTGGCTCTTGTATTTATAGGGATCATACAAGGCTCTTGAGAAGCTTCTCAAGAAGCTTCCTTGAGCCGCTTTCTTGGAGTGTAAGCAAAGTTAATTGGGAACTTCTCAAAAGTTTTTTCTATGAATTGTTTACTTGGCGTGTAAGTTAAGTTAGTTTGAAGTTTCTATGAGCTTCCTTCTAGAAGTTATCTACTTGGAATGTAAGCTAAATTAGTTGAGAATCTTTCCAAGAAACTTCCTAGATATTTCTAGAATATTCTAGATTAATTTGTCTTATTTACTATTTTATTAACCCTAATAACTTTGTATTGTTACACATGGGAGTAAAATAATTCAGCTTTTATCTAAATAATAAGGAAGAAAATGATATAAGTAGACTTTTGTTCAAATATCGGATGGTTTCAATATAATTTTTCATTTAGATTAATAATCGGACAGATGATCCCTTATGTATCTCCTCCCTATCATATTATTCAAAAAAAATTTATCAAATTATCTTCATATTTTCTTATTACCACTAATACTTCTTTAATTCTAACGTCATTAAAAAACTCCTCGTCATCACACCATTTATTATTTCTACCCCATTACAAATAAGTGTACCAAATTTTACTGCCGTCTACCAATAACAATCCTGATAATGCTAATACATAAAGGTACTGAAACCCTTTATGCTGACTCTTGGAACTCCTCGGGAAGATATTCATTGGCCATGCGTTTCGTTGTCACGTTCCGAATCTGGAAGTTTACGCTTATTCGTACGGATGAAGAAAATTGAAGTCCGAGAATGTGGACTCGTAACAACAACATGAGCTTCCTTCCTAGAAGAAGTTGTATGGATATGCTCTAGTGGTCTAATTCGTTCTACATTACTATGTTTTGTTGCGTCATTCGGTTCGGTTTTCCAAAAGTTGAGAGATCTCTTACTGTAGTATGATGTGGATGGTAAAATATGAGCTAAATGAAAGCTTATATTTTCACATAAGTGAAAGATGTATAGAAGTAGTACCATAAGTGTGCTCGGTGGTGGTGCCCCAAGTTCCAAGGTCTTCTAGCTATTCTGCTAGGCTGCTCATTTTCTAGGACTCTTAGTTCATTAATCTGTGTTATAATACTCTGCTAGGCCACTCTACTTATAAGAAATTCAACCTCCTAAATGTTAGACCTCATCTGCAAATAGATAAAGATCCTCAATATATTACTAGTAAGGAACTTATGACCTCCCTCATAAGAGGATGATAAGTGACGTGAAAAATGAGGTATTTGGAGATCATTCAAAGATGTTGGTATTTGTAGTTTTGCCCCATACAAAACTATCCTTGTACCTGGGCACTTGAATTTAAAGGTTAAGTCACAATATTAAGGTTTGCAGAGGGGGACACCATGGAAAGTGAATGAAATATACAAATGTCCTGAACACCTTACTAAGAATTTCTCTTGTAATCTAATTCATAATGATTATCCTTTTTGAAAGATTTAATTCTTAAATTACATGGAAGTAGGATGAAGAAAATGTAAGATGGTTATATTTTTCATTATGAATATATCATAGTATTCCTATAAATACAATGATGATAGGCACTTAATATTTTGTTATTTAAAAAATTAAATTCATAAAATATACAGATTTTTATTTTTAGAAATAATTAGCTATTTTCTCTTGATTGTATTTGTGCTAGTAAGATTAGAATATATCCATTGACTTATGTAATTAGCTCATTGGCTGTCAATATCAATAGAAAAAGAGTTAAAAAAGGTCTAATTTATCAAAAATCTCAGAGCAGTTAGGTCTATAGACAAAAAATGAGCACTTTGGAATGTTTGGAGGAGAGTTCAATGTGATTATTCACTATACTTCTTTAGTATTTTGTTTGTCGGATAACTCTTACAGACTATCACTATAAAGATGAGTTCAGGGTTTAGGGGTTTGTAGTTCTTATGTCCATTAGCCCCATTGAAAGTAGGTTCTGCACATAACGAACTAAAAGCAAATAAATATATTTTTATCAATGATTAAATCAGTATAAAGGATCTCTTTTATATACACCACTATATTTTACTCCTTATAAGATTCTTAGCAAAATCTTAGTAAGCTAAATATGGTTTTTTCCCATACTGTATCACTAGAAGATATACTTGAACCAAATGATGTATCTTAGAAAAAAAAATTCAGACCATAGATATGGTTTTTTCCTATATTTTCTTACATAATAATGAGAATTATGTATTTGAATCAAATTTTGAAATCAAATTGTGTATTTTTTGCAAAATATATATACCTTGAAGGAAGAACACGACTTATAAATATTCTTTATGTGAGATAGATAAAAATAAATGATGTAATAAATAAAGGTAAGTTTTCCACTTGGTATGATTACAAATAATCTAGAAATATATTTCTTTAAGTAGAATACGAATGAGCATCATGTATAGAAGGACATTTGAATTAGCATTTCCACGAGGTAGGCACAAAATTATAAACCTGATTTTTATTATTAATATCAATAATTTATGGTAAATTTTATATTTAATATTAACATGTTCTTAAAGTTTAAAAAAACTAACTTATATGTAATATATACAGAAATATGATGTATTTTTACACAGACTTGTATTCTTAAGCTAATCAACTACTTTTATGCTAATTACTTCATAATTATAAATTTGTGGATTTAATCTAACTAGGAGAACACATCTAGGTATATTTCATTTTTTGTATATGTATTATATTTGAATTCACTTCAAGGTATATCAAAGACGTTGTAAATTACTTCTCAATTCTGAAAAATAGAAAGGAAATTTCATAAATTTCACCTATAAATTTGGTAAAGGTTTGACCTTTTAATCATATTTCTACATATTGCTAAAGTACAGTGTCCATTTTCCTTCTATTAACTTATATTG
Organism: Lunularia cruciata; assembly: GCA_948567375.1. Taxonomy (NCBI): domain Eukaryota; kingdom Viridiplantae; phylum Streptophyta; class Marchantiopsida; order Lunulariales; family Lunulariaceae; genus Lunularia; species Lunularia cruciata. The sequence continues at coordinate 53,532,344 of OX419755.1, read as the reverse complement.
TATAGTAAGTGGATTGTCTACTCTTATTCTATATTATGTTCAGGTTTAAATTCAATTAATAATTTTAAATTTAAATATATTTCAAAAATTAATTTTCATTGCTAAATATATCATTTGGTAAACATAAACATGGCTAAAAAAATGGTTTCAAGCATATAGAAATAAGATAATTATTGATAATTCAACAAAGTGGATACTATATTACTTTTAGGGTACTTTAATATAAAATATAAAATATGAAATTATATATAAATTATGTAATTAATTTAATTTCCAAATAACTTATATATTCAGAAACAAGAGAATTAAATTATCATATAAGTCCTAATTTTTTCATATTGTAAACTTGTAGATGCTCTCCATATATACTTATATATATATAATTAAATTTTATATATTAATCCAAGTAAAGTCATTCTAAGTATCATATATGTATATATATATATATATATATATATATATATATATATATATATATATATATATGAATGAATGATACTTAGAATGGCTTTACATGGACTAATATATAAAATTTAAGTCAATAAGTATTTTTATTTTAAATGAATGTATGTAATATTATTTCAGTCTTTACATCTCCAGATACCCTGAAAATTGACAAGACAACTAATAAAGTATGATGATATTTTATATTTCCCTATATACAAAAAATATGATCTTGATAAGTTACATGGATGCTATCCAAATGTCTAGACATGTGACAAAGAAACTTAAGAAAGATTGAAAATTTATTTATTTATCTAACCTGGAGAAAAGTGAACAGATCGCATCAAAGGTATAAATAGGATAATCATAATTTCCGTATATTCTTAAATAGTGATTTATTTATAAGAGATAAGTTGCGGCCACGGTACCTCCCCACCTCAGCAAAAGAGATTTGCTTATGATTCTGCAGGAATGGGGTAAAACCATCTCAGGTAGCAATGTGGATGCATACAGAATTCTCACTTGGTAAGGTAGTAATTCTGTTCAAGAATAAGAGCTGTTGATTTACAGCTATGACAAAAGAACAAAGCTACACTGGGAGATAAAACCAAAACCATCATAAACACAGTCACTGATCACACTCACATCCCGTAGGTTTGCCCAGAGAGGAGAATTGGAAACCATGGAGAAAATGAGAGATATTCAACGTAGATACAGTAATGTAATGTAGATATGGATGTTGTAAGGCAGACTGTGGTCTGGCACTGAAACATATTCTCCAGCTTCTTTACCCTAATATGGGAGAAGAAGGGGAGGCTCGGGAGCCAAGTGCTGCGTTCTAGGCTAATCCATCCATCCGGAGTTGCTATGACTGGGAGGCACGGAAGCGGTGCCGACCCTCCGATGAGAACAGGAGTCGTTAGTTCCATCCGCGCCATCCATACCCCTGGCCTAGCGACGACGATGTAACACCTAAGCGCAGTAGATGGATGGTACTGAGAGCTTACATCGTCAAGAGGTTGTAAGGAGTTAGAGAGCGCCGCTGGGCCATCTTCCAAGCCTATTGCACGCGGGGACACTCCCCTTCCTCCTCTTGCAAGCTTCATCAGCCAGCTCGGTGAATCCCGTGCCCTCGCGGCGGCCAACCCCTACCCTAACAAGGTTCTGCAATTTCACCTCTACCACTGTCTATCTATCTCTGCGTTTCTAGCATATCGATCTGCTGCTACTTACTTTTGCTCTGATTCGTCTCTTGTTGAAGATAGGAATTGGGATTTTTTGCGGATTGGCAGTGTTAAACGCGTTGCAGGAGTCGTCAAGGTGTGTCCTGGGTTGAGGAGGAGAGAATGCTGGAGGATTTGTCTTAGGGATTAGTTTTAGGTGTGTTGGTATAGACAGATCGGTGTTTGGGAGCTGAATTTTTTTTCCTTCTGGAGTTTCAGATGAATAGGGAGAAGCTGATTAAGATGGCCAGCGCTGTACGCACTGGCGGAAAAGGCAGTGTACGCAGGTGAGGAATTGCCTATGTCCCGAATTTTGGGAAGTGTTTACCTTTTTTGGTGGGGCTCACTCTCAACTGTATCCCAAACTAGGTTTTCTCAGCTGTGCTGTTTTAGTAAATTCGTGGAGTGGAATGTAATCAATGTCAAGCACCCTGCATTTTGCCGTTGACCTAAACTGCAACTGTCCGATGATCCTACCTCATAAGGGATTATACAGAATCGTAATTCAGGGCTAAAGAAATCCCATGGCCGAGCTTCTTTACGCGATGTATCAAAATGCCATGCTAACCCTAACGAGCCATGCACGATTTATCCCATCAGTCCTCTCAGTTCTTCAGAATCTGCCCTGGAGGAAATGTGCGTTCAATATGCTTCTAATTTGCTCCTTCTCCAGAAAGAAAAAAGCTGTCCACAAGACGACGACCACTGACGACAAGAGGTTGCAAAACACTTTGAAGAGACTGGGAGTGAACACCATTCCCGGCATTGAAGAAGTGAATATCTTTAAGGACGAAACCGTCATCCACTTCGTGAACCCCAAGGGTAAGTACACTACATTTGTTCGAGATTGGCCCTTATCGCATTCTGAAATTCAACGATCTCTCTGCTGTTCACAGATTTCTGGTTTTCAATTCAAATGTCGCACTGTCAGGCTTTGCTCTCCCTTTACGTGACGAAAAACTTAGTCGCCTGTTATTGCGCTGGTCACTTGCATATTGTAACTGTGTTAGCACGTCCACTTGCAAACGACCTGTCACCTATTTGGGCGTAGGTTCGTACACTATGATAGACCTAAGTTAACTGCTGTAACCCTTCTCTTTGTAGTTCAAGCGTCAATTGCTGCCAACACGTGGGTTGTGAGCGGACCTTCGCAATCAAAGAGTAAGTTAATTCGATTTTCGACTCAATGTTTACAATCATCTATAGTCGTAGTCGTAGATCCATTCTTTCTTCTTTTGGGAGGTTTTCTGTCATGGTTTACGAGTAGCTTTATCGGATATCAGATTAACCCGGTTTACCAAAATGGCTTTGACTATCAAGATCAGTTACAAGATATGAATTTGTTCCGTATGTCATGAGGTCCCTTGTGTCCATGGCGCTGTGGCATTGCTTTGGTGCGCAGGGCCCCCATGAGCAAATGTTCGTCTTACAGTAGGAGGATCTTCATGAAATACGTGTTTTCCTGATTGAATTCTATTATTTGCTCATTTCTTCCACGCCCGTTGTTCTGCTGAGTAACTGTTTGACGTGAAATTCTACATTTGCAGAGTTGCAAGACCTTCTACCTGGCATCATCAACCAGCTCGGTAAGTTAACACAGCAAAGTCGCTTTTGTTGCTGCTGGATAACACCTTAACCTCCGGTCATCTCTGACTGTGGGCCCTCTTAGCCTCCGGGCATCTCTGACTGTGGTGGGCCCTCTTCGCTCCTTTTGGTTATTACTGACCAACTGTGGTTCTACTTAATTTCAGGACCATATGATATTCCAAACCTGAAGAAGATTGCCCAGCAGTACCAGAGGCAGGAAACTGCAGGTGCCGAGGACGAGGATGATGAGGATGTTCCGGATCTAGTTGATGGCGAAACTTTTGAAGAAGCTGCTAAGCAGGAAACTTCCTAGGAAGGTCTGTAAACTCTGTGGCTAGTAACATGTTTGCCCGACTTCGGTCTCGGAGACCCTGTGTTGAATTACTAGAAGGCACGTGCCAGGATGAGTGACGCAATTGACGAAGCAGCTCAAGTTGTGCCCATGATTAACTGGATTGTTACTACCCTCGTTTTTAGCTGACATAGATGGACCTCCTATCCGAAGTTTAGGAAAAGGCACATGGGAGGGGGGTGTACAGAGCTTAATTTTTGGCGGCAAAGTTGTGTCAACTTATTATGATATGTTAAAGTTCCTCTTAGTTTCTAATGCTTGGTCTTACGACATATTCTCACAGCTTCAGTCAGCTTATTAAGAAGGCAGTTTTAGATTCTTTGTTGAGATTGAATACCCAGCCCAACCGTTGATCGTTGTCACGAGAAATTCGTGCGCACGCTATGTTTCTCACATGATGAATGAAAGCGTCATGTGAGCTTGGCGTATGAAATGATCTTCACTTCATCTCTGATGACGTCTTGTCATGCAAATAATTGGTTTTCCCATAGTTATACCATCATCAAAATCTTATATGGGAATCGGAAATTCTTGACTGCAGAGTAGACCTTAAGCGGTTGATGGATATCTTAGCGGGTTTGCATGGTATCTGTTGCGCCTGCTCAGCTGTAGACTTCCATGGGGCAGTCTACATATGTATCTGGGTAACTTTTCAGCAGCTCTATGTAAGCAAATATGAATTAAATTTAACTCCCTAAGTTTGCATCTTAAGACGCATTTAGAGATGTGTCACCAGTATTCTTACATGAGGGGGATTCAAGAGTGCATGAGGGCTCTACTCCGTGGAGTAGGGATATGTGAGCAGCAGCATTTGAAGTCAAGAATGCGTAGAACTGGATGTCGTCGTCACATGTGAGGGAGCTAAATAAGCTGAAAGTAAACAAACAGAACATCACAAGGAGGTATCTCACGCTAGAAAAGTAGGAGTTGAGTGAAGTTGTACTTACAGCCGCATCCGGAAGTGCTACCTCGTTCATGTTCCCACCATGGTATAGTGTTGGAAGTAATTCTCTACTTATTGATCATGTACCGGAACTTAGCTATCTACTAAATGGAGGGACGAATTTCTGAAATTTTACCATGTACCTTAATTACGAGTTTTCACCAAAGAGTTGAAGTGGACAGGGTGCGTGTGAGTCGAGCTACGTGTGCAGGGGAGAAGGATTCTTGTGAAGTGGTGAGAGGTCGTCGAGGCATACGAGATCAGCTTCTCTGACTACCAAGATAGTTAAAACGTGAGTAAATCGAGTGCGAGACACGTTCTGTACTATCAATGACCACTTTTTAAACCATTCGAGCCTTCCATCTTCCCTCCGACACAAACTGAAAGTTAGGTCAATTATTGAAATGGACATTAACTTACATTCTTGTTAACAATAATTAGAATTGCACTATGTTCAATCTGGTATACTTGGTGCCGTAGCCAGAGAACTGTAAAAACATTAAAAGGCCACTAACCAACATGAAAACCAAATACCAACACCCAACTAGTACCTGACAGTGCTCTCTTCCGTTCCCAAAATCTTTAAACACTGGATTCAGATAAATCCATATCGAACTAAAAGGAAATTAAACTTGAACACTTTTTAACATAAGCAACATCATTTGATGCGGATTGTACCAACTGTAAAATGAGCAAAAAACAAGATGAAGCAAGTGTTTTCACACTCTATTACACTATTACACGATACGGGATATGAACGACAAGTAAATTAGGAAACTTGGTTCTCGTCGCATGTCTAACAAACCTCTTTCTCTTTGGAAAAACCGAGTCTAAGTTTTTCAAGGTTTAAATTATATAAGCTTTTTAATGCTTAAACTCTAAATGTTATAGTTACACTCCTATACTCTACGGATGCCCCTTCGATGACCGCATCATGAGTGAAAAGGTAAACTTTGTAAGAGCATGCATGTGCACATGATCGTCCGCCACCCTCCATACAGAAGATACGACTGGGTCTTACCAAACAGCATTTCTGGCAAGACCTGGAATGATCGTATGGCCAGAAATGTTTGGTGTGGAACGGGTTCTTGGAATCTCCGCCCAGCCTCTGCTGCCAAATACTTTGCAGTCCTGCAATTGATTAAAAGCTGCCGGGAACTTTGTACCGATGGCCAGATTCCTCCGAGCACTCCTACCGGCTCCCCAACTGCAGAATAACAGCATAGTAGTCATGCGTGAAACAGTGAATCGAGTCACGAGTCCTGGCAAAAAGATGCTTATAATCAGGAAATTCAGAAAAAGAGAACGTCCAATGTTTAAGTCGAGTATCTAATTGAGCGTTGCGCCGGAGTCCACGATGAATCAACATCGTGGACTCTGGCGCAACGCTCAATTACGCATGAGTATTATTGGTGGTATAAGATCTTTGTGAAGGACAATTACTGGTGGTATTCTTGGGGTATAAGATCTTAGTGAAGGACCCTTCTCACTATTGCTGCTAGTAGAGGAAGGAGACCGCTTAGGAAAACCAAAGGATGGGAAGACCCCATCAAGCCGTACAAGGGAGAGACAAAAAAAAAGGTAACATGGGGCTAAGTCCGAATAGAGTCTATATGAGAAATCTGTTCTACCGCACCTAAGATGTTAGAGCTATGCAAGTCGTACGGTCTACACCCAATTGGAACATATGAAGAAACATCACCTAATGTGATTGCTCTCCTATGGATTGCACCAGCCACTGCACTCATCAGAACAATGGATTAACACTATCTAAAATATATTACAAAGTATGAGAGTGAGAGTGGTACCCCTTGACGCCTAACATGATAAGTGCTCATGCATTCCCCGACAAATGTGTCAAACGCTGTGTCCATCGCTCCATATAACTCCAAGGCTAGAGGAACAAAGAGGTGACCTCGCTGCATGCCCCTATACTTGGAGACCTTGCGCCTGCTGTTGCACTCGCCGCACATCCAAGTGGACCGATAATCACTCCTTCCGAAACTGTATCCCGCGTAGGGTCTGTAACCATGACATCCACTATTATCACCTGATCATCTCGGACCAAGTATAAGTCTGTCCTGACATGTGTCGTCTGCAAAGCATATGAACGCTCTCTCCAAGCCAAGTATCCACTCTCTCGTGCCATAGCAAGCACTATGTCCTTAATGACATCATGGGTAGCTATCCTCTATCCTCCAAAAGGACATCATGTCATGTGGATTGCTGTTGCATCTAGTGTAGAACCACACTCACAAGTGAGTAATGAAGATGTAGATGGGTGGACCGAACTAAGGCAAAACCTCATCGCTGTAGAGAAAGTAGCTGGTGCGAGTTGGAATGCCCTAATGCATTATCGAGCTAGGATCCAAGAGCCTGCACCCTTGTAGGAGCAAGAGCAAAGATGTGCTCTAGTAGCTTGAGGAATGGACGAGTCGACTAAGAGAGAATGTAGTGTATGCTCACACTGTCGCTCCATCAAGGAAGACTATAAACCTCTAGTCTAATATAATAATAGTGAAGCAAAAGGTGGAAAATCCTCTCGTGCTCGTGGGGATAGACTATCTCTCGTCTACCACAATAACACTTAGATAGAAAAGGATCCTCCCTCCACCTCTGTGTCACATAAGTCTCCAAAACCGGCCTATTAGTAACCAAAAAATGAGAGGAAAGTAGATGTGCAAAGAGAGCCCAAGTACCCAAAAACGCTATAAGTGCCGTCTCTTCCATAGATAGCAAGCCAACCCCACCACATGAGATCGGTAGAGCCGTCTGTTTACATGCCAAATCCCTTGTCACACACTCAAAAGTCCATGGTCCAATAATACCACCAAAGACTTCCATAATCCTCCTATCAAATGCTCTCGGACGTGATAGGAAGGATGGTGAGGAGAGAACTGTACGGATGAGGTAGGATGGTCGACGAGCAATACTGGAAGAGAGTATACCAAATGCCACCTGCAAATCTCCTACTAATGGAAGGTCATCCACATGGAGAACATGCTCTGCAAGGGCATTGTCTAAGAAGTGTGTGAAAAAATCCTCTGATCCTCCAAGCCCTTCAAGAACATGAAGTCCATATGTGGATGTGATACACCCCTCTAGAAGCTCAAGGTGAGGAGGGATACCTTAAGGGAACCATGCCCTACACTTTGATTCTCAAGCCTACTAGATGTAGCTCGGTAGTCAAGTAGTCAAAGGCCTGCCTAATCTGATCTACACGGCCTACGATGTGTGTATCATCTACCAAGGAGGGAAATACACAACTTGACATGGCCAAAGTAGTAGATAGGAGAGCTCTAAAGTGAGCCATGGCAAATAAGGCCCCCCCAAAGGATCTCCCTAACGTGTATCAAAAACTTACTCCAAGATGATGACTCCTTCATGTGAACCACCATGCTGGTAGTAAAGAGAAGTAGGAGAGCCATAGAAAGACCGCACAAAAGTAATGAGACTCGCCAAGGAGCCACCAGCCTCCTTAAGCTCTCTAAAGATGGATGCCCGTGAGATGCTATTAAAAGCATTCTCAACATCCACATGTATGATGACGCACTCCAGATGGATATCTAGGAGTGCTCTAATGCCTAAAGATATAGCCTCATATCCTCCAAGTGTAGCTACTCCAAATTGATGTAGACTGAGGTGCTATCGAAAGTGAGAACGATATTGAAGGACAATGGTAAGATTTACCATACACAAAAAGATCTCTCTAATAGCAATTGGTCTAATGCTCCCTGTGTCCTTCTCCATTGCGAGTAGTCGACTAGCACCTAACACCCGACTAATAGACATAGAAATGTCTCCTCTCGCTATTGCTGCAACCACTTGAAACACTCGGTAAGACCACTATAAGGATAATCTGCCTGGGAGCAGTCTGTAAGGTGCTCATAAACCATCCCTGACAAGCCTTCTCAAGAAAGGAAAGGGGCAATGCACAATGCTTGTGCAAATAGCGACCTATCAAGACATAAAGGCTTCTCACGCTGATAATCTAAGACCTCTAGTTGTAGTCACTCTATTGTTATAGGATGTAGTGAGCATAGGGAGGAAATAGTCTCATCAATAGGACTTGCCATAGACAAAGGGTGTAGCGCTTGTGTTGCTCTACTAAACTCTCCAACCTAACCCAATGTCCTACACTGTTGTAGTCAAGTGGACCCTGTGTTATCCTGTGGCAATGCATATCTCCTAAATTGTGTAGCCCTAACAGACTTTTCTTGGGCCGTCCAATCCCCCGCTAAGAATTGACGAGATCTACCAGCCACCTCTCTATGCCCCACATGTCCTCCTCTAGCATAACGAAGACACCATTGAGGAAGTAAGAGGAATAGGAACCATGCTAACTCGTCCAAGGGATCACGTGCCAAATGATCAAGTGGTAGGCGAAAAGCCTATCTAGCCCCATCATGAAGTGTGCGGAGTAGCCTATAGAATAGACGTGGACATGGAAAATTAGTCTCAAATAAAACCAAAATGCAACCCGCCTGAGAAGCTAACCACTCCCACGACTCTATCGGTACCCCCAAAATGATCAACGAAGGGATAGAAGAAGCGTACGTAATCTAGAGTGTCACTACTGTCTATGTGGTCGCTCGTCTCATATGAGCATCCCAAATGGTCTAATCATAGTCCTTGTGTATCCTTTCCACATAGGTCTTTGCTCCTTACGAGGTAAAGCGTCGATAACACACCAAACATGGTGTATCCCGAGCCGCCCTAGGCGACCTCACATGGGAATGTGTAGCCATGACTAGCACAAAATAATTATAGTAACATATATTGCTCCTCTCCATATGTCCCTCTATTTATGAAACCACCACCATTCACATCCCAACTCAATAAAAAAATAATCTCACCAAACCCTAAAATCTATGAATTGTCAAAATTTTCAATAAAATAATAATCTCATTCAACTCTAAAATCTATGAATTATCAAAATTTTCAATAAAAAAATAATCTTACCAAACTCTAAAATTTATAAATTGTCAAAATTTTCAATTTCAATTTCTAAAATTTTTAAATTAAATTCACATAGAACTTAATCATATATAAATTCTAAAATTTATAAATTTTCATAAATTTCAATTTTATTTTCCTATAAAACTTAATCATATCCAAACCTTAAAATTTATAAACTTTCATAACTTTTAATTTATATTTCCCAAATTTTTCAACTAAATTCATATAGAATTTAATTATGAAAACCAAAAGATTATAAATAAAAATTCTTGACAAATCGAATGTCTAAACCCTAGAAAAACCAAAAATACTCATAACTTTCTAGTCCAATATCCCGTTATCTTCCCTCTACGCACCAATGGAATTTCCCTCTACGCACCAATGGAATTGAATTTGAAAGACGAAGAAAATCTACTATACACTCAAAGTGCTATATACTAGAGAGCACTCTTCTCACGTCTCTCCCTCTCCTCTCCTCTCCCGTCTCCACACTCTCCCGCAGCTCCCGATCCTCATAAAGGACCCTTTCTTTCATTAACATAAAACTTTGACATGAAAGTAAGTAACCGTAATAATTACACGTTCCGATAAAGTAGTTGGCAACGGGTATATACCTATTCAACTCGTTCGACTCTCATTCCTTTTGAGACTGTAATCGGTTCAACCCTTGTAGGTGCTGCTAGTTGGAACAAACACTCGTTTCTGCCGTGAGGATTGTCTTCAGCTTAGTTAGATTAGTAGATTAGATTGACTGATTGCTATGGGGAGCGAGGAGGCTTCTCCTAAGCTCAGACTGCTGGCTTTGCACGGGTTCCGGTTCAACGGTGCCATTCTCAAGAAACAGCTTTCGAAATGGAGTCCTGCTATTCATGAGCTTCTGGACATTGTCAGTGCTGGAATCGCCTTCCCTGCTAACTGAAGGGTTGAAATTGTAGAGGTTCGTAGTTTGATCATTTCTCACTTTGTGACCCTGCCCTCGTTTGTTCCAGACGTATCTAGATGCGCCGTTTCCTGCCCAGGGGGAGTCAACGGTCAAGGATGTCTATCCAGGTCCATACTTCGAGTGGATGCAACCTAATGAGGTATGAAACCATACATATGTGTGGAAGTTACGGTAGGAAAATGCTGCCTACTTCCTGTACTTTCTGGCGTTTCTATTTAGTTTAGAGGTTGGCCTCTAAACTCAATTCCTGGCCATCAGGTTTGAACTGTTATGAAGGGGTCATCTTCAGGGCCTTTAGCTGCCACTCTTGTGTTGACAGCACTCTAATCATATGTTCGTCTGGCAGGATTACACAGAATTTTTGAACCATGAAGAAGCCATACTTTACATCTTGGATTTCATGGAGAAGAACGGACCTTTCGATGGGATCCTAGGATTTTCCATGGTAAGTTGCGGATTGTTGATGAACTCTAGACTTTTGCTTGATTGGATATTTTGGGTACTTTTTCTTCTTTTCAGCTAGAGGATTCAACTGGTGCAACCAATCCTGCAGGGTGCTGTCATAGGGAGTTGCATCGTCGGTCTGCAAGAGAAGGTACCTTCTCTGGAATCTCGTCTGTCATTCTGTGTATGTCGCTCCTCTGACGGTTAATTTGTGCATACTTATCAAGTTCTTTTTAGCAAGAAAGATGAGCTGAAATGCGGGATGTGCTGGTTGCATTTTTTGGTGAGAGTACTTATGACTTCTATGCCAATTCTGTACCCATGAACTCATTGGGTTTATAGAAAAAAGTTATCAAAGGCAAGTCAGCAGCAGACCTTCCTCCAATCCGCTTTCAAATTGCGATATCTGGAGCATACTTGAGAGATCCCAACGTTTCTGACGTCTACAGCAAGGATCATCCTTCGGAAATCCCAACATTGCAGATGATCGGTGATTTTCTTTACGGAGTGGTCTATCTACTTTTTCAGCTCTTACCAGTTAGGGAATTCGTTCTTTTCAAGTCTTCTCCTTTAGAAGTTCCATGTGTGAACCTAGAACCACCCTGGAAACAGATGTAATTGTCAAAGGTAACCTGGACATCATATGTACTAATCATTTGAAGCACTGCATTTGTACAGGTGCAAAAGACCATATGTTCCTCGCAAATCAGGTGTTCCTGAAGTTCTATAAAGATCCAGTTGTCCTCAACCACCCTCAAGGCCATACGGTTCCCAGACTGGGTACGATGCTCTGCTCAAATTCATTTCTTTTCAAGGATGTATTTCAGAAGCGAGTACTGGGGTCCTGTTCTCCTCAGCTTAGAAGCGGTAAATGAAGATGAACGAAGAGCAAGAATGGGACACAACTTCTTCTACATCAACATCAACCCCAAACACCTGGGAGCAGGAAATGACCTACCAGTTTAGTGGGCAACTCATTTCCACATCCAGGCCAAAATGATGTAGACAGGCAAAGGACGATAAAATACGATTTCTTCTTGTCTTAGACATAGGTTTCAGTTTTATTTCGTGTTAGAGGGAACCATATTGCGGACCTGCTTCTGACTATGCTGGTTCTGTTTTATTTATGTTGCAGATGAAGCAGCTGTGTCAACCGTAGTGAGCTTCTTGAAGGGTATTCAAAGTCTGAAGGCAGCAGAGGAGACTCCAGTTGACAAGTGAAATCAATCCTCATAGAGGTTGGTGGATAAAACTGCCGCCTGGGATAGTCTTCTCGGGAAGTAGGCTTCAAATTGTTATCACCCTTCTGCTTCCTGATTCTAGCTTTTGTACGATCATCCTTCGGGTTGTCGACAATTCAGTGGCCAACTGAATGTGAATAAATTCAAAATAGTGCTCATCAAACTGGCATCAAACTGTAGACTTAAGCTAATACTTGTATTCTCTAAACAGCTGAAGTATTCCTGGGTAAGCATGTCTAACTGGTGATGCAATATGGGGAAAAAGTGTGGTATCACCCTTTTTCAACCGGGCTCTGGTGGTGTTAGATAATCTGTAAGAGGAGCCGTTATCGAACTTACGCCGAAGCTTCGGTGGTTCGAAGGGTGCGACTGTTAATGTATGCTACAAGTGGCGAATAAGTACATCAATGTCATCTATTCTCTGAAGATAATCGAGGAACCAGGAAAGAATCTACGGAGATCCATGGATTCCGATACAAGCAGTCACAATCCATGTGGAAGCTCGCAGGTTGCATATTATAAGAACACGAGTGGATAAAGCTCAAATTGTACACTTGATCAAATGCCCTGAACGAGTACATGAACTATTACATGGAAGCAGTCACGATCCATGTGTGGAGCTCGCAGGTTGCATATTATACGAACACGAGGGGATAAAGCTCAAATTGTACACTTGATCAAATGCTCTGAACCAGCACATGGACTAACTACTACACAGTGGTCCTCAGGTATCTTGGGGCACAGTTCAATAGTCATAGAGTTCCTCATGTGTCAGTTTCTAACACAAAGTTTCCTCCATATTTCTGTTGATAGTTTCACTTAGACATTTGTTGTAGGCATATAATTTCTCTATCCTTGTAGGGTAAGTTTAAATTTTTAGAAAGGCAACCATGTAGGAAAAATGAAGGATGGGAAGACTGCACCAAGCCATACAAGGGAGAGACAAAAAAGGGAACATGGGACTAAGCCCCAATAGAGTCTATATGAGAAAACTGCCCTATTGCACCTAAAATATCCGAGCTGTGCAAGTCGTACTGCCTACACACAATTGGAGCATCCGAGGACACATCATCTAATGTGATTGCTCTCCTATGGATTGCACTAGTTATTGCCCTCTGTGGAGCAATAGATACATGTTGTATAAAATATGCTACAGAGTATGAGAGTAAAAGTGGTATTGTTTGACGTTTAACATGATAAGTTCTCAGGCTTTCCTTGACAAATATATCAAATGTTGTATCCATCGCTCTATATAATTCCAAGGCTAGATGAACAAAGAGGTGACCTTGTTGCATGCTCCTATACTTGGAGACATTGCGACTTGTTGTTGCATTTGTCGGCCATCTAGGCGGACGGGTGATCACTCCCTTCGACATTGTATCCCGTGTAAGGTCCGTAACCACGACATCCGTTATTGTCACCTGATCATTTGAGACCAAGTATAAGCCTGCTCTAACACGTGTCGTTTGCAAGGCACACGAATGTTCCATCCAAGCCAAGTATCCACTCTCTCGTGCCATAGCAAACACTATGTCTCTAATGGTATCATGGGTAGCTATCCTCTATCTTCCAAAAGAACATCGTGTCATGTGGATCGTTGTTGCATCTAGTGTAGAACCACACTCACAAGTGAGTAATGAAGATGCAAATGGGTGGACAAAACCTAGGCAAAACCTCATCGCTGTAGAGAAAGTAGTTGGTGCGAGTCGGAATGCTTTAATGCACGGTCGAGCTAGGATCCAAAAGCTTGCACCCTTGCCGGAGCAAGAGCGTAGACGTGCTCTAGTAGCTTGAGGAATGGACGAGTCGACTAAGAGAGAATGTAACGTATGCTCACACTGTCGTTCCAACAAGGAAGATTGTAAACCTCTAGTCCAATCTAATGATAGTGAAGCAAACGGAGGAAAATCCTCCCGTGCTCGTGTGGGTAGACTATCTCTCGTCTGCCGCAATAACGTCTGGAGAGAGAAGGATCCTCCCTCCATCTCTGTCACATAAGTCTCCAAAACCGGCTTATCAACAACCACAAAACGAGAGGAAAGTAGGGGTGTCAAGAGAACCAAACTATCCAAAAATGCTATAAGTGCAATCTCTTCCATAGAAAGCAAGCCAACCCCACCACATGAGATCGGCAGAGCCGTCTGTGTACGTGCCAAATCCCTTGTCACACACTCAAAAGTCCATGGTCCAATAATATCACCAAAGACTCCCATAATCTTCCTATCAAATGCTCTCAGACGAGATAGGAAGGACGGTGAGAGGGGAATTGTACGGATGAGGTAGGATGGTTGATGAGCAATATTGGAAGAGAGTATACCAAATGCCATCTACGAATCTCTTAGTAATGAAAGGTCATCCACATGGAGAACATCCTCTACAAGGGCATCGTCTAAGAAGCATGTGACAAAATCCTCCGATCCTATTGGCACTCCACGAACACGAAGTCCATATGTGGATGTGATACACCCCTCTGGAAGCTCAAGGTGGGGAGGGATACCTAAAGGGGACTATGCCCTACACTTTGACACCTTGACTCTCAAGTATACTAGATGTAGCTTAGTAGTCAAGTAGTCAAAGGCCCGCATAATCTGATCTACAAGGCCTACGATGTGTGTATCATCTGCCAAAGAGTGAAATACACAACTTGACATGGCCTAAGTAGTAAATAAGAAAGCTCTAAATTGAACCATGGCAAATAAGGGTCATCTCAAAGGATCTCCTTGATGTGTACCAACAGCTGACTCCAAGACGATGACTCCCTCTTGTGAACCATCATGCTGGTAGTAAAGGGCAGCAAGAGAGCCATAAAAAGACCGCACAAAGGTAATGAGACTCGCCAAGGATCCACCCGCCACCCTAAGCTCTCTAAAGATGGATGCACATGAGACACTATTAAAAGCATTTTCAACATCCACCTGTAGGACGACCCACTCTGGATGGATATCTAGGAGTGCTCTAATGCCTAGAGATATAGCTTCACATCTTCCAAGTGTAGCTACTCCAAGCTGATGTGGACTAAGGTACTGTAGAAAGTGAGAACAATGCTGAAGGACAATGGTACGACTAACCAAACGCAAAAAGATCTCTCCAATAGCAATCGGTCTAATGTCTCCCGTGTCCTTCTCCATTGCGAGAAGTCGACTAGCACCTAACACCCGACTAATAGACATAGTAATGTCTCTTATTGCTATTGCTGCAGTCACCTGAAACAACTCGGTAAAACCATTAGAAGTATCATCTGCTTGGAAACAATCTCTCAGGTGCTCATAAATCACCTCTGATAAGCTTCTTGAGGAAAGGCGAGTGGCGGTGCACAATGCTTGTGCAAATAACAAACTATCAAGACATAAAAGTTATTCAGACTGATAATCTAAGATCTCTAGTGTTAGTACTTTTACTGCAATAGGAGGTAGTGAGCGTAAAGAAGAGATAATCTCATAAGTAGGACTCGCTATAGACAAAATGTATAATGTTTGTGTTGTTTTACTAAACTCTCGCCTGATCCAATGTCCTACGTCGTCACCGTCGAACGATATATGTACGATATACGATATATGTGGTATCCTGAGGATGTTATCAAATAGAACTAATAATCAATTAAGGTTGAAATCTGATTTGTAAATACAGGATCACTCAATTCAACTACTTATAAGAGTCAAGATAATCCTCAAAATTATCTCCAAACGAATTGAATTCCGGGTCCGAACCAAAATCCGGGACGTCCACTCCTTTACTACAACACTAGTCACTTCTCCGCCACAGCTGTACACAGCTGGGGCGTCTGGGGAGGTGGTCCCACCAATCGTCTTAGATCGACTCCCATATGAAGCAGCACCAACTTTTCTGGTCCCCTGACTCTATTCAGGGAGTGAACAAACAGCTCCAAGATTGGCCACAAGAGTTTCAAGTCCAAGTTCTTGTTCGAGACAGGAGATCAAGCGATTAGCATGTTCCTCTCATAGTCAGAATACTGAACTAAATCATGGGGAAAGGAGGTGGTCAGGTACAAATGTGGAACGCTTCTGGCGTGCGTTGTATCAAGAGATTAAGTCTCACCACATGGATTCCAACCTCGTTCCCCGGAAGCTCGAATAATCGAATAAAATCTATCCATGGAGTTTCTCTGCCTCATTGACCAGTCACTTCCGAGGTCCGGAACCTCAACACGCAATTACTGTGGAGGATCACTCACAATTACCGCTCTTCGTACGATTGATGATAGAGCAAATGAGAAACTGTTCCACTCGGTCCCTTTTCAGCTGCAAAGGAGGAGTAAGGTCGTAGTTCTTCATCAGCAGATCTACCACTATGGGCACTGAGGGGGCTCCTCGTAAGTTGAGACTGTTAGCTCTGCACGGCCATAACTTCAGCGCCTCCATCTTTGAGAAACAAAGCAAAGATTGGAGTCCAGAAGTTCATGATCTCCTCGACATTGTAAGTACCGAACCTACTCCCTCGATTGAAGATTCAGCTTGGCCACGTTTCATTATTCTGGTGTGTAGCGCAACTATTGTCGTTGAAGTTCTGGATGGATCCAACTCCTTGATATGATGACCGACCCAGTTCACTGCAATCAATGCAGACATTTTTAGATGGACCAATTTCATCCGCGGGAGATACACCCATCAATCCGGGACTGGACAATTCACCCATCAAAGAAGTCTTTGAAGGTCCATACTTTACATGGATGCACTGTAATGAGGTATGCTCCTGTCGTTTCATCTCCATAAGAGTTCCTTGAGGGAGTTTTCCTGAATTTCATTTCCCTTGAGACCAAAACTGGAAACCGAAATTCGGAATGGTGTAAGGGAAATTGTCAAACTGACAATCTGTAACCCTCTCTCATGTTCAGACCATTCTACTATCCATCGTCTTGCAGGATTTCTCAGTGTTTCCCAATCATGAAGAAGGCATAGTCTACATACTTGACTACATGGAGAAGAACGGACCTTTCGATGGGATAATGGGATTTTCCCTGGTAAAATCCAGGTTCTTGCCGAAAGCTCAAGTTTTGCTCGACTAGGAACCATGAGCTTTTTCTCTACTAGTGGTATGGTTACTCCTACTTGTCTTTAATTGTTGGAATCAATCAATCCTGCAGGGTGCTGTCATCGGTAGTTGTATTATTGCTCTGCAAAATAAGGTACGATAATCGAAATTTTCTCCAACCTTTAATGGGCAGTTTCTTTTCACCTTATTCTTGATGTCTTGCATATATCACCTAGAAAGTTGAAAGTGATATTCATGGCGAGAATTCTTATGACATGGTTGGTTTGAAAGAAAAAAGTTATCAAAGGCAAGTCGGCTGCAGACCTTCATCCCATCCGCTTCTTTATTTCGATGTCTGGAGCATACTTGAGAGATCCCAACGTTGCTGATGTTTACAGCGGTAACCCTATGGAGATCCCAACGTTGCATATGATGAGTGAGTCTTTTTCAGTGGCCCCTCTTCGTTATTAGTTTCTTTGAAAACGTACCAAATTGCTGTTTGCAAGAAGGTATGGAGCTGATACTCCTCACATCTATCTCCCGATGTTACCCTGAGGTAACTAGTGGAGGACAGTGTCTTAGATGAATTTCGAGGGAAGAAAAAGTCTTACCGTGTGTTACTAATACATTCTCTGTGTTTGAACAGGCCCCCAGGATACGATGTTCATTTTCAACCAAGATTTCCTCAGATTCTGGAAAGATCCAGTTGTGATCACCAACTGTGGAGGCCATGCCGTTCCCAGTCTAGGTGCCTTACTGTGCTCACATCCATTTCTTTGCATCAGTGCCAAACAAGGTCGTGTGTAACAACATAATGTTGTAGCAGGAAGAAAGATAAGTGATGACCTTTTAGGTCGAGAAGGAGCATGATGATACACACTCTTTCTTTCAACGATACAGTGCAGTTTCTAGTTTGTGGAAATCTGCTTTATCGACGCTGTCGTTGTGTCTGTTGCAGATGAAGCAGCTGTGTCAACAGTAGTCAGCTTCTTAAATGGTATTCAACGCTCGAATGAGGGAGAAGAGGCTCCAATCAACAAATGAAAAATCATCATTCAATCTCCAGCAAGGGATATGCCCTCCTATTCTTTCACCATTTTGCTTTCGTGAATACCCCGACTAATTTTCAGCTTCAATTTTAATAGATTCATCCAGTCACTGCATAGTCCTCCTCAACTGGAGAGCGAAGCTATTTCTCGTAGGCACTCAACAGCCGTGTGTTAAATCTGCATCACGAGAAGACTCTATCTGAACAGCAATTATGGCTCACTAACAATCAATTCAAATTTAATGTTTACAATTTAGTGGACTAATCGCATCACTTCTATGATGAATGCAATGGGTATGTCACTACCATGGTCATTAATATCATCGTAAAACTCTAACTCCGTTTGCCAGATGATATTTGAAGCGGTTTAGCAATAGATCTCACTCAAATCAGTTACTACTCAAGTTAGATCTATATTATCTAATCGGTATGTTTAAGTGCCAGTGAGATGCAAGGTTCTATCTCCTCGATAGAGGGTCAGTGAAGATTGAGTTTGTAGTTACTGATCAGACAAGATGATATAAATGCATACTAAAGGATTCTTGAGAGGTCTATGTGAACAATCTTTGTTGATCCATGACTGCCAACTGCCTTCTATTGACATCATAGTATAAATCAACAATATTATTGACAGATGATATTTTGTGAACTTGACATTTTGACTTCAACTCGTTTATTCTTTTAGAATAGGTGCAGACTTATATATGTACTTAACACCAAATTATGATCTACCTAATTAGCAGTGGGGATAGTTCGGTACAACTCCATTACTATTGTTGAACATAACTTTAAATATCAAACCATATCAATGAATGATGGAAACGGATTTCAAACAAGAACATTTTGATGCTAGTCCATGTGTATAAATTGCAATAATCAACAGAAAATTTGATGTAACTTAAATATATTTGTCCATCATTCATGGCATATTGTAATGTTTAGGTGCTTATCCATAGGTACACTTAGTCATATAAACTAAAGTCTTGCGGTAAAATTAGGACACCACTCTATATGCCTTATCAATGCTTATTAAGATTCCATTCCATGGATAAATTACTATACCCTAAATTCGGGACTAAATGTTCATACAAGTCAAAGGCTATTGAGGACCATATAGGATTTCTAGCAAGAATACTTAGATGCCTCTCCTTTTATTAAAATGAATTGAATTCCTTTAAGAATGCTTGGATTATATTACATAATGAATATACCCCGTGCTTGTGAATATTCTACAATAAATTTAAGACAATAGTACTCTAGCAATAATTAAAATGTTTAGATGCAAACTTATACATATACTATTGTAATAGAAAGAATCTTAGAAGTACATTAGTCATTCTAGTTTCTTGGATGTTAATCGTTGTTTGCATGATATCCATACCATATATTTCAACCTAATCTAATACAACCCAATACATTATAGTCAAATCCAATGCTTTCCAAATGAAGTCATATAGATTCAAATCCAATTCTGCGTAACTACTTGGATGTCAGTGCATATTTTAGAATGAATATAGCTAGTTGCGACCTTGTAGAGATTTTTAGATTTCAACCCATTCCCACAGCCAACATGGATAGAATTCTTACATGTATGTATAGTTTCTAGACCATTGGTTTCTAGGGTTACTTGTAAGTCATACAACAACAATCAAAATTGTATATTGTTCTCCAAGAGTACTCTAAAATTTAACTTTTTATAAAATTCTGACCAAAAGTCCAACTTTAGGTCAATGATTATAATATTTTGGTTCTTGAGCTGACCAACTTTGTGTCCAAAGTGAGCTTCATAATTATAAATCAAAAGTCCAAATTTAATTTCTAATACTTTTTTGTAGGTTGATCTTGAAGTTTCTTCTTCTATCCAAGTGTGATCTTTCCAAGACTAATACTTAAGTGGATATAACTTACTACAAGAGTAATAATTTTTACTCTGCAACAAGACCTTGCATAAGAAACTACTTCTATTTTCTAGTTCCATGCTAATCTCTAGAAAGTCTCCGTTGTTATATTCATGATTCAATCATATTCAATGTAACTCAAACCTAATATAGATGCAAAAGGAAATAAGGTGACTCTTCCATTAATAAGACCCAAGCTTAGTGCCTATCGGAGCATAAGTTCCATTCTAATCTTTCAAACTTCACTTCCAATTCATAACTCAACCACAATTTCTAGAACTTAAATTTGAAGAAGGACACAAGATTGCTCTTCCATTGATAAAACTCAAATAATTTGGTGTCTAAAATTACAGAAAAAATAATTGTACTTAAGTATAAGAGGACTTTGCCATTGCAAAACTAGCTTGACTATTATATTGTTATAATAGTATAATATTTACTATTATGATATACAAACTTCAACAACATTTCTTATGATTTTAGCCTAGAATGTTTATTAAGGAATGAAATACTTATGCATCTTGGAAATTTGGTGATAATTGTGCCTCTTGACTATAAGGGGTTTCTAATTTTTTACATTTCATATAACATATAAATTACATTTGAAAAAACAAAATTTTGCTATTCAAGATAATACATATATAATGATTACCTCAAATAATCACTCTCAAGAGTCACATCTTTTGAAAGGAAAATTTGAAACAAAGAAGTTCAACTAAAATGTCATGTCAAGAAGCTCAACAAAGCAACAACTTCTCATGGCCAAATGAAAAAAACCATAAAAACTAGAACATCTGTACTTCTTAGAATCTCAAAGAGCATAATGCACACTTATTACTAAGAAAAGCATCCAAGTATCCTAATTCACACAAGTGCTTGATGAGGATTATAGGATATTTTGAAGACTACCAAAACCATTCTTCTCAACAATTATGTTAAACATGTTAACATACTAGATAGAAGAAAGGTAAGACCTATTGCTCTATATGTATTCTATTCAGAGAAATCATAATTTGATAACTACATGTTTATAAATATTCCAATACCATGATAACTTTAACCTTTGTTAAGAGTACTATGATTGTTCTTGGGTGTTATCATCACTTTCTAGAAAAAGGAATCTTATTAATTTTCAAAAATACAAACCTTGCTAGAATATTGATGTGTGAGGAAATATGTCTTGATGCAAATTCTAAATTCTAGATATGTAATTTTATAAAGCAAATTATTATTAAATTTAATTTGATGATGAAGCACATTATAACACTAATAGATAGTTTTGTTTTAGTTGATTATTTTACTAAAATCATGGATGTTAAAGCTACTTAACAAGATGTTGCAACTAGAGTTTCAAAGTTCATTCTTTAAGATCATCTTGAAGTGTAGCCATCATATAGAGTTAGTAAGAGATAGGTACATAATTTTGCAACACCAGTATAGAGAATTTCACCAAATAGTTAGAATCAAGCACAGAAAGACAACCCATCATAGTCATCATTAACTAGGTTAAGCTCCATGCATCATGCATGGGTATAGTAGCTCCCAATATATTACTATTTGGGGTGTAGAAATGCATGGCATGTAAAGAATAATTATATATGTACATATATTGGAAAAGAACATGAAAAAAACTAGTATGTGTACCATAAAATAATGATTTTCACAATTTGGATGTTATTGGAAACGTGATGCTTTTAGTACTACTACCAATTATAGATATTTAATTTGAGCCAAGTAATTTATTTTTTGTTGTCATAATTGTACATCAAATGGAATTTTTCATTTTGGTGCTATGGTTTTGTTAGCACAATGAAGGTTTTACCTTCAAAGGAGACATGCCTTTTGGATTTGAATGATATCCTAGTTTCTAAGATGGTGGCATGCCATACAATTTACAATGTGCCATGAAAATCCAAATGTATGGTAAGAGGAAGACCATTGAGTTGGAGTCATAATGGACAACAAAAAAATGTAATACCAAAGAAAATCTCTTAGAAGTTGGAGTAGTGCATTTTTCCATAATACTCGCCCATGAACATGCAACTCCCTCAACATAGATTCAAGGATGACTTTGTTGATAACATCAACATCTGTATTCTTGGGTGCAAGTATGCTACAGTTTATAAGGTACTTAGTGCTTTCTACATGATGCTTAAAATCAAAATACATAACATTGATTAGGCCTTCTAAATTATGCTCCTCACTTGGCAATTGTGGTGCCGGTGGAATAGCAATCTAATTCTGATCATTCTTTCTCAAGCTGCAATTACTGGCAAAGTAACATCACCAACTTCAAGAATCCACTTGGCAAATTATTTCCCTTGACCAAATGTAGACATAGATAGTCTCATGTTCAGCTGCAAGTGGAGAATAATGTTGTGTTGCTAGAGATGAGAGTGCAGTCTAATATTGCTACAATGTCATATTGTCCTCATTTCAAAACCACTGAAAAAATCTGCTAAGAGCCACCACCATGCACAATCATCTTGCCTCCTAAATGGTTTCTTTTATGCTTCACAATCAACAATTCCATGAGATCTGGCAAAGTACAATCAATGGTTTCAAATGCATGGCAGTGCATCATTGGCGCTTTGTCTTAGACGATGAGGTCTGCCTCACGCAATAGCTCACCAAGTGCCATTCTCTAAGTGAAATTATAAGTGGACTTGTCATTCAATAGAATCAGAATTTTTTTATCTCAAATGTATTTTGCATCCTCTTGGAAGAAAAAGTGCTACTATTCTAGATGATGCTATGCAAGGACAATCGTTCCTTGACTATGTAGTGAGGAAATCAAAGTTTCTACGCAAAATTACTTCTTGTATCTCCACTACTAGAGACAGAGAATGCTTTCCCATCTTTTGTTATGACACCATTAAAAATGGTGTCATATACCACATGTTGGTCTTCATTCAACATGTCTACATTTCTAATTGCTTCAGCTGCAAGGAGCATTTGGTCATATGCTAGCTCCTCTTGGATGAGTATGTTATGCATGCAAACAGAAGGTGTGTATGTTAAAAGTGGTATTGGTGGAAACTTTGAAAGATTTTGTCCATTCCGATTTAACACACACTCAAGCTCATAAAGTGCTCTATTCTTGTGCATATCCTTAGAGAGTTTGAATGATGGATCTCCATATTCCTTGTGGCTCATAGCTTGGATGTCATCATTGAAACTCTCCCAATGGCTGTTCCATAATTGTTCAGAGGTTGTTATTTTGCAAATCATCAACATAGAGACAAATATATCTTGGAGCTATTTGCTAGAGGCCCAAAGACTAGATATTTGTAGATATTTGTTGAATTTACTCTCCTAATTATTTGTAGATATTTTTTGAATTTACTCTCCTAATGGCTATTCCATAATTGCTTAGGGTTTGCCACTTCATAAAACATCAACATAAAGGAAAAATATCTTGAAGCTATTTTCTAGGGCCCAAAAGACTCGCTTCTTGCAAAGCCCAATGCCATTCATTGTCATCTTTGAGCAACCCAATTGCTATGCAAACATCCTTAAATGTGTTGTGCTTAGTGCCATTGATAGTGCGGAGGTCAGCAAAAAAGGTTGCATCTTTGACAAATTTCAATAGCATAAGTAGATAGTAATGTTAGTTAGGGGCTAGATGAGCAAAGTAGACATAGTCAATAGCAAAACTCATTTGCACACGTCCCATCTCTTTCCTTATTTTTCCTAAACGTTTTCACTTTCTATACCATATTTACTATTAGCCTCAAACAATTATGACAAAGTTGTCTTAGCTGCAATTGAGTTTTCAACTAATGCTTGTAGATTTGCATCTTCAATGAATACCACAATTTTCTGATATTCCAGGTGGCATTTCAAACATTCTATTGTAAGATAACAGTCTTGCAACTTGAACTTGAAGATATGCCATGATACCTCATATGCTGACACTTAGTGATAGTCAATATATTGCTCTATTTCAACAATTGTTTGTGGGAGATTATCATTTGAGGTATTATGTGTAATCACTACTGGAGCTCTACTGTGTCCCTTGTTGACATACTTGAAAAGGTACTTCATAGCTTGAATATTTTTACACACCTTTACATTGATATATGCTTTGTGCTTGGCGGACAAATAGAGATTGTCCGGTATCATCCATTGGTTGTTCAAAGCTACATCCTTCAACAAAATTGTTGCACTTGTATTTCTATGCCTATATATAGGATAACCATTGACATTGGGTGGATGTCTTTGCTTGGAAATTTTGGGTATAGCATTTTTGACATTTGCTATCTACCATATGTGGCGCATTAAGGAAACTAATGCTACAAGGATCATGCATCATTCACTTTGTAATAGATTGATAAGTAAGCATATTCTTATCTTTGTCCAAAATCTCTACACTATGAGCTTTTCAATGTCTCTCACAATGCGTGGCTTACAATCCTTGGCAAAGAAGATGAGCGTCTAGGCATGTGGGAGGCCTTGCTTTAGGAATTTAATGATATGAATGCTTGCAATTGTCCTTCCTAAAATATATATCCCATGAATATCAATGTGAAGGTCTTTAAGCTTCATGCAAAATATATGTGATACCAAATCAAGAAAATCTTGAGTTTGTTGATTGGGTAGCGGTGCATGCCTGATTTTTGGCCATTGTGGATTGCAAGTGAAAGTCACAAAACCATCAAGACAACCAGCACATTGGCAAATGGCCATGGCATCTAGGTAGGTTTGGACTATATGGCATGGACTCCCAATAAGGGAGGAGGGCAGAAGGTTGCATTATCTGACAACAACTGCATTTGTATCACCAAGTGCAATGACATCTCGCAAACCTTGATAAAGATCCGCTCATAGCTTTCTTTGATTAAAGTAAAGATATTTCAGTCAAGTTTGTTTTATAGTTACATATGCATCAACAATGTACTATTGTCTCAAACATCCTACACATAGCAAGGCAATCTCATTTCCATCTTGATGGTGATGATGATAGCAATAGTATTTTGCAATTGTGACATTCTTGCATTGAATCCCTAGTAAATTTTCAATCTCATTGTCAACTTTGACTTTGCCATCTATCCCTTCATGTTCTTCATTAGTAGCATTAAGAACATTTTTTTGAATCCTACTCAAAGGAATGTTCAGATGCCATCCACATTCACCATATGGAAATAGGAATGGATATTCTAGTGCCATATATGCTACATGGATCTCCAAGATACACTTTAGAAAACAGTCACAATGTTGCACAACAATATCATGATGGTCAACATGTTTGGAGCCATCTCCAAGCATCAGTGCAACAACTTCAATGGCAGTTGGTGTATTGTACCACCAAATAGTAAATGCAAAGACAACAATGGTATTGAGGCAAAACCAATACCATTTGGCAAGAGCTTTTTTTGCATTGTTTGATATGCATGCAAGTATGAGCTAACATTATCCAACATGGTTTGGAATTGTTCCAAGGTCAGCAAATCCATGGAAGGCATTATTTCTTGTTAGTGTTGAAGATCTTGTGTAGTGTCATGAATAAAAAAATGTGAAAATTGTGGATTATGTCCTTCAATTGGCAAAATTGAACCTATCTTATGGTACATTGCACCATTAATTGTAACTATCTCATCAATGTTGGCACCAAGGATGTAAAGACAAAGGTAGAGTTGTATATGTGGATCTGGTCATGGAATTTTGTTACAAGTGGATAAGTGGTAGAAAGAAGAAATTACAATTCACATGGGATTGTAGGTAAGGTTGGTAGTGCAATTTTGTCACTCTCTCAACAAAGCAAGAACCAAGGATTGCATAGAGAGGATCTCAAGGTGCACTCTAACTCCCATATATTTGCTTTGCAATGTTGGCACATTATATTCATCTCACTACAATCTCATCATCTAGGAGCATGTTGGTCACTGTGTGAACATCAACAAGGCAACTAAAACATTTGTTGTTTGCAAACATACATGTCAAGATACATGTTGGACTTATCACTGCCAAGTCTGAGTTGGATGTCAAATAGATGGTGATGTGGGCTCTGAAAATGGAAGAAAAACCCAATGGTGCTTCTATAGATTAAGAGCAATATCTAGAAACAGAACATATGACAAAACTTGGAGCAAGCATAAAAAGAAATTGCATGAGAACACATAATAAATATACAAATATATTTATCTCATGGTGCATGTGGTGTAGCAGAGTTGAAAGGCTATATATATAGTCATTTTTAGGGAAATGACATTGCCTTTGATGTTATGAAATTATAATCTTTCACAAAGATGATGACCAATTTGGGAAGATGAAATAAGTTTTGATTCAAATTTGACACCAAGTACTTAGATTGCTTTTGTAAAATTTTGTAAGTTTATTGTAATTTGGTTGTATGCAGGATTGTTTTTCAAAGGTTTACTTTTAGAAGGTTTCGGAAGATGAAATAAGTTTTGGTTCAAAGTTGACGCCAAGTACTCAAAGACCAGTTTCATAAAGGTTATTAAGTTTGTAGTAATTTGGTTCTAGGTGGGCTTTTATTTCAAAGGTATACTTTTAGAAGGTTTTGGATTACCATTAATGGTGTTTAAAAGGGTTTAGTGGCTTGTACAAAGGAAGGTTGAGGTTGATGAGTAAGGTTTTAAGTTTAGTAAAAAATTTTGAACCTACAATGAATAGGTTGGATCAGCTCATGTTAGCAGGTCAGGTTAGATTCTAAGTAGTGGGGGATAATATGCTATCTCAAAAATAAAACATAAAGATAAAAAATTGGTAACATAATATGAGATACACACCAAGAAAACACAAATAATAGTAAGAAGTTGACATATCAAGTATGCATTGTAAAAAATCCTATCTTTTAGTGGTTAAAGACTTGCTCCTTACTCTTGGAGATGACTGAAATCAGTGCAAATATATAAATGGGGAGCTATTCTACCATTAGATATTACTTTGTGATTGCAAAACTACATCAAGAAATTAAGAAGAGAATTCAATAGTCCTACTTATAAAAAAGCTTCTTTAATGTGACCAACAAAGCAGAAGTATGCTATCTCTAGCTTGTGCGTATTTGATCTTCCAATTCTATTATTCTTTTGTCATGTTCTTTGACAATAGCTTTCTCTCTCAAAAACAACAAATGAGCTAAGCACATAGGCTCAAACAAATGATCACTAGAAACCACATCAGTGAAATTCACATGTTCTATTCTCTAGTTCTCTAATTTGATTGAAGCCAACCAAAAAAAGTCCAAATCTAACCTAAGAGATAAACAATGGAATAAAGTAATCAAACTCTTATAGTATCAATATCTAGATAGAATTCTTGACATAAGCTTGTGGAAATCAAATACAAAGTCATAAGAGGGAAATTATGCATGATAACACTAAATTCAAAAGAGGAATTCTCAGAAAAAACAAAATATATTATTTTTTACTTGTAATGATTTCATGGAAAGATGACTCTTATCATATACCAATAACACACCAATCAATAATTGCCAAACTATTATGATGTCTTTCCCTCTTGTAGATTTTTTGTAATAATTGATTCTAATAATTCTAATAATTGATCCATACTTGTCTCAATTTGACAAATCCACCATACAAATCAAATTTTGGAGCTGTAGTTCTTTCAAAAAACGTAACATGATATGCTTAACAAAAAAATAGCAAACAAAAATAATCAAGGTATAGTGCACCTTGTTCTGCTCCAAGGAAGGTTTTTCATCCAAAAGGATATATCCTAACATATTTGATGCATATCTAGCTTCCTTTGCCAACGATGGCTTCACTTTCCCTTCTTTTACCTACATCTAGAGAAACAACAAGGTAAAAATTATTGGAAAGTTGACATACTAAACATCCTATTTTAAACTACATATTGGAACAACAATTCCTTGCCGATTCAATTGGTCAAGGTTTCGCTGTAAAATCCAAATTGTTTTGACTTGTGTAGTGATTTCATGGAAAGGACAGGTCTTATCACATATAGATAGCACACCAATCAGTACATTTCTGGTCTATTAAGATGCTTTTTCCCTTGTGTAGATTTTTCATTGGTTCTAGTAAATGATCCACACTTGTTTCATTTTGATGGATCCACCCTATGAAAATTTGGGGCTACAATTTCTTCAAAAAATATAGCATGATATGCTAAAGATAAAAATAGCAAACAAAAACACTCAAGGTATAGTGCACATTGTTGTGCTCCAAGGAAGGTCATTTATCCAAAAAGATGTATCTTGAAAAATCTAATGCATATCGAGCTCCTTTGCTGACAACAACTTCACTTTCCCTTCTTCACCTACGTCCAAAGAAATACTACTGAATTTATTTGACATATTACATATACTACTTTAAAGTGCACATTAGAACATTAAATCCTTGTCAATTCAATTAGGCAAAGTTTTACTATGATGATAATTGGAATAACTTTAAACAAAAATTTATGGTGACATGAGTTGAAATTTGAGGTGACATGATAGGCCTTGGAGAGGTTTCACCCACAATTCATTGATATCATCCATCCTCTCTCCATACCTCATGACAAATAAATTTAGCATATAAGTTTATCTCCAAGGGTGTTCTCCTCCAAGTTGGACTCTCTTGAAGCAAGCTTTGAGATGGAAGCCTCTTCTTGCAACACTAAGATTGTGCGAGTGTGATCAAAAAGATCCATGGTGACAATACATACTAGCTATTGATTCAAAACTTCTCTTCAAATAAAATTAACTCTTGGAAAGTAATCAAAAATAATATCAATAGTTTCAAAAGTGAATGCAAGAAACAAGTAATGGCTCAGTAATGCAGACGTTGGATGTTGTTTTTTGCTTCTAGTATAATTGTTGTTGATATCTCTCCATCTACAATAGAAGGGATCAATATTGCACAGTTGGAGTAAAGCTCCTATGTGGAAAACCATGATATCAAACCCTCAAAAAGTGCAACGCTCTTCAATCAATTACACTTGGATAGTCAAAGAACTACTTTTTCATTGGCAATAAAATGTTCAATGTAGAAATGCTCATTGTTGTGAATGACCAAAAGCCATGATCAGTTGGACTGCATTCTCTTTGCATTGGCATTGATACAAAAACAATAAGTGATATTTCCCATATCAAAAGACATTTGACTTCCCAAGTCTCACCTCAAACCAAAGCACAAAGCTCTTCATAACACAAAGCAACCTAGATTGACAATGGTGTGTAATCAACACTTCTGTAATGCCTTGCAATTGACACCTCTCTATCCACAATAACAGAGATCAATATGGCATAGTAGGAGTAAAACCCCTACATGGAGAATCACAATGTCAAAATGTACAACACTCTGCAATCAATTACACTGGTATAGTCAAAGAAACACTTTTTTAGTTTCATTGCCAAAAAAGAGCTCAACAAATAATTGCTAATTGTCATGAATGACCACAAGCCATGATCAGTTGGACCATATTTCTCTTTTTGCACACTTTGATACAAATATAATCAGTGACATTTCTTTATCTCAAAAGAAACTCAAATTAAACTCCCAAGTTCCACCTAAAACCAAAGCACAAAATTCCTCATAAAACAAAACAACCTAGATCTATTGTGGCATGTCATCGGCGTGTCATTGGCACTTCTACAATACCCTACAAGAATCATGATGACTTAAACATGGATAGGTGTTTGATGATAAACTATATGGACAGGCAGAGTTTTGAGAGGATGGATGCAAAGAAAATAATAGGCCCTGGCCTAGCCTACTATAGTAGGCAACAATCACCTTTTAAAAGTAAGTAAGATGGTCTAACAAAAAAGTTAAATGGAATATCTTTGAGAATCTTAGCAAGGTTATATTGATTTATTTTTATTATTTGGATGTCACCTTTGGTTCCACATGCTTTCCAAAAAGAAGATCACAATGAAGAAGGTCTCTTTTTACCTCAATATGACTCCCATTAGTGGAACTTGAAATTCATACTTATAGAAGTTTAGCATAGGAGACAATACAAGAGAAGAAAAAAAAAATGATGGATTATAAGCATTTATTAGACGAGGAGATGATAAATTGCTAAAGAGTAGGAAAAGAAAAAATAATTTGATTCTTTGAGCCTTTTGATTTCTGCATGTGTATGAAGATCATGGAGAGCTTTTTGAAGTTATTTGCTAGAAAAGGAAGGCATATCTTGCATCGAGTGTAATTTCTCAGGGACGTTTGTAATAGTATGCTATCACAAGAGTCCTTGACCAAGTGTTTCTCCATCATATATGACAATTTGTGTGCTCAATATCTCTAAATTGGGGATATCTTTTTGTAATCCATCTAATTGATATCAAAAAGACATTTAATTATCTTTTGGAATTCAATGCGCACGCCAAATGACAGGAGCCATGTCAAGCTGTGAAGTACTATGAAGTCTTTTTGCAAACTTGGAGTGACATCAAGATCTAAATACCAGAAATTGGTTACAATTAAGTCCATCTATGCACTTCTCATTATTTTAGTGAGATCCATAGAGCTCGAGGGCAGTTTGATATCCACTCTTTTTTTTTTGGCAGGTTTCTGAATTTGAATGAAATAAATATCTACTTGTTTTATACATTTTACTTGAAATATCTACTTCTTTTATAACATTTGTAATATGTTAAGCCTATATGACCCTAAACTTGACCTTAGTAGTCTCTCCATAGTATCATACTTTTTTGTGCCACACATGAATGAATTGGGATGTTTATGTCTCCAATCATAATATTTATTTATTTATTACTAATTAGATGGATCAAGATTTGTCGGATTTCCAAATTATTCAACCCAAATAAGAAATTGTTGCTAAGTTTTTAAGGGTCTAGCTCTATGAACATGGAACATCTTCTGGAAATATCAACTCTCATTCTCAACGGATAAAGTGAAGCATAAATGTAAGTAACTCACGTTTATTAGAATGTCTGAAAACATCAAACAGAAATCTAGAAAATAAAGAGACTTGTGGTTTGTTATTGGTAACTTCTACCTCCCTTGCCCACTGTATATTAATAAATTAAGCGAACATGAAGTCAAATTTATGTTCTATCCTTCACCGGATTCAAAACTCATGAAATGTGAGTTTTTAATTACATTAAAAGAAAACTTTGACTCCTGTATCCTCCCTTCACGAAACCCTTCAGTCACTTGTACGTCATATGGACAAAGTTTAACATAACAAATATATAAAGGCTTGAGTTCCTTGTAGATACATTGGGGCCGGCCTAGTCCCATTCTACCTCTTTTGCCTCTCCCTCGTACGTCTTGATGTTCCCATCCTTCTTGCTTTCTGTGTGGTCGCCATTTCGTTCGTAGATACATTGAGATGGCCCATATAAAAGCATCGAAGCTTTCCAATGTCATATACTATTCCCGACCCCTTCACGCATTAAGATGGGAGTATAATTATAATCATCGATTGCTCTCTTCTGGTTAGTATGATCAGAACAGTTTCTTTAACATTTCACTCCGTTGATGCCACCATCCACTCCAGTTCCTTTACTCGTCGATCTGGCCTACTCAATAATGTCTTACTAACTGGAGTGGACACTCTGTTCCTTCAACCTTAGTTCACCTTCACAATTGAAGACCATTCTGAATGTTTCACTACTAGTCCATGCAATTAAACTTCAATTTATGAAAGATTGTACTGCACTGTGCACGGTCGTGTTCAGAATCAACAGCAATATTTTGAGGAATAGATATATGAACATAGAGTGTAACAAGCGGTAAGGAACCTGAAAATATTCGTAACTTGAAAGCTCAGCCCATCTACACGAAGGCCATGCACCGTAACAAATAACCTGACCACCAGTACTGAGTTCCTTCCCTAATCCTCAATTTTGAGTTCTAGATACATGAGAAGTGTGAACAGTGATGGAAAGCAACATGTCCATAACACCTGTATCCCGGTCCTACGATTTTCAATAAGATCCATATTGCGTGACTACGAATTAGCTAGGCCCGTCTCAGCACATGAGGTCTGCTACGAGCCATTCCATTCTACGGGAATCGACGAATAATAGGTGATAACTATTCCACGAGATTTTCTTCCAGAGGAGAAGGCGTGGTTCCTCCTACTAAATCTCTAACATTCTGGCAAAAACGGTGTACTGAAGAAACAAAACTTTTTATATATGAAGCGCTTCTGATGGTGAAAAGCTCGCTTTAAGGAAAAAGGTGTTCTCTATAATTTTTCCAAGAGTAGCGCCATAACCGCCCTTAACCAGCGTCATCCTTGGGGTCACAATCTCGAATAGAATCAGCAAAAACTTCGATCTGGCCAACGAGGCCTTAGCAATGGAATGAAGTACTAACGTTTATGTAGCAATCTTTGAGAGAACAAATAATCCGTCCATACTTGCTAAGACCAAGCTCACGCATTCTACGTGCTTATTTCTATCAGATACTGCTTTAGCAACTAGTATATACTGAAACTATTGCGAAAAATCTTCTCAACAACATTCATGCCATCTGCAGGGACCCTAAAAATCCAAACTTCTGCCCGGTAATAAATCCTAAAGTATTGCTAACATATTTAAACCAAGATTTTGCTCCTTGAATGTTGCCATATACAATCGAGCCGGAAATATATGCAAGCTTCACAACTACTGAGAGGTTTCTGCTGTGTTACTCACGAGGCAAGCTTTCAACTTGGAAATGACCTCCCGCATTTGATGTCTTCCAAGAAATGCAAACGAAAGAATATGAACTCCTCGCTGGGAGATGTACAACAATTCGTCATCAACAGAGGCATATTTGGCTAGGAGGGGACCGTCTCTACGGTCAAGAATGATATAAAATTGTTGAGTAGAAAAGAACAAGACGACGGAACGACAGACATAAGAAGAGTTTCATACGCCACATTATCTTCAATCTAGTTCAAGAGAAATCGTCCGAGATAGGCCATGATTGAACAAGAAGCCCTGGGTAGTTCGAGACCAGAGAATATTAAATTTACAAGAAGGGTTTTCGAAATATCAACCCGTTATTTATTATGATTGTCCCAAATTGCCAATGACCGCCTTCGTGTAGTCTGTTGTTCCAGATTTGCCGCCCAAATCACCTGTCAGATACTTGCCTTCAGCAATGGTTTTCAGGATAGACTTGTGAATCAGGTCTGCTTTATCACTCATGCCTAGATGCTGGAGCATCATCACGGAACTGAGAAGTAGTGCTGTTGGATTGGCCATATTCTGCACGGCCCACACATATATTAGTAAAGAACTCATCAGAGAACATGTCAATAAAATAAATATTCCAGGCAACGATGACTCAGAAAGCTAAACTCAGGGGAAGAAACGAAACCAGCCAAGTGCGGACTGGACTTCCGCATATGGTACATACTTCAAACCCATAGATTTTGCAGGGAAGAGTAAAGTTCACGGACCTTCCCCGCAATATCGGGTGCTGTACCATGTACTGCCTCCATCAGAGCGAGGCCGTTGTCTCCAATATTACCACTGCCAGATAATCCAAAGATACTCAATACATAATCTGATGTTTATCTTTACGAGTAAATCATCCAACAAAAATGAGTCTTGCCTGTAGGAAGTGGGACGTTTATCTACCGTGTAGTGCAACAAGTGTGACTTAATATAATGCCCCCGTAAACGATACTGAGAACGATAAGCTTAGGAAAGTAGGAGCTGCAAAGAGAGCGTTCAAACTACTATAGATGAAGACAACCCAACGGGAGGTCTTAAAATAATAACCTAGCGCAGTCAGAGGACTTTTTAAGTTCGCTCTACCTGGGTGTCAATCCGAGGCCTCCAATGAGGCCAGCACACAAATCGCTGATGATATCACCGTACAAGTTGGGCATGCAGAGGACATCGAACAAAGATGGATTCTTCACCAACTGCAGGATATCAGCCAGCAGAAATTAAGGCAAGTTCTGGAGATTCCGTCGTTGATATGGTTCTTCTATGATTTTTCAAAACACTCGGTCGCCTACGCCAGGTCGAGTACTATTTCCGTCAAATAAGTCACTCTTTCGAATACGAGATGCTGAGCCTATTTTAGTACCATTCTGTCTCTGTTATTTCGCCACCTTATCTTCGTCAAGTAAACCTTCAAATTGCCCGTTTAGCTCTCCCACTCTAACCAATCAAGTCCACACGATATTCAAGGAGACCACTCTACTTCGTCTAGTGACTGGTCAAACTTGAAGCGCATTTCACATCTGCCATCTTTGATATAGGAAACCAATACAACTCATTCACTGGCAAACTGCAGACGTGAACATCTCTCTCTGAACATATAAATCAACTGTTGAGAATATATCACACGTACGCAGAGAAGGAAACCAAACAGAAAAGGTGATAATTAGCTGCTATCTGAGTCTCCATCAACAAAATTGTGTCAGATATTTGAGATATCAAGCAGAGTATGACAATCACTTGTGCCTATCCTACCATCATGCAGCAATTGTCGATAATGACTTCTTCGTAAACGATATCAGGATACTTCTCTGCTACTTCCCGACAGCACTGCACATTCCAGAGTGCAACTTTAGATTAGTAATTTGGAACTTCAAGATGCAGAATGATGGAAAGGGCTTGCTGTTAAGTCTCGAGGAGTCATATAGCAACACTTCCGTACGCGTGAAAACAATAGTAGGAGGAAAGGCTCACGAGAAGATTTACCTGTAAGAATAAACCATCCGTCTTTTTCATGATGTTTGCTTTGTGAATAGCAGATACACGCTTTCTTCCATGAGTCTGTGCATAGTGAAAAGCATATTCTGCAACTCGCACGCTAGCCTGCCGAGTTATAATCTTCAAGCTCTCAACTACGCCCTTCACAACCTGGTCAACAATTCAACACTTCTACGACCCGTCAGCCATAAAGCCATCGGAGCGAATGTTTGAGAAGTGTTCTACTAATGCTTGACTTTCAATAGCTGCAAGATTCAAGATAAGAGAAATTTGTATGCGTTTTAAATGAGAAGAGAATGTCACCTCCAAGATAATCCATCGACCAAGGAATGGACGCTCAATAGGAACAAATAACTAAGTCAAATTTGCCACTGCAACTTCTCCTCGGAGAACTTTAGTGAATACCACTATTAGATCAGTAGCTCTAGCTTAATGGATACGTATAGCTGAGATGCAGCTGTCCAGCAACGACGTCCGGAGACAACACGGACACGTATGTTTTAAGTGAAGCACACGGGCTCTGCTTAATGCTCGTATCGATCTGTATACCTGATGTTCCAACCCGCTGTACTCGCCCTCTGTGTTTTCCCGGATGGTTACCAAATCCACGTTGTCGTAACGAGTTTGGTACCCGGGAATGCTAAGACATGGCCGAACATTTGCATACAAGCCTAGCTCCTTCCTTAGAGTTAAGTTGAGAGATTTGTGCCCCTTGCCGATGGGAGTAGCCATAGGTCCCTTCAAACCTATTCCATTTCGTCTCACACTTTCCATGCTTTCCCAGGTGAGAAAGCTACCAGTCCGTGGATCGACGTTGGTTCCCACGAAATGCTCCTCCCACACAATTGGCACTTGAGCAGCATCGAAGATCTGCAGACAGGTAGACCAAATTATGGAACTCAGGTTCCGTACCTGAGCTGCTTGTATAATCAGCGGATGACTCTAATTCATGTCAAACTCATGAGAGAAATTCTGATCCAGTGTTTGAAACAAACCTCCTTAACGGAAACGGCTATTTCGGGTCCAATACCATCACCAGGAAACAAGGTTGCTGTGACGGTCTTGTCTCCGCCAAAAAGCCTCCGTTGCATGAATTTACCAGTGTCATTCCGCATTGTCGAGCTGGCTGACAACGGCTCCCCCATTGCCTGTTTTGCCGCACTTCGGGATCCCCATGCCATCATTCGGTCCACTAACCCCGAACATCTCCTCACTGTTTGCGTCGCCATGTCTGTATATACTACTACTACCCAATCCAATTCACTCCAATCCAATTCCTCAATTCATCCACCAAACGTAGCCCTCCTCTCCCCTCCCAATCGCCGTAGCTACTCGTCTGTGCTGCATCCGGCCTGTCCAACACCTCCTTCTACTCTTCAATCGAGCAGATTTTCCGATCCGTGTCGTTCCTCCCTCCCCTCTAATCAATCTTCTCTTCTGGTTCCTTTCCAAACGCAGAGATCTCGGAGGAGGGTGCAGATGGGGAGGAGGAGATGGAAGTGAGATGGAGGCTCATGAAGGGACCTCTTCTTCCTCTCCCGTTTCCCGTCATTTCCTCCTCTTGGGGGTCGTTCCTGTACAGCCTAGTACAGCCTAGTGCCTCATTTCCCTTCCCTTCACTTCTCTGTTCTGTTCCCAGTCTTCTGTTCACTCACGGATCGCCAACCCTAATCAACCCGCTACTCATCCTCCTCCTTCTTCTTCTGGCGCGTCTTTCTGTCTCCACCAAAAACCATTCCTTCCTGTTCTCCCGGACCATTGAGCGGGTGGCTGCCGTTCCCGTCCACCTTTAGCCAGGCTACAAGCCATAGCATAGCTAATTCTAGTCTACAACTGTCTCCACAAGGGACCCATCTCTTTCGTCTTTGGTCAATCTGACAGTGGTGGTTACTGTATTTCTCTTCAACCTGCCTGACGATCAACTACGGTATGTACTTAAGAGTATCGCTTAGTTGACTGACTATGCATCCTACAAACCAAGTGCAATAGTAAAGTAGGAAGCTGGACAAGAATAAATGTGGGCAGAATTGAACTACCGAGAGGAGATTCTTCTTTACCAAACAATTAGAGGACATTTAGAATTGTGGAATTTTATAGATACGTGCGGGAAAACAGTAGCCTATCCAAATTATACCGCGATTAAGAGCATTTGCCAATTATACCCTTACGGGATTTCTTCTTCGATGCCGTCTGCTCTACCCCCAGAGAATTTATAATGTCATCAAACATTTATAGTCAGGCACTTTCGCTGAAATTAACCAAACGTTTAGAGTGCAGGCTGATGAGTTGTTAGAGGGAATATTACAAATCAATAGATCTTGAATGAGCTTGCAAGCTAGCCATTATAAATTGAATTGTTAAGGATCCAAATGTCATAGTAATATTCGCATAAGGTCATCCTACATATTTTCTCCAAGGGTGAATAGATGGAATCTGCCTGAAGTCGATGAATGGATGTTAGAAAGAGACATTTCTACTAGTGTACGAAATATTTGTGGATTTCACTCTCTCATCTTTTATAGAGTGACTTCTATTTCTTTTTAAGTACCAAAGTTAAAACCGAAACCAAATAATCTTCAACAGAAGAAAAAGAATATGAACTACACGGCACTGAAATGAAATGGGCACAAACTGGCAACGAGCTAAAGGTCAAAACCCAAGACAATAAAAGATAATCAACCTAAATAGCCTGCACAATAGCATGATAAAAGTACTCAAAAGACATATTCGGTAGATGGAGTGGTAAATGGGGTGGAAAGGCCCTAGATGGAGGTCTCGCTTCTAGTACAAGTATGTGCAAAGTAGTGAGAGCACTAGAGGACGATAGAGACTCTTTATCTAGAATATGAGGTGAGTATGGTGGGTAAAATTGCCATAGATTTCTATATAAGTTCTAAAAACTATCCGGATGATGATCAAGATGCATAAACTATCATGTGCTAAGGGTACAAAGATATCACAATGGAGTTGTGGTAGATATTGGTCCTCCTTGCACTTGCCCATAGTGATAATCGTTGTTATTTCTACTACTAAAGATTTCCATAGGAGGTAGTTGTTAATATATGTATCTCATTGATGAAAGTTATTATGCTTGTGTGACTTATTTGTGGAAGTATGCTAAGCAAGTCTTACCAAGGCTTAGTTTGTATTCAGGGCAGTGTAGACAATAAGATCTCTACCAAGCTTTTTCTTATGGCATTGAGTTCTCTACCCATCTAAGATTGTAGGATGAGAATATCTATGTGTAATACCATGAGCTATACCATGAGCTATACATCTTATCTAGAGGTGGAAATTGGATTGGTAATATCTGGAGGGATGTTATATATGATGGTCTAAGTAGATCAGATAGAGGTCACCGAAAGAGTGCTTCCACTAATAGGGCAGAGGCCAAAAACACCTTGAAGACTTCAGAGCCAACTTTTGAGGCCTAAATGGATGAATAGGGTCTCAAAAAATAAAAGAGCCTTCTTGCTCTTTGGAGAAATAAGCATTACCTTCTATATCTACCCACCCTCTCTCCCTCCCTCCCTCTCTCTCTCTTTTTGTCTCATCTAGAGCTTTCCAATGATACCTCATCCATGTTGTTTTGAGCTTCCTAGAGGAAGATTCTTCAAAGATTCCCTTTGGTCATATTTGGTTGGTCAAACAAGTTTGACCAACCAAATATGGCAAGAATCTATATGTCACTAATCCATGCAACTAATCTAAGGATGGAGCTTACTAACATGTCACCAATCCATATATCTGATCCAATGGTTGAGCTTGTTGACATATCACCAATCCGGATATATATCGGATCCAAGGGTAGAGAGCTCCGTTTGAGTGGGTCCTCTTTGTTATATGATCAAGACAAGGTGTTCCTTTAGGGCATCGGAGTATTGAGAGATGAAGCCTTGTGTTTCTTTTGGGGTTCTCATGTCCTTGGAACATTACACTATGTATCAGATAAGGATCTATAAGCACGATTGTCAAGTAGACAAAAAGTGTTGTATGAAATTTGTCCAACCTTAGATGAAGTGTTATGATAAACTCCTCATATGAGAAACAAAGTCCTTAATCAAAGGAGAAGCATGGAACCAAGCTTCAAATCCCTTTCTTCTATAAGAGAGAATCCCAAAAAACGAATTGAGTGCACAAGTGAGGATGCTAGTAAGGGCATGAGAGAGTATATATTCACTAAGATCTACATGAATTTTCTTGGAGTTTAGGAATAAGTATATGAATGGAATTAGTCCTATATAAGCTAGAATGATAGTAAGAGTATGAGGGTTAGGGTTACTTATTAGAGGGTTTTAGATTAGAAAGTAACATTAACTTATTAGAAATATTCTGATATTTGTAAAAAAATCTATAAACAGAAAATTGAGTGAAGTGGAATGCTACCATAAATGAGATACATGTGATGAGAATCATTTTATGGTGCTAGGGGTTTTAGTTGGAGACATTTATGGGCCGGCTAAATATAGTATTTTTGTTAGCCAAAATCAAGACTCATTAGTGATACTAGACAAAGATTAGGTGATAATATAGATTATCAACTTGCTGATTGACACATGTCAATTAGGAATTATAAAATTTTGAAAGGTGGTTCCACCTAAATATACATAATTCAAAAGAAGTTCATACAAAGATGGTTTTAACAAGTGGAATTTTTCATATTTAGAATTTCAAATTTGCCCTCTGCATTCCTCATGGATCTCATGGAAGAGTTGAATCCCACATAAAGAACCACTTGCATAAATAAAGCAATTTGTACCACTGACATTTGGCAAGTGAGCTAGAGAAGCTGCAAAGACCTCATCAAGCATTGCCCCAAATATTTGTAATTCATGGAGTTGTAATTGATTGCAATGAAATCAAGCAATGGAAATTACATTGCTCCTACCTATCAATATCTAGTACAAATTCTCTCATAAGAGCACACGAGTTGCACGAGTTGCATAAATCTCTAAGGTTACAAAAATCCCCCAAATTACAATCAAGATTTCATGAGTGATTGAAGATGGAATTAGAGGAGAACAAAGCAAAGGAAATGAAGGGCAATCAAGGTAGATTTTGCATGATAGGCCATCATTATGCACAAATCTTGGATTATTTGGAGGAAGAATAATATTTTAATCAAATTCATGGTAGTAATTGCA
This sequence comes from Lunularia cruciata, assembly GCA_948567375.1. Taxonomy (NCBI): domain Eukaryota; kingdom Viridiplantae; phylum Streptophyta; class Marchantiopsida; order Lunulariales; family Lunulariaceae; genus Lunularia; species Lunularia cruciata. The sequence goes on along the minus strand of OX419755.1, from coordinate 53,492,509 downwards.
AGAAGCTTGTTCAAAAGATGATTGTGTTCAATTACATGGCAATCTATTTTGCATGTCATGGGAGGGGGATTTTTGCCTACTTTATCAAGAGACAAATTGTACAAGAAGTGGGCAATATATATGAAATCATAAGTGGAAGTAAAAGCATGGGAAACCATGAGTACCAGGGAAGGTCTATTGACTAGCAGTTCAAATAAGATTGGAAAAAAATTAGAGGATAAATTAAATCATATTTGTCCCTTCTTCAACCCCATGAATTGATTGTTTGGAAATCATGCAAATATATCTCCTCTTGCTCTAGTTAGTATTGGTGGTGGTGTTACAGAAAATAGTAGAGATGTTTAGGTGGTGCATGAACTTGAAGAAGAAGGGTGCACACTTGGGCTTTCATAGAGGAAGAATAGAGCCAAAGAAGAAGAAATTTTGGATGCTTCAAGAGTCAAGAGTGGATTCTATTCCCTTAACATCCACATGGAGGGCTTGAGGAGGAGATCAAAGCCAAAGGAGTTCCAATAGTACCAAAGATGGAGTTTCACCATCCAAAGAGATAAGAGGACTAGAGGAGACAATAGGATTAGAGGAAGAAATTGCATCTCAAGAAGGAGATAATGAATCTCACAAGGGCAAAAAGATTTCTTGATTGAGTAAAAATCTTACTCCTATTATAGCTACTTTGTCTTAAGATTTAGCAAACCATAGTAAATGGAAGAATGAATTGGTAGAAGCACAAGAGAGATTTAAGATTATAGAGATATAGGATTAAAAATTTGTGAAGATGGAGAAACATAAGTACCTTGTAGAAGCGGAGAGGAGAAAATTTGAAGTAGAGCAAACATTTCATATAGAGAAAATATGGTCTAAAGTGGAGAAAATCCTTATCGAGGGATTTTCTCCACTTTAGATATTATTCCATGACTCTTGAGTTAGCTAGAATATGAAAGACATCCTATAAGATAAAGAGTAAAATTACACTCTTGTTTGGGGTAAATTTGGGTGGTACTAGTAGCTATGTTGTAGATCCTAAATTCCCTTTTACCATATTACAATTTTGAGGATGAAGACTAGAATGATCTAGTACAACTTTGACAATGGAGACTAGAATGAGATGTGGAGGTCTATTGTAATTAAAATTTGTAAAAATTTTCTTTGAAACCAAATCAAATCATGTTCACTTATTTTAATCCATTGAATTATCATTCTTTGGTCATGAATCTATATTTATTGTCATTCCATATTCTGCATGCAAACTCATCTCCATTGTCAACACTCCTCAAACTCTAAAGCTTTCCAACCCACCTCTCATTTTTATAATCAGTTCTGATTCTATTTTAGAGAGTATGTTAGAGAGTTCTTAATATCCTTGATCTTGATTTGATATAAACAGTGTTTGTCTTGCAAAACCCAAAAACCCCAAGAGGATTTCAAACTACATTTCCTAAACATACCCCATAGACACAAATTGCATGGTCTATGTGGTATGTGCTATATGCAAGAAATGGATGGCTCTTGGAGTTCATGGGTTTGGCACTCTAAGTATGAGAATTTAACTAAGAAATTGCTTCATGGAGGTTTAAAATGTTAGGAGGCTTCTTGTAATACAGAATGCTTTAGACACTTCCTTAGACTGAAAATCAACGATCAAAGGATAAAATCAAACTTAATGAAAATTGACAATAATGGTAACATAGAAACAAAAGTTCAATAAGGGAGAAAGTATGTACAAACACTTACAATGGACAGTCATGGAAAGGAGAAGAGAATCAAACCAAGTTTGATGGATATGGTGCATCATAGGATCTACTATGGCCAAAAGATTGAAGCAAGTTGAGTATCTAATGGACTATTTAGGTTATGCAACGGGTTCTTCTTTAAACCAACATAAAAAATTGCTTATTCTTCAATATCTCATATGAAATTTTCCATGCTTTCTTGTTGTTTTTACTTGGTTCATATACTCAATGCATTTTGGGGAAAACCAATTAGCTAACATAGGAAAAATATATAAGGATAAATTTTATCTACAAATAATAATAACAAGAAAGAAGAGAGATGAAAGAGTTGTATTGTGATGAGAGATAATTTACACATCATATCATCATCATGAAATATAAAATATAATTATACATGATATATATATATATATATATATATATATATATATATATATATATATATATATATATATATGTATGTGTGTGTGTGTGTGTGTGTGTGTGTGTGTGTGTGTGTGTGTGTGTGTGTGTGTGTGTGTGTGTGTGTGTGTGTGTGTGTGTGTGTGTGTGTGTGTGTGTGTGTGTGTGTGTGTGTGATGGATATGCCCATGACTCAATAGCACATCTCTAAGTCTTTGGTAGCGGATATGATGTATAAAGGAAGTACTCTATGTCACATCTACAACCTCTTGTAAAGATGCATGGTGGGCTCATTTGTGCATGTATGTGAAATTGTGATTTTTAGTTTGGTATTATAAATACTTGAGAGATAATATTTATATAGAGATACATGATGGTTTTACATTAGTCATGATTAGCTAAAGTTAGTCATAATTAAGATAGATGGGACCTTACTTTAGAGGACATAGAAAAGATGAGCATCACTATTTTGGATTTTAATGTATTGACTTGTTATTATTCCTAGGTGTTTGGCTTTGAGGAAAGAGTTGAGAACTCTTGGACCCACAAGCCTTTTTGCTTCAGATTCTTCTATAGTCCAAGGATAGCCCATGTGAAGTAATCCTTGACTTAGTGGTTAGGTCAAGATAAGACCATATGCTTAGGAGAATGATCTCATGAGTATAGATATTCCCTTAGAATTTTTGACTTTATTTGACTTCTAGCCTAGTAACTTCAGTTACTCCAATAATTAGTAACTTTGGTGTAGAACTATTTCAAAGGAATATAAACTAGGGTAAGGAGGTACTTATCATCCTTTCATTTGCAACTATCTCTCTTTCATTGAGTTGTCTAGTGAGCAATGGTTGGAGTCTTGGAGTGTTAACCTTGGAGGAGTATGATGGATTTGGGGTTCCTTGCCTTCTTAGTCCATGATGCACTACCATAATAGCCATCAGAGGTTCATCTTGAGTGAGAGATAGGCCGGCTTGCAACTCCCTCAAAACCAATGCTAAAGATTCATAAGGATTTGCATAATAATCATTAAATCTATAAGAGGACCACTCTCCTACCAAAACATAATAGTAGGCTCTACGGATACTCTAAATCTATCAAGAGGAGCTACAAGGCAGCTTGATAATGAAGGATATGAGATACTAGATGTGTCAATGGGACTAAATATAGGAGGATGTATAGCACCATCTAGGGATGGTTTCTATAGTAAGATAAAGCATCACTGACAATTATCAATATATCTCTAAGGGACAACCCTAAAGAAGGAAATTTACTACAAGGTCTCACCAGATAAGCTCTAAACTCATCCAAGTACCCATCCTTCTCACCAAGGCATATCATGAGCCAAGAGCCCAAGTGTATGCCTGGTGGTAAGAAACTCAAAACCTACATTGACCAGAATAGTTGCTCCTCCACCCTCTTTGGGCCACTAGTCCAAATGATAACCTCAAAATGTGTCAAATAATACTCAACAAAATGCTCTAAGTTTTTTGAGTATTGTGTAAGTCCAAGATGGCTGATAGACCACAAAGAAATGCTTGCTTTGTAATAGCACCATCATCTCCTCATGGTTTTTGTGCACCACTCCAAGAATATAGGACGAGTAGGAACTCTTATGTTAGCTTAGCATCCCACATCCAATACTAGAATCTTTCACCTCACATCTGAATGATAAAAGATACAAGGTATTAATCCTCATCCTTATGTTCCTTTGGATTATGGATGAAGAGCTTCTCTTCCTCATCTTGGCTCTCCTACACCACCTTATCTTCATCCAAAAGCCCTCTCTCCATGAACGAATGAGTAAGGAACTATCCTACATAGGTGACCTTGAACCAATGCCTAGACAATGAATATGCCTATGTATAACAACAAACTCTTGCTCAATAGCATGTAGTTTCATCTCTTCTCAATTGTAATCCTCAAAGGTAGATCTTGCCATCTTAGTCTTCACTCCCAAAATGATGTTTCCATGTACAACCTTTGGTCTATATGAAGGAATACAAAGGCAAAAAATCATATGGAAAAAAGATCTAAAAGCACCTATAGGTGCACTAATGTGCCAAATACCTCCTAGTAGTGCAACCTCTCATCAGGAACCAATCTTCCACCAAAGTATATGTTATTGTCTTCCTCTTCCCGATCTCCCTTTTTCCAGCAAAAGGCCTCCCATATCATTTGGGCATCAAAGTGAGCATCTTCCCACCTACTCTCCCTAAAGATGTATCCTTGTCCCATGAACTTGCAAAGTCTATGCAAGAATAAACCTGCAAAGAATAAGATAAGACACAGAGTTAAATATCCAACTGAGAGGTCTTGTGCATTCACAACATACTACATAGGCCACATAGTCTATGCATACCAAGCAAACTATGTGATACATGCAAGTTGCATGTATGTAAAACATGAAAGTGTTCTCACTCAAATTGTCAATTTAAAAATCTTTAATATTGATGGAGGAGGAAGTGGATGGTTCTTTGGACTATTTATAACTAAGCAAAGATATTAGGAGTTACAATTTCTTAGAGATGGAAGATATCTTGACAACTTCACGGACAACTAAGGCTGCCAATCGGAGTTGAAATTCAATGAATCATGTACAATTTGCAAAACCCAATCAAAAAAGCAAGGCATGTCATATGGTTGTATGAATAATATGCACTTGAAAAGTCTATGATCATGGAAATAGAACCCACAACTACAGAGTAGGATATATAAACATATTTATATTTGTATTGTAAGAAGGTGAGGAAGAGACAATTGAAGTAATAAGAAAAGCATCTCTTCAAAGGAGTATGAAAATAGAGAGCAAAATAGAGAAGATACTAACTTGCACATCTTGGGAGTAGTAAATGAAAAGAGATTAAGGTTCTTCAATGTTTTGAGTAACAATTCCCAAAATTTACTATTGAGTTGACAACTAGAACTTGAATTGAATTGGAAATCTTATATGTGTGCATGGATACTATGTGCCAATGCAAATTTGAGCCCTAATGCATCAAGATCAACTTCTCTAATCTGGCTCACTTAATTTTTCTGCTAGTGCTTATCTAACCAGCACCATGTGATGAATGTCATGCAGTCCTTCAAAGTGTGGAACTATATTATAAGAAGGACCCTCTTGTGTATCCTCTATCTCATCCATCTTGATAACCCTCTGGTAATTTGCCATTGCCATTCTAGCCTCCTCTCTAAAATCTCAAATGCTCTTAAATTTCTACCTCTCCAATTCTTGATTGCCAAACTCTCTTCTCTAAATTTTGCTAAACTCTCTCTCCCTCTTTTTCAATCTCCTCTTCAACAAACTACATTTCTTATTCTCTTTTTGAGAACTCTCTCATAAAATTGGACTATGTCTTCTAAAGAATGGCACTCTTTTTTTGCTACCTAAACTCAAAATCTGCAACAACTATATATCTAAACCCTTTTAGAACTCAAGCTCTCCAACTCAAAACTCAATCTCTACAATTTGAAATTATCAACACTCAAACACTAACTCACTCACAACTGTAAACGTGAAAACTACCAATCAATTTTTAAACCCTCCCAAATCTTCCCCAAAACTCAATCCTCAAAATTTGCAACTCAAAACTCTCAAAAATTGCTTAAATCAAACCCTAAACTCAAAGATTGCCATTGCCACTATGTCTCTAAACCTTCACAAAACTCAAGCACAAAGCACTCAAAACTTGAAACTCAAACCCCAAAGCTTGAGCTCTACAACTCAAAACTCAAGCACAAAGCTTGCAACTTAAAACTCAAAACTTAAACTCCTAAAAATTGAGCTTTGCAACCCTAAACTTGAAATTCAAACTCTTGCAACTTGAAACTCAAACTCTAGAACTCTCACAAGTTGAACAACTCATGAAACTTCCCAAACTACTCCAATACTCTAAGTCTTCCTAAAGTTAAACTCCACAAAAACTTACTCTCAATACTTGATCTCTACAATCTAAATTAAAATCTCTTTGACAATCAACTCTCCAAACCTAAATTCCTCATAAAAATTCCTTCCAAAACTTGATCTCTTCTAGATTTTAACTTTGTGAGCATTCTCTCTTCCCAAAATATAGATATCTCCTCCCAAACTCTATGATGAAGCTTTTTTTAATTCAAGTGATTCACCTTTTAGAGATCCAATTGTTTTTAGAAAACACAAAATGACTCTATAAGACCTCACCTTTTTGGATATATCTTTCACATATATCTATATTTATGCAAAGAACAAGCAAATTAAAGACCTCTATAAATTCAAATCCTCCTCAAATAAAGTGGAGTTATGAAATTTTGATTAGGTGCACCACAACATGTTGACTAGCTTTGAGCAAGTACATTTGGCACTCTAAGTAGCCCAAGTACAACAAATCCCAATACATGTATAAAAATATCTCATCCATTGAATTTGAATTTCCTTGTAGCTTTATTTACAAGCTTTAATTCAAAGAGAACACTTGGAATTATTGTTATGCTCTTGGATTCAAGAAACTGCCTAGTTGATGGTTAACTTTAAAATAATAATGCAATACTCCACTATTAGTCTCTCCTTTATACTCTTTGGGAGACTCAAATGCATCTCCAACTAGTTGTGTTTGAATATATTTCTTCCAAATAAACATCTTCTTCTACCTATATATCATAGCAGTTGATCATGAAATTATGTAAAATTATCAATGTTGTCACCTAATTTAATAAATATTCATTTCTCAAGGGTTATTCAACTAAACTCTTATTTCTCTCAAGGAATGCCAATTCTGGTTATAGTTACACAACCCAATGGAGCTTCTCAATGTGATTGCATCATTGGGGTTTGGCATTTCCGAGATAGCAACCACTTTGGCCAAAGAACCATAACATCATCAAGAAGGATACAATGCCCAAGGTAAAATAATGATTGAATAGTAGACTCACATTTTTTGGGATGTATTTTCTGATCCACAGCGGTTAGCCTCTTGAATAACTTTTCTAGATGAGTCAAGTGTTGCTCAAAACCCTTGCTATAGACTGGAACATCATCTATACAACACTTCAAGAAATTTTCACCTTTGAGTACTTGGTCCATGACTTATTGAGAGAATATTAGTGCATTCTTCAAGCCAAAGTGCATCACCAACCACTCCCAAAGTCTATTGCTTCCATGGAACATTGTTTCTCACAATCTTTTGCACAAAGCAAAATTTGGTCAAATTTTGCACATACTTAGCATAGATCCATAATGGTGAGGTTGTTAGAGTACTCAATAACTCTACCAAGATAGCTATGGTGTACTTATCCTAAGTTATAACTAGGTTCAAAGATTTATAATCCCCACATATCTTCTTTTCAATCCATAATCCAACAGAATCCTTCTTTGCTGACATGATTATAGTTGTTGCAAAATCAGAACTGGATGGCTAAATAAGACTAGCCTCTTGGAGCTCTTTGCACCTTTCATCCAGAAGCTCCTATTTATGTTTGCTTCAACAATGTCTACTTTGATAGATGTGAATTTTATCAATCAAGTCAATGGAGAATTGCATCACCTTACACTTGCCTAGGTCCTTCATTGTGAAAGCAAGCTCTCATACTTGAATAGCAAGTTGAGAAATTGGTCCTTTTTCTCCTTTCTTAGTTGATTACCTATGATGAAAGAATAATTAGTTATTCAAGGAATAGAGACCAAATATGTGCTTAAAAATCTTTATTTGCTAGCTTCTCCATTGTCCAAGCTAGTAATATTGTGAACTACCATACTTTCCTCACCAAAACCTAATCTAGTTTCAGGTCTGCTCCCAAAAGAAAATTAAATTAAATTACATGGTTCCTCTCTCCCAACAATTGGCATGAAGGATAAAGTGTTGAGGATTGACAAATGGACTTGATCTTGATGGCATGTGTACAAACCTATATAATTAAATAATTAAGCACCAAATGTGGGAGGATATACATTTGAAAGAGTATACATGGGACTAAAGGTTGTGTAAGGACATTAAGGTCTATCAATCTCCTCAATGGAGCATTGCACTCCAATCTAGTTACCTTGGTGTGACTAGTAGTGCCAAATTGGAATCCCATAGATCTTTTTCTCTCTTTAGAGCTCAGTTCATCTTATGTATTTGTAGAATGACAATACACAAGACTTGGTCCATCTTATTGGAAAGCATGTGTACTTGGAATGACACAGAGTTAGCCCAATGATGTTTTCCAGAAACCATGTAGCCTTCTCTTGACTTGTAATTGGTTGGCAAGAGCTATTAACATCAAATATTTGAGAAACTTGGAGATTAGGATCTTTGATGGTGTATTTCAAGGATAATTATATAATAGAGAAAGAGGTGCAAGGTTTGTCCATAAGTTCCACAATTGATGTGTATGGGAATCACATTGCACTACATCAAGTAAAAGTAGTTTTGCAAGGAAGTGTTCTTGGACCTTCTCTCATTGATCATACTAGGAATATTCTAAATCACATATTCAAGAGAAGGGTAGAGAGCTTGGGCCCAAGTGATAACTTGCACCATGTCCATTGAGAGATATGGTCTTAAATCACTTAAACCTTCTTCCAAACCAACTATTGGAAATCCTTGACATTCCCAATTGGTGTTGTATTACACTTTTCTCTTTTTGGGAACACACTAGGTATCTAGTTGTAGAGTTTAAAAATAGGAGGTTGTATGTAGATCTATCACTAATAATTGGTGCCCACTTGTCTTCCCAACCATTGAAACCTTCTACCTTTATCTTTATAAATAAAGGGGAAGGTTCCTCCTATCAAATAATGGAAAAAAGGTGCAATCTAACTTGTCATCACAACACATACTCTTGGTTTGTTGGTCATCACTTCTAGCATTTGTCACGCCATTTGTAGTGTCACATCTAGATTGCTTGGACATTGGAGTTCTAGTGATAATAGTTAGAGTTATTTCAGTAGTTTCTCAAAGACTACTTTCCAACGGTCAGATTTTGTGTTTGGGGTACCGACTTCACGGTGGGGCCCACCGTCACTTTGCACCATTTGCACCATTGAGTGTGCCGTCAATGGGACCGTTAGGGTTCAGACCTAGCTCAAGTCCAGGGTGTATACTTTCAAAGTGCAGCTCCAGAGAGCTTACTTCTTTGATGCTGAGCCTTTGAGTTCTTGGCTATGGTGGACAGAGGCCGGTGTCGTTGAGAAAATAACACACACGTAACCTTGAGGTTTGATGTGCAAGTTTAGAAGTTGTTCATGGGTCATGTTCAATAGGTTTCAAGAGTTGATTTTTTATTACCTTGTCATGGGAGATATTTACTATGTTATGGTGAAGTAGGGAAAAAGTTGTGGTGTTATTAGCTTGAGGACTTTGTTTGTGTGGATGGAGTTGAAAAATAATGTTAGGTTACATGAGCTCAGGTATTTTATGTTATTGGAGTGAAGAACATTTTCCTTGGTGGAGGAGCAAAAGGAATTTAGTGGGAAAAGAAGGTTGAGGAGAAGGTTTTGATAGAGCACTTGTTGTGGTCAGGCTGCAGGAGAAAATACTTTGGGAGCCTTTGCTAAACAAAAAAATCATGAAGAGAGAGGACTTTGCAGGAGAGAAATCAAGTAGCACAGACGCATAGACTGCGCAACGTGCAGACGAAGGCAAGTAAGTTTCCCATAGGAATGGAGTGCAAGCTTGGACAGGGGAAGAGTGAATTTTTGAGTTGGACAGGTGGTCTGAGCAGGAGAGAAGGCAAGTAAGTTTCCCGCAAGAATGGAGTGCGAGCTTGGACAACAGAAGTGGAGTAGGGCTGGCAGGAAGTTTTTCGGGAATTGAGAGGGTTTTTAGGAGAAATGTTTGTGAAGTTTAGACAGTGAGGAGTTTCGGAAGGTCAGTAGGGTCTGAGAAGAGAGAAAGCAAGTAAGTTTCCCGTAGGAATGGAGTGCAAGCTTGGACAGGAGAAGTGGAGTAGGGCTGGCATGAAGTTTTTTGGGAATTGAGACGGTTTTCAGGAGAAGTGTTTGTGGAGTTTAGTCAGCAGGAGTTTCGAGACGTGGAGTAGGGCTGGCAGGAAGTTTTTGGGAATTGAAATGGGGTTTCAAGAGAAATGTTTGTGAAGTTTAGACAATGAGGAGTTTTGGAAGATTAGTAGGGCTGGCAGGAAGTTTTGTGAATTGATATGGGTTTGAGGAGAAGTGTTTACAGGAGAACATTGAGGGTTTCGGGGAGAAAAACAGGAGGTGAGTGACACAATTTTGGGAGAAGAGAATGGAGTGACTTGTGTTTTTTTTTGGGAAAGGATGTGTGGAGTTTTGGGAGGAAGAGAAATGCCTTGAGAGGGCTTTGGGCAGTGACATGACTAGGGAGAGAAATTTTGAAATTGAAGAGCTGATGGATGTGGATGGAGGGAGAACTTTCAAGGGAAAAGTTGACATGTGACATGAATGATTGAGAAAATGCTGACACATGACTTTGAAAATGGAGAGTCAAAGATAGTTGTGCACTAAACTGTTGATAGAAGTTTTCTAAAAGGTGAGGTGCTTGCAACAATGAAAAGAAAGCAAAGACGGGGAAGTATTTTTGTGAATGGAGTCTGAAGGAAGAAGAGGACTGGTTTGAAGGAACATGAGACTCTGGAATGTATTGAGGGTTTTCTAAGAAGTGGAAAATTGAGGAGCTGAATGTGTGGAGATAGGTTTTTCACAAAAAATGTGGCTGAAGTTTTTGGCAATGACTGGAACAGTTAAGAGGTCAAGAATTGATTTATGTGAACAAGAGAGCTGAGGATGTTTCATGAAAGGAACTTTGGCTGAGAACATAAACCTTTGCAAGGAAGCATTGATGGGAGTGCTGCTAGGAAGTGAAGGAAGAGGTCCAAAGGGTGAGTTGTCTTTACTATTATCCAATAGAGTGTGTGTGAAAAGTGCCAGCTGAAATGATTTTCAGTCATAATTTAGTGCAAACACTGTATGAAATGGAGTTGGTTGGCTTGTCCAAACTTGTGAACCTTGCAGCTGAATTTTTATGAATGACAAATCCTGAGACGATGGTATGTTTAATATGTGACTAGCAACAAGGAAGCTCCATTTAGGAGCTCTTAGTCCATCTATATGAATGGTTTGATTTAGTAGTCTGGGTGCAGGGTTGAGCCCAAATAGAAAACTATTTGTTGTTTGTAAAATTCCCAGCCATTTCTAGGAACCAATGGGTCCAAAACCATAGCTGAACCCGCGTGAGCTAGCTACTTTTGTGAAGGCCAAAGACAAATACAAACCTTTGAGGAACCCAACCTCAAGAAACAAAGAAAACCCCAAATTCTTACAAAGCTCAGATTTCCAACACACCAGGAATAGGAAGAGAATGTCAGTCTACGAGAAACTCTAAATCAACTACAATAAAGACAAACTGAGCACAAGCAGCTAGGTGCCCGGTGCACTCTCAAGGCCAAACAAATTCCCTAACACCGGTGAGTGTCATGTGGATTCTCTTAGCTAGAGTGGGTGTGGGTTGACTATAATCAGTGCACAGTTGTTGGCAGTTTATAGAGTGACAGATCTGTGAGCCGGCCTGTCTCTCACTCAGGATGAACCTCTGATGGCTATTATGGTAGCGCACCATGGACTAAGAAGGCAAGGAACCCCAACTCCATCATACTCCTCCATGGCTAACACTCCAAGACTCAAGACATTGCTCACTAGAGAACTCAATGAGAGAGAGATAGTTGCAAATGAAAGGATGATGAGTACCTCCTCACTCCTTGTTTATATACTTGTGAAATAGTTACGTACCAAAGTTACTAATTACCGTAGTAACTCAAGTTACTAGACTAAAAGTCAAGTAAAGTCAAAAAGTAGAAAGGAATATCCATTCACATGGGCATATTCCCCTAAGCATGTGGTCTTATCTTGACCCAACCACTAAAGCAAGGATTCCTTCACATGGGCTATCCTTGGACTAAAGAAGAATCCAAAACAAAAAGGCTTGCGGGCCCAAGAGTTCTCAACTCTTTCCCCAAAGCCAAACACCTAAGAATAATACCCAGTCAACACACTAAAATCCAAAATAGTGGTGCTCATCTTTTCTACTTCCTCTAAAGTAAGGTCCCATCTATCTTAGCTATGACTAACTTTAGCTAACCATGACTAATATAGAACCATCCTTTATCTCTATATAAATAATATCTCTTAAGTACTTGTAATACCAAGCTAAATATCACAATACCACACACATGCACAAATGGGTGTTACATTTACCCCCGGACTAAGTTTTCACTTTGTCCTCAAAGTGAAGGTCTCTCTACCTTCTATGGTACATCTTCAACTTATCATGGTTAATCCTATCAAAGTGTCTTCCTCCCAACTCCTTGAGATCATAAGTGTAATTTCCCCACACCTTCTCTACTATGAAAGGTCCAAAGTACTTAGGCAAAAACTTCTTTTGTACTCTCTTGAATCGAATGGAATCAAACAACATTACCCAATCACCTTCTTTGAAAGGCTCCACCTTCTTCTTGCCTTGCCTCTTGTCATAGCTCTCCTTTTGTTTCCTTTGGGCTTGCTCCACTCAACCATAGCAACTGCTCTTGCCTCTTCCAACTCCATGAGTTGATCCTTCCTTGACTTCTCTGCATCACTTCCTTGTGCTTTCTTCAATCTCCTATGAATGCTTTGGAAGGTAGGAAGATCAAAGTGAATAGGTAAGGTAGACTCAATACCATACACCAATTGGAATGGAGAATATCCAGTGGAAGTCTTCATGGTTGTCCTATACTCCCACAAAACTGCATGAATCCTCTTGTCCCAATGATGTTTAGCCCCCTCCATTTCTGCATCTTTGGCCAACATCATGCACAAGGTCTGATTGGTTCTCTCTGCCAAGCCATTGGAATTTGGCTTATAGGATGTAGTTACTCTATGTGTGATAGAGAAATGTCGTAGCATGGCTGTAGTAATGCTTCCTGTAAACTCTCCTCCTCTATCAGAAACCAACTCCAAAGGGCATCCAAACCTAGTGATAATGCGTTCATAAAGAAATCTACCCACTTCATCTTCATTCTTGTCCCTCAATGGTCTAGCCTCAACCCACTTGGTAAGGTAATCAGTAACTACCACAATGTACCGATTGTTCCTTGGGGTTCTATTGAGAGGTCCTACAAAATCAATTCCCCACTTCTCAAAGGGTCCTAGCAATGGAGTTGATCTAAGTGGTGGAGTGGATGTAGACTTTCTAGCAAAAGCTTGACAAACATGACAAGTTTTGCAATAATCAAGACAATCCTTGAAAATCCCTCTCCAATGGTAACCTGCATCTAGAATCTTGAAAGCAGTCACCTTTCCTGCAAAGTGTCCTCCACATACTAAACCTTCATGAAACTCCTTTATGAGTAGGATAGACTCTTCCTTACCCACTGCTCTTCGAAGTAGACCATCTGCTCCTTGGTGAAAAAGAATATCATCCACCATTGTGTAAGGTCTAGATCTTGCTGCAAGGGCCTTCCTCTCCCTAGCATGCATCCCTTCTGGATAGTTACCTCTTGTCACAAAATCCACAATCTCCTTGTACTCCATTGGAACCTCTTGAGTGACTGAGATTGTCATGAGCTCCTCATCCGGGAAGGAATCATCTACTGGCTCATCTCCATCATGATCATAGGCTCTAGATAACAAATCAGCATTTGCATGTTTCTTTCCTGGCCTATCCTCAATTGTGTAGTCATACTCAGACAAGAGAATCATCCACCTTGCTAGTCTCCCTTCAACATTAGGCTTGTTGAAGATGTACTTCAAAGCCTTGTGATCCGTGACAATTGTGGCTTTCCCTCCAATCAAGTAGTGTCTAAACTTCTTGAGACCAAAGATCACTGCCAACCCTTCTCTCTCTGTGACAGAGTAGTTCTTCTCTGCTGAAACCATCTGCCTACTAGCATAAGCTATTGGATGATCATGCCCATCTTGGTCTAATTGACTAAGAGTGCATCCTATAGCTACATTAGAAGCATCAGTGTAGAGGATGAAAGGCTTACTCCAATCAGGTTTAGCAAGAATTGGAGCTACAACAAGGGATTGCTTGAGCTCCTCAAAAGCTTTGAGAGCCTCCTTGTCTTCCAAAATCACCATGTAATCTACACCCTTCTTCATGTAGATGGTCAATGCATAAGCCTTGTTGGAAAATGAGAAGATGAACCTCCTATAGTACCCAACCATTCCCAAGAATTGGCGTAACTTTGTCAAGCTTGAAGGGAATGGAAGGTCTGAGATTTTCCTCACCTTCTCAGGATCAACTGCTATTCCATCCTTGGAGATGATGTGCCCCAAAAGTAGACCTTCTTCACATCCAAAAATGCACTTCTCTGGGTTGAGTGATGCATTTGCCTCATCCAAGCGTTGCAAGACTTTGATTAGGTGCTCAAAGTGCTCCTCCTTGCTCCCATAGACACAAAAGTCATCAATGAAATCTCTCACAAATTTCCCAATGAAAGGTTCAAATACCTTGTTCATGAACCGTTGGAATGTGGCTGGAGCATTGCAAAGCCCAAAAGGCATGACCTTGAAAGCGTAAGTTTCCCAAGGTGTGGTGAATGTGGTGAGTTGTTGATGCTCTGGTGCAATCTTGATTTGGTTATATCCACTATAACCATCTCCAAAACTGTACCTCTCATGACCTGCAACCTCCTCCAAGATCTCATCAATGAATGGCAATGGGTAGTAGTCCTTCTTGGTAACAGCATTGAGCTTCTTGTAATCCACACATACCCAAAGCTTGCCATTCTTTTTCTTCACAATGACAATTGGAGACACCCATTCTGAATTCTCCACCTCAAAGATAAATCCAGCCTCCTTGAGCTTATCAATCTCCTCCTTCACAACCAAAGATATTGGTGGGCTAATGCGACGTTGCTTTTGGCGGATTGGTCTTGCATGTGACTCCACCTCTATCTTGTGCTCCTCCAAGGTGACTTCCTTCAAATCCTTGTAACTAAAAGCAAACACATGGATGAACTTGCGGAAAATCTCCTCAAATCTCACCTTCTCCTCCTTGGTAACATTTGGGCCATACTTGAGGGTAGATAACCTTCTCTCTACCTCCTCAAGTGTCAATGGTGATTTATCTGGGTCCTTCAAAACCTCTGGCTTAGGTGCAAAATCCATAGCACACAAAGGATACACATCTGAATCAGATTCAGATTCATCCTCCTCCGTGGAAGTCTCCTCTTCCATGCTTGTGTCTACACCTGAAGCTCCTCCTTCAGAATCAGATTCCCAATAATCAGAAGATGGGGTATCTGAATGTGAAGTGTTGGTGGTGTTAGTCACAGGAACAGTGACTCTATGGTTTGATGGCCCAATCCTTAAGTACCCTTTGTGCCATCGATCAGTTGTGCGTGCTGCTCTCAACCATGGCCTCCCAAGAAGTAAGTCATAGCTTGAATCCTTCAAGACTTGGAAAGTCATGAGATTTTGAACTCCCATAACTGAAACTACCACCTTATCCATCACTCCTACTGGTCGAACTTGTTGCTTGTTTGCCATGCTCACCACAAATGTTGAAGCTCTTGAGGGTATCATACCCAACTTCTTCATCAACCTTTCTGACATGGCATTCACTGCTGATCCTCCATCAACCAATGCATCCTTGATGTTGTGACCATTCACTCTCACATCAATCTTGGAGGCATATTCACAAGCTTCCCATGGTGCTGGCTTGGCATCCACCACCCCCATTGATATTGGAACTTTTGCCTTCTTCTTCTTCTTGCTCCTTGTAGAACTCAAACCACCTCTAAGCTCCTTTCTCAAGGTAGGGTTCAAAGCAATTAATTGGCCCACTGTGATGTTAGCCTTGTGACTACCAACATCCTCCAACACATTGTAGTTCCATTGTTGCTTGGAGATCAAGAAGTCCTCCATCCCCAACTTCTTCCTTGGAGTCTTTGTTGTTGATGGTGTTGAGGTGCGAGTGCTCCTAGTAGACATAGGAGTATCCTTGCTTGAAGTAAATCCTTGAGAAGAGTGAACATCCTCTGCAAAACGAGCTCTCTTCTTCTCTTGTGCCAAAAGCTCCAAATTAGGACCCTTGGAGTTTGAGCACTCTCCCTTCTCATACTTGCTCTCAACCACATCTATCGATGCTATCCCCTTACCTTTGTTGGGATTAGGAGCCACTTGGGTTTCACTACCTCCCTCTTTCCCTCTATTGGCTCCCTCATAACCCCTTCCTCCATGGTAAGTGGAATTTGGGCAATTCCTTTGGATATGGCCTCTTCCCCCACAACCAAAACAATTTCTATCATTGAAATTGTTGGCTGGTTGGCCTCCTCTATATGGATGGTTTCCATAACTCCTAGGCCCTCTCCCTACATTCTGATCCACCTCTCTCTTCTCCCATAATTGCACCACATTGATCTTGAGATCCGCAAGTTGTTCTGTGATGGTTTGGAGTGGATCTTTTGGTGGAGGTGCAAGAACTGGAGCAACTACTACTTGTGGTGCAACCCTTGTCACCAAAGTATCAGAAGTTCCACCATACTTGTAGCCTTGAGGAGGATGCACAACCTCCTTCACCACCAAATCACTTTCATCCCCTTCCAAACTCTCCTCCATACGAATTGCGATCTTGATAGCTTCAACCTTGGAAGAAGGTTTCTCATATCTCACCTTGCTTCTAATTTGTGGTCTCAATCCTCCCACAAAATTCTTGGTGAGCATGGCTCCTATGCCAATCATTGTAGTCTCCACATCATCCCCACCCTTCCTCAACACTATGCGAAATCTGGACTCCAATTTTTCCACTCTTTCCACATAGACTCTCACTTTCTCTCCATCTCCTTGCTTGAGAAATGTAACCTCACTCATCAATCTCTCATAACTCTCATCAGGAAGAAAGTTCTCAATGAGTGCTGAAGTCAAAGTCTCCCAAGACTCCTCTTCCCCCTCTCTCCTCTCTCTCTTTTGGTATTCTGACTCATACCATGTAAGTGCTACATCCTCAAAGAAATCTGGTAATAATGAGGCCCACTCATTCTTCCTCCTCTCATTGTTTCCTATGCAAGCTCTCTTGAAGTCTCTCACAAAGGCCTCCACATCTTCTCCATCCTTGCCAAAGAAAACCGGAAGTTTCCCCATCTTAACCCCTCACTATCTTTCTTTTCTCTCAAATTTTTTTTTTTTTCCTCTTTTCTTTTCTCTCACTCTATTACTAATAGAGTATATACATGACTAACACCATCTGAGAATAATCCACTCTAGGGAACACAAAAGGTTCAGGTTGCTCCAAGATTTCTATAGCAACATCAAATCCTAGAGTGCATATTAATCTAACTCTCATGGATAGTTTATCCATAAGTTGAAAGATTATCTCCATCACTAATCTTGAGAACTAGCTGATGAAGGTGGTAGTATTTCTGTAGCTGTACTAAGACTCTCTCCAAGATCCTTCACCAAAGTTTCCAAAAGTGCTTTTACTCCACTACACTCATGTCCTTTTGGAAGTCCTTCAACTCCACAAACCTCACACAACTCCTTGGTCTTAGATCTTCTCCCTCCCAATCTTGGTGAAGAAGGTCCAACATGCAAACCCAAGTCAAGTAAGCCTCTCCTTTCCCTCAATCTCTTGCTCTCAAAGGTTAATGGACATGAACTTGCCTTATGTCCCTTCTCTCCACATAGAAAGCACTTAGACTCACTCTTTCCTCCAAGTGGTGTAGGTTTTTGGATCCTCTCAACACTCTCTTCAAATTCTATTGTAAACTCTCTTTTCCTCAAATCCACCCCTACAATCACCTCAAACCCTTGGGGAACCTTGCATAATCTCAATTTCCACTCTTGATGACCCTCCATGTTCCCAAAGATGAATCTAAACACTCAAACATGCTTTTTGTTGATCTCAAACTTCTCATGCATGAGATCTCCACTCTGCAGAATTGACCCTTCCTCACAATGTCACTCAAATCTCCCAACGAATATGTCACAGTCCTCTGAAATTTTCCACACTTGATCACAACTCTAGGGCGTCCCTCCCTGCAAAATTTTAGATCTTTTCATCGAGCCATTTGGCCTAGACACCTTTCTATTCAGCACCCATATTTCAGATTTGGTCTGAAAACCACCCCCCTCACTTCAAAAACTCATAACGCACTGCGCAAAAATGATCTCTCTCTAATTTTTGTGGCACCAGGTAGGATACAATGCACTGAATTTTCTTGGAAATTTTCAGGACAATTCACTAAAAATTGAAGAAATGGCAGACTCTGTACAATTTTCCAGAGAGCATGCAGTTGCGGGAGCACTTTACCCTATCAACTTTCAAAAATTCTAGCCCAGTGCGCATAGAAGCTCTCTCAATAATTTCAAGTGTGCTAACTGAAAGATAACCCAAGCTATCATGTGTATAAATCTCAAGTCCAGATCTCAAACTTGAGATTTTGCCCAAAATCACCTTAATCCCCAAAATCTACAATCCACCTCACACAATCTCTCCAATTCCTCTCATGTGTACAAGATGTACAAAATCACCTCAAAGACATCATAATGAACTACAGGGTATACAAATGGATCTTGGTTTTCTAACATAAGTTCAGCCCTCTCCTCTCCTAATGTTCTCTCCAAGTGAGCTCTCATAGCCTCCTTCTGCCTAATGTAGAATTGGACGCGGAATATTATCTTGCCTTCTAGAGAGGTCCCGGCAACGGAACCAAAAATGTGAGCCGGCCTGTCTCTCACTCAGGATGAACCTCTGATGGCTATTATGGTAGCGCACCATGGACTAAGAAGGCAAGGAACCCCAACTCCATCATACTCCTCCATGGCTAACACTCCAAGACTCAAGACATTGCTCACTAGAGAACTCAATGAGAGAGAGATAGTTGCAAATGAAAGGATGATGAGTACCTCCTCACTCCTTGTTTATATACTTGTGAAATAGTTACGTACCAAAGTTACTAATTACCGTAGTAACTCAAGTTACTAGACTAAAAGTCAAGTAAAGTCAAAAAGTAGAAAGGAATATCCATTCACATGGGCATATTCCCCTAAGCATGTGGTCTTATCTTGACCCAACCACTAAAGCAAGGATTCCTTCACATGGGCTATCCTTGGACTAAAGAAGAATCCAAAACAAAAAGGCTTGCGGGCCCAAGAGTTCTCAACTCTTTCCCCAAAGCCAAACACCTAAGAATAATACCCAGTCAACACACTAAAATCCAAAATAGTGGTGCTCATCTTTTCTACTTCCTCTAAAGTAAGGTCCCATCTATCTTAGCTATGACTAACTTTAGCTAACCATGACTAATATAGAACCATCCTTTATCTCTATATAAATAATATCTCTTAAGTACTTGTAATACCAAGCTAAATATCACAATACCACACACATGCACAAATGGGTGTTACAGATCAAGTACTAATCTAAGTTGAGTTGAGTTGAGAGTGGTAAACAATCTGATTATATCAAAGAAGTGAAATCAGGGGGAAATTGAGTGTAAGAACTTTGAGTGTTGGTGGTATCTCCAAGCTTGATGGATCATTGGTAGCTCGATTGAAGTTTAGTTTTTCCCTAGTGTGCAGAAGCTTGTTGCTTGATGGAAATTTGGCAGTAAAGCAGATTGTGTGATGAAGCTCTAGCCAATTTTCAAGCACACAAGGAGCAAATTTTAAGCAGTGGTTGTGATTTTGAGCTCAAGAGGTGAAGGCAAGACCAATTTGTTGCAATTTGGGCTCAAAAAGTAAAATTGAAGGTGGAGTTGGGAAGCTATTCTCGAGAATTTGTGATTTAGAGAAACCCACGTTTTCAATTTGGCCTGAGTGAAAAGTTAGCAAGGGATTTGGCGGTCAGCCAACTTTAGGGTTTATGTCAGATTTTGGCTAGATTTTATGTCAGATTTGGAGGAGTTTTGCCAAATTTTGGAGGAGGTTTTGCCAAATCAAGGAGAAAGGCCTCATTTAGATGAATTTTGGCATTTTGAGGCTTCAAGGCATAGGGTTGTGGGCTATGAGAGGCTATGAAGGCCTAGAAGGGGCAACAAGCTAGCTTGTTGGCATGAGGCTAGCTAGTTTAGAGTAGATCTTGGTCATTGGTTGGCAAAATCTCCCCATCCTGCTAGATTGTGCGCAATAGGGTTTGACCCCTAGATCTCTTGTTCCTAGACTGGTGTCCTAGTCAACTGGTCCACCCTCACTTGTTGTCCTAGTGATTGTGCCACTATTATCTATACACTTGTAGCTTTGGCTAAGAGAGGCAATTTGATCCCATTCTTGGTGATCTTGGTAGCTTAAGACTTAGATACAAACTTCTCTTATATCAAATGCCAAATGGTGGCAGAGTTAGTCTCATGTTGTTTTATGAGATGGAGGGATTTTGTTTAGATTTCTTGTGATTGGACCCTCTCCATTCTCTACTTCCTATTTGTGCACCATGTTTGTGTGAAGTGCCTTGACTTTTGAGCATTGGTGCTCTAGTGTGCTCTTGGTAGTGAGGTTGGAGTGATGACCAGTTAGACTATCTTTGTTTCTCTCCGGTGAGGCAAGAAGTGATGACTTGCAGACCATGAGAGTGCGTGTTGTGATGGCAGGTTACAGGTTGTCTTTCCCCTAGTGTAGTTATCTTGGTTAGAGTTACATTAGTGAGTGGTGCTTAGTTGGTGTTGGCACTTGGTGGGGTACTTGTGGTTGCGACTTGCGGTTACAGTTTGTGGTTCCGGTTTGCTCTTGCAGTTTGCGGTTGCGGTTACTTTGTCATGACGGAGTTCTTTGGGGATTCCAGAGGAGATAGCCCTACAATACGCAGTGGGTTTACTTGGAGTGGTACTCGGTATCAGCTTGTATCTCAGGTCCCAATGAGGGAGGAGATTGACTCTAAGTTGGAGTTTGACACAGGAGTTGATTCACTTGAGAGTGCACTTGGTGTGTTTGCACTGTTGTTGTGGAACATGGACAAGATTTATGGGGCCTCCACACGCCATAGGCATTAACACTTTGGTAGAGTGGGTACCACTGAGTTGGATGACTTCATCTAAGAGTTCAATAGTTGGTGTGATCTACAACAGATGCGGAACCCGACTTTGTTTACACCTTTCATGGCATGGAAAGGGTTGTTTCAGCATTTAGAGTCTACCAATGGATGACTACCATCAGTTCAAGAGAGCTCATTTGGAGGAGATCAAGTTATGGAGACAGTATTGGTCTCCAAACTATGTCTCTTATCACTTCAAGTTTGGTGGCCAAGAGTAGATTGGCTATACCTATGAGTTCTAGCTCAAGTAGTGTTAGTGGAGCTAGTGGGATAGTGCACTTGCTAGAGAAAGTGCTACAACAAGTGGAAGTACCGTTGCAGGAGGTGGTGTGGTACCAAGGTTTAACCCCATGGTGGCGTTCTTCCTGTATTTGAGGCAAAACTACCAAGGAGTGCGGACTAACAAGCTGAGGAGCTTGTAGGAGTTCCAGCAGAAGGCTGGAGAGAGCCTACACAAGGCATACACTCACATGAGGTGGTTGATTAGTTTCACTTAGGGAGTTACTAAGGCCCAGGCAGTCCAATTTTGGTATGGGATATTGGACAAGGAGTTGCGACGTAGAGATTGTGATGCTACATTGTTGTAGGCTACTTCGCTCACTTTGGCAATACTCTTTGGTTTGGCTGAGCGTATTGAGCTCAACATGGTGGAGGAGAGAGTGGTGACATCTGGATTTGGTAGGGAGACCTCATCCACAATTGTGACTTCTTCTAGAGTGCAGCAGAGTGCACCATGCCCAATCGGTTTTTGAGGACAGGGTGGACAGCCTAGATCCTATGGAGCAAGTGGAGGGCCTAGTGGAGTTAGACCCTTACCTTCATTTTTTGGGTCAATAATAGCTAGTGAGTAGTGGTGTTGCTTGTTGGTGATTGCTTGGCAGTATCCAATAGAGGGGATGTGTCTATTGGAGTTGTTCGGTGGGATTAGCACCGGACTAGCTGCGGTATTATAGGCAAGTATATAAGTACAGAGGTACTTGTATGTAGAGAGAGATAAGACTGCTAGGCGAGTCTCTCTACATCATGTGGCACACTTGGCCTATCAATATCAGGAGTTATTACCGATGTCAACAATCAAAGGTTACCAAGAGGCCCTACCAGCAAACATTTCCTTATAGGAGACGCATGATCTGGAGAGACATGGGCCTATTCACTTGGTGATTTCATGATGGCCATGTCAAGGACATACACGTGCTAGTAGAGGTTTGGGTCTTCAAGATCCTTGTTCTGGTGTGTTTTTGGAGATGCTATGGATACTACAACATCTCCAGGCTCAGCAGTTTGTTTCTCCAGCTTACCTTTTGGAGAACATTCCTCTAATGGATGATTCTTGCACCATAATGGTGGCGAGTACACATCAGGTCCATTCTTGGATAGGACCTGCTGTATTGTTAGATGCAGCCAGAGTGGGATCACGGGCGTATCGTCTTTGTATTTGGTGGACGAACCTCTTATCCAAAGAGGTTCTACAGCGTGCTTATGATGGGATTCAATGACTTGACCACATCCTTGTTGATGATATCTTGGATGTTGGGTGTCAGTCTCAAACAGTGGTAGTGGCTAATAGGTCACCTATGGCAGTGGTGAACCTAGTTGGATAGCCTAAAGCCGCATTTCCTACACTCATGAGTTTCCTATGCTCTCATGCTTTTTGAGAGAGAGGACATGGACTTGTTTGGGACTCACAGTTATAGCAGTTGGTGGAGCACAACGTTGATGAGAGAGAGCGGGCAATGGGTTTTTGCATCGGTATTACCGCTATTCCAGTAGTGTTAGAGGCATCGGGGCGTCAGGTGTTAGGTCAAGCTATGGACCTGAATTGTTTGACCTAGATTGTGAGGCTTGGCTTGGTAGAGTAGCGTAGGATGTGCTTGATAGGCATCACCACTTGGACACTTGTGAGTCTTGTGCCTATTGAGACGATTCAGGCATATGCTGGGGATGATAGACAGAGTGGGCATGGTATTCTTGGGACACATCCAGTAGCTACTAGGGAGAGTGGTCTACTTGGAGTCCATCCAAGTGAGCGTGAGCTACTTGGATTACACCCTTGGTCCACATGGGATGCAGCTAGGATGTGTGGAGCTTGCAGCTAGAGTGGAGAGAGTTTTTCACACAGAGGTTGAGACCTCTATTGGTTGGGGGCATGACACTATTGCTCCCAAGGGCCCAATGTAGCAGCCAGTCAGTACGTCTTCCACTCCTACTACAAATAGAGAGGATACTTGGGAGCCAGATCTTGGCCCAAGCTTACTGGAGAGAAAAGACTGAGGGTTTGGAGGTTCTTGAGGAGCAACACAAGTTGTTTTGCCTTCAGTATGAAGGATTTGTGTGCTCTAAAGTGACCTGGTATACGGATTGAGCTGACTAGTAATACACCAATTTTCTGATGTCCTTATCAATGGAGATGGAGATGGAGAGATGATAGTGAGATGGAGAAGATATTGATTCAGAGCCGGAGTAGTGACCTTTTTGAGGCTGGTTTGGTGAAGATTTCACATGGAGAGTATGCATCAGCGATAGTGATGCCAGCCAAGAAGGATATGCATGGCAACTACACAGATAGGCGGATGTGTGGAGATTACTGTCCTATCAACCAACAAACTAGGGCTGATTGGTATGCCATGCTTACACTAGAGGAGATTTTTGATGCAATTGGGCATGCAAAGGTCTTCATTACTTTGGATCTTCAAGCGGGATATCATTAGTTGCCAATTAGGGAGGAGGATAAGTCCAAGACACCATTTTGGGCTATTGATCCTCATGGCAAGGATGTGTTATATCAACGGAGGTTCTTACCGTTTGGGTTAAAGAACGCTTTGCTGAGTTCTAGAGGGTCATAGATAGGATCCTAGCTGGATTGGATTTTGCTTGGTGCTATATTGATGACATTTTGGTCTATAGCACTACTGTGGAGGAGCATGAGGGACAGTTGTTGGAGGTGTTTGAGAGGTTGAGATCTCATGGACTCAAATTACATCTTGGGAAGTGTAAGTTCTTCCATGAGCAGGTTGAGTATTTGGATCACATTATCTACCTCGGAGGACTTGGTGTTCAGCAGACCAAGGTGGAGGCTATTCCACATATTCCTTGGCCTACGGATGTGAGCAGAGTGCAAGCATTCCTTGGGTGGGCAAACTTCTATTGCCACTATGTTAGAGGATTTAGTGTCATTGCCAAGGCCTTGACAAAGCTGACCAAGCTTACACAAGAGTGGTGTTAGGGAGATAAGCAGGAGAGAGCTTTTGTAGAGCTCAAGGAGAGGTTGACATCTGCTCCTATTTTGAGGAGACCGATCAGAGGACAACCATTTCAAGTTCATTCTGATTGGAGTGTGTTGGGGCTTGGAGCAGTGCTTACCTAGCATGATGATGAGGGGAAGGAGTTTGTGGTGGCATATGCTAGTTGCTCCAAAAATTCAGCGGAGGTGAAATATAGTCTATATGAGGGAGAGTATTTGGTAGCAATTTGGGCAGTAGCACATTTCCAATGTTACCTATTTGGTAACCCCTTCACTCTTATCACTGATCATCAGCCACTGAAGTGGTTGATGGAGTCCGACAAGCTTTCAAGGAAGCTTGCATGATGGGCTCTGATTTTATAGGAGTATGATTTCACGGTTGTTCACAAACTTGGAGTGGTGAACCGTGATGCAGATGGGTTGAGTAGAAACCCTTATCCTAGCCAAGAAGATCAGACCGGAGCACATTGGCATGGTGAGACAGATGAGGAGATGATACCAGGTTGGCATGCATTTGCCTTTCTATGTATATTTTTAGAGGCTTTGGTGGTATCTCTCTCAGCATATACAAGAGGAGTTATTGAGGTCACAGATTTGGAGAGTGAAGATATTGGTACAGTTCAGCAAGACATTCATGATGATGTCTTAGTGATGGACTATCTTTGCACTAGTGTTGTAGGTGGCATAGTTGGGGCCAAGGAGAGAGACCATGTTCTTCAACAAACTAGATGGTTCAGATTGGAAGGCAGACACCTTTTGCGTGTATGGGAGGATGGTAGAATGTGAGTAGTACCACTTCCATCTCAAAGACCATAGTTGGTCCATCATGCTCATGAGGAGCTAGGACATTTTGGAGTAAAGCGTACATATAGCTTACTCTAGAGCCATTATTGGCGGCATGGTATGCAGACTAAGGTATAACAATTTGTTGCCAGATGTGTGGTTTGTGACCGAGTTATAGCATCATTCAATGCTCTCACACCACAGTTACACCCATTACCTATCATGGGATTGGGTTACCGTTGGAGTTTGGACTTTGCTGGACCTTTACCGCTGATTGTGAGACATCATCGGTATGTTTTGGTGATGGTGGAGCACTTCTCCAAGTAGATTGAGTTGGTGGCACTTCCTGACAAGTCTAGTGAAGGGACAACTTACTTGTTCTTGAATCGAGTTCTTAATCATTTTGGTGCACAAGCTGAGGTTTTGACTGATCAGGGTACAGAGTTCTTGGGGGAGTTTCAGGTCTTGTGTGACAAGGCTTTTTTTTGTGATTGATCACCGTACTACCTCTCGAGATCACCTTGAGGCAGATGGCTTAGCAAAGAGAGTGGTTCAGATGGTGAAGAGAGGATTGCAAAAGTATGGTTTGCAAAGAGGCCACTTGGGAGATTGGGATCTCCAATTACCTTGGTTGGCCATGGGCTATCGGTTCAGCCGGCAAGCCTCCTTAGCATCCTTCTCTCTGTACTTTCTACTCTATGGATGAGATCCAAATTTACTTGCAGCTATTTGTCGAGATGCTATTGTAGTTTTGGACTTGGATGACCCCGATGTATGGATGAGCGCATGTTCTCAGCGGGCAGAGATCTTTTGAAGAGTGATGCCAATGGCCTTTGAGAACTAGGCAATTGCTCAACATATAGATACTCTATGCTATGCTACCATTTGTGGAGGAGGTTATATAGACCCTCGATCTGTTGATTTCATCCAAGAGACTATGTATATCTACAAGAGACTATGCCAATGACACTTGATGTTTTGATAGGCTGTACTATCTTGAGAGTGCATGAGGTTTTCCATTTGGAGTCCTTGTGTTAGAAGGACGTGATGGTGTTGTTTGGAAGGATCATGTACGCAAATGTGTGCCATGCCACCTCCCAAACATTGATGGTTATATGGACCCAAGCTTGGCACTTGTACGTGCAGGCTTGAGGTGTATGTTATGTGGCTCTTTTGGTGGAGCTACTACTATGTTAGTGTGTGATAGCTATTTGAGAGGATGGCATATGGCACGTATGACTCCTCCCCTCATGATGGTTCCTCAGGGACAATGGTTATGTCCTAGATGTATTTAACCTATAGCTAGTTCATTCTTTATATGGTATAGATTGCAGATAGGCGACTAACGATAGGGCTCCATAGCACTCGGCCTCTTGATCTTTGCCCATCATAGGGTATACCATATACTTGGAGTAGATGGCTATCTAGAGTTAGAGGGACCTAACCACCAATTAGGGGGGTGATTGTGGCACTTTAGAGTCTATGTATGACTTATGTGTGAGTTGTACTTCTATAGTGTATGATGTTGACAGCGATGTATGTTGTGTAGCAATGTATATATGCACGATAGTTGTCACGCCATTTGTAGTGTTGCATCTAGATTGCTCAAACACTAGAGTTCTAGTGATAATAGTTAGAGTTATTTCAGTAGTTTCTCAAAGACTATTTTTTGACGGTCAGATTTTGTGTTTGGGGTACTAACTTCACGGTGGGGCCGCCCACCATCACTTTGCACCATTTGCACCGTTGAGTGTGCCGTCAGCGGGACCGTTAGGGTTTAGACCTAGCTTGAGTCCAGGAGGTATAATTTCAAAGTGCAGCTCCAGAGAGCTCACTTCTCTGATGTTGAGCCTTTGAGTTCCTAGCTATGGTGGACAAAGGCTGGAAAGCGTCACCTGGATTCTCTTAGCTAGAGTAGGTGTGGCTTGATTGTAATCAATGCCCAGTTGTTGACAATTTATAGAGTGACAGATCAAGTACTGATCTAAGTTGAGTTGAGTTGAGAGTGGTAAACAATTTGATTATTGTGGCACTTTACAATCTATGTATGACTTATGTGTGAGTTGTACTTCTATAGTGTATGATGTTGACAGCGACGTATGTTGTGTAGTGATGTATGTTGTGTAGCAATGTTTATACGCATGATACATTGCCAAGAAGAAATACATAGCACACCTAGAGGGAAGGAAATTAAGTGCAATTCTTGCACACAAATCCAAACCAATTGGGTATATAGTCAAGCATGCAAAGCACATAAAGGATCAAAACACAAGCAACTTAACAATAACTCTTTATAATTTTGGTAAACATGTGCTTCATAGCCTCCTTAATCTATCCAAGAGCTACTCTTAATATGTTCTCCAAGTTTTTCTTCCAACATGTTCTCCAAATAGTAAAACTATATGCCTTTTAGTGAAGAAATATTTGCTAGACTCAGATTATGATAACTTATTTACTAAATCTTTTCTTCAAATTTTCTAGATCTTACTAGGCTTTCCAAAGATATAAAGTGAGCTTAATCTAACCATTAAAGCTCTTTTGAAAACATCTCAAACTTGGCTTGACTTTGTAATTCAAATCTTAATTTTAAAACCCTAATCCAGGCTCCAATCTTGATTCTTGCACAATTTTTTCTAGAGTTTTGGCTTAGGTATTCAAGTAAAGACTAAAGGACACTCCAACAAGCTATCATTCTTTCAATCATAATTTCAATGAGGAGAATTGTTATTCAATTGTAGTTGAAGATAGTATAACTACTTAAAGCTCAAAGCTCATAACAATATTTCAATAGAATTTGTTGCATCAGATCTAACTACCTATAAACCTTGAGCCAATCATATATTCCACCATTGTTGGTTATTCCTCTTTCTAAACCTTTGTGAAGGTTTGTATCTAGATATAGACTCAATCCCTAGTTGTGGATCAATTTCCAAGTTGGGTTGAGTTATGAGCTCTATAGACCTAATTATAATTTATCCAAGGCCTTCATTTTTATATTTGAGTAATTCACATGAATTTTTTTTCACAAAGGGACAAAACCTAGCCACAAACATACTAAAAAGTTTTGTAGGTTGATTCAAACTAGAACTTTAGATGTGACCAAAACCCCAAACTTGATCATAATCTCAACCTTTAACACCTTGATTTCAAGTACTCCAACCTTAATTGGTCATATCATATTTGAGATGAACTCAATCATAAATTTTCTTGGGCTCAACATGATTAAAATTTTATTAACTCTCCAATCTAGTTGAGAGTTTTAATAGAACTCTTGGAACCTGCCCAAAGTTGTAATAAAACTCTTGGAATCTTCCAAATTGTATGTTTGGATATGAATTAGACTCTCCTTGCTTAAATCTATCATATCTTGCTTAATATTTGCTCAAATTTTATGTTTCTGGTTTCTACACCATAGCTTGTTTGCTTATCTCCAATCATGGTCTTTTCTCCCTAAATGCACTTCTAAAAACCTTCCCAAATGTTGAAAACTAAAGAATCATATTAGGACCTAAACTGTAACAATATGGAGCTTAGCGACATAGTTAGTAAGGCTAACGAAGTAGAGAATAAGCCAAATTAGCCTAGAATATTCCAAAAGTATCTAGGAAGCTTCTTGGAAAGCTTCACAACTAGCTTAACTTGCACCCCAAGTAGGTAGTTTCTAGAAGGAAGCTTCTATAAGCTTCTAACTAGCTTAGCTTGCATGCCAAGTAAGTGACTTCTAGAAGGAAGCTTCTTGAGAAGCTTCAGGGTTAACTTGGCTTGCACTCTAAGAAAGTGGATCAAGGAAGCTTCTTGAGAAGTTTCTCAAGAGCCTTTTATGATGTCTATAAATACCAAAGCTGAAGCTCATGCTAGGCATATTGAGTGTTCCCGAATTCAAGTGTCCCAATGTGAGTTTCCATTCTCTTATTCTGCTCCTCAATCTTGATCTTTTACATTGGTATCAAAGCAAGAATGGGATGGATGGAATTTATGGACCAAAAAATCCACTTCCACCAAACCATTGGGATTTTGTGTCAAGGTAATACCCAAGCATCATTTCACACAATTCATCACCTCATGCTTTGGATAAGATTTTGTGCATATGATCACATATCTGAGGAACCTTTGGTGCTTCTGGTTGTAACTTATGGATAATGGTGGACGTGTTGATTCTATGTGTTAATAAATTAGATAGACTAGGGGTGTTGTGATTGAGTAGCAACCATGGCGGCAATGCCAGAGGTTATCCTTACTATGCAGCAACAAATCAAGCACCTTAATCAATTATTGGATGAACAAGAGCTTCGACAATAGGAGCACATAGAGAGAGTACTAGTTTGAGAAGGAGAAGATTGAATTTAATTCCCTAAACCCAAAGTATTTGAAGGCAAGAATCTCTTAGGTGTAGTGGAGAATTTTGTGTTTGATTTTGAATGTTACATTGAAGCTACCAATCTACAAGATGAGCAAAAATAGATTCTCTTGGCTTCTAGCTAATTGGATGGAGTAGCAAAGCTATGGTGGAGATTTTGAGTGGAGCAAGTTGAATGACAAATTGTTGCACCAATCTTGACATGGGAAAATTTCAAGAGTGCAATAATTAGTTGGTTCCAAGCTATAAATGTCACACGAGATGCATGGGATAGGTTGGTAAAGTTGAAACAAATTGGCTCTGTAAGAAGTTACATCACGCAATTCCAAAACACCATCATGTAAATTCCAAGTATATTGGAAGGTGAATCTCTAGATCAATTTGTGAGGAGCCTAAAGTCAAGAACTGAATTAGAGGTAACCATGCAAGAACCACAACACTTGGAGCAAGCCATGCGGTTGGATGAACATGTTGATTCCTTGGTTGCAATAACTTGGTCTTGACCTGTGAGTGGGCCTATCTCTCACTCAAGATGAACCTCTGATGGTTATTATAGTAGCGCACCATGGACTAAGAAGGCAAGGAACCCCAAATCCATCATACTCTTCCAAGGCTAACACTCCAAGACTCAAGACATTGCTCACTAAAGAACTCAATGAGAAAGAGATAGTTGCGAATGAAAGGATGATGGGTACCTCCTCACCCCTTGTTTATATACTTGTGAAATAGTTACACACCAAAGTTACTAATTACCATAGTAATCAAGTTACTAGACTAAAAGTCAAGTAAAGTCAAAAACTAAAAAGGAATATCCATTCACATGGGCATATTCCACTAGCATGTGATCTTATCTTGACCCAACCACTAAGTCAAGGATTCCTTCACATGGGCTATCCTTGGACTATAGAAGAATCCAAAACAAAAAGGCTTGCAAGCCCAAGAGTTCTCAATTCTTTTCTCAAAGCCAAATACTTAGGAATAATACCAAATCAACACACTAGAATCCAAAATAGTGGTTCTCATCTTTTCCACTTCCTCTAAAGTAAGGTCCCCTTTATCTTAGCTATGACTAACTCTAGCTAATCATGACTAACGTAGCACCATCCTTTATCTCTATATAAATAATATTTCTCAAGTACTTTGTAAAAACAAGCTAAATATCATAATACCACAAACATGCACAAATAGGTGTTACATTTACCCCCGGACTAAGTTTCCACTTTGTCCTCAAAGTGAAGGTCTCTCTACCTTCTACTATACATCTTCAACTTATCATGGTTAATCCTATCAAAGTGTCTTCCTCCCAACTCCTTGAGATCATAAGTGTAATTGCCACACACCTTCTCCATTATGAAAGGTCCAAAGTACTTAGGCAAAAACTTCTTTTGCACTCTCTTGAATTGGATAGAATCAAACAACATTACCCAATCACCTTCTTTGAAAAGCTCCACCTTCTTCTTGCCTTGCCTCTTGTCATAGCTCTCCTTTTGTTTCCTTTGGGTTTGCTACACTTGAACCATAGCAACTGCTCTTGCCTCTTCCAACTCCATAAGTTGTTCCTTCCTTGGCTTCTCTTGTGGAAGTCTTCATGGTTATCCTATACTCCCACAAAATTGCATGAATCCTCTTGTCTCAATGATGTTTAGCCCCCTCCATTTCTACTGCTCTTCGAAGTAGACCATATGCTCCTTGGTGAAAAAGAATATCCTCCACCATTGTGTAAGGTCTAGATCTTGCTGCAAGGGCCTTCCTCTCTCTAGCATGCATCCCTTTTGGATAGTTACCTCTTGTCACAAAATCCACAATCTCCTTGTACTCCATTAAAACCTCTTGAGTGATTGAGATTGTCATGAGCTCCTCATCCAAGAAGGAATCATCCACAGGCTCATCTCCATCATGATCATAGGCTCTAGATAACAAATAAGCATTTGCATGTTTCTTTCTTGGTCTAACCTCAATGGTGTAGTCATACTCAAGCAAGAGTATCATCTACCTTGCTAGTCTTCCTTCAACATAAGGCTTGTTGAAGATGTACTACAAAGCCTTGTGATCCATGACAATGGTGGCTTTCCCTCCAATCAAGTAGTGTCTAAACTTTTTGAGACCAAAGATCCATACCAACCCATCTCTCTCCATGATAGAGTAGTTCTTTTCTACTAAAACCATCTGCCTACTAGCATTAGCTATTGGATGATCATGCTTATCTTGGTCTAATTGACTAAGAGTGCATCCTATAGCTACATTAAAAGCATCAATGTAGAGGATGAAAGGCTTACTCCAATCAGGTTTAGCAAGAATTGGAGCTACAACAAGGGATTGCTTGAGCTCCTCAAAAGCTTTGAGAGCCTCCTTGTCCTCCAAAATCACCATGTAATCTACACCCTTCTTCATGTTGATGGTCAATGCATAAGCCTTGTTGGAAAATGAGAAGATGAACCTCCTATAGTATCCAACCATCCCCAAGAATTGGCATAACTTTGTCAAGCTTGAAGGGAATGGAAGGTTTGAGATTTTCCTCACCTTCTCAAGATCAACTACTATTCCATCTTTGGAGATGATGTGCCCTAAAAGTAGACCTTCTTCACATCCAAAAATGCACTTCTCTGGGTTGAGTGATGTATTTGCTTCATCCAATTGTTGCAAGACCTTGATTAGGTGCTCAAAGTGCTCCTCCTTGCTCCCATAGACACAAAAGTCATCAATGAAGTCTCTCACAAATTTCCTTATGAAATGTTCAAATACCTTGTTCATGAACCGTTGGAATGTGGCTGCAGCATTGCAAAGCCCAAAAGGCATGACCTTGAAAGCGTAAGTTCCCCAAGGTGTAATGAATATGGTGAGTTGTTGATGCTCTAGTACAATCTTGATTTGGTTATATCCACTATAACTAGCTCCAAAATTGTGCCTCTCATGACTTGCAACCTCCTCCAAGATCTAATCAATGAATGGCAATGGGTAGTAGTCCTTCTTGGTAACAACATTGAGCTTCTTGTAATCTACACATACCCAAAGCTTGCCATTCTTTTTCTTCACAATGACAATTGGAGACACCCACTTTGAATTCTCCACCTCAAATATAAATCCATCCTCCTTGAGCTTATCAATCTCCTCCTTCACAACCAAAGATATTGGTGAGCTAATGCGACGTTGCTTTTGGCAGATTGGTCTTGCATGTAACTCCACCTCTATCTTGTGCTCCTCCAAGGTGACTTCCTTCAAATCCTTGTAACTAAAAGCAAACACATGGATGAACTTGTAGAAAATCTCCTCAAATCTCACCTTCACCTCCTTGGTAACATTTGGGCCATACTTGAGGGTAGCTAACTTTCTCTCTACCTCCTCAAGTGTGAATGGTGATTTATCTAGGTCCTTCAAAACCTTTGGCTTAGGTGCAAAATCCATAGCATACAAGGGATACACATTTGAATCCAATTCAGATTCATCCTCCTTTGTGGAAGTCTCCTCTTCCATGCTTGTGTCCACACCTGAAGCTCCTTCTTCAGAATCTGATTCCCAATAATCAGAAGATGGTGTATTTGAATGTGAGGTGTTGTGGTGTTAGTCATAGGAACTATGACTCTATGGTTTGATGGCCCAATCCTCAAGTAACCTTTGTGCCATCGATCAAATATGTGTGTTGCTCTCAACCATGGCCTCCTAAGAAGTAATTCTTAGCTTGAATCCTTCAAGACTTAGAAAGTCATCAGATTTTGAACTCCCATAATTGAAACTACCACCTTATCCATCACCCATATTGGTTGAACTTGTTGTTTGTTTGCCATGCTCACCATAAATGTTGAAGGTCTTGAGGGTATCATACCCAACTTCTTCATCAACCTTTCTGACATGGCATTCACTGCTAATCCTCCATCAACCAATGCATCCTTGATGTTATGACCATTCACTCTCCCATCAATCTTGGAAGCATATTCACAAGCCTTCCATGGTGTTGGCTTGACATCCACCACCCTCATTGATATTGGAGCTTTTGACTCCTTCTTCCTCTTGCTCCTTGTAGAACTCAAACCACCTCTAAGCTCTTTTCTCAAGGTAGGGTTCAAAGCAATCAATTGGCCCACTGTGATATTAGCCTTATGACTACCAACATCCTCCAACACATTGTAGTTCCATTGTTGCTTTGAAATCCAGAAATCCTCTATCCCCAACTTCTTCCTTGGAGTCTTTGTTGTTGATGTGCAAGTAGACATAGGAGTATCCTTGCTTGGAGTAAATCCTTGAGAAGAGTGGACATCCTCTGCAAAATGAGCTCTCTTCTTCTCTTGTGCCAAAAGCTCCAAATCAAGAGTGCTCAAACTCCAATCCCTTGGAGTTTGAGCACTCTCCCTTCTCGTATTAGCTCTCAACCACATCTATGGATGCTATTCACTTACCTTTGTTTGGATTAGGAGCTACTTGGGTTTCACTTCCTCCCTCTTTCCCTCTATTGGCTCCCTCATAACCCCTTCTTCCATGGTAAGAGGAATTTGGGCAATTCCTTTGGATATGGCCTCTTCCTCCACAACCAAAACAATTTCTCTCATTGAAATGTTGGCTGATTGGCCTCCTCTATATGGATATTTTCCATAACTCCTAGGCCTTCTCCCTACATTTTGATTCATCTTTCTCTTCTCCCATTGTTGCACCACATTGATCTTGAGACCTACAAGTTGTTTTGTGATGGTTTGAAGTGGATCCGTTGGTGGAGGTGCAAGAACTGGAGCAACTACTACTTGTGGTACAACCCTTGCCACCAAAGTATCAAAATTTCCACTATAATTGTAGCCTTGAGGAAGATGCACAACCTTCTTCACCACCAAATCACTCTCATCCCCTTCCAAACTCTCCTCCATATGAATTGCAATATTGATGGCTTCAACCTTGGAAAAAGGTTTCTCATATCTCACCTTGCTTCTAATTTGTGGTCTCAACCCTCCCACAAAATTCTTGGTGAGCATGGCCCTTATATCCAAAATTCTTGGTGAGCAAGGCCTCCACATCCTTGCCAAAGAAAATTGGAAGTTTCCACATCTTAACTCCTCACTATCTTTCTTTTCTCTCAAACTTTTTTTCTTTTCTCTCACTCTATATCTAATAAATTTTATGCATGACTAACACCATTTGAGAATAATCCACCCTAGGGAACACAAAAGGTTCAGATTACTCCAAAATTTCTATAGCAACATCAAATCCTAGAGTGCATATTAATCAAACTCTCATGGATAATTTATCCATAAGTTGAAAGATTATCTCCATCACTAATCTTGAGAACTAGCTGATGAAGGTGGTAATATTTCTGTAGCTATACTAAGACTCTCTCCAAGATCCTTCACCAAAGTTTCCAAAAGTGCTTTTACTCTACTACACTCAAGTCCTTTTGGAAGTATTTCCACTCCACAAACCTCACACAACTCCTTGGTCTTAGATCTTCTCCCTCCTAATCTTGGTGAAGAAGGTCCAACATGCAAACCCAAGTCAAGTAATCCTCTCCTTTCCCTCAATCTCTTGCTCTCAAAAGTCAATGGACATGAACTTGCCTTATGTCCTTTCTCTCTACATAAAAAATATTTAGACTCACTCTTTCCAAGTGGTGTAGGTTTTTGGATCCTCTCAACACTCTCTTCAAATTCTATTCTAAACTCTCTTCTCCTCAAATCCACCCCTACAATCACCTCAAACCCTTGGGGAACCTTGCATAGCTTCAATTTTTACTCTTGGTGACCCTTCATGTTCCCAAGATGAGTCTAAACACTCAAACATGCTTCTTGTTGCCCTCACACTCCTCATGCATGAAATCTAAACTCTATAGAATAACCCTTTCTCACAATGTCAGTCAAATCTCACAACTAGTATCTCATAGTCCTTTATTATTTTGTAAACTTTTTGACAATTCCAAGACATCCGTCCCTGCAAAATTTTAGATCTTTTCATTGAGCCATTTGGCCTAGGTACCTTTCTATTTAGCACACATATTTCAGATTTGGTCTGAAAACCACTCTCCTCACTTTAAAAACTTATAACTCTCCGTGCAAGAATGATCTAAATCTAATTTTTTGTGTCATTAGGTAGGATAAAATGCATTGATTTTTTTTTGGAAAGTTTCACCATGATCTGCTGAAAATTGAAGAAATGGTAGACTCTGTACAATTTTCCAAAGAGCATGCAATTGCAGGAGCAATTTACCCTATCAACTTTCAACAATTCTAGCCCAGTGTGCATAGCAGCTCTCACAATAATTGTAATTGTGCTTACTGAAGGATAACCCAAGCTATCATGTGTAGAAATTTAAAATCTAGATCGCAAACTTGAGATTTTGCCCAAAATCACCTTAATCCCCAAAATTTGCAATCCATCTCACATAATCTCTCCAAATCCTCTCATAATCCCTCCAAATCCTCTCAAGTGTACAAGATGTACAAAATCACCTCAAAGATATCATAATGAATTACAAGGTATAAAAATAGGTCCAAATTCTCTAACATAAGTTCAACACTCTCATCCACTAAAGTTCTCTCCAAGTGACCTCTCATAGCCTTCTTTTGTCTAATATAAAATTGTATACTGAACATTATCTTACCTTTTAGAGAGGTCCCGGCAATGGAACCAAAAATGTGAGCCGGCCTGTCTCTCACTCAGGATGAACCTCTGATGGCTATTATGGTAGTGCACCATGGACATAATCGATCAATACGCTACACACAAGTGGAGGCACCAACACCAATGGAGATTGATGCCATTCAATAGAGACCACATGGCATTGCAAATAGAGAGAAAATATGATAAAATGGGGGTTGTTTTTATTGTTACCAATTGGGACATCACATTGCTGAATATCCACTCAAGAATGGGCAACCTTGACAAGTTGCCCAGATGGAGTTTGTAGAGCAAAACGATCAAGGAAATGAGGAATCCTAATAGGATATTTTAAGCTGCCTATTGGGAGCTTGATTAGTTCCAATGGGATTGAAGGCTCAACCTATGCAAGTTTGCTTCACTTGTAAGGTATGATATCTAATTGAGGTTGTAGGATTTTAATTGATTTTGGAAGTTCAAAGAATTGCATATCTATGCAAGTAGCAAAGGAATTGGATATTCCTATCAAGCCAATAATTGGAAGTAGAGTGATGATGGCGGATGGTAGAAAGGGTTTTGCATCCGGTACCTCACAGCCTATTACTTTCAAGATTAGGAAGGAGTATTTGGAGTGTATAAGGTTTGTAATGGCACCTCTACATTGTGATGTATTCTAGGACTACCTTGGCTTGAACGCCATAAGGTTCAATTTGATTGGAACCAACGACAAATTCAAGTACAACACCAAGGTAGAAATTTCCAATTAGGTTGTCTGGCACCTCTGAGTAAGACACCTAAAAATAGTCAGTCCTAGGATGGGAAGTTTGTTGAGAAGGTAGCCACAGAGCAAACCTTAAAAGGGGACAAGTCCCAAGATGAGAAGTTACCAAGAAAGCAGCCATGGAGCAAGCTTTGAAGAAAGATGAGTCCCTAGATGGGAAGTTTGTTAGTGAAGCAGCCATAGAGCAAGCTTTGGAGGAAGATAAGTAGGTTTTTGCAATGTGGATCAAGCCAATTGCACAAGGACAATCTAAGGAGGGCCAACAGCCTCATCAAGAAATGGTTGATCAGCTAGTTCAAGAGTTTGTGGATGTGTTTTTGGTGGCGTAAGGAAAATAATCCACATACCATTGGTGCCGGTTGGTGTGAGTCTTCTTCTTTCATTTTTCATGTTATAGTGACCTTGGGGGGTTTTATGTTATGGTGAAATTGGAAGTTTTTTTGTGTTCTTGTAAGCTCAAGGATTTTCTCTTGTGTTAAGGGAGGGAGGAAATTGAGTGGTGGATTTTCTTTTATGTTACATAAGCTTGGGGTTTATTTGCATGTCACTTAAACGTTGGAGTTTGTTTATGTTATTGGGGTCTCAAGAGTATTTTAGTTAGCAAAAGATGAAAGGGGTTTTGGGGTTTTGGGAGAAATGTCTGAACGGGTCTACAGAAAAAAAAAGGAAAAAAAAAGACTGAGAGTATCAAAAGGGGACCCCTTTCAATAATCTTTGTCTTTTTTTTTATACTTCTCTATGTTTGGGGAGAAAAGAGATTGGGAGAGAGGGTATTGAGGAAGAGGAGTTGAGGAAGAGATATGAGGATGGGGAGGAGTGAACTTAAGGAGAACGATAATAGGGAATTGAGGGATCAAAGGAAGAAAACAAATAAATGATAGAGCAATTTTGAGTGATATGCATCGAAGGGAAAAATCAGGGATTGACAAGAAAGTTTGAAAGGAAGGATTTTGAAGGGAAATGTACAAAGAGCTGAAGAGAGAGTTTTTTAGGTTTCAAGGAGTAGGTTGAGCATTGGAGAAGAAGCACGGTTAATGAAAACAAGCAGGGTCAGGCAGACAATGAGGAAGAGGAGGCAGATTTTATGAAGAAAGAGGGCGATTTGTTTTCAGGAAGGAGGTGAGCAATTTAGGGAGAATGTGAGGGTTTGGGAGAAAAATAGGAAGTGACTCGGCTTTGAGGAAGAATGTGAGGTTTTGGGAGAAGAAGAGTAAGAGATGGTTTTGAGAGATCTATTAGTGATAGGGGGAAAGAAGAGGAAAGAATGCTTTTGAGAGGAAGAGTATGAGGGTTTCAAGAGAGAATAGGAAAGATGGCTTTGAGGAAGAAATGAGGTTTTGGAAGAAGGACAATATGAGGGTTTACTTTCCGGAAGGAATGTAGGGTTTTGGGATAAAGACAACAAGTGAGTGGCCTTTCGGAAAAGAATGTGACACAATTTTGGGAGAAAAGAAGGAAGTGATTTGTGTTGTCTTGAAAAAGGATGTGTGGAGTTTAGAGAGAAAACAAGAAGTGAGTGAGAAGTGCTGAAGAAGGGTAAGGGAGACTTTGGAAGAGAGTCCTGGATGTGTAGGAGTTTTGATTTTGGATTGTAATACCCATTTGTGCATGTGTGTGGTATTGTGATATTTAGCTTGGGATTACAAGTACTTGAAAGATATTATTTATATAAAGATAAAAGATGGTTCTACATTAGTCATGATAAGCTAGAGTTAGTCATAGCTAAGATAGAAGTGACCTTACTTTAGAGGAAGTGGAAAAGATGAGCACCACTATTTTGGATTTGAGTATGTTGACTTGATATTATTCCTAAGTGTTTGGTTTTGAGGAAAGAATTGAAAACTCTTGGGCCCGCAAGCCTTTTTGTTTTGGATTCTTCTACAATCTAAGGATAGTCCATGTGAAAGAATCATTGACTTAGTGGTTGGGTCAAGATAAGATCACCTGCTAGTGGAATATGCCCATGTGAATGGATATTCCTTTTTACTTTTTTACTTAACTTGACTTTTAGCTTAGTAACTTGATTTACTCCAATAATAAGTAACTTTGTTGTGTAAATTTTTCACAAATATATAAATAAGGGGTGAGGAGGTACTCATCATCATTTCATTTGCAACTATCTCTCTCATTTCAATTCTCTAGTAAGCAATGTCTTGAGTCTTGGAGTGTTAGCCTTGGAGGAGTATGATGGAGTTGGGGTTCCTTGCCTTCTTAGTCCATGGTGCACTACCATAAGAGCCATCAGAGGTTCATCCTGAGTGAGAGACAAGCCGGCTCACATTTTTGGTTTTGTTGTCGAGATCTCTCTAGAAGGCAAGATAATGTTCCACGTATAATTCTATATTAGACAGAATGAGGCTA
The DNA here is from genome assembly GCA_948567375.1 of Lunularia cruciata. Classification (NCBI taxonomy): domain Eukaryota; kingdom Viridiplantae; phylum Streptophyta; class Marchantiopsida; order Lunulariales; family Lunulariaceae; genus Lunularia; species Lunularia cruciata. The sequence continues at coordinate 53,453,349 of OX419755.1, read as the reverse complement.
TGAGAGCTCACTTAGAGAGAACTTTATGGGAGGAGAGGATTGAACTTATGTTAGAGAACTTGGACCTATTTTTATACCTTGTAGTTCATTATGATGTCTTTGAGGTGATTTTGTACATATTGTACACTTGAGAGGATTTGGAGAGATTGTGTGAGGTGGATTGCAAATTTTGGAGATTAAGGTGATTTTGGGTAAAATCTCAAGTTTGGGATTTGGATTTGAAATTTCTACAAATGATAGCTTGGGTTATTGTTCAGACAGCACAATTAAAATTATTGTGAGAGCACTGTGTGCACTAGGCTAGAATTTTTAAAAGTTGATAGGGTAAACTGCTCCTACAATTGCATGCTCTCTAGAAAATTATACAAAGACTACCATTTCTTCAATTTTTGGTGCTTTGTGGTGGACTTTACCAAGAAAATCCAGTGCATTTTATCCTACCTTTTGACATAAAAATTAGAGAGAAATCATTCTTGCGCAAGGAGTTATGAGTTTTTAAAGTGAAGAGGGTGGTTTTCAGATGAAATTTGAAATATGTGTTGAATAGAAAGATACCTAGGCCAAATGGCTTTATGAAAAGATCTGAAATTTGGCAGCAAGAGATGCCCTAGAGTTTTGAACAAGTGTGAAAAATTTAAGAGGACTGAAACATACCAATTGTGAGATTTGACTGACATTGTGAGGAAGCGTTAATTCTGTAGAGTTTAGATTTCATGCATAAGGAGTGTGAGGGAAAAAATGTTCCCTAGGGTGGATTATTCTCAAATGGTGTTAGTCATGTACATAATAGACTATAGAGTGAGAGAAAAGGAAAGAGAAAAAAAATTGAGAGAAAAGAAAGATAGTGAGTGGTTAAGATGAGGAAAATTCTTGTTTTCTTTGGTAAGGATGGAGAAGATGTGGAGGCCTTTGTGGGAGACTTCAAGAGAGCTTGCATAGGAAACAATGAGAGGAGGAAGAATGAGTGGGCCTCATTATTACCAGATTTCTTTGAGGATGCAGAACTTACATGGTATGAGTCAAAATACCAAAAGAGAGAGAGGAGAGATGAGGAAGAAGAGTCTTGGGAGAGTTTGACTTTAGCACTCATTGAGAACTTTCTTCCAAATAAGAGTTATGAGAGATTGATGAGTGAGGTTATCTTTCTCAAACAAGGAGATAGAGAGAAAGTGAGAGTATATAAGGAAAGAATTGAAAAGTTAGAGTCCAAATTTTGCATAGTGTTGGGGAAAGGTGGGGATGATGTGGAGACTACTATGATTGGCATAGGGGCCATGCTCACCAAGAATTTTGTGGGAGGGTAGAGACCACAAATTAGAAGCAAGGTGAGATATGAGAAACCTTCTTCCAAGTTTGAAGCTATCAAGATTGCAATTCGTATGGAAGAGAGTTTGGAAGGAGATGAGAGTGATTTGGTGGTGAAGGAGGTTGTGCATCCTCCTCAAGGCTACAATTATGGTGGAACATCTGAAACTTTGGTGGCAAGGGTTGCACCACAAGTAGTAGTTGCTCTTGTTCTTGCACCTCCACCAATAGATCCACTTCCAACCATCACATAACAACTTACAGATCTCTAGATCAATGTGTTGCAACTATGGGAGAAGAGAGAGGTGGATCAGAATGTAGGGAGAGGGCCTAGGAGTTATGGAAAATATCCATATAGAGGAGGCTAACATCCAACAATTTCAATGATAGAAATTTTTTTGGTTGTGGAGGAAGGGGCCATATCCAAAGGAATTACCCAAATTCCACTTATCATGGACGAAGGAGTTATGAGGGAGCCAATAGAGAGAAAGAGGGAGGTAGTGAAACCCAAGTGGCTCCTCATCCAAACAAAGGTAAGTGGATAGCATCCATAGATGTGGTTGAGAGCAACTATGAGAAGGGAGAGTGCTCAAACTCCAAGGGTCTTAATTTGGAGCTTTTGGCACAAGAGAAGAAGAGAGTTCATTTTGCAGAGGATGTTCACTCTTCTCAAGGATTTACTCCAAGCAAAGATACTCTTATGTCTACTAGGAGCACTCGCACATCAACAACAAAGACTCCAAGGAAGAAGTTGGGGATGGAGGATTTCTTGATTTCAAAGCAATAATGTAACTATAATGTGTTCAAGGATGTTGGTGGTCACAAGTCTAATATGACAATGGGCCAATTGATTGCTTTGAACCCTAACTTGAGAAAGGAGCTTAGAGGTGGTTTGAGTTCTACAAGGAGCAAAAGGAAGAAGAAGGTAAAATCTCTAGTATCAATGGGGGTGGTGTATGTCAAGCCAACACCATGGGAGGCTTGTGAATATGCCTCCAAGATTGATGTGAGAGTCAATGGTCACAACATCAAGGATGCACTTGTTGATGGAGGATCAATAGTGAAGCCATGTCAGAAAGGTTGATGAAGAAGTTGGGTATGATACCCTCAAGACCTTCAACATTTGTGGTGAGCATGGCAAACCGTAACAATTTGAACAATAGAGGTGATGGATAAGGTGGTAATTTTAGTTATGGGAATTCAAAATCTCATGACTTTCCAAGTCTTGAAGGATTCAAGCTATGACTTACTTCTTGGGAGGCCATGGTTGAGAGAAGCACACACAATGGATAGATGGCACAAAGGGTACTTGAGGATTAGGCCATCAAACCATAGAGTCATAGTTCCTATGCCTAACACCACCAACACTTCACATTCAGATACACCATCTGCTGATTATTGGGAATCAGATTCTGAAAAAGGAGCTTCAGGTGTGGACACAAGCATGGAAGAGGCGACTTCCACGGAGGAGGATGAATCTGAATTGGATTTGGATGTGTTTTTCTTGTGTGCTATGGATTTTTCATCTAAGCTAGAGGTTTTGAAGGACCCAGATAAATCACCATTCACACTTGAGGAGGTAGAGAGAAGGTTAGCTACCCTCAAGTATGGCCCAAATGTTACCAAGGAGGAGAAGGTGAGATTTGAGGAGATTTTCCGCAAGTTCATCCATGTGTTTGCTTTTAGTTACAAGAATTTGAAGGAATTCACCTTGGAGGAGCACAAGATAGAGGTGGAGTCACATGCAAGATCAATCCGCCAAAAGCAATGTTGCATTAGCCCACCAATATCTTTGGTTGTGAAGGAGTAGATTGATAAGCTCAAGGAGGCTGGATTTATCTTTGAGGTGGAGAATTCAGAGTGGGTGTCTTCAATTGTCATTATGAAGAAAAAGAATCGCAAGCTTTGGGTGTGTGTGGATTACAACAAGCTCAATGTTGTTACCAAGAATGACTACTACCCATTGTCATTCATTGATGAGATCTTGGAGGAGGTTGCAAGTCATGAGAGGTACAATTTTGGAGATGATTATAGTGGATATAACCAAATCAAGATTTCACCAGAGCATCAACAACTCACCACATTCATTACACCCTGGGGAACTTACGCTTTCAAGGTCATGCCTTTTGGGCTTTGCAATGCTCCAGCCACATTCCAACGGTTCATGAGCAAGGCATTTGAACCTTTCATTGGGAAATTTGTGAGAGACTTCATGGATGACTTTTGTGTCTATGGGAGCAAGGAAAAGCACTTTGATCCTAATCAAGGTCCTGCAATGCTTGGATGAGGCAAATGCATCATCAACCCAGAGAAGTGCATTTTTGGATGTGAAGAAGGTTTACTTTTAGGGCACATCATCTCCGATAAAGGGAATAGCAGTTGATCCTATGAAGGTGAGGAAAATCTCAGACCTTCCATTCCCTTCAAGCTTGACAAAGTTATGCCAATTCTTGGGGATGGTTGGATACTATAGGAGGTTCATCTTCTCATTTTTCAACAAGGCTTATGCATTGACAATCTACATGAAGAAGGGTGTAGATTACATGGTATTTTGGAGGACAAGGAGAATTTCAAAGCTTTTGAGGAGCTCAAGCAATCCCTTGTTGTAGCTCCAATTCTTGCTAAACCTGATTGGAGTAAGCCTTTCATCCTCTACACTGATGCTTCTAATGTAGCTATAGGATGCACTCTTAGTCAATTAGACCAAGATGGGCATGATCGTCCAATAGCTAATGCTAGTAGGCAGATGGTTTCAGTAGAAAAGAACTACTACTTTGTCATGGAGAAAGAAGGGTTGGCAGTGATGTTTGGTCTCAAGAAGTTTAGACACTACTTGATTGGAGGGAAAGCTACCATTGTCACGGATCACAAGGCTTTGTAGTACATCTTTAACAAGCCTAATGTTGAAGGTAGACTAGCAAGGTGGATGATACTCTTGTCTAAGTATGACTACACCATTAAGGATAGGCCAAGGAAGAAACATGCAAATGTTGATTTGTTATCTAGAGCCTATGATCATGATGGAGATGAGCAAATGGATGATTCCTTCTCAGATGAGGAGCTCATGATAGTCTCAATCACTCAAGAGGCTCCAATGGAGTACAAGGAGATTTTGAATTTTATGACAAGAGGTAATTATCCAAAAGGGATGCATGCTAGAGAGAAGAAGGCCCTTGCGGCAAGATCTAGACCTTACATAATGGTGGAGGATATTATTTTTCACCAAGGAGCAAATGGTCTACTTCAAAGAGCAATAGAAATAGAGGGGGCTAAACATCATTGGGACAAGAGGATTCATGCAATTTTGTGGGAGTATAGGACAACCATGAAGACTTCCACCAGAGAAGTCAAGGAAGGGACAACTCATGGAGTTGGAAGATGCAAGAGTAGTTGCTATGGTTTGAGTGGAGCAAGCACAAAGGAAAAAAAAGGAGAGCTATAACAAGAGGCAAGGCAAGAAGAAGGTGGAGCCTTTCAAAGAAGGTGATTGGGTAATGTTGTTTGATTCTATTTGATTCAAGAGGGTGCAAAAGAAGTTTTTGCCTAAGTATTTTGGACCTTTCATAGTAGAGAAGGTGTGGGGCAATTATACCTATGATCTCGAGGAGTTGGGAGACAGACACTTTGATAAGATTAACCATGATAAGTTGAAGATATATCATAGAAGGTAGAGAGACCTTCATTTTGAGGACAAAGTGAAAACTTAGTCCAGGATTAAATGGAACACCCATTTATGCATGTGTGTGGTATTGTGATATTAAACTTGGTATTACAAGGACTTGAGAGATATTATTTATATAGAGATAAAGGATGGTTCACCATTTGTCATAATTAGCTAGAGTTAGTCATAGCTAAGATAGAAGGGACCTTACTTTAGAAGAAGTGGAAAAGATGAACACCCCTATTTTGGGTTCTAGTGTGTTGACTTGGTATTATTCCTAGGTGTTTGGCTTTGAGGAAATAATTGAAAACTCTTGGGCCCGCAAGCCTTTTTGTTTTGGATTCTTCTATATTCCATGGATAGCCCATATGAAAGAATCCTTGACTTAGTGGTTGGGTCAAGATAAGATCACATGCTAGTGGAATATGCCCATGTGAATGGATATTCCTTTCTACTTTTTGACTTAACTTGAATTTTTGTTTAGTAACTTGAGTTACTCCAGTAATTAGTAACTTTGGTGTGCAACTATTTCACAAGTATATAAATAAGGGATGAGGAGGTACTCAACATCCTTTCATTTGCAACTATCTCTCTCATTTCAGTTCTCTAGTGAGCAATGTCTTGAGTCTTGGAGTGTTAGCCTTGGAGGAGTATGATGGAGTTGGAGTTCCTTGCCTTCTTAGTCCATGGTGCTCTACTATAATAGCCATCAGAGGTTCATCTTGAGTAAGAGACAGACCGACTCATAGGATAGAAGCAAGAAGTCATGAGGAGAACCTATCAATCAAAAAAAGAACTGGAGAAGATCTCAAATGGAATCACAACAGAATAGAGGTCTAAGAATTGATTGTGACTCGTTAGAGGAAATACATCACTGCCCATTGAACACAAATTTAATATGAGAAAAACTTTAACATTAGCAATGAAGCTTGGAGATTAAGATTACCTCAATGAATCCCAACCCAAGAAGTCATTAAAGATGAGCCTATGTTTAGAAGCATTGGTAGCAAGTTGCTCCATCAAGAAGGACTGCCATCCAGGCAAAAGTAGAGTCTGATTACAAAAGGCTTTGAACCATTGACAAGTCAAGCAGTCTAAGCACAAGCAGCCAGGTGCCCGCTGCACTCCTGAGACCAACCAATCCCCATGACACTGGATGATCTGCTGAAAGGATTACCCTCTGATCTTAGTATGCTCTTCAAGATTGAGTTATTGCTTGGGAGTACTCCAGTGAGTAGACCAATCTATTGGCTCTCACCAAAGGAGTTGGAGGAGTTGCAAAGAACACTTATGGGGTTGTTGGAGAAGGAATTCATACGACATAGCACCTTCTCTTGTGGAGCACCGGTACTATTCATTCCAAAGAAGGATGGAGGACTTTGTTTCTATATTGATTACCATAGGCTCAATAAGCAAATAGCAAAGAATGCATATCCCTTGTCTTGGATCGATGACTTGCTTGATCAATTGAGTGGAGCACAATACTTTTCCAAGTTGGATCTTTGCAGCGGCTATTGGCAAATCCCCATTGATAGGGAGGATGTGCAAAAGACTGCCTTTCCCACAAAGTATGCCAATGGAGAGTTCTACCTTTCGGGCTCACTAATGCTCTAGCAGTCTTTATGGATCAGATGCATTGGGTGTTGGATAGACTATTGGATTGGTACATGGTGGTGTTCTTGGATGATATCTTAATCTATAGCAAGATAGAGGCAAAACACAGAATCATGTGTGAGAAGTCCTAAGATGACTACAACAATAGAAATTGCATTATAAGAAGTCAAAAGTGTGCCTTTTGGCAAAAGGAAGTTACCCTCTTGGGTCACAAGATCTCATTGGAGGGGATCAAGATGGAAGAGGAGAAAATCAAGGCCATTACTGATTGGCCTACTCCAAAAGATGCTACAGAAATAAGAGCATTTAATGGATTGGCCAATTTTTATCAATGGTTCATTCATTATTATGATCATGTGGATGCATCATTGACTGACCTCTTGGGGAAGAACATGAGCTTCCAGTGGACCACCAAGCACAAAGAAGCATTCCAAAAGTTGAAACATATGGTGTCTTCAAGGCCCATTCTTCAACCATATGATCCTTAACAACCATGTGTGGTTGACTTTGATGCTTTTAACTTTGCAATTGGAGCCATGTTGTAACAGGAATTCTTAGATGGATTACATCCTGTGGCCTTTGTGTCTCTCAGACTAAATATAGCTAAAAGAAATAACTCTACTTGAGATTGAGAACAACTTGCAATGGTATATGCCACCAAGGTATGGAGGCATTATCTCTTGGGGAAACAATTGATCATGTGAACTAATCACAAACCATTGTTGCAAACCTTACACTTAGAACACATGAAGAGTAAACATTATCAATGGGAGGAACAACTCTAATTGTTTGACATCAAACTTGAGTACAAACTAGGTCGGTTTCATGTCATCTCTGATGCTCTATCACGATGATGATTTGAAGTCTCTTCCTCTCATCACGGTAGCAATTACAACGGTGTCAGTTGACTCCAAGGTCCAAAATGAGTTTTGGTCAACTCTACAACAAGATCCCTTCTTCAAAATGGTACATGGTCATCTTACAACATGCAACAAGGAGTACAACACCTTCTCCTTCAAGAAAGACCTTTCTCACGCCATTTGTAGTTCCGCATCTAGTTACTCGGACACTAGAGTTCCAGTGATAGTAGTTAGAGTTATTCTAGTAGTTTCTCAAGGACTACTTTCCGACAATTTGATTTGGTGTTTGGGGTATTGACCTCATGGTGGGGCCCACCGTCACTTTGCACCGTTTGCACCGTCGAGTGTACCGTCAGTGGGACCGTTAGGGTTCCAGTGCTAGCTCAAGTCCAGGGGGTATAGTTTTGAAGTGAGCTCCAGAGAGCTCATTTCTCTGATGTTGAGCCTTCGAGTTCCTGGCTATGGTGGATAGAGGCCGGTGAGCGTCACATGCATTCTCTATGCTTGAGTGGGTGTGGCTTGACTGTAATCAGTGCCCAGTTGTTGGCAGTTTATAGAGTGACAGATCAAGTACTGATCTGAGTTGAGTTGAGTTGAAAGTGTTAAGCAATCTGATTACATCAGAGAAGTGAAGTCAGGGGGAAATCGGGTGCAGGAACATTGAGTGTTGGTGGTATCTCCAAGCTCGGTGGATCGTGGTAGCTCGTTTCAAGTTCTGTGTTTCCCTAGTGTGCAGAAGCTCGTTCAAGTGATTCAGATTTGGTAGTTAGGCGGACGGTGTGCGGAAGCGCTGGCCAAATTTCGAGCAAAGAAGGAGCAATTTTCGAGCAGTGTTGTGATTTTGAGCTCAGGAGGTGAAGGCAGGACCAATTTGCTGTGAGTTGGGCTCAGAAAGTGAAATTGAAGGTGGAGTTGGGAAGCTCTTCTCATGAAATTGTGATTTGGAAAAACCCGTTTTGTCAATTTGGCTCGAGTGGAAAGTAAACGAGGGATTTGGCGGACAGCCATCTTTAGGGTTTACATCAGATTTACGTCAGATTTTGGGCCAGATTTGGAGGAGTTTTTGCTGTTTGGCCAGATTTGGAGGAGTTTCGCTAGTTTGGAGGACTTTTGCAGATTTGGAGAAGTTTCACCAATTTTGGAGGAGAGGCTTTGAGGCATAGGGCTGTGGGCTATGAGAGGCTACAAAGGCCCAGAAGAGCCAGCAAGCCAGCTTGCTGGCGTGAGGCTAGCTAGTTTAGAGTAGATTTTGGTCATTGGTTGGCAAAATCTGCCTTTCTTGCTAGATTGTGCGCAACAGGGTTTGACCCCTAGATCTCTTGTTCCTAGACTGGTGCCCTAGCCAACTGGTCCACCCTCACTTGTTGTCCTAGTGACTGCGCCACTGTTATCTATACACATGTAGCTTTGGCTAGAAGAGGCAGTTTGATCCCATTCTTGGTGATCCTGGTAGCTTAGGACTTAGATACAAATTGCTCTTATGTCAAATGCCAAATGGTGGCATAGTCAGTCCCGTGTTGTGTTATGAGATGGAGGGTTTTCATTTAGATTTCTTGTGATTGGATCCCCTTCATTCTCTGCTTCCTATTTGTGCACCACGTTTGTGTGAGGTGCCCTGACTTTTGAGCGTTGGTGCTCTGGTGTGCTCTCGGTGGTGAGGCTGGAGTGATGACCAGTCAAACTACCTTTGTTTCTCTCCGGTGAGGCAGGAAGTGATGACATGCAGACCGTGAGAGTGCGTGTTATGATGGCATGTTACAAGTTGCCTTTCCCCTAGTGTAGTTATCTTGGTTAGAGTTACATTAGTGGGTGGTGTCTAGTTGGTGTTGGCACGTGGTGGTGTTGGCACTTGGTGGGGCACTTGCGGTTGCGACTTGCGGTTGCAATTGGTGGTTCGGGTTTGCTGTTGCAGTTATGTGGTCATGACGGAGTTCTTTGGAGATTCCAGAGGAGTTAGCTCTACAATACGCAGTGGGTTTACTTGGAGTGGTGCTTGGTATCAGCCTGTATCTCAGGTCCCAGTGAGGGAGGAGATTGACTCTGAGTTGGAGTTCGACACAGGAGCTGATTCAGTTGAGAGTGCACTTGGTGTGTCCGCACCGTTGTTGTGAGACATGGACAAGATTTATGGGGCCTCCAAAGGCCCTAGGCATTACTCTGGTACAGTGGGTACCATTGAGTTGGATAACTTCATCCAGGAGTTTGATAGTTGGTGTGATCTGCAGCAGATGTGGAACCCGACTTTGTTCACACCCTTTATGGCATGGAAGGGGTTGTTTCAGCATCTGGAGGGTCCGCCGATGGATGACTACCATGAGTTCAAGAGAGCTCATTTGGAGGAGATTGAGTTATGGAGACAGTATTGGTCTCCACACTACGTCTCCATTACTTCAGGCTCGGTGGCCAGGAGTAGATCGGCTGTACCCACAAGTTCTAGCTCGAGTAGTGTTGGTGGAGCTAGTGGAGGTGCACTAGCTAGAGATAGTGCTACTACAAGTGGAGGTACCGCTACAGGAGGTGGTGTGGTACCGGGGTTTAACCCCATGGTTGAGTTCTTCCTATGTTTAAGGCAAAACTACCAGGGAGTGCGGACTGACAAGCTGAGGAGCTTGCAGGAGTTCCAGCGGAAGGCTTGAGAGAGCCTACGCGAGGCATACACTCGCATGAGGTAGTTGATCAGTTTTACTCATGGAGTTACTGAGGCCCAGGCAGTCCAGTTTTGGTATGGGATACTGGATAGGGAGTTGCGACATAGAGTTCGTGATGTTACATTGTTGCAGGCTACTTTGCCCACTTTGGCAGTAGTCTTTGGTTTGGCTGAGCGTATTGAGCTCAACATGGTGGAGGAGAAAGTGGTGACATCTGGATTTGGTAGAGAGACCACATCCACGGTTGTGACTTCTTCTAGAGTGCAACAGAGTGCACCACGCCCAGTTGGTTTTCAAGGACAGGGTGGACATCCCAGATCCTATGGAGCGAGTGGAGGGCCTAGTGGAGTTAGACCCTTACCCTCATTTTTGGGTCAGCAGCAGCCAGTGAGTGGTGGTGTTGCTTGTTGGACTTGTGGTGGACCTCACCATAGGAGAGAGTGTACTCAGGGCAGCGGACCTGATACCTCTGGTGCATCACAGCCAGCACAGAGGCAGTGTGAGCACTGCCACAGATTTGGTCACACTAGTGACCGGTGTTTCAACCTACACCCGGAGTTACGGAGTGGTAGGGCTGCTATGGCAAGTAGTAGAGGAGCTCCAGTTCATGGAGGACGAGGTGGTAGAGGTGGTGGTAGAGGATCTACACCTAGTAGGGGTGTAGTACCTGCCCTTACTTCCGACACAGCTATGGCTACTTGGATTGAGCAGTTGGAGCAGAGATTGCCTAGTATGGCTATTGCTCCAAGGAGATCAGATTTGGGTGCTGAGGCTTCCACCTCATATGTTGGTGATAGAGATGCTTTGGACTTCATGTGCAGAGCAGCACAGGTGGATGTATCTGCAGCAGTGACTAGGAGTGCAGTACGTGCTCCAAAGCCTAGAGGAGCATCAGTGGAGTTGGACCCACAGAGAGGAGAGGTTGGGGACAGGTCAGACTTCCCCAGTCTTTCACGCTATCTGAGGCATTACAGATGACATCCATGGTTCCTAAACGTCCCAGTGCAGGTGTGGTAGGTGGTGATGGAGTACCTGATGGAGCACCTGCTAGTCAGCCACCTGCTACTACACAGACTAAGTCTAGCATGATGTTGGGGGCGGCTCAGCTGATTATGCGGCATCCTTTATTTTCAGCCAGTGACATGTTTACATTGGGAGTTGACCCAGCCCCAGTATTCCGGTTGGCTGCCACATTGTGTGAGAGTAGGGATGGTGCAGTTCCTACTACTAGAGCAGAGGTGGTTGGTAGTGGAGCTGACTTGGTTGAGGAGCATGGGATCCGTTCAGCGACCAGTGGTTTATGGCAGGCAGCAGCGCTAGACTGGAGGAGTTGCCAGCTAGACCGGCCTTTGAGAGAGCGCGGTTTACACTTGGTGTTGTCCTATTGGATAACTAGAGGGGGATCTTTCATTTGGTGGGACCTTCAGGGAAGGTCTATACACCACAGATAGTCTTGTTAGACTCTGGTGCGCAGCCCTTTATGTTGGGGAAGGCTGTAGTTGTCGGTCTGGAGTTACGGAAGACCGATGTGGAGAGATGTCCATTTTAGATCCATACATCTCTTGGTGGTGGTTTGACACAGTACATCACACGTGGAGAGCTTGTTGTCCAGGTTCAGCCTGGTCATCCGACTGATAGCTCGGTGGTGAGAGCTCAAGCTATTGCGACGATAGCTGAGTCATATGATGTGCTAGTTGGGGGAGCAGTGTTATACCCTATGGGTTTCAGCATTGACTATTGGGAGGAGATAGCCTCTTATAGACCTGGTTGGCAGTCTGGTGAGGGACGGGTATGTCGCCTACCAGTACGCTTCAGTAGTGGCAGTCTTGGCTCACTACAGTCCGGGACCATGGTAGCATCAGTTTTGGCTTTCAGCGGTGCAGTTACTTGGCCTGGTGACTTGATGGAGGGGAATGCCCATGCAAAGGATACTCCAGTACCAGAGGAGATCACTCGGCTTTGGAGTACGAGTGGGATTGTTTCATCCTCCTTGGATGTTCCATTGTGGAGTTCAGAGGAGGCATTGCAGCAGCATGCAGATCAGTTGGTGTAGCAGGCTTGGAGTGGAGCCTTCGTACCATCAAGGGATGAGTGTGAGGATGAGCCTCCAAAGGCAATTGCTTTGACACCTCTGGATACCACACTCATTGCTTGGCAGTATCTAGTAGAGGGGATATGTCTATTGGAGTTGTTTGGTGGAATCAACACCGGACTAGCTGCGGTGTTACAAGCGGGTATACGAGTACAAAGGTACTTGTATGTTGAGAGAGATGAGACTACTAGGCGAGTCTCTCTACATCATGTGGCACACTTGGCTTATCGGTATCCGGGGTTATTACCGATGTCAGCAGTCAGAGGTTACCAGAAGGCCTTACCAGGAGACATTTCCTTACTGGGGACTCATGACCTAGAGAGACATGGGCCTATTTACTTGGTGATTTCTGGATGGCCATGTCAGGGACATACACATGCGGGCCGTGGTTTGGGTCTTAAGGATCCTTGTTTTGGTGTGTTTTGGGAGATGTTACGGATACTACGACATCTCCAGGTTCATCAGTCTGTTTCTCCAGCTTACCTTTTGGAGAACGTTCCTTTGATGGGTGATTCTCTCACTAGAGTGGTGGCGAGTACACATCAGGTCCATTCTTGGATGGGACCTACTGTATTGTTAGATGCAGCCAAAGTGGGATCACGGGCTCATCGTCTTTGTCTTTGGTGGACAAACCTCTTACCTAGAGAGGTTCTACAGCGTAGTTATGATGGGATTCAGCGACTAGACCACATTCTTGTTGATGATATCTTGGATGCTGGACGTCAGTCTCAAATAGTGGTAGTGGCTGATAGGTCACCTATGGCAATGGTGAACCTAGTTGGACAGCCTAGAGCTGCATTTCCCACACTCATGAGTTTCCCAGGCTCTCATGCTTTTTGAGAGGGAGGACCTGGACTTGTTTGGGACTCACAGTTACAGTAGTTGGTGGAGCCCAATGCTGATGAGAGAGAGCGGGCGATGGGTTTTTGCACCGGTATTATCGCTGTTCCAACAGTGTCAGAGGCATCTAGGCGTCAGGTGTTAGGTCAGGCTATGGACCTGAACTATTTGACCTGGATTGTGAGCCTTGGCTTGGCAGAGCAGCGTAGGATGCGCTTGATAGGCATCACCACTTGGACACTTGTGAGCCTTGTGCCTATCGAGACAATTCAGGCACATGCTGGGGGCGATGGACCGAGTGGACATGGTATTCTTGGGACACATCCAGTAGCTACTAGGGAGATTGGTCTACTTGGAGTCCATCCAAGTGAGCGTGGGCTACTTGGATTACACCCTTGGTCCATATGGGATGCAGCTAGAGGACGTGTGGAGCTTGCAGCCAGAGTGGAGTGAGTTTTTTGCACAGAGGTTAGGACCTCTAGTGGTCGGGAGCATGACACTATTGCTCCCAAGGGCCCAGTGTAGCAGCCAGTCAGTACGTCTTCCACTCCTACTATAGTTACAGAGGATACTTGGGAGCCAGATCTTGGACCCAAGCTTACTGGAGAGGAAAGACGGAGGGTTTGGAGGTTCTTGAGGAGTCACACGAGTTGTTTTGCCTTCAGTATGAAGGATTTGGGTGCTCTGAAGGGACCTGGTATACAAATTGAGCTGACTAGCAACACACCAGTTTTCCGACGTCCTTATCGATATAGTGATATGGAGAGGACATTGATTCAGAGCCAAAGTAGTGACCTTTTTGAGGCTTGTTTGGTGGAGATTTCACATGGAGAGTATGCATCAGCGACAGTGATGCCAGCCAAGAAGGATATGCATGGCAACTATACAGATAGGCGGATGTGTGGAGATTACCGTCCTATCAACCGACAAACCAGGGCTGATTGGTATGACATGCCTACATCGGAGGAGATTTTTGATGCAATTGGGCATGCAAAGGTCTTCAGTACTTTGGATCTTCAAGCGGGATGTCATCAGTTGCCAATCAAGGAGGAGGATAAGTCCAAGACAACATTTTGGGCTATTGATCCTCACGGCAAGGATGTGTTATATCAGTGGAGGTTCTTACCATTTGGGTTGAAGAACGCTCCCGCTGAGTTCCAAAGGGTCATGGATAGGATCCTAGCTGGATTGGATTTTGCTTGGTGCTATATTGATGACATTTTGGTTTATAGCACTATCGTGGAGGAGCATGAGAGATAGTTGTTGGAGGTGTTTGAGAGGTTGAGATCTCATGGACTCAAATTACATCCTGGGAAGTGTAGGTTCTTCCACGAGCAGGTTGAGTATTTAGGTCACACTATCTACCCCGGAGGACTTGGTGTCCAGCAGACCAAGGTGGAGGCTATTGCACGTATTCCTTGGCCTACGGATGTGAGCAGAGTGTGAGCATTCCTTGGGTTGGCGAACTTCTATCGCCGCTATGTTAGAGGATTTAGTGCCATTGCCAAGGCCTTGACAAAGCTGACCAAGCTTACACAGGAGTGGTGTTGGGGAGATGAGCAGGAGAGAGCTTTTGTAGAGCTCAAGGAGAGGTTGACATCTACTCCTATTTTGAGGAGACCAATCAGGGGACAACCATTTTAGGTTCACACTGATTGGAGTATGTTGGGGCTTGGAGCGGTGCTCACCCAGCATGATGATGAGGAGAAGGAGTTTGTGGTGGCCTATGCTAGTCGCTCCAACAATTCAGCAGAGGCGAAGTATAGTTCATATGAGGGAGAGTGCTTGGTAGCAGTTTGGGCAGTAGCACATTTCCGATGTTACCTATTTGGTAATCCCTTCACTCTCATCACTGATCATCAACCGCTGAAGTGGTTGATGGAGTCCGACAAGCTTTCAGGGAAGCTTGCACGATGGGCTCTGATTTTACAAGAGTATGATTTCACAGTTGTTCACAGACCTGGAGTGGTGAACCGTGATGCAGATGGGTTGAGTAGAAACCCATGTCCCAGCCAGCAGGATCAGACCAGAGCACGTTTGCATGGTGAGACAGATGAGGAGATGGTGCTAGGTTGGCATGCATCGGCTATTCTATGTATATTTGCAGAGACTTTGGTGGTATCTCTCTCAGCGCATACAGGAGGAGTTATTGAGGTCACAGATCTAGAGAGTGAAGATATTGGTACAGTTCAGCAAGATGTCTTAGTGATGGACTATCTTCGCACTGGTGTTGTGAGTGGCACAGTTGGGGCCAAGGAGAGAGACCATGTTCTTCAGCGAGCCAGATGGTTCAGATTGGAGGGTAGACACCTTTTGCGTGTATGGGAGGATGGTAGAGTGCGAGTAGTACCACTTCCATCACAAAGACCACAATTGGTCCGTCATGCTCATGAGGAGCTAGGACATTTTGGACTAAAGTGTACATATAGCTTACTTTAGAGTCATTATTGGTGGCGCAGTATGCAGACCAAGGTGCAGTAGTTTGTTGCCAGATGCGTGGTTTGTGACCGAGTTAGAGCATCATTCAATGCTCTTATGCCACAGTTACATCCATTACCTATCATGGGATTGGGTTACCGTTGGAGTTTGGACTTCGCCGGACCTTTACTGCTGACTGTGAGACATCATCGGTATGTTTTGGTGATGGTGGAGCACTTCTCCAAGTGGATTGAGTTGGTAGCACTTCTTGACAAGTCTAGTGAAGGGATAACTTACTCGTTCCTGGATCGAGTTCTTAGTCATTTTGGTGCACCAGCTGAGGTTTTGACTGATCAGGGTACAGAGTTCTTGGGAGAGTTTCAAGTCTTGTGTGACAAGACTTTGATTGATCATCGTACTACATCCCGAGATCACCCTGAGGCAGATGGCTTAGCAGAGAGAGTGGTTCAGACGGTGAAGAGAGGATTGCAAAAGTATGGTTTGTAGAGAGGCCACTTGGGAGATTGGGATCTCCAGTTACCTTGGTTGGCCATGGGCTATCGGTTCAGCCGGCAAGCCTCCTTAGCATCCTTCTCTCCATACTTTCTACTCTATGGACAAGATCCAGATTTACATGCAGCCATTTGTCGAGATGCTACTATAGTTTTGGACTTGGACGACCCCGATGTATGGATGAGCGCATGTTCTCAGCGGGCAGAGATCTTTTGAAGAGTGATGCCGATGGCCTTTGAGAACTTGGCAATTGCTCATCATAGAGATACTTTACGCTATGCTACCATTCGAGGAGGAGGTTATAGACCCTCGATCTGTCGATTTCATCCAGGTGACTATGTATATCTACAGCAGACAACACCGACGACACTTGATGTTTCTACAAGCCGCACTATCTTGAGAGTGCACGAGGTTTTGTCATTTGGAGCCCTTGTGTTAGAAGGACGTGATGGTGTTGTTTGGAAGGATCATGTGCACAATTGTGCGCCAGGCCACCTCCCAAACACTGATGGTACTATGGACCCAAGCTTGGCACTTGTACGTGCAGGCTTGAGGTTTATGTTATGTGGCTCTTCTGGTGGAGCTGCTATTATGTTAGTGTGTGATAGTTGTTCGAGAGGATGGCACATGGCATGTATGACTCCTCCCCTCATGGTGGTTCCTCAGGGATAGTGGTTATGTCCTAGATGTACTTGACCTATAGCTAGTTCATTCTTTATATGGTATAGATTGCAGACAGGCGACTAACAATGGGGCTCCATAGCACCCGGCCTCCTGATCTTTGCCCATCAGAGGGTATACCATATACTTAGAGTAGATGGCTATCTAGAGTTAGAGGGACCTAACCGCCAGCTAGGGGGGCGATTGTGGCACTTAAGAGTCTATGTATGACTTATGTGTGAGTTGTGCTTCTATAGTGTATGATGTTGACAGCGATGTATGTTGTGTAGCGATGTATATACGCACGATAGCTGTCATGCCATTTGTAGTTCCGCATCTAGTTGCTCGTACACTGGAGTTCCAGTGATAGTAGTTAGAGTTATTCTAGTAGTTTCTCAAGGACTACTTTCCGATAGTCTGATTTGGTGTTTGGGGTACTGACTTCACGGTGGGGCCCACCGTCACTTTGCACCGTTCGCACCGTTGAGTGTGCCGTCAGTGGGACCGTTAGGGTTCCAGTGCTAGCTCAAGTCCAGGGGGTATAGTTTTGAAGTGAGCTCCAGAGAGCTCACTTCTCTGATGTTGAGCCTTCGAGTTCTTGGCTATGGTGGACAGAGGCCGGCGAGCGTCACCTGGATTCTCTATGCTTGAGTGGGTGTAGCTTGACTGTAATCAATGGCCAGTTGTTGGCAGTTTATAGAGTGACAGATCAAGTACTGATCTGAGTTGAGTTGAGTTGAAAGTGTTAAGCAATTTGATTATTGTGGCACTTTAGAGTCTATGTATGACTTATGTGTGAGTTGTGCTTCTATAGTGTATGATGTTGACAGCGATGTATGTTGTGTAGCGATGTATATACGCACAACACCTTCTATTCCATGAGGACCGGATTTATGTTCCAGCCAAAGGTGATCTCTGACTTGTGTGGCTTCAAGAAGCCCATGATTTACCCATAACTGGTCACTTGGGTGTGGACAAGACCTTAGGTATCCTCCAACACCAATGGTGGTGGCCCAACATGACACGAGATATTTGAGAGTTTGTCCAATTGTGTGAGAAATGCCAACGTAACAAGGCCAACAACCAAAAGCCAAGTGGACTCCTTCAACCACTTCCCATTCTATCCACTCAATGGGAACATGTGAGCTTGGATCTCATCACATCCTTGCCCAGCACAAAGCAAGGATACACAAAAATTGTGGTGTTTGTGGATAAGCTTAGTAAGCAAATCCCCTTGGTACCAACCTTTGATACCATGGATGCTCCAACCTTAGTGCAAATCTACTTTGACAATATCTTCAAGCATCATGGGATGCCATGTGTACTCATTTCCGATCGTGATCCTTGATTCATCGAGAAGTTTTGGCAAGCACTCTTCCAAATACTCAGCACCAAGCTTGCTTTGTCCAAGGCCTATCATCCTCAAACTGATGGACAAACCAAAAATGCAAATCATACCTTGGAGGATATGCTTTGTGCCTCGTCAATGTCCACCGTATCAATTGGGATGAATATCTTGCAACTACAGAATTAGCCTACAATAATTCCAAATAGGCAAGCATTGGATTTTCTCTTTTCTTTCTCAATTTGCCAAGATCTGCTTGTTCCAAATTCTCTTCTTGCTCCTCCTCCATCTTAGGTCCCTCATACTTCAACCTTCTTGACCACCATATCTCAATCTCTCCAACAAACCAAATCTCACCTCCTTGTTGCTCAAAATCGTCAGAAACAATATGCAGACCACCATTGTCATGATCTCACCTTTGAAGTTGGTGACAAAGTCATGTTATCCTCTAGTAACCTACCCCTCCCACTTGATACCCAAGTTTATAAACTCACCCCTAATTGGATAGGACACTTTGATGTCACCCAAATCATCTCTCTTGTTGCTTATTACCTTGCTTTACCTTGTTATATGCACATCCACCTTGTCTTTCACATTTCCAAGTTGAAACCCTTTGTTCCTAACCCATCTTCTTTTCCTCTTGTATCCAACCTCCTCCTCCTCCCGTCTCTATCCATGATCATGAGGAGTACAAAGTTGATCTGTGAGCCGGCCTGTCTCTCACTCAGGATGAACCTCTGATGGCTATTATGGTAGCGCACCATGGACTAAGAAGGCAAGGAACCCCAACTCCATCATACTCCTCCAAGGCTAACACTCCAAGACTCAAGACATTGCTCACTAGAGAACTCAATGAGAGAGAGATAGTTGCAAATGAAAGGATGATGAGTACCTCCTCACCCCTTGTTTATATACTTGTGAAATAGTTATGTACCAAAGTTACTAATTACCGTTGTAACTCAAGCTACTAGACTAAAATTCAAGTAAAGTAAAAAAGTAGAAAGGAATATCCATTCACATGGGCATATTCCCCTAAGCATGTGGTCTTATCTTGACCCAACCACTAAAGCAAGGATTCCTTCACATGGGCTATCCTTGGACTAAAGAAGAATCCAAAACAAAAAGGCTTGCGGGCCCAAGAGTTCTCAACTCTTTCCCCAAAGCCAAACACCTAGGAATAATACCAAGTCAACGCACTAAAATCCAAAATAGTGGTGCTCATCTTTTCTACTTCCTCTAAAGTAAGGTCAACTCTATCTTAGCTATGACTAACTTTAGCTAACCATGACTAATATAGAACCATCCTTTATCTCTATAAATAATATCTCTTAAGTACTTGTAATACCAAGCTAAATATCACAATACCACACACATGCACAAATGGGTGTTACAGATCATATCCTTACACGTTGTCATATTCAATGAGGACGTCGACAACAGATGGAGTACAAGGTCCTTTGGAGAGGGTATCCCCTTCATGATACCACATGGGAACCTCTTTCTCACCTCCAAAATGCACAAATGGCCATCCAAGAGTTTGAAGCTTCAATGGCAATGAGGACGTCATCAACTAGTAGTAGTGGAATATGTAACAATATGGAGTTTAGCGATGTAGTTAGTAAAGCTAATGAAGTAGAGAATAAGCCAAATTAGCCTAAAATATTCTAGAAGTATCTAGGAAGCTTCTTGGGAAGCTTCTCGGCTAGCTTAACTTGCTCCCCAAGTAGGTAGTTTCTAGAAGGAAGCTTCTTGAGAAGCTTCCGGGTAAACTTGGCTTGCACTCTAAGAAAGTGGCTCAAGGAAGCTTCTTGAAAAGTTTCTTAAGAGCCTTGTATGCTGCCTATAAATACCAAATCCAAAGCTCATGCTAGGTATTCGGAGTTTTCCCACATTCAAGTGTCCCAATGTGAGTTTCATTCTCCTATTTCTCTCCTTGGTCTCGATCTTTTACACAAACACTTTCACTTTTGACACTTAGCAGCTCTAATTTTTGACACATGGATTCCCAAACTCCACCTTTAAGGCCTTGAGCAAAAATTTCATCTCTCTCTATACAAAAGGATGTAAATAGTCCCAAAATTGTCCTTAAGTAAGCACAAGTAAAATAATAAGATTTGGGTTCTCTATCACCAATGCAATGAACGTAACTCCAAAATGAACTACCATCCAAACCCAAAGGTGATCAAAATATGTACCTTGAAGCTTGATGAGAAAAGGATTCAAGAGAGGTAGATCGAGAGTGCAAAGCATTTCTTGATCAAAATTTTACTCCATTTTGCTAGCTCCTACATTCTATTACAACTTTGGAACTCATTCTTTGATGTTCTATTCCCACTCAAGACTCATAAGACTCAAAAGCACCCTATTATTTACCAAACTCAAAGCACATATATACATCAAATCCTTTGATGTAGAAAAGACTATATTCCAAATGTCCAATCCAAATGTCCAATCACTTGAATGTATGTGGATTGCTCATATGGCAATTGATCCACCATAAGATTGCATGCATTGTATGCAACATAAAGTGATGTATATACTATGACTATTTTGCTCACAATGCAAACCACAACATGACACTAAGAATAAGTAGCTCCAAGGACCCAAAAGCTCTAAATGCCTTTTTTAAGCTAAATATCATGAGAGAAGAAAGTGAAGCTTGCATTTCATGCATTAGTTAGGAATTGTTTTGGAAATTTGGCAATTAGCTCCATCAGGTATGATTTTGCTACACTCTTTGCAATTGGATATATTTCCACATGAACATACTTCTTGATCACCATTCCTAACTATAGCAAGGCTTCTAGACATGTAGAGATACCACCAAAGAGCTCAAGTAGTGTGAGCTCATCCTTGGGTGGTACCCACATGATTACTTGTAATATCATTAGCTAGTTATCTAGAGGTGGAAATTGGCTTGGTAATCTCTTAAGGATGTTATACATGATGGTCTAAATAGATTAGATAGAGATTTCACCAATGGAGGACTTTTGCTAATAGAGTAGAGTCCAAAAACACACCAAAAACCTTAGAGCCAATTTCAAAGGCCTACACAAATGAATTAGGTCTCCAAAAATGAAATCTTCCTCCCTTCCAAGGTGAAAAGGCTTGCCTTCACTCCTCCTATTGTCTTGTCAACTGCTCCTTTGAAGCATTAGAGTATTGAGGAATTAAACCTTATGTTTTTCTTGTGTTTCTTCTCTTGGGTACTCCTGTCCTGTACTCTTGGGAACATTACAATGATATTAGAGTAGGTGTTTTAATCCAAGTGAGTGGATCATCTCTCTTGGAAGAACATGGGCTATTGAGACTAAGTAAATTTGAGGGAGAAAAAGTAGTGCAATCAATAGATTGGGTATTTGGGAGAAAGGATGGGATGGATGCTCCTAGAGGATGATTTCTTGCACCTCACTTTCCTTTCTTGAATCCGCTACATATCAAGATTATGTACATCTAGTGCAAGCAAGTGAGAGTATATCTTGTTTACCATTTTGGAGCATTTATTGACATAGTAATGAATTTTCCAAACCTTGTGATTCTATCTATTGTGATATATGATAGAGAGTGGGATTTGATTATTTACATTCAATTATAATGCAATGTATCTAAATATACCAAATCTTTTCTCTTTCAACATTCAATTAGAAATCCATTATGTAGTTAAACCAAAAATAATATTTATGGATTTTGTAGTCTACAATTTTGTGAGGAATATTCTTAATGAGTGATAGCACTCAATGGTAGTCCCAATTTTCAATGCTTCCTGCCAAGTGATCATATTAATCCTCTATTGAAGTATAAATTATCAATTGAATGTCTATAGTGTATAAAAATCATGGATCTATAGTTGTAAGATCCGATATAAGGAATCTAGGGGATGTTGAATGAGTTCCAAGAGATTGAGATAACAATGGAGGCATTAAAAAATCAAGTATGTACCTTTAGAAATGATCATGTACTGTAAGAAATATAATCATCCCAAAACCCAATAATAGCGGTTGAAGTACTTGTAGAGTCACCCATGATGATGACATTGATCTCGATCAATAATGAAGTCACATTATCATTGTAGATGAAGAAGATATGCAACATCAAGCCTTACAAAGGACAATGTTCCATGAGAGTATTGGAAATTAGATCTCAAGAATGAATCAATATTTTCAATTATTCACAATTAAGATCACTAATCATTCTATAGGTATGTTTGCATATGGGTACTTGACCAATAAATCCCTTACATGGTATGATATTTGGAAACAATCCATGTTGGTGGAAGGAAGAGAGATCACTTGGACAATGATGCAAGAAAGGTTGTTGAAGAATTTTGAATATGTGGATTTGACACAAATGACTTGAACTCAACTATGGGGGTTGAAACAAAAGGATATCATACAAGAATACATGGAGACATTTCTTGATCTATAGGTTGTGATAACCGATATGAACCCAATAGAATGTTGTGATAATTTCAAATGGATTTTAAAAATCAAATTTTCTAAGAAGTAATGGTACAAAATCCTTGCACCATTTTTGAAGCCATTGCATGTGCTCAAAGAATAGCAAGAGCACTTGGAAGAGGTGAAGGAGTAGTCACAACACAACATTATTTTGCTAAAATATCATACTTTGGTGGACAAATTTTTATAGAATTGTGCAACATTTGTTTTTGAGACCAAAGAGCACAATCTCTCCAAGGAGAATGGAGACATATCAAAGAAAGGAGAGATGAAGTCCCACAAGGAAAAGAGGTTCAAGCAAAAAAATAATGTTCTTATAATTATAGCAGATTTGTGCACATAACCATCAATTATCATGCATGCTTTCCTATGGACCTTGGTCCTTATACAAGCAACCTTTGAACAACTTGGAGAGATGAATCAAAGAGAAGGATGTTGAAATCACATTAGAAATGAAGATTACCAATAAATGTACCTTGTAACCTTACTAGCTCAATGGAGAGGAGCAAGGGGAGGAAGAGGACAAGTATACAAAGAGTGATAAAGAGACATGCACAACAATTATTGTAAATGGAGTCTTAAAAAGCAATCATATGAGAGTATTGATAGATCTTATAGCATTAGAGAATTTCTTGTCTTGCTCCATTGAAATAAGGTTGGAAATGGAACTAGAGAAGGAAGAAGTAGAGTAATCTCATGGTCAAACAAAGACAGTCGTTACCTAAAAAGGTAGCACTCTTTGTAGGAGAGTATCACAAAGAAATTGAGTGGCAAGTGATATGATTAGCTCATTATGATGTAATCTTAACATTCTGTGGATGAGGCATTACAACCCCATGGTAGATTGGAGAAGGAAAATAGTGAGAACTAGCCAATAAAAGATAGTGAAAGATCCAAAAGGCAAGAATTACCTCTTTATGTCATAAGGACAACAACTATTGATAAAATGAAAAGATATGTCATTAGTCTAATAAGAGAATTCTAGAGTACATAACTCAATGGAAAATTCATAAGAATTTGAAGGATGTGATTGATGAGTTTTAAGATGTCTTTCTTGATGATTTATTCTCAAGATTACCACCAAAAAGGAGAGTAGATTATAAAATCAAGATACTACGTGGGAAGACACCACCCTATAAGGCCCCATATCAACTATCACCTCATGAGTTGGAGTGTAAGGCTCAAATTGAGATATGTTACAAAAGGTTTATCCAACCTAGCATATCACTATATAGGGCTCTTGTCCTGTTTGTGAAGAAGAAGGACGGTAAGATGCAAATATGCACTAACTATTGAGGCCTAAATCAATGTGAAGAACAAATGCCTATAACCTGAAATGGATGACTTATTTGATCAACTCATTGGGGAAAAATGCTTCACCAAACTTGATCTATGGAGTGATTACAACCAAATCAAGATCGTGGAGAAAAACATACACAAATTGCCTTTCAAGCAAGGTTTGGTCATTGTATATACTTAGTGATACCATTTGGCCTCACCAATGTACCAACCACTTTCATAAGTTTGATGAGTGATATATTCTTTCCAGACTTGGATAAGTCTATTATCATTTTCCTAGATGACATCTATATCTGCAATAGGATAATGAAAAAGCACAAACAAAATCTTGAGAAGTCTTGAAGATTCTATGATAGAACCAACTGAATGCCAAAGTCTCAAAGTGCAAGTTTGGCAAGTCTAAATTAGATTAATTAGGGCATAGAGTATATGAAAAAAGTATCCAAGTTTCAATAGATAAAAGAGATGTCATTTAAGAATGAGGTGCTCTAGTAGATAAGACTCAACTCAAAGTTTATTGGGATTGATTGAGTTCTATTGTTGATTTGTCAAGGACTTCTCCAAGGTTACATAATCCCTAAGAACATTACTTGGCAAGGGAAAGAATTGGATGTGAGGAACCACACAAGAATTGGCCTTTTAGGAATTGAAAGATGCATTACTACATGCACTAATCTTGAAATAGTATGACCCACACATCAAATCAAGTTGGCTACAAATGCATCAAGCATTATGATAAGAACAATCTTACAAAAAGAATGGAATAAAGGATGACATCCAATTGCATATTTTTCTCAAAAGCTATTACCAATGGAGCATAACTATCACACCACCAAACAAAAAGAGTTGGTTATTATCCTTGTGACCAAGCACTAAAAGCACTATCTTGGCAAGAAGGCATTTGTAGTGGAGATAGATCACAAACCACTAGTCTATCTTGAGACATAAAAAGACTTATCCTATAGATAGATTTAATGGGCAAAGTGGAGACAATGGTTCAACATGATGATCACATATATGGAGCATAAAAAGCAATTTGTAGATGTATTCACCCAGATGCCTTTGGTGAAAATTTTGGTTGTAAAGGTCAAGATGAACCTAGATTTTTGGCCAAAGATTCTTATTATTACAAAGACCAACCCATAGATTGTAGGAGCTCAATCACCCAAAGGTGTAACCAATACCCAAAGCCTCACATTGTGTGATGGCAAGTTATGATCCAAATGTTCCAAACCTAAGAACTACCATTCTAGCAAAATGTCATGATCTTGCCATTAGAAGTCATGTTAGAGTGGACAAGACCTTAGATGCAATCAAATTCCATTTCTATTGGGCCAAGATGAGCAATAATATGATGGAGTATGTTCAAAACTATCCACTCTATCAACAAAATAAAGACTCTAATCAAGCTCCATAGGTCTCTTTCAACTCCTTCTTACTACTACACAACATTGGGAGCATGTTAGCATGGATTTGGTTTGTGAATTGCCCATGACCACCATACATTTTGACTCCATTGTAGTCTTTGAGGATTAATCTAGCAAAATGATTCATGTATATCCTATGACCAAGGACGTGATTGCACCACGATTAGCTAAATGGTACTCAGTTGTGGTCTTTTCTCACCATGGATAGTCTCAAAGTGCTCATCGTTGATTGGGGCACTCAATTCAGTAGTTTGTTTTGTAGATGTCTCTGGCATCTTCAAAAATAAACTTACCATACCCATGGCCTACCATTCACATACCAATGGATAAAAAAAATGGGTCAATTGCACTATTAAGGACATGCTCCAAGACTCCATGTTAGAGGAGCAAGAAATGTATGACTCATTACTTCCACTGGTGGAATTCACCTACAACAATTTAGTGAATGCATCTACACAAGTCACACTATTCTTCCTCATGTATGGAGAACACCTTTGAGCTTGGTAAAGATCTATCTAGTGGTTACAAAAGTCAATGTTGTCAACACTTTTGTTTCTAGAATCCAATATTGTATAGAGACTATCAAGAACATGTTGTATATAGCCCAAAATTGGTAGAAAAAATATGCAAATGCACATTGCAAGCAAATTCAATGTCAAGAATCAAGTGTGGTTGTCCATAACCAATCTTACATTAATTGGCCCTTGTAAGCTTATACCTTGTTTTATTTGCCCTTTTCTCATCATCCATCAAATTGGAGTCATGGCTTATCACCTTGAGCTACTACTATACATGAAAATCCATCTAGTATTTTGTGTTTCCATGCTTTTCTATCCACCCCAACCTCCTCACTATCCATCCATACATGAAGCTCAACCTTGTCTAGCACTCATTAATGGCACAAAGGATATGAAATCAAACTCAATATTTAGAAATGCATCCTTTATACCCACCATCTCCGTGTGGAATATCTCATACATTGGAAATTGTACCCATTTTATGTGGCAACATGGGATCCCACAAATAACTTGACCAATGCATTTGCATTAGTGCAATCTTTTGAGCAATAGCTTTGCAACAAGGACATTGCATCTTAAATGGACGGAGGTTTGTAATACCATTAGTTAGACAAATTATCTAAAGTTAGAAATTGGCTTGATAATATTTTAAGGGATATTATACATGATGGTCTAAGTAGATCAGATAGAAGTGTCATCAAATAAGTACTTCCACTAATAGGGCAGAGGCCAAAATCACACTAAAAAATTCATAGCCAATTTGGGAAGTCAAAACAAATGAATTAGGCTTTGAAAAATGGAATCTTTTTTCCCAAAGGAAGAAGAATGCCTTCTTCTCTCACCCTTGCTTCACTTTGTCCCATTAAGATCTTTCTAAGATCTTTTTAATGCTACCACTTCCATATCATTTTGAGATTTCTATATGAATATTTCTAATAGATTCTATATGGTAAAACCTATTTGACCAACCAAATGGGATCCAAGCTTACATATCACCAACCCATGGATCCAATCTTAAGTTATAGCTTGTAGACATGTCACCTATCCATGTATCTAATCTAAGGATTTAGCTCCCTTGGAAGGTATCTTCTCCACTATATAATAAAGTCAAGTTCTCCTTTGGTGTATGAGAGTATTGAGGAATTAAACCTTATGTTTCTTCTCTTATGTTTCTCTTGGAGTTTCTCCTATCTTAGAAACATTATATTACATTGCTAAACAGTGGCTGAATTGGCTCACCATTGCTCTCTATTACTTCAAACTTGTGCATGGTTATGAATGAGGGCTCATTGGCTGCTTTGAGCCTTTATAGAACCTTTGGTCCATGGAAAAATTATTGGAAGTAGCTCATAAGTTTTTAGTTGCTCATACATTGGTAATCTTCACTTCATCTTCTTCTATCCATTCTTGATATAAGAGATGGTGTGAACCTCCTTGATCATATAGTGGTGAGCCATAATATTGTGGTCTCTATGTAAATGAAGAGGGATATAGCCCAAGTGTTGTCCATGATTTTTCTCTAGTATACGTGTTCATACCAATTTTCAATGGTGAAGACAATATCTCTTGCCCAATCAACACATCATAGCTGGTGGTAGTGATGACTAAGCATTTGATCTGAAGTGTGAGCTCCTAATTTTTACAGTCATTGAAGGAGAAGGAAATCAGATCAGAGCTTTCTCCTAGTACTTCCTCCACACTACAACTTGTGGTACAAATTTGCAAATAGATTATTGCAGTTTAGAGTTTAGTTCATCTTCTTAGAAAATTCCACTCCAACTATCACTTTTTGTGCCATTGTGTCCAAGTGTGAAACCCACCTTAATTGCTAATTGAGTGTTGTCAACAATAGCAACTCCAATGGTGATGAATTGCTCTCATTAGGTACCATCTTAGACAATGAGTGAGAAACCTAATACAGGGAATGGCTATCCGCAAAACCTTTGCTAAGTAGCATATCCACAATTGAAGTAGTCTTAGATTTCCTTTGATGTGCAAATATAGGTTCCAAGATAGTGATGATGTCTAGTGTAGCCATGCTAGAACTAGTGACTAAGTTGCAAATGCCATCCACAATGTATGAACTAGTGGGATATCTCTTTAGCATGTGAATTGGGACCTATATAACATGATAGAGGGCTTGATTTAGTATCCAAGGTGTACTCTAGCACTGCAATAACCTCCTTGGTGCTTGGCTTCAAATCTTGCAAACTAAGTAGCGGTGTAGTGAGGATCTTGTGTACCATTCAATGAGCTAAAATTTGGTATTCATTAAGCTAAGAAGAGGGACCTCATGATTGCATCCTCTTGATGTACATAAACTCTAGTAAAATTAGAATTTGATTTATGAACAACTTGTGGTGAATAAGATATACTTCTTCTATCCTTGCCAATATGTTGCATTCCTCTTCCAAAGGAAGAAACCAAAGTGATTAAGGCATCATTGTCTTGGCTCCTCTAGTTCTAGTCACATAGCTTGAACCTAATGCAAGACCATCAGTTTGAACCACTTTCCTAGTGGTATGATGGGCAAAACTCCTAAAACTCCCAGTATGATCATAAAAATTTGATGATCATAAACTCAAAGTATGATGGGCAAAAAGAAGAGGAAAATTCTAGTTGTTGATCCATGAAGTTCTAGTTGTTGGGGAGAACACATTCTCCTACCATAGCATCACATGGGGGCCGTAAAACAACCTTGGAAGACATGCACTTGAAGTTGAAGTAGTTACATGTTGAGCATGCTCAACTAGTTAGGTGGATTTCCCTTCAAACTTGCAAGTTGGGCTCTCAATGACTCTACCTTGCTTTGTAGAGTTTGCAACTAAGTATCTTAGGTCTAAATTATCTCCTTCTTTGCATTTTGATGCTCCTTCTTCTTTGAATTCTTGCTTGAATACCCTTGGATGGAGTATTAGTAATTGAAAATTGAGGTGATTTAGCCTTGAAAGTAGGGATAGTGGTAGTAGTGGGTTGGTTTGGTTTACTTAATTGCTTTCTTTCAAGAAACTTAGCAAAAGGAGTAGTCTCTAAATGCCCGCTGTCGTGTTGTGGTTTGCATAGGCCATAACAAAGTGACTTATCATAGTTTATCTCTACATTAGGGGGGTAGATTGTATGCTAGATCTGATGGATGAGATGTTGCCATGTGAGCCATCTATGTACATGTATGTGATGGCCATATGGATTACAATCTTATCATGTTTGAGGGCTTTGATGAATAAAGATGAGGGCGAGTGGAGAGATGGGTGTGTTTTAGTTTGGAGAGTCTTGGGGAGAGAAGGACGTTGGGAGTGAGAGTTGTAGCAGAGAGCAAGTGTTAGAGCATTGGAGGAAGCATTCGAGCATGAGATGTCCTATGCTCCAGATCTGCCTCTCCCAAATCCTTTTCTCATCAGGTTTCAGATTTTACACCGTGACAACTTATGGGATTGGTTGGTAGCACGTTTGGGGTGGTGTTTGTGGAGTTGGTGATGGGAAATCCGGATCCTATTGTCCTTTTGGTGCTTACTTCTAAAAATAATTGGGACTTGACAATATATATCCTTCTATAGTTGGGGAATGCCTAAATTTTTGCTCATAAGCTTCAAGGAGGACTTGTGCGGTCCATTTGTCAAAAAGTAAAAAGACTAAAGGGCAAATGTGCAAGAACTTAGATCCCAAGAGAGAAGTCTGGAGTTTTTCAACCATCATGGGAGCTCGAGGATGATATTTGGGGAACAAAAGAGATAGCTGGAAAAAAGAAAATGACAAGCTACAATTTGGAGACAAAAATCACACAATTTGAGCTAACTATGAGTGGGATCAATTGAGTCAAGGGGGGTTTAATTCATATCCATGAGCACAAAGTAGTCAATTGAAGGAGCTTCTTGAGACATTTTTACTATTTGTCAATGGGATTGGAGAGTAGACAAAATGCTTATAGTATTGAGAGCAATAAATTCTAGTTTTGGGTCAATCTCAAATCAAATCCAATTGATTGAAGTTGAAGCTTATGGGATGTAAGGTGTTGGAGAAGAGCTAATGATCAGGTTTGGAGTTTTGGTCACTTTCCAAGCTATGGGTCGAATTTCCTTATGAAAATTTCCAGAATTGTTGTTGGTTAGGTTTTGCACCCTAAAAATTTTTAGCTCTCCGCAGGCCCGTAGTGCATAAAAGGCTTTCTGATTTTGTGGCCCTCTGGTCTTACATCCAAAGGGCCACCCCTTATCGTGAAGTAGCGGCTTTTGCTCAATTTGGTTCAGACCTTGATGCTGCGACTCAGTATTTATTAAATCGTGGGGCTGTGTGAAGGTTTTATGTGAATTATTCAAATCAAGAATTCAGGATCTTGTATCAAGTATACCTGGGTCTGTAGAGCTCACAAGTTAGCACACCTCAGGAATTGATCCATATCTAGGGATTGGGGTTGGATGAGGCTATCAAAACTTTATAGAGTGTTAAACAAGATCCCGACCAACTACTGTGGAAATTTTCGTTGGCTTTGAACTCATAGAGATTAGGATCTGATGCAACAAATTTTGCTGAAAAGACTGTCATAAACTCTGAGAAGCATTTCTTTCTTCAATCCTAATTGAGTGTCAATTCTCTCACTTTATGACTATGATTGAGAGTGAAGATTTATAGAGTGGTTTTTGAGGATCAATTTTACATCTGGTTTAGAAATCAGGGGAAATTTGGCAAAAACCAGGGGCAAAAACCCTAAAATAGGGATTTCAAAATTAGGGTGAAAGTTGTGAAACATTTGGCCAACTTTGGGAGCTTGTCAAGGGAGTTGTAGTGATCTGATTGAGGCCTATTTTATCTCACTGGAAAGCTTATCTCACAGGCTTTCTATTGCATTTGAGAACTCTTGAATCCAAGTTACACAAAAAATTAATGGCAATATGAGCTGCATAGAGTTTTCCCCATCAAGAATACATAGGAATTCTCCACTTGGAGTAGAAATTGTTGAGATCTGAAGTTCAGATTGGAGGAGGCCTGGAGTACAAGTTTAAATGAGCTTGATTACATAGCAAGAAGGCTCTAAAGCTCTTTTCCAACAAAGAGCACAGAGAGTTGTTGTCGTATTCTTGTGATTGGATCCTCTTTGTGCTTGTTTGTCTATTTGTACGCCCAGTAGGTTTGGATTGGTGTGCGGGCATTGCGCTTAGGTTATTTCCTTCTAGGAGTGTTGTGTATTTCTCCTTGGTAATGCTTGAAGTGATGACAGAGAGACCTGGAGTGCATGTTTTGATGACAGGTTAGGTTGCACGTCACTACTCTTCCCAATATCAAAAATACTAGTTATGAGAGAGAGGAGGGTTCCGGCGGTTAGGTAACACTTGTGTTCAGACGAGTAGTTACAAGTCTACCTACATCCTCTGAACTGTAGTCTCCATAGCTAGGCACCTTGTGTATTCCAAGAGAGAGAAAAGAAAAGTACGACACCGCCCTTACCACAATAACAAAAAAGAGATTTGTAGAAGGGATGTCATACTCATTAGCCTTGTGATTAGGGTGAACATAATAGTTACAAGAAGGAGAATTAGATGCAACAAAATGCACTTGTTTGCCTCTTCAAGATGAATGAATAGACTTGGTTGGTGTTTTTGGTTGGAGCTAAGGTCTTGCTCAAGATGTAAGCTTCAAAGTTCTGGCTTCATAATGAGCATGAGCTAACTCCAACTTCTTTAAGATGTTGTACAAATCCAACAAGGTATAAGAGTCACCAAACTCAAAGAAAACTAATTGCAAAACTTGCAAATGAAGCATTGGGTTACCCTTCAATGCACAAAGAGCATGGTGAGTAGCCTTTAGGTATGTGATGCTCTAAGTGTTGTCTTTTAGCTTGAGAAGCCATAGGTAGATCACCTTCAAAGTCTCCTCCTTTTATAGTAAACTATACAATGTTTTTAGAACTCTTAATTTGGAACTTTGGCTCCAAAATCTGGAAAAATTTACCCATTTGGTTAGCATTAGTGGGTTCATTGATAGTAGGAGGTATGTTAGATATAGCATGTTCTTATGGAGTAAGAGCTATTGAATTTGAGACCGGAACTAGATTATTTTCCACTACATTATGCAATTGAATGGCAATTTGCAAAGTTTCTTGAGAGGTGGTAGTAATAGCAATACATAGGCTAGATTATGGACCAACGTGGTACCTACAATCTAAGGAGAATATTTATCATAATCATCCAAGGCTTTGTAGTGCACATATTGAGCCAATTATTGAATATTAATGCTTGAGTGAAGTT
Source organism: Lunularia cruciata (assembly GCA_948567375.1). Classification (NCBI taxonomy): domain Eukaryota; kingdom Viridiplantae; phylum Streptophyta; class Marchantiopsida; order Lunulariales; family Lunulariaceae; genus Lunularia; species Lunularia cruciata. The sequence continues at coordinate 53,421,453 of OX419755.1, read as the reverse complement.
TGCACCATACTTCAAATTGAATTCAACAACCACTATTGAGAATGTAGCCTTAAATTCCCTCAAAGATATAGTACATGGCTTCCCACTAAACTTCTCAATCCTTTCATATGAACTATTGACCTCCATATCATATGTTGGTGGTGGTGGAGTAGTTTGAAAGAAAGATGAGGTGAAAGGCAATAATACCCTATGAGCTGAAGTGAGAGTACTCCACATACTTGCTCCTCTTCAAAGGCTTTAGTTACTCTTGAACTTGAAAATCTAACCTAGAATGTGAAACTAAAATCTTGGTATCATGGTATTAGGAGATATTGGAGAAGCTACCAGTTGTGGTCATTGCCAAAATAATCTTGAGTCTAACAAGATTGGGATGAATGGTTGGGAATCACTTCTCACTTGCATATGAGCTGGTAGTTCAAGAATGTTGCTAGTGCTACCCTCATCAAAGGACATGTTGTGCTCCTAACATATTCAACAATATGATGACAACAAAATCTCACAACAACATATAAGTAAAGGTGAAATGCAAAAGAAATCTGAGTAGCCAAGCCTTCTACGATGCATAGATTGAAACCTAAACAAAACCTAATGAAACTTACATATATGGAAAGTAAACATCCATGGCTTTTCAACAAATCCAATAGCAAAATTTGTGTTTATTACTTTGGTAGATAGGATTTTCAAAGTTTAACTAAAACATCTTGCTCTAAAACTAAGCCTCGTAGCATAGAATTGCCTTTCTAGAAAATAAATTCTATGTAAAAGCTTTGAGATTTATGTACTCTTCTAATCATTTCACTTTGACATGTGATACAAGATTTCTTTGGATTGAATAACAAGGAGGAGCATTCTAGACCCTATAGTATGCAAAAGCAAGCTTTTGGTTCACAACTACCAAGTATGACTATCCATAAACAATATTACAATGAAAATCAAGACAAGAGAGGTTGATTCTTCTTCTTTTTTGTCAAATTTGATATGCAGCTTTTTCCTCTATCATTGGAGCCTCAAGATCAAATCTCCTCCTTTTGATGGAAAATTTGGGGCAGCAATGTAAAGGAAGAGCTCATTGTATCCTTGAAGAACATGATACAACTCCACTTGTTTGGTCTTAAATGTCAAAGAGTCACTAATTGGTTGACTAAATTTTCTTCTCTTTCTTTAACATGCTTGCTCTACCACTTTGTTGAGCTTTAGAGTGTTTGGCCTTCTTGTTGGAATATGTGTCATAGTATGCTAAAAGTCTCACTTAGCATTCTCTTATTATGGATTCAATATGAGACTGGTTGAAATTTAAGTCCTATTAAGCTATTTGCTTGCCACTACTTCAATCTTATTCAGCAAAGTTTTGTGACTAAAAGTGGACTTGTATCAGCTTTTTTCATAAGGGCTAAAGAATTTACATCTATTCATTGGAATTTAGGAGCTTAGTTCAAAAGATTAGAGCCCAAAGAAAGGGAGCAAGGAGTACCATCCATCCCCATACTCACAAGAGGAATTGAGCAACTTGATTTACATTAGTGTAGTTGTCTTGATATATCAAACACCCTTAAATCATGCTTTGTTCCTACTACTAGAGATGTGCACTTATCAAAGGTATTTTGATAAAAGAACCTACAAATATATCATACAAAAACATTACACTATAATGGGCATAACTTGCCTAGATGACACTCATTTTGGAAGCCATAAACCATATATTGACCTTGGAAGTATAACACACAAGTGAGATACATACCCAATATGCAATGAGTGTTATGTCCTTCAACATGATAAGAGTTGTATGAAAGCTATGCCACTCATTTGATAGTTATGATGCATACTTGACCCTAGCAAAGTAGGCAATATCCATAGTATTATATGTATCAAAATTACATTAGTATACATTTATGGTGGGTATGTTTAGGCCAAATAAATAACTAACCCATTCTCTAAATGAGCATCTATGACACCTTTGTTCAAAGATGAAAGAGCTACAAAAATCATCTGCACTTAGAGAGGAGCCTAGTATACTCATATCTCATATTGGAAACAAAAATCCTAATAGAAATTTTAGAAAGCAAGGATTTCTTGTGTACTCTAAACTTGGTACTTAAAAGTTTGGACTTGTAGACCCAAGCTCTCTAAGCAAAGTATAAAGTTAGAGAAAAAACTCTAATTACATCTTCCAAAGGCATAAGATATGGGTATCATGCGAAAGTGAGTGGAAGAGATGTGATAGGAAACCTATGATAACCTTATCAATTAGTGGAATGAGCTATGATAAAGAGAAGCTTACCCAAAGAATCTCCCTATCAAGTATTATAAGCAAATACAAAGTATTTGCTTATAAAACCTCTTATAGTAATAATTAAAACCTCTTATAACCTCTTATGTTAAACGTCTATTAATTAATTAAACCTCTTAAAAAACCACTTATAGTATAATAATTACACACAAGTAACCATCTAATCAAGAGAAGGTCCAAGGATATTCTAATGTTGGTAATACATATTTTAGAACCTCACATAGAGCTGCAACAAATTGATATGGAGATAAATGTATAAAAAAAGATAGTTAGAACTATAAAAAAATAGCAAATAAGACTAGATATAAGAAAACATCTCTAGTAGCAAGAGAGTGAAATACTAAGGTCCAGCATTAAAGAGATGAGACATGCAAAAAATGTACAACTTTAGGTGGCATAAGACCAAAAAACAAACAAGAGAGTGAAACTTGAATGTAGGATATCTAGCATGCAACAATCACATAGGTGCTAAAAATGCAACCTTATGGCACACATGTAGAGAACATGTAAAATATAGTTACATATGAGCAAAGAAGGACTCCATACTTATAACTACTCACTTAGGTGGAAGTCAATGAGTAAGAAGAGAGTTCATAAGGAGATAAAGACTCTATAATACAATCAAAGTAGTAATAAAAAGGGAGCTGGTCTAGAGTGCAAGAATTTCATATTTATACTTGCTTGCTTGGCCTAATACCAAGAAGAAAGAAAGATAATACCTTGAACATAAGGTATGTAGCTAAGAAGACTTAAGAAGAACTATTATTATTTGCTAGGTCTTTATGGTATATTCATATTACAAGGATGACCAATCTACTTGCAAAACTTATGAATCCTAGAGGTAATCTCTCGATGTGTTACTATAGGTTGGTAGGTGTAGGGTCTACTATAGAAAGAGTGTCAATAATTTCAAAAAGGAAACATCTCTCCAATGCATCCAAAACAACTTGTAGTATACAAATCATAAAGTCTACCGAGTGGTATAAGGGTATAAAGATCATAGTGTACATATGTAATCTAGGTAAGCTAGGAAAGAAAGCTTGAATATTGTCAAGAGCATTTTGTATAAGTAAGAGCTAGATAGGGCCTCAATAGAAAGTGCTACTATACACCAAAAATTTAAAGAGTGAGTGAAGACATGGAATTTGCCTTCATTATAAGCATTTGTATCTCCCTCTACTATGCTAAACCTACACCTATCTAAAGCTAATTTGGAAAAACCTATACCCCTTCAAGGATGATTTAAACAATATTGTGTGCCAATAATGGTAGATATATAGATATACTATAGCAACAAGTGGTGGTGGAGTATGATCTTAAGGGAATGGTAATTCAATAGTGTTATGGCTAGATGGAAGAACCGTACTAAAGAGTTCCTACAATGTAGTATCAAGAAGTATAGGACTTTACATAGAAGTATACTAAGTATAATACCATTTTCTTACCCTTTGCTCTTACAAAGGGTATAAAGATAGGATAAAGCAAACTTCATTTACATGAACCTAAGCAACTATGGGTGTGGAATAGAAACGCTATCAATGAGACCAAGTAAGAGATTGCACATAAGGAATGTGAGGCATTAGATGAAGAGTAATGCTTATAATGATCTCTTAAGTCCATGTGGCAAAGAACAAAGAGGAGGTTTCTTAGGTAATCAATCTCAAGTAAGACATTGCATATAAGGAGTTTGAGGTACTAGATAAAGAGTATTTCTTATAACGGTCTCTTAAATTCTTGGCCACATGAAGTTCATGTAGCAAAGAATAAAGAAGAGGTTTCTTATGAAATAAATATCACTCCATATGAGCAGAGTCTAAACCTAATAGTAACATATAAGGAGAAATTATATCTAGATAGTAGATAAGAAATTGTATATATAAATGCCATAAGAACAGAAAAATTAAACAGAAAAATCAAATAAAGAAGATGGTAAAAATAGAAACAAAGGAAAAAACATGAGAATATTGAGAAGACTGCCTATCTATGGCTAATCTACTAGATCCTTGTCTACAAGAAGCACAACTTTAATCTTGGCTTCTATCATGATCCCAATCTGAACTATGTTATTGCACACTAAGCCACCATAGTTCACTATAGCTTGCTCACTTTAGCTCAAAATCCTTAAGCCAATGTTATGCGCCCTATTATCAATATATGATAATACTTCTAGTATTGGAAAGGTTACCTTGTATCTTAAACAAAGTGTTTTAACAAACCATAAGTAATTCAGATCACCTAAAGTCCTTTTTGTTCTTTCTTTTATACTTCAAAGCATTTAGAATTCTAATGTACCAAAATTATATCAACATAGACCCTTGTTTTGGATCCTATTATATTTGATTATATAGCACATTTAGATCAAATTGCTGTCTCTTCAACCGGCAAAGTACTTTTTCTTTAGATTTATATAAAAAAGCCCAAATTTGTTATTATATTATAATATCAATACATATGATATTACATACTTGATGGGTCCATATTTGAAATTTTTTGTGAGTCTATTTAAGCTCTACTATAGCTTAGGCTCCATAGTTACAACTTGTTATTGGACTCCATTTGATCTATAGATTTTCCTCATTATAGTTGAATGTTAAAATCAAATCTCCAATAGCTATTAACAAAAAATCTAAAATATTTAAAGGAATAACTCACTCAAAATGATTCATCCTTTGTCAATGTATTCACAAAAGCATTTAGAAATAAGAGCAAGAAGCTATTATCAATGATTTCTTTCGGAAGAAATTTAGGTTGCATGAAATTTACACACAAAGGAATAATACAATACCCTATAGAGAATCTAGTCTAACTTTGTGCTTCTCCACAAGACTTTGTAGAGGACATAATCTAGTTCTTGAATGCTCATTATTGGTGCATTAGGTGATCATGCTGTCTAATTTTTAATCATGATATACTTATAATGGTAATCTATTAAAGATTTTTTATCCCCTTGTCTTATTCCTCCTAAGTCACAATTTTTCACACATGATTGTCACAATACCTGATTTTGAGTCCTACATAAGCTATAATACCCATAATAGCTCCTTCAATTTACTCTTTGAGTCTAATCTAGTTAAATATAACAAAATAAAAAGTTCATCTCAAGATTGGAAGGATAATTGTGAGATCAAAGAAAATGAAATATGATTTTTGAAATAGAATATGATTTGCATTGATATTATTATGACATATTATTGTATATTCTTGCATATTTGAGGGTGAACTAGAGAATTGAATGTGAATTGAATATCAACTATGATTAAGAGAGGGAGCTAAAGATCAACTATTGTTGAGCAGTTGCATTGTGTAGATAGAGGAAGTTAGGAGAAATTTTTTAAGCCTTCTATATGGAAAATAGATAAGTTCACTTACTATAAACTTTTGATTCTAAGCTAAAAGGACTTACATTTTTAGAAGTATTAGTTTTCTTGATCTATAATTTATTTACAAGCTTAAGCAAGTTTTAAAGTCTTATTTTGCAAGCTAAAATGAAAATAAGCCCATGCTTGAGTTCATAAGCCACATTTTTCTTGCCTTGTACCTACATATTGAAGAGCAATATTCATCATCTAGAGGTGTTCTAGTAGTTTGATGAACACAAAGCAATTATTAAGGAAGACTTGAGCTAACAAACCAATTCTCCTAGGTTGTTTGTCCATGTTTATATGTAAAAATTTGGTCATATGCATCTTAAGTCAAATTATTTAGCACTTCAAGCTATGGAGTACATAGTACTTTACTACATAGGTGCTTGATTAGATTAGAAGCAGATGATGATTATACATGCAATATGGAGGAAAATCAAATGGAATTATGTTAGGACTATAAAGGCAATCTAGAATAATAATAAATTATTTTATTTGATTGAGAAGAATGCTCTAATTCTACTCTACCTAAAAATAATTTGGAGAAGATTGTATATTGCAATGATGGAGAAAATGTGTTATATGTGTAAGAAGTGGTGGAAGAATGAGGTCTTGAGAAAGTAGCATCTTGCTTTGAGGAAAGGGGCTTGGTGCTTAGCCCCATGTTACCTTTTTTGTCTCTCCCTTGTTAGGCTTGATGGGTTCTTCCCATAATTCATTTTTCCTATGTGGTTGCCTTTCTTTTGGTCTTTGAGGAAAGGTAGTGAGATCATTGATGGAAGTATCTATAAGTATAAGATCCTAGAAAGTGAATAACAAGGATGAAGATAAGGCAAAGTGTACTCCATCTAGAGAATTAAAGCAAATATGGACTGGAAACCCTTTGAAAAATTTGGATGATAGATTGAAAGTAAAGAATAGGAGGTCCTAGATGAGGAGTATTGCCTAAGGTTAGTCACCATAAAACCCCATGCTAAAGAACAAAAGGACATATCTTTGAAAATGAATGTAACCAAAAAAGACTAAAAATATATATAAAAGAAGAAATTTCACTAAATAATCAGAAAACGTAAAATTATGAGAAAGATGAAAATTGGAGCATAATAAAATAAAGAACTAAAACAAAATTCTAACAAAGTTACTCAAATTAAGAATTCACAAAATAAAATGAAACTTGAAAAAAAGAGGGAGAATGTACTCCAAGAGTAAAAAAGTAAAAATCCTCCATCATTCATCTAAAATTGCAATAGTTTTGGCCCCAATCTTGGACACAATCATAACTATCTAAACTCCAATTTTGACTACAATACAGTTTCAAAATCTAATCCATTCTCAATCCCAAAATCAACCATAATGAAAAACCTATCCACCAAATTGATTCTCCAAAGCGTTATTATTTAGTCAAATATAGTTGTTCACTTAAAGCACATGGAGTCTCTTAATTCTTCTTCATTAACAACATAATCACTTACATTCTTACTCTCAAATCAAATATCTTGCAAGATTAGAAATCTCTACTCATTTATTACAAAAAAACATAATTTATTGTTAATATTAAAAAATTCATGTACATTAGACAATCTATCTCATATAAATTGCTTCATCTCTCTACGTATGATAGGCTTCTATTACTTATTGAGACCATGAATCTATTAATGTTAAAGAGAGAAGGGATTAAAATATCTTAGACTTCTCCATAGCTTCTCCTTGTTTCTCAAGTTTACTCATGATTATCTCCATATTTGACCTATGTATAAAATACTCAATTTTCTTCATGTCTTCCTCTTCATGAATTTATAAAATCTACATATAAATCTTTTTGGAATTCATATAATGAGAAAGAAAGCTCAAATAAGGTTAACAAAATATATTCATGAGTAATAGAGAGATGATACTTCAATAGAACATGCTAATGTGAGTATAGGATCTAAATGAGGAGTGATGGAAATGTTATATTTGCTCTCATGCCTGAGCATCAAAATCTACCTCTATATATGCACAATTAATTCAAACAAAGTTTGATGGCTTTACACATATAAACTACAACAAAAATTATACTTAAGCATGAAGGAAATGAAAAAAATCCCAAGATTTGAAGTTAGTTATTGTGGAGGATCATATACTTGATCACCTATCTACTTATTTCTCAAAATTTTCTCTTCTATACATGAGTATAGAAGAGGAAATTTTGAGAAATAAGTAGAGAGGATTGAAGAGAAGAGAAGAGATAGACAAAAAATATATAAAACATATATCAAACAATCAAATACATCCCATATATTTTTATTTATACTTGAGATAGATATTTGCTATAAAGAAGATAAAAATGCATTTGCTAGCCAAACTATTTACTAGCAAAATTACTTAATCCTTGGAAGGTTCTTCAACATATAGTTGATTTTTATTTTAGAAATGTTCTCAAATAATTTACTAGACTAATTGGTCATTAATGAGGGTCTTAGGTACCTTTTACTCTTCATACAATTTGTTGGACACTTTTTATACTATATTCACAAGTTTCAATGACCTATATCATTCAATTTTACCAAATTGCTATGATAAATGTTGAGGAATGCAAGGTGAGAGCTCTACATATCATAGAATAGTGAAATAATTTTGATGTTAGAGTTAAAAAAAATTTTGGAGTAAATTGGAGTAGTGAGTGAAACACAAATTTGAGCTAATTCTAGATTGTTACTTTGACATGACAATCGCTAATTGATTGTGGCATAAATTCATAATTTTAAATGAAGTAGATGAAAATGAAAAATTACTTGTAAGATGTATATTTTGTACATGGAAGAGGGTAAATCTTGATTTAAAATATAAGTTAAATCTTGTTATAAGACTTAAAGATAATTTTGATATAAACTTTAAGCTAAATCTTATCATAAGACTTTGAGCTCGTGAATGAAGATATGATCACATCTGATTCATTCTTTACTTTCCTCATAATTATATGAGGTAAATCTTGATATAAAATTTAACCTAAGTTTTATGATAAGACTTTAAGTTAATTATTACAAATATGATCCCTATTAATCATATGATTCATATGAATTTAAAGATACTAATCATCTAATCTTATCATCTTACTTTTGACCTTATACTCCCATATGGTCTTCATATGGTTATCAGATTCTTAATTTTTAGATTCCATTTGAAATATCTTGAAATTAAAAATATATAAATATATAACATACAAAAGCAATGATCTAAATTATAAATACAAAAGTAATAGTGAAGATTTCTGAGGATCTTATGGTATCTTGAGTTTTAGTGCTTGACAATTGTAGTCAACTTATCTTGACTATCGATATGTCATAAAGATCCTATTAGATATTGATAATTACTTATTATCTACAAATATTGCTTAACTTATTTTTATGAGATTTAGAATCAGTTTATGGTTCATATTGTCAAAGGTGAAATTGATTTTCCACAAACCTTTTGATATTTCCATACCTACAACATATTATATATTAATCAATTACCAACCCTCTTTAGAAAATTTCCACTTCTCCTTTTAAATTTTCCAAAACATTAAGATCATAGAACTAAAGTTAGACCTTTTAGTAGCATACTTTCAACCTAGTTGTTACCGCACCAACATCAAGATCATAGAGTGACACTTCACAAAAGAGCATTTCATCCTCTCAAGTTGTTTGGCAAAGTCATGACCAGATTTAGACTTCTAATAGCATAATTTCAACCAAATTGCTACCACATCCAACATTAAGATCATAGTGCAAGATACTCCATGGACACTCATTCCATTCTCTCAAGTTCTATCCCACCTTTTGGGGTGGAAATATCAAAAGGAGAGATATCAATTTAAGGAAATATCAATTCCTTAAATTAATGTTTGAAGGTGTAATTTTTTGTTTGACCAATGGATCAATCAGGCAACTCTTTTGATTACATGCCTTTGTATGTCTACATGATAATGTTGAAGTTAAACAAGAGGAAAAATAAGAAATACTTTAGCTTTTGTACATAAAACCTACTAATATTTAATGATTTATGTGTATACAAAAAAAGGGAATTGATATTTCTGCATCCCCAAAAGTGAGTTGGAATTCAAGAAGATGGAATGTGTGCTTGTGGAGTATCTTGCTTTACAATTTTGATGTTGAGTGTAGTAGTGATTAGTTGAAAGTGTGCTACTAGAAGGTCTAAGACTAATATCAGAGCTAAACTTGTGTATAACTTGACTATTAGTTAGTTGGCTAACTAAACACTCTATCCAACTAGTTACCAAATTAGCAAATTAGCCATAGTTTGAGCCAACTAATCTAGATCATATTACTAAAGTGGATAGATAATCTGATTCAAGCACAACATATGCATAAAATTCTGATGCATTATTGTGAGTGTAGATTCTAGATGAAGAACATTGTATAAATCTAACAATGTAAGATTACAAGAGTGTATTTATAACATCTTATTTATAAAGATCACGAGTAGTCCTATTTTAAATTGTATTTTCACTTTAGTGAGCATGCAAAAATATCATGCAAACTACCCTTGTAATTTCTATACTTAGGTCTATAGTTGCAAACTAAGGTTTTTTGATACTACATTGAAAGTTTGACTAAATGCAGGATAATGCAATCATTTACAAGAGTCTTCAAGTTATTATCACTATTTGATATCATTGTTATATATGGTTCAGCAAGAAATTTGATATCCCTTTTTTAAATATGGCTTAGTGTTTGAGCTAATATTAGTTGAAATTAGGGTCTTGCAAGAACATCATGAGTAAGATAACATAAGTTGTATCAATTGATTTTTCATTTGCATGGAACATACAAGCAAGGAAGAAAATGTTTCAAGAAGAGAAACATTCAAGAGGAGATGATTATAGACGAGAGAAGATATAATTTATCTTCTCTCCCATACAACATAAGCAATCCAAATGGAATCAAAATTATATGCATTGAAACAATATATCAAAGCACAAGCAATCTAGATGGAGCATGAAATTATCACACATATACACAATATACCAAGGCTTGCAACAAAGCCAACATTCCTATGAATTCCTTTAAAATAGAAGAATTAATTGCCCCACAAGGAAGCTTACAATCTCTAGCACATGATATAGTTAACAGTTCAATTCATGCTTCACAATATACCAAAGCACTAAGTGATCCAAACTGAATTCAATTATCATGCATGTAAATAATACACCAAAGCTTGTAACAATGCAAATATTTTTGTAAATCAAATAGATAATTATGTTTTATCAAATAAAAGAATTAACTACCATATGAGGAGGTTTAGGACCTCTAGTATGGGATCAATAAACAATTTAATTTATGATCACTTGTTTGTAAAGACACCTATTGTTTGATTCCAAGATTGTAAAAGCATACCCATCTTTAAATTCATACCAAAGATATAACATCACATGAACAAACTGGCCAATTTCATGGAAAGCTAAGTTTGAAGGAACTAAAAATCTCATATTAACAAATACATCCTTGGCAAGATGAGCGAGAAACTTGAATTGATTGGAGCTAAAACTTTTCCACCATTCAAGCACATTCTTACAAGCTTGATTTAGTTTCTTGTGATCTTCAAATAGCAAGATATTTCATCTTGCTCTTCATCTTTATTATGGTGTCTACTCATCAACAACTTGATATACATTTCTTTTAGTATCAATTTTTCTAGATCTTTATAATTAAATTTTTTTAGATCTTTATAATTAAATTTTTTCATGGCATATTCACTAACAAGAATTTGCCAAACTTATTCTACAATACTATCAACATCAATGTAAGACATATCTTGACTTGGATTTGAAAATAAAGCCAACTTGTGGAAATAGCACAACAAATGGTTGTTATACTTCAAAGGTTTTATCTTCATCACCATAGTTGTAACTTTTGTTTGCAATGTTATAAATCCAATAAAGCAATTTCTTGAGATAATTTTATCATAATGGGTCAAAAGAAAATTCAATATAATAGGCTAGAAAGTTATTGTCATTAGGATTTTGATGAAGTTATATTGATCATAACCTTTGCAATGCAAAGAAAAAAAACACTTAAGCACCATCAATTCTATTTGGAAAACTATACAATCCAATATCCTAGTACAGAGCAGATCTATGATCTATGTTGTTGCACAAAACTTTGAAAAACATCACATAGCTCATAGCAAGAGTTAACCATTATAAATAATCAGTTCCAATCCTTACTACAATCAAGACTATCTACATCAAGGATGTTTGTGTAATCTATGAAAACTTGGATTAAGTGGAATTCAAAATGAATCTCATTACTATAATGAACTTGCTTCAACATGCCACAAACCTTGTTGATATCATCCTTTTCATAGTCCTTTACATCCTTGATAACACAGTTGATTACATAGATATGTAGCAAATATGAAATTGATCATAAATATTACCAAGTAGTTTATCATTCACAAAATCTTCCAATTATTTTAACACATTTGGCATTTCAATGGAATTTTTGGTATAATACCAATAGTGGTGATAATGATACACATGATATGGGTTGATGAGTTGAAATTTTGCAATAATACAAATACGATATCACTAGTAGTAGTTGCATTGTGAGGTGGAAAATAATTGAATATCAACAAGAGTTGTTAGTTTTCATCCACTCAATGAACAATGACAACAATATAGCCACAAAGTACTCCTTATGACAAGCAATCTAAAGCAAGCACACAACAAGAATTGACACCATCCAATTAAAAAATAATTTTGAATTGGAAGTTGCAAACTCATCCTCAAAAGCTCTACCAAGCATGTGATGACTTTGAACCTTGTAATGTTAGCACAATGTTGATATGAGATTCTTGAATGATTGCTTTTCATTAACAGTAAATGATTTTTTGTCATGTACAATCCAAAGCATTAGAGCTTTCAACAATTCTACATGTCATTCATCACCCATAATATTGTGTTAATATAGAGCTATGGTATAAACAATGTTATTTGCTTAAGGTCTTGAGCCCCACTACAATCCTCATTACTTTTATGGGTGACCTTGAGACAACATGCAAGAAATAACTCAAGGTCAAACTTACATATGAGTAAATATTTCAAGCTTTTATTTACAAACATTCCATATATATGTTGAGTGATCTTCAACAATCTTAAAATGGTCCTATATCTATGACAAGCATTTTTTTCCGTATATGATTTTCTCCCAAAATGAGTAATGCAAATAATTTAATAAAAAATGATGGTTGTCATGGTGTTTGACCATCAATGATAGTCAAATTTTTGAATCCTCAATCTTCTTTGGATGATTACTCATCACATGCACTCATCTCTTTCCTATGTGATCAATGTGCAACAAGTATGCATTAAACCTAATCATAGTAACAATCAATTAGGCTAATCAACCATTTTAAGCAGATTATTTGTGTGGGTATAATCAAGACTATGCATGGCAACTTGAGAGTATGAAATGCTTGTGTATGGAATGTCTTGCTCTATGATTTTGATGTTGTGTGTGGTAGAAAGCCATTGGATTGAAAGTGAACTCCTAAAGATCTAATTTGTGTTCTATGATCTTGATGATAAGTCTTGATGTCCAAAATTTCAAAAGCTTATATTAATGGATTATTTTGGTATAAATATAAATATAAATAAATGAATATAAATGAATATATATATATATATATATATATATATATATATATATATATATATTTAGAGGGGGTGTGGAAATATCAAAAGAAAGGTGCGCAAATATCAATTCCCTACTTGAACTTAAAACTTACATGCATGGTTACATATGTAATAAAAATAATAAAAGTCAAAAATATCGATCCATGTACAGGAGAATAGATATAGGAACTAGATATATAATAAAGATAACAAATCTGAACTAGTGAAAAATAAATAATTCCCTTATCTCCACTCAAATCATACAAGTTATCCCATCAATTCAAAATAGAAATATGGTCCACGTACTAGTAGGGATCATACACAAATTTCAGCAAAAAGACTATTATTCTTTGCAGACTTCATGTCTCTTAAAGTCTTTCTCTTCTCCGTACTCCTCGTCCAAATCTTACATGAACATGGATTTTGACCTGACTAACGACCACAGCAATAGGGGGTTTCAGAAATAGTTTTATGAAGTTTCTAAACTTTTCATATAGATTGTTACGAAGCGTTGACTAAATGGGTATGGTGTGTGACCGGGAGGTAGAAATGGTAATGTTACAAAGTTGGGGCCAAGTTTCTTATTATTAGCACACTCCGTATGAGGTGGGTTGTAGAAAATAAGGGATAAGGAATTTTCCGTTATCACTCCATAGTGCATTGATTGCACATTAGGGTTAATTAAGTTTTTGTTTAGGGTTAGAGTGAAAGTGAAGGCCACCAAAAGGAGCATCCAGGGCATATGGGGATGTTCAAGAACACCCATGGCAATGAAATGACAAGCGACAACTGGGCAAATTTTTACGGAGGAAGATTGGAGAGAGCATGAGTGGAAAGATTTGAGGGCATGCAAAAATTGACCACTGACGAAGATTTGAGAGACCATAGCACTGAGGAAGATTGGAGGGAGCATGAGTGGAAAGATTTAAGTGCCTGCAAAAATTGACCACCCCATGAAGATTTGAGAGACCCATAGCCAAAGGTGGAATGGGGAGTGAATTTGTTTGGAGTGGGAAGATTTGAGTGTGAGCCCGTGAGAAGGTTAGAGTGAGGAGTGATTTTGTTTGAAGTGTTACTCTTGATTTTATTATTTTAAAAATTTTTCTTTTTTATGAGTATGAAATGTATACCTTTCTTCCCCTTGAGTAATGAAATGAAATTCATGAATTTGTTTTCTTGTTACAGAATGAAATTGGTGAGATTTTTTTTTTGCACACAGAGATGTTTGTTTGCTGAAATTTCACAAGGAGAGTGAGATGCCCCTTTGCGGAGAAGAGAGATGACCTTTGCGGAGAAGAGAGATCCCCTTGGGAGAAGAGAGATGCCCTTTGCGGAGAAGAGAGATCCCCTTTGTCAATAAGGAGTTATCAGTGGTGATTAAAAATAGAGTTTTGTCATGCCAAGAGGGAGCACTCATTTAGAACTAACCAGAAATATTAGAAAATGTATTCAATGGATGATTTGGTTAGATTTGGAGATATCACTACCAGGATTAGAAGATGAAGATGAAGAATTAGGAGGAGATTTAGATATGCTAGAATATTTTATTAGTGGATGGGAGTATGCACATACTCATCGATACTTGGAACCCCATGTTACTTACCCTCATAGTAGAGAGTTTGTGAAGGAGTATTTTAGAAATCTAAATACTAAGGCCTTTTGCCAGCTTACTAGAATGGATAAGGATTCTTTTTCAACATTAGTTGATTTGATTAAGACTCACCCAATTTTTGAGAAAAGGTACCAAAGAGAGCAAACACCCATATGGATCCAAGTTGCCCTAGCATTGGATAGATTTAGGCATCACGGAAATGGAGCTTGTGTTGCACGGGGTTTAAATATTTGGGGCATTAGTGCTGGTTAAACAATTGCTTTTACTGATAGAGTTATGACAACCATATTAGATGTGATGAGGAGTCAAGTTTCTTGGCCCGAACTCGAGGAGAGGAAAAGGATATGCACTATTTTTGCACTGAAAGGTTTTCACGGTTGTGTTGGTTTGGTAGATGGAACATTTTTTTCTCTTGCAGCCTGACCAATTGTGGACGGGGAAATATATTTCAGCCGCAAGGGTTCATATTCTATAAATGGCCAAGTTATTTGTGATGATAAAAGGAGAGTTATACATTTTCCGGAGGTATGGTTTATGTTATGTGTTATTTTGTTATGTATTTTTGCAATGCATTGGTGATCCTGTTTATTTAGTTTACTAAAAGTATGGCCTTTTTTTATTTGCATGAATGCTAGGGTCATGTCATGATATGACTTGTTTGAAAATATCGTCACTATGGAATGATTTGAACCAAAGAGGGAGGTGTCGCACTTTTGAGACAAAGGAGTACCTTTTAGGTGATTTGGGTTATGTACCATGCATCACCTAGTACCCGCTTTCAAGCAGGCTTGCTCAGAAGACAAGAAGGAGTTCAATAAATATTTAGCAAAGGCAAGAGTGATAAATGAGCATTGTATAGGAGTATTGAAAGCTAGATGGCACTCTCTTTGTGAGCAAAGAGTGCAACTAAAAGACAATAGTAGAAATGCTTATTTGTTAAAGTGGGTATTGGTGTGTATTATTTTACATAATTTTTTAATCAATAGGTCTGACCTTTGGTTAGAGGACAATGGCGGACTTACAGAGGAGACTCAAATAGATTCAGAAATGTCATTTCAGGGTATAGAACTTTGTAGAGAAGAAAGTAGATCAAGGATGATGCAACATTGCCTTGATTATAACAGTGATGATATACTCGATTGATTGATTGAGATTCCATATAATAAAATATATATTCTCAGTATTCATTTCATATCTCATAGTTTAGTAACTTAGACCAGGAGTCTTTTTCTTAGACCATGAGTGTATCTTGATGTAATATTGGGATAAGAACATCATGCGGATGCAAAAATAATTCTATGAAGCTTAATCTATACATTTGTAAGTCCTCCATTTACACTTATGTGCACTTGGAGAAAAATGAGCCAATGTTGCATACACCGGGAGATGACTCTCGTAGACGCTTGGTGCCGCTCACAAACTTAAAAAAGTCATCGAGTGGCGCTCGTAGACATTGGCGGATGCTGGGAGCGCACCACATATTACATGCACTCATAGGCGCTGGTGGTGGGTGCTGGTAGGCACTGCATGAATTATGCGATGCTTGGCTGCGCCGGTTGGCAACGTGGAGTGCTGCATGTTGCCGCTCGGGATTTGGGGTTTTTGGTTGAAAAAATGCAATTTTGCCTCCAAAGTGTACATTTTAGTATGTTCGGGATTGAATTTTTTTCCGACAACTTGGGTTATATAAACTTGTGTTCTTTTCCATTCCTGTCATTCAAGTGGGTGTGGATGTCTTAGAAAGCTTTATTCTCAAGTGTGTGGGGTGTTGGAAGCAGAATTTTGCGAGTGAGTACTTTGAAGGAGAAAGGGGGATTTTGAGGGTCATTTCGTGAGGCAAAGGGTGTGATGGAGGGTCATTTTGCAAGGCAGAAGATGGGTGTGTGAGACATTTTGAGACTGGGGAAGGAAAGAGGCAAACTGGCTGGCTGAAGCACAACTCGAGAAGCAACAAGGAGTGAGTGAGAAGAGAGAAAAAAAGTTCAAGAGCACATTCATTTTCAACCATGGCAAAAATCTGGGGATGCGAAAAGATAGTTGACAGGCCCGACATGAGAAATACTTAGGAATGAGATTGGCTCATAGCATTCCATACCATTCAACACCCAACCAATTTCATCAAGTGGTGTTGGCTAGACAAACATCAAGTCCGAACTGCTGTTTCAGGAATTTAGGAGATCGATCTAGATGTAATGGGGCTGAAAATAACTCTTGGACTTCATTATCCACAGGTACTTTTCAAACATTCTTCATTCTTTTCTTTTCATTCCATCTTGATATGTTCATTTTATTTCCAGGAATTGCTTTCAAATTATCAACGCCTCCCAGCACCTCCTAGGGCCTCCCGCAACGCCACCCAGCACCCTCCCGCGCCATCCAGCACCATCTCAAACCCTAAACCCTTGCGCTTGAGTGCCTTCCCCGTGTGCCACCCAGCGCCCCCCACGGCACCCAGTGTTTCCACGGGGCTGTGCAAACATACTCGTGGCTCTCCTTGTCTTGTAGCGCCTACCAGCGTCATCGTGCATTGACGAGCGTCTTCTAGCAGCATCCCTAGCCTCCTTAACCCCTCGCACGAGCATCTTCCCGTGACCCCGCGTGGTTCCTAGCTTAATCCCTCACTGTCCTGTAGCGCCATCTAGCGCAGCTGCGCCTATGGGCAGCGTCCACAGGTGCCCGAGTGCGGCCTCGAGCGCCCTACGGGCACCACCAGTGGTCGGGAGCGGCCCCCCCCCCCCCCCCCCCCCCCCGGCGTCGTTGCGTGTCTCCTGATTGTGGCACCCTGCAACTCTTTAGTGTGTTAAGACTGTGTGCAAGCACCTTCAAGCGCCACCTAGTGGTATCCAACGCCACACCCAAGTTTGAGTCCTTGGGACAAAAGTTTGAGCTGAAATTTTTGGTGGGTTGTGCAAGTCATTCCATGTATAGAGTTTGTGAGTTCATGGGACAAGGTCTCTTGCACAGGTTTGGTAAGAGGAAGGTAGTTTCAATTGATTGCAGATAAAGTTAGAGATGCACTTGCCATGCCCAAGGGGAGAATACCAAGACGGAGGACATTTCCTTACATAGCTATCTCAGACTGGTTTCCACAAAGGGATAAGGTTGCAAAAAGATATCTTGCAAGGCAATGTGTATATCTTACATTCAGAGCTTTCTTCAAGTTGATGAGTGCACTAGTTGCACCCACTATTAGGCCCAAGATTGTACATGGGCATTTGGTACTCAACACCAAGACCAAGTTGAGGAGATTTGGTGTGGAGGATTATGATTGGGGAGAGTTAGCTTTTAGAGCTATCATTGCGGAGGTGGGGAGTTTGCAAAGCCAAGTGAGGAGTCCTAAGGGGTGTAGGTTTAGAGTCACCTTCCTTGGATAGATACTCACGCATTTTTTTGTGGAGAGAGGTTTCATTCTAGAGGAGGACGTGATGTACCTGAGTGATGGAGAGGAGGAGATTATACACAAGGGAGAGCATGGTGATGATCATGAGGATGTAGATAGCTCGGATGAGGACGAGACTACTGATGATGGGGAGGATGAGGGAGAGGATGAGGATGGTGAGTGATTGATTGATTAGGTTTGAGTTTTGTCATATATATATATATATATAATTTTTTTTTTCATATATTTGTATGTTGGAAAACATACAAAGTTCTTTTGTATATACCATTACCGGATTTAACAAATAAGTTCATTTAAGAAGCTTGAATTAATGAACTTGTGAACTTGTATATTTGTATATTCAAATATGAATTTGTACTTGATGGATAACTAAATGTACCACTTGTGAACAGGTGTTCAACAGATTTGTGTTGAGACACAACCCTTACCCTTTGTTGAGATAGCTCCTTTTCACTCTTCTTCCCCTTCACCACTTCCTCCATCTGTGGAGGGAGTTGGTGACCCCATGCATTTCAGAGTACCTTCACCTCCTTCTTGTTCAGTTGACATCACTTGCATTTTAGATGATTGTGTTCAAGTGGCTGAGTGTAGAGAGAGAAATCTCCTTGAGCATGAGAGTAGACTAGAGAGTGTAGAGGAGAGAGAGAGATTAGTGCTTGAGCGTGAGAGTAGATTGGAGTGTAGAGGAGAGAAAGATTAGTGCTAGAGTGAGAGAGACTCCTTTGTGAGCGAGAGGATTTACTTGCTGCAAAGGAGGAGAGGCATCTGACCTTGCTTACTTTTGAGATGGAGAGAGAGCAGAGATTAGGTAACTTGGACATGAACATACTAGGTGCCGCTGCCATGGTGGAGGGTTACAAGCTCCAGTTACATAATCAAGCACAAGAGTTAGCATATGCTATAGAGAGGTGTGAGAGTGCACATGTTCAGGTAGAGGAGAGCGAGAGTAGTCTAGCTCAGATGAGAGCTCATGTAGAGGAGAGTGAGATTAGTCTAGCTCATTTGAGGGCTTGTGTGGCTTATCTTGGACCCATACTACATACTATTGCTCGCGAGACCCATACTTGTCATGAGATGCAGACCCAAACTGATGCCACTCATGTGTTACCTCATAGTGTGGAGACTCAGGGCACTCAGACTGAGTTTAGAGAGAGGATTCGTCTATCAGGAGAGTATGTTCCACGTATCCTCTTCCCCGGCTTCCTACGGGAGAAGATTATTATTGTGGATGTTACTTGTATGTGTTCATTATGGATTCTTGGTGCTATCGGTTTCCGTGCATGGGAAAGCGGGACGACTATGCATGGTTGGTTCCCTCACACACAATCCGGGCCTATAGGGTGGGTAGCCCATCTTGGTGTTTGCCATTTCATCCAGGTCTGTTTGCTATGCTTTGAGGTTATCTTGTGGATAGATCTTACTCCGGATGGAGTAGAGTGGTTGCTACGGAGCATGTGGCAGTGGTCTAAACTCTCGGAGGGAGTTCACACCGGGTCTCGCCTCATGGTACGGAGCATGTGGCAGTGGTCTGAACTCCCGGAGGGAGTTCACACCAGGTCTCGCCTCATGGCATGTTTGTGCTCTAGAGATATACAGCGAGATTTGGAGTTCAAAGGACTTAGAGTTAGATCATATGAGCATCTGACTTCATTAGGTTTACCTCTTCGTGATCTTTTGATTATAGATAGTTATGCACTCTCTTATTATAGGAACCATCCACATGGTGCTATCCACCCTACCCACTTCCGTCCTTATAAGGAACATAGAGCATCATACACTTGGTCATTTCACCCTTTGATGAGTGCTTTGGACAGATTTGTCCATGACGATAGGCCTGCTATTAGTTGGGCAGAAGAGGAGTGGACATCAGGTAGATTGAGTTCTTATAGTTGTGACCCATATCCTCTTCTTGCTAGTGGTATCAAGCATCAAGACTTGGATGAGAGTGAGTGGCCCCTATAGTGGTCATTGAGTCCATTTAGGATTCAACATCATGTATACCGTCGTAGACTTGAGGATGCAGTAGTAGCACTTAGACACCATAGTGCATCTCCCTCTTCTTCTTCACCTCCTCAACCTCCATAGTCATAGGTTTAGGTTCTATTGGCTCTCCATTTATATACATATTATGTTCATTTCTCCCCATGTATACATTTATATTTTAGTTTACACTTCGTGAACTCTCATATTGTGGTCTAACTCTTGTATTTTCATGTGCTATATACTCAATTGTGCCTTTTTTATCCAACATGTCATCACCTTATAGATATGGGCACCATTTCCCTCTAAACACTCAACCCTAAACACATCACGAGCGGCCCTCAGCATCTACGTACGCCAATGAGCGCCTCCGAGAGACTACGAGCCATGAATCCATATCTGCCAAGTGCCGACAAGCGCCTACCGACTCCATGAGTTTTTCCCAGCATTGTCAAGCGCCATCCAGCGGCCGTGAGCGTCAACTAGCACCTACCTAGTGGCCACAAGCGCATACCCAGCGACCACAAGCGCCTACTAGCGCTCATTAGCTTCTACAAGTGCCTACGAGCGGCTATGAGTGCGGAAGACAACTTGCTTGCCTTTATTTTTTTCCATGTTGCATTGCATTGAGCGGTAACAAGCAGTGACTAGTTGAAAGACTTTTGGGCGGCTATGAGCGTCAACTTGCGGCATCTTGGGCTTATTGTGCAAGAAAGACATGATAGGAACGGAGTGGTAAAGACAACATCAAAAACAAAAACTTGTGAGGAATTGAGTGGTAACAAGCTGCATCAAGCGGATACTAAAAGCATGCATCAGGTGGATACTAGAAGCATTTATCAAGTTTCCATAACTCATCTTTATTATAATCATAATAAAGGTTACATGGTGGTATACTATTCACTATCAGTAGAGTATGATGGACGCTGAACCTAAGTGAGCACTTTAAAATAGTTACTTATTTCCTCATGAGTTTTCCCTACTTGTATGAGACTCATTTTGATTTCATGAGTGCGCTTTGATTTTAAACTCTTCTCCTTAAATTTGTGTTTGTCTGCCCTAGCTTTCCTTTTATCTGCACTCAATTTTTTCTCAATTTCAATTTTCATCTTCTTTGTCTCTAATCTAACACGCTCTGCTTCCATTCTCATCATTGTTTTCTCTCTCTTCCTCATGTTGGTGGCTTCTAGTGCAGCTAGTCGTAACCTCTCTTTGGATTCTATACTATCTGCCTTTAACATGGTAATTTTTGCTAATCATGAGACAATGATATACTAGGTGACACCTTGGGTACCTTACTTGGAGATATTCCACCTTTCCTCCTCTTTGGGTCACGTTCCCCTTCTTGGTCTGCACAATCGGATCTATCTCTTGTAGAAATTAAAGGCGGTGGTGGTGGTGTAATGAAAGGCGAGTCCTTGGTCGGTGGAACAAATGGAGACTCATCCTCTGGTGATAGGATTCCATTCTCCATGCCACTTGCTAAACTTTCCATCCCTTGGGTGTTTGCGACCAACTTAGGGCCCGAGTCAGGGAGCATCACCTCTAGAGGAGATGAGATTTGGGAGCACTCATGTGCACCTTCATGGACCTCCTCCTCGCCAGCCTTGCAAATCTTGCTCGAATTAGGATTACAATCTCCTAACCTTACTATTGCTGGTGGACTTATGTTCGCTTTGGTCCCAAACATGGCTTCCATTCTTGCAAAATGCGGGCACATTCCATTCAATTTATCTTCTATAGTTCTCCACCCTTTGCCATATTCCTTCTCGGTGAGGCCTTCTCCCATAGTCTTGTTCTTAAGCTCACGAGTTTCTTTGTACTGTTTCATGTACCACAACCATTTCTTGTAAAGTCTGTCACCTGTCATAGAAGTAGGAAATCTGATACACTCTCTAATCAAAAAGGTTGCCATGAAACTAAATGTGGTCGATTTCTGAATGGGCTTTTTGCATTTCCCATCATGAATTTGTGCAAAATGCTCGGGGTCCTCCAAATAATCCAGTATTTGGCTGTAATGGTGTGTTGCCATGCAAAATCATTCATCTTCCTTGGTTTTGCCAGGCATAGAAGAAGCCATCCTCAACAAGTCTCCAAATTCCCTAATGGTTGTTGAGGTTGCAAATCCAAAGATGACTTTATAGGTCCCGGATTAGCGTTGATAAGAGAGTCTCCTACACTAAAACAAGGTACTTGATCTCCCATTGAAAAAAGTTTGTTGCACTCCTAGCTTGAGAATCGTCGCACTCTAATCTATTTCTTGGTTGCCGCACGGCGGCGCTGATCATTTCCCACACCAATGCAAAACTACAAAACAACCATTACTTGCTTGACAACTCGCACATTTGCTCCAAAGAGTGGTGAATTTGAGTTTACAAATTTGAATTGTTGGGCGGGGCCATTTTGGATCTAGAATACTGAAACCAGATCATCAATACATGACTAAATGATTACGTGGCCATCCTCTTGATGAAACACGTCACTCTTTCCGACAATCATTTATTTAGTTACTGCACTCCAAAACATCCGTATCATATGATTTTATTTTTATAAATGAATACAATTTGCTAAATATATCCCTTAATGGAAGTTATGGAGCATTCAATTATTACAATATCTCGTATCAATATTCCGGAGTTCACTAAAAATTATTACAAAAAATTATTACAAAGTTTGTTATTTATCCTAGAGTTCACTACAAATTATTATAAAGTTTGGTATTTATCCCATAGACATCACTAAAAATCATAACGAAATTTATTATTTATCCCGTAGACATCACTAAAAATTATTTATCCCCGTACCCATCGTCAAACCTATTTCTGAAACCCCCTACTATATTTACAAGACCCTACTGGATCCTAGTGCCAAGGTTAGGTTGATGTGGATTAGGCAGAGAGTACAAGTCCGATGATCGTCAACTAAGCATAGAAGAGAGCGGATTGTGGGTGGCTTCCAAGTGACAACAAGTTCTACAGCACTTCGCTCCGTGAAAGGAACGGGAGTAGAGGATACTAAGCAGAGTTTGTAGAACGAATCGAATCGGTCTGAGTGTTCCTTGACTTGGACTTGCTGCTCGTCAGATAGATTTCTGATGGGTAAAGAAGCGCATCTCGTTTGACAAATTCGGCAATTTTTCGAGGAACCGGAGACGGACATGATGATCTGAGTAGATATTTTTATTCGTACTTGGTCATTGATTGCTGGTATGGTTGCCTCCCTCCGCATCGAGGATCCAGGTTATCGTTTTTGAAATTCCATCTTTGGGTGAGGTGTTACAATTAGGGCAGTTCCGGCGCTGTAATGGACAAGGATGTGCAGAAACTCCGAGCAGGTCTCACAGACATCGAACTTGTTGCGGAACAACTTCTCCTTGCACGTCAGCAGGTTTGTAGTTGTTGTGATATGGCTGTTTGGAATTCGTCGTTGCGGACTCGTGTAGTCATGGACTGATTGATTGACTGGCGTTGTGGAGCAGATTGTGGAGTGTGATAAAGCATCCAACGGACATAGAGAAGCGCTTACGGCCATGAGGAAGCAAGCTCGCACGTCTCGAAGTAGTGTGCCCTTACTACAGAAACCTTTAATAACCGTAATTGGTGAAACCACTTCAGCAGTGGAAAAGTGCCCTACTTGTGGTGATCACGATGGATCATCTCCAGTCTATGTGATGTGTCGTGATTCTGACATTTTCGTTCGTCTTCCGTTTCACGGAACCCATCGTTTACTGGAGAAGGGTACTGAGCTGATTAACCCTTTCCCTTTATCCATACTGTGCAGTCCATTGTCAGAGCAATTCTTTTTTGATCATGGTTTATTCTTAAACTTACTGAAAGGATTTCATTTCTGGGGAGAACTCTTCTCTCTGGAAACGATTGATATTATTACGCATAATCCTCGTAGCCCTCGTACCAAGTCCAGTGATTTTAAGCATTTGACTAAGAACGAGGCTTACGAGGTTCCTTAAAATCGACTCGTATCGTCCACTTCAAAGTTAAAATCTTTCCTTTTCTAAGGTCCATGTCCAGGCGGACACTCGAGATTCCGCCTCACTGTAGTTCAAGGAAAAGCTGATCACATCGTACAGAAGTGAGGTGTATTTGACAGGTGGGGTGTCATGATTTGCTTCTGTGGCAGAACAAGAGCAGTTGCAGCACACCATGAAGCGGCTGCAAAGCACAGTGAAGGAAAAGACGATGTCACTCTCTGACAAAGGAGGTCTTTCAGACATTATTTCACCTAGCTTACTCAAGTCATTCGTGACACTCAAGGACAACAAGAAGTGAAAGATATGTATATATCACCACTTTTTCTGATGTAAAAAGCTACCATCTTGAGAGATTGAACATTCGCTTAGTGTGCGTATGTCTTCTATCCTCTTTGTCATGACAATAGCTCGAAACTTTACTATCTTTGATTTCGGGCTCGATAACTTGTCCTTCGGGATAAACGAATCAATCAAGCCATGATGGGGACCTCAGTACCAGAGGAGTTGTGCGACTCGGGTTTGCTTCTCTTGCCGAGATTAATGACTGAAAACTTGGAGTCCATGGACATGCAATAGTTAACCTTGAAGCTGGAAATTCCCGAGTCTTTTCAAGGTAAACGCATTGCAGCCCTGTCCAAATATCTCTGCTTAAGGGATCCGCTTCTAGATTGATCCAAGTTCTTTCTTGCATAACGTGGTTGAGCTGAGGCGACTTACGTTCATTTCTCTCAAAGAAGCTTTGTTCCCGAAGGAACGAGTAAAGTTTAGATGTGGATCACTCTCGTTTCGGATGCTTTTGTGAGTTTTCCTTTCGTTATGGATGCCAGCGTCAATAGCCTTGAGACTTTTGAGTATATTGAATTTTGTAGAAATTGTGCATCTTGAATGATTGTGTCTTGCCTGGTCTGCTGCCATGCTTCATCTCCAACAGGTGCATTACAGCACATGACGAGCTGGTGGAGGAATTCGAGCCCGACACAAAGTACCCCAGCAACTAAATTGCGTGGACTCGAGACCTATGCAGTTAAGTAATCTAACATTTTGTATTGTTGATACAGCGATGTGATGCAAGACAATCATAACAACGTGGACCTCAGACCTTTCACTGGGAATATCTTAGCTTGGAGTCTTAGGATGAACTTCAGTCAAGGACGACGGAACTCACCCTGTAGATTTTCTCTAGCAGGGGCCCGTGGGCAAGACAGCAGTATCTTTCCAGGTTTATATGATCCTTCAACTGGGTCAAGTAATGTACTTGGGGGATTTCTATCAATTTATTCACTAACTTACACCATCTCTACACTAGGCACAAAGAATACTTTCACATCTAGACTCAATATTCATCCTTTGCTGATCCCTTTAGCCGTGCTTTCAAATGGCTTGCGCCTGTGTACAGACGATGCGTATCATTACGATCGAAACTGCCGTACTCTAGCGTCTCTCCACGTCTTGGAATGGTAATGGCATTTGTTTGAAAGCTTTCAACTCGCCAAAATTGTGCAGGTGCTCATTCTCTAACCTGCGAAGATGTAAGAGCATGATAACTTAGATTCACAAACGACGACATACCAAGTCTGCGCATCCGATGCAGGAAAAGTATAGCGATTGACAAACAGAATGTATGATTGCTACTGACAAAGAGACTTATGTCCCCTTAAACCTTTCATGCATACACACTGGGTCGGTTGTGCGGTCTGACTGACCTGTAGAAGTTCCAATGGCCTCGCCGAACTACTTCCAAAACTGCGAGAACGAGATCTGCTGTACTGCGATTGAGACCGAAAGCTTCTTCTAGGACCACCGCGAATAGCCAGGTCATTCTAAGAATAATATTCAATAACTGCCACAATTTCCCAAGGTCGAGATCATAGTTAGTGCATAACCCGCAGGACCGGAATAGTTGGTCATCATCAGAACTACTGCATATAAGGGCCCACTGTTCTGCTGGCTGTGAGTTGGGAAGCTACTATCAGAGAGGTGCAAAGCTCAACCTTTCTGTCCATTTAACTCGTTGTGTAGAAGTCGACATCCATTTGTGATAATCGCTTTCAATCCTCTACAACACTTACGGTATCCTTTTTTGGCTGCTCGAAGTACCATCAACACGCGCACACCAAATGTCACTGCAGTCACGGATATTGAGTGGCTGAACTCACTATTGCACTGACTATCTTATGCGACCTATCAAGCGTCAGAATAGTCTGCTAATTTTCCGCGCAAAAATGATTTTGTTCGAGACCTACCATGGAGACATAGTACACGGGCCTGTACTTCAGTAGCAGATGGTCTCGCAACCACGGATTCACTGAGTTGGACTGCATAAGACCCCAGTCCCTTACGATGTCCCAGTAGCAACCGAAGCAAGAGGAAATGAATGATGATGCGACGTATGCGAGCAGCCAAATTGTGGTTTCTTGCTGGACATAGGCCACCTTCAACGCCGCTGCAATTAGAGCTGATAAGTACTTACCACCGTTGAGCACCTGCTGAACGTCCCGCTCGTCTTTCCACCGTCTTGCACACTATACCAAAGTGGTCGTCAGCTCGACTGTACTTTGCGTCAAATTCTGAATCTGAAGTTTTATATTTTCAGATCGATTATAGCTTTTCTATCTCATTCATTTCTTCTTCTTCTACAGTTGCTAACATGCAAGGAGGACTTCTGACCATAGAGCCCGTCTAACTTACAACTGCAGATTGGTCTTGTCTATATTCATGAAACTTTTGTTAATCATTCAATTTTTTCAAAGCTGGTCTGGTATTGGATGAAGTGAATCCCTGAAGTTTGACGCAAACTGTTCCCAATTCTTCTTAGAGCTACTAAGCCTTCGGTCTTGTGTGTAAGAGCATCCGTGGACCATGGAAACAAGTCGCTAAATGTCCAGTCACATTGTATTGACTGATCTCAACATATTCGGAAACTTTAGGAATCTGTTCTCAGGATACTCTGCGGTCACTCTTTATGAGCGACATTGGCTTATGGATTGAATCTGTATATTCAGTAAGACTACGGGATCAAAGCGAATACCTGCATGAGCCTCCACCATGAAGGTAAAATAGCTCCCATGTACTGGACATAATGAAATGTCGTGCCACTGCAGGCTTTCTCATCATTTGAGTTGAAGAAGCATCCAATATAGTAGCACGCCAGATATTGAATGTTCTTTAGTGCTGTCACCTGCTGGGCATTGACTACTACTCAGCATGTAACAACTCATCACATTGTTGCACTCTGAACAAATCCAATTAACCTTAGACGCAAAGTTATGAAACTTGAGTTCAGGGAGAAAAAAAAAATACTGGTAGAGGTGAGTACCTGGCTGGTAAGCTGATCTGCAAGAAAGAAATCGGCCAACACCACCTATATTCACAGATTAACAGGACGCTTGTTGGAATAGCTCTTTCATCTGCTACACATAGCTATGTTACAGGGAGTAGTGTGTGGAAATCTTGCAGTAGGTGGAAGAAAATCTTTAAATTGAAAGCGAAAGAGTTACAAGCATCGTCTGCTCTGGTCAACACAGGCAGCGACAAAGAGTCAAAATTACACGCCGGCTGTATGAGTACCTTGTAGAAAGGGGAGCAGATTACGTGGATCATGCAGCGAAGAAATACCGCCCTCATCGATCGAAAACAAAGATCGAGAGGAAGGAAAAGAATGAAGAGAAGCAACTGCAAACAATTTTTGAAATCTAACGTGTTAGCAAAACTTAGCTTACAATGCGCTATGTCCGTCGAGTGCCATAAAATTAAAGCAGAAGATTTAACTATTCTGACTGATTCAACTATTTCTAACATGTCTACATGCAAATGGATAACTTCGCACATCATTACGAAGTTCGCAGGTCACATGTGCACTTCTACTACGTCTTATTTACATAGACCGCTTACCAAAAATATGGAGACAGGAATTAGATCAACGTGGGGCAGAGCTGGGAATAACTTCACAACGATCATAGCTAACATCCACAAGGTGGTGAGACCAGTGCTCAAAAGCAGCACATCTTGATGTTGAAGCTCTGTCCCTGGCGCCCACTCAAAAATGAGGGAATAGTTGATGCGGGCTCGGCGCCAAAGATATACATTCCAACCATACATGTACAAATGTAGTAGAACCAACCCCATAGTACTGTTCAAGAAGGTCAACAGATAGACTTGTCAACTCTGCCTACAGAATCGGCAAGTAGTCAGAACAGTATTGAAATACCAACGAAAAATTTGAGACTAGCAGCAGTTCTTAAACACAAGTCGGAAGATATCATAACTCACGCAGCTCCAAAATTCAAATGCCTCACTAACAGTTAATTTCAAGGTTCTAGATTATCACAACAAAGGATTTACAAGTACCTGGAAATTGGAAAAACACGCTTTAGGCTTTCTCTTCCTGTGTCAGCATCAGATTCCCACCTTGATGGAATAACCATTGATAGAGCGAGAATGCTTAAAAAGGCGACCGAACATCCCGTAAATACACCTGGCATCACAAAATTCTGTTGTCATCTGCAAGCTCTCTACTTCAAGGAAGATTTAGACTAGGATAAAATCTGTAAAAGAGGTCGGTGGAGGTTGGCTGAAATCATCATCCCTTGACGCCAAATGAGCATATCCCCCGTTAACTTCATATCAGAACTTTAAATGGATACTTTTTGCAGTATCAGACTTAGTATGCCACCGTCAACTGGTAAACATCGATATAAGTTTTGTCTTTCCCCTTGCACAGGTGAATGGAACAGCATTAAAATAGTCCGGTACTAGTTCGGAGCTTCTATTTCAAAGCTAGGTTTAGAGCGCATGAGTTAACTAGGAACCATATAAGTTCTTTTACGACTGTTATTTCAATATAAAAGTTGTACTTCATGACGCTGATCTAATCAATACTAGGATCCGTAGATTGTTGTAAGTCTCTCTAGTTACATACCTTGGAAGTACATGACGGAGTTGGAAGAATTCTGTTGAATGGGTCTCAGATATATCATGGCCTCCCTATGATTTTTCTTGGCGAGGTGCAGAGTGAAATTGTCTTCTATCCTGTCCATTAACTTGACCACCTGCACGTCTATGTTAACAGTAGAAAAATTGTTGAATCAATGCACAACACACAATAATTCGTTGATGAAATAGATGCAGACAGGAGATGAAGACTTAAAAGTTCATATCTTATCGTCGAACTTGTCCGCTATCTTCACTGCAAAAGGATTATAAACTATGCTCTTCATTACTTGTCGGAGTAAACGAATCATCGATGGATAGTAGTCAATGAGGACTGCCAGTTTATGGCAAACATGCTACCTTCAGAATCTACAACTTCTCCAGTAAATTCGTCCGGTTGAAAATCAAATTACATTTAGTACCAACTAAGCCGGTACTGAGACTCCATAAGTCAGCATAAATCTACGATGAGGAAAACCCCTGAACGATACCCTCACGGAAGAAAAGTGACATCCCACGACCTCTCCCCTTGCGACTTGCTGGGTTACAAAAGATCTTAGTTTTGATATCTGAGCTGCTTCCCATAGTATTAGCTTAGGTTTATGAGTCAAACTTTCCATGCGCTTCAGCTGCTACCATTTTACCTCAAAACCTCAAGCATTCGAAACAGTTGATGCTGATCCAACTTTTATCAGTGCTGTTATCCGCTGAGTCTCTTAGTCAGTTGCATATATCCAAGAGGAACCGTTTACTTGCCTTGTCTGAAGTGGCGAAGTAGGAGCTTTCCACAACTCTCACATATGTCAGCGATGCATTCCACCCTGTGACCTGTTAATCGATTATACAGAACGGAATAGTTTGCTCGCAAGTTAACCATTGTTCCCCTGCCCTAACAATTCTCTGAGAATTTACTCGATAAAATTTACCCTTTGCAACATTGCATCAAAACATTTGACACTTCCGTGAACATCAATATCAATATCCCATCACATAATCCGAACCAGAATGATCTAGAAGACCACACGGATCAGTTTTCTGAAAAAAATCAGGGTTAGGGGATTTGAAAATGACCTTATCATACTTCTTCAAAATCTTTGAAAACGCCATGATGTTAATTGCACTGCATCCATTTCAAGAAGCGCCAATGTTAAGCACAACAAATGTGAAGAGCTGGTGTCACGATGAGTTCTAGAATGGCGCCTTTCATTTCTGCTAGAAAGAGAACCACATAACAAACCTGTCGAGTAGCATTCACAAGTTCAACGCTTTTGCAATGTATCATCACTCAACGTGAACTTAGTCTACATTCTACGGTAGGAGCTTCCATGCCGTCACTATCTTCCTTGATGGCTCTAAAAGTCAATACATGCAAGTTTGTTAGCGGAGTCTGTCTAAGATAGAGTGACATGGCTTTCCACCACAACTTCCAGACAAAAGCAGGTCCACGGTAGAAATAAAACTAACCTGTAGCTTTTCAATAGCCCCAGTCCGCGGTAAAATTCTGCAAATGCTGTACGTAAGAGTTTTTCAGCGTACTGCACTTGCTTATTGTTCACACCAGCTTGCCGTCCTGATTCTGTTCTCCAAGCATCCACCGAGCTGTCTGTATGACACAACACGTATTACAGAAAACATAAACAACACAAACTACGACAGCTTCTGAAATTCACGTTATAGATATACTCAGCAAAATCATCACAAATTGTTCTGTGGGAGAGAAAATACTGTCTCTGGTTCCGACCGTGAATAAGTGTGTCTACTAGTTCTCCTAGAATAAAGTTTCTTATAGCATATCTGACAGAATCGAGAAAGTAGATATGTGATCCCATGCAATGCAGATGTTTTTTGTAGAACGGGAATCAACCCTCACGGTTGATTGACTGACCTCACTGAAGAAAACAAAAAAAGATATCTGAAAGAATCCCAATGGTCGATGGTAAAAACACATAGACAATTACAGATACAACTGTTAAGTGCTTGACAGCAAAAGCACAGAGAATGGAGAGACGCACACACAGGTAGGAGATAAAGCTTAAGACAATTGAATTGAAAAATTGACTCCTGATTGTAACGACAAATCTTGCATCTGCGTATGTAGTAAGTCCCAATATGATAATGGGAATGGAAGAATGGAAAGAGGGAGTGAGAGGGGACTGGGCACTGTTCGTCTCTGCATGTTCTACACGGCGATGTGTCCACAAATACGACACATTTGAAGGAAATAGCAGAAGCGATATACATTCTTGTTTGTCATAGGCGCCCAGTAATACTCATTCTGAGAATATCCCAGCTTATCCATACTCTTGTGTTGGTAAGTTTTTTTGGAATACGTGGAAGCTATTTCGAGGATTCGGAAACGACCGAAATGTTGACTGATTTCATTTCTAAAACGCTCGAATCCAGGATGAATCTAATTTGTCTAGAACGATTAATTCCTATCCTGATATACTCAACTCAGGATCTCAAGCACTCTCTTCAAATTAAATTTCCAGTCTAGTTTTCAACACCTGACTTCTCCTCGTCACTTGAAGACACCTCGCCGTCGCTACGTGAAAGAGCTTTCCTGAGGTCAAGAAGTGCGGCTATCTGAAGCTCCAAACTATGCGCGTGAAGGTTGTACTCTTCTTCTTTCAACTTATAGAATCTGTTGACCCTGTTCAGTTCCGCATCCAATCTTTTGAAAAATTCCAGAGCAAGTTCCATAGGAGTTAGTGCGGAATCCAGCAACTCAGTCTCGTAAAGCTCCTCGTCTGCACCAGATTGTCGAAGTTGCCGAATATGTACCTGTTATTCAGTTGCAGATAAGTGCCAATCAGCATTTCTTTCTGCAGTCCCCATTTACTTCGTAAGAACAAAACAAATGTACATCGGAGGGAATACGGTCATTAGTGCTAGACCTCTGAAAATTGGAAGCCTGGAAAGCATGAACAGATTGGATAACCATGCGAGATGTTCAGTCAAGGTGAATACTAGTCTTCACCGGTTAGCGAGGAGGGAAAAGGACGCATTCGCATCAGTAAATAGGGAGACAAAATGGAGCGAAAGACCACGGCGGCCTAACAAAAATTGACACTGTAATAACATCAATCCCTTCGGGCATTGCTACAAACTGAAGCAGTTGACTGCTTGGATATAAGTTAGATGTGAGACTTCGAAGTTTGACTCCTTTGGAACTTACACAAGCGGAGAAACAGATTGCTCGTTGTTTCAAAGATAAACATATGACAATTTGGAAATAACTTTGCTGCGCGGCCTGAGGTGGATAACGTATCCACTGCTAGACTGGCCCGTGCGCATCATACTTAGCAAGTTGAAGTCATCATGTAACCTTCCCTGACAATCTAGTGCTTCAAACTCACAGGCACAGTAAATCCTGGGTAACATCACGTATTAGTCGCTCTAAGACACATGAGAAATTAGTCAACAATACACTAGTGCAGTCTGAGAGGCTAGTGATCAGAAGATATATAAGAAAGAATTTGAGTTTAATACCGTTATGTTGTCCACTTTCTCCCAAAGTGAGTTTACTAGCTTGTCGGAGAAAGCTACCAAAGGACTTCCAAGCGATTTCAGCGTGTCCATAGAGCTTTTGGACATACGTTCGACCGACATTTTGACATCGTGATTGACCAGCTCGTGGTGCTCTTTGATGCGCTTCACATCCTTTTTTAGCTGCTTGTAGTCGCAATATCCTTCTCGCCATTCTGGCACAATCTGACGGCCAAGCTGTTTCCGGAATTTCACCATTTCCTGTGAAATTCAACGCAGCTCTACGTCTAGATCTATTTTGCCCTTCTTCTCTGCCTGTCAAGCTGTCTGGTATTGTCCAAACCTGTTGAGAAGCGTCTGAGTTGGTCATTAAGTGCTCAGACTATGTAATGCTTCCTGCATGCACATATCTGATGCCATTCAAACTGTGCAGGTTGTTTCCCTTATTCTATGAAACCGTGCAAAGAAATATCGTTAGATACGATCTTTGAGTAGCGCAGTCCATCATAGCACGGGCATGGAACTTTTGAGAAGGTACTAGACAGTTCTGAATCTTGTCAAGACTTTTGGTTGAAGCGCGAAGCTGGGATCTTACTTCAGGCATTTGCTTTCATGTCTACGCTATCGTTCAGAAATTGGCTAGCTCTTTTCACTTCTCTGGACTAGCTGAATTATCTTCTTGTTTCTGTACAAGTAAACTGTCAGTAACTGTGAGAACACGCACACTGTACGATGACTGTGATGTTGTCTTGCTAGGTAGGTGCACATCTAACACAATTAACATCTAGCCGGACAGAACTGTTTGAGGTCCTAAAGCCATGTCTTCTTGATAAATCTAGCGTCTGGATGTTATATTGAGATCTCAGCAAGCCCTTAACAAAGTCCTGAGACTGTACACAGTGTTACTTTATCCTTATCGAACAGAACGAGACAAATTTGCATGACAGATTTCGAATTTCCCAACTGTGCAATCAACTTAGGAGGATGGAGTGGAGCCAAGCCGATCGGAGGTCCGAGAGACTCCCGGAAGATAATCATTCTAGTCATACTTTTGTTATATGTCGAGTTAAGGACTGTCATCGTGTACGTACAGATGAGTGAGGGAGGATTGCAGAAGAAAGAGCTTAACACATGAAAATTTAAGTAATCACGAATGCAAGCTGTCCATCACGTATAATTACAACTTGCGATGTAAATATAACCAAAGGATGATGTGTCTTAGATGTTCTTCAGCAAGAGTTCTACACTCTGGCTGAACAACATCGTCCCCAGGATGAGAAAGTAACTTCAAAATCATTTGCGCAACTGACTCCAAGAGTATTCTGCATGCCTTACCTGCTGGTGACGAGAGGACAGATTCGTCTGACCAAAATTCCGACGTCCGGAAAAGACGTGTAGATACCAATAGCTGCTTGATGTAGCCGTCGAGTAGACAGATCTTCATGATCACATGCGCAAACAAACTTGACATGGCACTCCGGCCAAAACTTCTAACATCCAGTATCGTGCTCCGTTTCCTGCTCCGAGCAGGGTACCCGATATTTGTGGATCTTTATAATGCTTTAAGTTCAATCTGTGCACAAGCATTGACGCCTGACACTCGAAACGAGTGCGTTAAAGGTGAAAGAGCTTCTGAATCGGTCCAGAAGCTTTGACTACGCAAGACTATCCAGAAGCTCAACATGCGTTCAAGCTACTCGTCATATTCTGGATGACGAGTAGCTTGCAAACACCAGCCGATCACCTCCGCAAGTGGAGTAGTTGTGAAAGGCGCGAGGGACGAACGGTTGCCGCATAATAATATTAGAACGGACGCAGCTTCGGCAGAATTGTGCAAAGCGGCAGTCATGTTAAACACATCAATTTCCAAACATGAGTATATTATATCTTCTACACCCACGATGAACCAATTCTTCACGGTCTCTTTTGAAGAGTTGAAGTATCACACGCTAACATCACCTCAGCTTTTCTCAAGAAATTCAGGAGAGAAGATGGCGAGTTATAGGACAAGTGGACTACATATATGGGGCTGTGCGATCAATAATACAACCAAAACGATGCAGTGGCCAGATCGAGTACGAGACATTGGCAAATTGATAAACTCCTTCGAAACAAGAGGATTGAAAAAGCGTGTTCAAATAGCCAGCCTCCTGTCTTTGCTATATTCCTGAACTGTGACAATGATCATCATCGGACTGTGGCTGTTGGAGTGGGTACACCTACATGGTTATACGGACATATGATATATAAATAAATATAAATAAATTCGATCCAGGTGTAATTTTTAGAATTAGTGTGATAATTTTAATTTATAAATTAATCTTATGAATATGAAATAAATTAATTTAATTTTTATATATAATAAATTATAATTATAAAATAATTATAATAATAATAATTAAAAAAAGTATAAATATTTTATTATAATAAATTTATAAATATTTTGTAATTATATAATATCAAAAATCATTCTTTTCGATTCTACATTTATTTTATTTATTTCTAAAATAATTCATTAATATATTATATATCGTTTACGTATTTTTTTTCTCTCTCATTTCTTTTGCAAAT
The DNA here is from genome assembly GCA_948567375.1 of Lunularia cruciata. Lineage (NCBI taxonomy): Eukaryota > Viridiplantae > Streptophyta > Marchantiopsida > Lunulariales > Lunulariaceae > Lunularia > Lunularia cruciata. The sequence goes on along the minus strand of OX419755.1, from coordinate 53,386,178 downwards.
CCGTGTCTCTTCTCATTAATTTTTTCTCTCATTTCTTTTGCAAATCAGTGTCTCTTCTCATTAATTTTTTCTCTATCCCATATTTTCTGATTCATTTATTCTCTCTTTGTCAACTTTCGAAACTTCAGTTTTCACCCAAGCACTTTTCATGAGGTGATTATTGTCCTTTTCTTAGAAGAGAACCAACACTTCTTATTTGGATATTTCTCTCACCATTCCAATCGCTTGGAATACATATGGAGCCACTGTGACTTTTCCTCTCCAGGCTCAACCACAACCACGACCTACTCGTACTTACTGCATGGGACCACCACATCCGCCATGGCAGAGAATGACCAGGTTACGACAGGGTGGATCCTGAAACCTCTTCATAGAGAGGGACACGTGGCTCTCCACTTCAAGACTCAACGGCCACCATGACTGCGAGAGATCTCCAGAACAACATGACTTTCGTTCTCTTCTATTGGAGAGTAGTTCGGAGGAAGAAGGGAACTTGTACAGCTATGTTCGAGTCTGAAATACTCACGAACTTTACGTAGGTGAGTCCGTTAGCCCCGGATCCAAAGGTTGCCTGCTAATCTGGATCTTTCGTGTGCACTGTCACTCTCAAACGTCCGTGCGATGGTTCGACTGCAATCGTCCATGCATCCCCAAGCGCTGAATCTTCTGAAAGCGGTGTAAACTGTCGATTGGAATCATCACTTTATTGATCCATATTCACCCTGCCGCGTTCTCCAATGCGTTTTGGCTGAACAGTTGTTAACTCGGTACACTCTTCTTTCTCGATGAACTTCTAGTGGACTGTAAACCACTTTTGCTTTACACCATCATTATAACAAGTTTCAATTAAGACTGGTTGGCTTCGATCATGCATCCCTCAGCGTTTCATCTATGAAGTGCTTTAAACTCTCATTTGAAACATATCGATGAAATTGTTTATCTTCAGCCTCCAGATGCTTTCCTCTGCGTTCCGGCTCAAAGCTTGGTAAATTTGAACGATTGCAATTTCCCTCGTAATGATCTCCTAGTGATAAAGCGGATGGCTACGTCTAAGCAGGTGAGTGAGAATATTTTTTGGTGACAAGAGACTTTGCTCGCAATGAAATTGGAACAGGTAGGCAGCAATAACAAGTGACAGCATTTCATGTAAGACAGTAACCAATGGGCCAAATGATTAATTTGTAATAACTTCATGTAATTCTAATCTATGAGAAATAGTAATAAGCTATTTGGTGCATAGCACAGAGGAATCGCATGGTCACTCCAAAAAAAGTTTCAGTGAAGGCTGCGGAGTGTTCACCTCATTTACAATTTGACAACGAAGTAGACCCGTTACCAACCGTGTCTCCAGAAAGTAAATTAATCCGGATGGTTTGTGGAGATAGTGATTGCTGCACGAGAGGTAAGATATCACCGAACTTCTCGAGCAACCGCCTTCTTGCACGGCAAACTTGTGAAACGAAGAGCCCACCACGTACAATGGAAAAGCATATAAGTGGAAAGTGGTAGGTACGCGGCAAGTTGAAACTGCGAAAAACGGTGCTTTCGACAGACATTTTGAGATTAAAACTTGCAAGAATTTAGGGATATCACAGAGAAAGTAAGTCGAGCTTTCCTGCTCTTGCAATAATTAGAGGAGTACAGGCAGCGCTGCGTTCAAAGGTACTGGAGATGGCTCGTGTCCGTCCTTCATGGAATGCTATAGATCGATCAGGCGATTATAGGTACTGATACCACTCAGACAAACGTAGTGAGAAATGACACAGACAACCGGGGTTCAGGATTGTACTAGCCAACAACTTTTGAGGAAAACGGAGAAGGAATTGAGCTTTTCGTCACAAAACAAAACATCGATCGTTATTACTGACTTCGCCCGTCGAATCTCACTTTCCCCAGCACTGTACGGTCCATCCCTTTCCCGGGAATCTATCCGGATCCCGGCACAGAGTAATTAGTACATCACGGGTCGGGCGGCGGGAGCTCCAAACGCAGAAGCGGGTGCAAAGCTGAGGGGCAGCATCGGCCGGTGAAGGACGGCGAGCTACCTACCAAGAGAGCAACTTTGACCGGCCACGTCCACTCATGTTCAAGTGTACCAGGTAACGCTCAGGTCCCTGCAGTCGTATCATGACTTCATCGGTCCGTCCGGTTGGTAGAGATTTCGCATCAAATCTCTCTATCATTTCTAAAGGTTTTACTAGATTCGAACTAAAACAGTACTACGAAGTTTCCCGATTATGCAAAAAGTGATATACATATATACAGAATATAATATGGGAAAAAATATATTTACGGATAAAGTATTTAAAAACTCAATCTAAATGTAAATGAGCTGCAATCTAGTGGCAAAAAATGTATAATGGGGCCAAATAATATAATATTGAAAAATAGCGATATCAGCATATTGTCAATGATTACTACATAAGCAACATCGTTAAGCAAGTTAGAGGTATTGTTGAGATAATATTAGAGATAATATCGCCAGCAAAATCAGTATTGTTGGTGAAATATTTAGCGTACATAGTGAAACTATAAATTAGAAAGTTAATCATTATACGTGAAAATTTGAAGTGAGGCGCCAAAATTTATGGATACGCTATACCATACATAAAATTTGGGTCGATGTTACCACATCAAGAATATAAAGCTCAATCTCATTACGAGTTTTCAAATTTGAGAGAATTCGTTAGACGGTTTATAGGTTGTGGAGGAGATGGATCCATCACACGAATAAAGAGGAAAGCATTTGACCCACCTTATCATATAGAGTTCAATCTCATCATAATTCTTTATGATTTAGAAAATTTGCGAAAGCTTTTCAGGTTATGGAGAAAGTCGATCATAAGAGCAATGTTTGATAGAGTACTTGAACAAGTTGATAGAGTTGGATTCTGATCAGTATATTCTAACTAAAGTGCAATTCTTATAAACATACAATCACAAGAAATAAAATGGATACCCGAATCGTCAAACTCTGGATTCAATCCTTTAGAATGCAACGAAGTTCCTTAGTAAACCCAAGACATCTACAACCTCCCGAACAAAAAACCCCCCTCCACAATAGACGCAGATGGGAAATGGGATGTTTGAGAAGTAACAAACACTTCACACCACAAAATGATATGATATTAGTATGAATCTTAATCTTGGTATTAATCTTACCATGCAAGACGTAAAGGAAATACTTGAGGTATATTGCAAAGCGAGTGATAATGTTGTGTGTAAGTTCCGCAGCAGCTTGTATACAAACAAAACAGAAGTGATTCCTCAAGTTCTTTACACATTTGTTTGAGTAGAAATTTATGAGTGTTTTTGACGATATCTTAGCCAGATAGATTTTGAAGATCATAACGCAAGTGGCATCATCATCAAACTCTCTTCTTTGGTTGCGATAGGTAGGAGCATTTGATTCCTAAATGGTAAACTCTCATCAGGAGAACAATTGACCAAGACGGGAGAAACCAATTTTGGCTAGTTCTGATAGTAAACTAAATGAAATGATTGATTCAAAATTTTGTACTCAAATTTGTTGCTCAAACAAATTTATTTTTTTTTCATTCAAAATTTATATTTATTACTGCTGTATGCAAGGTAAAAGCGAGATTTTATAAAACTTGTGAAAAAGTGAGGTGACGGAAAATTGAATGAGTGAATTAGATTGGAGTTAAACTCGATTGCAAGGGGTATAGTTATGATGATAATTGAATGCAGATTTTAAACAATGGACCGATCAATTTGCTCCCGGTGCTGTGTGACTGACGAGTTCCTGAGCGAACTCGCCATGAATTCACGAGAGGTTCATTTTCGGTGTGTTTTTGAGATTGGTCAAACTTACGGAATAATCTCTTCGCGGTTTAAGGTCTATTTAAGACGGTACGCACAACGTTAAATGTCAGCCTCTTGACTTGAGAGTTTCCGAACTATACAAAGTCAAACTTCGTATAGTGGGAAGCTCTCATGCTCAAACTATCTTTTATAATGGGAAAAAGGCGACCGCGCAGGAAAAACGAAGGATTGGAAGACCCCATCAAACTCGTACAAGGGAGAGATAAAAAAGGTAACATGAGGCTAAGCCCCCTAGAGTCTATATGAGAAATCTGCACCACTGCACCTAAGATTTTTGAGCTATGCAAGTTATTTGGTCTATACACAATTGGAGCATCCAAAGAAACATCACCTAATGTGATTACCTTCTTATGGATTGCATAACCACTGCCCTTTGTAGAGTAATGGACACACATTATCTAAAATATATTACAAAGCATGAGTGAAAGTGGTTCATCTTGAGACCTAACATGATAAGTTCTCATGCATTCTCTAATCTCTCACACATTTAAGGTGTCAAATGCCATATCCATTGCTCCATATAACTCCAAGGTTAGAGGAACAAAGAGATGAACTCATCTTTCATGATTAGAATCTAACTAAATGAATATTAACAACTATGAATGTGGGGATTGATTTTATGTTCATTTCTCATTTGTTTCTATAATTTATATTCGAGTTGCAACGAACAAAGAAAGAGGTTTGGTAACTTCCTAGACCTTACTATCTAGGGAAACAATAAACCCACCTCACCCCTTACGGTGCAAATAAACTTATCAAACCAATTTCGCTTTGTTATGAGCCCGGCTACCATGTTGGAACATGATGTACAAGAATCCTATAACCATGCCCCAGCAGGCGACAATGACCACATTTAGCCAATCTGGAAGTGTCAGAATAGGACGGATGAGGTGGATGAGCAGAAAAGGCGAGGTGGATTTACAATTTTCCAATAGCTAAATACCCAAATATTTACTTTAGTAAAAGTTACCACAAAAGTTCTTTCACTTTGTTTGTTTGGTCATCAGTACAATTTATTGAAAAGTAACACCACTTTATTATTTAAGTTGAATGATTATCACGGAACTTGGTTGACAAAAATTCCTCAAGTTCCTTCTTGGAATTGAATGATCATCATAACCTTTGTTAAAAATTTAAAGAATTTCTCATCAAAAATTTATGTATATATTAAAGCACACCTAATTTACTTTTATTACTGATAAATTTTAAATCCAATTTTTTTTTCACTTATAGATAAATTACGCAATATGCAATGGGACATGTTTTCGGCGTTTCATTGCATTTACGATAATGCAATTTAGTCCCTTTCACGTTATTTCCTTTTCATTGAGACTCCATTGCATCCACCGTATTGTAAGTTGCACTTATCGGGCTTGCACTTACAGAGAGTGGACTGCATACCCAACAACGAGCCCATCAGCCTAAAGGCAAACTTCTACAGCATTTCACCTCAACTGCATTCTTCATCCAGACTCACCTCATTCCTCGAGTAATAAGTGGTTCTCAAACCATTCTCAAAACGACATCAGAAACACAGGCGACTCGAGCCCCCAGTTTTGCTCCAACACAACCTGCCAGTCGTAGCACAGAAGGACTTGCAGAAAATCGGATGTTGAACCCTTTCTCAAGAAGGAAAAACGGTTAGGAGAGAGCGAGAGAGACGTGGATAGGAGCAGAAGCCTGTCGTACGAGGAGGAATCCAGACCCTTTGAGGACAGAAACGTCAACTGAACACATGCAAAATCTAAGCAACTTGGAATTGCCTCACAAACACAAGTATAGCTACGCAATGCGGAATTGATAAAGTCATACATTCCATGAACGGTGAATATTCCGTTCATTATGAAGTCCACTGTTTTGAGTTAACCACAAAGCAATGCGAAGCGATAGAGCAGTAAGGGAAGTCAGTGCTAGTTTCTGGCAAAGGGTAAGAGCGAAGTAGGACAGGACTGGATATGAAGAAATGAGAGCAGAAGACGTTCGAGGAACGGAAGATCCGGAACTCATTCAGTGCATGTGAAATGCAGATGGAATGTAAAAATGATATGTGCATATCGAAATGAATAGTAAATCCGGAAGGAGAGTAAGGGAATCTAACAAATTGAGTGTAAGCTGAAGTCAACACGTAAATGAAACATTTCATGAGAGAACTAGTATATACCGTGTAATCGACTACCGATAAGCAACGCATGTAGAGAAATAGTATACATCGTGTAATCAACAACCGACAAGCAAGTCGTGAACGATTAAGCAATCTGAAATCGAAAGTCCGGCTGAAACCATGAAATCGAAACTCGTGTAGGAACCATGAAACAGACAAACATCGAGCTAGAAAGAGTATTACTTGAGGATGGGTGGAGTGGAGCGACAGGACTAGATATGAGGAGATGAGAGCAGAAGCCGTTCGAGGAACGGGGGATCCAGAACTCATTAAATGCAAATAAAATGCAGATGAAACGTAAACATGATTTTGAGAAATGAGGACAGAAGCCGTTCGAGATGAGTATTAAATCCATGAAGGAGATTAAGTGAATTAACAAGTCGAATATGAACGGAAGTAAAGGCATAATAGCAACATATCGAGAGCAACACATGTATAGAACTAGTAAGCCTCGTGTAATCGGTAACATGTGTGTCAAGAAATATTATACATCAGGTACTCCTACACCTACAAGAGGACAGGGTATGACGAAATGAGAGTAGAAGCTGTTTTCTGGACGGCTTCTGGGGGTATGCAGAGCGAGGCGCTAGAGGATTGGATAGAGTATATCGCAGCATACGCTATTGGCGCATGAATTCTAGAACAACTCAACAACAGAAGGAAGCAGAAGGTGGTCATAGTAAACCTCCACGAAAGCACTGCGACTTCATCAGTGCCCAACGCAGTGCCAAAGTAGCTGAGCAAATGCCAGTACCTCTTGTACCGAGTTCCTGTTCGAAAGCTCATGAGTACCAAGGCAGACTCGGCTGCTCCCTAAAGTGCTGCTCAAAGTAGTAATAGTGTTAAAGTGTTGTGGAAACTGGAAGGAGGGGGTCACCTAAAAGCAGGAATAAGAAGAATGAACAGAATAAATCGATTTGCAGAATAATCACGAGCAAAGGAAGAATGCATAATCGTGGGCAAGAGAACAGAAAGGACTCGACCTATACCTTGCTAATACCTGAAAGGAAACACCGATCAGTGCAGAAAACAAGCAAAACATAGCAAAGTTACCCGATGATGAATTCTAAACTACTTAGGAGGGCGGGGAAAGATCATCGAAGAATAAGAACGATCATATATATGCAAGTGTTGGTCTGTTGCTGTAAGTACTGGCTGGGTAGCGACAGGACTAGATAGTGTACAGAGGGAGGGATAGTAAGATAACCATGTTCTCTACAAATTACTGATTGTATATTGTAATAAATTGTACATTCCCCAAGACTACTTACCTGTCAGTTTGATGTGTTTCACAGGTACCCTCATCCAATGAACAAATATAATACATACTGCATTTCCGTTTCGACTGACAGGGCAGGTTTTCCTATACTGCTTACCTGTAACTTTCATGCATTTCACAGATACCATCATCCACTGTACAAACAAACTGGTCCAAGACTGCAATGCTTTTGTCACTAGTAGAAAGACCTTCTCTTGAAACTACTGTACTTGGTGGCAAGTAACCTACAGAAGTGACCTTCGGATCCGAAGAATATATATACAATAATACATATAATATATAGGTATACGAGAACGGAAGCCGTTCTGGGAACGGGTTATCCAGAACTCATGAAGTGCAAATGAGCGATAAACAATATATACATGATACGCAACACTAGGAGTATTAAACCCCGAGGGTAGAATGCACGGAAGGTAAGCTACACGCAAGGCTAGAGTAGTATGAAATCCCTAAGTTAGAATGCATCGAAGGTAACCTGCAGCAATGGCATAAGCGAAATAAACATATTGAAACACCCGCATATCTATATGAGAAACATCATCGAATGAAAGGCGAAATAACTGTCACGTGGAAACCATTAGATAGCAACTCACATATTTGAGATGCAGCCTGCAAAGAAACGGAGACAGTCCTCCCACATAAGTAGAGAAATAAATACAACAGGAAGAAACGGACAGCTGAAAAGGATGGAGATAAACTGGTGGCAAGAGACAAGTAATAGTCTGTAAATATCGCGGGTCAAGGAAGAGCTGAGTCACGAAACGAAAATCGGAGAAGGTGGATGAGATATACACATATAATATATAATATATATAATACATATAATATATATACACTAGACACTCAGATTTGGTCTGATGTCATGAGGAGCCCATGGCTTAGTGAACTGATCGGCACAAGCCAAGCGAATGCGCTCAGGTGTTGCTGGAGTGTCCAGCACAAACCATCCGTCTAAATCATTATCTTTCCGAGCAGCAAGTATGGCATCTTTGATGGCGAACAGGGCTGCTGAAGCCAAAAATAGGGGAGGTTCCCCAACTGCTTTGGAAGAATGCACTGCATTGGGATTTGGGACATCCTACACCAACCAGCAAAAAATCAGATACGTCTCGATTGATCCTTATGTTCAGCAGCTACGAGCTTTGAACCATAAGGCATTACTATCGAGCGCGTGAAGGTACTTCGAATCTTCAACACAGGAGTTGACGTAGTGTAGTGTCTCACCTTCAGTAGCGTCACTCGAAAATCAATCGGGATATCGTTGCATGTAGGAATTTTGTAGGTTCCTGGTCCTTGCGTGAACAAATGACCAGGCCTCACCCACTTATGGGCACCATCGCCCCACTTGAGCTCCTCCAAAGCTACCCATCCTAGCCCTTGGACAAATCCTCCTTCTACCTGTGTGTCTCAAAAAATTTTCAGTATACTTCGACAGCCCCACAACCAATCGTTCAATAAACTACAGCTTCCTGAGAATGAGCATTTCATTTGGTAGTAACATCGTAAGCAATAAGCAAACACCAATATATAGGACAGAAGTGACTGACCTGACCAATATCAATAGCAGGATTTATTGGGCTGCCCAAATCCATGACAATATCAACACGGCGGAGATGAAAGTCTCCTGTGAGCGTGTCGATTTCTGTCTCTGCAAAGGCAGCCCCAAAGGTGTAGTAGTTGAAGGGTCGTCCTTTGCCAACGTCCCATTCAAATCCAATATTTGGAGTGATATAAAACCCATGGGCTGAAAGGTCGATTCGTTGCAGGTAGCTGCTGAGAACAACCTGCAGGGATGTAAATTACACGTCAGGACCTATCAACTTCAACAGTTTGGAATATCAAGGGACTCACACGAAAGTTTATTCAGCACATACCTCAGCAAATGACGCTCCGGGCATTTTTTCAAGCACAGGTTTAATGCGAGCCTTTATCTGCTCGCAGGCATCCAGAACTGCACCTCCATACATATCTGAACTTGCGGAAGCTGCAGTCGGGGATGCATTTGGAACCTTCATTCACGCAAGACATGGGACAACCAGTCAGATGAGTCCTGGAAGGATTATACCGTCTGATCATGTGTTGAACCTTAAGAAAAATCTCACCTCAGGTTCAAACTACAAAGGCTTCAAAAGCGACTTTCTTTCTCATTGCCCAACAAGATGCCGGCATTCTAATTCATCCGTCGCTACTGAGTTTCCTCATATCAATATTTGCTCTTAAGATCATTGCACAGATATGGGACAAATCTTCCATGTATCTGACTAGTTGGCTCAGCCGTGACTGGTACCAAAATTTCAAGGCCGATCACAGCCGGTAGGAAACGAGATAATGATACTTAGGTAATTGGAGATAATAAGAGACGAGGTTGAACCTTGTCAGTACTGGTTTCGGCAATGAAGACTTGATCAACAGGAATTCCAAATGCTGTAGCTGCAATCTGAGCCATTTTGGTGTGCAACCCTTGTCCCATCTCGACGCCTCCGTGTGTTACCAAAACTGTTCCATCCGTGTAGACTTGCACCAACGCTCCCGCCTGCAGATAAGCTACGTAATAAGCTCTAAATGGTTTTTAGACAGCCCAGTACACTCTGGGAACAACATGAAACAACCGCATGCATATTCTAGCCAATCTTCCCACAAATTATTTAGATCTAGCATTGCCATCGACAGCATACCAAACGAGTATCTTCCTCACCTGATTAAGCATTTTGGTGGTAAACGATATACCAAACTTCGTGGGAACCATAGCTACACCTCTCTTCTTCCACCGATTTTGCGAGTTGAAGGTTTGAACCTCATTTTTCCTTTTTACAAATTCACAGGAGCTCTTTAAATCATCCCACACCTTCTGTATGTTACAGTTTTCAACTATTTGTCCATAATGGAGCTCGTACCCTTCTTGTTGGAGATTCAATTCCTGTCCCTCAACACAATGCAACTGCACGTAAGCTATCATGGAAAGGAGCAAAAGGAGGCAATGCTACTTTAGATTATTGCACGGTCCCTTGAACTAGGATATTGACGAGAAGTTTACATATGTATTCACTAATGTATAATATCTTGAAAGGATGACTCAGAATATTTGAAACTCAGCATACGACTAAGATTGCCTGCCTGTGTCAGCAACAAGCTCGACTTGATGGGATGGGTCAGCTCTGATTCTCTGGCAGAAGTATAACAGATTGGATACTAACTTTGAGCGTTCTCTGACAAAATATTATAACTTTGAGCGGTTTATTAAGAAGCGTACCCGAATCTCCTCTGGAGCTCGCCCAACCGTGCGGGCAATGCGCTCAATCCAATTTTCCGCAATTAGCATTCCTTGAGGACCACCAAACCCTCGGAAGGCAGTATTGCTAGGAACGTTCGTTTTGCAAACTTTTCCTCGTATTCGCACGTTAGGGATGACGTACACATTGTCGGAGTGGAACATGGCCCTCTCAAGAATTGAGTGTGACAGGTCCAAAGAATTACCGCCATTGTTGAAGATATCTAGGTCTAGTGCCATCACTTTCCCCTCTCTTGTGAAGCCCACCTGTTGCGAGACCAGAGTTTGTCAGCAACTACTAACTGACTTATAATTGTGGGCAGATGTTCAGGACCTGATGTGAGATAGTCATCTGACTAGAAAACTTGAGTTCTCGACTGATACATATGCGCTCGAAGACAGTACAATTAGCTTATGTGATCACGGAGTTTGGAAGACAGCAAGAGTGTTAAACAGATGAATCAAATTAACTTCTGCACGAACATGATCAAATAGCAACACAAGACTTGATGTGCTGAAACTCTTGAAGTCCCCCTAAATTTCCTTTAGCAAGAATCAATACAAGTACCGTATATAAGTTCTGTGGTAAACCCAATGTGGATTTGAACTCAACTGGATTTTCGTGAAGGCCAGAGGATAAGTGACCAGGACTGATGACATAGTGTTGAGAAAAAGGGAATGTTTGATCAAGAAAATATTGATGCAACGGAAGTCAGATTCTATTAGTTGCATCTTCTTTGCTGTATCTTCCAGACAATGCGTGTGGATCCAAGGAAGGGCATGCCGTAATCTCGGGACTATGCTTTCTACCTTATACTTGCCGAGAAAAGCATGTCTTTGTCCTGTGATCATCATATCGATTTCCCGGTCCAGAGTCAGCTTAACGGGTCGTTTCAACAAATAGGCAGGCAAGGCTGCAACGGCATTGATAAAAGCTGAGCGTGTTTCTTTCCCACCAAATCCCCCGCCAATCCTCTTTGTCCTGCACACAACTTTGCTCATAGGCAGGCCAAGTACATGTGCAACAACTTTCTGGTGCTTCTGTGGTGCCTGCAGGGAGAGATTTCATAAATTTGATCTATTAACAAAGGGGACAGGCTGCAGAGTAGTTAAAAGAAGATTACCATCAGGAACTGAGCAGTCAAAGGCAGACCTAGGCAAATTTAATTACGTCAAATTGCAAATGGACGAAACAAAGTCGTAGACCAAACACAGTTTGAGAGCAAGTCAACAAGGTAAACGTACTTATAAGGTCTGACAAAGCGGAGAAAGAAGAAGTATCCAGAATACTAGAAGCGTTCATGTTCTCTATAGAAGACTTACCTGAGTGGAAGCAAGCATGTGAACTTCATTGCCTCCATCTGCCGTCCAGACTAAAGCGCTGTTAGGTTCCAGGTAGAAATGTTCCTGACCGCCCATCCTCACTTCACCTTCCTCTATATGGTCACAGCTTCCACTAGCAAAGCATTCTTCTACATTTCCTGCCACTAATTCACGCTTCGCCCCTCCTTTGCCTCCATGGAAGCTCTCATGGAAAAGATTCGCTGAGACCGCTTCTTCAATGCTGAAAACTGCAGGCAAGTCCGCGTATTCCACGACGACTTTCAACGCTGCTTGCTTAGCATTCTCATGTGAATCTGCTACTACGATTCCTATCACCTGTGTGGAAAAGTGGAATAGTAAATCATATAGTTTTAGATATTCGTTGGTATTGCTTGTTAGAAAGCACACTCAAACTTAATTGTTCAATCATGCAACAACTTGATTCTGTCCTGAATGGAGTAACTAGTGTGTGGCAGTTATCATCAAACACAAAGAGATAAACCGCCATTATATCAGATACCATTGTCCAATCCCAACATCAACTCTTGGAAGAAAACCATAGCAGAAAGGATACTAGGTTTCATCCGGTGGCCTGGAGTAGAGAACGCAAGCAGTAAGGTACTAAGGATCAAGGACCTCGGAATCGAGGGATGCAAATCTCGTTACTAAGTTCAAAGACGTTCGTAAAAATGACATTGGAAGGTCATCCCAGCACTGAGCCTGACATCTGCGACCAAGAATACATAGACAGAAAGTCGTCAAGAGAATGCTGATGAGACTTACCTGTCCTACACAAGTGACTAAATCACTTGCAAAAAGCTCTTCATCGGGTACAACAGCTCCGACATCATTCCGACCCGGCAGATCTTTGAAAGAGTAAAATCCTTCGAAACCTGGTTGGGCTTCCGCTTGTTTGGTATCCAACGAAAGAAGCTTGGCATGAGGCCTTGTACTGAGAACCAGATATCCATGCAACGTGCTAGCAGGCGCTGGCACATCATCTACATACTCTGCTTCTCCGGTTACCTGATCATCGAGTCCCGCGTAGAAAAAACAAAGTGTCGTCAAGTAGCGAATACAAAAGACGCCAAGTACAGGAGACTTATGGAAAACCCATCCTGCTTTGAGCCTGGTTTACCTAACAAGGAAGCCTGCTTTTATGTTTTTTGCATTTTGTAAAGACACAACCAAGTTTGTCTGGCTCTCATAGAGTATGCACGACTGACCTGAAGTGTAGCAGACAAATGCATCAATGGCTGCCCCACACTAGTACTTTTAGATGCCGGAGTTCCGAAACCCTGAATACTATGCGGCATTTCTCTTTTATACGGAGCAACAGCGGATCTGTAACTCTTTGGCAAATTATGCACAAAATCTGCTTCTTGCTCCAACTTGTAGATAACGTATAAAAAGAACTTGAAGAAAAAGCTGGTTGTGAGTGATCGCCGAAATTCAACCATGCCACCAGGAGCATTGTCCATCATATTGATATCTTCTGAGATTAATGGAAGTGCCTTCTCGAAGTTTGACCAAGCCCATTCTTTCCCAGACAGAAACTGTGCGGTCTTTCTTGCTATTATGCAGGTTGCACCAACCCCTCCATACGCTAGACAAGCCTCCATAACAGTCCAGCTGCCTGCTCCTGTTGGTTCTAACGAGATACGCATACCTGCATTGACTAGTGCAATATCATCATCTCGACGGTGAGATTGTTTGAACTCCATCACGTATTCAAATTGTTTGCTCCATGGAAGGAACACAGATCCCAGTATCTCTCCTTTCTTCAAATCCACCTTGCGATAACCAGTAAAAAAGTCAGCCGCCTTTACAGTCCTAGATATCTTTCCATGACTGAGGACTGTGAAGGTCGCTCCGGAAGCAATCCAAAGAGGGTTCAGATCTGAAATTGGACTCGCGGTGCAGATATTTCCACCAATGGAGGACACGTTCCTTATTTGGCTCCCCGCAAACCATTTTAGCTGGTGAAGAAATGCGCTTGAAACTGATGTCTCATAAGCCTTACGTTGTGTTAAACTTTTCCTGAGAACTTCCATTAACCTTGTGAGTGTTACTGATGCACCGATCTGTAGACCGTCGTTTGTTTGCGTTATAGTATTCATTTCAGTAACATGCGTTGTGGATATCAGGACAGGATAATTAAAACTTTTGAATCTCATCTCTATCCCAACCTCAGTGTTCCCATTAACCAGTTTGGCATCAGGGTACCTCGCTTTCAAATCTAGGACAGCATCAAGTGAATTGGGTCGATGCCAATTTATACCTCGATGTCCAGTCAAAGACAATGGGACAACGTTTCTGTTTCGTAGTTCAGGAGGAAATATGGGCTCTCCTTTGACAGATTCACTCAACACCTCGAACTCTGCGCTGCCCGTCCTATCTTTCTTCGGATCACTTGCAGCACCCTTATTACAATCACAAGGTTTCCCCGTAGACGGACACACCGTTTGGCCATTTGTAAGCGGCACGGTGAGGGAGGATAAGCTATCACTTGCACTAAGCGATTCAGCAGTATATGGCAAAGGATCAGTTTTAGCAAAAACACGGAAGGCATCTAGAATTGGACGATAACCTGTGCACCGGCAGAGATTCCCTGCAAGAGCCTCTTCAATCTCTTCGTTTGTTGGAGCAGCTTTGGATGCCCGCAACAGAGAGTACATTGACATCACAAACCCAGGAGTGCAAAAGCCACACTGTGAACCGTGAGAAGTAGCTAATGCTTCCTGCCAGCAATTCAACCATGGTGCGCAATATATAAGTTGAAATTAAGTCCAGTTCACAGCTACAGATTCCAACATAAACTGTCATGTGGCAGCCAGCTACCAACTGTCATCTTGTGTTGATACTCGAAGTTGATACTGGAAACGGAAGGTAAGTTCTGTAGGATTCATTCATTTTCTGAAAACTGAATCTGTCAACAAAGGAGATACTCTAGGCAGAGGTTAAAACTTTCATGAAGATCAGGACTAGAAACAAGTTCAATGACTGCTCTGTCCTACCTGGACAGGGTGCAAACCACGACGTCGATCACCAATACCTTCTACCGTCACCACATGCATACCCTCCACCGAGTAAAGAGGGGCCAAGCAAGCATTCACTGCTCGGTGCCTGGATACAGAAATCAATCAACATCCTCAGTCTCAATACAGAATGGATCCTACATCGAAGTAGGATAGGCAGCCTCTCTCCAAGAAATAAAAAAGCACTCATTCTCTCAAAAGAAACATCGCTACTGCATCGCTCCCTTGCATAAGCTCTTCATGGCAGACTGGGAGGGTCCTACACAACAGTTTGCTGAATAGAGTCGAAATGAGACACCATCACAGTGCAAGCCCCACATCCTCCTTCCCCGCACCCCAGCTTGGTTCCAGTGAGACCCACTCCTGTTAAGCAAATATTTGTCATGTAAGAACTTTGAGAGTGGATCATTACCCAATTGTCAACAACTCTGGGAGTCTATCATACCGATTGTCAACAGTGTTAACTCGACCATAATCATGACTCAGTGCACCTACAAGAGCGTTCTTACAAAAGAGTTTAAATATTCTCAATTTTTTTCATTCGCGAAGATTCGAAGTGTTGAATCAGTTCGACGACTGACGAGAAATATTATTCCCTGGATCTCTCTTTTCCTAATGCTATGAAATGGAAATGGAGAAAAATATCCAAAATTGACCGGGAATTCAATTGAATCTCCAGATTTCTCAAACATAATGGAGTCAAATAGTCAAGGCACAATAATCAAAGCCTGAAAAAGCTAAGCATTAGACCATAATTGTTGATGTTCTCATTTCCCGTCGTATCTGGGTTCCTGATTCTGTCGCTCAGGCTCTCAAATTTAATTTGAGAAGTACTCAAAGTGGCTATGTTGACAAAGCCAGACAGACAGAGGCAACAAAGCACGGGAGTGAGGACATGGTCGCTTCCGACATAACTACCTTGACATTCAAAAGCAGATATAGACAATGTTTGATACTGTGATACTGAGGGATATAGCCTCACGCGTGGAAGGAAGCGATCTAACAAAAGACACCGTCCAGAATCTACTCAAGACAGTTTCTCGACAATTAATTCATGTCAATCTATGCTCAAACAGACAAATTCAGCTCCACAACCAGCTACTTTTGAGAATTCGAAGTGAAATTAAAAGCGACAGAAACATGAAAATTGTTCAGAAGCTCAATTTTCTCCAGAATTGTCCAACCTCGGAGGTATTCCAAAAGAGTGGAGTGCGCTTGATCCTTGGGCAGAAGTCTCTTCTTCCCGTTGACAAACAAAAGCGGCTCCTCCTCCCGTTTCTCCTCTTCGGAGGAGACATCCGAATCCAAGCTCAGCGAACCCATCTCTTTTTTGTTCTTTCAGATTTCTTTCTCAGTAACTAGCATCCACACTCGAGTGAGGGAGCTTAATAATGGATCTCAACCCCGCTATCACAACTTCCTTACGTCTCATGCTTTCCGGGCAGCTATACCAACACTTTAACAGCTCTCACGAGCTCCTCCTCTCTCCCTCCCTTCTGTCCTAGCATGAGCATGTGCTTATTACCATAAAGGCTGTCCTTGGAGGATTATGTTTCTTGGTTATCCCAGCAACCTAGACTCGAAAGCAAACAAAATACCAAATCTATGTCTCCCTCATAACGTAACTTCCTCTTACCTTTCCCCTATGTCTTCTCCTTATACGGCTTGATGGGGTCTTCCCATCCTTCTTGTTATCTATCCTACGCGGTCGCCATTTTCTCTTACCTTTCCACATAAATCTCCCAGAACTTCCAATCCACTTTCAGCATATTTTGTGAAGGATCAACTTATTATTCTTTGGTTCTTCTTATGTAACACTACCGAATTTACATACTCCTAATTTGTTTCATTTTCACTTGAAGAATTTCGCTATTTAGGATCGTTAAACATAATACTGCCGTTTATCGGGGCCTCCATTTGAAGTTCAAAACACTTCTCCTTTTCACTTTTCACGTTCCTCCACCAGGTAGGTATCGTACTCTTTACAACTCTATATATCGTGTCCCCACTTAGTAGATTCTACTGTTTGTAATAAACAGTCGCTAGCCTTTCTTATAAAAAAAATTAAGTTTAAAGTACGGGGTACATTGGTTAATCTATCTAGAATGGGTCTAGCTTATGTTCACTATGATGAACTATCAGATCTAATCTATATATTTCACCGTGACATGGGCCAAGAACCCATGGATCATGGCTAAGTTAAAGCAACACCATAGTTTAGTACTAGATCTAGAGATAAGTTCAATCATTTATTTTACTATCATCAGATTGGACCACAGGTTTACATTCTTCCTTGATGGAGCAACAATGTCAGCATATGTTACATTCTCTCCCCATTGACTCGTCTATTCCTCGGGCCACTTGAGCATGTCTTTGCTCTTGCTCGTGCAAGGATGCAGTCTCTTGGATCCTAGATTGACTGTGCATTAGAGCATTCCGACTTGCGCCAACCACTTTCTCTTTAGTGATGAGGTTCCGCCTTGGTTTAGTCCACCCTCTATCGTGTTGTAGTTTACGCAACCCGTAAAAAATAAACTATCATGGTTATCTCTACATTAGTAGGGTAGGTTGTATGATAGATCCGACGGATGATACATTGCCATGTGAGCAATCTATGAACATGTATACGATTGGCCACATGAGTTACAATCTTATCATGTTTGAGTGCTCTAATGTATATAGGTGAGGGAGAGTGTAGAGACGGGGTGTGTTTGAGTTGAGGAGTCTTGAGGGGGAGGAGGACGTTAGGAGTGAGAGTTGTAGCAGAGCGCAAGTGTTAGAGCATCAGAGGAGACATTCGAGCATGAGATGTCCCGTGCTACCAATCTACCACTCTTGAATCCTTTTCTCATTAGGCTTCAGATTTTACACCGTGACGGCTTAGGGGACTGGATGGTAATACATTTTGGGGCAGTATTCATGGAGTTGGTGATGGGAAATCCGGATCTTATCGTCCTTTCGGTGCTTACTTATGAGCTTGTTTGGGACTTGACAATCTATTTGATTCTATAGTTGAGGAATGCCTACAAATTTTCCCATAAGCTTCAAGGTGGAGTTGTGGGGTCCATTTGTCAAAAAGTGAATGAACTAAAGGACAAATTTCCAAGAAATTGGGTCCCAAGAGAAGGAGTCTAGAGTTTTTGACCATTGAGGGAGTTTAGGGAGGGCTTTTGAGGAATGAAGACCATGGTTGGAGAGAAGAGCTGACAGGCTACAATCTGGAGACTTAAATCAGATGATTTGAGTAAATTTTGAGAAGGATATCATCAATTGAATAAAGGGGAGTAGAATTCATACCCAAGAGCACAAAGTAGGTAATTGGGAGAGCTTCTTGAAATATGTTCATGATCTGTTGGTGGGGTAGACATAGTTCTTATAGCTCTGAGCACAAGAAATTCTAGTTTTGGATCAATCTTGAATTAGATCTGATTGATTGAAGTTGAAGCTTTTGAGATCTAAGGTGTTGACGAAGAGCTGATGATCAGGTTTGGAGTTTTGGTCACTCCACAAGTTGTGGTTTGAGTTACCTTATGAAAAATTTTAGTCTTATTTTTTATTATGGTTCTCATCTCTATGCAAAGGGTTCATGTTAATTCTTGAAATAAAGAATTCAAGGTCTTGGATCAAGTATACATAGGTCTGTAGAGTTCACAAGTTAGCCTAGCTCAGAAATTAATCCACATCTAGGGACTGGGGTTGGATTAGGCTACAAAAATTTGCAAGAGTTTAGAAAAGGACAAAACAAGCTATTGTGAAAATTTTGGTTGTCTCAAGATCTATTGAGAGTGAGATCTGATGCAAAACATTCTGTTGCAAATATTGTCATAAGCTCGATAGAGCAATTTTATCTTCCATCTTGATTGGATGTCTATTCTCCTATCTTGTGACTATGATTAAGGGTTTTAGGGTGCCATATTGTTTGTAAGTATCAAGTGTACTTTTGAATCAGAAATGTGGGGAGAAGTTGGCAAGAACTAGGAGCAAACCCTAAAATAGTGGTTTCAAAATTAGGGTGAAAGTTGCAAAAAACCTGGCCAAATTTGATAGGTTTTCAAGGAAGCTATAGTGATCTGATTGAGGCCTATTTTATATCATTGGAAAGTTTATCTTACAAACTTTCCACTGAAATTTAGAACACTTGAATCTAAGCTACACAACTAAAAGTTATGTTCATATAAGCTTCAAAAAATTTTCCCCATCAAGAAGACATAAGAATACTCCACTTGGAGTAGCAATTTGTTGAAATCTGAAGTTCAGATTGGAGTAGACTTGGAGTACAAGTTGAAATGAGCTTGATGACAGAGCAAGAAGGCTTTGAAGCTCTTTTTTGACAAAAAGCACAGAGAGTTGTTGCCGTATTCTTGTGATTGGATTCTCTTTGTGCTTGCATGCTTGTTTGTACGCCGAATTGGTTTGGATTGCTATGCGGGCGTTATGCTTAGTTTGTTTCCTTCTAGGAGTGTTGTATATTTCTCCTTGGTAATGCTGGAAGTGATGACCAACAGACAAGGAATGTGTGTTGTGATGACATGTTAGGTTGCCTATCACTACCCTTCTTGATAGCAAGAATATTAGTTACAAGAAAGAAGGGTTTTGGCGGTTAGGTAACACGCATGTTCAGTCAAGTAGTTATGGTTTTACCTCTAGCTTTTGATCTATAATCTCCACAAATAGGCACCCTATGTGTTCCCAAAGAGAGAAAGGAAAAGTACAACACCGTCAACATCTTTGTTACTCACTTGTGGTGCTATACTAGATGTAGTGATGGTCTACCCATGATAGCTACCCATGATGCAATTAGGGATATGGTGTTTGCTATGGCACAAGAGAGTGGATACCTTGCTTGGAAGGAGCGTTCATATTCTTTGTAGATGGCATGTGTCAAAGCATATTTCTACTTGGTCGGAGATGATTATGTGACAATGGCGGATGTTGTAATTATTGACCTTATGCATGATGCGATTTTGGAGGGAATGATTACTCATCCTCTTAGATGGGCAGAAAAATGAGGAACAGCATGCAAGGTCTCCAAGTATAGGATTATGCTCTTTGTTCCTCTAGCCTTGAAGTTATATGGAGCGATAAACATGGCATTTGACACATTTGTCAAGGAGTGCATAAGAGCTTATCATATTAAACGCCATGAGATACCACTCTCACTCTCATACTTTGTAGCATACTTTAGATAGTGTGTGTCCATTGCTCTATGTAGAGAATTGGTTGGTGCAATCCATAGGAGAACAATCATTCTAGGTGATGCTTCTTTGGATGCTCTAGTAGTTTGTAGACCTTAAGACTTGCATAGCTCAGATATCTTAGGTGTGATAGGGCAGATTCCTCATATCAATACTATTGGGGCCTAGCTCCTTTCTACCTCTTTTGTCTTCCCATCCTTCTTGTATTCTATGTGGTCACCTTCCCTTGATCTAGGCATAAGTCAAGGTATCAGCCTATTACACCTTCATTATATTAAATTAGAGACCGCAAGCAATACTAACCACAAAATCCATATCATGTCATTTGATCAACTCTCAAAGTTATAAAGGTTGAGTTTGGGTAGCAAGTAACCTTAGAACGGTCATCCTTATAATTAATTTTGGACTATTGGGGTAATCCATTTTTGGCTTCCTAGTATACACAAATAAATTATAAAACCCAAGTTATAAGGTCTAATTTAGTGCTAGTTTAGTAAGGCATTGGAGTCTTGTTTAAGGTTCTATCCAAAACTCATATAAATTGCAAAATACTATGCAGTATAGGATTCTCTATGAACTCAATTTCCTATGTATATTCTCTAGTTGTCTATTTTTTAATTTAACAAGAAATCACTTACATTTATTATATTTTGTATCTTCTCAATTGGATTGTAAAATCTTTTCTAACATATTGGATTGCATATCTTCTTTGTGATTATTCTAATATTTCTCACTATGTGTCACTATCTTTTCATTCAACCATGTCTCCCAAATTATTAGAAATTTACTACTACCATTCCTTGCTATTATAATTTATTCATATTGATATTTTTTGTTTCTCACTATTTAAATATGGCCACCAATTAACCATTTCTCCTCATTTCTTACTATATCTTTAACTATTTCATATTTCTCCTCATTTCACACGATATCTTAGTATTTAAATTTAGCCACCTATAAACCATCTTTCATCATTTAAATTTTGCAAGCTATCTATCATTTCTCACTTTATCTCGTTATGTTATCTTTGAGTATAAAATTTAGCTATCATTGGTTAAAGGTTTAGATTGTATCCTCATAAGTAGCTTGGAATTGGATTTCACACTTATATAATATTCTTATTGCTCAAAAGATGATTTTTCTAGGATTTTATCTCCTTAGGAAACTTGGAATTTTCTCCAATACTTTACATTCTCCAACCATTACTCAAACAATTATTCTACTTAAATAAGATTGACAATGACCTACCCTTGCCTTATTAAAGCAGAATTTATTTTTTTTGTTCAATTGTATTGCATAATATGAGATAGTGTTGTAGTTAGGAAACAACAACAAACACATTTTTGTTAAATTTGAAGATGAGTTCATAAAACACTTGGGATGCAAAATGAATTTAAGGCATACTACTTTGATACATTACCATGCAAAGACAAAGATCCTTACTTTTGTGGACATTGGAGTTATAAGATCTGGCCTCAAACCTATAACCACTTGACCAGAGTTAAAAGAGGTTGCCATTATGAACTTTGTTATAACTTTGTCACTTCATATATTTGTCAGGTTGTCACCTCATAATATCACAATGTAACCTTCAAAATTATGAGCAAACCTCTACGAGTCTAACAAACTTACAACATTGTATGAGGTTGCACCACCAAGTATCAAGAATGATTGAAGCGCATTCAATCAGCATGATTGCCCTGCATAAGATATAAATGTGTGCCATTTGAATTGAATTGAAATGCCTTCACACATAATGTTTGACTCTTCACCAACCACCATGACAGTTGAATGAAAAAATGGTTTGCCCCAACTATAAATTGCAAACTTGTGTTGCAAGGCAAAACCTTTTGCATTTTCACTTTTCATTCTTTGCCAATGCTTGCTTAATTTTCACTTTCTTGACACTTTGTCCTCATGGAAGCTTGTTCTTGTAGTGTTGTAATCTAATTAGTTTGTGGGAGGAGGAGTTTTGGGGCATTATGGATCTTTGTGTTAGTATTCTATCAACAAGAGTAGTCATGGCTCACAAGTTCATCAAAAAAATGCCAAAAAATTTTGAGTGAGGACTACATCTTAGAGCCAAATACATTAGAAATAGAAATTTGGATTCCTACTTTGGAACTCAAACGTATTTGATGTTTCCATGTTAGAGGAAACTCAAGACAATGACAACACAAGTAGTAAATTCTTGAGAGGTAATCCTACCTTTTGGATAGAAGAACATTGGTAGTGTATTCTTGGAGCTAAAACCTCTTCATCTAGCTAGATGTTTATAGATATCCTCCACGGTCAACCTAGCTAAAACTCAAGACCAAGATAGATGATACTTTCCAAGAATTACAAATTACAAATTACAAATTGTTATCAAGTTGACTTTCTCAAATATTTTGAATGCCAAATTGTCACCAAAATAATCATGAAACTTTTCAAATCCAAATGAACTCGCTTCCAGTATACCCTGTGTTCTTGTCACAGGGGGTTCCAATCTAACTAACCGCGGTCGGACCCCAAGCCTTCTTGTTTGGGTTCAGCCTCCCCTAAGACAGGATGAACAGTAAGCTTATGTCAACTTGAATTATTTTCTTCCAACTCCTTCAAAAGAGAAAACCAATGAGTTGGGCATGAATGCTTTGTGAATGAGTGGTTAAGTTAGTACAATAGATGAGAGAGCAAGGAGAAGATACAATTGTGTTTCCATTTGTAGTTCACTTCTATATAGGTATGAACCTCCTTACAAAGGAGGGAAGGAAGAAATACCCAAGTCACTTCCATTGTAAAAGACCAAAGAGAAAATATGAGAATGGAATATCAAGCAAAAGATCATATTGAAACTCTCAAATGAGGGAAATTCTGAATGCCTAGCATGAACTTGGGCTTTGGTGATTATAATCAATCGTATAATACTCTTGAGAAGCTTCCCTCCCAAATCTACCTCCTTGGATTGTAAGCTACGCTACCTTAAAAGCTTCCAAGGACATTTCCTTATAGAATTTACCTACTTGGCAGACAAGCTAAGCTAGCCAATAACTTGGTGTCCAAGTTATCCAATCCTTGGAAAGTACCTTGAAGCTTCCCACCAAGAGGCTTCCTAGGTGCTTTGTTGTGCGTATATACATCACTACACAACATACATTGTTGTCAACATCATACGCTATAGAAGCACAACTCACACATAAGTCATACATAGGCTCTAAAGTGCCATAATTGCCTTCCTAGCTGGTGGTTAGGTCCCTCTAACTCTAGATAACCATCTATTCCAAGTATATGGTATACCCTATGATGTGCAAAGATCAAGAGGCTGGGTGTATGGAGCCCCATCGTTAGTTGCCTGTTTGCAATCTATACCATATAAAGAATGAATTAGCTATAGGTCAAGTACATCTAGGACATAACCATTGTCCCTAAGGAACCATCATGAGGGGAGGAGTCATACATGCCATATGTCATCCTCTCAAACAACTATCACACACTAACAACGTAGCAGCTCCACCAAAAGAGCCACATAACATACACCTCAAGCCTACACGTACAAGTTCCAAGCTTGGGTCCATAGTACCATCAATGTTTGGGAGGTGGCATGGCGCACAATTGCGCCATGTTGCATCTAGATCAAATCAGATTGTTTACAAATTATTTACAACTCTTGAATCCACTCAACTCGGATCAGTACTTGATTTGTCACTCTATAGATTGCCAGCAACTGGGCACTGATTACAATCAAGCCACACCCACTCTAGCTAAGAGAATCCAAGTGACGCTTGCTGGCCTCTGTCCACCATAGCTAGGAACTCGAAGGTTCAACATCAAAGAAGTGAGCTCTTTGGAGCTGCACTTCAAAAGTATAACCCTCTAGACTTGAGCTAGGTCTAAAACCCTAACGGTCCTGCTGATGGCACACTCAACGGTGCGTATGGTGCAAAGTGATGGTGGATCCCACCATGAAGTCAGTATCCCAAACAAAAAATCTGACCATCGGAAAGTAGTCTTTGAGAAATTGCTAAAATAACTCCAATTACTATCACTGCAACTCCAATGTCCAAGCAATCTAGATGCAACACTACAAATGACGTGACAACTTCTAGAACTTTGAGCTATATTTGGTATATTTTACTAGCTCATTAGCCTCTACTTAATGGTCTAATAACTTCGTATTATTACATCCATCATTCAAACTCTATTGGTATGCACCCAAACATAGAGCAAGAATGGAAAACTACCAACTAGCAGATGCAAAGTGGAAGCTCCCTAAATCTTATACCAATAGAAGAGTCATGCAATACAATGAACGTATGTAAGAAGGTTATTGTCACATGACCCAAGATTTAGGCTTCCAAGAAAGGCAAGAAAACATACAAGTGATTGAAAGATCATCATGCAAAAGGAGAAGTGGAAGCAAAGAAGAAACAAAGGAAATGAAGAAATAAGGAAGTCATGGACAAAGCATGTCACTTTGGATCATGAACTGCACTGGATTGTGGGAATGTAAAACATTGAGACTGAGGAGAGGAATAGGAGAATGGAAACTCACATTGGGACACTTGAATGTGTGAAAACTCCAAATGCCTAGCATGAGATTTGGCTTTGGTATTTATAGGTAGAATACAAGGCCTTTGAGAAGCTTCTCAAGAAACTTTCTTGAACCGCTTTCTTAGAGTGCAAGCCAAGTTAACTAGGAAGCTTCTCAAGAAGCTTCCTTCTAGAAGTCGCTTACTTGGCGTGCAAGCTAAGCTAGTTGGAAGTTTCTAGAAGCTACCTGCTTGGGGTGCAAGTTAAGCTAGTCTAGAAGCTTTCCAAGAAGCTTTGTAGATGCTTCTAGAATATTTTGGGCTAATTTGGCTTATTCTCTACTTTGTTAGCCATACTAACTATGTCGCTAAACTCCATATTGCTACATATTCCACCATTGCTAGTTGGTGACATCCTCATTGCCATTGAAGCTTCAAACTCTTGGATGGTTGTATGTGCAATGATGGTGGTTCGCATATTATTTCATGATGATGGTGGTCCGCATATTATTTCTAACAATTTTGAGCAACAAGGAGATGAAATTTGGCTTGTTGGAGAGATTAGGATATAGTGGTCAAGAGGCTTGAAGTATGAGGGACCTGAGATGGAAGAGGGGCAAGAAGAGAATCTGGAGCAAGCAGATCTTGGCTAAAATTGAGAAAGAAAGGAGAAAATTTGGTGCTTGCATGTTTGGAATTAATGTAAGCAAATTCTACAACTGCAAGATATTCATCCCAATTGGTATGGTGAACATTGACAAAGGCACGCAACATATCCTCCAAGGTACAATTTTCATGTTGGGTTTGTCCATCAGTTTGATGATGATAGCCCGTGGACAAGCTTGGTGCCAAGTATCTAGAAGAGTGCTTGCCAAAACTTCTTGGTTAATCAAGGATCACGGTTGGAGATGGGTACACATGGCATCCAATGATGCTTGAAGATATTGTCAAAGTAGATTTACACTAAGGTTGGAGCATCCATGGTATCAAAGGTTGGTGCTAAGTGGATTTGCTTACTAAGCTTATCCACAGACACCATGATTGCTTTGTGTCCTTGCTTTGTCTTGGGCAAGGATGTGATGAGATCCAAGCTCATGTGTTCCCATTAAGGGATGGAATGGGGAGTGGTTGAAGGAGTCCACTCGGCTTTTGGTTGTTGGCCTTGTTATGTTGGTAGCTCTCACACGATTGGACAAACTCTTGAACATCTTGTGTCATGTTAGGCCACCACCATCGGTGTTAGAGGGTACCCAAGGTCTTGTCCATACCCATGTGACCAACTATTGGTAAATCATGGGCTTCTTGAAGGCGCACAAGTCAAAGATCACCTTTGGTTGGAACATAGATCCGGTCCTCATGGATAGAAGGCCTTCGTTGAAGGAGAAGGTGTTGTACTCCTTGTTGCATGTTGTAAGACAACCATGTATTATTTGGAAAAAGGGATCTTGTTGTAGATTTGATCTAAACTCATGTTGGACCTTGGGGTCAATTGACACCGTTGTAATTGCTACCGTGATGAGAGGAAGAGACTTCAAATTAGGTCATCGTGATAGAGCATCAAGGATGACATGGAACCAATCTGCTTTGTACTCAAGTTTGATATCAAACAATTGGAGTTGTTCCTCTCATTGATGATGTTGACTCTTCATGTGTTCCAAGTATAAGGTCTATAGGGAAACATTTATTTTTTCTTATTTTAAAATAGGATGTTTTAAAACATTCTAAAGCGTGTTTTAAAATGCATTTTAAAATTCCACAATTTTTGATAAAATGTTCTTTTTAATTGTATGGAGAACATCATAGTTCACCAAGGAAAAAGAATGATACATTGAATTGGGTATATAAAATAGACAATTGAAGCAGATTCATATAATTATCAAGATATCTATTTGCACGAGGCTTCTTCAAGCAATTTGCAAGATGCATTTTCCAATTATTTGACATAGATGAAACAACTAAGATGCAGTGCAAGTATTGAATATGCATTGATTTGAACACAACATCTTCAAAGTCCTGACCAAAATGCTCTTGGTCAGCCCCTCGTTTTAGACCTTTACCAGCGACACTTATATTTGACAAAACAAAGAACAATCAATTTGTGGAGCAAGCACCCTGGTTAAACAAAGCCACACAGACCATGAAAACCCTAAAATTCCTTGTATGTTAGGATAATGGGACAACACAAGTGATAGACCCGCATGAACCAAGAAAAGAATAAGAAAAAAAAATTTTAAAACAATTTAAAACATTTTAAAATTTTCTATTATCCATTAAAGTAAAAAGAACATTTCCATAAAGATCTATAACAATGGTTTGTGATCAGTTTGCATGATCACTTGTTCCCCAAGAGATAATGCCTCCATATCTTGGTGGCATATACCATTGCAAGTTGTTCTTGATTCCAAGTAGAGTAATTCCTTTCAGCTGTATTTAGTCGGCAAGACATAAAGGCAATGGGATATAGTCCATCTAGGAATTCTTGTTGCAACACGGCTCCAATTGCAAAGTTAGAAGCATCAATATTAACCACACAGGGTAGTTGAGGATCATGTGAGTGAAGAATGGGCCTTGAAGACACCATATGTTTCAACTTCTCTAATGCTTCTTTGTGCTTGGTGGTCCACTAGAAGCTCAAGTTCTTCCCCAAGAGGTCAATCAATGGTGCAGCCACATGAGCATAATAATGGATAAACAGTCGGTAAAAATTGGCCAATCCACTAAATGCCCATACTTCTATAGCATCCTTTAGAGTAGGCCAATCAATAATGGCCTTGATTTTCTCCTCTTCCATCTTGATCCTCTCTGATGAGATCTTGTGACCCAAGAAGGTAACTTCCATCTGCCAAAAGGCACACTTTGACCTTTTATAGTAAAATTTCCATTGTTGTAGTCGTCTTAGGACTTCTTGAACATGATTCACGTGGTCTACCTTTGTCTTGCTATAGATTAAGATATCATCCAAGAGCACCACCACATATTGATCCAATAGTCCATCCAACACCTAATGCATCTGATCCATGAAGACTATTGGAGCATTAGTGAGCCCAAAAGGTAGAACTCTTCACTCAAAATGCCCATACCTTGTGCAAAAGGCAATCTTTTGCATATCCTCCCTATCAATAGGAATCTGCCAATAGCCGCTACAAAGATCCAAAATTATTGTGCTCCACTCTATTGATCAAGCAAGTCATTGATCCGAGGCAAGGGATATGCATTCTTCATTGTTTGCTTATTGAGCCCACGGTAGTCAATATAGAAACAAAGTCCTCCATCCTTCTTTGGAACAAATAGTACCGGTGCTCTCCAAAGAGAGGTTCTATGTCATATGAAGTCTTTCTCCAACAACTCCATAAGTGTTATCTGCACCTCCTCCAACTCCTTTGGCAAGAGCAAATAGTTTGGTCTACTCACTAGAGTACTCCTTGGTAATAACTCAATCTTGAAGGGCATACTACAATCGGAAGGTAATCCCTTCTGCAAATCATCCAGAAACCATCAGTAAACTCCTAAACTATCTGAGCAACCATTGCTTGATGAGGTTCTTGGCCCTCCTCCAATTGTCCTTGTGCAATCTGCTTGATCCACACTGCAAAACAGACTTATCTTCCTCCAAAGCTTGCTCTATGGCTGTTTCACTAATAAACTTCCCATCTAGGGACTCATCTTTCTTCAAAGCTTGCTCCATGGCTGATTTCCTGGTAAACTTCCCATCTTGGTTAGGATGTGGAGCCTGATCCGTCCTATTCATCCATCTAAGATGCTTAGATCTGCGGCTCAGATCATCCATGAGATCTTCTTATCCAAGGATAGGTGTTTGGCAATGTAGTGTTGAAGTGATACTGTGAGAGTGTGCTTTCTCCCGGGCTGTGAGTGTGTGTGCAAACCTACAACCAACACAAAGAGAAGCTAGATTTTTCAAGAGTTGAGTAAAGAGAGGCTGATTTCATGAGTTGAGTAGAGAGGTTTCTTTCATGAGTTGAGTAGAGAGAGGCTGATTTTGCAAGTTGAATAGATGTGCACCTGGAAAAGGAGTGAGTGGAACTTTGTGATGAATGTGATTCACATGAGGCTGGTTATTTAAGATCTGTTTTAATTAGAGCAGCAAGAGATAACCAGGAGGAGAGATCAAGATAAACACAGGAGCAGACTAGACATGAAAAGAGCTGTTCAAGGCAGAGCTTCAAAAAGATCTATGTACTCCATATTGAGTATGAGTAAAATCCAGAATCTATGTTCTTGTGGAGGTAGGAGCAAATGGCTTTGACCACTTCAATTTGTGTGCACCTTTTTGATGCTCGTTGAGTGCTTCTCTCTATTTTTTGTCCTTCTCTCTTGAGATGTATTCCTGTCCTATATGTTTTCCCTTTATGCATTGGGTTGATCTCAATATATGTAGCCAAATCTAGTTGCAGACTATCAAAGAGAATAGTAAATCTGTAGTGATCCTCAACAACTGGTATTAGAGTGATAGGTTGAAGGAAAGGTGTGAGCAATGGCAGGAGAGGAAGGAAAGGTCAGGATAAACAGATTAGATGGTAAGGATTTTGGTTTCTGGAAAATGAAAATAGAGGACTATTTGGATCAGAAAAAACTTCATGTACCTCTCGAGGGTGTGAAACCAGAGCTCATGACACAAGAAGACTGGGATTTGATGGATCGACAAGCTTTGGGAGTTGTCCGCCTAACACTAGCTAGAAATGTGGCATTCAATGTTCTAGAGGAGAAGACTATAGCAAGTCTACTTAAAGCTTTGTCTAATATGTATGAAAAACCATCAGCTTCCAACAAGGTGTACTTGATGCATCGTCTTTTCAACTTGAAGATGAATGAAGGTCATTTTGTCATAGACCATATCAATGAGTTCAACCTGATCATGAGCCAATTAAGTTCAGTGGAAATCAGTTTTGAGGATGAAGTGCGTGCTTTAATTCTCCTATCCTCTTTACTTGAAAGTTGGAGTGCAACTGTAATAGTTGTAAGTAGTTCTTGTGGGTCAAAGAAACTGAGGTTTGAGGAAATTTGAAATTTGATCCTCAGTGAAGATATTATAAGGAGAGAGTTGAGCACAAACTCTGGATTGGGCATGAATACTCTTGAAAACAAAGGAAGACCTATGCATTGTAGTGACAATCAAAGTAGATCCAAATCCAGGAGGAGAAGCAAGTCTAGGTCAAAAGGTGATGGATGTTGGCATTGTAGTAAGAAGGGGCACACAAGAAAGAACTGATTGCTCTTAAAGAAGAATCCAAGCAAGGGGCAGAATGAGAGCTTGGTGAATGCAGCTGCACAAGAATTCAATGATGTTTTGATCCTTAGTGCAAACAGTCCTGTGGAGTCATGGATTCTTGACTTAGGAGCTTCTTTTCACTCTACCTCACAAAAGGAGTGTATGTTGAATTACATCACTGGTGATTTTGGCAAAGTTTATCTTGCTGATGATGAGCCTTTGAATATTGTGGGAAGAGGTGACATTTATATAAAAATGCCTGATCAGTCTGTGTGGAAACTGAAAAATGTTAAGCATGTTCCAGGCTTGAAGAGGAATCTAATCTCAATTGGGCTACTTGACAATGAAGGGTATGTCACAACCTTTGTAGGTGTTTTGTAGAAAATCACCAAAGGCGTTATGGTGGTTCCACGCTGAAACAAGCTAGGGACCCTCTACATCAACAACACTAAGGACACAGATTGTAGACAGATTATCAAACGGTAATCTCTGGCATTGCAAGCTTGGGCATATGAGTGAAAAAGGCATGAAGGTGATGATGAATAAGGACACCCTCTACATCACCAACAGCACCAAGGACATGGTGGCAATTGCCGACACATTATCAAATGGTAATCTCTGGCATTGTAGGCTTGGGCACATGAGTGAAAAAGGCATGAAGGTGATGATGAAGAAGGATAAGCTACCAGATTTGAAAACCATTGATGTAGACTTTTGTGAAGATTTCATATTTGGGAAGTAGAAAAGGTTAGTTTCTTGAAGGGTAGAAGAGCACCTAAAATCGGGAAGCTAGAGCGTGTACACATAGATGTGTGGAGTCCTTCTCAAATTGCATCTCTTGAGAGTTCACAATATTATGTCACCTTCATAGATGACTCAACCAGGAAGGTTTGGGTATATTTCTTGAAGCACAAATCAGAGGTATTTGCCACTTTCAAGAAGTGGAAAAGCTTGGTCAAAAATGATTCTGGTGCAAAGCTAAAGTGACTAAGATCTGACATGGTGGTGAGTATGATAGTAGTAAGTTCAAGGAATTCTATCCAATACATGGAATTAGAATGGAGAAGACCTTACCAAGCACACCGCAGCAGAATGGAGTAGCTAAGTGCATGAATAAAATTCTGAATGAGAGAGCTAATGGCATGAGGACCCATGCTGGTCTGCCCAAGGTGTTTTGGGCTAAAGCAATCAACCCTATAGCATACTTGATCAACAGGGGTCCATCTGTTCCCTTAGAACATAAGCTGCCCAAAGAGGAGTGGACAGGAAAACCGATGCACCTAAGAGTCTTTGTGTGCATCTCTTGCATGCATGTCAATGTAGAGAAAAGGGACAAATTAGATCCAAAGTCCAAGAAGTGTTTCTTCACTTGGGTATGGTGTAGATGACTTTGGGTACAAGTTTTGGGATGTAGACAATAAGAAAATCATCAAAAGCAAAGATGTGATATTCAATGAGTGTCTCCTTTACAAGGATAGAAACACTCTCAATTGTGATTGTGTAGATGAGCAGAGCAAAGAAAAAAATCAGGTTAAGCTGTAGGAGATAACAGAAGATGATGTTATCGTACGCGTTCAAAGAAACTATGAAAGCTCAGAAACTATTCTGCCACAACCTCAACCATGTGCACCACACTTGAGGAGATCTACAAGAATCACAAGACCACCAACAAGGTATTCCTTCTCTCAACATTACTTTTTGTTGATAGATGGAGGTGAACCTGAATGCTATGAAGAAGCCATACAAAGTGAATACTAGATGAAGTGGGAGCTTGCCATGAAGGACGAGATGAGGTCCTTAGATAAGAATCAAACTTGGGAGCTCAAATTACTACCAGAAGGCAAGAAGGCATTACATAACAAGTGGGTCTACAAGGTCAAAGAGGAACACAATGATAGCAGACAATACAATGCAAGGTTAGTTGTGAAAGGATTTCAACAAAAGAAAGGGATTGATTACACTGAGATCTTTTCACCGATGGTCAAGCACTCAACAATTAGAGTGGTTCTCAGTATAATGGTGGCAAAAAACTTGTACTTGGAGTAGACGTATGTCCCTACTGCTTTTCTACATGGTGAGATTGATGAAGACATCTATATGCAACAACATGTTGGCTTTGCAGTCCTGGGCAAGGAGAGCTTGGTATGCAAGTTGCAGAAAAGCCTATATGGTCTAAAACAAGCACCAAGATTATGGTACAAGAAATTTGACAAATTCATGATCAGTAATAGATTTACAAGATTTCAGGAGGATCATTGCTGTTATATCAAGCCCCTTGAGAATAGTTTTATCATCTAACTTTTGTATGTTGATGACATGTTGATAGTTGGATCTAACATACTAGAAGTTGAGAGATGAGAGAAAGAACTATCAAGAGGGTTTGCAATAAAGGACATGGGTGCAGCAAAGCAGATACTTGGGCTCAAGATTGAAAGGGATAGGGTGGCTGGAATGCTGAAGCTCTTTCAAGGTACCTACATTGGAAAGTTGTAGGAAAGGTTCAACATGACAAATGCAAGTCCTGTGAAGACATCTTTTTGCAAGTCACTTTAAGTTATCAAAGGAATAGTCGCCCAAGGATGATGAAGAGCTGAAGGATATGTCAAAGGTACTGTATGCTTCAGCTGTTGGTAGCCTCATTTATGCAATGACATATACTAGACTAGATATTGTGCATGCAATGGGAGTAGTGAGCAGGTACATGGCCAATCTTGGAAGGCAACATTGGGAGGTTGTCAAATGGATTTTGAGATATCTAAAAGGTACCAAAGATATAGGTTTGTGTTACAACAGAGGCAGCCATACTCTACAAGGTTTTTTGGATGCAGACCTAGGAGGTGATATAGATACCAGAAGAAGCACCACATAGTATGTTTATACCATAGGAGAGACAACATTGCGTTGGTTCTCATAGTTGCAAAAAGTTATTGCTTTGTCCACAACTGAGGCAGAATATGTTGCAATTATAGAAGCTAGTAAGGAGATAATCTAGTTATAGAACCTTTTGAAGGAGCTAGGCAGCAAGAAGAACTGGAGTGTTTTATTTTTAGACAGTTAGAGTGCCATTCACTTAGCAAAGAATCCAATGTTCCATGCTAGAACTAAACACATATAGTTGAGATATCATTTCATCCGAGAGTTACTTGAAGATGGCAGTTTGTCACTTGAAAAGATTCAAGGTGCCAAGAATTATGTTGATATGTTGATGAAGAATGGTCACTTATGAGAAGTTAAGTTTATGTGTAGCATCAATTGGCCTCCGATGATAACTAGATAGTAAGGTTGCACCGAGTATGTAGATCAAGCACTGGAAGTTTATTATCTTTTCTTTTAAAGTTGTATAGTCAAGAAGTATCAGTCTCCAAGTAGGAACGTTCTTAGGATATGGAGCTTGATCCGTCCGATTCACCATCTGAGATGCTTAGATCTGCGGTTTAGATCATCCACAATATCTTCTTATCCAATGATAGGTGTTTGAAAATGTAGTGTTGGGGTGATACTTCAAGAGTGTGCCTTCTCTCAAGCTGTGAGTGTGTGTGCAACCCTACAAACCACACAAAGAGAAGCTGGATTTTTCACGAGTTGAGCAAAAAGAGGCTGATTTTGAGAGTTGAACAAAGGTGCACCTGGAAAAGGAATGAGTGGAACTTTGTGATGAATGTGATTTGCATGAGGCTGGTTATCTGAGATCTGTTTTAATCAGAGCAGTAGGAGATAACCAGGAAGAGGGATCCACATAAATGCAGGAGCATATTGGACATGAAAAGAGCTAGTCAAGGCAGAGCTTCCAAAATATCTATGTACTCTGTATTGAGTGTGAGTGAAATCCAAAATCTATGTTCTCATGGAGGTAGGAGCAAATGGCTCTGAACCACTTTAATTCATGTGCACCTTTTTGATGCTCATTGAGTGCTTCTCTCTATTTTTTGTCCTTCTCTCTTGAGATGTATTCCTTTCCTATATGTTTTCCCTTTATGCACTAGGTTGATCTCAATATATATAAATCTAGTTGTAGACTATTAGAAGAGAATAGTAAATCAGTAGTGATCCACAACACTTGGGACTCATCCTCTTTCAACGCTTGCTCTATGGCTACCTTCTCAACAAACTTCCCATCCTAGGACTGACTATTTTAAGATGTCTTACTCAGAGGTGCCAAACAACCTAATTGGAAATTCCTACCTTGGTGTTGTACTTGAATTTGTTATCAGGTCCAACCAAATTGAACCTTATGAAGTTCATGCCAAGGTAGTCCTAGAATGACATCATAGTGTAGAGGTGCCACTACAAACCTCATACACTCCAAATACTCCTTCCCAATCTTGAAGGTAACAAGATGCAAGGTACGGAATGCAAAACCCTTTCTACCATCCGCCATCATCAATCTACTTCCAATTAGTGGCTTGATAGGAGTACCCAATTCCTTTGCTACTTGCATAGACATGCAATTCTCTAAACTTCCAAAATCAACCAAAACCCTGCAACCTCAATTAGATATTATACCTTGCAATTGAAGCAAACTTGCATAGGTCAAGCCTTCAATCCCATCAGAACTAATCAAGTTCCTAGTAGGCGGTTCAAAATCTCCTATTGGGATTCCTTGTTTCCCTGATCATTTTGCTCCACAAACTCCATTTAGGCAACTTGTTGAGGTCGCCTATTCTTGGGTGGACATTCAACAATGTGATGCCCCAATTGGCGACAATAAAAAAAATCATCACTTTGTCGTAGTTTCTCTCTATTTATAGTGCCAAGCAATCTTTGTTGAATGGCATCAATCTCCATTGGTGTTGGCTCCTCCACCCGTGTGTAGTGTATTGGTAGGTTTTGTGGAGGTCAAGGTTGAGACCAAGTTGTTGCAACCAAGGAATCAAAATGTTTGGCCAACCACATGGCTTCCTCCAAGTGTTGTGGCTTGTGCATGGTTACCTCTAATTTGGTTCTTGACTTCAACGCACTCACAAATCGATCCAAAGTTTCATCTCCCAGTATATCTGGAATTTGCATGATGGTGTTCTAGAATTATGTGATGTAACTTCTTATAGAGCAAATCTGTTTCAACTCTACCAACCTATCTTGTGCAGCTCATGTGGCATTTATAGCTTAGAATCTACTAATTATTGCACTCTTGAATCTTTCCCATGTCAAGATTGGTTCAAAAATTTTTAGTTCAGCTCACTCCACTCAAAATCTCCACCATAGCTTTGATACTCCATCCAATTGACTAGAATCTGTTTTTGCCGATCTTGCAAATTTGTAGTTTTAAAATAACGTTCAAAGTCAAACACAAAATTCTCCATTGCACCCAAGAGATTCTTGCCTTCAAATACCTTGGGTTTAGGGAATCGGAGTTGATCTTCTCCTTCTCAAACAAGTACTCTCTCTACGTGCTCTTCTCATTGAAGATCTTGTTCATCCAACAATGAGTCAAATGCTTGATTGTTATTATATAGCAAAGATAACATCTAGCATTGCTGCCATGGTTGTTACTCTATCACGCCACCTCTAATCTATCTTATTTATTAACACATAGAAACAACATGTACACTGTTCTCCATAAGTTACAATCGGAAGCACCAAGGGTTTCTTAGATATGGTGATCATATGCAGAAAATCTTGTCCAAAGTGTGAGGTGATGAATTGTGTGAAATGATGTTTGGGTAGTACTTGGACATAAAAATCCCAATGGTTTGGTGGAAGCAGATTTGGTGGTATGTAAATTCCATACATCCCATTCTTGCTCTTATACCAATGTAAAAGACCAAGACCAAGGAGAGGAATAGGAGAATGGAAACTCACATTAGGACACTTGAATGTGGGAAAACTCTAAATGCCTAGCATGAGCTTCGGCTTTGGTATTTATACGTAACATACATGGCCCTTGAGAAGCTTCTCAAAAAACTTCCTTGAGCCGCTTTCCTATAGTGCAAGCCAAGTTAACTAGAAAGCTTCTCAAGAAGCTTCCTTCTAGAAGTCATTTACTTGGCATGCAAGCTAAGCTAGTTGGAAGTTATAAAAGCTTCCTTCTAGAAGCTACCTGCTTGGGGTGCAAGTTAAGCTAGTCAAGAAGCTTTGTAGATGCTTTTAGAATATTCTAGGCTAATTTGGCTTATTCTCTACTTTGTTAGCCATTCTAACTATGTTGCTAAGATCCATATTGTTACAGGGAAGACCATTTCCAAACATATGAATAGATCAAGAAGTGGAAATGCATTCACTCATATTTTTTTGCCCATAAAAGGAAAAAAGTTGAACATTGAGAGCCTTAATGACAAAACACAATCATTTCAACCAGCCAACAAAGGCAAGGATGGGAGTAGCTCACATAGAAAGGAGAAAAGAGTGGTGGAAGATAATAAGGATGTCCCTATTTTCCACTTAAAAAGGACACCCAAGAAAGTAACCACCATCATTAACTTTGTAATAGGTGCTATTGACAACAAATTTGGTTGTCATGAGTGAGCTAGATGACAAGACCAATATGAACAAACCAAACCATGTTAACAAAGAACATGATTTGGATAAGGATTTACTTATAAAAGAAGAGGTCCGCAAAATGAAGGAGGAGGAGTCCACAAGAAGAAACTAAGGACAAGAAGGAGGATGTAGAAACATGCAACAATCTACCCATATCTCACAAGGAGTAGAGAAAGAATTGTAAGGATCAACCTACTAGCCCATGGTTGGCCAACAAAGCAAGGGCAAAGAATGACAATAGCATGGAAGACTTCCTCCATAAGCTAAAGCACAAAGGTAACTCACTCTTGTGGTTGATGGTATATGCTACTAACATGATAGCGCCAATGATAGAAGTCTAAGAGGAATTCCTACCATTCTACTAAGAGCTTGATAACACCATCACGGACCCAAAAACACTTGTAAGGCAACTTCACCATCTTGCCGAAATGTGTATGAAGGACAAGGTCTTACTTTGTAGAGCTAAATAAAGTCAAGCAGAAGCTCACTACAAAGAAAACTTATTCTTAAGAGAGACAATGTTTGTCGGAGAAATATTAGAAGTACAAGGTCACACAAGAGGATGTTCTACAATGTTTGAAATCCAACCTCAATAGCCTTATTAACAAAGTTGTGCAACAACAAACTAAACATTTTGAGCAACTACATGTACAAAATGAATAGGTAGTGACTTTACAAATGGATTTTGAGGAATCCCATTCCAAGATAAAGGTAGCATGTGCCCATTACAAGAATATCAAAGGTTTGACAGACCTTTGTATTCAAGGGCTTATTACAAGCCTCAAGCATCAAAAAGAGGAGGACAAAATAAAGATGAAGGTTTTTGCCAAGATGATTGTAGAGCTCCAAAGTGAGCTTTTGAACTTGGAGGAAAAACAAGCAATTTTCCTCCCAAAAATAGGGCATATTGCTACTCAACTTCTCAAGCATCTCAAAAAAATAATAGTTGAGCACTCATATCATAAAAAGATGGAGTACCTCAAGACAAAAAGTAATATGTTGGAGAGAAAAGTCTACAAAAATAACCAACTCAAGGCACTATTTGTCAAGTTGCAAGCTCATACTTCCTCCAAGTTCTAGGAGACTCATCTTACTTCTATACAAAGAAATTGGTAGAGCTCATTCAACTTTGTAAAAGTGAAAATATTTTGTTGTAGGTGCCACACAACCTTGTAAAAAATGAGTAACAACCATCAACCAATCAATCATCAATCAATTATGTAAAATTATCAATCAACTACATACAATATGAGCATCCATCAGCCTTTTGAAGAACAACTATGACATATCTCATAATTAAGATAGGATGGATCTTGTATTTTTAATTCAAGGCACTTCTTACTTGTGCATACTTTGTAGAACTTAGTTAGAATATGATCTTGTGAAGAAAAATACAAGATAAAATAGTAGTAAGGACAAGAAGCTATTACATATGGCCATTCCACATGAGCTATACCTACTTAAAATTAGATCAAGATTAGAGAGGATTAATAAGGCTAAGATTTAATTAGAAAATCTCCAAGACATTGTAGCCATTGGATCTCTTTGACGGCTATGTAGGACATGTGTAAAAGGCTTTGGCTTAATTTTTACTAGGTTAATTTCATATAAGTATTTTATTTTTTAATTTGATGTTTAATTTTGTGTATTTTTTATGCCCTATATGGAAGATCGCATGCTTAATTGAGTAAAAGTGAGGAATCTTGATATAAGAGCAAAAGCCCTTGAGTGAGGAGAATCATTCATGTTGAACTAGATTATTCATTTGTATGGGCTTTGTAGAGGTCAAGGATAATACAATGACAGACTACCAAATGCTAAGAGAATTTTAAAGTGACACAAGATTGTAAGAGTAATTAAAAAGATCTATTTAGGACTCTTATATGGTCAAGCTTTCTGGGAAGGGTAGAATGCTACTTCATGGTCATAGTTGTTAGAGTGATTAGACCCTTGAGGATCATCTTCCCTCTTTGTATGCATGTTAGGATATTGCTCTTAGGACTTTGAAGTACTACTAATCTTGTACGATCATAAACTTTGTGAAGTGAACAAGGATCTCAATATATATGACTATCTCAACAATATTAATCCAAAATCTGGTCAGACAAGAGGAAGGCATAGAAACTCTAAGGAAAAGTAACCTTCATTACAAATGAGCCATCATATTCAAAAAGCATTTGGATTAGATTTATAGTGAGCATGATTACTTTTGATTTCTCTTTTGAAGTGCACTAGGTGTGGTGACATTACACTCTTCTCTTCTAGGAATGACTTTGCCTTAGAGGTTAAATACAAAACAGTAGACTATAATCATTGTGATATTTTCTCCATCTTATATCCTTGTGGGCCAACCAATGCTTACCAAATTATTATGAATTTGAATGACACTTTTTCATTACAAGATTATCTCTCTATAGGTTGAAATCTTGTTTGTGCAATAAAGCATTGTATTATGATACTTGGAGCTCACAAAGTGATTTAATATTCAATTCTTGATTATTGAGTAAAGTATTTCCCTATAATACTTAGGACACACCAAGTATTCTATTCAGGAGAAAGGAGATTAAATTGTGTGTTTGTTTGAGCTTGTAATTAGAGTTTTAA
Organism: Lunularia cruciata; assembly: GCA_948567375.1. Classification (NCBI taxonomy): domain Eukaryota; kingdom Viridiplantae; phylum Streptophyta; class Marchantiopsida; order Lunulariales; family Lunulariaceae; genus Lunularia; species Lunularia cruciata. The sequence continues at coordinate 53,347,252 of OX419755.1, read as the reverse complement.
AACCTTTCAAATATGGCCAATGTAATAAGATCTAGTGATACTTTTCAATTACAAACTATGAACATTATTGTTTTGTAAGAGTAAAATTAACCTCTTAATTGAGTTTTAATATTGCATGAACAATTAAAAGTAATTGGAAGTAAGTTCTAAATTGCTCAACTATAAGTTTTCCTCACAAAGTATTATAGAAAATCCATTGATTGAAAATAAGACCAAATTCTATTTTCATTGATTGGAAATAAGTCTAAAATTTTGATTGTATAGTTGATTAGTCTTTACATTTTTTATTCTTGAAAGTTAAGATTGAGAATAGATAAGATTGTTATTTCTAGTCTCACTTTTTGAGTATTGAGTAACCATTTGAAGGAAACAAACCTCATATGTTATTGCTATCTTATCTACATCTCCATAATTAGCATGTTTGACCTAATCTTTAAATAAAGTAGTACAAGAAGAAAGCAAGTAATAATTTTGTTACACATTTCTCACTATTTATAATTAGAAATCCAAGAACCATTTTGCACTATTTCAACAACCAATTTCTCACTATTTGAATTTTTATACCCAGTAGTTTTTTTAACCATCTTATTAGACATTTATCATACATTAAATTAGGCTAGCCATCCAAATTTTCTCATTATTCTTCACTATCTTCTTACCTATTCTTCACTAGCATATCATTAATTTCTCACCGTTTCACATCAATCAATTCTTACTACTTAAATTTTGTCATCCATCACCTATTTATTATTATGTCATGTTAAAAATCTGTCATATCTTACTATTTCTGATAAAATACTGTCATTATTTTAATTTAGCAACTCCTCATCAATATCTCATTAATTCTCAATCATTTATATAATTAATAAATTTTTATTATTTTGCAGCCATTTATCACAATTCCTTGCTATCACTTTCACCATTTTGTGTTATATAAATTTACCATATAACATGCATTTCTTACTACCACTTCTATTATTTTGCATTATATATAAATTTTACCACATAATAACTATTCCTTAATATCCTAAAAAATATTTCTCATTGTCCAAATTGTGCACCCATTGACCATTTCCGTTTTTCACTTGTTAAGATAGGGATCATCCAAGGACAAAGGAGAGAAATAGGAGAATGGAAGATCACATTTGAACTCTCAAATGTGAGAAACTCCTAATGCCTAGCATGAGCTTTGGGTTTGGTATTTATAGGGAAGCTAAGTACAAGACTCCTAAGTAGCTTCCAAGGAAGGTTCCTTGTAGAAGTTGCCTTTTTTGGAATGCAAATCAAGTTAATAGTTTACTTGGTATACAATTTATTCCATCTTTGGGAAGTTCTTAGAAGTTTCTCAAAAGAAGCTTCTTAAATGCTCCTAGAACTTTTACCAAGAAAATCTCTATATTTTTCTTGAACGTTCTTAGAATTCTTATATGCTTGTTTGTTCTCCCTCCTTTTTGCTATATTTAGCTTAGTTTTGCTAACTCACTATTATTATATATTCCTCCACCGCTAGTTGTTGACATCCTAGTTAGCATGGATTTTTCAAACTCTTGGATGGTCATTTGAGTATTTTAGAGATGAGAATGTGAGATTGTGAAGGAGATATCTTTTCCAAAAGACCTTACACTCAATTTATCATTGGTAGTCACATTGGATGTGTCTTTTGTTGAATGTGTGCATATGTGCATACATGCAAAGACTAAAGCAGATGGAGCTCTAACATTCAGTAGTACTTATGGTGAATGAATATGAATCACATGCTAAGATCCAATATATATTATCAAAAGCAAGCTAGATATTTAATAAATGTAATTAGAAATGATGAGCTATCTAACTAAAAGATCAAGGAAGACACTTGTGACTGAAGCAATAGCAACAATAAATGGGACGACAAATCTACATCTCTCCCTACTTCATGGTTCCACTTAAGTCCCAATTTCTTGATTTTTAGAAAAAGCCATTTGTTTGACTGATATATCTCCTAAATCATATCTTTCACGTACAAAAATGATGTTGAAAGTCTATGTGTTTGCTTCTAGAGTGATTGATAGGATTCTTAACCATGTCTAGAGAGCCTTTATTATCTCCATGTATCACGGTTGGGCCCAAGAAGAATTCACCTACATTGAATTCTTTGAGTAGTTGGCATACCCAAACTGCCTCTCTTGTGGTAGTTGAAATTGCTTGATATTCCACTTTTATTGTTGAAAGAACTATAGTTTTTTGATCCCAACTATTCCAATTAATAGCTCCAGATGTAATTGAGAAAAAACTTGTTATTGACTGTCTATCTATATGATTGGCTGCCCAATCTGAATCTGTGAATCCATGAAGGCTTGGATTATCAATACATAAGAGGAACAATTTGTACTCTTGTGTTTCAGACATATATCTGAAAATTTGTTTAACCATAACAAGATGGTCCAAGGTAGGAGCTGAGCAAAACTAGAAAAAAATGCCAAATCTAGATGAGTTAGCAACATGGGGTACATGAGCATCCCTACTAGTTTTTGATATGCTTGTACTTCATAGGATAATGCCTAGTTGTGTTATTTAAGAATACTTCCTTATTCACCTTGAGATTAATCTTGATTTGTGTAGCAATTGAAGTGCAATTTTGAAAACCTACTTGCTCTAATATGCTCTCTAGATACCTTTGTTGATCCAATGCAATATAACCTACATCATAATCAACCTTTATCTTCATATCAAGGCACCATTCTAGTAGTGATGGTCCTTTCATCTTGTGCACTTGCTTTAGTTGCAACACTAGCATGTCCAATTGTAATTGGGATAAACTAGGAGGGACAAGATCATCAACTTAAATTAGTAGAATAAATAAAATAGGACACATCAAACATGTGTATAAGCTTTCATCTTCTTTTGACCTCACAAATCCAAGCTTGAGGATAACATCAAATCTAACCAGCAAGGTCTCCTTGATTGATGAAGCCTATAAATCACCTTGCATAATAGACACACGGGTTGTTTGAAGTTTTTCTCAAAGCACACATGTCCTAAAGGTAAGGCCATATACACTTGCTTTGATAATGTACCATAATGGTATGTTGTGTCAATATCCAATTGTAGAAATAACAACCAGTAGTGCATAGCAAGTGTAATATTCCAAGGATAGAGAAACATAATAGAGAAAACATGAATTCCACACTCAAACTCCGATGCCCCAAAGGAGCACCTTCTCTTTATAATATAGCCAAAGAGGATCTACTCCAAGGAAGTTCCACCATAGGATTAGGTACATGGATAGGTGACCTGACAACAAGCTCCACCCTTAGATTACTTGCTTGGATGGGTGACATGTTGGTCCTGGTCCCATCTGGTTGGTCAAATAGGCTTTGACTAGAGGGAATATTTTAGGAATCTTTGTGTAAGAATCTCATAATCACATGGGTGAGGTACCATTGGAAAGCTCTTGATGAGACAAACTTGGGGGAGGTAAGGTCAGCCTATCATTCTATTGGGGGGGGGGGGGTTTGCATATTTTTGAGACCTAATTCATTTGTTTAGGCCTCCAAAATTGCCTCTGAAGTTTAGGCCTATCTCGGCTTCTGCCCTATTAGTAGAAATGTTCTTTTGGTGATACCTCTATCTTATCTACTTTCTCCATCATGTTTAACATCCTTCCAGATGTCATTACTCCAAGTTTCACCTCTAGATCATATGCCTAGCTATTGATTCTAAAGTTTCAAAGCATGTTTTGGTTTCTGGCCTATTAGTAGAAGTACTCTTTTGGTGTTACCTCTATCTAATCTACTTAGTCCATCATGTGTAGCATCCTTCCAGATTTCACAACCCCAAGTTTCACCTCTAGATCATATGCTTAACTATTGATTCTAAAGTTTCCAAGCATGTTTTGGTTTTTGGTCTATTAGTAGAAGTACACTTTTGGTGATACTTGGTGATACCTCTGTTTGATCCACTTAGTCCAACATGTATAACATCCTTCCATATGTTGCCAAACCAAATTTCATCTCTAGATCATATGTCTAGCTATTGGTATTATAGCAAGGCCCAACAAAGTGTGTAAAGTAGTGAGCTTAACCACAAGAGAGAATGTTTCCTTATAGTCAATCCCATACTATTGATTATGACCTCTTGCTACTAGACTTCCTTCAATCCCGGGTTCTTCCATCTGAATCATCCTTAACCTTGACGACTTATATGCTATCAATTACCTTTTGTTGAGGTGATAATTCCACCCCATCCCAAGTATGATTATCTTGGTGTGACTTCAGCTCCTTCAAAATAACCACCTTTCATTGCTTAGAATTTAGACAATATAGAGCTTCATCATAAGACCTTGGCTCACAATGATGATAGTCACCATTTACCACAAACTTTGTCTCAATGGTTTCAATACCATGATCAAGGGATGGTATATTATCCTCAAATTGTGTATGAGTAGCCCATGCAAAGTCATTAAAATGAGATGGTGGTCTTATGGGTCTTCTTGACCTTGAACAAGGTAGAAAATCATATGACAAAGGTATTTGTCAAGATAGAAGCAACTAGTTTTGAATTTCATGTAGAGTTTTGCTTGATTTTACTTTTGTAATGGGGTGAAAGTGAGCCATAGAGGAATCTAGGATAGGCATAACACTAGGATGGCTATGTGCACTCAGCAAAGTTGCTGGAATGGGAATGGAAGAAGGCATTATTTGTATCCTAGAGTTAGATTCATGAAAGATTTTTGGATAGATATATGGAGTTGTTTCATGGGTGGAGGAGGAAATAAGATCTCCTTGGAAAATAACATCTCTACTCACACTACTTTACCTGAATCAGGATCAAAAGGCCTATAAACACAACTATTTCCATAATAATTAGCATTTATACATTTTAGAGACTATGGATCCAATTTTGTTCTTCTCTCATCTAGGATATATACATGGGCTCTTGCACCAAAAACCGTTAGATGAGATCAGTTTACATTCTCCCTTGTCCATAGTTTCTTAGGTGTTTTACCATTGAGTGCTCTACTTGGAGATCTAATATGTAAATAGGCCATTGTAGGTATCACTTCAGCCCATAGTGCTTTTTCAACATTCTGTCCATAAATCATTGATCTTGCTCCTTCAAAAAGTATGCGGTTTGCTTGCTTTGCAACACCTTTTGTTTGTGGAGAGTAAGGACTTGTACTTTGATGTATGATACCATTAGTACATAAAAATGATGCCATCTTGTTATTGACGTATTCACCTCCATTATCAATCCTCAAAATCTTAATCCTCCTCCCTCATTGATTTTGAGTGAGAAATTTGAATTCTTGAAACACCAAAAACACAATTTCACTCGTTTGAGGTAAAGCAAATAAATATAATCCGCATTGACTATAATTACATTGAAATGTTATATTTTAAATTAAAAAAAAAAAAATCAAAAAAATTTATTTTTCAATATATATAATCAAATTCTTTGTCAATATAATGCAACTATATTATATTAAAAATAAACTATGGAAGAGATCAATATGGACAAGAAAAGAGGGGGAGAGATTACTATGTGTTATCCTTTCAGAGTTTGTTGACTACAATGATGAGGAAGTCTACCAAAAACATTTGCATGTAGACTTGAAAAGCATAAAAGCACATTCTAGTTCCAATATCCATTTCTCTATGTACTTACTAACATAGATTGTTGAGGTAATAAGAGTAGTCAAATTTTTAGTACACACCAATCTATATTCATTTGAAATAGTGTTTTTGTCGTATCTATAGCAAGTAATGTATCATATAAATTTCCAGAAAACTACATATAGAGGAGATGCAGCTTGATAATGTGATCAATGATCAAGCAATTTAGATAGATATAAAATTCTACATTCAAATATCAGTTAAACATGTATGAAAATTAGGTACGGGATAACAAATAATGCAAAAGACCAAAATGGTAACCAAGATATCAGAACTCTATCAAAGGCCAATCCAACCAGACGTTAAGCAACAACAACATTAGCTCCTCCCACATTACGAGTACTTTGTGTTTGGTTGACTGACCATTCATCCCATTCATCTAGTCAAACCTCTCAATGAAAATAACATCCACCTAAGAATTCTAGTTTCCCAATTGACCGTCTAGATACTATGCACTTTCATTCCTATATTACTATCTATAACAAAAATAACCGTGATAAAAATGGTGAGCTTCACTACTGGATATTTGGTTGGATGGATGTTCAACATTGCATTTCTTGCCATTCTTCCAAGATATGAGGTCTTATTTTCTTTCTAGTCTTTCACCATTTATTGTCTCTAATTCCCATAAAAGAGAACTTTGTACAATATAAGGCTTCCCTCTCATTGACTCTAGTCAAATCTCTTACTAATCCAAGTCTTCATTTAACATAATTTGATCTAATTTAGCATGATCAAGCTGATGTAAATCTTGTATGTATCACATAAAATAAAACCAAAATTTCAATGGACTATTATTGGCTTTGCATAGGAAAATGTTAACATTGCTTCACAAAACTTTTCTCTAAATCCTAGAGATCTCAAAAGGTGCATTACGATGAAACATACTTGAATATTCAAAACTTACTAAGTCAACAAAATGGACTAGAACTATGTTTAGATGCATAGGATATGGATTTATACATAGTGTATGAAAACAACCCATCATTAGTGTACAGTGTTTAGAAAGAAATTTAGAAATGAAACTGCAATAAGATTTGGGTTATTGGTTTGTTTGTTGCACATGTCAATGTTGTAGAAGTTTACTCAAGCTTTAAATCATTTGGACCAAATTGTCTTGGTCAGGACTATGGTTGTCTTCAAAATGAAATAATGAGAACTACTTCTCTCACATAGGAAATATAAAACCATCAGATCCCGTATATAAGTGCAAACCATCAATTCTCTAATGAACTTTTATGTAGTTGCACCCAAAGAATTTTGAAGAATACTACAATATTGTGAATTGATATACATCACTCAAGTGACTTTTTTTATTATGATCCTTGCTTCTCTCAATATCAATGCTTCAGATCTTTAACTCACCACTAATTTTGTTGTTCAAAATGGAATTGATCTAACTACTTTGGAAACAATTTCTTCATTTCCAAAATATTGAAAAATATGAACATCGCTTCACAAAACTTCACCACCTGACTCCTATAAACTTTGGTAACTTTTGTGTGTTGAATGGTTGTGGTGTCTCATTGGCTCTTTTGCAAGAATCATCAGGGATTATACATTGACAAGTAGCCACTCTATAAGTTTCATGATAGACTTTATAAACAGAGAAAATTTAAAGACTATGGGTAGAAAGGTACTAATAGGTCCATACTCTACCATAGTAGGTGATAATCACTTTTAAAGGTGAGTTAGATTCTTGTGTTTTGGCTTCTTGCATTCATATACCTATAGTTCAAGAGGTATCTTTTTTGTTGTTGTAATACCATTAGCTAGACATATTATCTAAAGGTGGAAATTTGCTTGGTAATACCTTTAGAGATGGTATGTATGATTGTCTAATTAGATTAGCTAGAGGTCCCACCAAAAGAGTACTTCTACCAATAGTGCAAAGGTCAAAAATATCTTGAAAACTTTAGAGCCAATTTTGGAAGCCTAAAAAAATGAATTAGGCCTCAAAAAATAGAATAGTACCTCCCTCGATCAAAAAAGGCATTGTCTTTCTCTCCTTGTTTGTCTTGTAGAGATCTTTCCAATTGTATCTTACCCATGTTGTTCTGAGCTTCCTACAAGAAGATTTCCCAAAGATTCCCTTTGGTCAAACCTGTTTGACATGTCACCAATCCATGTAGCTAATCTAAGGGTAGAGCTTGTTGATATACCACACATCCATGTATTTGATCCAAGGATGTAGCTCTCTTTGAGTGTATGCTCTTTGCTCTATAATAAAGACAAGGTGCTCCTTTGGGGCATAGAAGTATTGAGGAATGAAACCTTGTGTTTCTCTTGTATTTCTCTCGGGGTTTCTATTATTCTAAAAAAATTACAGTTATACCATTTAGAAATTATTAAACCTTGATCAACCACGATGATCGTCATTTTTGTTATTTTAAAGTTAGCAATAGCTTATCATTAAGATCATAGTTAGTTTGTAGATTAAAATAATAAGTAATCAAGTATACTCCTTTAAAATCTCAGTATCTCATTTTTTCATAATTTAAAATCTATCCAACCATTAGTTATTTTTTTCTTGCTATCTCTTATTAGTCATTTCTCATTATTTCCCATAAGTTATTTCCTTCATTTTTTTCTCTTCTTCTTGTTTCTCCTATTCATCTCTCATTATATTAGTTCAGCCATTTCACTCTATTTAACTGTAGTTATTCATAATCTATGTCTCACTATTTTGATTTGGTCATCCATCCATCATTTCTTCCTCTTTTCACTAACATACTAATAGTTTATGGATAGGAACTATTCATAAGCTTTAGTTTATGAATAGTCCGTATCAATTTTTTTCTCATTATAAGATTACTTGTTTCCCACTTGCTAAATTTAACCATTTCTTATTAATTTCTCACCACCCAATCATTAATTTTTTATTTTTTCTATCAATTATTTATCATTACTTTTATCAGTATTTTTATTACTCTTTAACTAACATATCAACCATTTCTACTACTAAAAGTTATTAAACTTATCAACAATTTCTCAATATAAGTTTTGAACCCAAAAGGTATTTATCATTATTTCATATTAGCTTATTGATCATTCCATTTGATTCCCTATCATTAATTTCATCTATTTAATTATGATAATCTGTCAACCATTTATCACTATCATATCCATGTTTTAATAATAATATTATTTTTACTATTTCCTAATTTTGCTGATCATTTAACCAATCATTTCTAATTGTTTATATTTGGCCAAAGTATTCACAACTTCTTATAAAGATATTTAATTCTACTATTTCCCATTTTATCATAAAAAATTATTTATGATTTAATTTTTTTCCATCCAAAAACATTTTTAAACAATTAAAATTTTCCTTCAAGCATTTTTAAATATTTTCTACAAATATTTCTCAATTTTTGCATTATCATCATTTTCTTATTTTTCAATCATCACTACTTCTTTGTTAAATATACTCTTTCTCACTATTTAATCAACTATTTGTCAATGTTTCAATTTAATTACCAAGTAGCTATTTCTCACTTTTTATATTAGTTATTTCTCACTATATGAATCTGACCATTCAATAGCTACTTTTCACTATCTTATGAGTCAAGTCTCCCTATTACCAAGAAGCAATTCCTACTAATTTGATTTGCCTACATATTAGCTTTTTATAACTACTTTCCAGTATCTTATTAATTTTTCCTTACAATTTCTCCTTAGCTACTTTTATTAATCAAAATTATCCTCATCAAACATTTCTCCGTATCTCATCTATCATTTGTCACTTCTCCGGATTTGCAATCTTTCACTATTTTAAAATTTGCTATCCTTATACTATTACTTATTGTATGATTAATGATTTCTCATTTATCATATTAACTAATTCTCTTATTCACTATTTGAGTTTTAATGATTTCTAATTAGCCAATTCTCTCTTTCCATTATTTGAATTTGGCTTCGCAAGTATTTCTCACCGTAGTATTAGTGATCTTTCGTAAATCCCCATCTAGCAATTTCTCTTAATTGCATTTAGCTATCCATTAGCTATCTCTCACCATTGCATTGTATTATATTATTGATTTTCACTATTTCCCATAAGCCATTCTTTTACATTTTATATTTTAGCAACTTCTAACTATCTAGAAGAAAAAAATTCAGTTGAAGATGTCAAATTGAAGGAAGAAAGTAATGAATAATGAATAATTGGAAAAAATTTGAAGTACATAATAAGACTTTTGAGAACGGATAAAGATGCTATTGATTATATTTGCAATTTTATCGAATATCATTTTCACAATTAGCATATAATTCAATAATGAATTATGTCCAAAATAAGAATGTTTGATCAAAGTTCTAATTCAAATACTTTTATGTTAGTTGTGATGATTTTAGAAATATTAGCTATTAAAAGAAAATATAAAAGTTGATGTGTGATCTATACTAGATGATAAATACTCATTGAGAATTTGATTGTATTTATTATACCAGTTTCATCACAAATATAATACAATTTAATGAATGAAATCTATTACAATTCATTCTAGTCTTCCAAAGTCCTTTGCAATAACAACTCACACTCAACTCAACATCAGAGAATCAACGGGAAAAGCAATTCCTCTAAGCTCATAAGTAACATAAGGTGAAATAATCAGTTCATTATAACTTTGATTTTCCTTTCGATTTATTTGATTAATTTGTTTAATTTATTCTATTCAAACAAGGTAACCTTATTGACATAGGAACATTATAAAAATTCAATGCTCATGAAGTTATACCATTATAAATTTTTTAGTGAAATTGTAACCTTCTTTTCTCGTTGCGTAGCCAACAAACATAACATTTTGGACATCAAGGACTTCAAATCTTATGATAATAAATCAAACATAAGCAAAAGTGAGATAACTTGTCACATTGATTCTCAATAATATGGAATTGATATGAAATTTGAATGAACCTCTTGTACAGTAAAATTGAGTATTTTAGATAAAAAATTATAAAACAATAATTTAAACGAAATGTAATGGGAGCCGTTGCCAAAGATCAATTCCGGCTTGGACCTCCTAGAGAAAGAAGACGCAAACCGTAACCTTGAGGACAGTAGTTATGGAGTGAGGAAAAAGGTGACCACGTAGAACACATGAAGGATGGAAAACCCTTGTCAAACCGGAGAAGGGAGAGACAAAAGAGAGATAACCTAGTGTGATTGTTTTCCTAGAGATTACATCAACCAATGCTATCTGTAGAACAATACACGAGAGCTGTCCATAAGAAATAGATATAGAGCAAGGATTCATGCATCTAATGCTATCTGTAGAACAGTGCACTAGAGCTGTCCACAAGGAATAGATATAGAGAAAGGATTCATTCATCTACTGTAATGAAAGTCACTCTATACGTCTCTTGTTGCGGATATGTCGGCTCGTAAGGGTAATGAACACTCCACGTCCTCGACCACCGTACTGACTCTCGAGAGCACGGGAGTTCCATAACCGGGTAGGAGTCACATAGTCCTTCTTGAGGTAAAGTTGTTAGGGTTATGAGGAACCGTTCTACTGTACGGCCCGCGATCCCGTATATATAGCCGGAGTTCGTGCGCGATCATGCTGGAGAAACGAAGTGGAAGCCGTGACAGAGCGGCTTCCACTTCGTTCCACTGCTTCAAATACATCGCACCCGAAAGTCCGGTTCAGAAGCTTAGGATCGACTATTGAAGATGATCGATTAGTGCACGGGTTGGACGGCAAGAGTTGAGTGGCCACTTTTACTCGATCGTGTGGGATGGCTAAGGTCGTGGGTGAATGTTACTCGAGTTCAATTTCTGTCGATCTCTCGTATCAGCTAATCAGTCTAGAAGAGTTGTCGTAAAGGCGACTCGAAGAGATGTTTTCTAGAACTAATTGGCCGACAAGATCTGTGATGTGGTGGTTACTACCGGGAGTTTCGTCCTTAATTGGAGCGCATGGAAGTGCCGAGCAAACCACTTTGAGGCCACAAAACGCGACTCGTGCAGATATTCTGAATACAATGACTTCATGCGGACTCAATGGAGGATTCATGATTAAGGTTTTCTGCACTGTGTAAGTACGAGGTTATTGCACTCATAATTATCTGCATACTGATCTCCGCAACCGGATCCAGTCCTTACCGATGGACGATTCTAGGACGCGTAGGTTAGCTCCTGGATCGCCGCCAGCGCAGCGTTACCTGGCCTGAATACGGATGTCTCGACCGCCCTGGACTTCAGGTACTGGAGTGTCCGAACGATCCACCGACAACTTTCTCCCACTTTGCTATTTCATGCAGTATTTCTTTCCCCTCAATTTTCATGTGTTCCATAGAATGCGTCTTACTTGTCTTGCTATCAAAATTACATGAGCGCGGATGCAGCTTAAGTTGTTGGAAGTGCTACACCCGCGCCAGCCACAAAGAGAGCGTGCGTAGTGCTTCCAGGACCAGAGACGATGTCTTCAATCTCTATCTTTCCGAGTCAGCCTTGCCGAATGACCCAATCAAGGTCAGGGCGTTCCTAGGCAAACGTTCGTCCGCTATAATCATCGGCTACATACACCTCCTACACTTGAACCTCTCGTAACAACCTGTTACACTGTTGAAACCTCGGTGGACGTCGAGGGCTTCAGCATATCGCAAGTTCAATGGTTAGAAAGATCTGCGAGAGAAGTAATCATTGACAACGTCCTGCAGGAAAGTGAGGAAATCACCAATAGTTTGTAGTGGGCAAATTGTAGGTTTCAAGATCGTGTACCTACAGCGAATCTAAGATTCTAAGACATACCCTGTTGCACTTTGGAAAGCAATCTTGGAGATCAAGATCTGCTTGTTAGATGAATCACACAAAAGATCCAACTCCTAAGTCTCAGTTTTTTGGCCCCAAAACTCCAACCAGAGCGCTACAACCATGGTTGTGGAATTAACATGGAACCTCCTCCGTCTCCGGACAGAAAAATGTAGTGTACAATGCTGTAGGGATATGTCAACATGTTTAAGAATCTGTCATCAAAGATTTGGTGTGAATGTTCTTGCCGTTCATCCTCTTCTATTACCATACCATGTCCGGTCGAGAGCTGTACCAGACTAGAGATGACACATCGTTAATTGATATACACTATTAAAGAACACACACTGTTGCCAGCCACCTCCCCACTGCTGAGACCACTACCACTAAATGGACTTTCATCTCTGCTAAGTGACTCAACCCTACACATCCTGACCCTTTATTACTTAAGAGGAAGAAACCATTTTCACATGAAATGTGCGATCTTAAACGCCGACGTCACATATCAGCGCTGTAGATATTTTCCAAGAACACTACCACCAAGGAATACACGAACTAGGTTTTATATAAGTCAAGCTCTTGAACAGCCATGTGTGGAGACTTTCGGCTCATGTAGCCAAGGTGGCACCTTAATGACAGAAACAGTATCCGAAACAAAGGTTGGTTCTTTTTGTAAGGAGACAAGTAAATATATTACCCACGTGATAAATTATTTGTTAATAGAACTGGGGGGGTTCACTTTTAAAAGTGACGGATAGGGGCAGTACAGTGATATCCGAACAAAAAATTATGGGGTTTTGTAAAGCGAAGTTGCAGATAGCGGAACGCTCCCGTAAATTGAGACATGGGACCCATAGTGGTTTGAAGGGGCGTGGGGGTTTCAGTTAGGTACATTTACGGGCAGGGATTCAATTAGTGAAATCACGAAAGTAGTAATCGGGAGCTAATTGAATATAGAATTAACAAGCTCAAATTGATTAAAAGGAGAAGACAAAAAGGAGTTAAGAGGTAGAGGAAAATTGAAATTAGAATTGTTCTCTCCTCCTGCGAATCATACTAGTTCTATCTTGGTTTGAATTTGTCATACTCCAGTCGTGAAATTTGGGTTTTTTAGCATTTGGGCCGGAAGAGGAGTCAAAGTAGAGCGCTAGCCTAAGAGAGCGCAGTACCATAACATTTGCAGTTTTGAGAGAATTTGCTATTGATTGCAATGGATAATTATAATTTGAACCATGTGCTCTAAGAGATACAATAACATTTGCAGTTTTGAGAGGATTTGCTATTGATTGCAATGAATAATTATAATTTGAACCATGTGCTCTAAGAGATACCATCTATCTCCGTGTGTGGACTCTATCTTGTTATTTGCAGTTTTGAGAGGATTTGCTATTGACTGCAATGGATAATTATAATCTGAACGATGGGCTCTAAGAGATACCATCTATCTCCTTGTGTGGACTCTATCTTGTTATTTGCAGTTTTGAGAGAATTTGCTATTGACTGCAATGGATAATTATAATTTGAACGATGGGCTCTAAGAGATACCATCTATCTCCGTGTGTACTCTATCTGATTCACCAACCATTCCACTTTTGCAATATATAGTTCCATCTTCTCTCTAGTCCTTAGCTCCATCACAAACACCATCAAGATTCCAAGAGCTACTGCAAATGGTCAACAAGGGCAACAAAGAAGGGAACAAAGCAAAGGGTGTAAAGTGCAATGAAGATCGGTTTTGGATGATAAGCCACCATTATACACAAATTTTAACTACTTAGAGGAGGAGCATTTCAATCAAATTTACGGAGGCCATTGCAAGAAACATGTGGATAAGTTGACAACATTTAGTTACGTGGCCACCTACTTGGTTTGACATAGGAGGGGATATTATGCCTCCTTAATGGGAGATAAGTTGTACAAGAAGTGTGCTAGATACATGAAGTCTTACAAGGAAGCAAAGATATGGAAAAAAAGAGCATGGGAGAAGGACTTGTTGACAAGAAGTTTAAAAGAGCATGGAGAATGATAAAGTACAAGTTAAATAAGTTTTGTGTCCATTTCTTGACCGCATGGATTATTTCTTTTGAAATTATGCTAATATGTCTCCTCTTGCACTAGTTAGTATAGGTGGTGGTTTTGTAGAAACCATGGGAAATGGAGATGATTTTCAAGTAGTGCATGAACCCAAAGAGATACACTTAGGTCTTCATTATGGGGAGATTGGAGAAGAAGATGAAATGGTGGAATATTTGCCAAAGTTGGAAGGTGTTCTCAATCCCTTCACAATCCCAAGTACTATGGAGCTAAATGCTCTCAATGGAATGGAAGAGGAGAGTCAAGCACGAGGAGGAGTTCCATCCATACTCAAAGACAAAGTGTATTGAGAGGAGACATGAGGATTGGAGGAGTAGATTGCATCCGAGAAGGAGATAGTGAACCTCATAAGAGAAGAAAAACTACAAGAGTGAATATAAAGATTACTCTTGCAATGGTCACTCACTTGCAAGATTTAGCCAATCATAGTAAATAGAGTGAATCAATAGTGGCTCAGGAGATATGTAAGATTGTGGAGATAGAAAGTCTCTAGTTTGCAAAAATGGAGCAAATTTGGGATTCAAAGTGCACAAAACGCATAACCCCTATGCTACTACTAAGGAATTCTATCAACCAAATTACTTTTATGGAGGAATGCCTACAACTCCACCAATACCTATATATGAATATATGCCCGTAATCATGCCAATTCTTGTAGTTCTTCCTGTAGCTACCAATGTTCGTGCAACAAACATCAAGATAGATGACATCTTGATGACATTGGAATGAATAAATCTTTGCCTATCACAATAGTCTCAAGAGAGAATCTAGTGAACATTGCTACTAGGAGAGAGATATTCTATACATGTTGCCTTGGATACAAACATACTAATGCTTAGTGTGTTACCTCATACATTCCAAATTACTATGTCCATTGTAGAAAGTATGTACACGTAATGGCAAATTGTAGGACACTTTGAGGGCACCAAGAGCCTTGTGAAGAAAGAGCACATGTTGTCTTATAACAAAATAACTCAAACCAACACTCATAGGATCCACCTTTCCAAGGGAGAAGAGGAAATAGATAAGGAGGAGTACCTCCCAAACTTGATATATGTTGTCATATCTGTAGTGAGAATCATTATGCAAACCAATGTCCTAACAAGCTTGCATGTTGTACATTTTTCTCCAAAGCACATAACATGGTGCAATGCCTAGATTTCCAAAACTTTATCACTCAAGCATGAGGAGCACCATTACAAAATGACCCACAAATGAATGTTGGTCCTTATTGTAATGTGCATTTAATTTTGATTGAGGAAACTTCCTCTATGGGAAAAATAGTACCGTTCAATGAATTTGCCATTTCAGAGGCAAATATGTTCCTCACAAAAATTTCTTATACCTATGTAGCACTTGGCTTTGACAATAGCTCTAATTTTGAGAGCTATTCTTCCAAAAGTTTGGATGAAGAAACAGTGCAAGATGATGCTCCTCAACCCGCTCCAGAAATGTATAGGATCATAGTTCTTATGTTTTGAAACTCTAACAAAGTAGAAACAAACTTTAGTCATGCATGACTATGACATTATTTCTGACTTGGCTAACATAAGAGCAAAGCAACTTTGCAAAGTATCCCTTATGGAGTGTAGGAACTACAAAACTTCCTAATGAAGGAACAACCCATAGTAGGCTTCAAAGATCCACTTATTGGGAATGTTTTCCCATAGGGATCTGCTCCCACAAACATACAATAGACTAAAAGTATGGGAGTCCCGCCCATTGCCTTTGTTGATACAATTCCAAGTGACCACCTTGTGTTTTATACAAAGGTCCATGACCCAAAAATTCACTTAACTATCCAAGGTAGTGTTATTCCAAACTATCACATTGACTTAGGGTCCTTGGTGAATATCATGACAAAGGGAGTTAAGGAAACCTTGGGATTGAAGGGTAAGACTTCCACTTCCTCCAAATGGCAAATGGGAGAAGATATTGCCTCCTCAAAGTGTTGTCCAAGGTCCCTACACTTTGGAGAGCAGATCTTATTGGTCTACTACTTGATAATGGATACACTTACTCTAGTGCAATTTTCATTATTATTGGGGGTTCTATGGCTAGTAGATGCTGATGTTGTCACCTCTTGGCAAACTAGTAAGTTGTCTTTTGGAAGAAAATGAAACTACATTGTACTTTTGATGTACTTAATTGAGCATGTAGGGAGCTCAGATCATGAAGGAGAACCAAGTTTCCTCACTGATGTATGGAGCGCAACTCACATTGATAGTGATGAGGAAATTGCAAATACCATAACTAATTGTCTATCTATAACCAAGGAAGAGATGAGTGGTTGTGTCATGCTTGTACTAGCAAGTAGTAGAAAATCACATGGCCTTAGTCCCACTCTTCCACCAAGTCTACAAAATTTTCTTGGCATGAATACTTCCATGGCCCTAAAAGACATTTCATCGGACTCAAAGGATGACACCTTTAGGTTTGATAACATAGCTTTCCACAATGTTCCCATTTCCTTACACACAAGAGTATTGTAGCAAAATTCTGACTACCTTCTATTTTTACATCAATGATTGAATATCAAGACAAGGAGTTGGATGAGGAATCTATTTATCTTAACAGAACTCTCCATGATGATACTCTTTTCCCTTTATAAGAAGAAAGGAAGTCCATTATGCTCAACTTAGTTATTCCAATTGTTACTATTGATGATAGTCCTTCATCCCAACTGCTCAAGCAATTTTTGAGGGAAGTTCTTACCATCACTGATGATCTTTAGGAGAAACCCACAAAGTGGATTGAAAAAGAACATGAAGTATATCAAATAGTACTCAAGGAAAAATTGTGATGATACTTTTTGGAGAAACTTCTCGAGTAGTTGTTTGAAACCGTCACTCTCCACTTGTAGGTTGTGGATGAGTTTCAAGATCTTGACATCTCACAAATAAATGAGGAACCTAGATATATCAAGATCAGCATGTTGGTCAAGGATCAGCTCACCTACCAAGACTTCCTCCAATTTTTTTGAGATGTTTTTGCCTAGGATTATGAGGAACTTATGGGTGTTGATCTCCAAATGTGTAATCATTGGGTTCAACTATTAAAACACAATTCCAGTCCATACAAGATGAACCTCACCAACTCTCAAAAGTTGCCAGAAGAAGTGGAAAAACTATTGAAGTGTAGGTTCATCTATCTTGTAGAAGAGATAGAAAGTGCCCTTAATCTTGGTAGTCTTTAAAAAGGATACAAGAAAGGTGTGAATTTGTATGGAATTTTGGAAGTTTAATTCTTAGACCATCTAGGACTCCTTTCCATTCTTGTCACAAATACAATGTTGGAGAAGGTGGTCCATAGCCAATACTTCTCATTAATGGATGTGTATTTGGCTACAACCAAATTGCCATTGCTCTAGAGGACCAATACAAAACTACTTTTGTCATGAGTGAAGCACCTATGCTTACCAAATGATGCTTTTTGGGTTGCAAAATGCTCTTGCAACTTTCCAACATTACATGATGAACTCCTTTGGTGAAGTGAGGAAGGACATGGAACTATATCTCAATGATATGTGCGTGCATAGTTCTCATACTGATCACATAAGCTTCATATGGGCTATTTTGCACATTTGTAGGCAAGATTTCTCTTAATCCCTAGAAGTGTCTATTTGTTGTCTCTTGTGGATCTTTCCTTGGTCACCTAGTCTATGAAAATCACATAATGGTGGATTCCAAGAAGATCCAAGTCATTTGAGAGTTGCCTGTACCAGAGATAGTGAGTGAACTCAAATACTTTTTAGGTTGGATGCAATATTACATGCAATACACCCACACATATGCTAAGATAGCTTCTACATTGACTGGCTTAATACACACCAAAATCTAGTTTTTGTGGACCAATAAATGCACCAAGGTATTCAAAATCTTGTTGGCTAATAGAAGTTGACTAATACTCTTGATTTTGCATTCCATATAGATATCAACTCCTTCCTCAAAGTCAAATAAGTAGGAATAATACCAAGTTAATATACTAGAAGAAAAAATAATGATGCTCACTCTTTTGCCTTCCTCTAGAATGGGATCACCTTTATCTTAGCTAGGACTAACTCTAAATAATCATGAATAATGTAGAATCTTAGCTAAACTCCATATAGATAATATTTCTCCAATACTTCAATACCAAAATTAGTATCTTTATAGAGTATACATGTACCAAGTGTTACATTTACCTCCAAACTAAGATTTCACTTTGTCCTTGAAGTGAAGGTCCCTTTACCTTCTATAATATAACTTCAATTTATCATGGTTAATCTTATCAAGGTGTCTTCCTCCCAACTCCTTGAGATCATAGGTGTAATTGTCCCAAACCTTCTCCATTATGAAAGGTCCAAAGTACATAGACAAGAACTTCTTTTGTACTCTCTTGAATCTGATGGAATCAAACAACATTACCCAATCACCTTCCTTGAATAACTCCACCTTCTTCTTGCCTTGCTTCTTATCATAACTCTCCTTTTGTTTCCTTTGGGCTTGCTCCACTCAAACCATAACAATTGCTCTTACCTCCTCTAATCCCATGAGTTGCTCCTTCCTTGACTTCTCTGCATCACCTCCTTGTGCCTTCTTTAATTTCTTATAAATGCTTTGAAAAGTAGGAAGATCAAAGTGAACAAGTAAGTAGAATGAAATAGAGAATATCCAATGGATGTCTTCATAGTTATCTTACACTTTGGCAAAACCATATGAATCCTCTTGTCCCAATGATATTTTCCTCACTCTATTTTACATCTTTGGTCAACATCATGCACAAGTTTTGATTGGTTCTCTCACCAAAGCTACTGAAGTTTGGTTTATAGTTGATAGTCTCTCTAAGTGTGATAGAGGAATGTCATAGTATGGCTATAGTGTAAACTCTCCTCCTTTGTTAAAAATCAACTCCAAAGGAATTCAAACCTAGTGATGATATGGTCATAAAGAAATCTACCAACTTCATCTTCATTCTTGTCTCTCAATGGTGTAGCCTCAATCCACTTGGTAACGTAGTCAATAACTATCATAATGTATCAATTGTTTATTGGGTTTCTATTAAGAGGACCTACAAAGTCAATTCTTCATGCCTCAAAAGGTTTTAGCAATAGAATTGATCTAAGAGGGAGAGTAGAGGTAGACTTCCTAGCAAAAGGTTGAAAAACATACAAGTTTTGCAATAATCAAGACAATCCTTAAAAATTTACCTCCAATGATAATCTTCATCTAGAATCTTGAAGTGATTAACTTTCCTGCAAAGCGATTCACACATACCAAACCATCATGAAACTCTTTCTCGAGTAGGATAGAATCCTCCTTACCTATTGCCTTTTGAAGTAGACCATTTGTTCTTCGATAAAAAGAATATCCTCCATCATTGTGTAAGGTCTAGATCTTGCTGCAAGGGCCTAACATGCATCCTATCAGGATAGTTACCTCTTGTAACAAAGTCCACAATCTCCTTGTACTCCATTGGAACCTCTTGAGTGATTGAGATTATCATGAGCTCCTTATATAGGAAGGAGTCATCCATTGGCTTATCTCCATCATGATCACAACCTTACATAACAAATTAATATTTACATATTTCTTTCAAGGCTTATCTTCAATGGTGTAATCATACTCAATCAAGAGTATTATCTACCTTGCTAACTTTTTTTCCACATTAAGCTTATTGAAGATTTATTTCAAAACCTTTTGATGTGTGACAATGGTGGTTTTCCCTCCAATCAAGTAATGTCAAAACTTATTGAGACCAAAAATCATCCCAACCCTTCTCTTTCTATGATTGTCATTGTCATGAGTTCCTCATATGGGAAGAAATCATCTATTTTCTTATCTTCATCATGATCATATGCCTTGGATAAAATATCAACATTTACATATTTCTATCCTAGCTTATCTTCAATGGTATAATCATATTCAAACAAGAATATCATCCACCTTGCTAACTTTCCTTCCACTTTAGGCTTATTAAGATATATTTCAAAGCCTTGTGATCATGAAAATGGTAGATTTCCCTCCAATCAAGTAGTGTTGAATTCTTGAGACCAAAAATCACTACCAACCCTCTTTTTTATGATTGAATAGTTCTTCTTTATTGAGACCATCTATCTACTAGCATAAAATATTGGATTATCATGCCCATCTTGGTCTAATTGACTAGGAGTTCATCCTATAGTTACATTGGAAGCATTATGTGAAGGATGAAAGTCTTACTCCAATCAAGTTTAGCAAGAATTGGAGTCATAACAAAGGATTTCTTGAGCTCCTCAAAAGATTTAAGAGCTTCCTTGTCCTTTAAATCATTATGTATTCTACACCATTTTCATATCAATGGTCAATGTATAAACCTTGGTGGGAAAAGGAGAAAATGAACCTCTTATAATACCTAACCATCCCCAAGAATTGGCATAAATTTGTCAAACTTGAAGGGAATAGAAGCTCTAAGATTTTCTTCATCTTTTCAAGATCCATTGTTATTCCATCCTCAAAAATGATATGCCCCAAAAGTAGACCTTCTTCACAACCAAAGATGCACTTCTCCGGATTGAGTCATGCATTTGTCTCATCCAATCATTGCAAGAACTTGATCAGGTCTTCAAAGTGATTCTCCTTGCTCTTATAGATATTAAAGTCATCAATGAGATCTCTCATAAATTTCCCAATGAAAGGTTCAAACACCTTGTTCATGAATTGTTGAAATGTGATTGAAACATTACAAAGCCCAAAAGGCACGACCTTGAGAGCATAAATACCTCAAGGTGTGGTAAGTTATTGATGCTATGGTGCAATCTTCATTTGGTTGTAGCCACTATAACCATCTTAAAAGCTGTATCTCTCATGACACACAAACTCCTCTAAGATTCTATCAATGAATGACAAGTCATTCTTGGTGATAACATTGATTTTCTTGTAATCTACACATACCCAAAGTTTACTATTCTTCTTCTTCACAATCATAAATAGAGATATTGATTTCAAATTCTCCACCTCAAAGATAAACTCAACCTCCTTGAATTTATCAATCTCCTCCTTCACAACCAAAGCTATTGATTAAATAATACAACATTTTTTTTGAAAAAATATGTCTTGTATATGACTCCACCTCTATCTGGTGATACTCCAAGGTGACTTCTTTGAGATCCTTATACCAAAAAGCAAATATATGGATGCATTTATAGAAAATTTCTTCAAATCTTACTTTCTCCTCCTTGGTAACATTGGGACTATACTTAAGGGTAGGTAGTCTCTTCTTTACTTCCTCAAAGATCAATGTTGATTTATCAAGATCCCTCAAAAACTCTAGCTTAAGCACAAAGTCCATAGCATATTTGAACTAGATTTAGATTCATTCTCATTTGAAGTAGTTCCTTTCTCCATGTTGGTGTCCTGTGAGCCGGCCTGTCTCTCACTCAGGATGAACCTCTGATGGCTATTATGGTAGCGCACCATGGACTAAGAAGGCAAGGAACCCCAACTCCATCATACTCCTCCAAGGCTAACACTCCAAGACTCAAGACATTGCTCACTAGAGAACTCAATGAGAGAGAGATAGTTGCAAATGAAAGGATGTTGAGTACCTCCTCACACCTTGTTTATATACTTGTGAAATAGTTACGTACCAAAGTTACTAATTACCGTAGTAACTCAAGTTACTAGACTAAAAGTCAAGTAAAGTCAAAAAGTAGAAAGGAATATCCATTCACATGGGCATATTCCCCTTATCTTGACCCAACCACTAAAGCAAGGATTCCTTCACATGGGCTATCCTTGGACTAAAGAAGAATCCAAAACAAAAAGGCTTGCGGGCCCAAGAGTTCTCAACTCTTTCCCCAAAGCCAAACACCTAGGAATAATACCAAGTCAACACACTAAAATCCAAAATAGTGGTGCTCATCTTTTCTACTTCCTCTAAAGTAAGGTCCCATCTATCTTAGCTATGACTAACTTTAGCTAACCATGACTAATATAGAACCATCATTTATCTCTATATAAATAATATCTCTTAAGTACTTGTAATACCAAGCTAAATATCACAATACCACACACATGCACAAATGGGTGTTACATTTACCCCCGGACTAAGTTTTCACTTTGTCCTCAAAGTGAAGGTCTCTCTACCTTCTATGGTACATCTTCAACTTATCATGGTTAATCCTATCAAAGTATCTTCCTCCCAACTCCTTGAGATCATAGGTGTAATTGCCCCACACCTTCTCCACTATGAAAGGTCCAAAGTACTTAGGCAAAAACTTCTTTTGCACTCTCTTGAATCGAATGGAATCAAACAACATTACCCAATCACCTTCTTTGAAAGGCTCCACCTTCTTCTTGCCTTGCCTCTTGTCATAGCTCTCCTTTTGTTTCCTTTGGGCTTGCTCCACTCGAACCATAGCAACTGCTCTTGCCTCTTCCAACTCCATGAGTTGATCCTTCCTTGACTTCCCTGCATCACTTCCTTGTGCTTTCTTCAATCTCCTATGAATGCTTTGGAAGGTAGGAAGATCAAAGTGAATAGGTAAGGTAGACTCAATACCATACACCAATTGGAATGGAGAATATCCAGTGGAAGTCTTCATGGTTGTCCTATACTCCCACAAAACTGCATGAATCCTCTTGTCCCAATGATGTTTAGCCCCCTCCATTTCTGCATCTTTGGCCAACATCATGCACAAGGTCTGATTGGTTCTCTCTGCCAAGCCATTGGAATTTGGCTTATAGGATGTAGTTACTCTATGTGTGATAGAGAAATGTCGTAGCATGGCTGTAGTAATGCTTCCTGTAAACTCTCCTCCTCTATCAGAAACCAACTCCAAAGGGCATCCAAACCTAGTGATAATGCGTTCATAAAGAAATCTACCCACTTCATCTTCATTCTTGTCCCTCAATGGTCTAGCCTCAACCCACTTGGTAAGGTAATCAGTAACTACCACAATGTACCGATTGTTCCTTGGGGTTCTATTGAGAGGTCCTACAAAATCAATTCCCCACTTCTCAAAAGGTCCTAGCAATGGAATTGATCTAAGTGGTGGAGTGGATGTAGACTTTCTAGCAAAAGCTTGACAAACATGACAAGTTTTGCAATAATCAAGACAATCCTTGAAAATCCCTCTCCAATGGTAACCTGCATCTAGAATCTTGAAAGCAGTCACCTTTCCTGCAAAGTGTCCTCCACATACTAAACCTTCATGAAACTCCTTTATGAGTAGGATAGACTCTTCCTTACCCACTGCTCTTCGAAGTAGACCAACTGCTCCTTGGTGAAAAAGAATATCCTCCACCATTGTGTAAGGTCTAGATCTTGCTGCAAGGGCCTTCCTCTCCCTAGCATGCATCCCTTCTGGATAGTTACCTCTTGTCACAAAATCCACAATCTCCTTGTACTCCATTGGAATCTCTTGAGTGACTGAGATTGTCATGAGCTCCTCATCCGGGAAGGAATCATCTACTGGCTCATCTCCATCATGATCATAGGCTCTAGATAACAAATCAGCATTTGCATGTTTCTTTCCTGGCCTATCCTCAATTGTGTAGTCATACTCAGACAAGAGTATCATCCACCTTGCTAGTCTCCCTTCAACATTAGGCTTGTTGAAGATGTACTTCAAAGCCTTGTGATCCGTGACAATTGTGGCTTTCCCTCCAATCAAGTAGTGTCTAAACTTCTTGAGACCAAAGATCACTGCCAACCCTTCTCTCTCTGTGACAGAGTAGTTCTTCTCTGCTGAAACCATCTGCCTACTAGCATAAGCTATTGGATGATCATGCCCATCTTGGTCTAATTGACTAAGAGTGCATCCTATAGCTACATTAGAAGCATCAGTGTAGAGGATGAAAGGCTTACTCCAATCAGGTTTAGCAAGAATTGGAGCTACAACAAGGGATTGCTTGAGCTCCTCAAAAGCTTTGAGAGCCTCCTTGTCTTCCAAAATCACCATGTAATCTACACCCTTCTTCATGTAGATGGTCAATGCATAAGCCTTGTTGGAAAATGAGAAGATGAACCTCCTATAGTACACAACCATTCCCAAGAATTGGCGTAACTTTGTCAAGCTTGAAGGGAATGGAAGGTCTGAGATTTTTCTCACCTTCTCAGGATCAACTGCTATTCCATCCTTGGAGATGATGTGCCCCAAAAGTAGACCTTCTTCACATCCAAAAATGCACTTCTCTGGGTTGAGTGATGCATTTGCCTCATCCAAGCGTTGCAAGACTTTGATTAGGTGCTCAAAGTGCTCCTCCTTGCTCCCATAGACACAAAAGTCATCAATGAAATCTCTCACAAATTTCCCAATGAAAGGTTCGAATACCTTGTTCATGAACCGTTGGAATGTGGCTGGAGCATTGCAAAGCCCAAAAGGCATGACCTTGAAAGCGTAAGTTCCCCAAGGTGTGGTGAATGTGGTGAGTTGTTGATGCTCTGGTGCAATCTTTATTTGGTTATATCCACTATAACCATCTCCAAAACTGTACCTCTCATGACCTGCAACCTCCTCCAAGATCTCATCAATGAATGGCAATGGGTAGTAGTCCTTCTTGGTAACAGCATTAAGCTTCTTGTAATCCACACATACCCGAAGCTTGCCATTCTTTTTCTTCACAATGACAATTGGAGACACCCATTCTGAATTCTCCACCTCAAAGATAAATCCAGCCTCCTTGAGCTTATCAATCTCCTCCTTCACAACCAAAGATATTGGTGGGCTAATGCGACATTGCTTTTGGCGGATTGGTCTTGCATGTGACTCCACCTCTATCTTGTGCTCCTCCAAGGTGACTTCCTTCAAATCCTTGTAACTAAAAGCAAACACATGGATGAACTTGCGGAAAATCTCCTCAAATCTCACCTTCTCCTCCTTGGTAACATTTGGGCCATACTTGAGGGTAGATAACCTTCTCTCTACCTCCTCAAGTGTCAATGGTGATTTATCTGGGTCCTTCAAAACCTCTGGCTTAGGTGCAAAATCCATAGCACACAAGGGATACACATCTGAATCAGATTCAGATTCATCCTCCTCCGTGGAAGTCTCCTCTTCCATGCTTGTGTCCACACCTGAAGCTCCTTCTTCAGAATCTGATTCCCAATAATTAGAAGATGGGGTATCTGAATGTGAAGTGTTGGTGGTGTTAGTCACAAGAACAGTGACTCTATGGTTTGATGGCCCAATCCTCAAGTACCCTTTGTGCCATCGATCAGTTGTGCGTGCTGCTCTCAACCATGGCCTCCCAAGAAGTAAGTCATAGCTTGAATCCTTCAAGACTTGGAAAGTCATGAGATTTTGGACTCCCATAACTGAAACTACCACCTTATCCATCACTCCTACTGGTCGAACTTGTTGCTTGTTTGCCATGCTCACCACAAATGTTGAAGGTCTTGAGGGTATCATACCCAACTTCTTCATCAACCTTTCTAACATGGCATTCACTGCTGATCCTCCATCAACCAATGCATCCTTGATGTTGTGACCATTCACTCTCACATCAATCTTGGAGGCATATTCACAAGCCTCCCATGGTGCTGGCTTGGCATCCACCACCCCCATTGATACTGGAACTTTTGCCTTCTTCTTCTTCTTGCTCCTTGTAGAACTCAAACCACCTCTAAGCTCCTTTCTCAAGGTAGGGTTCAAAGCAATTAATTGGCCCACTGTGATGTTAGCCTTGTGACTACCAACATCCTCCAACACATTGTAGTTCCATTGTTGCTTTGAGATCAAGAAGTCCTCCATCCCCAACTTCTTCCTTGGAGTCTTTGTTGTTGATGGTGCTGAGGTGCGAGTGCTCCTAGTAGACATAGGAGTATCCTTGCTTGAAGTAAATCCTTGAGAAGAGTGAACATCCTCTGCAAAACGAGCTCTCTTCTTCTCTTGTGCCAAAAGCTCCAAATTAAGACCCTTGGAGTTTGAGCACTCTCCCTTCTCATACTTGCTCTCAACCACATCTATGGATGCTATCCCCTTACCTTTGTTGGGATTAGGAGCCACTTGGGTTTCACTACCTCCCTCTTTCCCTCTATTGGCTCCCTCATAACCCCTTCCTCCATGGTAAGTGGAATTTGGGCAATTCCTTTGGATATGGCCTCTTCCTCCACAACCAAAACAATTTCTATCATTGAAATTGTTGGCTGGTTGGCCTCCTCTATATGGATAGTTTCCATAACTCCTAGGTCCTCTCCCTACATTCTGATCCACCTCTCTCTTCTCCCATAGTTGCACCACATTGATCTTGAGATCCGCAAGTTGTTCTGTGATGGTTTGGAGTGGATCTTTTGGTGGAGGTGCAAGAATTGGAGCAACTACTACTTGTGGTGCAACCCTTGTCACCAAAGTATCAGAAGTTCCACCATACTTGTAGCCTTGAGGAGGATGCACAACCTCCTTCACCACCAAATCACTCTCATCCCCTTCCAAACTCTCCTCCATACGAATTGCGATCTTGATAGCTTCAACCTTGGAAGAAGGTTTCTCATATCTCACCTTGCTTCTAATTTGTGGTCTCAATCCTCCCACAAAATTCTTGGTGAGCATGGCCCCTATGCCAATCATTGTAGTCTCCACATCATCCCCACCCTTCCTCAACACTATGCGAAATCTGGACTCCAACTTTTCCACTCTTTCCACATAGACCCTCACTTTCTCTCCATCTCCTTGCTTGAGAAATGTAACCTCACTCATCAATCTCTCATAACTCTCATCAGGAAGAAAGTTCTCAATGAGTGCTGAAGTCAAAGTCTCCCAAGACTCCTCTTCCCCCTCTCTCCTCTCTCTCTTTTGGTATTCTGACTCATACCATGTAAGTGCTGCATCCTCAAAGAAATCTGGTAATAATGAGGCCCACTCATTCTTCCTCCTCTCATTGTTTCCTATGCAAGCTCTCTTGAAGTCTCTCACAAAGGCCTCCACATCTTCTCCATCCTTGCCAAAGAAAACCGGAAGTTTCCCCATCTTAACCCCTCACTATCTTTCTTTTCTCTTAATTTTTTTTTTTTCTCTTTTCTTTTCTCTCACTCTATTACTAATAGAGTATATACATGACTAACACCATCTGAGAATAATCCACTCTAGGGAACACAAAAGGTTCAGGTTGCTCCAAGATTTCTATAGCAACATCAAATCCTAGAGTGCATATTAATCTAACTCTCATGGATAGTTTATCCATAAGTTGAAAGATTATCTCCATCACTAATCTTGAGAACTAGCTGATGAAGGTGGTAGTATTTCTGTAGCTGTACTAAGACTCTCTCCAAGATCCTTCACCAAAGTTTCCAAAAGTGCTTTTACTCCACTACACTCATGTCCTTTTGGAAGTCCTTCAACTCCACAAACCTCACACAACTCCTTGGTCTTAGATCTTCTCCCTCCCAATCTTGGTGAAGAAGGTCCAACATGCAAACCCAAGTCAAGTAAGCCTCTCCTTTCCCTCAATCTCTTGCTCTCAAAGGTTAATGGACATGAACTTGCCTTATGTCCCTTCTCTCCACATAGAAAGCACTTAGACTCACTCTTTCCTCCAAGTGGTGTAGGTTTTTGGATCCTCTCAACACTCTCTTCAAATTCTATTGTAAACTCTCTTTTCCTCAAATCCACCCCTACAATCACCTCAAACCCTTTGGGAACCTTGCATAATCTCAATTTCCACTCTTGATGACCCTCCATGTTCCCAAAGATGAATCTAAACACTCAAACATGCTTTTTGTTGATCTCAAACTTCTCATGCATGAGATCTCCACTATGCAGAATTGACCCTTCCTCACAATGTCACTCAAATCTCCCAACGAATATGTCACAGTCCTCTGAAATTTTCCACACTTGATCACAACTCTAGGGCGTCCCTCCCTGCAAAATTTTAGATCTTTTCATCGAGCCATTTGGCCTAGACACCTTTCTATTCAGCACCCATATTTCAGATTTGGTCTGAAAACCACCCCACTCACTTCAAAAACTCATAACGCACTGCGCAAAAATGATCTCTCTCTAATTTTTGTGGCACCAGGTAGGATACAATGCACTGAATTTTCTTGGAAATTGTCAGGACAATTCACTGAAAATTGAAGAAATGGCAGACTCTGTACAATTTTCCAGAGAGCATGCAGTAGCGGGAGCACTTTACCCTATCAACTTTCAAAAATTCTAGCCCAGTGCGCATAGAAGCTCTCTCAATAATTTCAAGTGTGCTAACTGGAAGATAACCCAAGCTATCATGTGTATAAATCTCAAGTCTAGATCTTAAACTTGAGATTTTGCCCAAAATCACCTTAATCCCCAAAATCTGCAATCCACCTCACACAATCTCTCCAATTCCTCTCATGTGTACAAGATGTACAAAATCACCTCAAAGACATCATAATGAACTACATGGTATACAAATGGATCTTGGTTCTCTAACATAAGTTCAGCCCTCTCCTCTCCTAATGTTCTCTCCAAGTGAGCTCTCATAGCCTCCTTCTGCCTAATGTAGAATTGGACGCGGAACATTATCTTGCCTTCTAGAGAGGTCCCGGCAACGGAACCAAAAATGTGAGCCGGCCTGTCTCTCACTCAGGATGAACCTCTGATGGCTATTATGGTAGCGCACCATGGACTAAGAAGGCAAGGAACCCCAACTCCATCATACTCCTCCAAGGCTAACACTCCAAGACTCAAGACATTGCTCACTAGAGAACTCAATGAGAGAGAGATAGTTGCAAATGAAAGGATGTTGAGTACCTCCTCACACCTTGTTTATATACTTGTGAAATAGTTACGTACCAAAGTTACTAATTACCGTAGTAACTCAAGTTACTAGACTAAAAGTCAAGTAAAGTCAAAAAGTAGAAAGGAATATCCATTCACATGGGCATATTCCCCTTATCTTGACCCAACCACTAAAGCAAGGATTCCTTCACATGGGCTATCCTTGGACTAAAGAAGAATCCAAAACAAAAAGGCTTGCGGGCCCAAGAGTTCTCAACTCTTTCCCCAAAGCCAAACACCTAGGAATAATACCAAGTCAACACACTAAAATCCAAAATAGTGGTGCTCATCTTTTCTACTTCCTCTAAAGTAAGGTCCCATCTATCTTAGCTATGACTAACTTTAGCTAACCATGACTAATATAGAACCATCATTTATCTCTATATAAATAATATCTCTTAAGTACTTGTAATACCAAGCTAAATATCACAATACCACACACATGCACAAATGGGTGTTACAGTCCACACATGAAGGTCCTTCTTTTGGATCTGATTTCCAATAATCAAAAGATGGTGTATCTGAATGTGAGGTATGGTTGGTATTGGTTATTGGAATTATAACCCATTAGTTTGATGGACTAATTCACAAGTATAGTTTGTGCCATTGATAAGTTGCCAAGCTACTCTCAACCATGGTTTCCCAAGTAACAACTTGTAACTTGCATCCTTCAAGACTTGGAAATTCATGAGATTCTGAATTCCTATAATCAATACTATCACCTTGCCCATCACACCAACAGGTCAAACATGTTGCTTGTTTGCTACGCTCATTACAAATATTGAAGGTCTAGAGGGTATCATACCCAACTTCTTCATCAACTTCTCTAACATGGAATTCATTGTAGATCCTCCATCAACAAGTGTATCCTGAATTTTGTGACCATTCACCCTCATATCAATCTTGGAGGCATACTTATAAGCCTCCCATGGTGTTGGTTTTGCATCCACCAATCCCATTGATACTAAGACTTTGCTTTCTTCTTTCTTTTGCTCTTTGTAGAACTCAAATCACTAAATGCACATCTTCTTCCAAAGATTCTTTGCATCAGTGACTACTCTTTATCTTTGCTTTTATTGAATATTGTAAACACTATAGGTCACTCAAGTCCTATCAAGGCATTTTCTCAAGAAAGCTACACCATGGATCACACACACAAGGTCTTGAATACCAAGGATTGAACACACAAGGTACTTGGTACTCACTCTCACTACCAAGATTCCCCAAAATCCATAAAGCAATCATTGACAATCAAAATTAAGCAAAGCAACAAAGAGTTGAGGCTCTTTGAATTTATTCCTCTTTTACCCAACTGAAAAAATAATTACTTTGAATGGTAGCCTTAGTAACAAGAAGCCATTTAGAAGCTAAGAATCTAATGGTTGTGATAGTGCAAAGATCTATCAAATCTGCATCTATCTTAATCTCCATCATACATTATTTATCTCCTTATCCTCCTTATTTGCTTAATTCTACACTTACAAGTATTATCTATGTGTTATTGGAGGATTTTAATTTTACTCCAAAGAAGCTTCCTACTTGTCTTCTTTGAATCACTAGTCCAAAGTTTACTCCTACAAAGAATCCTAACTTCAAAAAACTCATCTACAAAGAATTCATGTACAAAGAGTCCTTCTATCCAGAACTTGCTTTGCTTCTAGTTTCCTTAAGTGAAGTTCTATCTTCTTCTTATTATTTGCTATGTCTAACCCAAGGGTATCATAGGATTCCCTAAATTTCTTATCCAAGAAGTTGTGCTCCTTCAAATCCAAGAGTTCTATCTCCTTGTCTTTGATTATATTTTCTTGCTTAGAGTCTAGATCTGCAATTTCATTTTATGAAACTCAGTTGTATTCATTTCCTCCTCTATTGCTTCTTTGGCAAGGTTCACAAGTTGGTCCAAAAATCTTCTAATGTCTTGAGCATCTTTGTAGTTTCTTTTTTGCATTATCTTTTGTGTTGTACAAGACTTGGACCTCAATGGTTATCTTCTCCTCCTCCTTCTCATTCTGCAACTTTGCATATAGAGCTTCTAGCATAAGACCTATCTCCTTCCAATAGTCTTCCATAATAGCTTCCTAAGACATACTTCTTCCTTGTTTAGTTTCAAGGTTGCATTATAGTCCTCCATAATAGCTTCCTAAGACATACCTCTTCCTTGTTTAGTTTCAAGGTTGCATTATAGTCTATGAATATGCATATCTTGGTTTTGAAACTTGCTCTTGAGCCACTTTTGTTTCTGGTTACTTGCCACCCAAAGTGCATTTGTGTCTTCTTGAAGTTTTTGTACATCATCTTCATAACTCTTCTTATCAAGAATTAGTAAAGAATTCTATCTCTTTAATTCTTGGTTCTCTTGCAACTAACATCTCTTCCTCTATCTTCCTTGTATAGATTTTGGTTCTTCTCCATCTTCTCCTTCAAGGTGTCATTCTTTGCCTTGAATGCATACTTTTTGTTGCATCACCCTTGCCAAGGGAAAAATCTTTTATTTTTAGCACACTTTCCTTGTTTAAAGGTATGATCATCTATAGATACTTTAGAATTGGGTACACAAGATTGAGTACAAAGGCCACTCTATCTAATGCATACATGATTTATTCTTTTGGAACTACATCTTAGTCTTTGTGGTGGAGTTTTTCAAAAACTTCTTGATCTTGGATCTTCATATCTTCTTTGGCCTCTTCCACTTCTACTCCATGTACTTCTATCTCAAATGGTGAGATTGGATGCATTGGAGTTGCAAGATCTTTGGCCCAAAGATCTTCTTGGTCTTGGGCAAGATAGCTCTCTTTTGCAGCTTTTTCATCTCTTGAGGTTGATGAGTCCCTATCTTTGTATTTGTGTTCTACTTCCAACTTGGTCTTGGTATCATTCAAGGTAAGATTTTATTCTTCTTCTTATTCTCTTGCTTCTACTTTGTCCTCTTTGCAAGACAAGTCCACCACTTGTGGATTTCTTTTTGGACTTTTAGTTGTTTTGGGAGATTTTTTTGGTATAGATCTCTTTTAGACTATGGAGGTCTTGTCCTTGTACACCTCCACAAAATTTTTGGTCTTGGAAAATTTTTCATATGCCTATCAAATCACTTTTATGACTATCTTTGTCTTTGGTTTGGTGGTGAAGTATTATTTAGAATAGAAGTGGCTAGGGAACTACTTCTTTCTTCACTTGCCAACAAGTTCAACCCCATGTAGAACTATATGGAAAATGGATTAAGGTACATTTTTGTGGTACCCACATTTTTCATTTTTGACAAGTTTTATAGAAGAAGTGTATTGTTGAAGTCAAGTTGCAGCTTAATGAAGACAAAAAGAGGAGAATCATATGTTTGGGATAAACCCAAAGAAGTCAACTTCATGTCAAAGTTAGGAGGACTTGGGTCAGACTGATAGAATGATAGACCCAAAGGAATGTTACTTCACATCAAGATGCACAACCAAAACCTTCTTCTTGCCTTGCCTCTTATCATAACTCTCCTTTTTTAAGTTTGGGCTTGCTCCACTCAAACCATAGCAACTGCTCTTGTCTCTTCCAATTCCATGAGTTGATCCTTCCTTGACTTCTCTCCATTACTTCCTTGTGCTTTCTTCAATATCATATGAATGCTTTGGAAGGTAGGAAGATTAAAGTGAATAGGTAAGGTAGACTTAATACCATATACCAATTGAAATGGAGAATATCCAGTAGAAATATTCATGGTTGTCCTATACTCCCACAAAATTGCATGAATCCTCTTGTCTCAATGATGTTTAGCCCCCTCCATTTTTGCATCTTTGGCCATCATCATGCACAAGATTTGATAAGTTCTCTTTGCCAAGCATTGGAATTTGGCTTATAGAATGTCTTTACTCTATGTATGATAGAGAAATGTCATAGCATGGTTGTAGTATTGCTTCATGTAAACTCTCCTCCTCTATCAAAAACCAACTCCAAAGGGCATCCAAACTTAGTGATAATGCGTTCATAAAGAAATCTCCCAACTTCATCTTCATTCTTGTCCCTCAATGGTCTAGCCTTACCCATTTGGTAAGGCTATAATTAGTAATTACCACAATTACTCATTGTTCCTTGGGGTTTTATTGAGAGGACCTCAAAACTCAATTATCCACTTCTCAAAAAGTCCTAGCAATGGAATTAATCTAAGTGGTGGAGTGGAAATAGACTTGAAGATGTACTTCAAAGCCTTGTGATCCATGATAATGGTGACTTTCCTTCCAATCAAGTAGTGTTGAAAATTCTTGAGACCAAAGATCACTATCAACCCTTCTCTCTCCGTGACAAAGTAGTGCTTTTCTACTGAAACTATTTTATTACTACCATAAGCTATTGGATGATCATACCCATCTTGGTCTAATTGATTAAGAGTGCATCCCATAGCTACATTGGAAACATCAATATAGAGGATGAAAGGCTTACTCCAATTAGGTTTAGCAAGAATTGGAGCTACAAAAAGGGATTGCTTGAGCTCACCCAAAGCTTTGAGAGCCTCATTGTCCTCCAAAATCACCATGTATTCTACATCTTTCTTCATGTAGATGGACAATCCATAAGCCTTGTTGGAAAATGAGAAGATGAACCTCCTATAGTACCCAAACATCCCCAAGAATTGGTGTAACTTTGTCAAGCTTGAAGGGAATGGAAGGTATGAGATTTTTCACACCTTCTTAGGGTCAATTGCTATTCCATCCTTGGAGATGATGTGCCCTAAAAGTAGACCTTCTTCACAACCAAAAGTACACTTCTTTGGTTTTAGTGATGCATTTGCTTCATCCAAGCATTGCAAGACCTTGATCAAGTGCTCAAAGGTGCTCTTCCTTGCTCCCATAGACACAAAAGTCATCAATGAAGTCTCTCACATATTTCCTAATGAAAGGTGCAAACACCTTGTTGAAAAGAACAGCTGGAATGTGGTTGAAGCATTGCAAAGCCCAAAAGGCATAACCATGAAAGCATAAGTCTCCAAAGGTGTGGTGAATGTAGTGAGTTGTTGATGCTCTGGTGCAATCTTGATTTGGTTATACTCATTATAACCATCTCCAAAACTATATCTCTCTTGACCTACAACCTCCTCCAAGATCTCATTAATGAATGGCAAAGAGCAATAGTCCTTCTTAGGAATACCATTGAGCTTCTTGTAATCCACACATACCCAAAGCTTGCCATTCTTTTTCTTCACAATCACTATTAAAGACACCCATTTTGAATTTTCCACCTCAAAGATAAATCTAGCCTCCTTGAGCTTATCAATCACCTCCTTCACAACCAAAGATATTGGTGGACTAATGCAATGTTGCTTTTGGCAAATTGGTCTTGCATGTAATTCCACCTCAATCTTGTGCTCCTCCAAGGTGACTTCCTTTAGATCCTTGTAGCTGAAAGAAAACATATGGATGAACTTGTAGAAAATCTCCTCAAATCTTACCTTCTCCTCCTTGGTAACATTTGGACCATACTTGAGGGTAGATAACCTCTCTCTATCTCTTCAAGTGTCAATGGTGATTTTTTTGGGTCCTTCAAAACCTTTGGCTTAGGTGAAAAATCCATTGCACACAAGGGATACACATCTGAATCAAATTCAGATTCATCCTCCTCCATGCTTGTGTCCACACATGAAGCTCCTTTTTCTAAATCTGATTCCCAATAATCAAAAGATAGTGTATCTAAATGTTGGTGGTATTAGTCACATGAGTTGTGACTCTAGGGTTTGTGTGGTATTCACATTTTTTGTTTTGTTAAAGTTTTGAAGAAGAAGTGCGTTGGTAAAGCCAAAGGAGTGCTAAATGCAGAAGAAATGTGAAGAATCATGTGTTTGGCATAAACCCAAAGTCTACCTCGGGTCAAGTCCACAAGACTCGGGTTGGACAAGATAAAATAAAAAAGATGAGGACTTCATATTGGGGAGTGCAATCTGATCCAAAGATCCTATAATAAACTTCTTTGGATCTTGCCAGTCAAGAAAGCATGCGAGAGGAAAGTGACTACCTCGGGACCAAGAGGTTCTTGATAGTGACATGAAACCACTTCATAGAATTTGTAACAATATGGAGTTTAGCGATGAAGTCAGTCGGGCTCACGAAGTAGCACATAAGACAAATTAGCCTAGAATATTCCAGAAGTATCTAGGAAGCTTCTTGGGAAGCTTCCCGGTTAGCTTAGCTTGCACCTTAAGTAAGTAGCTTCTAGAAGGAAGCTTCTAGAAGCTTCCAACTAGCTTAGCTTGCACACCAAGTAGGTGACTTCTAGAAGGAAGCTTCTTGAGAAGCTTCCTAGTTAACTTGGCTTGCACTCTAAGAAAGCGGCTTGAGGAAGCTTCTTGAGAAGCTTCTCAAGGGCCTTGTATGCTACCTATAAATACCAAAGCCAAAGCTCATGCTAGGCATTTGGAGTTTTCCCTCATTCAAGTGTCCCAATGTGAGTTTCCATTCTCCTATTTCTCTCCTCGGTTTCAGTCTTTTACATTGGTATCAGAGCCGGAATGGGATGGATGGAATTTATGGACCACCAAATCCACTTCCGCCAAACCATTGGGACTTTCATGTACAAATATTACCAAAGCATCATTTCACACAATTCTTCACCTCACGCTTTGGGCAGGATTTTCTACATATGATCACCGTGTCGGAGGAACCCTTGATACTTCCAGTTGTAACTTATGGAGAACGGTGGACGTGTTGTATCTATGTGTTAATCAACTAGATAAATTGAGGGTAGGGGAATAGAGTAGTAGCAATGGCGGCAATACCGGATGTTATCCTTGCAATGCAACAACAAATCAAGCATCTTACTCGATTGTTGGATGAACGAGACCAGCAACGACGAGAACAAATAGACAGAGCACCAGTTTGAGATGGAGAAGATCGCATTTGATTTCTGAAATCCAAGGTGTTTGAAGGCAAGAATCTTCCAGGCACAGTGGAGAATTTTGTGTTTGACTATGAACGTTACTTTGAAGCCATCAATCTTCAAGACGAGCGGAAACAAATTCTCTTGGCTTCTAGCTAATTGGATGGTGTGGCAAAACCTTGGTGGCGATTCCGAGTAGAAAGAGCTGAACAACAAATTGTTACACCAATTTTGACATGGGCATAATTCAAGGATGCAATACTTGGTTGATTTCAGACTATAAATGCCACCCGAGTTGCACGAGATAAATTGGCGGAGTTGAGGCAGATTGGCTTGGTGAGAAGCTACATCACACAATTTCAGAATATCATCATGCAAATTCCATATATATAAGAAGGTGAAGTTCTGGATCGATTTGTGTGAGGATTGAAGTCACAAACCAGATTGGAGGTGACTATGCGAGAGCCACAAAACATAGAAGAAGCCATGCAATTGGCTGAGCGTTTTGATTCCTTAGTTGCGACAACTTGGTCTTGACCTTGACCTACACAAAACCTACCAGTACCATGAGTGGAAGAACCGGTACCAATGGAGATTAATGCTATCCAACGAAGACCACTTGGCATAGCAAATAGAGAAAGATTATGACAAAATGGAGGTTGCTTTTATTGTCGCCAAGTTGGATATCATATTGCTAAATGTCCACTTAGGAATGGGCGACCTCAACAAGTTGCCTAGATGGAGTTTGTGGAACAGAATGATCAGGGAAACGAAGAATCCTAGTAGGAGATTTTGAGCCGCCTACTGGGAGCTTGATTAGTTCCAATGGGATTGAAGGCTCGACCCATGCAAGTTTGCTTCACTTGCAAGGTACGATATCTAATCGGGGTTGTAGGATTTTGGTTGATTCTGGAAGTTCTGAGAATTGCATATCTATGCAAGTAGCAAAGGAATTGGGTATTCCTATCAAGCCAGTGATTGGAAGTAGTTTGATGATGGCGGATGGTAGAAAAGGTTCTGCATTTTGCACCTTGTATCCTGCTACCTTCAAGATTGGGAAGGAGTATTTGGAGTGTATGAGGTTTGTAGTGGCACCTCTACACTATGATATCATTCTGGGTCTATCTTGGCTTGAACTTCATAAGGTTTAATTCAATTGGACCCGATGTCAAATTCAAGTACAACACCAAGGTAGGAATTTCCGATTAGGTTGTCTGGCACCTTTGAGTAAGACACCTAAGAATAGTCAGTCCCAGGATGGGAAGTTTGTTGAGAAGGTAGCCATAGAGCAAATCTGGAAGGGAGATGAGTCCCAAGATGGGAAGTTTGCCAAGAAGGCAACCATGGAGCAAGCTTGGAAGAGAGATGAGTCCCTAGAAGGGAAGTTTGTTAATGAAGCAGCCATAGAGCAAGCTTTGGAGGAAGATAAGTCTGTATTTGCAGTGTAGATCAAGCCAATTGCACAAGAACAATCTAAGGAGGGCCAGGTGCCGTATCAAGCAACGGTTGATTGGATAGTTCAGGAGTTTGCAGATGTGTTTCCGGATGATTTGCCAAAGGGATTACCCTCTAATCGAGGTATGCCCTTCAAGATTGAGTTATTGCCAAGGAGTACTCCAGTGAGTAGACCAATCTATCGGCTCTCACCAAAGGAGTTGGAGGAGTTGCGAACAACACTTACAGAGTTGTTGGAGAAGGATTTCATACGACATAGTACCTCTCCGTGGAGAGCACCGGTACTATTTGTTCCAGAGAAGGATGGAGGACTTCGTTTCTGTATTGATTACCGTGGGCTCAATAAGCAAACCGGGAAGAATGCATATCCCTTGCCTCGTATCAATGACCTGCTTGATCAATTAAGTGGAGCACGCTACATTTCCAAGCTAGATCTTCGTAGCGGCTATTGGCAAATTCCTATTGAAGGAGAGGACGTGCAAAAGACTGCCTTTTGCACAAGGTATGGACATTTTGAGTGGAGAGTTCTACCTTTTGGACTCACTAGTGCTCCAGCAGTCTTCATGGATCAGATGCATCGGGTGTTAGATGGACTATTGGATCAGTCAGTAGTGGTGTTCTTGGATGATATCTTAATCTATAGCAAGACAAAGGCAAAACACGTGAATCATGTGCAAGAAGTCCTAAGACAACTACGACAATGGAAATTTTATTGCAAGAAGTCAAAGTGTGGTTTTTGGCAAAAGGGGGTTACCTTCTTGGGTCATAAGATCTCATCAGAGGGGATCAAGATGGAAGAAGAGAAGATCAAGGCCATTACTGATTGGCCTACCCCAAAGGATGCTACAGAAGTACGAGCATTCAATGGATTGGCCAGTTTTTACCGGTGGTTCATCCACTATTATGCTCATGTGGCTGCACCATTGACTGACCTCTTGGGAAAGAACTCAAGCTTCCAGTGGAACACCAAATATGAAGAAGCATTCCAGAAGTTGAAACATATGGTGTCTTCAAGACCCATTCTTCAACCATATGATCCTCAACAACCTTGTGTGGTTGATTTTGATGCTTCTAACTTTGCAATTGGAGCTATGTTCCAAGATCCATAACAAGTTTTGGTTAGCTCTACAACAAGATCCCTTCTTCCAAATGGTACATGGTCATCTAACAACAGGTGACAAGGAGTACAACACCTTCTCCTTCAAGGAAGACCTTCTATTCCACGCGGATTGGATCTATGTTCCAGCCAAAGGTGATCTTCGACTTGTGCGCCTTCAAGAAGCCCATGATTTACCCATTGCTGGTCACATGGGTGTGGACAAGACCTTGGGTACTCTCCAATGTCAATGGTGGTGGCCCAACATGACACAAGATGTTCGAGAATTTGTTAGATTGTGTGAGAGCTGCCAACTTAACAAGGCCAGTAACAAGAAGCTGAGTGGACTCCTTCAACCACTCGCCATTCCATCTGCTCGCTGGGAGCATGTGAGCTTGGATCTAATCACATCCTTGCCAAAGACAAAACAAGGACACACCGCAATCGTGGTGTTTGTGGATAAGCTCAGTAAGCAAATCCACTTGGTACCAACCTATGATATAGTGGATGCTCCAACCTTAGCGCAAATCTACTTTGACAATGTCTTCAAGCATCATGGGATGCCACGTACTCATCTCTGATTGTGATCCTTGATTTACCGGGAAGTTTTGGCAAGCACTCTTCCAGATACTCGGCACCAAGCTTGCTTTGTCCACGGCCTATCATCCTCAAACTGATGGACAAACCGAACGTGCAAATCATACATTGGAGGATATGTTGCGTGCCTTTGTCAATGTCCACCATACCAATTGGGATGAATGTCTTGCCGCTATTGAATTTGCCTACAATAATTCCAAACAGGCAAGCACCGGATTCTCTCCTTTCTTCCTCAATTTTGGCCAAGATCCGCTTGTTCCAGATTCTCTTCTTGCTCCCCCT
Source organism: Lunularia cruciata (assembly GCA_948567375.1). Lineage (NCBI taxonomy): Eukaryota > Viridiplantae > Streptophyta > Marchantiopsida > Lunulariales > Lunulariaceae > Lunularia > Lunularia cruciata. The sequence goes on along the minus strand of OX419755.1, from coordinate 53,307,761 downwards.
CCATCTTAGGTTCCTCATACTTCCACATTCTTGACCACTATATCCCAATCTCTCCAACAAGCCAAGTCTCACCTCCTTGTTGCTCAGAATTGCCAAAAACAATATGCGGACTACCATCGTCGAGATCTCACCTTTGAAGTCGGTGATAAAGTCATGCTATCCTCTAGTAACCTCCCTCTCCCACTTGATACCCAAGTTCGTAAACTTGCCCCTAATTGGATAGGACCCTTTGATATCACCCAAATTGTCTCTCCTGTTGCTTATCGTCTTGCCTTGCCTTATCACATGCGTATCCATCCTGTCTTTCATGTTTCCAAGTTGAAACCCTTTGTTCCTAACCCCTCTTCCTTTTCCTCTCAAGTCCAACCTCCCCCTCTTCCTATCCCTATCAATGATCATGAGGAGTACAAAGTTGATCGTATCCTTGCGTCGCTATATTCAATGAGGCCGTCGCCAACATACGGAGTACAAGGTCCTTTGGAAAGGGTATCCACTTCATGATGCCACCTGGGAACTTCTTTCTCACCTCCACAATGCACAGACGACCATCCAGGAATTTGAAGCTTCACTGGCAACGAGGACGTCACCAACTAGCGGCGGGGGGAATATGTAACAATATGGAGTTTAGCGATGAAGTAAGTCGGGCTCACGAAGTAGCACATAAGACAAATTAGCCTAGAATATTCCAAAAGTATCTAGGAAGCTTCTTGGGAAGCTTCCCGGTTAGCTTAGCTTGCACCTTAAGTAAGTAGCTTCTAGAAGGAAGCTTCTAGAAGCTTCCAACTAGCTTAGCTTGCACGCCAAGTAGGTGACTTCTAGAAGGAAGCTTCTTGAGAAGCTTCCTAGTTAACTTGGCTTGCACTCTAAGAAAGCGGCTTGAGGAAGCTTCTTGAGAAGCTTCTCAAGGGCCTTGTATGCTACCTATAAATACCAAAGCCAAAGCTCATGCTAGGCATTTGGAGTTTTCCCTCATTCAAGTGTCCCAATGTGAGTTTCCATTCTCCTATTTCTCTCCTCGGTTTCAGTCTTTTATAGAATTGGTGAGTGATGTGGAGCAGCAACTGAAGAATGACCAATCAGCAAAGGACTATAAAATTGAGATTTCCCTTAAGAAGCACTACAATGTCCAAATGCTATCTTGTTCCTATTTAGAGTTTACCCAAAGTACTGCAAATTTCAAATACACAAAAAGAGTGGGTTAGAATCTTGGGTACAATCTTTCACAAGATTCCACATGATGGCCCCAAAAGTGAGTAATCAAAGTGCGGTGAGGGGTCTTGCAATGCGTAGATTGGATGTAGTAGTAAGGATTGAGGTCTTATCTAGACTTTGCATCACTTTGCCTGGAATTAGAATTTTAGCTTTCCAAGTTTCATGGCAGAGATTGTCACAAGTGATTGCAAGGATGGGCAAAAGCACAAAGGGAAGAGAGGAAATCTGGCTTGATGGACTGAGGAAAATTGGTGTTTAGTCCTGGGTAGAGAATCAAGAGAGGTAGGGGGTACCACCTTCTATTGGAAGTGTGATGCATCAAAAGAAATTGCTGAGGTTAGTAATTCTTTAATCAACTATGTAGAAAGAATGGATATGAGGTGGATAGTTATAGAGACACAATGTAGAGAGGGATCATGAGCACAATGATGGCGATGCTCAAGCCAAAGTGAAACACCTTTGTCACAAAGCAGCAAGCAGTCTTCTTTCATCAAATATTTGCAAGAGAAGTAGTGGATTGTGCAAAGTGTTTGCACCAACTGGTGGGGCAGATGATTACGGGTTAGAGAATGGATATCCAACCACACTAGTTCATACCCTTTGCAGCTCACTTCTACTTTGGGCTGAATTTTCTAACTTTGGAGGAGAGAAGTAGAATGCAATCTCATTTCTATCTAGATTTGCGCAAAGAGGCGGATGAGGATGAACAATATTACATGGAGCGAGTTTGAGAAGGAGATGAGTATTACAAGAAGAGTGGAAAGGAGAGGATAGTATCAATTGACATCCCTAGGCCAAGAAAGAGAGATAGACCCAAAGGACGCATTGCATCAATATAGCCGCAAAAGATGCAAAAGCCTAACCCAAAGTCAATGTTGGTGAAAGTAAATGAATTGACTCCAGAGGAAGAGGAGTCAAAAGGAGAAATTGAGTCAAAGGGAGAAGCCTAGGGAGGAGAAGAAGAGTTCACACTACAAAGTGAGGAATCAAGCTGTGGTAGTGAAGGAGAGGCTAAGGTCCAACAAGCAAGAGGAAGAGTTGTGGAAGCAAAGAAGACAAGCCCAAAAGTGTCCACATTGAGCAAGGGCGTGAGAAGGAAGAAGAAGGTGTCTTGGTGTGTCCAAGAGGTGCCAGGAGGAAGAGAAGTGCTCAAGTAGTTGTCGTTGGACCAAGTAAGATTACCACCAACAAGGAGGAGAGCTTGGATGAAGAAATGTTGAAGATATGAAGATCACGTCTTCGGAGTAAGGTGCCAATGGAAGAGTTACCTGACAAGGGCAAAGATAGCAGAGCCAACAACGTGCAATATGATGGAGTGGAGTATTTTTTGAAGGTATTTTGTCCCTTGTTGGTGTTTCTACAACAAAAGAAAGTAGAGATGGCGAGTGCTAATTTGGATGTGAAGGATGAACTAATAGTCGAAACAAACTAGAGTGCAGAGACCTTGCTATTGAGAAGTAAGGTATAACAATATGGAGTTTAGCGATGAAGTTAGTCGGGGTTACAAAGTAGAGAATAAGACAAAATAGCCTAGAATATTCTAGAAGCATCTAAGAAGCTTCTTAGGAAGCTTCCTAACTAGTTAACTTGCACCCTAAGTAGGTAGCTTCTAGAAGGAAGCTTCTAGAAGCTTCTAACTAGCTTAGCTTGCACGCCAAGTAGGCGGCTTCTAGAAGGAAGCTTCTTGAGAAGCTTCTTGGTTAACTTGGCTTGCACTCTAAGAAAGCGGCTCAAGGAAGCTTCTTGAGAAGCTTCAAGGGTCTTGTATGCTACCTATAAATACCAAAGCCGAAGCTCATGCTAGGCATTCGGAGTTTTCCCTCATTCAAGTGTCCCAATATGAGTTTCCATTCTCCTATTTCTCTCCTCGGGTTTGGTCTTTTACATTGGTATCAGAGTAGGAATGGGATGGATGGAATTTATGGACCACCAAATCCACTTCCGCCAAACCATTGGGATTTTCATGTCCAAATATTACCAAAGCATCGTTTCACACAATTCATCACCTCGCGCTTTAGGCAGAATTTTCTACATATGATCACCGTGTCTGAGGAACCCTTGATATATCCAATTGTAACTTATGGAGAACGGTGGACGTGTTGTATCTATGTGTTAATAAATTAAATAAATTGAGGGTAGTAGAATAGAGTAGTAACAATGGCAACAATACCGGATGTTATCCTTGCAATGCAATAAAAAATTGAGCATCTTACTCAATTGTTGGATGAACAAGACCAGCAACAACGAGAACAGATAGACAGAGAGCCAGTTTGAGATGGAGAATATTGCATTTGATTTCCAAAACCCAAGGTGTTTGAAGGCAAGAATCTTCCAAGCACAGTGGAGAATTTTGTGTTTGACTACAAACGTTACTTTGAAGCCACCAATCTTCAAGGCGAGCGGAAACAAATTCTCTTGGCTTCTAGCCAATTGGATGGCATAGCAAAACTTTGGTAGCAATTCCAAATAGAAAGAGCCAAACAACAAATTGTTACACCAATTTTGACATGGGCAGAATTCAAAGATGCAATACTTGGTTGATTTCAAACTATAAATGCCACTCGAGCCGCACAAGATAAATTGGCAAAGTTGAGGCAGATTGGCTTGGTGAGAAGCTACATCACACAATTTCAGAACATCATTATGCAGATTCCAGATATCCAAGAAGGTGACATTCTGGATTGATTTGTGCGAGGATTGAAGTCACAAACCAAATTGGAGGTGACTATGCGGGAGCCACAAAACATAGAAGAAGCCATGCAATTGGCTGAGCATTTTGATTCCTTGGTTGCAACAACTTGGTCTTGACCTCAATCTACACAAAGCCTACCAGTACACGACGCAAAAGTGGAGGAACTGGTAACAATGGAGATTAATGCTATCCAACAAAGACCACTTGGCACAACAAATAGAGAAAGATTATGACAAAATGGAGGTTGCTTTTATTGTTGCCAAGTTGGACATCACATTGTTGAATGTCCACTTAGGAATGGGTGACCTCTACAAGTTGCCTAGATGGATTTTGTGGAACAGAATGATCAGGGAAACAAAGAATCCCAGTAGGAGATTTTGAGCCGCCTATTGGGAGCTTGATTAATTCCAATGGGATTGAAGGCTCGACCTATGCAAGTTTGCTTCACTTGCAAGGTACGATATCTAATTGGGGTTGTAGGATTTTGGTTGATTCTGGAAGTTAAGAGAATTGCATGTCTATGCAAGTGACAAAGGAATTGGGTATTCTTATCAAGCTTGTGTTTGGAAGTAGTTTGATGATGGCAGATGGTAGAAAGGGTTCTGCATTTTTCACCTCGCATCCTGTTACCTTCAAGATTGGGAAGGAGTATTTGGAGTGTATGAGGTTTGTAATGGCACCGCTACACTATGATATCATTGTGGGTCTACCTTGGCTTGAATGTCATAAGGTTCAATTTTATTGAACCCGATGACAAATTCAAGTCCAACACCAAGGTAGGAATTTCCGATTAGGTTGTCTGGCACCTCTGAGTAAGACACCTAAAATTAGTCAATCCCAAGATGGGAAGTTTGTCGAGAAGGTAGCCATAGAGCAAATCTAGAAGGGAGATGAGTCCCAAGATGGGAAGTTTGCCAAGAAGGCAACCATGGAGCAAGCTTGGAAGAGAGATGAGTCCATGGAAGGGAAGTTTGTTAATGAAGCAGCCATAGAGCAAGCTTTGGAGGAAGATAAGTCTATATTTGCGGTGTAGATCAAGCCGATTGCACAAGAACAATCTGAGGAGGGCCAAGAGCCTCATCAAGCAATGGTTGATTGGATAGTTCAAGAGTTTGCAGATGTGTTTCCGGATGATTTGCCAAAGGGATTACCCTCCAATCAAGGTATGCCCTTCAAGATTGAGTTATTGCTAGGAAGTACTCCAGTGAGTAGACCAATCTATTGGCTCTAACCAAAGGAGTTGGAGGAGTTGCAAACAACACTTACAGAGTATTTGGAGAAGGATTTCATACAACATAGTACCTCTCCTTGGGGAGCACCGGTACTATTTGTTCCAAAGAAGGATGGAGGACTTTGTTTCTATATTGATTACTATGGGCTCAATAAGCAAACCGTGAAGAATGCATATCCCTTGCCTTGAATTGATGACCTGCTTGATCAATTAAGTGGAGCATGCTACTTTTCCAAGCTAGATCTTTGTAATGGCTATTGGCAAATTCCTATTGAAGGAGAGGACGTGCAAAAGACTGCCTTTTGCACAAGGTATGGACATTTTGAGTGGAGAGTTCTACCTTTTGGACTCACTTATGCTCCAGCAGTCCTCATGGATCAGATGCATCGGGTGTTGGAGGGACTATTGGATCAGTCCATGGTGGTGTTCTTAGATGATATCTTAATCTATAGCAAGACAGAGGCAGAAAACATGAATCATGTGCGAGAAGTCATAAGACGACTATGACAATGGAAATTTTACTGCAAGAAGTCAAAGTGTGCTTTTTGGCAAAAGGAGGTTACCTTCTTGGGTCATAAGATCTCATCAGAGGGGATCAAGATGGAAGAAGATAAGATCAAGGCCATTACTGATTGGCCTACCCTGAAGGATGCTACAGAAGTACGAGCTTTCAATGAATTGGCTAGTTTTTACCGACGGTTCATCCACTATTATGCTCACATGGCTGCACCATTGACTGACCTCTTGGGAAATAACTTGAGCTTCCAATGGACCACCAAGCATGAAGAAGCATTCCAGAAGTTAAAGCATATGGTGTCTTCAAGACCCATTCTTCAACCATATGATCCTCAACTACCTTGTGTGGTTGATTTTGATGCTTCTTACTTTGCAATTGAAGCTGTGTTGCAACAAGACTTTCCAGGTGGACTACATCCTATTGCCTTTGTGTCTCACCAACTAAATACAGCTGAAAGAAATTACTCTGCTCGAGATCGAGAAAAACTTGCAATGGTATATGCCACCAAGGTATAGAGGCATTATCTCTTGGGGAAACAAGTGATCATGCGAACTAATCACAAGCTGTTGTTGCAGACCTTACACTTGGAGCACATGAAGAGTCAACATCATCGATGGGAAGAGCAACTCCAATTGTTTGATATCAAAATTGAGTACAAACCAAGTTGGTTCCATGTCATCCCTGATGCTCTATCACGATGACCTGATTTGAAGGCTCTTCCTCTCATCACGGCGGCAATTACAATGGTGTCCATTGATCCTAAGGTCCATAATGAGTTTCAATCAGCTCTACAACAAGATCCCTTCTTCCAAATGGTACATGGTCATCTGATAGCATCCAACAAAGAGTACAACACCTTCTCCTTCAAGGAAGACCTTTTATTCCATTCAGACCTATGAGCCGGCCTATCTCTCACTCAAGATGAACCTCTGATGGCTATTATGGTAGCGCACCATGGACTAAGAAGGCAAGGAACCCCAACTCCATCATACTCCTCCAAGGCTAACACTCCAAGACTCAAGACATTGCTCACTAGAGAACTCAATGAGAGAGAGAGATAGTTGCAAATGAAAGGATGATGAGTACCTCCTCACCCCTTGTTTATATACTTGTGAAATAGTTACATACCAAAGTTACTAATTACCGTAGTAACTCAAGTTACTAGACTAAAAGTCAAATAAAGTCAAAAAGTAGAAAGGAATATCCATTCACATGGGTATATTCCCCTAAGCATGTGGTCTTATCTTGACCCAACCACTAAGTCAAGGATTCCTTCACATGGGCTATCCTTGGACTAAAGAAGAATCCAAAACAAAAAGACTTGCGGGCCCAAGAGTTCTCAACTCTTTCCTCAAAGCCAAACACCTAGGAATAATACCAAGTCAACACACTAAAGTCCAAAATAGTGGTGCTCATCTTTTCTACTTCCTCTAAAGTAAGGTCCCCTCTATCTTAGATATGAATAAATTTAGCTAACCATGACTAATATAGAACCATCCTTTATCTCTATATAAATAATATCTCTTAAGTACTTGTAATACCAAGCTAAATATCATAATACCACACACATGCACAAATGGGTGTTACATTTACCCCCGGACCAAGTCTTCACTTTGTCCTCAAAGTGAAGGTCTCTCTACCTTCTATGGTACATCTTCAACTTATCATGGTTAATCCTATCAAAGTGTCTTCCTCCCAACTCCTTGAGATCATAGGTGTAATTGCCCCACACCTTCTCTACTATGAAAGGTCCAAAGTACTTAGGCAAAAACTTCTTTTGCACTCTCTTGAATCAAATGGAATCAAACAACATTACCCAATCACCTTCTTTGAAAGTCTCCACCTTCTTCTTGCCTTGCTTCTTGTCATAGCTCTCCTTTTGTTTCCTTTGGGCTTGCTCCACTTGAACCATAGCAACTGCTCTTGCCTCTTCCAACTCCATGAGTTGATCCTTCCTTGACTTCTTTGCATCACCTCCTTGTGATTTCTTCAATCTCCTATGAATGCTTTGGAAGGTAGGAAGATCAAAGTGAATAGGTAAGGTAGACTCAATACCATACACCAATTGAAATGGAGAATATCCAATGGAAGTCTTCATGGTTTTCCTATACTCCCACAAAACTGCATGAATCCTCTTGTCCCAATGATGTTTAGCCCCCTCCATTTATGCATCTTTGGCCAACATCATGCACAAGTTCTGATTGGTTCTCTCTGCCAAGCCATTGGAATTTGGCTTATAGGATGTAGTTACTCTATGTGTGATAGAGAAATGTCGTAGCATGGCTGTAGTAATGCTTCCTGTAAACTCTCCTCCTCTATCAGAAACCAACTCCAAAGGGCATCCAAACTTAGTGATAATGCGTTCATAAAGAAATCTACCCACTTCATATTCATTCTTGTCCCTCAATGGTCTAGCTTCAACCCACTTGGTAAGGTAATTAGTAACTACCACAATGTACCAATTGTTCCTTGGGGTTCTATTGAGAGGACCTACAAAATCAATTCCCCACTTCTCAAAAGGTCCTAGCAATGGAATTGATCTAAGTGGTGGAGTGGATGTAGAATTTCTAGCAAAAGCTTGACAAACATGACAAGTTTTTCAATAATCGAGACAATCCTTGAAAATCCCTCTCCAATGGTAACCTGCATCTAGAATCTTGAAAGCAGTCACCTTTCCTGCAAAGTGTCCTCCACACACTAAACCTTCATGAAACTCTTTTATGAGTAGGATAGACTCTTCCTTACCCATTGCTCTTCGAAGTAGACTATCTGCTCCTTGGTGAAAAAGAATATCCTCCACTATTGTGTAAGGTCTAGATCTTGCTGCAAGGGCCTTCCTCTCCCTAGCATGCATCCCTTTTGGATAGTTACCTCTTGTCACAAAATCCACAATCTCCTTGTACTCCATTGGAACCTCTTGAGTGATTGAGATTGTCATGAGCTCCTCATCTAGGAAGGAATCATCCATTGGCTCATCTCCATCATGATCATAGGCTCTAGATAACAAATCAACATTTGCATGTTTCTTTCTTGGCCTATCCTCAATGGTGTAGTCATACTCAGACAAGAGTTTCATCCACCTTGCTAGTCTCCCTTCAACATTAGGCTTGTTGAAGATGTACTTCAAAGCCTTGTGATCCATGACAATGGTGGCTTTCCCTCCAATCAAGTAGTGTCTAAACTTCTTGAGACCAAAGATCACTGCCAACCCTTCTCTTTCCAAGACAGAGTAGTTCTTCTCTATTGAAACCATATGCCTACTAGCATAAGCTATTGGATGATCGTGCCCATCTTGGTCTAATTGACTAAGAGTGCATCCTATAGCTACATTAGTATCATCAGGGTAGAGGATGAAAGGCTTACTCCAATCAGGTTTTGCAAGAATTGGAGCTACAACAAGGGATTGCTTGAGCTCTCAAAAACTTTAAGAGCCTCTTTGTCTTCCAAAATCACCATGTAATCTACACCCTTCTTCATGTAGATGGTCAATGCATAAGCCTTGTTGGAAAATGAGAAGATGAACCTCCTATAGTATCCAACTATCCCCAAGAATTGGCGTAACTTTGTCAAGCTTGAAGGGAATGGAAAGTCTGAGATTTTCCTCACCTTCTCAGGATCAACTGCTCTTCCATCCTTGGAGATGATGTGCCCCAAAAGTAGACCTTCTTCACATCCAAAAATGCACTTCTCTGGGTTGAGTGATGCATTTGCCTCATCCAAGCATTGCAAGACTTTGATTAGGTGCTCAAAGTGCTCCTCCTTGCTCCCATAGACACAAAAGTCATCAATGAAGTCTCTCACAAATTTCCCAATGAAAGGTTCAAATACCTTGTTCATGAATCGTTGGAATGTGGTTGGAGCATTGCAAAGCCCAAAAGGCATGACCTTGAAAGCGTAAGTTCCCCAAGGTGTGGTGAACGTGGTGAGTTGTTGATGCTCTGGTGCAATCTTGATTTGGTTGTATCCACTATAACCATCTCCAAAACTGTACCTCTCATGACTTGCAACCTCCTCCCAGATCTCATCAATGAATGGCAATGGGTAGTAGTCCTTCTTGGTAACAACATTGAGCTTCTTGTAATCCACACATACCCCAAGCTTGCCATTCTTTTTCTTCACAATGACAATTGGAGACACCCATTCTGAATTCTCTACCTCAAAGATGAATCCAGCCTCCTTGAGCTTATCAATCTCCTCCTTCAAAACCAAAGATATTGGTGGGCTAATGTGACGTTGTTTTTGGCGGATTGGTCTTGCATGTGACTCCACCTCTATCTTGTGCTCCTCCAAGGTGACTTCCTTCAAATCCTTGTAACTAAAAGCAAACACATGGATGAACTTGCGGAAAATCTCCTCAAATCTCACCTTCTCCTCCTTGGTAACATTTGGGCCATACTTGAGGGTAGCTAACCTTCTCTCTACCTCCTCAAGTGTCAATGGTGATTTTTCTGGGTCCTTCAAAACCTATGGCTTAGGTGCAAAATCCATAGCACACAAGGGATACACATTTGAATCAGATTCAAATTCATCCTCCTCCGTGGAAGTCTCCTCCTCCATGCTTGTGTCCACACCTAAAGCTCCTTCTTCAGAATTTGATTCCCAATAATCAGAAGATGGTGTATTTGAATGTGAAGTGTTGGTGGTGTTAGTCACAGGAACTATGACTCTATGGTTTGATGGCCCAATCCTCAAGTACCCTTTTTGCCATTGATCAGTTGTGCGTGCTGCTCTCAACCATGGCCTCCCAAGAAGTAAGTCATAGCTTGAATCCTTCAAGACTTGGAAAGTCATGAGATTTTGAACTCTCATAATTGAAACTACCACTTTATCCATCACCCCTATTGGTCAAACTTGTTGCTTGTTGGCCATGCTCACCACAAATGTTGAAGGTCTTGAGGGTATCATACCCAACTTCTTCATCAACCTTTCTAACATGGCATTTACTGTTGATCCTCCATCAACCAATGCATCCTTGATGTTGTGACCATTCACTCTCACATCAATCTTGGAGGCATATTCACAAGCCTCCCATGGTGCTGGCTTGGCATCCACCACCCCCATTGATACTAGAACTTTTGCCTTCTTCTTCCTCTTGCTCCTTGTAGAACTCAAGCCACCTCTAAGTTCCTTTCTCAAGGTAGGGTTCAAAGCAATTAATTGGCACACTGTGATGTTAGCCTTGTGACTACCAACATCCTCAAACACATTGTAGTTCCATTGTTGCTTTGAGATCAAGAAGTCCTCCATCCCCAACTTCTTCCTTGGAGTCTTTGTTGTTGATGGTGTTGAGGTGCGAGTGCTCCTAGTAGACATAGGAGTATCCTTGCTTGGAGTGAATCCTTGAGAATAGTGAACATCCTCTGCAAAACGAGCTCTCTTCTTCTCTTGTGCCAAAAGCTCCAAATTAAGACTCCTGGAGTTTGAGCACTCTCCCTTCTTATACTTGCTCTCAACCACATCTATGGATGCTATCCTCTTACCTTTGTTGGGATTAGGAGTGTGGTACCTACAATTTTCATTTTGGATGAGTTTAGAAGAAGAAATGCACTGCTGAAACCAAATTGAAAGCAAATGGAGAAGAAATGAGTGCAAACTTGTGATTTGATCAGACCCGAGGAAGTTGACTTCATGTAAGAGGAAGAATGGCTCAGTTTAGATCAGACGCGAAGAAGCTTACTTTGTGTCAGAGGAGGGAAAAACTCGGATCAGACGTTAAAGAGGGTAGACGCCGAAGGAGAAATAGAAGTTGCAGGTCAGGATTCTTGTGGGGGCCATATCTCAGTGACCACAACTCCAAATCAAGCATGTTATATCTCGTTGGAAGCGTCTTGTTCAGGGCTTTTCATTGCCACCAAAATTGAAAAGTTTGGAGGTCTGTAGAAGAAGTTAAAAGCATTTAAAGTTTTGGGAGTAGATGTACTTTGGGTCAAAGTGTCTTCGGGTCAATGTGACTTCGGATTTCGTACTTCGGACTTCGGGTTTACATGACTTTGGGTCTAAAGACTTTGCCTCAAGATGAAGATGACTAAATCAGAGGTAGTCGGACCTTGGAGTGCAGTGAAGGTGACTTGGGAAGTTTTGCCAGAGGGATCAGAGGAAGTTAGAGTAGAGAAAGAAGATAGTTAGGATACCCATGACTTCAATTTCTGTTCTAATTGAAGATGGAATATGAATTGAAGTAGAAGTAGCAGTAGTGAATAAACCCGAAGTGCAGGATCAGACAGTAAGTGTCTTCGGGTTAGTAACATGAGTGATTAGGGGAAAGTGTGTTACAAATTGAATGTGTAGATAGTGTATTCATGCTTTCAATTACAATTCTTGATGATGACATAACAAAATTAGTAAAAGAATTGATAATAGTTAGACCCAAAGTAAGAGAGATAGGAGTGCAGGTGTCTTCGGATTTGACATTTGACACTTTAGAGAAGAGTGGATCGGGAGATAGAGATTTAAAAGGCTTAACTATGATAGGAATTTCATATCAGGAAGGAGAAGTGTTAGAATTAGTGGAGGAATTGGGAGTTGTGAAACCCAAGGAAAAAGTGATAGGAAGTAAGATTACTTTGGGTTCGGGTTTGAAAGCCGAGGAAGAAGTAGACATCGGATCAGAGTAGAAACCGATTTGAGATTTGAATAGACAGATATGAATGGTTGCATTGTTATTTCAGATCTGCATGTTTGTAGAGTCATTAGGAAGAGGTGTATTAAGAAGATATCTGTCGATAGCTTCACTACTTAGGAGTGACATTTGTAGTCAAATGTTGTTCAGTGCTCATTATTTCTGAGAATAGATAAAGCGAAGTGCTGTGAAGCAGTGCTCGTTGCTTGAGCTTGATTCCGAGTATAAGCTTTGCAATTGTGTTTATGAGTGTTTGGAGAAATTTGAAGTGCAAGTCAATGTGCTTGTTGGATGTTGGATTCCATAGCCTTGATCTTCATTCTGTGTGTTTGATCCTGAGTGAAGTGCAATCAAAGCAATGCCTTGACAGATCTAAGAGGAATTGTAGTGTTGGTAGTATTCTGTATTTGTGAGTGCAGTGCAAAGTTGATGTGAAGCAATTTCGATCGAGGAAGTTGTGCCTTCAGTGGAGGGGTGGAACACAATTCTGAGGCGAAGTCGTTTTGCAGTGAAGTGCCATTTTTGGGAGAGCCTGAATCATCACAATCAAGATTGTTTGGAAAGAATTGAAGGATTTGTGATTAAGGAGTGTTAATTTGTGACAAGACTGCGAATCAGTGCTTGTTACTCTCTTTTGGGTGTGGTTTCTACCTGAGAGACTAAAGAAGAACTCAAGAAGAACTGAAATTGTTACTTTGCTTCGTATTTGGACATTTTTGACTCATATCTCTGCGGGAACGAACTTTACTTACCCGATTACCGCAAAAGTGATATTTGCCGGGTTGTCACAAGGAGCCACTTTGGTTTCACTACCTCCCTCTTTCCCTCTATTGGCTCCCTCATAACCCCTTCCTCCATGGTAAGTGGAATTTGGGCAATTCCTTTGGATATGGCCTCTTCCTCCACAACCAAAACAATTTCTCTCATTGAAATTGTTGGCTGGTTGATCTCCTCTATATGGATAGTTTCCATAACTCATAGGCCCTCTCCCTACATTCTGATCCACCTCTCTCTTCTCCCATAGTTGCACCACATTGATCTTGAGATCCGCAAGTTGTTCTATGATGGTTTGAAGTGGATCCTTTGGTGGAGGTGCAAGAATTGGAGCAACTACTACTTGTGGTGCAACCCTTGCCACCAAAGTATCAAAAGATCCACCATACTTGTAGCCTTGAGGAGGATGCACAACCTCCTTCACCACCAAATCACTCTCATCCCCTTCCAAACTCTCCTCCATACGAATTGTGATCTTGATAGCTTCAACCTTGGAAGAAGGTTTCTCATATCTCACCTTGCTTCTAATTTGTGGTCTCAACCCTCCCACAAAATTCTTGGTGAGCATGGCCCCTATGCCAATCATTGTAGTCTCCACATCATCCCCACCCTTCCTCAACACTATGCAAAATTTGGAGTCTAACTTTTCCACTCTTTCCACATAGACTCTCACTTTCTCTCCTTCTCCCAGCTTGAGAAATGTAACCTCACTCATCAATCTCTCATAACTCTCATCAAGAAGAAAGTTCTCAATGAGTGCTGAAGTCAAAGTCTCCCAAGACTCCTCTTCCCCATCTCTCCTCTCTCTCTTTTGGTATTCTGACTCATATCATGTAAGTGCTGCATCATCAAAGAAATCTGGTAATAATGAGACCCACTCATTCTTCCTCCTCTCATTGTTTCCTATGCAAGCTCTCTTGAAGTCTCTCACAAAGGCCTCCATCCTTGCCAAAGAAAACCGGAAGTTTCCCCATCTGAACCTCTCACTATCTTTCTTTCTCTCAATTTTTTTTCTCGTTTCTTTTTTCTCTCACTCTATTACTAATAGAGTATATACATGACTAACACCATCTGAGAATAATCCACTCTAGGGAACACAAAAGGTTCAGGTTGCTCCAAGATTTCTATAGCAACATCAAATCCTAGAGTGCATATTAATCTAACTCTCATGGATAGTTTATCCATAAGTTGAAAGATTATCTCCATCACTAATCTTGAGAACTAGTTGATGAAGGTGGTAGTATTTCTATAGCTGTACTAAGACAATCTCCAAAATCCTTCACCAAAGTCTCCAAAAGTGCTTTTACTCCACTACACTCATGTCCTTTTGGAAGTCCTTCCACTCCACAAACCTCACACAACTCCTTGGTCTTAGATCTTCTCCCTCCTAATCTTGGTGAAGAAGGTCCAACATGCAAACCCAAGTCAAGTAAGCCTCTCCTTTCCCTCAATCTCTTGCTCTCAAAGGTCAATGGACATGAATTTGCCTTATGTCCCTTCTCTCCACATAGAAAGCACTTAGACTCACTCTTTCCTCCAAGTGGTGTAGGTTTTTGGATCCTCTCAACACTCTCTTCAAATTCTATTGTAAACTCTCTTTTCCTCAAATCCACCCCTAAAATCACCTCAAACCCTTGGGGAACCTTGCATAATCTCAATTTCCACTCTTGATGACCCTCCATGTTCCCAAGATGAATCTAAACACTCAAATATACTTTTTGTTGATGTCAAACTCCTCATGCATGAGATCTCCACTCTACAGAATTGACCCTTCTTCACAATGTCACTCAAATCTCTCAACATGTATGTCACAGTCCTCTGAAATTTTACACACTTGATCACAACTCTAGGGCGTCCCTCCCTGCAAAATTTCAGATCTTTTCATCAAGCCATTTGGCCTAGACACCTTTCTATTCAGCACACATATTTCAGATTTGGTCTCAAAACCACCCCCTCACTTCAAAAACTTATTACTCCATGCGCAAGAACGATCTCTCTCTGACTTTTTTGGCAGCAGGTAGGATACAATGCATTGAATTTTCTTGGAAATATTCAGGACAATTCACTGGAAAGTGAAGAAATGGCATACTATGTACAATTTTCCAGAGAGCATGCACTTGCGGGAGCACTTTACCCTATCAACTTTCAAAAATTCTACCCCAGTGCACATAGTAGCTCTCATAATAATTTCAAGTGTGTTAACTGAAAGATAACCCAAGCTATCATGTGTAGAAATTTCAAGTCCAGATCTCAAACTTGAGATTTTGCCCAAAATCACCTTAATCCCCAAAATCTGCAATCCACCTCACACAATCTCTCCAATTCCTCTCATGTGTACAAGATGTACAGAATCACCTCAAAGACCTCATAATGAACTATAGGGTATACAAATGGATATTGGTTCTCTAACATAAATTCAGCCCTCTCCTCTCCTAATGTTCTCTCCAAGTGAGCTCTCAGAGCCTCCTTCTGCCTAATGTAGAATTGAACGTGGAACATTATCTTGCCTTCTAGAGAGGTCCCGGCAACGGAACCAAAAATGTGAGCCAGCCTGTCTCTCACTCAGGATGAACCTTTGATGGCTATTATGGTAGTGCACCATAGACTTAAAAGGCAAGGAACCCCAACTCCATCATACTCCTCCAAGGCTAACACTCCAAGACTCAAGACATTGCTCACTAGAGAACTCAATGGAGAGAGATAGTTGCAAATGAAAGGATGATGAGTACTTCCTCACCCCTTGTTTATATACTTGTGAAATAGTTATGTACCAAAGTTACTAATTACCTTAGTAACTCAAGTTACTAGACTAAAAGTCAAATAAAGTCAGAAAGTAGAAAAGAATATCCATTTGCATGGGTATATTCCCTTAAGCATGTGATCTTATCTTGACCCAACCACTAAGTCAAGGATTCCTTCACATGGGCTATCCTTGGACTAAAGAAGAATCCAAAACAAAAAGACTTGCGGGCCCAAGAGTTCTCAACTCTTTCCTCAAAGCCAAACACCTAAGAATAATACCAAGTCAACACACTAAAGTCCAAAATAGTGGTGCTCATCTTTTCTACTTCCTCTAAAGTAAGGTCCCCTCTATCTTAGATATGACTAACTTTAGCTAACCATGACTAATATAGAACCATCCTTTATCTCTACATAAATAATATCTCTTAAGTACTTGTAATACCAAGCTAAATATCATAATACCACACACATGCACAAATGGGTGTTACAGACTAGATCTATGTTCCAGCCAAAGGTGATCTTCGACTAGTGCGCCTTCAAGAAGCCCATGATTTACCAATAGCTGGTCACATGGGAGTGGACAAGACATTGGGCACCCTCCAACGCCAATGGTGGTGGCCCAACATGACACAAGATGTTCGAGACTTTGTCCGATCATGTGAGAGTTGCCAACGTAACAAGGCTAGCAACCAGAAGCCGAGTGGACTCCTTCAACCACTCGCCATTCCATCCGCTCGCTCGGAGCAGGTGAGCTTGGATCTCATCACATCCTTGCCAAAGACAAAACAAGGACACACCGCAATCATGGTGTTTGTGGATAAGCTTAGCAAGCAAATCCACTTAGCACCAACCTGTGATATCGTAAATGCTCCAACCTTAGCGCAAATCTAATTTGACAATGTCTTCAAGCATCATGGGATGCCATGTGTACCCATCTCCGACCGTGATCCTTGATTTACCGGGAAGTTTTGGCAAGCACTCTTCCAGATACTTGGCACCAAGCTTGCTTTGTCCATGGCCTATCATCCTCAAACCGATGGACAAACCAAACGTGCAAGTTGTACATTGGAGGATATAATGCGGGCCTTTGTCAATGTCCACCATACCAACTGGGATGAATGTCTTGCAGCTGCAGAATTTGCCTACAACAATTCCAAACATGCAAGCACTGGATTTTCTCCCTTCTTTCTCAATTTTGGCCAAGATCTGCTTGTTCCAAATTCTCTTCTTGCTCTCCTTCCCTCTCAGGTTCCTCATACTTCTACATTCTTGACCACAATATCCCAATCTCTCTAACAAGCCAAGTCTCACCTCCTTGTTGCTCAGAATTGCCAAAAACAATATGCGGACCACCATTTTCATGATCTCACCTTTGAAGTCAGTGATCAAGTCATGCTATCCTCTAGTAACCTTCCTCTCCCACTTGATACCCAAGTTCGTAAACGTGCTCCTAATTGGATAGGACCCTTTGATATCACCCACATTGTCTCTCTGGTTGCTTATCGACTTGCCTTGCCTTGTCACATGCGTATCTATCTTGTCTTTCATGTTTCCAAGTTGAAACCCTTTGTTTCTAACCCCTATTCCTTTTCCTCTCGAGTCCAACCTCCCCCTCTTCATGTCCCTATCAATGATCATGAGGAGTACAAATTTGATCATATCCTTGCGTGTTGCCATATTCAACGAGGCCGTCGCCAACATACGGAGTACAAGGTCCTTTGGAAAGGGTGTCCCCTTCATGATGCCACATGGGAACCTCTTTCTCACCTCCAAAATGCACACACGTTCATCAAGGAATTCAAAGCTTCACTGGCGACGAGGACATCACCAACTAGCAGCGGGGGAATATGTAACAAAATATGCTTCTAGAATATTCTAGAAGCATCTAGGAAGCTTCTTAGGAAGCTTCCCAACTAGTTAACTTGCACCCTAAGCAAGTGGCTTCTAGAAGGAAGCTTCTAGAAGCTTCTAACTAGCTTAGCTTGCATGCCAAGTAGGCGGCTTCTAGAAGGAAGCTTCTTGAAAAGCTTCCTAGTTAACTTGGCTTGCACTCCAAGAAAGTGGCTCAAGGAAGCTTCTTGAGAAGCTTCAAGGGTCTTGTATGCTATCTATAAATACCAAAGACAAAGCTCATGCTAGGCATTTGGATTTTTCCCTCATTCAAGCGTCCCAATGTGAGTTTCCATTCTCCTATTTCTCTCCTCGGTTTTGGTCTTTTACATAAGCTAACGCAAGTAGAAATGAAAGCCAAAGAACTTTAGGTGGATGAAATTCTTTAGGGTAAGCACTCAAAAGTAATGAGGGAGGATTTGGTGAAGTGTAGGGAGGAAGTAAAGGAGAAGACTGCATTGGTCAAAGTTCTAAAGATTGAAATTGCTGATTCACAAGTGGAGCTGATACATTCAAAGGCAAGTGTAGCAGTGATGGAGCAAGAGCTGGACAGTCTAAGGAAGGAAGTGGCCAATAAAGATCAAGCTTGGCAGTGAGAGTTAACAAAGCTTAGTCAGAGGAAGAACCATTGCAAGGATTGTTGAGAGTAGCGGAAGATCAACTCGTGTTGAATCAGCAAGAGAAGGAAGCAATGAAGGTTGAATTCAAGGAAGAGTTGTAGATGTATTGAAATGAGTTGGAGGAGGAGAGAAAGAAAGAGAAGATAGAGCTGGTTGTGGAATTAGATGTAGCGGGAGCAGTGGTAAATGAGGTGAAAGCATTGCTTAGCATTGAAGTTGAAGGGAAGTTGGAGGAAGCCAGACTGCACAAGTTGAAGTTGTTAGTGTAGGAGACAAGGAAGAAGAAGGTGAAGGACAAGTAGTTGAACAATTTGTTGATTTGTTTGTGAGATTTTGTAGATAGGAAGATGTTAGAGGTAGGAGACAATGTCTGTCTCAGATTAGATTTTGTTAAATAGACTTGGATAGACTTTGTAGTGAGGTAAAATTAGCAAGGAAGTCTAAAGTAGCAAAAGTAGGAGTACAAGTGTCTTTGGATCAGTTACAAGAGACATTAAAGAAGAGTGGGTTAGGAGATAAAGAGTTAGATAAGTTACCCACCAATGCAATTGTAGCATGTAGTGAAGAAATATTAGAAATAGAAGAGTTAGGAGTAGAATTAGGTAGACCCAAAAAAGGAGAAATACTTGAAGGAACATCGGGTTTGGAAGCCAAAGTTGAGGTTGACATTGGATTGGATTAGTAATAAATTTGAGATATGAAGAGGCAGATATGAAGAGGTGCATTGTCATTTTGGATCTACAGGTTGGTTAAGTTGTTGTAGAATGGTATTTTTGATAGTAACCATCATGTGCTCTATTATTTAAAGGAGTCATTTGCAGTGTGTTGCTTTTCAATGTTCATTATTCCTTAGAATAGATAAAGCAAAGTGCTGATTTCAGTGCTCGTCACTTGAGCTTAATTCAAGTATTGGCTCTATGTGTGTGTTTGCGAGTGTGTGGAGAAATTTGAAGTGCAAGTCAATGGGCCTGTTGAATGTTGGATTCCACAACTTGATCTTCATTCTATATGTTTGATCTTGAGTGAAGTGCAATCAAAGCAATGCCTTGACAGATTTGAGAAGAATTGTAGTGTTGGTGATATTTTGCATTTGTGAGTGCATTGTTGAGTTGATGTGAAGCAATGTTGATCAAGGAAGTTGTGCCTTCAGTGGAGAGGTGGAACACAATTTTGAAGCAAAGTAGTTAATTGTAAGAAGGACTAAATCATCACAATCAAGATTTTTTTGGACATATTTGAAGTATTGTGATTTGTGAGAGATAGTTTGTTGTGACAAGACTATGAGTTAGTGCTTGTTACTCTCTTTTGGGTGTAATTTCTACCTAAGAGATTAAAGACACGACCAAGAAGAACTATTTGTTACTATTTGACTTTGTATTTGACCAATTCTCAATCATATCTCTACAAGATTGAACTCAACTTACTTGATAACTACGAAAGTGATATTTTCTAGGTTGTCACATGATTTTTGGTGCCGCTGCCGGGGATACACATCTTGGAAGTAGAAGAATACAAAGGCAAACTTCAAACTCTTTGAATGTTTGCATTGAGAGAACAACAAGAAGAGAGAGTTTGAAGATGAACCTTGCACCGTGAAGAAGAAGAACGCCAAAAGATCCAATTCACTCTTGATGAAATCAAATGGGAAGCGGTGGACTTTCAACTTCTTCATGAAGTTCAAGAAGCCTTGCAAGAACTTGAACAAAAGAAATCCAAAGTTGGGTGGCAAGGATACTTCTTGTCTCTAGCTTCCAAGAAGAAGAAAGATGCCAATAGGCAAACATACTTGTTACGACCCAATACATTGAATTCTCCTAAAGTTGTAAAGGAAGTCAAGTTTATAAAGAAATTTATTTGTGAAAAGACAACATGAATCTTAATAGAAGAAGAGTGCCAACATCTCTTATGAACAATTCCTTGGTTGGCTCAAGGGAATTTTCAAGAGCACTCTGAAAGCGTTGGACCTCTTACTCCATTTCTAGTCAAAGTTGACACAATCAAAGAAGAAGAATCTATCGACAAAGATCCCACTTTGAACTTAACCAATTGGAACCCCTCGGCTATCAACACAACATCAATACTAGCCAGTTCCTTGAGTCCATCAAGTTCAACCTTACCACAACCGATTCCTCAAAGCCAAAGAATGAATTTGTTACCTATCACTTGACATGCCTACCAAAAGTATAAGGGGACAAAAAAAGATGAAGACCCTTATGAATTCATCAAAGAATTTGAAGTCATTTCCGTCGCCAACAAGGAATATGACTCTTGGATTGTCTGTGCATTTTTCCAAGTCTGCTCCAAAAGAAAGCTCAGAGTTGGTATACACATGTAACCCAAAACGAGTTCACACTAGCTAACTGGGCAGACTTGCAAAATGGCTCCTTGGAATGATTACAAGAAGTCGATTACAATACGAGTGTCTTTGCGGTACTCAATGATTTGGACAAAGGGAAGAAGGAGAAGTTGAGAGACTACTTTGAGCGGTTCATGGCCCTTTTGAACTGTGTCTCAAAGCAATCTGGTGTGGTGGTTTACTCCGATGCCCAAGCCATTACTTGGTTTCTTGGAGGACTTTCACTAAAGATTCGTATCTTTGCCAAGGAGAGGAATGTAACTTCCCAAGACAAGGTCCTCAAACATATTGCCCAATACAAGGAAGCACATTCTCACTCTTCTAATAACCAAAGAAATTGGGAGAAGAAAGGCAAGAAGCCTAGAAGAAGAGCTTCTTGCAGTACATCCCGTTCTTTGGAGGAATCCTCCACGTCTTCAAGTTCTTCTTTGGAATCCAAAGAAGATTCAAACCCAAGAAGAATTTGAAGATGAGGAGGAAGCAAGCCATTGACACCCCAAAAAAGAATGTAAATAAGGCTGACAAGCTATAATATAATAAGCTAGAGACTCTTATCAAAGAGTTTGTGGATCTTGAAATCCGCAAGTTGCTTTGCATCAATCCAAAGTTGCACTCACCAATGTAGAATACTACCAACACTACAATTCCTCACAGATTTGCCCAAGCATTGCTTCAATTGCTATCCACTCAGGATCAAACACACAAAATGAACATCATAGTTGCAAAATCTAACATCTAACATACTCAGACTTGCACTTTGAACTTCTCCAAACACTCACAAACACACACACAAGATTGATACTCAAAATTAAGCTGAAATGATGAGCATTGAGTTATAATACTTCACTTTACTCAACTTTGATAATATGAATACTAAACTAAATATAATGCATTGTGAATGCCTCCTTTAAATACGCAGAGCACCACAATATTTATCTAACTACATACCATTTCAATTGCTATGTTACCAACCTATAGATCCAAAATGACATTCTACTTCTTCATCTCTACCTCTTCAATCTCAAATCTATTAGTAATACAATCCGATGTCTACTTCTACTTTGGCTTCTACTCCCAAATTACCTTCAATCATCTCTTCTACTCTGGGTTGTAATACTCCGAGGACAAAAAAAGAGAGAAAACACAAATTTCACACTCAATCATCCGATGCCCCAAAGGAGCACCTTCTCTTTATTATATAGACAAAGAGGATCTCCTCCAAGAAAGCTCTACCATAGGATTAGGCACACAGATAGGTGACATGTCAGCAAGCTCCACCCTTGGATTACTTACTTGGATGGGTGACATGTCAGTCTTGGTCCTATCTGGTTGGTCAAACAAGCTTTGACCAGAGGGAATATTTTAGGGAATCTTCTTGTAGGAATCTCAGAATCACGTGGGTGAGGTACCATTGGAAAGCTCTAGATGAGACAAATCAGGGGGAAGGGAATGCCAGCTTGTCCTTTTTTGGGGACGAACTTGCACATTTTTTAGGCCTAATTCATCCGTTTAGGTCTTCAAAATTGCCTTCAAAGATTTCAAGCATATTTTGGTTCCTACTCTATTAGTAGAAGTCCCCTTTTGGTGATACCTCTTTCTGATCTGTTTAGTCCATCATGTGCCAATCCTTACCTTTAAATCATATGTCTAGCTATTGGTTCTAAGGTTTTCAAGTCTATTTTGGTTTTTGCCCTATTAATAGAAGTATTCTTTTGGTGATACTTCTATATGATCTATTTTGACCATCATGTATAACATCATTCCAGATGTTACCAAACCAAATTTCACATCTAG
Organism: Lunularia cruciata; assembly: GCA_948567375.1. Classification (NCBI taxonomy): domain Eukaryota; kingdom Viridiplantae; phylum Streptophyta; class Marchantiopsida; order Lunulariales; family Lunulariaceae; genus Lunularia; species Lunularia cruciata. The sequence continues at coordinate 53,285,314 of OX419755.1, read as the reverse complement.
ATCATATGGCTAGCGCTTGGTATTATAGACCTCCCTCCTTTTAAGATGCAACATCCTCGTTGTGGAACTGTCGCTCAAACGCTTGCACCTACACCTGTGCATGTGTCAAACTGGCAACAGGCTCCCAGATTGCTTCATAGAGGGGGTAACCTTTCCACTATACTAGATAGTCCACCTATAGATGGCGAGTACCATGCATGCATTTTTGGAGAATATGCTCCACTTCATATTCCTTTATGCCATCAATGAGTGTTGGACAAGGTCAAATATCTTGTGTGGAATGACATAAGCCTAATCGGAGAGCATATCTGTGTAGTAGGGAAACATGGAACACTAGATGGATCTTCATGTGTGGTGATAGCTCAAGGTGATAAGCCACAGTGCCGACTTGACAAAGAATTGGGAAAGACCTAATAAAACAAGGTTTGAGCTTACAAGGTCTAACTTATGTGAGGTTGGTTGTCGATAGCCACACCTGATCCCCAGCATTGAACTCCATGTGCCTACGTTTTGCATCAACATACTGCTTCTGTCAATTTTGTGCAATTTGTAACCTGTGCTTGGCGCTCTCCACACCTTGTTGGATTCTAGAAACAAATATGTTGACTATGTTGACCTTGGTAGCCACCAAACGGATCTTCACCAAAATAGAAGGTGTGAAAGGATGCTCATCATACATGAGGAAGAACGAAGTGACCTAGGTAGATGCATTCATTGAATTGTTGTAAGCAAATTCCACCAACGAGAGGAGGGTGTCCTACCTCTCTTGCTCTTCTAAGATGAAGTTATGTTATATGTCTTCAATAGTGCAATTAGCCCACTCTGTTTGTCCATCTGTTTGTGGGTGGTAAGCTATGGACATGGCCAATTTGGTTTTGAAGAAACCAAAGAGTGTTTGCCAAAATAAACTAGTGAATTGAGTGCCTCTATCGGTGATGAGTACTCAAGACAAGCCATGGTGAGAGAAGATTACATCTAAGTATAATTGAGCTAGTTGTGGATCAGTCACATCCTTGGTGGTAGGGCATACATGAATCATTTTTTTGAGCCGGTCCACAAAGACCACAATGGAGTCAAACCCTAAGGTGGTCTTGGGTAATTCATGGACGAGATCCATACTCACTTATTCTCAACATTGGGTAGGGGTGGGGAGAGGTTGAAGGAGCCTTGAAGGAGCTTGATTAGAAGCTTTATTCTATTGACAAGTAGGCAACTATGCACATAGTCCATCATGTTGGTACTCATCTTGGGCCAATAGTAATGGCGTTGGACTGCATCCAAGGTCTTGTCCACTCTGACATGACTTACAATGGCCAAATCATGACATTCCACTAAAATGGTGGTGCGTAATTCTGGGACATTTGGGATCCATAATTTGCCATCACAAAAGGTGAGTCCTTGGATGCCGGTGACGCCTTTGGATGATTGCACTTCTATAATCTATAGATCAGTTTTTGTAGCAGCCAAAATCTCTGGCCAGAATTCAAGGTTAATTTTAACCTTTGCCACCAAGTTGTTTGCCATTGGCATGCGGGTGAATGCATCTGCAAGTTGCTTCTTACCTTCCATGTAGGAGATTGTCATGTTGAAGCATTGTTGCCACTTTGCCCACCAAATCTGGCAATAAGATAGATCATTTTGCGTCTTGAGGTAGACTAGAGGTTTATGGTCTATCTCTACTACAAATGCCTTCTTGCCAAGATAATGCTTCCAATGCTTGGTTGCAAGAATGATGTCTAGCTCTTCTTGTTCTGTGGTATGTTATAGTTGCACTCTACCGGTAACAAATTTCAAGAGAAATATGCAATTGGATGCAATCCATCATGCCACTCTTGTTGTAGGACTGCTCTTATTGTTATGTTTGATGCATCTATAGCCAACTTGATTGGATGTTTTGGGTCATACCACTTCAAGATTGGTGCATGTAGCAAGGTGGAATTCAATTCTTGAAAGGCCAAATCTTGTGCGGTCCTCCTTGTCCACTTCTTCTCCTTGCCAAGTAGTGCCGTTAAAGGCTGTGTAACCTTGGAGAAGTCCTTCACAAATCTACGATAGAATCCCGTCAACCCCAAGAAGCTCTTGAGTTGAGTTTGATCTTTTAGAGCACTCCATTTTTGAATGACCTCAATTTTATCAATCAATACTTGAATACCCTTTGCACTTACTCTATGCTCCAAGTAGTCTACTTCAGACTTGCCAAACTCACACTTTGAGATTTTGGCATATAATTGATTCTGTCTTAGAATCTGGAGGACTTCTTGTAGATGCTATTTGTGTTTTGTCATTGTGCTATTGTATACAAAGATATTGTCCAAGAAGATAATAACAAACTTATCTAAGTATGGACAAAATATGTCATTCATTAGACTCATGAAAGTTGTAGGTGCATTGGTGAGGCCAAAAGGCATCACAAGATACTTGAAATGGCCATACATGGTTTGAAAGGCAGTTTTATACACATCTTCCTCTACAATTTGGATTTGATTGTAACCACTCTGCAAGTCCAATTTGGTGAAGTATCTTGCTTCATGGAGTTGATCAAACATGTCATCCATGGAAGGTAAGGGGTATTTGTTCTTCACTATTTGCTGATTGAGACCCCGATAGTCAATGCACATGCACATTGTACCATCCTTCTTCTTCACAAACAAGACATGAGCCCTCTATGGTGATATGTTAGGTTGGATGAACCATTTCTATAGCATCTCCTCAATTTGAGTCTTACACTCCTCCAACTCATGAGATGATAAGCAATATGGGGCCTTACAAGGAGGTGTCTTCTCTGGGAGTGTCTCAATTTTATGATCTACTCTCCTTTTTGGTGGTAATCTTGCGGGTAGATCATCAAGAAAGACATCTTGAAACTCATTCACCACATCTTTCAATTTCTTAGGAATTTGTCCATTAATTTGTGCACTATGGACTTCTCTTATTAGACCCATGAAACATCTATTAGTCTTACAGACAATTGCCGTCCCTACGATATACAAAGGCAGTTCTTGCCTGTGTGATTTTTCTTTAACCCCAATGATTGACCATTGGTGAGTTCTCAGTACTTTCTTCCTCCAATCTACCATAGGGTTGTAATTCTTCATCCATGGCATGCCTAAGATTGTATCTTAACGAGCTAATTATATCACTCGCCACTCAATTGCTTCTTGATATTCTCCTATAGAGAGTGTTACCTGTCTAGGTAATGATTCAATTATAGAGAGTGTTACTTGTCTAGGTAATGATTAAATCCTCTGTGTTTGCCTGTTAGGTAACTCTACTTCTTCACTCTCATCTCTCTCTAGATCCATTCCCAATCTTATTGCAACAAAGCGAGACTAGAAATTCTCTATTACTCCCGTATCTATTAATAATCTCACTTGGTTGCATTCTAGGACTCCATTCATGACAATCAATTGTGAGTGTGCCTTTTGGGACCTTTGCGTGTTTGTCTTCTTCCTTCCCTTGCTTCTTTGCTTCCTTATCGAGCCAATAAGGCCGAGAGGTACATTTATTGGCAACTTTTTTTTTCTAAAGTGATTTCCACCTCCTCTTCTTCAATGCGCCTCTCCATGTTGTTCAAAGATTGCCTGTATGAAGGCCAAGGACCTCTAGGGAAACAAGCACAATAGTTGGTAGATATGTGCCCAATACGGTCACAATTGTAACAACAACATTGTTCTCCTTGAGTTCCTTCTCCTCATGGGACTCCATCTCTTTGTTCTTCTACCCGTCCACGCTCTCCGTGAAGCAGTCGTGCTCCTTGATCTTGAAATCAAAGGTTACCCAATTCTATTGGTACTGGTCCACCCATGTGTGGCATTTCTACCCAATAATGTTGAGATGGAACTACTCCTTCACCTCCACCCAATGCTCTTGCTATTCTCTACATACAAGCAATGGCTTCAAATACCGTGCAAGGATTTTGCACCATGACTTCTTGGTAAATCCGCTCCTTCAACCCATGTTTGAAATTATCAAGAGCCTTTGCTGGACTCATGTTGGTTATTTGACTTGTAGATCCAAAAATACCTCCACATACTCTTGTATGTTGTTCTTTTGTCTTAATCCCCATAGTTAGATTTGGACCATTTGCACGGAATCCACTGATTGGAAATTCTTCAGCAATACTTCTTGCATTGATATCCACGTGACCTTCCTTCTCTCAGCCAACATGGATCATTCCCAAGCATTGTACCATGTGAGAGCTATATAGGTCAAGTACGCACAAGAAAACATGCCTACAACATGCTCTGTGATCTTTGTTGAGAATAATCAAAAATATTGATTCATTCTTGAGATCCAATTTTCCACTACTCCTATCATACGTTGCTCCTTGTAAGGCTTGATATTGCAGGTCTTCTTCATCCGGAGTAGCAATGTGACTTCATCATTGACAAGGTTTGTAGGCATAGGTGCCTCTCCAAGTACTTCAGTTGCAGGTATTGGGTTTTGAGACGGCTCTTCTTCTTGCATTGTTTGATCATTCTTGAGGATCTGCACTTGACTTTGTAATGTCTCCATGGTTGTCTTAATCTCTCAAAATTCATTCAACATCCCTTGCATTCCTTGCACCAGCTCTTGCAATTGCGGATCCATGGTTCTTGCAGCACTCAATTACTAATGTCTACTTCAATACAAAGTCAATATGATCACTCTAGAAGGAGCACAAAATATCAAAACTACCATTGGGACTTCAAAAGTTATCACTCATTGATAATACTCTTCACCAAAATTCCTAACCACAAAATCTCTAAACATCCCTTTTGGTCTCACTACATAACTCATTTCTACTTGAGTGTTGAAAGGGAGAGGATTTGGGACATTCACATCCATAACATCATAATAGAATGTAAATTGTGAAATCCCACTCTTTGTCATATACCACTACAGGTAGAATCACCGGGTTTGGTGAGTTCATCACCTTGTCCATGAATTCTACTCCAAAGTGATAAATTATCGATACTCTCATTTTCTCACGCTAGATATACATAACCTTGATGTGGAATGGATTCAAGAATGGAAAGCTAGGTGCGGGAAATTGTCCTCTTGGTGCATCCATCCCATCCACTCACTAAAGTCATTCCTAAGTCTAGCAATTACTCTATGTTCTCCACCTCAAATTACTCAATTTCAATAGTTCATGTTCCTCCAAGAAGGGTGATCTACTCTCTTGGACTAAAACACTCACTCTGATACCATTGTAATACTCCAAGGACAAGAGAAGAGGGAAAGAAGGAGGTAGTGAAACCCAAGTGGCTCCTAATCCAAAAAAAGGTAAGGGGATAGCATCTATAGATGTGGTTGAGAGCAAGTATGAGAAGGGAGAGTGCTCAAACTCCAAGAGTCTTAATTTGGAGCTTTTGGCACAAGAGAATATGAGAGCTCGTTTTGCAGAGGATGTGCACTCTTCTCAAGAATTTACTCATAGTCAAGATACTCCTATGCCTACTAGGAGCACTTGCACAAGCACTTCAACACCATCAACAACAAAGACTCCAAGAAAGAAGTTGAGGATGGAGGACTTCTTGATCTCAAAGCAACAATGGAACTAGAATGTGTTGGAGGATGTTGGTAGCCACAAGGCTAACATCACGGTGGAACAATTGATTGCTTTAAACCCTACCTTGAGAAAAGAGCTTAGAGGTGGCTTGATTTCTACAAGGAGCAAGAGGAAGAAGAAGGCAAAATTTCCAATATCAATGGGAGTGGTGGATGCAAAACCAGCACCATGGGAGGCTTGTGAATATGCTTCTAAGATTGATGTGAGAGTAAATAGTCACAACATCAAGGATGCATTGATTGATGGAGGATTAGTAGTGAATGCCATGTCAGAAAGGTTGATGAAGAAGTTGGGTATGATACCTCAAGACCTTCAACATTTGTGGTGAGCATGGCAAACAAGCAACAAGTTAGACCAGTAGGGGTGATGGATAAAGTGGTAGTTTTAGTTATGAGAGTTCAAAATCTCATTGACTTTCCAAGTCTTGAAAGATTCAAGCTATGACTTACTTCTTGGGAGGCCATGGTTGAGAGCAGCATGCACAACTGATCAATGGCACAAAGGAAACTTGAGGATTGGGCCATCAAAGCATATAGTCATAGTTCCAATGACTAATACTACCAACACTTCATATTTAGATCCACCATCTTCTGATTATTGGGAATTGGATTCTGAAGAAGGAGCTTAAGGTGTGGACACAAGCATGGAGGATGAGACTTCCATGGAGGAGGATGAATCTGAATTGGATTTATATGTGTATCCCTTGTGTGATATGGATTTTGAACCTAAGCTAGAGGTTTTGAAGGACCCAGATAAATCACCATTGACACTTGAGGAGGTAGAGAGAAGGTTGGCTACCCTCAAGTATAGCCCAAATGTTACCAAGGAGGAAAAGGTGAGATTTGAGGAAATTTTCTGCAAGTTCATCCATGTGTTTGCTTTCAGTTACAAGGATTGGAAGGAAGTCACCTTGGAGGAGCACAAGATAGTGGTGGAGTCACATACAAGACCAATCTGCCAAAAGTAACGCATTGGCCCACCAATATCTTTTGTTTTGAAGGAGGAGATTGATAAACTCAAGGGGGCTGGATTTATCTTTGAGGTGGAGAATTCAAAAGGGGTATCTCCAATTGTGATTGTGAAGAAAAACCATGGCAAGCTTTGAGTATGTGTGGATTACAAGAAGTTCAATGTTGTTACCAAGAAATACTACTATACATTACCATTTCATTGATGAGATCTTGGAGGAGGTTGTAGGTCATGAGAGGTATAGTTTTGGAGATGGTTATAGTGGATATAACCAAATCAAGATTGCTCCAAAGCATCAACAACTCACCACATTCACCAGACCTTGGGGAACTTATGTTTTCAAGGTCATACCTTTTGGGCTTTGCAATGCTCCATCCACATTCCAACGGTTCATGAACAAGGTATTTGAACCTTTCAATGGGAAATTTGTGAGAGACTTCATTGATGACTTTTGTGTCTATGGGAGCAAGGAGGAGCACTTTGAGCACCTAATCAAGGTCTTACAACGCTTGGATGAGGCAAATGCATCACTCAACCCAGAGAAGTGCATTTTTGGATGTGAAGAAGGTCTAATTTTGGGGCACATCATCTCCAAGGATGGAATGGCAGTTGATCCTAAGAAGGTGAGAAAAATCTCAGACCTTCTATTCCCTTCAAGCTTGATAAAGTTATGCCAATTCTTGGGGATGGTTGGGTACTATAGGAGGTTCATCTTCTCATTTTCCAACAAGGCTTATGCATTGACCATCTACATGAAGAAGGGTGTAGATTACATGGTGATTTTAGAAGACAATGAGGCTCTCAAAGCTTTTGAGGAGCTCAAGCAATCCCTTGTTGTAGCTCCAATTCTTGCTAAACCTGATTGGAGTAAGCCTTTCATCCTCTACACTGATTCTTCTAATGTAGCTATAGGATGCACCCTTAGTCAATTATACCAAGATGGGCATGATCATCTAATAGCTTATGCTAGTAGGCAGATGGTTTAAGCAGAGAACTGCTCTGTCACAAAGAGAGAAGGGTTGGTTGTGATCTTTGGTCTCAAGAAGTTTAGACACTATTTGATTGGAGAGAAAGCAACCATTGTCACAAATCACAAGGCTTTAAAGTACATCTTCAACAAGCCTAATGTGGAAGGGAGACTAGATATGTGGATGATACTCTTGTTTGAGTATGACAACACCATTCAGGATAGGCCAAGAAAGAAACATGCAAATGCTGATTTTTCATCTAGAGCCTATGATCATGATGGAGATGAATGAGTGGATGATTCCTTCCCAGATGAGGAGCTCATGTCCATCTCAATCACTCAAGAGGTTCCAATGGAATACAAGGAGATAACTTTCCAAAAGGGATGCATGCTAGGGAGAGGAAGGCCCTTGCAGCAAGATCTAGACCTTACACAATGGTGGAGGATATTCTTTTTCACCAAGGAGTAGATGGTCTACTTCAAAGAGCAGTGGGTAAGGAAGAGTCTATCCTACTCATAAAAGAGTTTCATGAAGGTTTAGTATGTGGAGGACACTTTGCAAGAAAGGTGATTGCTTTCAAGATTCTAGATGTAGGTTACCATTGGAGAAGGATTTTTAAGGATTGTCTTGATTATTGCAAAACTTGTCATGTTTGTCAAGCTTTTGCTAGAAAGTCTACATCCACTCGACCACTTAGATTAATTCTATTGTTAGGACCTTTTGAGAAGTGGGTAATTGATTTTGTAGGTCCTCTCAATAGAACCACTATCGTGCGTATATACATCGCTACACAACATACATCGCTGTCAACTTCATACACTATAGAAGCACAACTCACACATAAGTCATACATAGACTCTAAAGTGCCATAATAATCAGATTGCTTACCACTCTCAACTCAACTCAACTCAGATCAGTACTTGATCTGTCACTCTATAAACTGCCAACAACTAGGCACTAATTACAGTCAAGCCACACCCACTCAAACATAGAGAATCCAAGTGATGCTTGCCGGCCTCTGTCCACCATAGCCAGGATAAAATCCCTCTCCAATGGTAACCTACATAGTTTCGAAGTGAGCTCTAGAGAGCTCACTTCGAAACTATACCCCCTAGACTCGAGCTAGCACTAAAACCCTAACGGTCCCACTGACGGCACACTCAATGGTGCGAACAGTGCAAAGTGATGGTGGGCTCCACCGTGAAGTCAGTACTCCAAACACCAAATCTAACCGTTGGAAAGTAGTCTCTGAGAAACTGCTAGAATAACTCTAACTACTATCACTGGAACTCTAGTGTCCGAGCATCTAGATGCGGAACTAAAAATGGTGTGATAGCTTTTGTGCGTATATACATCACTATACAACATACATCGCTGTCAACATCATACACTATAGAAGCACAACTCACACATAAGTCATACATAGACTCTAAAGTGCCACAATCGCCGCCCTAGCTGGCGGTTAGGTCCCTTTAACTCCAGATAGCCATCTACTCTAAGTATATGGTATACCCTCTAATGGGCAAAGATCAGGAGGCCGGGTGCTATGGAGCCCTATCGTTAGTCGCCTGTCTGCAATCTATACCATATAAAGAATGAACTAGCTATAGGTCAAGTACATCTAGGATATAACCATTGTCCTTGAGGAACCACCATGAGGAGAGGAGTCATACATGCCATATGCCATCCTCTCGAACAGCTATCACACACTAACATAGTAGCAGCTCCACCAGAAGAGCCACATAACATACACCTCAAGCCTGTAGGTACAAGTGCCAAGCTTGGGTCCATAGTACCATCAATGTTTGGGAGGTGGCATGGCGCACAATTGCGCACATGATCCTTCCAAACAACACCATCACGTCCTTCTTACACAAGGACTCCAGATGGCAAAAACTTGCGCACTCTCAAGATAGTGCGGCTTGTAGAAACATCAAGTATCGTCGATGTTGTCTGCTGTAGATATACATAGTTGCTTAGGTGAAATCGACGGATCGAGGGTCTATAACCTCCTCCTTGAATGGTAGCATAGTGTAAAGTATCTCTATGTTGAGCAATTGCCAAGTTCTCAAAGGCCATCGGCATCACTCTCCAAAAGATCTCTACCCACTGAGAACATGCGCTCATCCATACATTGGGGTCATCCAAATCCAAAACTATAGTAGCATCTCGACAAATGGCTGCAAGTAAATCTGGATCTTGTCCATAGAGTAGAAAGTATGGAGAGAAGGATGCTAAGGAGGCTTGCCGGCTGAACCGATAGCCCATGGCCAACCAAGGTAACTGGAGATCCCAATCTCCCAAGTGGCCTCTCTGCAAACCATACTTTCGCAATCCTCTCTTCACCATCTGAACCACTCTCTCTGCTAAGCCATCTGCCTCAGGGTGATCTCGGGATGTAGTACAATGATCAATCAAAGCCTTGTCACACAAGACTTGAAACTCTCCCAAGAACTCTGTACCCTGATCAGGCAAAACCTCAGCTGGTGCACCAAAATGACTAAGAACTCGATCCAAGAATGAGTAAGCTGTCCTTTCACTAGACTTGTGAGGAAGTGCCACCAACTCAATCCACTTGGAGAAGTGCTCCACCATCACCAAAACGTACCGATGATGTCTCACAGTCAGCGGTAAAGGCCCAGCAAAGTCCAAACTCCAACGGTAACCCAATCCCATGATAGGTAATGGGTGTAACTGTGGCGTAGGAGCATTGAATAATGCTCTAACTTGGTCACAAACCATACATCTGGCAACAAACTGCTGTACCTCGGTCTGCATACCGCGCCACCAATAATGACTCTAGAGTAAGCTATACATATGCTTTACTCCAAAATGTCCTAGCTCCTCATGAGCATGACGGACCAACTGTGGTCTTTGAGATGGAAGTGGTACTACTTGCACTTTACCATCCTCCCATACACGCAAAAGGTGTCTACCCTCCAATCTGAACCGTCTGGCTTGCTGAAGAACATGGTCTCTCTCCTTGGCCCCAACTGTGTCACCCACAACACCAGTGCAAAGATAGTCCATCACTAAGACATCATCATGAATATCTCGCTGAATTGTACCAATATCTTCACTCTCTGGATCTGTGACCTCAATAACTCCTCCTGTATGCGCTCAGAGAGATACCACCAAAGCCTCTACAAATATACACAAAAAGGCCGATGCATGCCCACTTGGCACCATCTCCTCATCTGTCTCACCATGCCAATGTGCTCCGGTCTGATCCTGTTGGCTAGGACATGGGTTTCTACTCAACCCATCTGCATCACGGTTCACCACTCCAGGTCTGTGAACAACCGTGAAATCATACTCCTATAAAATCAGAGCCCATTGTGCAAGCTTCCCTGAAAGCTTGTCGGACTCCATCAACCACTTCAGCGGTTGATGATCAGTGATGAGAGTGAAGGGGTTACAAAATAGGTAACATTGGAAATGTGCTACTGCCCAAACTGTTGCCAAGCACTCTCCCTCATATGAACTATACTTTGCCTCCGCTGAATTGTTGGAGTGACTAGCATAGGCCACCACAAACTCCTTCTCCTCATCATCATGCTTGGTGAGCACCGCTCCAAGCTCCAACATACTCCAATCACCGTGAACCTAAAATGGTCGTCCCCTGATTGGTCGCCTCAAAATAGGAGCAGATGTCAAGCTCTTCTTGAGCTCTACAAAAGCTCTCTCCTGCTCATCTCTCCAACACCACTCTTATGTAAGCTTGGTCAGCTTTGTCAAGGCCTTGGCAATGGCACTAAATCCTCTAACATAGCGGTGATAGAAGTTTGCCAACCCAAGGAATGCTCGCACTCTCCTCACATCCGTAGGCCGAGGAATACGTGCAATAATCTCTACCTTGGTCTGCTAAACACCAAGTCCTCCGGGGTAGATAGTGTGACCCAAATACTCAACCTGCTCGTGGAAGAACCTACACTTCCCAAGATGTAATTTGAGTCCATGAGATCTCAACCTCTCAAACACCTCCAACAACTATCTCTCATGCTCCTCCACAGTAGTGCTATAAACCAAAATGTCATCAATATAGCACCGAGCAAAATCCAATCCAGCTAGGATCCTATCCATGACCCTTTGGAACTCAGCAAGAGCGTTCTTTAACCCAAATGGTAAGAACATCCACTGATATAACACATCCTTGCCGTGAGGATCAATAGCCCAAAATGTTGTCTTGGACTTATCCTCCTCTTTGATCGGCAATTGATGATATCTTGCTCAAAGATCCAAAGTACTGAAGACCTTTGCATGCCCAATCGCATCAAAAATCTCCTCCGGTGTAGGCATGGCATACCGATCAGCCCTGGTTTGTCGGTTGATAGGACGGTAATCTCTACACATCCGCCTATCTGTATAGTTGCCATGCATATCCTTCTTGGCTGGCATCGCTGTTGCTGATGCATACTCTCCATGTGAAATCTCCACCAAACCAACTTCAAAAAGATCATTACTCCGGCTCTGAATCAATGTCCTCTCCATCTCACTATATCAATAAGGACGTCGGAAAACTGGTGTGTCGCTAGTCAGCTCAATCCGTATACCATGTCCCTTTAGAGCACCCAAATCCTTCATATTGAAGGCAAAACAACTCGTGTGACTCCTCAAGAACCTCCAAACCATCCGTCTTTCCTCTCCAGTAAGCTTGGGTCCAAGATCTGGCTCCCAAGTATCCTCTGTAACTGTAGTAGGAGTGGAAGACGTACTGACTGACTGCTACATTGGGCCCTTGGGAGCAATAGTGTCATGCTCTCGACCACTAGAGGTCCCAACCTTTATGCAAAAAACTCCCTCCACTCTGGCTGCAAGCTCCACACGTCCTCTGGATGCATCCCATGGGGACCAAGGGTGTAATCCATGTAGCCCACGCTCACCTAGATGGACTCCAAGTAGACCACTCTCCCTAGTAGCTACTAGATGTGCCCCAAGAATACCATGTCCACTCGGTCCATTGCCCCCAGCATGTGCCTGAATCGTCTCAATAGACACAGGGCTCACAAGTGTCCAAGTGGTGATGCTTATCAAGCGCATCCTACGCTGCTCTACCAAGCCAAGGCTCACAATCCAGGTCAAACAGTTCAGGTCCATAGCTTGACCTAACACCTGACGCTTGGATGCCTCTGACACTACTAGAACAGCGGTAATACCGGTGCAAAAACCCATTGCCCGCTCTCTCTCATCAACATTGGGCTCCACCAACTGTTGTAACTATGAGTCCCAAACAAGTCCAGGTCCTCCCTCTTGAAAAGCATGAGAGCTTGGGAAACTCATGAGTGTGGGAAATGCAGCTCTAGGCTGTCCAACTAGGTTCACCACTGCCATAGGTGACCTATCAGCCACTACCACTGTCTAAGACTGACGCCTAACATCCAAGATATCATCAACAAGGATGTGGTCAAGTCGCTGAATCCTATCATAAGCGCGATGTAGAACCTCTCTGGGTAAGAGGTTCATCCACCAAAGACAAAGATGATGAGCCCGTGATCCCACTCTAGCTGCATCTAACAATACAGCAGGTCCCATCCAAGAATGGACCTGATGTGTACTTGCCACCACTCTAGTGCGAGAATCACCCATCAAAGGAACGTTCTCCAAAAGGTAAGCTGGAGAAACAAACTGATGAACCTCGAGATGTCGTAGTATCCGTAACATCTCCCAAAACACACCAGAACAAGAATCCTGAAGACCCAAATCGCGGCCCGCACGTGTATGTCCCTGACATGGCCATTCAGAAATCACCAAGTGAATAGGCCCATGTCTCTCTAGGTCATGCGCCCCCGGTAAGGAAATGTCTCCTGGTAGGGCCTTCTAGTAACCTCTGACTATTGACATCGGTAATAACGCCGGATACCAATAGGCCAAGTGCGCCACATGATGTAGAGAGACTCGCCTAGCAGTCTCATCCCTCTCTACATACAAGTACCTCTGTACTCGGATACCCGCCTGTAACACCATAGCTAGTCCGGTGCTGATCCCACCAAACAACTCCAATAGGCATATCCCCTCTACTAGATACTGCCAAGCAATGAGTGTGGTATCCAGAGGTGTCAAAGAAATCACCTCTGGAGGCTCATCCTCACACTCATCTCCTGATGGTACAAAGGCTCCACTCCAAGCCTGCTGCACCAACTGATCTGCATGTTGCTGCAATGCCGCCTTTGAACTCTACAATGGAACATCCAAGGTGGATGGAACAATCCCACTCATACTCCAAAGCCAAGTGATCTCCTCTGGTACTGGAGTATCCTTTGCATGGGCGTTCCCCTCCAACAAGTCACCAGGCCAAGTAACTACACCATTGAAAGCTAAAACTGATGTTGCCATGGTCTAGGACTGTAGTGAGCCAAGACTGCCACTACTAAAGCGTACTGGTAGGTGACATACCCGTCCCTCATCAGACTGCCAACCAAGTCTATAAGAGGCTGTCTCCTCCCAATTGTCAATGCTGAAACCCATGGGATACAACACTGCTCCCCCTACTAGCACATCATATGACTCAGCTATCGTCGCAATAGCCTGAGCTCTCACCACCGAGCTATCAGTCGGATGACCAGGCTGAACCTGGACAACAAGCTCTCCACGTGTGATGTACTATGTTGAACCACCACCAAGAGATGTTTGGATCTGAAATAGACACCTCTCCACATCGGTCTTCCGTAACTCCAGACCGACAACTGCAGCCTTCCCCAACATAAGGGGCTGCGCACCAGAGTCTAACAAGACTCTCTGTGGTGTATAGACCTTCCCTGAAGGTCCCACCAAACAAAAAATCCCCCTCTGGTTATCCAATATGACAACACCAGGTGTGAACCGCACTCTCTCAAAGGCCGGTCTAGCTGGCAACTCCTCCAGTCTAGCCGCTGCTGCCTGCCATAAACCACTGGTCGCTGAATGGATCCCATGCTCCTCAACCAAGTCAGCTCCACTACCAACCACCTCTGCTCTAGTAGTAGGAACTGCACCATCCCTACTCTCACACAACATGGTAGCCAACCGGAATACTGGGGCTGGGCCAACTCCCAATGTAAACATATCACTGGCCAAAAACAAAGGACGCCGCATAATCAGCTGAGCCGCCCCCAACATCATGCTAGACTCAATCTCTGTAGTAGCAAGTGGGTGACTAGCAGGTAGTCCATCATGTACTCCATCACCACCTACCACACCTACACTGGGACGTCTAGGAACCATGGATGTCGTCTGCAATGCCTCAAATAGCGTGAAAGACTAGGGAAGTCTGACCTGTCTCCCAACCTCTCCTCTCTGTGGGTCCAACTCCACTAATGCTCCTCTAGGCTCTGGAGCACATATTGCACTCCTAGTCACTGCTGTAGATGCATCCACCTCTGCTGCTCCGCACATGAAGTCCAAAGCATCTCTATCACCAACATATGAGGTAGAAGCCTCAGCACCCGAATCTGATCTCCTCTGAGCAATAGCCATACTAGCCAATCTCTGCTCCAACTGCTCAATCTGAGTAGCCATAGCTGTGTCAGAAGTAAGGGCAGGTATTGCACCCCTACTAGGTGTAGATCCTCTACCACCACCTCTACCACCTTGTCCTCCATGAATTGGAGCTCCTCTACTACCTGCCATAACAGCCCTACCACTCTGTAACTCCGGGTGTAGGTCAAAACACCGATCACTAGTGTAACCAAATTTGTGGCAATGCTCACACTACCTCTGTGCTGGCTGTGATGCACCAAAGGTATCAAGTCCGCTGCCCTGAGTACACTCTCTCCTATGGTGAGGTCCACCACAAGTCCAACAAGAAACACTACCACTCACTGGCTATTGCTGACTCAAAAATGAGGGTAAGGGTCTAACTCCACTAGGCCCTCCACTCGCTCCATAGGATCTAGGTTGTCCACCCTATCCTCAAAAACCAATTGGGCGTGGTGCACTCTGCTGCACTCTAGAAGAAGTCACATCTGTGGATGAGGTCTCCCTACCAAATCCATATGTCACCACTCTCTCCTCCACCATGTTGAGCTCAATATGCTCAGCCAAACCAAAGACTACTGCCAAAGTGGGCGAAGTAGCCTGCAATAACGTAGCATCACAAACTCTACATTGTAACTCCTTGTCCAGTATCCCATACCAAAACTGGACTGCTTGGGCCTCAATAACTCCCTGAGTGAAACTGATTAGCCGCCTCATGCAAGTGTATGCCTTGCGTAGGCTCTCTCCAGCCTTCCGCTGGAACTCTTGCAAGCTCCTCAGCTTGTTAGTCCGCACTCCCTTGTAGTTCTGCCTCAAACATAGAAAGAACTCCACCATGGGGTTAAACCCCGGTACCACACCACCTCCTGAAGTGGTACCTCCACTTGTAGTAGCACTATCTCCAACTAGTGCACCTCCACTAGCTCCACCAACACTACTCGAGCAAGAACTTGTAGGTATAGCCGATCTACTCCTGGCCACCGAGCTTGAAGTGATGGAAACATAGTGTGGAGACCAATACTGTCTCCATAACTCAATCTCCTCCAAATGAGCTCTCCTGAACTCATGGTAGTCATCCATTAGTGGACCCTCCAAGTGCTGAAACAACCCCTTCCATGCCATGAAGGGTGTGAACAAAGTTGGGTTCCGCATCTGCTACAGATCACACCAACTATCAAACTCCTAGATGAAGTCATCCAACTCAATGGTACCCACTGTACCAGAGTAACGCCTAGGGCCTTTGGAGGCCCCATAAATCTTGTCCATGTCCCACAATAACGGTGCGGACACACCAAGTGCACTCTCAACTGAATCAACTCCTGTGTCAAACTACAACTTAGAGTCAATCTTCTCCCTCACTGGGACCTGAGGTACATGCTAATACCGAGCACCACTCTAAGTAAACCCATTGCGTACTGCAGGGCTTACTCCTTTGGAATCTCCAAAGAACTCTGTCGTGACAAAGTAACCACAATAGCAAACCCGAACCACCAACTGCGACCGCAAGTCGCAACCACAAGTACCCCACCAAGTGCCAACACCACCAAGCACCACCCACTAATGTAACTCTAACCGAGATAACTACACTAGGGGAAAGGGCAACCTGTAACCTGCCATCATAACACGCACTCTCACGGTCTGCAAGTCATCACTTCCTGCCTCACCGGAGAGAAACAAAGGTAGTATGACTGCTCATCACTCCAGCCTCACCACCAAGAGCACACCAGAGCACCAACGCTCAAAAGTCAGGGCACCTCACACAAACATGAAGCAGAGAATGGAGGGGGTCCAATCACAAGAAATCTACACAAAAACCCTCCATCTCATAACACAACACGGGACTGACTCTGCCACCATTTGGCATTTGACATAAGAGCATTTTGTATCTAAGTCCTAAGCTACCAGGATCACCAAGAATGGGATCAAACTGCCTCTCCTAGCCAAAGCTACATGTGTATAGATAACATTGGCACAATCACTATGACAACAAGTGAGGGTGGACCAGTTGGCTAGGGCACCAGTCTAGGAACAAGAGATCTAAGGATCAAACCCTGTTGCGCACAATCTAGCAGGAAAGACAAATTTTGCCAACCAATGACCAAGATCTACTCTAAACTAGCTAGCCTCACGCCAGCAAGCTAGCTTGCTGGCCCTTCTAGGCCTTCGTAGCCTCTCATAGCTCACAACCCTATGCCTCTAAACGCCAAAATTCAGCCAAATGAGGCCTTTCTTGTTGCCACTTTGAACCTCCTCCAAAATTGGCGAAACTTCTCCAAATCTGCAAAACTCCTCCAAAATTAGCGAAACTCCTCCAAATCTGGCCAAACAGCAAAAACTCCTCTAAATCTGACATAAATCCCAACCAAAATCTGATGTAAACCCTAAAGATAGCTATCCGCCATCTCCAAATCTGTGAAACTCCTCCAAACTAGCAAAACTCCTCCAAATCTGACATAAATCCCAACCAAAATCTTACATAAAATCTTACGTAAACCCTAAAGATGGCTGTCCGCCAAATCCCCTGCTAACTTTCCACTCGAGCCAAATTGACAAAATGGGTTTTTCCAAATCACAATTTCATGAGAAGAGCTTCCCAACTCCACCTTCAATT
This sequence comes from Lunularia cruciata, assembly GCA_948567375.1. Lineage (NCBI taxonomy): Eukaryota > Viridiplantae > Streptophyta > Marchantiopsida > Lunulariales > Lunulariaceae > Lunularia > Lunularia cruciata. The sequence goes on along the minus strand of OX419755.1, from coordinate 53,267,760 downwards.
TGACTTTCTGAGCACAACTCGCAACAAATTGGTCATGCCTTCACCTCCTGAGCTCAAAATCACAACACTACTTGAAATTTGGTCCTTCTTTGCTCAAAATTTGGCCAATGCTTCCGCACACCGTCCGCCTAACTGCCAAATCTGCATCAATCAATTGATCTTCTACACACTAAGGAAACACAGAACTTGAATCGAGCTACCAACGATCCACCGAGCTTGGAGATACCACCAACACTCACAGTTCCTGCACCCGATTTCCCCTTGACTTCACTTCTCTGATGTAATCAGATTGCTTACCACTCTCAACTCAACTCAACTCAACTCAGATCAGTACTTGATCTGTCACTCTATAAACTGCCAACAACTGGGCACTGATTACAGTCAAGCCACACCCACTCAAGCATAGAGAATCCAAGTGACGCTCACCGGCCTCTGTCCACCATAGCCAAGAACTCGAAGGCTCAACATCAGAGAAGTGAGCTCTCTGGAGCTCACTTCGAAACTATACCCCCTGGACTCAAGCTAGCACTGAAACCCTAACGGTCCCGCTGATGGCACACTCGACGGTGCGAACGGTGCAAAGTGATGGTGGGCCCCACTGTGAAGTTAGTACTCCGAACACAAAATCTAACCGTCGGAAAGTAGTCTTTGAGAAACTGCTAGAATAACTCTAACTACTATCAGTGGAACTCCAATGTCCAAGCATCTAGATGCGGAACTACAAATGGCGTGACATCCCAAGGAACAATTGGTACATTATGGTAGTTACTAATTAGTTTACCAAGTGGGTTGAGGCTAGACCATTGAGGGACAAGAATGAAGATGAAGTTGGTAGATTTCTTTATGAACGCATTATCACTAGGTTTGGATGCCCTTTGGAGTTGGTTTTTGATAGAGGAGGAGAGTTTACAAGAAGCATCATTACAATCATGCTACAACATTTCTCTATCACACATAGAGTAACTACTTCCTATAAGCCAAATTCCAATCGATTGGCAGAGAGAACCAATCAAACCTTTGCATGATGTTGGCCAAAGATGCAAAAATGGAGGGGGCTAAACATCATTGGGACAAGAGGATTCATGTGGTTTTGTGGGAATATAGGACAACTATGAAGACTTCTATCGGATGTTCTTCATTTGAATTGGTATATGGTATTGAGTCTACCCTACCTATTCACTTTGATCTTCCTACCTTCCAAAGCATTCATAGGAGATTGAAGAAAGCACAAGGAGGTGATGTAGAGAAGTCAAGGAAGGAACAACTCATGGAGTTGGAAGAGGCAAGAGCGACTGCTATGGTTTGAGTGGAGCAAGCCCAAAGGAAACAAAAGGAGAGCTATGACAAGAGGCAAGGCAAGAAGAAAGTAGAGCCTTTCAAAGAAGGTGATTGGGTAATGTTGTTTGATTCTATTTGATTCAAGAGAGTGCAAAAGAAGTTTTTTCCTAAGTAGTTTGGACCTTTCATAGTGGAGAAGGTGCGGGGCAAAATTATACCTATGATTTCAAGGAGTTGGGAGGAAGACACTTTGATAGGATTAACCATGAAAAGTTGAAGATGTATCATAGAAGGTAGAGAGACCTTCACTTTGAGAACAAAGTGAAAACTTAGTCCGAGGGTTAATGTAACACCCATTTTTGCATGTGTGTGGTATTGTGATATTTAGCTTGGTATTACAAGTACTTGAGAGATATTATTTATATAGATATAAAGGATGGTTCTACATTAGTCATGATTAGCTAAAGTTAATCATAGTTAAGATAGAGGAGACCTTACTTTACAAGAAGTGGAAAAGATGAGCACCACTATTTTGGATTCTAGTGTGTTGACTTGGTATTTTTCCTAGGTGTTTGGCTTTGAGGACTCTTGGGCCCAAAAGCCTTTTTGTTTTGGATTCTTCTATAGTCCAAGGATAGCCCATAAGAGGAATCCTTGACTTAGTGGTTGGGTCAAGATAAGATCACATGCTTAGTGAAATATGCCCATGTGGATGGATATTCCTTTATAATTTGACTTGACTTGACTTTTAGTCTAGTAACTTGAGTTACTTCTGGAATTAGTAACTTTGGTGCATAACTATTTCACGAGTATATAAACAAGGGGTGAGGAAGTACTCATCATCCTTTCATTTGCAACTATCTCTCTCTCATTGAGTTCTCTTGTGAGCAATGTCTTGAGTATTGGAGTGTTAGCCTTGGAGGAGTATGATGGAATTGGGGTTCTTTGCCTTCTTAGTCTATGTGCGCTACCATAATATCCATCAGAGGTTCATCCTGAGTGAGAGACAGGCCGGCTCATAGGACAAGAAGGTGGAAGTATGAGTATTGTGAGATAGCAATGGATTAAGAAGAGAATCTAGAATGAGTGTATCTTGCCCATGAAGCAAGAAAATCCTATACTTGAAAGAAGCAAGAAACCCTATACTTGCATACTTTGAATTATTGTATGTAAATTTAGCAATTGCAAGACAATTATTCCAATAGTTTTGGTGAATGATAACAAAGCTATCTAGCATATCTTTTAGGTTGCAATTTGCTTGTTCTGTTTGCACTTTGCTTGTTCTATTTGCACATCAATTTGAAGGTGATAAGCAATGGACAATGCAATCATAATGTTGAGTATTTTGAAAAGAACTTGCCAAAATTTACCAACGAATTGAGTATCACAATTAAATATGAGAATCCATTGCATCCTATAATGTTTGAAGAGAATTTCAAGGTAGATTTGAGTGAATATTGGGGAATATATTACATCTATGATGTGCACAAAGTGAATCTACATGCTAAGCTTATCAAAAAATACCACAATTGTTGTATGGCCTTAGTTTGTCTTTGGAAAAGATGTGATGTGATCTAAGCATGCATATTCCTATTAGGCTGATAGAATTGGTAGGGTTTGAAGTAGTCCACTCAATTTCTAGTTGTTGATCGTGTTGCTTTGGCAACTCTTATGGGATTGGACAACTTGTGGACCTCTCAAGCTATATTTGGCCACCACCATCAATATTTTCAATACCCCATAGTTGGAATGTAGACTTGGTTCTTGTAGAATAGGAGACCATCCTTGAAAGAAAAGGTTTTCTACTCCCTATTATGTGTTAAAAGGTAACCATGCACTAGATGAAAGAAAGATCTTGTTGTAAAGTACTCTTGAACCCTATTTGGACCTTTTAGCCAATCAACATTGTAGTAATTACTATTGCTACAAAAGATTCAAGAACTTCAAGTCACATCATTGTGACAAGGCATCAAGAATGACATGAAAATTTCTTAGTTTTTATTCAAGCTTAATATCAAACAATTGAAGGTGCTTCTATTGTTGATGATATCAACTTTTCATGTGCTCTAAATGAAAGGTCTACAATAAGGGTTTGTGATTGGTATGCATTATCACTTGTTTTGCCAAGAAGTAATATCTCCATGCCTCTAAACTGTATACCATTGCAAGTTGCTCTCAATCTCAAGTAGAATAATTCCTTTCTCTTACATTTAGTTGTCAAAATGCAAAGGTAATGGGATGCAATCCATTTGGGAATTCTCATTCCAATGTAGCTTTGATTGAAAAGTTAGAAGCATCAAAGTCAACCATACAAGGTAGGTGAGGATCATATGGTTGGAGGATGGGTCATGAAGACACCATGTCCTTCAGTTGCTTGAATGCTTGTTCTTGCTTGGTGGTCTACTACAAGCTTGTTATCTTCCTCAAGAGATCAGATAATGGTGCAACTATGTGAACATAATAGTGGATGAACTGTTGGTAAAAGCTCACCAATCCATTAAACCCACAAACTTTTGCATCATCCTTAAGTAAAGGCCAACTGGTAATAGCTTTAATTTTCTTCTCTTAAAGTGATTTCTCCTTTTCCATCTTGATCTCCTTTTTTTAAACCTTGTGGCCCAAAAAGTTGACTTCCTTTTTCAAAAAGGCACATTTGAACTTCTTGTAAGAATATCCATTTCCACAATAGTCTTAAGATTCTTGTATATGGATTTTGTATTTTTCCTTCATCTTATTGCAAATTAAAATGCCATCCAAGAACACTATCATGTATAGATTCAATAGCTCTTCTAACATCCAATGCATTTGATCCATGAAAATTTGGAGCATTAGTGACGAATAGTCCAAAGATAGAAGCACACAGATTGGAACTTCCAAAAACTTCAATGCTCCAAAAGAGCACTTTATCTTTATTATATAGCAAAGAGGATTCCCTCTGAGGAAGCTACGCCCTTAGATTAGATAGATGGAGTTGGTGACATGTCAACCTTAATTCCATTGGGTTAGTCAAACAAGTTTGATCAAAGGGAATCTTTTTGTAGGAAGCTCAATATAGCATAGAAGAGGTACCATTGGAAAGATCTCAATGACACAAACCAAGGGAAGAGAAGGCAACACCTCCACCTACATGGGGAGGTAATTCCTATTTTTTACGGCCTAATTATTTTGTTTAGACCTCCAAAATTGGCTCCAAAGTTTTTGGTGTGTAATTTTTATCTCTACACTATTAGTGGAAGTCCTCTTTTGATGACTCCTCTATCTGATCTACATAGACCATCATGTATAACATCTCTAAAGATATTACCAAGCCAAATTTCACCATTAAATTGTATAGCTATGGTACTACATGTGAACACAAAAAGAATAATTCTCTATTCAAAATACACATATCTTTTACAAAAAGTTATATTTTTCACATCTTCACAATCAATTGGAATATACCAATATCTAATTTTAAGACCTGACTTTGAGAAGAATTATGCTCTACTTAATTGATCTAACAAGTAATTAATCCAAGACAAGTGATACACATAATTCATGGTTTGCTTATTAAATCCAAAGTAATCAATACAAATCAAAGCACTCATACTTCTTTGGTACAAATAGTAATGATGCTCTTCAAAGGAACATGTTATGTTGTATGAAATCCTTCTCCAAGAACTTGGTCAATTTTGTTCAAATTTCTTCTAACTCCTTTAGTAAGAACCTATAGATTGGTCTATTCACTAGAGTACTACCTAGCAATAGCTCAGTCTTGAAGATCATAACTTGATTAGAGGGTACTTCCTTCAAAAGATCATCCAAAAACACACTTGCAAACTCTTGTACTATTTGATCAACCATAGCTTTTTAAGACTTCTTATCCTTATTAGACTCTCCTTGCATTATAGATTTGATTCACATAATAAAAATAAGAAATATATTCCTCCAAAGCTTATTTTACATCTATTACACTAACAAAATTCTCATCTTGGGATTGAATACTCTTAAGTGTCTACATTAAAGGTGCTAAACAACCTAATCAATCATTCTTACCTTGATATTGCACTTGAATTTATCATTGGGTCCAAATTCAACCCTATGACATTCAAGCCAAGGAAGACTTAGGATAATATTGTAGTGTAGGGGGCCTACTACAAAGCTTATGCACTTAGAATTCTCTTTCACAATCTTGAACGCAACAAGATGTAAGATACAAAATGAAAAACTCTTTCTACTATCCATCATCATCACTTTAATACTAGCTTGATATGAATAAATAATTCTTTTGCTAATTTCTTGGACATAAAATTCTTGAAATTCCCACAATCAATCAAAATCTCATAATCACATTGGATATCATACCTTGCAAGTGAATCAAACTTGCAAAAATTGAACCTTCAATCTTGTTGGACTAATCACATTCCTAATAAATGGCTAAATATCTCCTTTTGGGAATAATTTTCCTTGACCATCATACTTTAAGAACTCCATTTGTGCAATTGGCCAAGGTCATCTATTCTTGGTTAAAAATTTGGCAATGCAATTTTTGATTTGGCAACAATAGAAGCAACTACCATTTTATTGCAACAATGCATAATGTGCCTCAAGACATTGCTCACTAGAGGACTCAATGAGAGAAAGAGAGTTGCAAATGAAAGGATGATGAGTACCTCCTCACCCCTTGTTTATATACTTGTGAAGTAGTTACACACTAAAGTTACTATTTACCACAATAACTCAAGTTATCAGGTTAAAAGTAAAATAAATTAAAAAATCTAAAGGAATATCCATCCACATGGGCATATTCCACTAAGCATGGGATCTTATCTTGACACAACCACTAATTCAAGGATTCCTTCACATGGGCTATCCTTGGACTATAGAAGAATCCAAAACAAAAAGGCTTACGGGTCCAAGATTTCTCAACTCTTTCCTCAAAGCCAAACACCTAGGAAAAATATCAAGTCAACACACAAGAATCCAAAATAGTGTTGTTGATCTTTTCCACTTCTTCTAAATTAAGGTCCCTTCTATCTGAGATATGACTAACTTTAGCTAATCATGACTAATGTAGAATAATCTTTTATCTAAATAAATAATATCTCTCAAGTACTTGTTATACTAAGCTAAAGATCACAATACCACACACATGCACAAATGGGTGTTACATTTACCTCCAGACTAAGTTTTCACTTTGTCTTCAAAGTGAAGGTCTCTTTATCTTCTATGACACATCTTCAACTTATCATAGTTAATCCTATCAAAGTGTCTTCCTCCCTACTCCTTGAGATCATAGGTGTAATTTTGCCCCACACCTTCTCCATCATGAAAGGTCCAAAGTACTTAGGCAAAAACTTCTTTTGCACTCTCTTATATAAAATGGAATCAAACAACATTACCCAATCACCTTCTTTGAAAGGCTCCACCTTCTTCTTGCCTTGCCTCTTGTCATAGCTCTCCTTTTGTTTCTTTTGTGCTTGCTCCACTCAAACCATAGCAACTGCTCTTCTGCCTTCCAATTCCATGAGTTGATCCTTCCTTGACTTCTATATATCACCTCCTTGTGCTTTCTTCAATCTCTTATGAATGCTTTGGAAGGAAGGAAGATCAAAGTAAAGAAGTAAGGAGACTCAATACCATATACAAATTGAAATGGAGAATATCCGATGGAAGTCTTCATGGTTGTCATATACTCCCACAAAACTGCATGAATCTTCTTATCCCAATGATGTTTAGCCCCCTCCGTTTCTACATCTTTTGCCAACATCATGCACAAAGTCTGATTGGTTTTCTCTGCCAAGCCATTGGAATTTGGCTTATAGGATGTTGTTACTTTATGTGTGATAGAGAAATGTTGTAGCATGGCTGTAGTAATGCTTCTTGGAAACTCTCCTCCTCTATCAAAAACTAACTCCAAAGTGCACTATAACACTCATTGTGCATGTGTGTGGTATTGTGATATTTAGCTTAGTATAACAAGTACTTGAGAGAGATTATTTATATAAATAAAGGATAGTTCTACATTAGTCATGATTAGCTAAAGTTAATCATAGTTAAGATAGAGGAGACCTTACTTTAGAGGAAGTGGAAAAGATGAGCACCACTACTTTGGATTCTAGTGTGTTGACTTGGTATTATTCCTAGGTGTTTGGCTTTGAGGAAAGAGTTGAGAACTCTTGGACCCGCAAGCCTTTTTGTTTTGGATTCTTCTATAGTCCAAGGATAGCTCATGTGAAGGAATCCTTGACTTAGTTGTTGGGTCAAGATAAGATCACATGCTTAGTGAAATATGCACATGTGGATGGATATTCCTTTATAATTTTTGACTTGACTTGACTTTTAGCATAGTAACTTGAGTTACTTTAGTAAATAATAACTTTAGTGTGTAACTATTTCACAAGTATATTAACAAAGGATGAGGAGGTACTCATCATCCTTTCATTTGCAACTATCTCTTTCTCATTGAGTTCTCTAGGGAGCAATTTTTTGAGCATTTGAGTGTTAGCCTTGGAGGAGTATGATGGAGTTGGGGTTCTTTGCCTTCTTAGTACACAATGGTGGAGGATATTATTTTTCACCAAGGAGAAGATGGTCTACTTCAAAGAGAAATGGGTAAGGAAGAATCTATCTTACTCATAAAGGAGTTTCATGAAGGTTTAGTGTGTGGAGGACACTTTACAAGAAAGGTGATTGCTTTCAAGATTCTCGATGCAGGTTACTATTGGAGGAGGATTTTCAAGGATTGTCTTGATTATAACAAAACTTATCATGTTTATCAAGCTTTTGCTATAAAGTCTACTTCCACTCCACCACTTAGATCAATTCCATTGTTAAGACCTTTTGAGAAGTAGGGAATTCATTTTGTAGATCCTCTCAATAAAACCCCAAGGAACAATTGGTGTCTTGTTGTAGTTACTGATTATCTTACCAAGTGGGTTGAGGCTAGACCATTGAGGGACAAGAATGAAGATGAAGTTGGGAGATTTCTTTATGAATGCATTATCACTAGGTTTAGGTGTTATGATCAGGCTTGTCTCTCACTTAGAATGAACCTCTGATGGCCATTATCATTATGCACCATGATGCGTGCGTCTAGATCTTGCTGCAAGGGCCTTCCTATCCCTAGCATGCATCCCTTTTGGATAGTTACTTCTTGTAACAAAGTCCACACAATCTCCTTGTACTCCATTGGAACCTCTTGAGTGATTGAGATTGTCATTAGCTCCTCATCCAAGAAGGAATCATCCACTAGTTCATCTCCACCATGATCATAGGCCCTAGATAACAAATCTGCATTTGCATGTTTCTTCCCTAGCCTATCTTCAATGGTGTAGTCATACTCAAACAAGAGTATCATCCACCTTGCTAGCCTCCCTCCACATTAGGCTTATTGAAGATGTATTTCAATGCCTTAACCCTAAAACTCAATGTGATCTGTAATAGTGGTGGGTTTCCCTCCAATCAAGTAGTGTCTAAACTTCTTGAGACCAAAGATCACTGCTAACCTTTCTCTCTCCATGACAGAGTAGTTCTTTTCTATTGAAACCATCTGCCTAGTAGCATAAAATATTGGATGATCATGCCCATCTTGGTCTAATTGACTAAGAGTGCATCCTATAGCTACATTAGAAGCATTAGTATAGAGGATGAAAGGCTACTCCAATCAAGTTTAGCAAGAATTGGAGCTACAACAAGGGATTGCTTGAGCTACTCAAAAGCTTTGAGGGCCTCCTTGTCCTCCAAAATCACCATGTATTCTACACACTTCTTCATATAGATGATCAATGCATAAGCCTTGTTGGAAAATGAGAAGATGAATCTCTTATAGTACCCAATTATCCCAAGAATTGGTGTAACTTTATCAAGCTTGAAGGGAATGGAAGGTCTAAGATTTTCCTCACTTTCTTAGGGTCAACTGCTATTCCACTCTTGGAGATAATGTGCCCCAAAAATAGACCTTCTTCATAGCCAAAAATGAACTTCTCTAGGTTGAGTGATGCATTTGCTTCATCTAAGCATTGCAAGACCTTGATAATGTTCTCAAAGTACTCCTCCTTGCTCCCATAGACACAAAAGTCATCAATGAAGTCTCCTAAAAATTTCCCAATGAAAGGTTCAAACACCTTGTTCATGAACTGTTGGAATGTGGCTGGAGCATTGCAAAGTGCAAAAGGCATGACCTTGAAAGCATAAGTTCCCCAAGGTGTGGTGAATGTGGTGAGTTGTTGATGCTCTAATGCAATCTTGATTTGGTTATACCTACTATAACCATCTACAAATTATACCTCTCATGACCTGCAAATTCCTCCAACATCTCATCAATGAATGGTAAAGGATAATAATCCTTCTTGGTAACAACATTGAGCTTCTTGTAATCCACACATATCCAAAGCTTGCCATTCTTTTCTTCAAAATCACAATTGGATATACCTATTTTGAATTCTTCACCTCAAAGATAAATCCAACCTCCTTGAGCTTATCAATCTCTTCCTTCACAACCAAAGCTATTGGGGGGCTAATGCAACATTTCTTTTAGCAGATTGGTCTTGCATGTGACTCCACTTTTATCTTGTGCTCCTCCAAGATGACTTCCTTTAGATCCTTGTAATTGAAAGCAAACAAGTGGATGGACTTGCATAAAATCTCCTCAAATCTCACCTTCTCCTCCTTGGTAACATTTGGACCATACTTGAGGGTAGATAACCTCCTCTATGTCCTCAAGTGTCAATGTTGATTTCTCTGGGTCCTTCAAAACCTCTTGCTTAGATGCAATCTATGGTACACAAAAGATACACATCTGAATCAAATTCAGATTCATCCTCCTCCATGGAAGTCTCCTCTTCCATGCTTGTGTCCACACCTAAAACTACTTCTTTAGAATCTGATTCTCAATAATCAAAAGATGTTATATCTGAATGTGAAGTGTTGGTGGTGTTAATCACAAGAACTATGAATCTATGGTTTGATGGCCCAATCCCCAAATACCCTTTGTGCCATTGATTAGTTGTGTATGTTGCTCTCAACCTTGGCCTCCCAAGAACTAAATTGTAGCTTGAATCCTTCAAGACTTGGAAAGTCATGAGATTTTGAGCTCCTATAATTGAAACTACCACCTTATCTATCACTCCTATTGGTCAAACTTGTTGCTTGTTTTCCATGCTTACCACAAATGTTGAAGGTCTAGAGTGTATCATACCTAACTTTCTCATCAACCTTTTTGACATGGCATTCATTGTTGATCCTCCATCAACCAATGCATCTTTGATGTTGTGACCATTCACTCTCACATCAATCTTGGAGGCATATTCACAAGCCTCCCATAGTGCTGGTTTAGCATCCACCACCCCCATTGATATTGGAAATTTTACCTTCTTCTTCCTCTTGCTTCTTGTAGAAATCAAACCACCTCTAAGCTCCTTTCTCAAGGTAGGGTTCAAAGCAATCAATTGGCCCACTATGATATTAGCCTTGTGACTACCAACATCCTCTAACACATTGTAGTTTTGTTGTTGCTTGGAGATCAAGAAGTCCTCCATCTCCAACTTCTTTCTTGGAGTCTTTGTTGTTGATGATGTTGAGGTGCAAGTGCTCCTATTTGACATAGGAGTATCCTTGCTAGGAGTAAATCCTTGAGAAGAATGAACATTTTATGCAAAATGAGCTCTCTTCTTCTCTTGTGTCAAAAGCTCCAAATTAAGACCCTTGGAGTTTGAGCACTCTCCCTTCTCATACTTGCTCTCAACCACATCTATGGATGCTATCTCCTTACCTTTTTTGGATTAGGAGACACTTGGGTTTCACTACCTCCCTCTTTCCCTCTATTGGCTCCCTCATAACTCCTTCCTCCATGGTAAGTGGAATTTGGACAATTCCTTTGGATGTGACCTCGTCCTCCACAACCAAAAAAATTTCTATCATTGAAATTGTTGGCTGGTTTTCCTCCTCTATATGGATAGTATCAATAACTCCTAGGACCTCTCCTTACATTTTGATCCACCTCTCTCTTCTCCCATAGTTGCACCACATTAATGTTGAGATCTGCAAGTTGTTTTGTGATGGTTTGAAGTGGATCTTTTGGTGGAGGTGCAAGAACTAGAGCAACTGCTACTTGTGGTACAACCCTTTTTACCAAATTATCAAAATTTCCACCATACTTGTAGCCTTGAGGAGGATGCACAACCTCCTTCACCAACAAATCACTCTCATCTCCTTCCAAACTCTCCTCCATATGAATTGCAATCTTGATAGGTTCAACCTTGGAAGAAGGTTTCTCATATCTCACCTTAATTCTAATCTATATTCTCAACCCTCCCACAAAATTCTTGGTGATCATAGCTCTTATGCCAAAATCATAGTAGTTTGCACATCATCCTCACCTTTCCTCAACACTATGCAAAATCTGGACTCTAACTTCTCCACTCTTTCCACATAGACTCTCACTTTCTCTCCATCACCTTGTTTGAGAAAGGTACCTCACTTATCAATCTCTCATATTTCTTATCTAGAAGAAAGTTCTCAATGAGTGTTGAAGTCACAAGACTCTTCTTGCCCATCTCTCCGCTCTCTCTCTCTCTTTTGGTATCCTGACTCATACCATGTAAGTGTTGTATCCTCTAAGAAATCTGGTAATAATGAGGCCCACTCATTCTTCCTCCTCTCTTTTTTTCTATGCATGCTCTCTTGAAGTCTCTCACAAAGGCCTTCATATCTTCTCCATCCTTGCCAAAGAAAATTGGAAGTTTCCTCACTATCTTTCTTTTCTCTCACTTTATAACTAATAGAGTATATACATGACTAACAAAATTTAAGAGCAATCAACCCTAGGGAACACAAAAGGTTCATGTTGCTCCAAGATTTCTATAACAACATCAAACCCTAAAGTGCATATTAATTGAACCCTTATGGATAGTTTATCCATAAGTTGAAAAGATTATCTCCATCACTAATCTTGAGAACTAGCTGAAGAAGGTGGTAGTATTTTTGTAGTTGTAGTAAGACTCTTTCCAAGATCCTTCACCAAAGTCTCCAAAAGCTTTTTTACTCCACTACACTCATGTCCTTTTGGAAGTCCTTAAACTCCACAAACCTCACACAACTCCTTGGTCTTAGATCTTCTCCCTCCCAATCTTGGTGAAGAAGGTCCAAGATGCAAACCCAAGTCAAGTAAGCCTTTCCTTTCCCTCAATATCTTGCTCTCAAAAGTCAATAGACATGAACTTGCCGTATGTCCCTTCTTTTCACATAGAAAGCACTTAGACTCCCTCTTTCATCCAAGTGGTATAGGTTTTTGGATCCTCTCAACACTCTCTTCAAGTTCTATTCTAAACTCTCTTTTCCTCAAATCCACCCCTAAAATCACCTCAAACCCTTTGGGAACCTTGCATAGCTTCAATTTCTACTCTTGGTGACCCTGTATGTTCCGAAGATGAATCTAAACACTCAAACATGCTTTTTGTTGCTCTCACACTCCTCATGCATGAAATCTAAACTCTATAAAATTGACCCTTCCTCACAATGTCACTCAAATCTCTCAATTGGTGTGTCACAATTCTTTGAAATTTTTTTCATTTGATCACAACTCTATGGTGTCCCTCCTTGCAAAATTTCAGGTCTTTTCATCAAGCCATTTGGCCTAGGCACCTTTCTATTCAACACATATATTTTAGATTTGGTATGAAAGCCACCCCCTCACTTTAAAAACTCATAACTCTTTGTGCAAAAAAAATCTTACAATTTTCTAGAGAACAATCTCTCTCACAATTTTCTAGAGAGCATTCAAGTGCGGGAGTAGTTTACCCTTTCAACTTCCAAAAACTTTAGCTTAGTGCTCATAATAGCTCTCACAATAATTTTAAGTGTGCTAAATGAATGATAACCCAAGCTATCATGTGGAAAAATTTCAGGTCCTGATCTCAAATTTGATATTTTGCCCAAAATCATTGTAATCCCTAAAATCTGCAATCCACCTCACACAATCTCTCCAAATCCTCTCATGTGTACAAGATGTATAAAAGCACCTCAAAGACATCATAATGAACTATAGGGTATACAAATGGGTCTTGGTTCTCTTACATAAGTTGAGCCCTCTCCTCTCCTAAGTGAGCTCTCATAGCCTCCTTTTTTCTAATATAGAATTGTACATAGAACATTATCTTACCTCCTAGAGAGGTCCTGGCAACGGAACTAAAAATGTGAGTCAGCTTATCTCTCACTCAAGATGAACCTCTGATGGCTATTATGGTAGCGCACAATGGTCTAAGAAGATAAAGATGGGGTTCTTTGTCTTCTTAGTGGTGTGCTCATAATAGCCACCAGAGGTTCATCATACTCCTCCAAGGTTAACACTCCAAGACTCAAGACATTGCTCATTAGAGAACTTAATTAACACTCCAAGACTCAAGACATTGCTCACTAGAGAACTCAATGAGAGAGAGATAGTTGCAAATAAAAGGATGATGAGTACCTCCTCACCCCTTGTTTATATACCTGTGAAATAATTATGCACTAAAGTTACTATTTACCACAATAACTCAAGTTATTAGGTTAAAAGTAAAATAAAGTTTAAAAGCTAAAGGAATATCTATCCATGGTATATTCCACTAAGCATGTGATCTTATCTTGACACAACCACTAAGTCAAGGATTCCTTCACATGGGCTATCCTTGGACTATAGAAGAATCCAAAACAAAAAGGCTTGCGGGCCCAAGAGTTCTCAATTCTTTCTTCAAAGCGAAACACCTAAGAATAATACCAAATCAACACACTAGAATCCAAAATAGTGGTGTTGATATTTTCCACATCCTCTAAAGTAAGGTCTCCTCTATCTTAGCAATGACTAACTTTAGCTTATTATGAATAATGTAAAACCATCCTTTATATCTATATAAATAATATCTCTCAAGTATTTGTAATACCAAGCTAAATATCACAATACCACACACATGCACAAATGGGTGTTATAGATCCAAGAGCTTGAACCCTTTCTCGGAGCAAGAGCAAAAACATACTCTAGGAGCCCGAGTAATGGACTAGTCAACTTGGAGAGAATGTAGCATATGCTTACATTGTCGCTCCATTAAAGAAAATTACAAACCTGTGGTCCAATCTGGTGGTAGTGAAGCAAAGGATAGAAGGTCTTCCTATGCTTGTAGAGATAGACCATCTCTTGTATTTTATAATAAAAAATAGAGAGAAAAGGATCCTTCTTCTACCTTGCTCACATATATCTCCAAAATTGACCTACCACCAACCACAAAACTAGAGGAAAGTACGGGTGTCAAGAGAGCTCAAGTACCCAAAAATGCTATTGATGTTATCTCCACCATAGCTAATAGGCCTACTCCTTGGCACAAGATTGGTAGAGATGTCTATCTATGTGCAAAATCCCACATCACACACTCAAATGTCATGGTCCAATGATATCAACAAAGACTCTCATAATCCTCTTATCAAAAGCTCTCAAATATGATAGGAAAGTCAAGGAAGGGGAATCATATGGAGAAGGTAAGTTGGTTGATAGGTAATACTTAAGGAGAATATTCTAAATTCCACCTACAGATCTCCTAATAGAAGAAGGTCATCCACATGGAGAATATCTTCTACAAGAGCATATCTCTCCTCTCTCTCTTTTGGTATTCTGACTCATACCATGTAAGTGCTGCATCCTCAAAGAAATCTGGTAATAATGAGGCCCACTCATTCTTCCTCCTCTCATTGTTTCCTATGCAAGCTCTCTTGAAGTCTCTCACAAAGGCCTCCACATCTTCTCCATCCTTGCCAAAGAAAACCGGAAGTTTCCCCATCTTAACCCCTCACTATCTTTCTTTCTCTCAATTTTTTTCTCTTTTCTTTTCTCTCACTCTATTACTAATAGAGTATATACATGACTAACACCATCTAAGAATAATCCACTCTAGGGAACACAAAAGGTTCAGGTTGCTCCAAGATTTCTATAGCAACATCAAATCCTAGAGTGCATATTAATCTAACTCTCATAGATAGTTTATCCATAAGTTGAAAGATTATCTCCATCACTAATCTTGAGAACTAGTTGATGAAGTTGGTAGTATTTCTGTAGCTGTACTAAGACTCTCTCCAAGATCCTTCACCAAAGTCTCCAAAAGTGCTTTTACTCCACTACACTCATGTCCTTTTGGAAGTCCTTCCACTCCACAAACCTCACACAACTCCTTGGTCTTAGATCTTCTCCCTCTTAATCTTGGTGAAGAAGGTCCAACATGCAACCCAAGTCAAGTAAGCCTCTCCTTTCCCTCAATCTCTTGCTCTCAAAGGTCAATGGATGTGAACTTGCCTTATGTCCCTTCTCTCCACATAGAAAGCACTTAGACTCACTCTTTCCTCCAAGTGGTATAGGTTTTTGGATCCTCTCAACACTCTCTTCAAATTCTATTACAAACTCTCTTTTCCTCAAATCCACCCCTACAATCACCTCAAACCCTTGGGAAACCTTGCATAATCTCAATTTCCACTCTTGATGACCCTCCATGTTCCCAAGATGAATCTAAACACTCAAACATGCTTTTTGTTGATCTCAAACTCCTCATGCATGAGATCTCCACTCTGCAAAATTGACCCTTCCTCACAATGTCACTCAAATCTCCCAACCAGTATGTCATAGTCCTCTGAAATTTTACACACTTGATCAAAACTCTAGGGCGTCCCTCCCTGAAAAATTTCAGATCTTTTCATTGAGCTATTTGGCCTAGACACCTTTCTATTCAGCACACATATTTCAGATTTGGTCTCAAAACCACCCCCCTCACTTCAAAAACTCATAACTCCCTGCGCAAGAACAATCTCTCTCTGATTTTTGTGGCAGAAGGTAGGATACAATGCACTGAATTTTCTTGGAAATATTCAGGACAATTCATTGAAAATTAAAGAAATGGCAGACTCTGTACAATTTTCCAGAGAGCATGCAGTTGCGGGAGCACTTTACCCTATCAACTTTCAAAAATTCTAGCCCAATGCGCATAGTAGCTCTCACAATAATTTCAAGTGTGCTAACTGAAAGATAACCCAAGCTATCATGTGTAGAAATTTCAAGTCCAGATCTCAAACTTGAGATTTTGTCCAAAATCACCTTAATCCCCAAAATCTGCAATCCACCTCACATAATCTCTCCAATTCCTCTCATGTGTACAAGATGTACAAAATCACCTCAAAGACATCATAATGAACTACAAGGTATACAAATGGATCTTGGTTCTCTAACATAAATTCAGCCCTCTCCTCTCCTAATGTTCTCTCCAAGTGAGCTCTCATAGCCTCCTTCTGCCTAATGTAGAATTGAACGCGGAACATTATCTTGCCTTCTAGAGAGGTCTCGGCAACGGAACCAAAAATGTCAGCTGGCCTGTCTCTCACTCAGGATGACCTCTGATGGCTATTATGGTAGCGCACCATAGACTAAGAAGGCAAGGAACCCCAACTCCATCATACTCCTCCAAGGCTAACACTCCAAGACTCAAGACATTGCTCACTAGAGAACTCAATGAGAGAGAGATAGTTACAAATGAAAGGATGATGAGTACCTCCTCACCCCTTGTTTATATACTTGTGAAATAGTTACGTACCAAAGTTACTAATTATTGTAGTAACTCAAGTTACTAGACTAAAAGTCAAGTAAAGTCAAAAAGTAGAAAGGAATATCCATTCACATGGGCATATTCCCCTAAGATGTGGTCTTATCTTGACCCAACCACTAAGTCAAGGATTCCTTCACATGGGCTATCCTTGGACTAAAGAAGAATCCAAAACAAAAAGGCTTGCGGGCCCAAGAGTTCTCAACTCTTTCCTCAAAGCCAAACACCTAAGAATAATACCAAGTCAACACACTAAAATTCAAAATAGTGGTGCTCATCTTTTCTTCTTCCTCTAAAGTAAGGTCTCCTCTATCTTAGCTATGACTAACTTTAGCTAACCATGACTAATATAGAATCATCCTTTATCTCTATATAAATAATATCTCTTAAGTACTTGTAATACCAAGCTAAATATCACAATACCACACACATGCACAAATGCGTGTTATAGACCCAACAACCAAGTCAAGGATTCCTTCACATGGGCTATCCTTGGACTATAGAAGAATCCAAAACAAAAAATTTTGCGGGCCCAAGAGTTCTCAACTCAGTCCTCAAAGCCAAACACCTAGGAATAATACCAAGTCAACACACTAGAATCCAAAATAGTGGTGCTTATCTTTTCCACTTCCTCTAAAGGAAGGTCTCTTCTATCTTAGCTATGACTAACTTTAGCTAATCATGACTAATATAGAGCCATCCTTTATCTATATAAATAATATCTATCAAGTACTTATTATACTAAGCTAAATATCACAATACCACACACATGCACAAATGGGTGTTATAGGCCAAAGTAGTAGATAAGAGAGCGTTGAAGTGAGCCATGGCAAACAAAGGATCTCCCTATTGTGTATAAATAATTGACTCCAAGATGATAACTCCCTAATGTGACCATCCATGCTGGTAATAAAGAGAAGTAGAAGAGCCATAGAACGACCACACAAAAGGAATGAGATTTGCCAAAGATCCACCCACCTCCCTAAGCTCTCTAAAGATGGATGCTTGAGATATGTTATTTAAAGTCTTCCCAACATCCAAACATAGGACAATCCACTCTGTATGGATATCTAAGAGTCCCTTGATGCTTAAGGAAATACCTTCATAATCTTCAAGTGTAACTACTCCCAATTGATATGGACTAAGGTGCTCTATGAAGTGAAATTGATATTGATGTACAATGGTGTAGTTAACCAAGCACAAAAAAATCTTTTGAATAAAAATCTATGTAATGCACCTTGTGCCCTTCTCTATCTCTCTCTTCTCATGATGGAGAAGAGAGATAAGAGGTAGAGATAGAAGACATGAAGCCAACTTTGTGGTCAAAAATGACAGACTTGGAAAATATGCTCTGATGAATAGAGTTGTTTGTGGAAAATGAGAAGAGAGAAGAGAGAGATAGAGAGCAATCACCAAGATGAGAGAGGACAGAACAGTCACATTGGATAGGGACAAAGGACAGAACTATTTCTATGGATGTGACGTCGACCAGTTTCTTGTGTGCAATGCTTCATGCATGGGGCTTAATACAAGGAGATACTTTACAAGTTAATACCTAAATGAGACACAATGGAGTAAACTCTCGCACTCCACAATACAGTGGAGTGTGGAGACGGGGGAGGAGAGGGAGAGATGTGAGAAGACATATTTATATTACCTGAGGGCTCTCTAGCATATAGCACTTGAGTGAGTAGTGTATTCTCTTCATTTTTCAATTTCAGTTCCATTGGTACCTAGATTGAAGACTATGGAGAATTGAGTAGAAAGTTATGAGGATTTTTAGCTTTTCTAGGGTTTAGACTGATCATTATACATTGAGAGTGATGGGTCGGGAATTTTCATTTCTAATCTTTTGGTTTTCATGATTAAGTTCCATGGGAATTTAGTTTGAAAATTTTGGAGATGAAAATTGAAAGTTACAAGAATTATAGTTTTTAGGGTTTAGAGAGATTGTATTTTCTTATGTGAGTTGGGATGTGAGGGTTTTGGTGGTATGGAGAGATATGGAGAGGAGCATCATGTGTTCCTATCATTATTCTTGTGCTAGCCATGGCTACACCTCCCCATGTGGGGTTGCCTAGAGCGGCTCAAGATACACCATGCTCGGTGTGTCACCGACGCTTTACCTTACAAGATGTAAAGACCCATGTGTGAAGGATGCACAAGGACTATGATTGGACCACTTGGGATGCCTATGTGAGACAAGCAACCACATCAACAGTAGTGACAGTTGGGATTACGCACACTTCTTCTATCCTTTTGTTGATCATTCCAGGGATACCGATTGAGTCATTAGAATGGTTAGCTTCTTAGGCGAGTTGCATTTTGGGATTATTTGAGACTAGTTTTCCATGTCCATGTATATTCCATAGGCTACCCCGCACACGTCATGATGAGTCTAGATAGGCTTTTCACCTACCACTTGATTTTTTTGCACGTGATCTCTTGGACAAGTTAGCATGATTCCTATTCCTCTTACTCCCTCGATGGTGTCTTTGTTATCCTAGAGGGGGACATGAGGGGCATAAAGAGGTGGCTGCTAGATTTTTTTGATTCCAAGCGGGGGATTGGGCAGCCCTTCAAGAGGAGTCTATTAGGGCTACATGGTTTAGGAGATAGGTGTTGCCATAAGATACTACGGAGTCTACTCAATTATGAAGGTGTAGGACATTGGGCCAGGCAGGAGAGTTTAGTAGAGAAGCATGAGCGCTACACCCTATTTATGGTGAGTCCTACTGATGAGACTATCTCTTCCCTATGCCCACTACATCCTATAGTAGTAGAGGGACTACCATTAGAGATCTTAGATTATAAGCTTGAGTAGCCTTTATGTCTTGATAGGTTGTTGTTTGCACAAGCATTGTGCAATACCCCTTGCTTTTCCTCAAGAAGCTTGTCAAGGATGGTTTATGAGCACCTTAGAGATTGCTTTCAAGCAGATGATCCTTCTAGTGGTTTTATTGAGTTGTTTCAAGTGGTTGTAGTAGTAGCAAGAGGAGACATTCCTATGTTTGTTAGTTGGATGTTTGGTGCTAGTCAACTTCTTGTGATAGAAAAGGACACATGGAGATTGCAAAAAGATCTCTCTAAAAAAATCTCTCCATTAGATTGATTGCTATTGGAAAGATCTTTTTGCATTTAGTCAATCATATCATTGTCCTTCAGCATACTTATCACTTTTGACATCATCTCAGTCCACATCAATTTGGAGTAGCTACACTTGGAGGATGTAAGGCTATATCTCTAGGCATTAGAGCACTCCTAGATATCCATATGGAGTGGGTCATCATACAGTTTGATGTTGAGAACACTTTTAATAGCATCTCATGGGCATCCATCTTTAGAGAGCTTAGGGAGGTTGGTGGATCCTTGGCAAGTCTTATTCCTTTTGTGCGGTCTTTTTATGGCTCTCTTGCTTCCCTTTACTACCAACACGGTTGTTCATAGGAGGGAGTCACTATCTTAGAGTCAACTATTAATACATGTCAAGGAGATCCTTTGGGGGGGCTCTTATTTGCAATGTCTCACTTAAGAGCTCTCCTATCTACTACTTTGGCCTTGCTAGGTTGTGTATTTCCCTCTTTGGCAGATGATACACACATCGTGGGCCATGTAGATCAGATTAGGCACGCCTTTGATCACTTGACTACCAAGCTACATCTAGTAGGCTTGAGAGTCAAGGGGTCAAATTGTAAGGCATGGTCCCCTTTATGTATCCCTCCCTACCTTGAGCTTCTAGAGGGGTGTATCACATCCACAAATGGACTATGTTGGAGTGCTAGTAAGATCCGAGGATTTTGTCACACTCTGCTCTTGCAAAGGATGTTCTCTATGTGGATGAACCTCTATTACTGGGAGATCCACATGTGGCATTTGGTATATTCTCTTCTAGTATTGTTTGTCTTCCATCTTACCTCATCCGTATAGTTCCCCTTCATCGTCCTTCCTATCACTTCTTAGAGCATTTGATAGGAGGATTATGGGAGTCTTTGGTGATATTATTGGACCAAGGACATTTGAATGTGTGATAGGGGATTTGGCACATTGACAGACTACTCTACCAATCTCATGTGGAGGGGTTGGCTTCCTATTTATAGAGGAGATGGCACCTATAGCATTTTTGGGTTGTTTGGCTCTCTTGGCACCCCTACTTTCCTCTCATTTTGTGGTTGTTGATAGGCCGGTTTTGGAGACTTTTGTGATAGAGGTGGAGGAGGGATCCTTTTCTCTCCAGATGTTATTGCGGCATATGATAGATAATCTATCCCCATTGGCACGAGAGAACTTTCCATCTTTTGCTTCACTATCGTCAAATTGGACTAGATGTTTATAGTCTTCCTTGATGGAGTGATAGTGTGAGCATACGCCACATTCTCTCTTAGTTGACTCGTCCATTCCTTAGGTTACTAGAGCTTGTCTTTGCTCTTGCTCCGGCAAGGGTGCCGGCTCTTGGATCCTAGCTTGATCGTGCATTAGGGCATTTCAACTCACACCAACTACTTTCTCTACAGCGATGAGGTTTTGCCTAGGTTTGGTCCACCCATTCGCATCTTCATTACTCACTTGTGAGTGTGGTTCTACATTAGATGCAGTAGCGGTCCATATGACACGGTGTTCTTTTAGAGGATAGAGGATAGCTACCCATGATGCTATTAGGAACATAGTGTTTGCTATGGCACGAGAGAGTGGATACTTGGCTTGGAGAGAGTGTTCGTATGCTTTGTAGATGACATGTGTTAAGGTAGACTTATACTTGGTCCGAGATGATCAGGTGACAGAAGCGGATGTCGTGGTTACGAACCCTATCCGAGATATAATTTCAAAGGGAGTGATTACCTATCCCCCTAGATGGGCGGCGAGTGTAGCAGCAGGTCGCAAGGTCTCCAAGTATAGGGGCATGCAGCGAGGTCACCTCTTTGTTCCTCTAGCCTTGGAGTTATATAGAGCAATGGACACCTCGTTTGACACATTTGTCAAGGAGTACATAAGAGCTTATCATGTTAGGCACCGGGAGGTACCATTCTCACTCTCATATTTTGTAGCATATTTTAGACAACATGTGTCCATTGCTCTACATAGTGTAGTGGTTGGTGCGATCCATGGGAGAGTAATCACAATAGATGACATTTCTTCGGATGCTCTAATTGTTTGTAGTCCATATTTTAGACAGCATGTGTCCATTGCTCTACAAAGTGTAATGGTTGGTACAATCCATAGGAGAGCAATCACATTAGATGATGTTTCTTCTATGCTCCAACTATTTGTAGCTTACTTCTTGCATAGCTCGGTTATCTTAGGTGCGGAAGTGCAAATTTCTCATGTAGACTCTCTTGGGGCTTAGTCCCATTTTACCTTTTTCATCTCTCCCTTGTGTTTCTTCTATGCTCCAACTATTTGTAGCTTACAACTTGCATAGCTCGGTTATCTTAGGTGCGGAAGTGCAAATTTCTCATGTAGACTCTATTGGGGCTTAGCCCCATTTTACCTTTTTCATCTCTCCCTTGTATGGCTTGATCGGGTCTTCCCATCCTTCGGTTTTTATAAGCGATCGCCTTTTCTTGAATGAGACACAAGGCCAAAGGACTATTGTGGACAATAAACATTGCTTTCCAAGCATCCGCTGAGTAACTCCCAAAACCGGTGGACCATGCGTGCACAGTTTCTTATCCAAAGTGGCGTCGTTCGGTCGATCTGCACCGGAGGATTCCTTCCGTGATCTGGAGACAGCAGCTTCAGGGCCATATCCATTTTCCTTTGTCTACAGAGCCAAGCGCTGAAGAAGATGATTCATGAGCTGCTACTGTTGTTGCAGCGAACGATTCTTTGCAATTTTCTTCACAGCAGTGTTGATTCGACGTTAGTTGTATCGAAATAGAACTGGAGTGGGTGGGGGAGGATTTTGGATTTCGTAGGATTGTAGTTGTCAAGGTGCCGGAGAGGAATAATGGCAGTGATGGCAGCTACAACGCCATACCAGCTGCAGCTTAGCTCGCCAGCGGGCATGGCTTCTGTTGTCGGTCTGCGCGTTACTCCTGCTCGTGTGCAAATTCCAGTAAGAGGGCTCGTTATGCCACGAAGGTCTCTGCGTATGACCTGCGTCCGTGCTTCTGCTTTGATTTCTGAGGTAAGCCATTTACTGTACCTCGTCACAGATTTAGCTGTTGTGAAGATAAATTTTGCTCTTTGATCAGTGCATTCGGAGAGCTAGAATCCGAATGTGGGAGGAATTCCTTTTACCGGTATCAGTTATTCCTAGTCGCAAATTCAAGATTGGGATCTCTCTGTATCACTACGGACGTGTTGATTTTACGGTATCGAAGTTATAGTTCGTCTTTTTCTCCATAGCTTATTTTTCGAGCTATGGTGAGGAATATAGGAAACCGAAGCTGAACAGTCTGAAGGTGGAGTAGCGGTCATTGAGACTCCTAAGGCTCCTAAGGCTTTCAAGAAGGAAAAGGTAATTTCTCTGCTTATTTGTTTCCTGTCTACTTTGTTATGGAAGAGAATGTACTGCTCCGAGATGACCTAGTTCTTCCCATTCGCCATTTTCCAGTAGGGTCTGACCTGATTGTAAAGATGCTCAGACAGAGAGCACCTCATCAGTAAAGGAACTTGCAGGAGAATCACTGGATTTACTTACTGGACCCTATAATTCTCTCCCATCGGAACAGAAGTTAATAAGGACTGGATGTTATTTCACCACAGAGCTTAGGACCAGTCTGAATCAACAGACACCAAATTCTCACAAATTACGCATATCTGAGAATGAAAGGCTCTTGCACTAGAGCGGGAATCAGCTGCTAGCGGCCATAGCTTGCTCTTGTTGCTTCTTTACACAATGGTGGATGCTATCAAGTGTTCATCGCATAAAGTAAATTCCTGTCTTTATATGCAGGGTCGATCGAAGAGATTTTTGGAAATTCAGAAGCTTCGCGTGAAGAAGCAGGAGTACGACCCAGCTACTGCAATCCGACTGATGAAAGATACCGCCAGCGTGAAATTTGTTGAAACTGCGGAAGCTCACATTCGCCTGAACATTGACCCGAAATATACAGACCAACAGCTGAGAGCAACTGTGAGTTGGACAAAAATTAAATTCCTCATAATAAATAAAGTCCAAAGTCTTAATATTTTAAGGCCTTGAAGTGTGTAGGTTGTTGTGATATAAATGGTGAAGGAGTCAATGATATGTTTAAACTTGACCTAGTGTAATAGTCCTTAAACTTCAGTATCTATTCTCGTTGCTCCGCCTATTTTTTGCGGTGGATTCTTTGCTCCTGATGAACTTTCTTGGAACATACTTGTGCAGGTCTCACTCCCGAAAGGAACAGGACAAGTCATTAGAGTAGCCGTTCTTGCTCAAGGTTGGTCACCCTTCTAGTACTGGCACTTAAAGGTCCTCATGTGCAGCCGTGGCAACATGAAGATGGTAATTAGTAAACGCAGCGAGTCATTTCACGAATTCAATCTTGAGTTTTGTTGAATGACTTGATTTCAAACTCCATTTTACAGGAGAAAAGCAACAGGAGGCGAAAACCGCCGGAGCTGACTTCGTCGGAGGAGAAGATTTGATTGAGCAAATAGCCGGAGGATTTCTAGAGTTCGATAAGCTTATTGCGACTCCCGACATGATGCCTAAGGTGCTGTCCTCTGTCATACTCGAAGAGTACTGAGGAACTTAGTTATAGTGGTTGAATCCCAACTAGTGAAGTTTAAATAATCGGCCTGTTAATGCAAATCTCACGGATGTTGGCAGGTTGCCAAGTTGGGTAGATTATTGGGTCCCCGTGGTTTGATGCCCAACCCCAAAGCCGGAACTGTTACCGTGGACATCACCAAGGTACTGGTTTTAAAGTTCAAATTCGTATTACTGCTTGATGTTATGTTTCTCTTTGCTCACTTTGTCGCGTGAGGAGTGAAGTGTGAGTATAAACAACACTTCACCCAGCATATCACCCTTCATATACAGGCCATCGGAGAATTCAAGGCTGGAAAGGTTGAATACCGTGCTGATAAGACCGGGATCGTGCATGTCCTATTTGGGAAGTCAAATTTCTCACATGAAGATTTGATCGCCAATCTGGTGGCTGTTGCGGTGAGTAAAGTGTGTCTGTGAGCTAGTACTAATGCTTTGAGGTATTTGTGTGCCTATGATCTATCTTTTTTGCTTTCATCTATCCCTATTTCGACAGTAGTTTCTTATCTGAGTTCTTCTTTCCTTTGTGGACGCAGAACTCCATTGATACCAACAAGCCATCGGGAGCTAAGGGAGTGTACTGGAAGACATGCTATTTGTGTACCACTATGGGACCCTCTGTAAGAGTAAACGTACCTCAATTGAGAGAATTCAAGCTGACAGGATCATAGAATGTTCAAAACTCAGAGTAGGATTGAATCTGATGCTATTACTGCACGTTTAGATTGGCCCCAATCTTCTTCTGTGGGCGGTACACGTAGTTTTTTATCAATGCCGAAAGTAGAAAGAGAAAGTTCGTGCTTTGCCTCATAATAGATCCCAACCATGACGGTTTTTTAGCTCTTGAAGTAAGCTCTTCTGGTCATAGATTTCAATCCACGTGAAGTATCTCGGTGTTCTCCTGGTGATTAAAATTGTCACCTTTGTCGAGAAGCTTTTCTGTTTGCCTGTCCAACCTCTTAAGCACAAATTGTGCATTAAAATCTCGTCAATTACTTTCTGTTATCACGTCAAGTTATGTATCCATGATGGCTACATATCATCAAAACCCATTGCTGTGCAACTGGAGCTTAATTTGCGTTATCGACGTACGAAATAGAGCTTCGCCAGTATTCTTGCGATGCCTTACCTTTAGAACTCGAGAGACACAAGAGAAAGCAATAGGGATATTGTGACTCCTCTATACAACCTAATGGTGAGGTAGGCTAGACCTGGACAGTGACAATCGCCAGTCTGCCGACAATCGCCAGTCTACCAGAACGCTTTCTGGGCTTGAGATAAATGCTACGTAAACGTACAAGTTTCGTTTAAGGGCTCTTCCTCGGAGACGAGATGCTAACGCTCAAAATCAAGCACCAAGTTATGGCGCGTCTTGAAGTGCCTATGAGCACCCTTCTCTTCACTCTACCTTTCTACAGTCGATGACATATGGCTATCACATGGAGCAACCATGAAGTCTCTCAGATATATTCTAGTCTGAGAGAAGGGCTTAAATACATCAGAAAGTTTGCGAAACCTGTATAAGAAGAGACAGAAGGTCAATTGTTCAACTTAAAATAGAAGGTGAGTCCGCCTTAGCATTTTCTACATTTGCAGTCCCCTCCAAGCCTCTACCAAGGTGGAGTGAATATGTCTATCATGATTAACTGTTTAGGCGTGCCGACACTCAATTTATGCAGCCTCACCAGAAAATGGATTCGGATATAAGATAACAGTTTCTTTTGAATTTTCATTCAGCGGATGTGATCTACACATAGAAGTCCTAGAGAGTATGGAGTGCGTCTCTCGATGCAGCATACTAAACTAGCATGAATTTAGAGTTCGTAATTGCCGACCGTCAGTGGTTTTAGTTGGATGTACGTAACCTAAACTACGTATAGTACGTAAATTGATGACTGTAGCCAGGCCCTCTATAAAAATCCCTTGGAAACATAAACACCAAGCACATCGTGTATCCAAAGCTGAGGTACAAAGACAAACTTGAGCATCAAGAAGGACGTACGTATGAACTTTCTACTGCAAGCTCTGCAACTGAGAGAAGTATACCCCAATAACTTTATATGCAGATCGCTTGCCATCATCGCTGAAGGTCTCGAAACTGCAATTGTTGCATTGTGGACAGAAAGCTACTGTGAACGTGGTGTGAAGATTTGCATCGACATGGTCCTGAAAAACGGAACAAGCAGTGCACTCGTATCCGATCCGGTTTCTCGGATTTCTTGTGAGAATACTGGTTTCCAACGTAGTTCAGACTGCTGGATGATTTGGTCCAGATTCCACCAACGTAGGCAGGTCGTTACAAAGCTATAAATAAATTTGCCAGACGAAGACACAATAGTAGAACGAGATACGCATTGGTTAACAAGCGACAGAATTGCCTTGTGGCTTCTGTTGTTTTCATGCCAGAGGACCGCAGTGCAACCGTGGGCAGTTGCAGTAAGTACACGGGCTACAACAGTGTGAACTCATGGAACAAAGGGGATTGCTGTGAATGGAGAAATCTTGATGATCTACACTGCAATGCTCGCCTTCATGTCAGTCGAGGCCAAGAGCGCGTTCGAGTTCCTCTTCGAGTTCCTTCTCATACTCTAGCAAGTTACCTTGACTCTGTTCCTGCAGCTCCCTCTCATAATCATCGATGGTTTTGCGACCCGCTTTGACCTGCCTTTGCTTCTGGGTAGCTGGCCGTCTCACAGCAGTTAACAAAGTTCTCTTCTTGCTGTTGTGAAGAGCTGAGATCAGGATCTCAGACTTCTGATGATCCCAGTCCTGAGCTTTTTCCATCACATCTCTCAGTAAAACATTAACTTCATCCTCGTTGGCACTCGCATTGCAATGATCTCCCTTTCCTGAAAGGTGAAGGGCTTGCCTCTTCGTCGCAACATAGTCACTAGTAACTTGAGTCAAGGAATCCAACTGCAAATCCTCCACCAAATGTCCTTCCACATGCTCATGAACTGGAACGTTTGTAAGTAGCCTCGACCGAGCTGCCTGCACACTCAAAGCTGCCTGATGGGCAACCTTGTCCATGCAAGAAGCTATGCGTTTCTGATTCGCAGACACTGATCCAAACAAAAACATCTGCTCCTCGAACATTCTCTTCACCACCTTGAAAGCTACAGCTAAACGCCTCTGCTTAATCTTCTTCACTAGGCTAATTAGAGCTTCCAGTTCCTCCAAGGATAAGTAAATCTTGTAGTTGTCTTCCTTGTCTTGAGTTTCGTATAAAATATATAGCACATACAGTCCCCCAAGCTTCCACGACAGTGATGAATCCTCTGCTACCAAATGACTCAACGAGGATGAAAACAGAGCCTGGGCATAGAAGGAGGGGATAACATCCTTGGGTCGCGCTTCGTGAATGAAGGAGAAATTTCGACTTTGCCATAGCTCCTTCATCTGCTCCAATTCTGTACTTTCATGCTCAGCAAAAGCTGCTACCAGCTCCTCAATGTCAAGGGCAGACGCTCTGAAATCCATTGCCCTTCACCTGCAGATGACAAAATGTCAGTGAAGAAACTTCAGCCAAATCTCCTCGAGGAGAAGAGCATGGAGGAGCACAACCAACGTCGTTGAGACAAACTCCACGATAAGGCTTTAAGTTAATTAGAAGTATATGCCGTCCCAGTCGCGTGCTCCGGATTCCCAAACTCAAACTCCGGTGCATCCATAGCTACATGTGATGATAATTTGAGGTTCAGAGAATCCAGACGTGATAATCCTGCAATAATTATGTAACCAATTCACTATTGGATTCACCTTCACAACAAGTAGGTGGGATTCTCCGCACAGTTCTAAGTTCTCACTCGTTAAACTTGATGAAATTTCTAATCCGCATGAACTTGGTACATGATTCATCGCCGATAAACTTAAGCATGAGTAAGCTTATCATCCTGCCCGCTAGAAATTCCCAATTTGAGAATTTCAAAATGCATTCTTCGAAATTCACACAGATGCATGACTTAATGTCCGTAGGAATTTCGGCAATCTGATGTGACAGCCCTAACCCTAAATTTTTGCGCCAGGACATACACATGAGTCGTCAACTTCAAGCTGCCTGACATATTATGGGGAATCTGGATCACAGAACTAAATTGAAATTTCAAACGCCAATCTGTACGTGGGTTTGCGCAATACATTCTGCTCAACAGTTGATTATAGCTACACTCAGAAGGAACCCTCCTTCGTTTTACTCCAACATACACTGACTGGCGTTTATATTTTTCTTGTCGCTTCGTTCTGTCCTTTCTACCTGACGTCATCCAATTCATGCCCTCCGAGTCTGAATTCGGGATGAGCGATTAGACTCAAAACAATTTTGAGCACCAAAGAAGGAGCTCAATTTAGTGGAGCACTGAAGTGATGGGGTGGTAGACAGAGAACTATATTCGAGGAATCTAACGAGAGGAGCTGGTTCAGTAGAGCACTGAAATCGAGACTGTCATCATCACCTTATGATGACACTTGTTGGATGCTATTTTCCGAACTGCCGAATTCTCAGCTTGCAAGGTATGATACGTCACCTAAGTTGTGCTGCTGCCTCGCCGTCACTCGTCTGTCTGATTGGAATCCCTTGCTTTCTTGCTCGAGGGATTGAGTACGCAGTTCTAGTTAATATCTCCTGCACCCATTTCCGGTTTCAGACTTGGAAGCTCAAATCGATGGAAACAATCGTAGTCTCGGATGAGTGAATGTGTGTTGGAATTGCGTGACAGATTATTACAGTGAGGGAGCTTTTAAACAAGGATACCAGTAGGAGTATGATCTGGTACAGGATGGAGTGGGTTTTGATGCCTTAAACGGTTAATACTGGAAGACAGGGAGTGTGGTGCTCGTTTGGCAATTTTACATGACGGAAGTTGATTCGGGGTGGATTAGATTTGTGGAGCAGATGGATCACTTTCCTCTAAGCGCTAGAGCCGAGTGCACGGGGTGCATGCAGGCAAGGGAGTACTTACAAGACATTGAGGAAGATAGAATTCTTGAAGCGCAGCACTTCAAGGAGAGCATTGAGAGGAAAGACAAGCAGTTGTCGAAGAAGAAAAAGCTGATTGAAAAGTCCAAAAGGAAATGCTTTGATGCCGAGAAGCTTTCCAACAAAAAGACCAAGCAGCTGCAGTTTCTGAGGAAGTTCGATCCTAGCCCTGCTGATCCTGCATTTGAAGGGGATGTTACCTTTCTTATTCACTGCGACCAGGAGCCGAAGCCGACTGTGCACGCCCACAGGTTCATGCTTGAGAGTAGGTCCTCTGTGTTCCGCAAGATGTTCAAGACGGATATGATGGAGAGACAAAGTGGAGAAATTCACATCAAGGATCTAACCGAAGCAGTCTTACGAGCTCTTGTGGTTTATCTGTACGAAGGGGAGGTAGACTTCACTTATGATGCCAGTCCCGAAGAGCTCCTCAAGGCTGCTCACAAGTACGACATTCCAGAACTGAAAGCTGACTGTGAAGAAGAGCTGTGCAAGCGAATTGACAAGGAGAGCTTATTTGAGCTTTTGAAACTCTCCCACAAGTATCAGGCAACGAACTTGCAGAAGCAGGCTTTAGAGTATTTGGGTAAAAATTTTGATGATGTTAAAGGGAACTTTGCCGATATTTACACATGACGCCATTCTTCTAACTGGACGTTTCAAGGGAAGCAAGTTCAAAAACAGCTTGGAGTCGTTTGATGAATGGGCAAGAGAGATGGAAGGGACAAAGATATCTAAGTTTTCTGACTAGGGTTTGTGGAGGTACACGTTGTTTATTCTTCTCATGAACCGGATACATTGCTCTATGACCTTGTTTGATCAGATTCTGACTTCTTCTTTTAGAAGCACATCTTTTGTATAGCAGTGGGTGATGATTAATGGGTCCAACTGTCACAAATAAGTTTGTCCGGTCAACCCGTTGTATTCACCAAGAATGCAAGCTTTTTTGCTGATTTTACTCCAACTTATTTGCAAATCTGAACAGAAGATTGATATTTATTGTGACAGTTCGATTACTTCTAGCGAGAAGATTTTGACGTTTTTCATTACAGTCGCTCTCTGTAACTTTTAACACAGACCGACCATTGGATTTACCGGCGATCTAACGTGAGTATCAAGCTTGATCCTTTTAATATCAAGCTTGATACATTATATATAGTAATGTAATTTTAATAGATTTATAAAGTTTATTGGAAATAGTTTATTAATATCAAATTATATTCATCTGATACTTTATCAACACACTTAACATTATGATCAGCATCCCTGCCTGTGAGACTCACTAGTCCATAAGAGAAGAAAGTGGCCCGAAGTGATCCGAGAGTCTCCTGTGGAAGGGCTCTCGCTCAAACAGATCAAAGTTACCCCGGGAATAGCAGGCCAAGAGCTCTTACCGACGCAGTCGTTTGGCACCTCGATGTCTACTCATAACACATCATGGGGTTGAAGAAAGTCCCAAGAGCTGGCTAAGTTGGGTTCGCCAATAAGTTTGGTTTCCCAATAAGTTTGGTTTCGAACGCCGTGAGACACTGCGGTTCCTATCTACCGTTTGTGTTCTAGACAGAACTGCGAGAAGTCCACCTTAGGACGAGAGGACTGGGTTTTGGGTGAACCTAAGGTGGGCAGGTTGTGCTGCCAATAGCAGAGCTAGGCTTGGAAGACCTGCTGAAATCATGTAAGCGGATTACCCTTCTCAATACAAGTTATTAGGCAAGGTGAAAGACCATCACGTCAACAGGCGAGAGGTATTAAAACTCTCCTCCATCGAGCATTTAGAACTTGCCTTCATATGTCGGGATCCTTGGTCTAGAGATTAATCAGGGGAAAGGAGTCGAACCATTAAAACTCTCCTCCATCGAGCACATAGAACGCGCCTTCATATGTCAGGATCCATGGTTTGTACTGATCAATGGAAAGGAGTCGAACCGGGGACGAATGAATGACGACAGTAATTTATAGACATCGCTCTCTTGCTGTCTATAAACTTTTGGTTCGTAAAATTTCCTTTGAATTCGAGCAGACAAGACAAGTTATCCATCCAAACTGAATTTTCGCCTTCGATTCACATTTCGCTGTTTCTGTTTCCGCCTCCTCCGACTCAAGTTTCCCTCTTTCTTTTCCCTTTCCCTTTCTCAAACTTGAATTCCTTTCTAAACGTTCTGTGTGTTTGAACCTAGCTGCAAACTCAAGCTAGTGTGTAATTGGCACAATTCAGTAACAAGACCGTTTACTTTGAACCGTGGCAGGGTTTTATACATTGGACATTTATACACAGCAAACATAAGCCAGACAGTTCTTTCAGACTGACCCAAAAATTGGTAGCGGCGAGGAGACTTCCACACAATCGAACAAAGATTTTCTTTTCAAAGTCAAGTCTAGCCACGCCCACATAACACTTGCTCCATCGGTCCCAGACACCTATTCCACATCGTACATCTGGCAAGGGGGGAAATTGGTCAGGTCTGTGTAACTTCGAGAGTCTCGCAGCGTGGGCTGGAGGCCAGGCGCGGATGCCTACAATTCCCACCCATAAGCATCGGCCACGGATTAATTGCTCGTTAGCAAGAGGTAGCGTAGCAAGTAAATCCCATCCACAACAGGAGATATGACTTTTAATTGCGTTATAGTTGCTTATACGGACGACTTCAATGAATGTGAATGCCAAGACCTGTGGAAATCCAAGTAAGTATGATAGCATATTTGAGAAGTGCGCGCAGAAGCCGTTCGGAGAACGGGGGATCTAGAACCCACTAACTAAGGAACCGAAAACGTGCATATGAAATGCATGCGTGACCTTATGCAAATCAAAATGAATTGAATGTAAAGTAAGTGAATCTAACATTACGAAGATAAGCAGAAGTACGTAATTGATACATTTCATAAGTAGCACCTGCAAGAGAACTACTATACATCATGTCATGGGAACCGATACACAGCAGATTACGCATCTGAAATTCCTAGGGCAGGGGAGGACCATCAAATCAAATAGAGAAACATCGAGCAAGGAACAAAAGACACAACTTTAGATTAGGATGGGTGTAGAGCTAAGTGGAAGAGTGGATAGTGTCTTGGCTGTATCGGAGCGAAGCGTGATGCATGATGACATATTGTACATCCGTTAAAAGCCCGTGGGCAAGTTCATTTCTTGACATTTGACCAGAAGCAGAGAGCATAGGGAGATACTTAAGGTTTGTAATGTACAAAGAAAGCAAGGCTCCTAAACGACCTACATTACCGTATAATCTAACTACGTTAACCGATGTGGGCAAAGCTTTTTCCCCTGTATGCTCTTGTAAATCTGGTGACCACCTTCGAGGAGAGTCACAGGGCTGTTTCTCCCATGAATTTTACAAATCGTATGTACCGAGTGAATCCTCCTGTGAGACATATAGATCAGCCGCGTTGTACTCATCCACGTTCCCCATCCGCTTTTGTGCACGAATGTGCTGATCCTTCCAGGAAGAGCTGAAAGTGCTGTTAGCTGGTTTCTGTAAAACTAATAAAGTTCAGAAGTTCGAATCTAGTTAGTGCAAAAATGACGCCTGGTACGCTGGAGGTGGGGGCGGGAGACCGCTTCCAAACTGATAACTACTGTACGTGGCCGAAGGGTTACTGTAACCACCAGACCCATATACAGGCGAACCTAAACCTTCAGCAGAGTACAAATATGAGCTAGAAAGTGATACGGGGCTTCGACTTCCTCCAGTATAAGTAGTGGAGTATCCTCCTTGTGCTCGCCTATCATAGTTACTCTGAGCGGCCAGACTGTAGGAGGAGACACCAACACCACCGCCGTACTGCCCTCTTTCAGAACCTCTGTAGTAATTTCTTTCATTGGCAGCAGCAGATCCCCCACCGTACCCACCTCCGCTCCCACCACTAGCTCGAGGGCGTTTAGTCTGTGCCTTAACAGCAACTGCAGCTCTTTTCCTGTCTGACTTGGCCTTCTCGAGCTGGGCCACACGCTTTTGCAAGGGACCAGCTGGATACTGAGTTTCCAATTGATACTCTTCGATACATTTCAAGACTGCTTTCAAAGCTCCAAGTTCCTTCATCGTTGCATCATTCTGCGTAGACACCAAGTCCCAAATAAAGTTAGTTCAACCTACGAATCTGAAAACATTTAACGCGAACTTCGGAGACAATATACAAAAGTTCTAAGCTCCCCTGATGTAAGGGAGCTGAGAGCATGAAACTGACGAACGAGATAAGTTTCCTGCTCGAACTTCCATGTAAGTATCAAGCAGCGTGGACAAAACAGGAGATGTCTACGTACATGCAAGACGATAGTAGTGTCGTGCTCAAAGAGTGAAGATAGTGGACAAGCACAACTTCAGGGATCATGATACAGAACTCTAGTGATTTCGACTGACAAAATTCTAAACTATCGGCTTTGTCAGCTCCCATCGTTAGTTTACAGTGCGTAGTTGCAGCAGCCACTACCCTTGTTTTAATTAATTGCCACAATCCAAGTAAATGATCTAGAAAACTAAGTGTAGTAATTAACTAGCAAAAGGTCCGAATCCCATAATCCTCAAATGAAACCTCGTACAAATGACATACTCAACCAAAAAACATTTACGACCATAAGCAAAAGGCCACAACGCAGACGGAAAGAAAACTTCTGAACTAAACTAGAGAAGGCTCACGCGAGCTCAACGCTTCTCGCCTGAGAAGGAAATAGGAACGAGACGGCAAAAAACTAGGACACAGGTAACGATTCGGAAAAAAAGGTTTGCCCGCCATTTCGATAGTAGTGGCCAACCGGCTGATGATAAGCATGACATTCAGATATATCAGCAAGTGGCCTAAATGCAGTACGCCCCCTACATCTAGTTTGTCAGCCCTTGCATGACAACTAACAATCCACTGCTCGTCTCCGGCTCCATACCCTGCTATGACGTGCCTGACTACCAGTTGCTAGGTCAAGGGCACCTGGTACAGATCCTTCATTTTAAGCACCCTAAATCCTAGCAACTTAGAAGGTTGACAACGACGGGACGGGTAAACTGAGGTACTAGACCACCTTGCCAATCTGTAGGTTTCGGCGTTATGACAACCACCATGCAGTACCCATCCCGTGACTGACAAGTTGCGGTCTTATGGGTAAACAAGGTGTTATTGACCTCCCAGACCACACCTTCCACTCTCCTTAGAATTAAGGAGAACCTGGCTGTCTTACCTACCATTAGTTGCAGTGAGCCCAGAAAACTAAATCAAGTCAGTTATACTGTGGTGCTGTACATGATTCACACTGAGAATGAATTTATGGAACTGATTGACCCGCGCCACATTCAAGTCGAAAATAGAAAACTCTAACCCGCTCTAGAAGCTGTTACTTATCAGTAAAATCTCAGAATATAAGTCATCAGTAAGAACATTCTTGCTTGTGTTCGCCACCTCCACCAATATTAAAGATAATAACTAGTGCAAACAGCAAGTTCCTATTCTTCTCCTGAGTCAAATCGGTGCTGACGAGTTTGTAGGCGAAAGTTAGGAGGGCACTTTGAGCAAACGTCCATATGGCTCTTTGAACTTCTTCTACATGCAAAACGAATTGCAAAACCTCGTCGGAAAGTGCAATACTATAGTTTGACAATGCTGTTGAGTGCGTCAAACAATCCGTTACAAAAACACCAAAAAACCCTGATATGCCGTTGCTGTAGCTTCCAAGTGAGTTTCCTCGTGCGACTCAGTAACTGAGTGCCGGTGTTTCTATTCTCCACCTCTTATAACGAGACCAGTTTTTCTAGGAGAATGATTCTCGCTAAAACGGAAAATTCTTACCTGGGCCGCGGCTGAGCTGTTCCCATTCTTCAAAATATTCTGTGCTGTCTTCCGTGCTTCCTTGAGATAAGCCTTCAACAAAGGCACAGGTTGAACCCGGTCCATAATTCCAAAGGAATGCGCAAAAGACAAGGCTTCGATCTGTTTACCCTCTTTGGCCAACCTGTCCACCACATCTGCCGACACACACACAGAAAATTAAGGCCTAAGACCGAGACCCACTACTTGAGACTGGGAACCACTAATCTTCATGAGGTACCGTAGGCCTACAGACCGTGTTGCGGGGACGGAGGAAGGGTACTCTGGCGCAGTTAAAGATAAATATAATCAGGAAACAAGGGGAGGTAAGGTGCCGTCGGTGATCAAGCACCTGCGCGAACAAGATAAGCTCAGTAGGGATGGCTCAACTTGCCTTCGCAGAGTGCAATCAAGACAGACATTCCAGCAAATTGCTTTCTGAGCCTTCTCTACAACCTTGCAATGACTGTTGAAGTGAAACTCTAAAAGGTTCTGTTTACAATAAGTAAGACAGGAAGTAATAGTTATCATCTTCCAGTGCAGATGGAGATTTTTGACCTCTGATAAACAAAAATCAAGGGACTGCGAAGTGAGCCTCAAAGAAGCGGAAGAAACTACGGCTGCAAAATTTACAACACGGGTTAGATCTGTTCTGAGGAACAGCACACTACCAATATGAGTGCCAAGGAACAGGATAGGCAGGAACCAGCGTTGCAGTGATATGTAAGCTAGTATTCAAGCATAAAATAGGGAAAATCGATGTCAGCCTGCCCAACTTGGATCAGCCTACTACGGATTCGCATTAGGGAGAGCCAGGATGGGTAATCCAGAGAGTGGCCCAGCATGTGCCTCAGCCTCGGATAACGGCCGACTTGAAAGGGACACCAACCTGGTATCTTGGCCGACAGTCCAAGGGACCGGCAGAGCGCAGGTGACTGCCTGCGCCGCGCAACAGCAGTGACGAGTTTGCACAGCTCATCATCATTATACTCCGAAGCAATTCCAAAAGTTGCCAAAAGCTGTAGAAAAGCCTGAGCATCCAGAGAATTGCCAGACGAGGCATCTCCATGGATTGTCATCTTGGACCTCCATTGGTCAGCGACTTCCTTGGCCGACTCCTTGATATTGGAGGGCACCACGGGGTGATCCGCTCCTAGTACAGGATCAGCCAACACCACAGCAAGGCACTCCAGTAGAAGGATGCAAGCACGGCGATTAGCCGATGCTCCTGATTCCTTCTTGTCTGCCCCTTGGTTGCTTGCGATGGTTCCCGGCTCTGGATGGTGGTAACCATCCAATGCACTGAGGACCAGGCGTGCAGGGTCAATCGCACACTGGAGTGCAGAGGGCAGCTCGGCGCGCAAGGCACCAACATCTTTCCGATGATCGACAATGTACTTTCTCAGACCATCACCATCCATGTTCTCGCACAGTGACTTTAGCTGTGGACGCACCCTCACCTCAGGCACTACGGCTTTCACAGCGGGAGTGCTAGTAGTGTCGGTCTTGCCTGCATCCTTACTAACGGCATCGTTAGCCGGTTCCTCTTTAAGAGAGACAGTTACAGTAGTAGTAGTAGTGGTGGTGGCAGCGGGAGCTCCAGTAGGCTTTGGTGATGCAACATCAACCTCCATGGCCTGAGCACTGGTAGGACCATTAGAAACTGCGACGGGGGTTTCTGTCTTGATAGTTTCCACTACATGATTGACATGATTGACAGCGGGCGTCTCAGTAATGGCGTTCTGAGCGGCCTTAGCAGCAGCTTCAGCTTCAAGCCGTGATCGTTCTTCCAACCACTTGCGTTTCTCCTCAAAAATAGCTGCAATAGCAGAGTCTTTCTGTTCTTGCACGCGAGACAATGATGCTTGCTCTCTGGCAGAAACGGCCTCTTCCCGTTTGTCAAGGGCCTCATGTGCTTCTTTGGTTTTGGCATCAAAAGACTTCTCCTTCACTGCCAGATCTTCCAGACGCTTCTGCACGGCTATTTCAACTTCAGCAAAGTGTTCCTCAAGCTCTTTCCATTCCACAGTACAGCTTGCGAGAGCTGCTCTCTGTATCTCAAGATCGTTAAAGGCTTTCTGTAGACGTTCCTTTCTAGGAGGAACCGCATCCATAGCTACAGCCAGAGGATCCTCCGTTACTGCTGCCATGTATCTAAAGACTCTACAAGAGAATAACAACTAAGCGCGCAGTTGCTTCACGGTATGATCTTCACACCCGAATGACTGAGAGAAGAACTCCAGCGAGTTCCCAAAATCCAAACCCCAGCACCAACCGGAGTTCTCTCCCGACCCACGAAAACAATCAAAAATTACAAGCAAGAGCAGTAACAGCTCCCCAAACAATGA
The DNA here is from genome assembly GCA_948567375.1 of Lunularia cruciata. Lineage (NCBI taxonomy): Eukaryota > Viridiplantae > Streptophyta > Marchantiopsida > Lunulariales > Lunulariaceae > Lunularia > Lunularia cruciata. The sequence continues at coordinate 53,230,071 of OX419755.1, read as the reverse complement.
TCACCGTGTACCCCGATCTGCGGAGAACTCGTAATAACAGGGAATAGCAGGCCAGTCCCGTCCTCCGATCTGGGATGCAGTCGGAATAGATAGATTGCGAGTCTTTCAAACCAAGACGGTACTAGTGTCATTCAAGGCTGTCTGTCCAAAGTGCCAAACTACGGGGAAGAAGAAATAAGGGATGTCTTGGACGTCAACCGGGCTGAACTGGAGAAAACAAATATTCTGCAACGACTGTAAGCTCGTCCGTACGACCAAACGCTGCTTCGCGTGTCTCTGAAGCTGCTTTGAACGAGCAGGCTGTGCTCTCTCAAGTAGATCTTCTGCTACTACGCTCCTCCTCCTCGGCGCGCGTTTCTCTCTCTTCCTTGACTCTCCCCTCCTCTCTCTCCTCCCTAGCTCCGGTCCTTCCCTTTCTATCTCTCGGCCCCTCCCTTCCAAAGCGTGGTAGTTTGCTGTTGTGCAGGACGGTGCAAGCAAGCAACTCTAGTCTGCTCTCTGAAAGTGCAAGCCAGATAGCTATGGCAGGAGCCCTCCTCCCCTCAAGCAACAGCAGTAGCAGAGAGGGGAGCAGAGCTTTGAGTGACGAGCGAAAGCAAAGGTCGGTGCTGTAACAGATAGCGCGCCCGTCCACCGTGCGATATTTCATCCTGCGGTCGCCAAGGCCAGCTGTAATACGCCCGCGCTGCGAACCGCCTACACTCCCAGACGTATAGCGGCCGGTTCTTATGTTACATCGACCAGGTTGGTTGTCATACCGGTAGAGTGGGACTCCAACCGTGTCATGGAATATGTCGACCTCATCCGTAGACACATCCGTAGACAGTTTGCCACAACCCCTTGATAGATCGCATTTCATTTCATGGGAAATCCGAGACCACCTAATACGGGGTTTCGGAAATATCCGAAATCCGAGACCACCTACTAGGGGGTTTTAGAAATAGATTGGACGGATGTCGAGGGGATAAATAACATATTTCATAAATTAATTTTAGTGAACTCTCACGAGATGAGATGGTAATGAATGCATTGTAAATTTAATTATAGGGTATTTCGTCCAAGTTGAGTTCATTTATAAAAATCAGGTGCATGTCATGGAGATTTAAGAATACCTTATTGAAATAAATGAACGTTAGAAGAAGTGACGTGGTCTCTTGAGAGGATGGACTCGGGGTTGTGTGGATTGGTCTTGGAGTTGAATTTATGATACTTTTTCACGGATCCAAAATGCCTAATCTTAACTATTCAAATTATCAACTCAAATTCACCATCTCGAGTACAAATGCTCCTATTGATAGTGAACTAAATGGCGGTTTTGTAGTTCATTTCCATAAATTAGTGTGGCAAAGGATAGTGTGAGTTATGGAAAATGAACTGCACCACCCTACGGTAACCAAGAAATTGGTTGGGGGTCGAGGAATTTTACTCCAAAGTGCAGCAAAAATCAAGCAATGGGAGATCAAGTACCTTGTTACAATGCAGGAGGTTCACTTTTGGATGCAGATCCAAGACCTATAGACTCACCTTTAGACTCACCTTTGGATTCACAACTCTAACAACCATTAGGGAAATTTGGAGAATTGTTGAGTAGTGCTTCTTTTGTTCTGGGCAAAACAAAAGAGGATGAAAGGTTTTGCATGGCTATGCACCATTATTGCCAATTATTAAATTATTTGGAGGACCTCGAGCATTTTGCATAGATTCATGGTGGGAATTGCAAAAAGCCCATTCAAAAATCTACAGCTTTTAGTTTTATGGCAACATTTCTGATCCGAGGAAGACAAGGATTTCCTACTTCTATGATAGGGGACTGGCTTTACAAAAAATGGTTGAGGTACATGAAATAGTACAAAGAAACTCGAGAGCTTAAGAACAAGTCTATGGGAGAAGGCCTCACAAAGAAGGAGTATGGCAAAGGGTGGAGATCTATAGAAGATAAATTGAATGGAATGTGCTTGCATTTTGCTAGAATGGAAGCCATGTTCAAGAACAGAGCAAACATTAGTCCATCTACCATGGTAAGTTTGGGAGATTTTAATCCCAATTCAAGCGAGGTTGGCGTGGAGGAGGTCCATGAATATGCAAAGGAGGGCTCTCGATTCCCATCTCCCCCAGAGGTGGTGCTCCCCAACTCATGCCTCCAATTTGTCCCAATCACCCAAACCGTAGTAGTGTTTACATGGACAATGGAACCCGATCACCCGAGGATGAGTCACCATTTGTTGCACCAATAGAGGACTCACCTTTCATTACACCACGTCCTTTACTTCTATAAGGGATGCAAAGTGCACTTTCCTCAACCAAGAAGGAGAACATGACACAAAGAGAAGAAAAGGTGGAATATCAACAAGTACGGTACCACGACTATCACCTAGTATATCATTGTCTCAAGATTTAGCAAAAATTACCATGTTGAAGGTAGATACCATAGAATCCAAGGAGAGGTTATGACTAGTTGAAATAGAAGCTACCAACATGAAAGAGAAAATATTGATGAAAATGGAAGCAAAGTGTGTTAGATTAGAGACAAAGAAGATGAAAGTTGAAATTGAGAAGAAATTGAGTGTGGACAAAAGGAAAGTTAAGGCAGATAAACACTAATTCAAGGAGAAGAGTTTAGAGTCATGATTTCATGACCATGCATCATGAAATCAAACTAAGTCTCTTATGTGTAGGAAAATATCTTGAGGAAATAGGCCAATATTTCAAAGGGCTAACTCAACTTCAAGCAGATCCTACTTCAAATTCATCATACTCTAGTCATAGTGAATAGCTGTAATACCAAGGGTTAGCCATATGATCTAGATGTGAAATTTGGTTTGGTAACATCTAGAATGATGTTATACATGATGGTCAAAATAGATCAGATAGAAGTATCACCAAAAGAGTACTTCTACTAATAGGGCAGAAACCGAAATAGACTTGAGAACCTTAGAACCAATAGCTAGACATATGATTTAAAGGTGAGAATTGGTTTGGTAACATCTGGAAGGATGTTACACATGATGGACTAAATAGATCAGAAAGATGTATCACCAAAAGGGGACTTCTACTAATAGAGTAGGAACTGAAATATGCCTGAAATCTTTGAAGGCAATTTCGGAAGCCTAAACAAATGAATTAGGCCTCGAAAATGTGCAGATCACCCCCCCTATGGAGGAAAGGCTGGCCTTCCCTCCCCCCTGCTTTGTCTCGTCGAGAGCTTTCCAATGGTACCTTACGTGATTCTGAGATTCCTACAAGAAGATTCCCTAAAAGATTCCCTCCGATCAAAGCTTGTTTGACCAACCAGATAGGACCTAGACCAGACAGGTCACCCATCCAAGTAAGTAATCCAAGGGTGGAGCTTGCTGACATGTCATCTATCTGTGTCCCTAATCCTATGGTGGAGCTTCCTGGAGGAGATCCTCTTTGTCTATATAATAAAGAGAAGGTGCTCCCTTGGGGCATCGAATGTTGAGTGTGCAATCTGTTTTTTCTCTCTTGTCCTCGGAGTATTACAATGGTATCAGAGCAAGTGTTCTAGTCCAAGAGAGTGGATCACTCCTCTTGGAATAGCACAAACTACTGAAACTGAGTAATGTAAGGTGGAGAACATAGAGTAATCACTAGACTTAGGAAGGACTTTAGAGAGCGGATGGGATGGATGCGCCGGGGGGACAATTTCCCGCACCTAGCTTTCCATTCTCAAACCCATTCCACATCAAGGTTATGTACATCCAGCATGAGCAGATGAGAGTATCGCTAGTTTATCACTTTGGTGCGGAATTCATGGACAAAGTGATGAACTCACCAAACCCGGTGATTCTACCTGTGGTGATATATGACCGAGAGTGGGATTTGATGATCTACATTCTATTATGATAAAATGGATATGAATCCCAAATCCTCTCCCTTTCAACACTCAAGTAGAAATCCGTTATGTAGTGAGGCCAAAAGTGATGTTTAGAGATTTTGTGGTTAGGAATTTTGGTGAGGAGTATTATCAACAAGTGATAGCTTCTGAGGTCCCAATGGTAGTTTCGATAGTTTGTGCGCCTTCCAGAGTGATTATATTGACTCTATATTGAAGTAGACGTTAGCAATTGGATGTTGCAGGAACCATGGATCCGCAGTTGCAAGAGTTGGTGCAAGGAATGCAAGGGATGTTGAATGAATTTCGAGAGATTAAGATGACCATGGAGACATTACAAAGTCAAGTGCAGATCCTAAGGAACGATCAAGCCATGCAAGAAGAAGAGCCACCTCAAAACCCTGTACCTGCGACTAAAGTGCTTGGAGAGGCACCCGTGCCTACAAACCCTATCAACGGTGAAGCCACATTGCTACTCCGGATGAAGAAGACTTGCAACATCGAGCCTTACAAGGGGCAACGTACGATGGGGGTAGTAGAAAATTGGATCTCAAGAATGAATCGATATTTCCGATTGTTCTCAACAGAGATCATTGAGCATGATCCAGGCGTGTTTGCATGTGGGTACTTGACGGATAAAGCCCTCACATGGTATGATGCTTGGGAACGATCCATGCTGGCAGAGAGAAGGGACGTCACATGGACAGCAATGCAAGAAGGATTGCTAAAGAATTTCCAATCGGTGGATTCTGTGCAGATGGCTCAAACCCGACTATGGGGATTGAGACAGAAGAATAGCGTACAAGAGTATGTGGAGGCATTTCTGGATCTACAAGTCGCAATTACCGACATGAGTCCAGCAAAGGCTCTCGACAATTTCAAACAAGGGTTGAAAGAGCGGATTCGCCAAGAAGTCATGGTGCAAAACCCTCATACTATATTTGAAGCCATTGCTTGTGCGCAAAGAATAGCAAGAGCATTAGGTGGAGGTGAAGGAGTAGTTCCACCTTAACATTATCGTGCAAAAATGCCACACATGGGTGGACCAGTACCAATGGAATTGGGCAACCTTTGATTCCGAGATCAAGGAGCACGACCACTTCAAGGAGAGCGGGAACGGGTAGAAGAACAAAGAGATGGAGCCCCACAAGGAGAAGGGACTCAAGGAGAACAACGCCGTTATTACAATTGTGGCCGTATTGGGCACATATCTACCAATTGTCGCACTTGTTTCCCTAGAGGCCCTCGGCTTTCGTACAGGCAATCCTTGAACAACATGGAGAAGCACATTGAAGAGGAGGAGGTGGAAACCACTTCGGAAAATAAAGATTGCTAGTAAATGTACCTCGCGGCCTTATTGGCTCAATAAGGAAGCAGAGAAGCGAGGGAAGGAAGAAGAATAATGCACAAAGAGCCCGAAAGGCAACCTCTCAACTGATTGTTGTGAATGGAATCCTAGAAGGTAATCAAGTGAGAGTATTAATAGATCCAGGAGCAACAGAGAATTTCTTGTCTCGCTTTGTTGCAATGAGATTGGGAATGGATCTAGAGAGAGATGGAAGTGAAGAAGTAGAGTTACCAAATGGGCAAATAGAGAGGATTGAATCATTACCTAGATGGGTAACCCTCTCTATAGGAGAATATCAAGAAGCAATTGAGTGGCGGGTGATACAGTTAGCCCGTTATGATGCAATTTTAGGCATGCCATGGATAGAGCAGTACAACCCAATGGTGGATTGGAGGAAGAAAGTAGTGAGAACCCACCAATGGTCAATCATTGGGGTTAAAGAAAAATCACACAGGCAGAAACTGCCTCTATATGTCATAGGGACAACAACTGTCTATAAGACCAATAGATGTTTTATGGGTCTAATAAGAGAAGTCCAGAGTGCACAACTCGCTGGACAAATTCCGGAGAAATTGAAGGATGTGGTGGATGAGTTTCAAGATATCTTTCACGATGATCTACCCTTAGGATTACTACCTAAAAGGCGAGTAGATCACAAAATAGAGACACTCTCGGGGAAGACACCTCCTTGTAAGGCCCCATATCGCCTATCACCTCATGAGTTGGAGGAGTGTAAGACTCAAATTGAGGAGATGCTATAGAAAGGGTTCATCCAACCTAGCGTATCACCATATGGGGCCCTTGTCTTGTTTGTGAAGAAGAAAGATGGTACAATGCGCATGTGCATTGACTATCGGGGTCTCAATCAGCAAACAGTGAAGAACAAATACCCCTTACCTTGCATAGATGACTTGTTTGATCAACTCCATGGAGCAAGATACTTCACCAAACTGGACTTGCGGAGTGGTTACAATCAAATCCGAATTGCAGAGGAGGATGTGTACAAAACTGCCTTTCAAACTAGGTATGGCCACTTTGAGTATCTTGTGATGCCTTTTGGCCTCACCAATGCGCCTGCCACTTTCATGAGTCTAATGAATGACATATTTCATCCATACTTGGATAAGTCTGTTATCGTCTTCTTGGATGATATCTTAGTATATAGTAGCACGATGACAGAACACAAACAACATCTATGAAAGGTCCTCCAGATTCTAAGACAGAATCAATTGTATGCCAAAATCTCAAAGTGTGAGTTTGGCAAGTCTGAAGTAGACTACTTAGGGCATAGAGTAAGTGCAGAGGGCATTCAAGTATTGACAGATAAAATAGAGGTCATTCAAAAATGGAGTGCCCCAAAAGATCAGACTCAACTTAAGAGCTTCTTGGGGTTGACGGGATTCTATCGTAGATTTGTCAAGGACTTCTCCAAGGTTGCACAACCTTTAACGGCGCTACTTGGCAAGGGGAAGAAGTGGACATGGTGAACTGCACAAGAGTTGGCCTTTCAAGAATTGAAGGCCACCTTGCTACATGCACCAATCTTGAAGTGGTATGACCCAAAACGTCCAATCAAGTTGGCTATAGATGCATCAGGCGTAGCCATAGGAGCAGTTATACAACAAGAGTGGCATGACGGATGGCATCCAATTGCATATTTCTCTCGAAAGTTGTTACCGGCAGAGCGCAACTACCACACCACAGAACGAGAAGAGCTGGCCATTGTTCTAGCAACCAAGCATTGGAAGCACTACCTGGGCAAGAAGGCATTTGTAGTAGAGATAGACCACAAACCTCTAGTCTACCTCGAGACGCAAAAGGATCTATCTCGTCGCCAAATTTGGTGGGTAGAGTGGCGACAATGCTTCAACATGACAATCACCTACGTGGAAGGTAAGAAGCAACTTGTAGATGCATTCACCCGCATGCCAATGGCCAACAACTTGGTGGTAGAGGTTAAGATTAACCTTGAATTCTGGCAAGAGATTCTAGCTGTTACAAAAACTGATCCACAGATTGTCAAAGCACAATCGTCCAAAGGTGTCACCAGCACCCAAGGACTCACCTTTCGGGATGGCAGATTATGAATCCCAAATGTCCCAAAATTACGCACCACCATTCTAGCGGAATGTCATGATTCGGCCATTGCAGCTCATGCCGGAGTGGACAAGACCTTGGATGCAGTCAAGCACCATTACTATTGGCCCAAGATGAGCAACGACGTGATGGACTATGTGCGTAGCTGCCTACTTTGTCAACAGAACAAAGCTTCTAATCAAGCTCCTATAGGGCTCCTTCAACCTCTCCCACTCCTACCCAACGTTGGGAACAAGTGAGTATGGATCTCATCTGTAAATTACCCAAGACCACCTTAGGGTTTGACTCCATTGTGGTCTTTGTGGACCGGCTCAGCAAAATGATTCATGTACGCCCTACCACCAAGGAGGTGACCGCTCCACAACTAGCTCAACTATACTTAGATGCAGTCTTTGCTCACCATGGCTTGTCTAGAGTACTCATCACCGATAGAGGTACTCAATTCACCAATTTGTTTTGGCAAACACTCTTTGGTTTCTTCAAAACCAAGTTGGCCATGTCCACAGCTTACCACCCACAAACAGATGGCCAAAGAGCAAGCAAATTGCATGATTGAAGACATGTTACGCGGCTTCACCTTAGAAGAGCAAGAGAGGTGGGACACCCTATTACCGTTGGTGGAATTCGCTTACAACAATTCAGTGAATGCGTCCACTCAGGTCACTCCATTTTTCCTCATGTATGGTGAGCATCCCTTCACACCTTCTAGCTTGATGACGATCCTTCCAGTGACTACGAAGGTTGATGCAGTCAACACATTTGTTTCTAGAATCCAACAAGGTGTGGAGAGCGCTAAGCACAGGTTATAGATTGCACAAAATTGACAAAAGTAGTATGCTGATGCACACCGGAGGCACATGGAGTTCAATGTTGGGGATCAAGTGTGGCTATCAACAACCAACCTCACATTAGTTGGATCTCATAAGCTCAGACCTTGTTTTATTGGGCCTTTCTCGATTCTTCGTCGCATCGGCGCTGTGGCCTATCACCTTGAGCTACCACCACACATGAAGATACATCCAGTGTTCCATGTCTCCCTATTACGCAGATATGCTCCCTGATCAGGCCAAGGTCCTTCCACACAGGACATTCGACCTTCTCCGACACTCATTGATGGCATAGAGGAATATGAAGTGGAGCGGATTCTCCAAAAGCGCATGTGTGGTACTCGCCATCCACGGGTGGAATATCTAGTAAAATGGAAAGGTTACCCCCTCTATGAAGCAACCTGGGAACCCGTTGCCAATTTGGCACATGCACCGATGTTGGTGCAAGCATTTGAGCAACAATTGCACAACGAGGACGTTGCGTCTTAAAAGGAGGGAGGTCTATAATACCAAGGGTTAGCCATATGATCTAGATGTGAAATTTGGTTTGGTAACATCTAGAATGATGTTATACATGATGGTCAAAATAGATCAGATAGAAGTATCACCAAAAGAGTACTTCTACTAATAGGGCAGAAACCGAAATAGACTTGAGAACCTTAGAACCAATAGCTAGACATATGATTTAAAGGTGAGAATTGGTTTGGTAACATCTGGAAGGATGTTACACATGATGGACTAAACAGATCAGAAAGATGTATCACCAAAAGGGGACTTCTACTAATAGAGTAGGAATTGAAATATGCTTGAAATCTTTGAAGGCAATTTCGGAGGCCTAAACAAATGAATTAGGCCTCGAAAATGTGCAAAGTCCTCCCCCCCAATGGAGGAACGGCTGGCCTTCCCTCCCCCTTGCTTTGTCTTGTCGAGAGCTTTCCAATGGTACCTTACGTGATTCTGAGATTCCTACAGGAAGATTCCCTAAAAGATTCCTTCCGGTCAAAGCTTGTTTGACCAACCAGATAGGACCTAGACCAGACAGGTCACCCATCCAAGTAAGTAATCCAAGGGTGGAGCTTGCTGACATGTCACCTATCTGTGTCCCTAATCCTATGGTGGAGCTTCCTTGGAGGAGATCCTCTTTGTCTATATAATAAAGAGAAGGTGCTCCCTTGGGGCATCGAATGTTGAGTGTGCAATCTGTGTTTTCTCTCTTGTCCTCGGAGTATTACAATAGCACACAACAATGCAACATACGTAAGTTATAATAAAGATGAGTCTAATGGACTTGACAAATTCTTTATATTATTACTATTGCAAAATTTATCACTCATTGGCATTGGATACCGCTCATCGCCGCTTGGTGATGATGCTCAATGGCGCTTGTTGATGCAAAGTGCTGCTAGGTGTCACATTATTGAGTTTGCTCCATGGCAAGTAGCACCGCCTAGGTTCCGAGTGATGCCAGATTGCACGCATTGGCGCTTACTGTCAATGCCCAATGCTACCCAATATCACATCCCAAGTTTATGCCATGGCAAGTAGCATCAATTGGGTTTCGAGCAATGCTCAAGAGCGCATATAGGCATAGAGTGATGCAAGTCAATGAGTTTTCATGGATGCCTAGTGCCACTAAGGTCCACCAAGTTATGTCGGGTTGGTTAAAGGCTACATATGATGGCGCTCATTGTTTATGAATGTCACGTATAGGCACCAAGGGTTGTCAGGTTCAATGCATTGTGCACAAGTGATACAAAACACATCCAAATTGACATGACATGACATGATTTGACAAAGAGAAATTGAGAACTAGTGAAAAAGTGTATACATGTGTATACATGTACATAAGATGCATAGATATGTGGAGCCACTAAAATATGTCATTATGCTATAGGAGAAAGAGGTGAAGAAGAAGAGGGAGATGCCACATGGTATCTAAGTGTTGTTGTTACGTCTTGAAGTCTACAATGGTATACATGATGTTGAATCCTAAATAGACTCAGTGACCACCAAAAGAGGCCACTTGCTCTCATCCAAGTCTCAATGCTTGATATTGGTAGCAAGAAGAGAATATAGGTCACTACTATAAGAACTCAATCTACCAAATGTCCATTCCTCTTCTGCCCAACTAACAATATGCATATCATCATGGATAAATCTGTCCAAAGCACTCATCAAAAGGCTGAATGACCAAGTATATGATGCTCCCTCTACCCTATAAGGACAAAAGTGGGTAGGATGGATAGTACCATGGGGATGGTTCCTATAATAAGAGAGAGCATAACTATCCAAGATCAAAAGATCACAAAGAGGTAAACCTAATGAAGTGAGATGCTCGTATGATCTAACTCTAAGTCCTCTTAACTCAACATCTCATTAGACATTTGCAAAACACAAAACAAGCCATGAGGCAGGACCTAGTATCAACTCCCTTGGGGAGTTCCGACCACTACCACATGCTCTATAGCAACCACTCTACTCCATCTAGAGTAAGATCTATCCACAAGATAACCTCAAAGTGTAGCAAACAAAACTTGATGAAATGGTTAACACCAAGATGTGCTACCCACCCTATAGGCCCTAATTGTGTGTGAGTGCACCAACCATGCCTAGTCATCCAGCTCCCCCATGCATAGAAACCAATGCCACCAAGAAGCTATACTAATGCCAAATAAGTAACATCCACAATAACAATAATCTTCTTTCGCATGAAGTTTTAGAAGAATACATGGAATATAATTTCTTGATAAATGAAGCCTCTCTCTAAAATCAATCTGAGTGCCATGAGTCTCCACACTATAAGGTAACACATGGGTGGCATCTATCATAAGGATGGCATTGGTTTGGGTCATGGGTTGCTCTATCATAGGGATGGCGTCGGTTTGGGTCTGGATCTCATAATGAGTATGGGTCTGGCAAGCAATAGTATGTAGTCTCAGTCTAAGATAAGCCACAAAGCTCTCATCTGAGCTAGACTACTCTCAATTTCCTCTACTTGAACATGTGTACTCTTGCACCTCTCCATAGCAAATGTTAACTCTCATGCTTGATATTGTAATTGGACCCTATAACCCTCTGCCATGGTTGTAGCACCTAGGATGTCCAAGTCCAAGTCAACTAATCTCTACTCTCTCTCCATCTTAGAAGTAATCAAGGTCAGATACCTCTCTTCATTTGTAGCAAGAGTATTCTCTCACTCACAAAAGAGTCTCTTTCTCTTTAATAACAATTTATTATGCTCCTCAAAGCTCTCCAGTCTACTCTTGCACTCAAGCACTAATCTCTCTTGCTCTTCTACACTCTCCAATCTACTTTGGTGCTCAATCACAATCTCTCTTGCTCCTCTACACTCTCACGCTCAAGGAGATGTCTCTCTCCCTCCTCAACCACTTAAACACAATCATCTAAAATGTATGGGATCAAGTATCCCCTCCACAGATGGAGAAAGGGGAGAAAGGGAAGAAGAGAGAGAAGGAGCTATCTCAAAAGATGAAGATGGAGAAGGAACTTTCTTAACTCAACTATCACAACCTAACCTCACTATTGGCAAGGACTGTATCTCAACATGAATCTGTTGAACATTTATTCACTAGTGGTGCATTTAGTCATCCATCAAGTAAAAATTCATTTTTTAATCAAGTAAATACACAAGTTTATTAATTAAGGCATGTTAAATTAACTCATTTATTAAATCCGGTAATGGTACATACAATAGAATTTTGTATGTTTTCAAAAATACAAATATATATAAATATGTATACCAAAACTCAATCTAATCAATAATCCACCATCCTCATCCTCTCCCTCATCCTCCCCATAATCAGTAGTTTCATCCTCATCCAAGCTATTTGCATCCTCATGATGATCATCATGCTCTCCCTCATGTATAATCTACTCCTCTCTATCACTCAAGTACATCACATCTTTCTTTGGAATGAAACCTCTCTCTACAAAGAGATGAGTGAGTATCCACCCAAGGAAGGTGAATCTGAACTTGTGCCCTTAGGACTCCTCAATTGGCTTTGCAAACTCCCTACCTCAGCAATGATAGCTCTAAATGCTAACTCTCCCCAATCAAAATCCTCCACACCAAATCTCCTCAACTTAATCTTGGTGTTGAGTACCAAATGCACATGTACAATCTTGGGCCTAATAGTTAGTGCAACAAGTGCATCCATCAATTGAAAGAAAGCCCTAAATGAAAAATACACACATTGCCTTGCAAGATACCTTTTTGCAACCCTATCTATTTGTGGAAACCAATCTAAAACAATTGTATAAAGAATAGTACTCCATCTATGTGTGTATGGTGTCCTCTCCTTGGCATGGCAAGTTCATCTCTAATTATATCCATTGTCAAATGAAACTACCTTCCTCTTACCAAACCTATGAAAGAATTCTTGTCCCACAAACTCACAAACTCTATCCATGGAAGAACCTGCAAAAACCACCAAGAAAAAAACCTTAAACCTCAATCCTTACATCCAAAGATGTTGGGTGCTGCTCAAAGATGTTCCCAAACAAGAAAAGAGGGAGGAGCACCATTGGCTGCCATTAGGTGCCACTTGTAGACGTCCTTGGATAGGAGAAAAGGGAGGAGCACCACTACATGCTACTCATTGTCACTGTGGGATAAGGTTTAAGGGTGGGAATGCCACGAGGCAACACCCATTTGCATTAGCGGACAATCTCCGTGGTGCCAAGCACAAGGTGATGTGATACAAAGTGTGAAGCAACACCCAAGGCCATATGTAAATGCCCACCAATGTTGCTTGTGACATGCAACTACACTGGGCACCGCTACAAGACAAGGTTTTACACAAAAAAGGGTCCCAATGGCGTTAGATGGTGCTAGTCAATGTTATGGGATAGAAGCATTTAGGATTTTTATTGTGGATGATGTTGGGTGACACCCAAGGACACGAGTTGGTGTAGGAAGGCATTGTGGAACAAGGGCAAGAAGGCATAGGTTGATACCCATTGAGGCAAGGTAGTGTAGACAGTTGTGCACTACATTGGTGGTCCACCAATGTAGCCGGTTGCAAATCTAGCCAGCTATGGCTAGTGTTTTGAAGCATAGGTGGTTGCAGCCAATAGGGTATTTCTCATGGTCATGGCCGGCTACGGCCGTAGTAAATGGGTGATAAATAACATGTGGCTTCTATCACCAAAATTGTAGCCCATGTGAGTGTAGCGGGTTTTTGGAGAGGCACATCTATATGAGCATTGCACTCAATAGTGTCACAAAATTAGCACTTTGCAGCTTGTGCAGCTATAGTGTAATCATTCATTCATCAATGATAGTGCTTGTACACCAAGCGGCGACAGACCAGTCTATGGCCAATTTCAAAGAGGAGATAGTCACATCATCTTGTTTGAAGGTGCCCAAATTTCAGATATTGCACTAGACCAAGAGCAAGCAACCATCTACAATATCTTTGTGGAACAAGTTTGGGCCAATATGTTATGTTGCAACAATGAGTTGATTTATTTTATTCTTGATGGAGAGCAATAAAAAAAAAAAAAACAAGGTGACTTTTGTGGGTTGTCGCAATTGCAAGGCACTGTATGCATATACCTCAAACATTAGCACAACCTCCATCAACAACCATTCATGCCTTGTCGTATCTGTTGCGCCTAGTGGTTCCCATAGTATGATCAACTTTGCCAAGCCTCTTTGCAAGCCCAGTGCTGGACAAAAGCAACTCTTAGCAAAAAAATTGGTTGAGATGTGCACATTCGACATTTGTCCATTCTTGATTGTTGTTGGCAAGGGTTTCCGTGCCATGCTACAAAATGTGCTTGATATTGGATTAGTGTCAAAGAACCCGATGAGTATTGACTACGTGTTGCAAGATCAAGTCATTGTCAAGAGATTGCTCAAAAAAAGATGCAACTTCAGCAAGGTTCTTCTTCTATCAAAGCTCCAATATCACTTCAGCTGTGGTCCGTGGGTAGGGTTCACACTAGATATTTGGATGTATGACAATCATCAGATCTCTTATCTATCAATCATGATCCACTTCATCAACTTTATGATCACAAACTCCAAGTGAATGAATTCATTGCTTGCAGCCATACTAGCCAAGCCATCTTGTCAGAGTTCTCCAACTCTGTGATTGACCCATATCATTCATTTGAGGTGAAATGACATCACCAAGAAGGTATAAAATGAGCAATTGATTGTTGTGATAGATTATGCATCCAACAACCACTCTGAAGATAGCCTACCAAGTATTTACAAATAGGTTCCATGCTTGGATTACAAAATTGGAATGGTCACCACCATAGTGTTGGCAAAGAGAACACAAGTTGTTGATGGAAATACCTTTGCTCCATTCTATGAGTTCTATGATGATGCACCTAAAACCTTTGACTTTACCATGCAATGCAAGGAATTAGTGCGATACTTCAAGAAGATTGACTTGAACAACCTACTTTGTCCAAAGCTCAAGCATGAGATTGTAACTCGCTAGCATGAGATTGTAACTCGCTAGTATGTGCTACTAACCATGTTAGAGTCCATTGGAATTCAATTCAAAAAATTGCTAGTATGGGCTACTAACCATGCTAGATTCCATTGGAATTCAATTCAAAAAATCTCAAGAGTTGTTGATTAAGAAGGGAGGTCAAAAGGAGAAAAAGATCTATTGTATCTATCGTGAGTTGCTCATCAAGATTGTTTGATTCATGGTTCTCTTCAAGACGGCAATCCTTGCTCTGGAACCTTTCAAAACACCAACTCTGCACCTCATAGCATATTGGCATAATTGACTATTGGAGCATTATATTGAGATCACCAAGGCGGAAGATGTCACAGAAGCAAATGGTATGATGCAGACCATTCTAGTCAATTTTGAGCATCTGGTTAGCATCAAAACACCCATCACAAACCAGATTTTGGACAAGTGGTTGCTCTACTAGATCCATGACAAAAGTCAAGACTACATTTGATGGCAGTGAAGGAGGAACAGATTGTTGATGCAAAGATAGAGATCAAGTGTCTGACCAAGCACTTTGCTTGTTTAGTCAAAGTTGTTGTAAACAATCATTTTGCACTATCATCAAGCTTGCACCCACCTTGTCTGCCAAAGCATGCCAAACTTATCATTTGATAGTCATTAGCGTTGATATCATTGGTGAGTGACTTAGATGAAGATGAAGATGATGATCCTTCTTGGATTGACAAGGAGCTCATTTCATCAAAAAGAACTATTGTTGTATTACGCATTGAAGCTTTCCCAAAGTGAGGAGAATGATTTCAAGAGCAGACTTGCAAAATTGCTCATTTGGTGGTCTACTCATGCGGAACAATTTCTGTTTATTGCACTCATTATAAGATCCATTCTTGCTATTCCTGCCTCAAGCTCAAAATCTGAGTGTAATTTCTTAGATGTTGGCAATATGCTAACAAACAAGCGCAATGCATTGCACCCATCGACTATTGACATTCTATTGTTCATAGGTTCCAATTTGAACCTTAAATAAGTGACTTTTTGAACCTCATCAATAGATACAATACATACCAATTATTCATGTTATTTTGACCACCATCTAGTTTAGTTTCCCTTCTATTGCTCTCGACTACAATCAATTATCACATAGGGGGTGTGGTCGGCTACAGCCATGTGTTGTGATGGGTTAATGGCTAGTAGTGGCCAATTGAGGAATATGTGCAATGGCCCACGGCTGCTATTTTCAATTAGAATGTCATGCTTTGGTAGGAAGGCATTGCAAGACAAATGTAATAAGCGTTGGGTGTTGTCCATATGCATTAAGAATCAAGATGCCTAAGGAGTAGAAATACAAAAATATAGAGGCTGAACTTTTTACAACTATAATGAAATGGAGAAAAAACCTTTGTGAAGGCCAAAATAATACCTCAAGACATGGGTATTGAAGGCCAGGAGTAATTTTGAGATTACATTGAGATTGACCTCTCAAATTCCAATTGCATTAGTTCAAATTTGATGTTTGTCCAGCCATCACTATTTGATGAAGTTCATTAGGTGTTAAATTGTATAAAAATCAATGAGCCAATCTCCTTCCTAAGTATTTCTCATGTCAAGACTGTCAACAATCTTCTCATATTCCCATATTTCTACCATGGATATGTAAATGTAGGAACTGTAAGGAAATTTGGTTCCTTGCTCTCCTCTCCCTTCTCACTTGTGTTCAAAAACTACTCATGAACTCTCTCCTCTCCTTCAAAATTTTGAATCCTCCTCTCCATCCTAGTTTCAAGTTGTACTCTCTTTCTAAGTTTCAAATTCTGGTCCTCCTTCTCAATTTTGAAGTTTGATCAAACGTAAATCTCTCAAACCCCACCACTAATCTTTGCCTAAAAACTCAATCAACACTCAGCACTCAAAACACCTTTGAAACTCTACAATGCTCTAAACCAACCTAAATATTCTCTTCCTTTGAATGTCCATGCATCAAATAGTTCTTACCCAAATGACTATTATGATTCTTACCCAAAATGGTTCAATTCTAGAAAATGTGAAACATATGTGCAAGAGAAGGGGGTAATATAGATCCCACATGAAAAAATATATGTATACCCCTTCTTAAAAAAATTGTATTTGAGGGGAAAAACCCAAATTTAAGGAGAAAGAATTCAAATCTTAAGCGGCAATCAATGGCAACATGCGGTAAACCATGTCTCCAACCTGGGCACCCAAGCGTCACTTTGCGCCCAAGTGCCTTTGAGTGCTATCATGCAGCAACATCAAGCCCCAACCAAATTTAAACAAGCTGGAGGGTGCCTCCCAATGCCCACCAACGTCTACAGACAAGCATTGACCAATGCCACCCTTACCAACCAATACTAATATGGTCTTCTATACATGGGACGTCAACCAGCACCATCCAATGATATTTACTTCAGAGTTGGTGCCTCTAAGCGCCATCCAATGACTTTACAATGTAAACTTGGCAGATACCAAGCCTTTTGAGTGTAAACTAGGCGCCTACAAATATACACATGGTGTCCTCGATCATTCTTCTTGCAATTTTACATAAAGATCCCATCATGGTTGAGTAGCAAACATTTTTGTAAACTTGGTGTTGGTAATAAAATACAAGAAAGATTATCGGATATGAAGAATTGAAGAATAAATAATTTATTATAGAGAAACTAATTCAAGTATATCATCAAGGTGATAATCAAGGCAGTGTTACATCACCCTTGCTCCACTTTATTTACTACCAAATTCTATAACATGAAAAGATATTTTTGAATCTATTTGAGCTTCCTCAATAAATCACCATTGTCTTTGACCAAATGTCTGACTTATTGATTAAAAATCATGTAAAATAAAATACATTGAAACCTACTTTAAAAAATATGAATTTCTACTATTGTCTTTAAGTTGCACTCTTAGCTCACAAAGGAATGTCATCTAGCTTTCAATACTCCTATACAATGCTCATTTATCACCCTTGCCTTTGCCAAATATTTGTTGAACTCTTGCTTGTCCTCTGATTGGGCCTACTTGAAATTTGGAACCAGGTGATGTATGGATACATAACCAAAATCACCTAAAAGGTACTCCTTACCTCAAAAGTGTTACAATCCCCTCTTTGGTTCAAATCAGTCCATAGTGATAATTTTTTCAAACAAATCATGTTGTGCATGACACTTGCATTCTTGCAAAAAAAAAATCAAATCATACTTTTAATAAAATCTTGCAACATTACAAAGAGGAGCACCAATGCATTGAACAAAAGAACAAACCAAAACATAAAACTTACTTCCAATAAAATATACAATTCTCCTTTTATCATCACAAATCACTCCTTTATGGAATATGAATCCTTGAGGCTGAAATAGATTTCTCCATCCACGATGGGTTGAGCAACAAGAGGAAACAGTGTTCCATCCACCAAACCAACATAGTTGGGGAAACCTTTCTATGCAAAAACTACAAATATCCTCCTCCTCTCCTTGTGCTCAGGCCGCAACTTGACTCCTCATCAAATCTAATATTGTTGTCATAACTCTATCTATAAAGGC
The DNA here is from genome assembly GCA_948567375.1 of Lunularia cruciata. Lineage (NCBI taxonomy): Eukaryota > Viridiplantae > Streptophyta > Marchantiopsida > Lunulariales > Lunulariaceae > Lunularia > Lunularia cruciata. The sequence goes on along the minus strand of OX419755.1, from coordinate 53,211,928 downwards.
AATTGTTGAACAAGCACTAATACCCTAAATATTTAATTCCCGTGCAACATAATCTGCATTACCATGATACCCAAATCTATCCAGAACTAGAGCTACTTGGATCCACATTGGTGTTTTCTCTCTTCAATATCTTGCTCTCTTTAGTGTGCATTTTAATCAAATCCAATCATGTTGAAAAATAAAAGACATCCATTCTAGTAAGTTGGCAAAAGGCCTTCACATCAGGATTTCTAAAATACTTTATCACAAATTCTTGACTACGAGGATAAGTAACTTGGGGTTCCAAGTATCAATGTGTATGTGCATACTCCCATTGTAATACCAATAGCTATATAGATGATCTAGAGATGAAAATTGGTTTGGTAACATCTATAAGGATGTTATAATTGAGGGACTAAGTAGATAAGCTATAGGTATTACCAAAAGAGTACTTCTAATAATAGGCCAAAAACCAAAACATGCTTGAAAACTTTAGAATCAATAGTTAGGCATATGATTTGGAGGTGAAACTTTGGGTGGTGCAATTTGGAAGGATGTTATACATGATGAAGAATGTAGATCAAATAGAGTTTTCACCAAAACATCACTCCTATTAATAGGACAAAAGCCAAAAATAGCCTAAACTTTAAAGCTATTTTTGGAGGCTTCAACGGATGAATTAGGCCTAAAAATAGAACTAATCAATTCCTTTAGGGAAAAAAGGCTTGCCTTCTCCTCCCATGATTTGTCTCATTGAGAGTTTTCCAATGATACCTTACCCATGCAATTCTGAGCTTCCTACACAAAGATTCCTTGAAGATTACCTTCAGTCAAACCCATTTGACCAACTAGATAGGACAAGGATTGACATGTCACCCATCCAAACAACTAATCCAAGGATGGAGCTCGTTGACAGGTCACCAATCCATGTATCTGATCGAAGGGTGGAGCTTCCTTTGAGTGGATCCTCTTTGCTATAAAGAGAAGGTGCTCCTTTGGGGGATCGGAGGATTGAGTGTGAAATTTGTGCTTTCTCTCTTATCTCTCTTGAAGAGTTTTCTTGTCCTTGGAGCATTACATCCACCCACTAATCAATAATTCTAGCATATTTAAATCTACTCCTTCTTTGTCTTCATCTTCATCTTCTAATTTTTGTAGCGAGATCTCCAAATCTAATCAAATAATCCACTTAATACATTTTCTAATATTTTTAGTAGTTCTATACGAGTGCTTCCTCTTGGCATATTCTCTTGACTCAATTCTTAATCACCAAAGATAACACTTTCTTGGCATCTCTATTCTATGCACACGAAACAAGAGAACAAGATCAACAATTTCATTTTGTAACTATTATTAGAACAAGGAAATTTTTAAATAATGAAATTGAGGATGTTGGATAGTGTGCTTCAAAAAAATTCACACCTCCTTCCAACCTTCACACAACATGTACTCAAATCTTCCCACTCCAAAGAAATGCACTCCTCCTTCCAACCTTCACACAACGTGCTCTCAAATCTGCCCACTCTGTAGTCAATATTCACGTTCTTGTTATCTCGCACATAAATCTCCCAACTTGGCAGTCAATTTTCTCAATCATTGGTGTTCTCATACATCACACCATCACCCTGTTTGGTGGCTGCCACATTCATCCTAACCTAAATGAGGCACTTTATTAACCTTAATATGTAATTAATGCACTATGGTATGACAACAGAAAACTACGTATCCCTTATTTTCAACGAACCACTTCTTATGGAGTGCGCTAATAATAAGGAACTTGGCAAGAACTCCATAGTAGTACTCTTTCTTCCTCTTGCCCGCACCCGTACCAATTTAGTCATAGCTTCATAACAATCTATATGAAAATATAATGAGCTTTGTAAAACTATTTTTGAAACCCCCCAATGTATCCCTAATATCAGGGGGTCCAATATTTCAAATTGAGGGATATTTATGGACCTTTTTGTGAAATCCATAAAATAAGGTTTCCATGGAGAGGATTGTATTAGAACAATGAGACGTCCCATCACTTTTAGGGTTGGAGAAAAATACCTCGAAATTGTACTATAGATGTTCCAAATTTTGATTATACAATACTACCGGTTACCCCGTAACCTGTAAAAAGCTACAGGTCACGGTTTTTATTTCTCTTGGATTTTTATACGGCAACGGACTTTTTCTCATACAAGCGCATCTGCTCCCGCGCGCTACCCATATATTTCTGTATGGGATTCGTAAAAACGGTTACGGATATTACAGGCTTCCATAAACCCAGATGTGATGATAGACCCCCTATTATGCATTAAATAACATTCTCTACAGTAAAGAAGTACTGGAAAATTGCGCTTTGCAGTTAATCCATAGTGTTTGTCATTGTCACGACATAGAGAGCGAGCAAGCATGTATCTTTGATATTCGGTCTGATGGTGAACTAATCAAATAATAAGGGATGTTAGCCCCGTCTCATCTTATAAGAAATGATTTGTATTCCAGCTTGTACGTTAGTTGACGATGCATCTGTTAGTTCATCTGGATAAGTTGTAACGGAGGGTGTTCGTCTTCTTGAGCACATGGAAATCTGCTTAATCACCATCAAGGAACACCATAGTAGACAAAACAACTCAAGATCTACAATATACTTAGCAGGGTTGCAATTCTGAAAAAGATGCAGTATAATGAAAAATGTGCACAAATTTAAAGGAGTTTTGTAATAATAATAATCACTATTGTATATGCATTATGGTATTTGTAAGGATTTGTAATGTATTACGTAACTCCTCTGAAATTTCAGACATGCAATAATATGGTTAATATGATAATAAATGTATGGAATCAGTATTTGTAGCTCACTCTCCATGTGAAATTATTATTATTAATAATAATAATAATAATAATAATAATAATAATAATAATAATATAATGGAAAATAATGATCACTCACCCTATAATAATATTAATATGACAACTCCTTATAATAATGATAATAACAATAAAATGTAGTGGCGAATAACAATGTATTTGATCAATTAAACACGTACACTTTAATAACACCTTATGCACAAGTTGTGTGGTATGGGTCTAATTAGTGAACACAATGGACTATGGAGTTGTGACCTACTACTTAATGAAAATACACTTCAATTTTTGATGAATCTAAACAAATTAGTGTAATTGGAAAGACCCCATCAAGCCATACAAGGGTGAGACAAAATAGTTGAAATGGTGCTAAACCTAATAGAGTCGATATGAACAATCTGCCCTTTTACATCTAAGATATCCTAATATATTTTATTAATTAGACACACATTTTAGTAGTACTTAATGTACAAGTTGTGAGATATGGGTCTAAGTAATGAATGTAATGGATTATGGAGCTATTGTCTATCTTCCAAAATGCATAGGCAATTGCTGATGTATTTATCACTTAGACACACTTTAGTAGTACCCGATGTACAAATTGTGCAATTTGTATGATGGATAATACGGAGGATGGTGAGGTACCGATGCCCTAAATGTATACAGTGTAATCTTTTCTTTGATAAACTTCTAACACCTCACATACCAGTCTCATTATAACAATACAAATAACAACATTTATTAATATAGTATGGTTCACATAAAATCAAACATAAATTAAATAATTATATTTTCTAATATGGTAAATTTTTATTTTAATGAAATTCAAAAAAGTAAAATTTCCATTAAATTTTTACTTATAATACCAATCTTTGTATGATTCTCTTGATTAAAATTGTAATATGTAAAATCTAAAATTTTATAACTGATATGAATCATACTAATAACCAATCCTTTTAATAGTTGGAAATTATGTAATTAAATAAATACATAATCTTGGAATGGAAATATAATAATATCTTATCTATTTTATTCTGTATAAATTGTAAATTAACTGTACATATTAGACATAATTGCATGTAAATCAAATTTAATTCATTGCATAAGCTAATTGTGTGATTATTAGATAGATTTGTGTAGATTTAAATTCTAAATCCATTATTAGCTAGTATTATAGAAATTAGGAAACTTGATACAATTCAATAATAAACACATATCCAATAAGTAAACATATGATGTATTACATGGTTAAACTCAACATATAATTTATTACTAAGTAGAGTTATCACTTTATTGTTTAGATGTTAATATAGTCTACAATATAATCTCAATGCTAAGAGTGCACTGATGCATACTAACTCTACTTTGCTTAAAATTATTATATTATAGATTAACATATTTAATTGTACAAAGAAAAAATAATCTAAGATTTTGTTTATGTTCTAACTTCAATTCAACACCATGGAAGAGAAAAGAAAAAAATCATTTTATTATTACTGAATTATTAAATTTAGGATTAGCTTTCTCTATGTTTATACTCGTGCTGTTGCTTAAGGAAATGCATAGTAAACTAAACATTAATACAAGTTAATTTAACTTCTAACTTATAGAAATGACAAACTACCAATTGATTATGAAATTCAATGCAATTTGGAATATTTTTGGAGGTTTTGGAGTTTCTCTCTTCACTTTATCCTCTCTCTCAATGTCTTCAACCCTACCACTATTCCTCGAGCTCTACACAATTTCTCAAGTTTCTACTCCTCTCTTCCAATAATTCAACCCTATTATGGTTACTTTAGAGCTTTGCAAAAAACCTCAAGTTTCTTCTTCTACCTCTTGAGAATTCTTCCCTCTTCTTTATCATGTTTCCTCTAAAGCTCATGAAATTTTAGAAGTTTTTTCTCCTTCCTCTCTCAATGTCTTGAAACCTTGTCATGTTCTCTCTAGTGCTCTTGCAAAATTTGTCAAATTTCTCCCCCTTTCTCTCTATAGTTGTTTCAATAATACCAATAACTATATATATTATCTAGAGGTGAAAATTGACTTGGTAACATCTAGAAAGATGTTAGGTATGATGGGCTAGGTAAATCAGATAAAGATGTCATAGAAAGAGCACTTCTACTAATAAAGCACAAGCCAAAAACAACTTGAAAACATAACACCAATAGCTAGACATATAATCAAGCGGTTAAAATTGGATTGGTAACATATGGAAGGATTTTATACATAGTGGAATAAGTAGATCAGATAGATATATCACAAAGAGAGAACTTATACTATTAGAGCAAGAGTCAAGAATAGCCTAAACTTTAGAGTCAATTTTTTATGCCTAAACAAATGAATTAGGCCTCAAAAATATGAAAATCCTCCCCAATCAAATGAGAAGCTAATCTTTCAATCCCCCAAGTTTTTCTAATTGAGATCTTTTCCAATGCTACCTCACCCACACAATTTGGAGATTCTACAAGAAGATTCCCTATATATTCTCTCTAGTCAAAGATGGTTTGGCCAACCAAATAGGATCAAAACCAACATTTCATCCATACATGCAACTAATCTAAGGGTGGAGCTCACTAACATGTCACCAATCCATGTATCCGATCCAAGGGTAGAGCTTCCTTTAGGGAAGTCACCTTTGCTATATAATACAATCAAGGTGCTCCTTTTGTGCATCAAAGGATTGAGTGTGAAGCTTATGTTTCTTCTTGTGTGTTTCTCTTCAAGTCTCTTATCCTTGGAAGATTACATTCTCTCTCTCTTATGAAATTCTCAAGTTTCCTCTTCTATCTCTCTCTCAATGTCTTAAACATGTCATGTTTCATCTAGAGCTCTACAGAATTTCTCAAGTTCCCTTCTTCCTTCTCTCTCAATGTTTTCAACCCTATCAAGTTTCCTTCCTCTAGAGCTCTACAAATTTCTTGAGTTCTTTTAAACCGTCTCTCATTTGAATACCACAGTTTATATAGTATATGCAATTTCTCATTTCAACTTTAATCAAGTTTCCTCTATAGCTCATTGCAAAATTCTATGGACTCTCAATAAGTCCTATCTTGATTTCTTTCCTTCCTTTCTCTTGAGTCACCTTCTAAAGCCTCTATGAGTATCTTTGTATCCTTCACCTCAAGAATTTTGAATTCTCTACACTTTGCGTGTACTCTTCTTTCTTGATTCAAAATTGCTCTTTATACTCAAAATTTCTTTTTAGTTGCAACTATTGCTCTGTTGAGTTGCAACTCTTCAAACATCCAAGAAAAATATTTAAAAATTGTCAAGTGATTATATATATATATATATAATCTCACCTATATGCACTGCTCATCTTAGATTTAATAAAAAATGTACAAACAATTGGAATTTCCTTTTGATGGATATAACTACTCACTAGAAATTGTAGAATCTACACTCCCACCCGTTCCTACCCGAGAAGACCCATCTTAGTATGAGCAAGCCCATCTCTAATGTGAGAAAACCCATCTTTAATGTGAGCAATCCTATCAATAAAGTGAGCAAGCCCAATATTAAAATAAGACATATATCATTAACTCAAGAAAACCAATCCAATTCAACAAATTTATGAAAATAGGGAGATCGTGTACACAAAATCATTGAACTCCTTTCTTATTTTAATATTTGTACAAAAATCCACTAGGCTAGTGATTGTGTGAAACTCAACTTTCTACCATAGGAGTTATGGTCTCCTCTTTATATTGTTGATTATTTCTACTGATAGCTTCAATGAACTCATGCCCAAAGTTGACATACTCCTCTCCAAAGTCCTCATCTTCTACTACATATTGCTTATATTAATCAAGAAATAATGCAAAATGATACATGTCTCAATCCATTGTAAAAGATGAGAATTTCTACCTTTGTTACTTAACTACACTCTTAATTTAGGAAAGTGGAATTGACATTTATGAATACCAATACAAAGTTCATTTAGCACATGAGCACATTTTACATATAGGTTAAAATATTTTGTATCTTAGGTATGTGCTTGTTTAAAAGATGGAACTAGATGGTTCATAGGCACATAACCAAAATCCTCCAGAAGACATTGATGACATTTGAAAGCATAGCATGCTCCACTTGTGTTTAGTTTTGGCCAAAGCTCTAATCTCTTTAGACGTGTCATGTTGTGGTAGGAGCCTAACATACTTGGAAATACACAAAGTCAATCAATTATATACACTCTCAATTATAGGCACAATTAGAGTTAATTAAAGGCATTATCAATTATGGGCACAATCACAAATATAGGCAAGGACAAAAACATGGGAATTCAACTTCAAAATTTCACTACACTATGACATCTACCTTTAGAAAAATATATAATTTGGCACTTATCATCAAATATCACATGGGTATTGATGGAGTACAAGCCTTTTTTATTAAAATATATTTCCTCATCTATCATGGAGCTCTAAATTAAAGGACACAAGTAAAATCTACTAACCCTACACATCCTTCAAAATCCTTCTAGTGCAAGCATTGAAGAAGATCTACCACTTTCTTCCCACTTATGCCATTACACTTGGTTCCCTAAAATGCAAAGGCAATGATTACTATATATGCAAATTTTGTAGTTTATCAATCACTAAATCCCCATAATTTATTCATATGGCTAGTGAAGCATCATTTTTTATACACAAATCTATCCAATGTTAATGCCACTTGAAGCTATATGAGAGTTTGCATTCTTCCATATCTCCTTCTAGAAACATCATTTTCTTTAAGCACCTCTTCTAAAGCACTACAAAAATCCATATCCATCCTTACTAATTTTTTTAATGTATAAGGATAGATCACTCCAAAAAACTTTATCACAAACTCAAAAATACAAGAGCTTACACTCTTTTCCTTTAGATACATAAACCCATGAATAAATTCCCACCATTTTATAAGGTAGTATATGTCACCAGTTTCTTCTTCATCTGTCCAATCTCCTAAACCTAACTCCCAAGAATCTCCCCATGCATGATTGGTCCACTCAAAACTCTCCTCTTCTTGTGAAGGTTAGATTGTTAAGCATACCCATCTCTTTATATCCATCTAAAGCAATTGTGCTTATTTGAGGCATTGGATCATGAGGCTATTAAATTTCATACCCTAAACTTTCTTATCAACCATCCTTGATCAAACAAGGGATAGATGAGAAGGATGGATTCTTCTCATCCATCCTTATCTTCCCAATTCCATCTATAGACTTCCATTAAACTCAAAGAACTATCAAAACTTTTATTTGAACTATGAAATTGGCATCAAATTCTGATGGTTTGGTGATTTTCACTCTAATTCTAATCCATATCTCCTAATGAGAAAATGGTTCCATGTCATCTATTGCCTTGCTAGGTCCTAAGTGTCTTATCATCTTTTGAAATCACATTCATTAGCACTAATTAATATTTATGGAAAGTCACATGGACCATACATTTTACATACTGTACCTTTTCAAATCTCATAAGGTTTCACACATATGGACCATCCCTTGTTAACCTATTTGAGTACCCCTCACCAACACTCCATAAAGGATTTATGGACCTCTTGTAAATAAGGTTTACATATCTTTATGGAAGCCCCTTCTTGGAACACCTAATTTTTTCAAATTGTTGTAAATCCAAACCCTAATATTTTATACACCCATATATCTATAATTGAAACCTTATGTATCCACTATGGAAACATGAAAATATCTTATTATATAAAATATACTTTATCATTAATCTTTTATAAGGTGTATCAATCTTCTCTTGATGTAAAATACATAATTTTGACTATTATCATAAAAATATCCTATATATAGAATATACTTTATCATTAATATTTTATAGGATGTATAAGTATTCTTTTGCAGTAAAATATATAGTTTTGAGTATTTTCACAAAAACAAAATTCCAAATAACATAATATGTAATAATAATCTATCTTAAAAAGATAAAATTAGCATATATAGACTTGCTCTATCTAAAATAATATCACATTGATAAATGTGACTGAATAAACCAAAGGATTATATACATTTGTACTCCATCTAACAAAATATCACATCTACAAATAGATAAGTAAATTTTGAATGAATGAACCAAAAATTACATACATACTTGCTTCATCTAACAAACTATCACATTCACAAATGAATAACTATAATATGAATGAATAAACCAAAAGATGATTTACATATTTTCTACTTCTAACATAATCTCAAATTTACAAATTAAAAAAAATGATTAAACCAAAAATTATATACATACTTGCTCCATCTAACATCTACTCTACTCTTGATTTAGTTGGGATTTAGTTGGTTCTATGACAAGATGCCTTGCACTAGCAAATATACTCTTCTCTCGAGGGAGGAAATTGAGAGTGATTTTCTTGAAGAGTCAATGGATTAAAATGATGATTGGAGCTTTGATAATGAAGATTCAATGGGTACTACAAGGTGGTAGAATTATGCATTATAATCTTGAAATTTGTAGGAGAGAATAAAATGTACCCCAACCAATGAGTTTGTTCTTAATTTTTTCCATGAATCAGATTCCATTGCTTTTAGACACCTTATTAGGATGGATTTGTTTTCTTTCTAAGCTTTGGTAGATGCAATAAAAGATCAAGATAGGATATTTAGAAATTCACCCCATAGAACACAATCTGCTATTTAGATGCAAGTTGCACTTGCTCTTGATTGGTTTGAGCATCATAAAAAGGGGGTAAGTGTGGCAAGAGGCTTAAACCTATGGGGAATTAGTGCCGGATTGGTTGTTTGATGTACAAAACCCGTAATGATAACCATCATTTCTATCTTGGGCAAGGAGGTGAAGTGGGCTGATAAGGAAGAAAGATCAAGGATATCTTATGTTTTTGCTTAGAAAAGGATTTCTTAGATGTGTTTGTTTAGTGTATGAGACTCTATCTTGACTCTTGCAAAGATACACCATTGACATAGAGACATATTTAATGGAGGATTTTATTCTATTAATGACAAAGTGATGTGCGATGATTAGAGAATGATCATCCATTTTCATAGAGGTAAGAATTGTTTTTTTGTGTTGTGAAGGAGTATTTATTGATTGCATGTTGTAAAGAAATATTGATTGATAATTATATGTGAAGTGCAAGAATGCTTAGATCTTGCCATGATATGGCATGTTTAAAACTATCACTTGTATGGTCAGATTTGAATACAAGAGGTGAGTGTAGTTTTCTTGGGAAGCATCAGTTCTTGTTAGGGGTTCACGATTATAGTCTGATGAGGCATTTAGTCATTTCTTTTAGAGAAGCTAGAATACCAAACAAGGCTGATTTCAATACATGTCATGCTTGGGCAAGGATTTTCAATGAGCATTTTATCATAGTTTTGAGAGCTTGTTGGCATTTGCTAAAATAAACAAGAGTTGAATTGAATGATCCTAGTAGAAATGTGGATATTTTAAAATAGATAACAATGTATATTATTCTTTATAATTTTTATCAACTAGACCAAAAATCAAGTAGATGAAGACTATAATGAATTAGATATAGAAAATGAAGTAGAGCATGCAGTGGACCAAGCCACATCTATGGTTCATCTTCAAAACAAAGAAGAAACAAGAACTCATGTGATGCAAAATTATTTGACCTTTTTGAGTGCCGAACAATAACATTCTAATACATTTCATAATAAATCATGTTTTACATTAGTAGTATATGTTTGATATACTTGGCTTGGTTAAACTTCAATTGTTATGTTTGCATAGGATGAGTGAGTACGAAGATGCTTAGGTTATCAAAGACTTAAGAACTATTGCATGGAATGCATGATTATACAAGAAGAATGCCTAAGTTCTTAGAGGTTTGAGAAAGGTTGCATGACATGCATGAGTATGGGAAGCTAAAGCAACTCTATTGTCACTATCAAGTGGTTGAAGGGAAGCTATTACAGCTCTATCATTAGTGGTTGAATGGTCAAGAAGGGAAGTTAATGCATCTCTATAGTTATTGTCAATTGGTTGAAAAGAGTGATAGAAGGAATCTATATTGAATATGAGCAAAAATATGAATATTTTCTACACTTCTTGGAGCTTCTAAATGAGATTTGTGTAAATTTGTTTTCTAAATTCTACCAAAGGTTGCTTTGTGATTCTATTGGGGATGTCTCAATTTGGATTTGTATTGGAGATGTACAGCAAGAATATCAAAGGATTTTGAATTAAAAAATAGGACAAGAGAGAAACAGGAAATTTAGAAGTATTATAGAGTAGGAGCTTTTGGGAGAGGGAAATAGGAAGGGAAACAAGAGGGAAATATGAAGAAGGAAGGAATATAGAGTATGGAATGAAAGATCTTTGATTTCAAACATATGAAGAGAGGGCAAGAGAGAAACGGAAAAAGGGAACAAAGATAGAGTAAAAGAACATAAGAGCTTTTGGGAGAAAGTGTAGGGAAACAAGAAGGAAACAAGAAGAAAGGAAGGAAGATAGAGCATTGAATGATATTTCAATTTTGGAAAATAAGAAGAGAGGATGAGAGGGAACTAAAGAAGGGAGCAAACACACATAGTAGAAGAGGAATGGAATTTAAAAAGGTCATAATTTGAAGAGCCAAAATCTGAAACCAAAAGAGGCAGATTTGATTCAAACCAAATGCCAATGGAAATGTATGACATAACGCTTGAAATATAATATACAAGGGAAACTTAGAAGTGCCTTGGTTAATCAAGTTTCATATTATTATGGATTACATGCCTGCATAAAGTGGTGTTAGTTGGACAAATTGCAAATCTAAGCTACATTAGAGAGGATCCAAAAACTCAACTTAGATGCCATTGGACAAAATATTGCCATTGGGATCAAGTATCCCAAACCCCATGTAAGTAACTCACTGTTTATTATTTTGAATTGTTCTTAGTGACATTTGAGTTTGCAATTTTTTTTATCAAAACCCTATTGAAATTTGAAAGTAAAAAACCTACCCCATCATGCAAGCTACACGCCACACAAATCCTAATCACATAAAACAATGCAAACCTAGTTTACACAATGCATAATTAGAGTGCTTTAAAATTGATTAGTTTTTTAGCCTGCACGGCTTTTGTGTGCCATGCAAACCACCCATCCAACTTATGATATTATTGATAATATGATGTTAATATTAAGAAACCCTCTTTTCTCTATTTTATTTTATTGTTGTTAATATTGAGATTATATTTATATGTTCATGTATTCCTCCAAGTTTTGTATTTAGATAACCTAGGTTTGAGACTATATTTGTATGTTTATGTATTCCTCAACATTTAATATTTAGTTTATATATTTAAATTAAAGGATATGAATGTTTTAGGTATATCAATGGAAACATTTATGCCTTGAGTTATATATTTATTTAATCCTCAAATGCTTTAATATGTTTATGTATAAATAAAGTTATGTTAGTATCATGGATAAGACTAACATGTTTACTTGCTTTACGTGGATAAGACCAACATGTTTTTGTGGTATTGACATGTGTTTAATATAGGTAGCATTGTGCACCAAGTTTGCAAGCACTTGGGACCAAGATACTCATAGAAGGAGAGTTAGAAGGAGAGATATAGTTCTAACCATAGTTTTGATACAAGAGGCATTTTGTTTGCCTTTGGGAAGTACTAAGAGGAGGAAGACTGTTCCACAAAGTTTGGTGGAAGATTGGTTTATGATCAGAGATATGATATTTAAGAGATATCTAGCTAAGCAATGTGCATATCTTGCATTCAGGCCCTTTTTCCAGATGTTATGTTCACTTCTTATTCCAACACGGTGTCCTGTGGTGGTACATGGGAATATCATTCTTATAGTGCAAAGTAAGATGAAAATATCTACTTTAGTAGACTATGACTAGATTGAGCTTATGTTATTGGTTATTGAGGCAAAGCTTGTTGTAGTCTAGAGGCAACTTTGCCACCCACTTGGATATGTCATGATTCATGTGGGGCAGGTTCTCATCCACTTGTTCATGGAGAGTGGATTTGTAGGTAAGGATGAGATTGTATATAACATTGGAGGCACAAAGGAGGAGTTTATATTCATAACAAAGTGGAGGAAGAAGAGCTTGCACTATGAGGTGATCAAGAGTTAGTTTAGTGCACCTTTTAAGTTTATGTTAGCTCAACATGTATATGTATATATCTTTTATATATATTGATATGATGGTGCATCTTTTGATGTTGCTTGTTTAAGCTATAAGTTGACACTCATGGATAACCATTCATGGATGATGATTGCAATTATATGGTTTTGATATGGTTGAGTATTTGTATAGAGTTCACTCTCCCCATGCATCTCAGGGTGTTGATGCTAGAGTATCTAGTCCTCATGAATATCATGATGATCCATTACATAGAGAGAGAGTTGAGGTTGAGCCACATGCACTACCACCACACGAGAGCATACACAAAGAAAGCATTTGCATAGTGAGATGGAGAGTAGATTAGCTCAACATGATAGGAGACTAGTAGAGAAAGTAGATTATTAGGCTAAAGAAGCACCTTTTGAGTAAAAGGAAGAGTGGGCTAGCTAAACATGAGAGTATCCTAGTTGAGAGTGAGGAGAAATTCTGACTAAAGGAACATGTTATGTTTGACAAGGAGAGCAGAGTAATAGAGCAGGAGATGCATCATTGTATAGAGAAAAGTGCTACTCACCAAAGGTTAACAAAGTTAGTAAGAGTTATTAAAAAGAAAGGTGGATGTGAGAGCACAAGTTGAGAGATTGGTTGAGTTTGATGGATTTATTAGAGATAGAGAGTCTATGATAAAGGGATATAGACTTCAAGAGAAATAGTATATGAGAGAGTTTAACTTTACTATGGAGCTATTAGAGAGGATCCAAATTACTCTGTATGAGGTAAGGACTTAACTAGATACTCTTAGAATATTATATGAGGATGCTTGTGAGGAGGCTACAAAGTAGCTAGATGTAGATATGTTATGGTATCCTTGGGGGTTCTTCCTATTGACATGGGGACTCATATTGTGCATTTGGATGAGGACTATGATGGGGTAAGGGCTCAAAGAGAGGCTTAGTGTTTAGTTTAGCATATAAGGGGGTTCAAACCCATAGTCCATATATAGTCCTTGAGAGAGAGCAAGCCAAGATTGGAGCTACACAGACTTCAACTTCTTCCTTTGGAGTGCATTATGCTCAAGAGGTTAGGGCTCCATCAGTTGGGAGAGCATCATCTTCACTTGGGCAAGCCATGTATTCCAATCAGACTTGGTTGACTCTCATAGTGGGGCCAAGAAAGGAGCCTTACTTGTATATAGGGGACGGCGCTATTTAAGAGACCTCACATTGCAAATGATATTGCATCCCACCAAGTTCTCATGGTACTTACTACGAGTGCTTGTGGCTTTGGGAGTAGAAGATGTCTTTGAATGATGCTAAATAGAGATTTACTCCATTGAGAGAGGATGGGCTCATTTAGAGCATTCATACCACACATCACTTTCCCTAATCTTTAATGCTTGAGTGTTATTCATCATAAACCCTAAACATTTGAGGAAGACTATCCTAGTATTATATGTGATTTGTATAGTTAATGTGAGAGTTCTTAGTAGAGTTCATTTCTGGTAGTTGTGTATTGAGACCATGAGGAAGGGATGGTCCTATTATATCATGAATTGTGCTTTATGGTATATCTCACAACCAAGCATTAGAGAGTTTATGGAGTATTATATCACACATTTTGATGTGATCATATGGACCTATGGTCTAAAGCTAGAGATGGAGATATTATTCCATTTTGTGTGGAAGCTTGGCCACTTATTGTAGTACTCCAAGGACAAGAGAAGAGAGAAAACACAGATTTCAAACTCAAGTATCCGATGCCCCAAAGGAGCACCTTCTCTTTATTATATAGACAAAGAGGATCTCCTCCAAGGAAGCTCCACCATAGGATTAGGCACATAGATAGGTGACATGTCAGCAAGCTTCACCCTTGGATTACTTACTTGGATGGGTGAAATGTTGGTCTTGATCCTAGTTGGTTTGTCAAACAAGCTTTGACCAAAGGGAATCTTTTAAGGAATCTTCCTATAAGAATCTCAAAATCACGTGGGTGAGGTACCATTGGAAAGCTCTCAATTAGACAAACAAGTCCTTTCTTTTATTGGGGGAGTGGAGATGAATCTGCACATTACCCCTCCCCTCAATGGAGGAAGGCCAACCTTTCCTCTGTTGGGGTAGGGCATTTGCATATTTTTTATGCTTAATTCATCCGTTTAGGCCTCCAAAATTGCCTTCAAAGATTGCAAGCATATTTTGGTTCCTACTCTATTAGTAGAAGTCCATTTTGGTGATACCTCTTTCTGATCTATTTAGTCCATCATGTGTAACCTCCTTCTAGATGTTATCGAACCAATTCTCACCTTTAAATCATATGTCTAATTATTGGTTCTAAGGTTTTCAAGTCTTTTTTGGTTTCTACCCTATTAGTAGAAGTACTCTTTTTGTATTTGATCTATTTTATTTATCATGTATAACATCATTCCAGATGTTACCAAACCAAAACCACCATCGAGATCATATGGCTAGCTCTTGGTATTACACTTACCAATTGGAGTACACACAAGTTCATGTTTGATGGCATGTCTTGTTGAAAAAGATGGATATTTTGATGAGCATAAGCGTTTTATGAAAAATATGGTACATTTAAATCACTAGGTTTATCCATAAGAGATATATTATTTGTGAATGGCAATGCTCTACCTTATTATATGAACCATCTTCATGGAAGTATACATCCCCCTAGGTTTTCCCTGCTTGATACCCTTAGTACTTCATCCACTTCACTAATTCAACTCCTTGTAGTACCTCTAGATAGGTTTAGTGCCTCCACACTTCCTACTATTAGTTTCCTAGAGAAGAGTGTACCACCCATAGATTGAGGGGTTACAATTCTGACCTTTTGAACTTTTAGGGCAAGCATTTAGTCAACCTTAGATGCATCTTCATGAGAGGAGATGGATGTGGTGCTATAGTCATTTTCTATTAGGTTTATCTTATATTGGCACTTACATGACACATTAGAGCGGTATGTATGATAGATCTAGTGCTTGACCATCAAAAAATTGGGTGTTATTGCATACCTTATAGTCTTCTTACATACATTGTAACTTGTGTGTTATACACTTCATTTTCATATATTGTATACTTTGGTATATTATACACTTCAGCTCTTATACTATCATCATTGTTTATTTGAGCTTTGATGGACTCATTACTACTTCAAAGAAATTCATTATGCTATGTACTTTATTGATTCAATGAAATTATGCATATTGATATTGTGTGTTTTCTAACTTTAAACTTCACCTACTTGGTAAGTTTGCAATGCAATTTTAATAGTGAATGGTAGTTTTGATTTAATAAATTCATAAATGTAAAAGCATATATACTAGAATTTTGTGTTGATCCTAAACTTCAGAGATGGAGAGCCCTAATTAGAATAGAAAATAGAACTCAACTTATTGAAGTCATAAAAAGGTAAGTAATTAAGTTTGGAAGCTATTAAGTAATTGTTCCTACATTGAGAAGATACCATTTAAACCATTTGGAAGACACAACTTTTGGAATCTGGCCATCTTGCATGTGATACTTCCATAAATTGATCACAAGACCTATTATCAATGTTGATGTGGAATGTTCAATTTGACAACAAATGTAAATTAAATAATCAAAACTATTTCTAGCTTGGTAAAGATAAATGATTATCATCTGATTGGCTTGCTAATGGAAAACTCTACCTCTAGAAAACTGAAAGTCTTTGATTTAGCTAGCATTGCACTCTTCAACAAGCAAAAGCATGTGCCTTAGGAGGTGGGTCGTGCAATCCATGCAAACATGTTTGCACAAAAATGAACTAAACCTAAAATCTCAACTACCTTTGTGAAAGAACTAGTGTACCTAGTGCTCTTGCCATACCAATCAAGAACCAGAATATATTTTCCATACAAATAAGCATTGCCACAAGAAAAACCATGTCATCTTAAGAAGCATTGTCATGAGAGAAAACATGTCTATTTAAATTAATTTTAAATAAATAAATAAATATAAATATTATATATATAATAATTTCCAATGGAGGAAATAAATCATAACATCACTCTTAACTATTCTCACTCTCATTCTAATTACCATAAGGAGTGTAATCTAGTGTATAATCTAGTACAAGGAACTTGGAGTACACATTGTAACTATTACTAGAGACATTGTAAGGATAGGAATCTATCTCAAATAACATGGTAATAATACTTTTGTTTCCTTGACCGAACTTAGGCTAATTCAAGTGTCATGGAATAATATTGTTTTGATTTTGCTTTTTTTTTTGGTTTGTATTTGGAGCTTTTCTACCTTGGACCTTATTTTCTTGGTCCTAAAGATATTCTATGCCTCAACTTTTCTCTTGTGTTTCTCTACCTTTGCAACTTGCATAGCTTCCATCTATGTTATTTAACACCACTCCCTCGCTTTTGAATTTGCTATGGCTAGCTAAATCCTATGATAAAGAAGCAAATGCAATCTTTGAAGCTTTAGAAATCCTCCTTCTCTTTCTATAGTTACCTTCCTTCTCTTTGGATGCTTCTTCTCTAGACTCTTGGTCCACTTTCTCCTTGGATGTTTTGCTAGTTTGCTCTTCAATAAGAACTTCTTGACTTTCCTCTTCTAAGGTCCAATTCTCCTCTTGAGTGATTCCCCTTGGCTCTTGTCATCAGGGGTCTTGGTTTCTTCTAGAGTGATTCTCCTTGACCTCTTCTCAAAGGATACTCTTCCTTTGTATTTTCTCTTATCAAGCATTTACTATTATCCTCATGAACTACCCTTAACACACACTCACAAAATATACACTTACAATTTAGACCTTCCTCTTCAAACATATTAAAGAAATCTTCTAAGGGTCCTTGGGTGCTCAAGATGCTAACTAAAATTGAATGAAGTGGTGGATTTTCTCCAAATTCTTCATGTGTAACAAGGCATGTTCCATCCATTATTCAAAATTCCTCTTCAATACGACCACCAATACTAACCAAAGTGGAAGGAGATATTTTAGCTTGACTGCCAAACATTAAATCCATTCTCTCACAATATGGACAAAGATGGTTTAGTTTGTTCTCAATTTTTCTCCATCCTTGCTTCAAGTCTTTTGTTGTAAGAACTTCCCCTTGCAATTGTATTTCCATTTTTGAGTATCAATATAGGATTTCATGTATCAAGCATATTTTTTGTAAAGCTTGTCACCATTCATAGAAGGTAGAAATCATCTACCGTGCTGGACTAGGTAAGTGGACATGTAGCTAAATGCCATACTTTTTTTGACTAGTTTTTACTTTTTCCATAGTGAATCTGATTGAATTGTTCAGGGTCATCCAAATAGTCCAATATCTATAAGTAGTGGTGAGGAACAATCTTAAATCTATCCTCTTCACCCTTTTTTGCGTTCCTATTGCTATTGTTTGCATGAACTAAAACACCCTTTGATCCTTTGCTTGTCACTATGGAAATGGGAACAAATACAACCATTTTCTCAAGGAGTTCTTGAAATCAAAGATTGGAGAGGGTGGAGTGAAGCAAATTGAGATCTCCAATCAATGGAATTGAATTGAGATCTTGAAGGGGAGTTTGAGATTTGTCCACAATTTTTTATTTCACTTGAGCTATGAGAAGAAAATTTGGATTTGGATTTCAATTTGTTTACTTTTGATCCTAACACATTCACCATGGAAAACCACACTCAACTAGCACTATTTGAATCATCATGATTGTATGACAAGAAATTCAGAAGGGAAAGGTACAAAATAAAATTTTCAAAATTGACTAAACACACTTGATTATTCATTGGTCTCTTTCACCTCCATTTCCCATAAAACGGGTGGTTAAAAAATGGACACGAATGGACACAAATTAAATCCATATATCACTAATGAAGTCCATAAAAATCACTTTGGAACAAATTTTTATGGGTATGTAAAATTTTATTATATGGGTACTCGTAAAATTAATTACTGATTCCGACAATAAAATTTGGAATTTGAAACCCCTACTGTATATAAATTTGTTTACTAATATTTACCTGTCACGAGAGCTAAATCTGAAAAGTGGGTGGGGGGGTTTACGATTTAGCTAAAGTGCTAGGGTATAGTAAATGTTCTATTGGAAAACTATTGGAAACTTTCTACGGTACAATTGTCTCACAAGATGAACCTCACTGTACATGGTTATTCCCAGTCACATTAACTACGTAACCATCGCTCTGCAAATAGTTGCTACGTGGTGAGCACACGGGTGGTCGAGAAACCCTAGGAGGTACGAGTAGAATTCGAAGGAACGTCGAGGGCAAGTCAATGAGATGGATGTGCAGGGAGAGTAGCGCCCGAGGAAAACTATCCCACAGACACGCCAAGCGCAGGTTTAGGTCTGGTCGAAGAACAGGGTGATTATTTTCTGTTGTTTCGAGAAGGTGAGGGAGAACGTGTGATCGGGGATACCTCGGGGGATACGCAGGAGAAGTAGCGTTGAAGAATTAGGGGTGAAGTTAACGCAGGTTTAGGTCTGAATTTGCTCGACGCAAGGGAGTATTGATTTGGTGATATCCATAGTGGCATCAGGTTTTCGTGTTGACTCGATTGGTATCGGGTATATCGCAGGGATTACGAGGTCGTCCCTCTTCTGTAGAGATGTCGCTGGAGAATCCTCAACATCCGACCCCCTTTCCAACTCCTACCTCACCTAGATCGAAGAAGCGATCATTGCTGAAAGCTGCACCCGCTCCTCCATCCGCTCCATCGACGTCGTACAAGGCTACCAGCGAAGTACTAGCGCATGCAATAGAAATTCAGGAAGCTAAACCGGACGAAGCGATTAATATTCTACGAGGAATTCTACATGATCCGACGTCGACTGCCGAAGGTTTGCGCGTGAAGGAACAATCGATAGCAGCGCTTTCAGAATTGTTGTCTCAACAGAAGCGAGGCGAAGAGCTTCGGGGACTATTGCCAGATCTCTTGCCGTTCTTCTCATCTATCCCCAAAGCCAAAACAGCGAAAATCGTCAGAGGGATTATCGATGCCGTGGCCAAAATCCCCGGTACTTCCGATCTTCAAATTTCTCTGTGTAGAGAGATGGTGGAGTGGACTAGGGCAGAGAAGAGGACTTTCTTGAGACAGAGGGTGGAGGCACGGCTGGCATCTTTGCTCATGGAGTGCAAGGAATATTCAGAAGCCCTCTCTCTACTGACCAATTTGGTCCGAGAGGTGCGAAGGCTGGATGACAAGCTACTTCTTGTGGACATCGACTTGTTGGAGAGTAAACTTCATTTTTCTCTAAGAAATCTGCCGAAGGCGAAAGCAGCCCTTACTGCAGCTAGAACTGCCGCTAATGCCATTTACGTGCCACCCGCTCAGCAAGGAACGATTGACCTTCAAAGTGGAATCCTGCATGCGGAAGAGAAGGACTACAAAACCGCATTCAGTTACTTTTTCGAAGCCTTCGAAGCTTTCAACGCCCTCGATGATCCACGTGCAGTTTATAGTTTGAAATACATGCTTCTGTGTAAGATTATGACGAATTCCGCCGAGGATGTTGGAGGACTTATTTCTTCCAAGGCTGGCCTGAAATATACAGGAGTGGAGCTCGACGCAATGAAGGCTGTGGCTGAAGCTTATGGGAAGCGTTCTTTGAAGGATTTTGAAGAGGCTCTTAACACGTACAGAGAGCAATTAGAGGAGGATCCCATTGTTCATCGTCATCTTTCAGCTCTATATGACACACTACTCGAACAAAATTTATGTCGCCTGATTGAGCCCTTTTCACGGGTCGAAATCTCTCACATTTCAGAACTCATCGGTCTTCCAATGGATGCAGTGGAGAAGAAGCTATCTCAGATGATCTTGGACAAGAAGTTTGCTGGTACTCTGGATCAGGGTGCAGGTTGTCTTATCATATTTGACGATGTTAAGCCGGACGGAATTTATCCAGCAACCTTAGACACAATCACAAACATCAGCAAGGTAGTGGATAGTTTGTATCTCAAATCAGCTAAAATCATGGCGTAGAATATTGTAAGTTTTACTGACTTCGTACTTCAACAAACAAACGGCTGTTATCTTCAAAGTGGGATTTTGACTTGTTAGTGAGTTCACAATGTTGACCTATCAGAAGAGAACTGTATTTATGTCATGGACGCGTTCATTCTCTAGCGATTTCATTGGATGTTAGAGTTGACGTTGGACAGCAGAAGCCAAGATCAGCAACTCTGATTGGCAGTGCTCTTGGTTCTGGTAGGGAGTCAGGTGACTTTCTCCTTGTCACGTCAGAAAGCATGCCTAACTGCCTGGCAACTCGTTGGAACCATACAAGTCAGTCTACTGACGACGTTTGCATCTGACTGTCGTTTAATTCTGAAGTAATGCTAGTGCAGGTCCACTTGTCCACCGTCTGGTTAATTCTTGATTGGTAGCTACTATTCGTTTCCTTGTAGTTGACACAAGGATGTAGACAGTGCAAGGACATGCTTGCTGTCCTTGGATATGAACTGGAACTGTTAGCACGGGAGAGGAACTGCTTTTGTGTGGGAGATGATCCGTCTCCGTCGAATAGACTGTATACCCAAGTTCTGGCAGGTGAATTTCTCATTAGTGACTGCGATTTTAGGCAGTTCCTTAAAATCTTCCAATTTGCCCGTAGATTGTGTGTAGCGTCTTGGATGTCTCAAGCAGTGGCAGATCATTTTGTAACTTTATGTTTTGACGTGAATGCTTGGATTGTTATTCGTATGCCTTTGTAGATCCCTGTCAAGATTGAATTATTTATTGCATGGTGAGAACTTGGTTTACAGCTAGGGCCACATTGTCAAGATGAAGCTTGCAGGTATTGCTTCTTCAACCAAAGAGACGAACAGACAAAAGAATCTAAACCTCGCATGTCGTTACGTGAACACTCTAGTCGAAGCTCTATGGTGGTAGTCCTGCAACCGCCATAGTCACAACCGAAATGGTTCGGTCAGTACTTTCAGATGTAACTTGGTTGGCAGGCTTTCTGGACCCAACAGAATTCAACTTCCGTAATTGAAGTTTCTGAGATACAGCAGTAACGTCTGAAGAATAGCTAGAGGGGTTATTGAGCAGATGCTAATGAAAACCTGTTCTTGTGAAGATATTTGGGTGTTGGGGTGTGTAATCTAGTCGTTACTCAAGCCTCTTGTTCCATGCGTACGCATTTGGTTGAAGTCTCACTGGAAGCCTTTCAATCCTAGAACTTGCCAAAACACAGTTAAGACGTGCACAACCTGTTTGCTGCACTGGCTGGGTAGTAAGGCTTGGAGATCCAGGGAAGAGGGTAACCTCGACTTTTCAGTGACCTGACCTTTTTGGCCCAACTCTTGCAGTTATTTCGAGTGTCAAAATGACAACATTATAAGCTATCTCTATCATTTCCGAAGAAAAGTCACATGTGTTCAGTTCACTCTAGAGATGGCATCATCGATAATATTACAGTAAATATTAAAAGAAGAAAAAGCAAAACAGGACTATGTAGTGCGTATCAGTATAATATCTTTCTTGCTATATAATTATCGACGACCAACGGGTATCGGCCTCTCCTTTTGGGTCTTAATGTCGAACCCTTCGGCCCTCCTTCCGTAGAAGGTTTTGATTGTGTCTCCCTTCTCTGGCAGGGACCGGTTCTTCAACTGTTGCTTAAGATAATCTAAGTGTCTCCGGCTGGTGTTTTTTCATCAGCGTGTTTGTGGTCTTATCTCTAGTAAACTACTTTGGGTAAAAAGGGGTTATGGCTTTTAAAGCTTTTGCATTCAAGGAGGACAAGTAAAACAGGTCTACGGAATGATTATCACTAGAATATTTTATTTTCTATAATTAAAAAATAAGAGTAAAAGTACTTGAATAAGTGCTCATGTTTTCTACAAGAACGGAATGCTGGAGATATCAAGAGAGGACAACAAGAGGGAACGACACGATGAAGTCGAACAAGAATAGCTGATAAAATGAGAAAAACATGACATCTAGGAGTTAAAGTGAAAAAACTATTAATCTCAGGGCATTTGAATGAATTCTATCCTTTTCGTTACAGAGGGTGAATGAGAAAGATCTGTGCACTCGCTCCTAGACTGTCAGAACTTTATGATGAGTAGACACTATGCAAATGTTTTAAGATAATAAATAAATTACATCATTAGATAGAGTAAAATATAGATTTAGATTTCTCATACAGACTCTATTGGGGCTTAGCCCCATGTTACCTTTTTTTTCTCTCTCTTGTACGGTTTGATGGGGTCTTCACATCTTTCATTTTTCCAACGCATTCGCCTTTTTCCGATAACGTAAAACTTTTTGTTCAAGAGAGAGATTGGTCAAAATTTAGTATCATTTGATTTTCAAATATTAGAAATTTTAAATTTCACTTTTAATAATTCATTCAAATGTTAAGTTTGCTCGTATAAATTATATGATAAAATATAGTTAAAAATAAAATAAAAAGGGATATCTGCATAATATTTGCATAATTTTACATATTGATGCATTATATGGAAGGTATTCACATTAAATTAGCTTGTTAACATTTAGTAGCTCATTTTTTGATGTTGACACAAAATATTAAGAGAAAGATTAGAGCAATCCTTAAACAAATTATTTCAAATGAGATGAATTGCTTTTAGTGAGTAGTGGTAAGAGGAATAGTCCCAATATAGATCAAATTTTATCAAAGAATTCTTGATTTATCTTAGTGAGTGGTGAGATGTGATTCCTAATCGCGAAATTATTTGTCAAAACTAGCTCACTAAAGCATAGTATTATCGGAATCTGGGTTTATGAAATGAACAATTTTGCACAAAGATGGCCATTTCCCACCAACTACAAGTGCTATGAATGATTAATAATAATCGCCGGGTCGAACCGCGCCGAGAAGAATATAGTGGCAAAGCCCCATGCAACTGAGCCGAAAGTTAGTAGGGCAGTAGATATCATGGCGTGGGGGCCTAACGGATGGTATGGTAAGTCTAGGGATACGAATCCCTAGATCCCTAGAATCGGCATTCTGCATTCTGCATGCAGATACTTAATATTCGTGTCCCTAGACTTATCAAAAAGAATAAAAAGAACTAAAAAACGATGCAACTCGCAGCAAAATTATAATCTTCTTCTCACAACTACTAAGATGGAAAGGGAAATTTCACTATAATGTTGATCTTGATTTTTTGCTTTAGTTTAGTGTGACACGCCATACCGAAATCTAGATCATTGTTTTTCATTTTTTTATCCTAGTTTTTCTGTAATACTTCCAGTTTACTTGTTTTGTTGGGTCTTGACGCAAACTTTCTCCTAACAGGTTTGATAACATGAGATAATTTTCATTTGAACTCCAACTAGATTATGTAGTTTCAACCAATTTAACGTTTTACTCAATTTACATTTCTATTCCTATGACTAGCAATTGTTTAGTCTTGTGTTCTTATATCAAATTGTTCTCCAAATGTTGAATAGACATGAAATCATTAGGGGGTTTCACTTAGATAATTTTCCCGACCATAAACATTGTGTAAAGAAAAGTTACAAGACGTCCCTTTAAGTTTTACGGGCCATCGGCAAGGGATATTCTAGTTTTTTAGTGCCATAGCCCGTAGCCACTTTTACAGCTATGGGTTTTCTTTTCCAGGTCCCATAAATCCTTACAGATTTCTTTGAGATTACTGAGCAACCCGTAAACATTCATTAGTCTTCACTAATGACATTTGAGAATTTGAATACACTCCCTTTCTTACACTACCCACTCATCACTCCTCTAGCTCCCCGATGGCATATTTCTCCATTTTGCAAGAAGGTGCGACGTGGTGATGCATAGTTTGTGGTAGCAAAAAGTATTTGCTAGAATTTTATATAGTTTCCGTCGTGCAATCCCAATTTGATACTTCTTGTTGCTTTTGATAATGATAACGCTTGAAATTTTTTGCTTCTGAGAATTCAACTAGGAAAAGAGTGGAGAAATCAGAACCCTAGGTTCCAATGGGAGTTTCCTTGATTCAAAATTGCTCAAGGAGAGAATTGAAAAAGTTCATGCGCTTCTAAATTGCCAAACTCACAAAATAGCGTAAGGATGAGTGTGTGGATTTTCCTTAGGACTAGAATATAGAGGAATGGAGCAAAGAAGAGTAGGATATGAACAATGTGAATAGGCTTTCCAAATGGTGTGGATTTATCCATGAAAGGCAATACTTGAAGGAAAGAATGCAAATGTCGTGTAGCACGTAGTTTGTATATAAATTCTTGTCTGTGCTTGATCCTTTGGCTCTCAAACAACTTGTGAGTATGGATATGGACTCCTTCTCTACTTTGGTGAATTTACTCAAAGAGCACATTGTCTTCAACATAAGGAAGGATCCAAGAAGATACTAAACACCTATATGGCTTCAAGTTGCATTAGTATTAGAGTGATTTGGACATAATGGAAATGAAGCTTAAGTTGCTAAAGGAATGAACTCATAAAAATTAATGCAGAGTCCACAATCAAGTTTACTGAAAGAGTAATCACTACCATACTATGTGTTCTTAGAAAGGAAGTGCAATATCCATGGATTGAGGAGAGAGCTAGAATTTCATTTGTGTTTGCAAAAAAGTTTCCAAGGTGTGTAGGATTAATGAATAGTACTTTGTTTCCTTTGTTGAAAAGGTCTACTATTGATGGTGTAATTTCAATTAGCAGAAATTTCACTTAGTCAATCAATGATCAGGTGATATGACAAGCATAGAATTATCCACTATTATGTAGGTAAAAAGGATTCCATGTTTTGAGTCTTCTTTGAAAAGGCAACTTCCAACAAATATTGACAGTGAATCATACTGCTAATTGAATAGTGATTTTTTAATAGGTGGCTAATGAATTGTGTTACATTACAAAAGAATGCTCAGATCATGTCATGATATGACATGTTAAAAACTGTCTGAGCTTTGGTTAGAACTAAATCACAAAGGCACCTATGTATCATTCAAGAGCAATCAATAGTTAATAGGAGATGTTGGATATATGCTAATGAGTCATCTAGTACCTTTGTTCAAACAAGCTAACACTCAAGAAAGGAAGGACTTCAAGTTTTGTGTGGCTTGAACAAGGTCTCTAAATGAACCATGTATTGATATATTGAAAGAAAATTTGCAGACTTTGCACAAGTTGAGTGTCCAATTAAATAATAGAGAATGTAACTCCTACATCATTCATTGGATTTCCACTTGTGTTATGTTGCACACATTTTAGATTAATAGGTGCAATTTGTGTGAGATGAGGAGAAATTAGTTCAAGATGAAGGTGATATCACTCATTTCATGGATCTTGGTGATGAGATAACTCATAAGATAAAGGCAAGAGTTGGAAGCAATCACCAAATCAGAGAGGAAACTAGGTGTTGAGTTGTAGAGGCTTGCCTTGTATTATATAAAGTTTTTGGTGGATATTTGTATGATACATATAAATAAAGATTAAAATTTTTGAATTGTGACTTGTTTTTATGCATTGGTTTTGCTTGTTTTGTAATGAGGTCACTTGTTTATAAGACAAGTGACCTTTTACTTATCTTTTACAAGGACAAGAGTTGCTTATTTTACAAAAGTTGTTGCTCATGTTATGGGTTAAAGTTTGCTCGTGGAAAAAGTTGCAAGGAGGCTTTGCTCATTTTAGAGTGGGGTTGCTGAGGTCAAAACATGTAAAATGTGTTTGCCCAAATTGCTTTTGGTGGATGTGTCTTTGTTATTTGCAGTAATTTGTACATATTGCACATGCATATGGCATGTTAGGACATTTATTGTAAAGTGAAGAGAAATATTTGAATGTCAAGAGACATGTGAAAATCAGTAAGAGCCAATAGAGGAATATGTTCTATTCACATGAAGAGGGTGTGCACATTTGAAAGAGGTTTTGATGTTTAGTGAACTGAAGGTTTAGATTCTAAATGTTAGACCCTTTAGAAGAAGTGTTAGATTAAAGATCACAAAGAAGATCTTTAAGCATGCACAACTTAAATCAGTTGAAAGAATTTCTCATAAGTACCATACTTAGAGGATGATATTGAGATCACATGAAAGGTAATATTGAGATCACATGAGAGTTGAGGGAGGGAAAAAGAGTTATCAAATAGAGAAAATTTGTTTTTGAAGTCCGAGAGAGATGGAGAAGAGGAATTGATTAATTTTAGTAAAATGAGAAATCCATTTGAATGCAAGAAAAATTGGCAGAGTGAAAATTGGTGAGAAGGAAACATTGGGAGAATGATAAATTGTGAGAGGTTTGGGAGAGGGAATAGAGGGAAAATTGATGAGAATGGGAACCGAGAGGGACAAGAAGAATTATATATTTGTAAGGAGAAACTTCGAGAGAGAAGAAGGATAAATGAGGAAAATTTGTTTTTGAGCAAATAGAAAAAAGTTGGAGAGGGAAATTTGTGAGGAGACATAAGGAGAAGCAAAAATTAGGAGAATTTGGGAGAGCATATAGAGGAAATATTCATGAGGAGGAGATACAAGAAAGGGACTAGGAGAAAATTTGTTTGGAAAGAGAACTTGGGAGAGAGGAGAACAATAAAATTGTGAGAATTTGTTTCCAACTTGAGAGAAAGAAATTCCTTGAGAAGAAGACACTAAGAGAAGTAGAAATTAAGAAAGTGTTGGGGGAAGGAATAAAGGGAATATTTGTGAGAAGTAGAATCAGGAGGGGGAAATTGAGAGAGGTTTGGGAGACAGGAGAAGAAATTGAGAGAGGTTTGGGATGTCAGAAGGGTTAGGCAGTCCAAAAAAGAGTTTTACTACAGAGGATTTTTATCACATAAATATTTGAGAGTTGAAAATTGAGAAGATAAATTCCACAAGGCTTTGTAACAACTTTATAGAGCAGAGGGGAAAAAGAGAGGTGTAATTTTCAATAATTTCAAAATAAGGGAAGTACATGGCAATTCTGGAAATACAATTCAAGAGCACAAGATGGAATTTCAGATTTATTTTCACTTTTGACCTACAAGAGAGAATGAGAGAAACCCTAGAATATGAGAAGTGCTAAGACTCTCTTAATATGGAGTACATCAACAAAGGTTTATGGTTGATTGAATTTCACCAACTTGAAGATAATATGACCCAAATCAAGGTGCATGGTTTGAGAAGATATAGGTTAGAGCTAAAGTCAATGGTATTTAGAATAGAGACCTAGATATGCTAGGTTTGAAGATCTTGACTTAGAATAACCATCTACTCATGTAAGTTTTGGCTACTTGTCTCTCAAATTTGTGGTCTCAATCTCAATTTTTTTGGTTTCTATTTTATCTCTTTTCTCAATTAATTCTTTTTGTCAAATAAGCAATGAACCCTAAACCTCATCTCTAAGCAAAGCAAACATTGAATGAGCAAACCCTACTCCTAGTTGACCAAACCAAACTCCTTGTAAGTTGATCCACTTTTAGGAATGAGCAAAGCTATGTGTCAAATTTCTCCATGTCTTGAGAAAATCTACCTACATGTGAGAAAATTTGGCTTATCACAAGCAAACTCAACTTCCTTTTGAGCAAATCCACCTTTGAGCATGCAAAATCAACTTCCATTTGAGTAAATTTACCTTCTTGCAAGCAAACTCAACTTCCTTGCAAGCACAAGCTAATCCACCTCCATGGTGAGACAATACACATTCATATGAGCAAATCCACCTTTTTGTGATCATTTCTAAAATGCTTTTGTTTGACATTCTTGGGAAATTCTCAGATTTTTTGCATGTTGTTTTGTGTATAGATTTTGCATGCAATTGGCATAAGGTCACACACACGGGGTTGGTACATGGTAGAACTTTCACTTTGACTCTTGGTGGTAGATGTCGTGCATTTTCTTTGGTGTAATCTCCAAGGATAAGAGACCTTAAGAGAAATACAAGAGAAGAAATAGAAAGCTTCACACTCAATACTCCGATGCCCCAAAGGAGCACCTTGTCTCTATTATATAGCAAAGAAGATTCCTTCAAAGGAAGCTCCACCCTTGGATCAGATACATGGATTGGTGACCTGGCAGTGAGCTTTGCCCTTAGATTACAGAGTAAAACCTCCCAATAGTGGCATACATTTGTATTGGCAATGGGCGTCACTATTGAAAGGTTGCACTAACAAGAGGAAAGTGCACATCCTCTTTCCTGCTCAAGTCTTGGCATTCTTGAACATTCTAGAACTTGGGTGCTCAACATGCACACCTTTTCCCACTCTCATTATTTTCCTTTAATTTGCATGGTGATTGGTGTTGTGGCTACTATATTATATCATCTACACGCATGTCTGTTAATGTCAAGAAGTGTAGGCATTTGGATGTGATGACAAAGTTGGAGGGGAAAGGGAAGGCTAGAATTTTCTCTCCCCAAGATAGAATGTGCACATTTTTTATGCCTAATTCATTTGTTTAGGCCTCCAAAATTGCCTCTAAAGTTTTCAGACTACCTCTATCTGATCTACTTATTCCATTATCT
This sequence comes from Lunularia cruciata, assembly GCA_948567375.1. Taxonomy (NCBI): domain Eukaryota; kingdom Viridiplantae; phylum Streptophyta; class Marchantiopsida; order Lunulariales; family Lunulariaceae; genus Lunularia; species Lunularia cruciata. Next base: position 53,182,592 of record OX419755.1, on the reverse strand, counting down.
AGAATATTCTTCTAGATATTACCAATTTTTCTCTATTAGTAGAAGTACTCTTTTGGTGACACTTCTATCTGATCTACTTAACACATCATACCTAACATATATCTTTCTAATAATAATATCTATGATATGATAATATCTTTCTAGATATTATCAAGCTAATTTTCATGTAAAGATAATATGTCTAGCTATTAGTATTACATTTGGGTATGTGTACCATATCAAAAGGGAGATATATTCTACACAAGTTGATAGAAGAGTGGTTCACACTTTGAGACTTTATAGCCAAGAGATATCTTGACAATTGGAGGTTTCAGAAGTAGTTTTGACTGATGTTTACAAATAAATAACAAACTTTGTAACTATTTTTAGTGAACTTTGTGAGAAGATGAGGTGCTAATAAATGAACACCTTGTAAATTATTTAATGGTATATCACATGAAATTTGCGTTCATGTACAAAACTTATACACTATATTATGGATGTTTAGGATTGCTATAGTGAAATAAATGATTATCAAAAGAGATGATGTAGCTTATTTGAGAGAGTTGCCATGTTTTTTTGGTGGATGATTCTTAGAGCAAGATTTATGAAATTTTTTGGCAGATCCAAAATGCCACTCTCAACTATTCAAATTCAAATTCACCATCTGGAAATGCGAATGCTGTGTGAAAATGCTCTTGTCAATAAACTAAACTAGTTTTGCATTGGTGTGGTAGTTCATTTCTATAGATTAGTGCTGCAAGGGAGATAGCATGAGTTATGGAAAATGATTTGCATTGTCTTACGACCAAGAAATAATTGAAGGTTGAGGAATTTTACTCCAAAGAGCAACAAAAATTTAGCAAAAGGAGAGCAAGAACTTGATTGCAATGCAAGCTCACATTAGGATGCAAAATCAATGGGCAATATCAAGCAACTACCAATGCCAACAAGCAATTACAAGCAACAATGAGCAGTGATGGGCAAAATCCCATTTAATCCTAAATTAACACAATAATAAATCAACACATTACACCGGGTAGCAACTGGTGCAGACCTGATTCACCCTAAACCAAGCACTTTATTAACCCTAATATGTAATTAATGCATTATGATGTGACAATGGAAAACTCCATATCCCTTATTTTCTACATACCACCTCTTATGGAGTTTGATAATAGTAAGGAGCTTGGTAGAAACTCCGTAGTGGGACTCTTTCTTCCTCCTGCCTGCACCCCATACCAATTTAGTCAATGCTTCATAATAATCTATATGAAAATATATAGAGCTTCATAAAACTATTTTTGAAACCCATTAATGTATCTTTTCTGCATGGAGACCATTTTTCTAGATGCTCCATTTGCTTGTTATCTCCACCAAGAGACTAAAGGTGGTATATGAGCATTCCATTCTCCATGTGATCACTAAGTCATTGCATACGGATGAGGACTATGATCGGGTGGAGCTTATACTTCTAGCAATTGAGGTGGAGTTATGGTATTTGCATAAGCTTAGGCATCTAGATGGTGTGCAGTTCAAAATGAGCTTTGTGGGTCAATTTTTGACTCATCTATTATTTGAGAGTAGTCTTATGGATGAGGATAAGATTACATACAAGCAGCCTGGAGATGAGGGGTCTTTTTCCATGCTATGGAGGGATTAGAGGAGGGAAAAGATGACCATCAAGATGAGGAAGATGAGTGAGGTTTAGAATTGGATGTTATTTTGGAAACATGGCATGTTCTTCCTATTAAGTGTAGAGTCTAATTATTACTAGAATGCTCTAGAAGATGATTGTCACAAGAATGTTGAAGAATAGTACAAGATAGATATTCTATGGGAGTGTAGAATTATAAGTAAGGATTAAATATTCAAGTGATAAGATTTTATTATGGGAGTGAACAGAAAGGCAATTCATGTTGAGACTAATATCTATGTGAATACAAATGAAAACAAGGCTTGCTTTAGCTAGTTGGAAATGTCTTCTCAAGGGTTATCTAGAGACACCAAGATCATTGAAAATGAAGCTTTAGGAAAAATTTTTATCCACCTAAAGTTTGGGACAAACATGTCCTACAAGAGCTATGGGATTCTACTACAGGAGCTACAGGCATGGCTACAAGAACTATGGGAATGGGACCTATAGGCATGTTTGTGGGACCTTTGGGTATTGCAAGAATGGCTCCTATAAGAAGCTACATGAAGGATCCCACTTGTAGAACTAAGTGAGGTGACAAGTATCAATTAGTACCAAAAAGTCTAAGGTTTAGATATGGGATCAATTAGGACCACACATTCCAAAAGGAGATAAGGAACTCTAAGTGCAAGTGTATATATATTTTGTAAAGTAGACATTCACTTGTGAATTTTGATAATTCTTGAATAAATGAAATATTTTGCAATTGTGGACCTAGGCAGACAAAGGCTAAACTACATAAAATTGATGTAACTCTCATGCATATTATTCTTGACCAGTTTGATGAATGATTTTTTCTCTAGAGAATAGTAAAATTTTTATTCTTGCTGCTCTCTCAAATCCAATTGAAATTCTTTTTCTCTCAACACTTCCTTGTAACACCACTCATTATTTTTAGTAAATGTATTTTCATTCTTTCTAGATCTCATGTTTCATTATGAGAATGTTGATTTTAGTTTTGAATATATTTATGCGTATGTCTCTATGTTTGGAGTAGTTCTTACATACATCCTTACATACATCCCAACTCTCTCCCATGTTGTTCTTATGAATTTAGATGAGGAGCTTATATGTGGACACATAAAGGTAGATGGTTTATTGGGAGGAAGTGAGACTCAAGCTAGGGAGGTTGATATAACATAGAGAGAGAGCATGAGAATTGGATAGGCTTGTATCCAAGTGAGAGGCTTGTGCCAATGATGCTGATTTGGTAGAGAATGTTACCAAAGAGAGTTGGGTATTACTACACAACTTTTAAAGGAGGTGTAGAGGCAACATGAGCAGTCCAAGGGTATGGCCATAATGGTATACATAGAAAATCAAATAGACATTATATCAAGTATCACCCATAGGACCCAAACCAAGACTTGTGGGTACCAAAGATATCATCTTCCTAAGCATATCTTATTGGTGTAGAGGTGTAGGCTAGGGCTACCTAGATAAAGTCTCACCTGCATGGTATGCCTAGAGAGGACCCTAGAGTGATGACATTATTGCATGGAGATCTAGACTTTTAAAGGACTTGGCTCCCTCCCTCGTTTGCATATATATAGGAAAAAATAGATTAGCCTGAGGAGAGGCATATGACACTTAAGGGTGAGGTAAGGAGACTTTTGATGATGAGACAACACTTTATCAAATCTAGGTAGTTCATTCCTCATACAGTTTATGCTCACAATAGTTGGAGGAAGATTTTGGTACTGGATGTTGGGTGTTTAGTGAACCTTATGTGGGATAGTAGTGTACTCTTCCAATAGTAGTGCGCCTTGGTTGATACGTGTGGATGGTCACATTCTATAGGTTAGAGTATTTTAGATATGTTCCATGGTATAGGGTTAGAGTGTTCATGGATGTGGAGATATAGTCCAATGTGGATCCCAATACTCATTGTTAGACATCTTGAGTGCACACTCAAGAGCGCATTAGAGTAGAGCATCTTCCTCAACATTTGCAAAAGATGATACTACCAAGGATGCATATAATTTTGGTTCAAATTCATATATGATCTTATGATCACATGTCCATTTAAGCATCATTTTTTTATACCTATTTATACATCACCTTTGTACATTCATTAAGTTGTTGGTTCCACAACATGAACATTGTGTTCATCTATTTATTCATTCATTGTGTTTCATTCCCCGCTTACTTGATTGAGTTGCTTATATGCATATTAAACTCTATTATTGATGAGCATTTGCTTATATGCTAGACTCTATTGATGGGTATTTTCTTATATGGAAACTCAATTTAGAACATGAAACATTACAATGGATTCACAATATTTGAAGTAGTTTGTGTTTTGGACTAAAGTTGTAGTTTACTTGCTTTTGGAAAAGGTTATTACATTTCCTTTGTCAATATGATACTAAAGTTTCCTAAATTTCCCTTTAGATGATATGTTTCTCTGGCTTGATGGGTTCCTATCCTTCTTGTTATCCTTTATGATTGCTAATTTTTTCTACTATGAGGTTGCCAAAGTAGAAATTTACCTTAGTAACATATTAGTCTTGTATATTACTTTGTTACTCTTGTATGTTGCTTCTTATGCAACCCTTGTATATGCATCTTTTGTGCTTGTAAAGTACCTTGGATGGCAAAATTGACTTAGATTGTTAAAGTAAGTGATAACTTGCACCCAAAATGAACTTGATAGTCACAAGAGCCCATCTTATACAATCTGGTTGTTAAACCCCTTAGTTGTGCAAATAACATCACTCCATAAATTGATATTACATTGTTTTCCTTGTCTTTCTCTAACAATTTCTATAGCCTTGAAAATTAGAATAATTCTTCTTTTGTGACAATTTTCATATGACTATCATCTCATGGTGACTTGATCCCACAGAAGAAAACCCAAATGTATGTGAGTGAATCCACATGGGAGCAAGGAAATCCATGCAAGCAAGCAAATCCAAATTGCATGCTTGCAAAGCCATATGTTGATGAGCAACACTTTTGGTAGGCATGCAAACCTTGTACTTAAATGAGTGATCCCAACTTGCAATGCAAGCAAATCCACCCAAGAAAAATAGATCAGACACTGTTGCTAAGCAATCCCATATGTGTCTAAGCAAACCCATTCACATGTCTGAGCAAAATTCTTCACATGCAAATCCTTTTAGAAACACATCAGAAATTTATCAATTTTTTTTAAACATCTACTAATAATAATGATTTGCTATCATGCCTACTTGAATCTACTTGGTGATTTCCATGATAATTGAGGACATAGTGATTACTAAAAGTAGTATAATGAGTTTCATCTATCTAAGAGAACATGGTCACACTATTTTATTCTCTTAAGTGGTTTTCCATATCTTTGCTAATTCCAATTTCATCTCATATTGTTGTTTTGATTTTTTCAAGTCTCTCTTTGAATCTTAAATTTTGAGCTTTTTTTGTTTCTTGCACCTCTACCTTCACACATAAATTTTCTATTTTAGCTCTCTTTTGAGCAAAATTTTTAGCCAATTTACACCTCTCTCTTTAGACTCTAATGATTCAAAACTCAACTTTGTGTGACTGCACATATCTTTTACAAAAGCATTTAACATAGGACAAATCTTTACATTTACCTTATATGATTTATTTATCTTGCAAGATTGTTCACCATCAACCTCATCTTCTTTGTCTCTCAAGTCTCCTCCATCTTTATCTCCTCTATCTCTTGTTGGTGCAAGAATCTCCTCAAATGCCCTACCATCTCCTTTTTGGCTACTAAGGTCTCCTCCCATACTCTTTTAAAGACAAATGGTTCACTTTCTTTACACTCCCCAAGGACTAAATTTGATAGGAATCTCTTCCCGTGTACTTGGAATGGTCAATGGAATTGATCTCCGTATAGGAAAGGCTTGTGAAATACTTGCTTGTGAATTGCCTAATAGAGGACTATCTTCTCCTAACATTTATTCTTGCTCCTTAGGTGACTCTTTGTACATTTCATCCTCTTTGTCTATGAATATCAGACTACATATGTTCATCTTATTTATTGGACAATTTGGTAAGGATCAAATTACTCAATCCCAAACTTACTAGGGCAAGAGGAGAGATATTAGCTCTTCTCCCAAAAAAAGAATGCATTTAGAAGAAATAAGGATGCAAATGGTTTAACTTGTCCTCCACAATAGTCCATCCATCTTCTATCTCCTTATCAATGAGACTCTCATTGGAAGACTCTTCTTACCAATCCCAAGCTTCCTTGTAGGACTTCAAGAAATGGGCCCAATTCTTTTTCAATTTCTCCACATTCATGAAAATTGGAAATCCATTACCAAATCTCATAAGGAAATTGGCCATGTAATGGACTGTAATGATCCTACTATTGCCACCATGGATGTGTTTAATATGCTTTAGAACTTCCATATAATCAAGAATTTGACTATAATGATGTAAAACCCTTTAAATCTATCTTCATCACCTTTTCTTGTGCTCAATATGCTAATACTAGGAGCATTGAAATTTTTTTTACCTTTACTCACAAGAGTAATAGAAAATATAGCTAGCACATCACACACCATTCTCAAGTGTTCCTAAAATCCTAAACTTTGTGCGCGAGTAGAACTACTTTGTGCAATATTGGAATTAGCACTAAAATGCACAAGATTAGAAAGAGAAATATCAATCCTTGGGAAGGGAGATTGGGAAGAGGCTCAACATCTACCATCCCAATGGGTGTGCATTCCATGATCCCTTAAACTAAAATTCAAATTTCAAAGTATGATTTTAAAAGATGGTGCACCATGAATTTCTCCAAGGAGGTGCACCCTACATTTCTCTAAGTCAGCACTAACACTTGGTCTGAACTTATAGAGTATTGAACTTGGTGCCATAAATCAATCATAATTTGCATTGCATTGCTTAGGTTTGGAATTTCTCTTTCTTAGTATTGATACTTTGCATACGCTTTGCTTCTTGTTGATAATTGGGCACCTCTTTCATTGAAATTTTGATTGTGACACATGTATTTGAACCCCTTTGTGACTTCATGACACATGGAACATTTGGACAAGTCTCCATTCAAGAGTCTTAATTAACACCATTTGGAATTAAACACTTAGACAACCCATAAGCACCAATTTCAACCTAAACTCCACTTTTTGAGATGGCCATAAATACTTGCTATAGCCCATAAGAATTTTATAAATTATTTATGAATAAGCATTGATTTCTTTATTGGGTCATGTAGGGAAATTTATGGGATATGTTTCATAATTGTAAACCTCTTATATTTTTCAAAATTGAAATTTTTATTGTGATGATAAATAGTGTAATCACACTATTTATCATTTACTAATGCAACAAAAGCACTTTGGATATCTCTAGTTGTTGTTATCAACAACATTTGACAATTTATAGATGCCACTATGCCATTTATGATACTCAAGAAAGCTTTATGAGAAAGCTTTGTAGTTCTTGTCACTTTGCTTTGCTTTGATGAATTACTTGAGCTCCAATACATATGTGGTGCAATTGAGCTAGACCGGTGAGCTATTACACTTTCTTCAAAGGATGCTTGCTTCCAAGCACACTTCCTAGTTGTCATTGCTCAATAACTTCATGTTCAAAATAGAGAAAATTATCCATTGATTGTAAACTATTTTTCTTTTTCAAAGAAGACTCTTGGGAAGACAAGATATATAACATGCAATTGATTACTTTCACTAATTTAAAATTATCTTTCCTTATTTAGAGAAGAGGAATCTATGACCTTAAACAAGCTTAGCAAGATTAACTTAAACAAAGATACAATCACTAAGTTGCTATCTTTTAAATGTCAAAATCAACCAATTAGCTCTAGAGATAAACTTCAATCCCAATGTACTTTTCAAGGCAATATTGGAAAAAAGGTTCATACTTTAGAGAACTGTATATTGAAATTGCAACTTATTAACAGAAAAAATCAATAAGAGATTATTTATTAACACTTGTTATTCCAAGATAGGAATTGGAATTCTAACCATAAGTAAATACAATCATCCTTTATTACTTAATACTTGATAACTAAAGAACCTCTAAATACTTGATATTTTTTTTGGAACCAAGTCTGTTCTAATCTAATAGTCTCTAATATTTACCATCCAATAAGAAAATGCACAAAGATATGTTGTTAGAGACAAGAGTTTCCTCTAATACATGCTACGTGATGAAGAAATTTGCAAATATTGGTTACTAGATATTGTACTATACAAAAGAAAGTCTACTTTTTCAGAAATTCTTGAATATTAGTTTGAATAAGGGAAATATGATATTTCAAGGCTTGCTTGTGGACAAGAAATGTTGGTTTGTGGTTGGGTCTTCTTCTAATAGTATATGAGAGTCTAAAGAGTAAAGAGAAGTTCCTTTGGTGTCACATTAGGTTCCCCTTCTTTTATAGTATGGGCATACTCCCTATCATTGTTGTACTCATCTACCATTGTAAAGAAATCATCAAAGAAATAATCTTAGACAATACTTTCCTTGGGTGGGTTGACCAAGCCATTAGCGGGTATGAGCTGCCTTGTTAGCAGCCTTTGCTTTATCTAACTCGACTTTGAGGTAGACCGCGCTCCCCATGGCCGTGGCTGTCGCCCCCAACACGGTCTTTATGTTCTATAGGTTGAGACTTAATGTAGTCAGCCACCGATACCCAAGCTGCTCCGGCCACCCTTTTATGCTACTACCAAATGTAGTGCCCGGTGGGTATATAACCCTAGAAGGTTTTTAATGGAAAAGCTGTTTTGGATGCAAGCAAGGCAATTTGTTCCTCAAGCACTTTTTCAATGCTGGTTTCCTTGTGTCTTAATTACGGGAAGCTTTGATCATATGCTATTGTCAACTAAGGGATTGGAAAGCCAATCTACCTACATTTGTTGAGGATTTGGTGGTGCTACTAATAGTTTCAAATTGTCTCAATATTGATTGCATTCCATGCTAAAATTGGCCATTGCAAACCATGCATGGTTTGCAATGGGTCAACTTTATAGAGAGTTACTTCTCTTGCCTCATCTTGCTTAAGTGTGGTGTTGAATCTTTAATATTTAGTAGTGGCCCTTGAATGCATCAATGATGCCATCATCCATTAGCTGAATCTTTGATGTTGTATTTGTGGTAGGAAGTGGACCTTTGTACACTCCAAATTAAGGTATCAAACAATGTGGATGGTGCATTGTTCATTAATAACATACGTTTTTGGTTGTTCTTGTGTATTTTGGTGTCCAACTTGCTTATCCATTCTTGCAAAAAAGATTGATGGTTGTTTCAAAATTTTTTAGCATTGTATTTCCAATGTATCTTATGGTAAAATTTGGACTTCATACTTGGAAAAAGAGACAAGTCATCCATGCTTTTATATTTTTCTAGTAATAAAAGCCAAGGTCTTATTTTGAGTTCCTCTAAAGGCACCTTGTCTTGGAAATTTTACCAAGAAAAAGTGGAGGAAGTTTGTGGTTGCCATTTGTATTTGAGGTAAATGCAAGAGTGATATACATCTTCTCCTTATTTCCCCTTCTATCTATTGCTAAGCAATTGTCGTGTCTGGTGCCATGTTGTAAAATAACCCCATTTTGTCTATGTTATAAATGTATGATAGGATATATTTTTCTATGGCTTTGCTCAATGTTGGGAGGGTAGCTTTGATTGTTGCATTGTGAGTAGAGCCACTTTTTCCATGCAATCAAAAGCAATGAAGGTTGTGGTGGGCCTCAAACTTTTGAAGCCAACCTCTTGAGAATTGGAGCATCTTTGCTTCATCAATATTGAGGATTCTTGCCAAATTTCAAGGTTTCTCTTAAATAAGTTGTCTTATGAGAGACAAAGCCATTTGCGTAATGCTTAAGCACTCACTTTTCCAAAGCTATCTCTATCTATGGGTTGTTGGCATGGTGAGGGGTCTTTCCACTCATTTTCATTCCCAAGGATATTTGAAATAGTTGATTGCATAGGAGCTTTTGCAAGGTTGAACGTGGTTTTCATATATTGATGAAGTTGAATATATGTCAACTTCAAATTTTTTGCCTTATATTTGCATAAATGTTTTTGTGTCCAATTATCAATGTGCCAATTGCCACTCCATTCTTGACATTGGAGAGGATTTTTTAGCATCAACATCCTATGTGATGTTGATGCTAAAGCTTTCTTGGAACCAACTGATAATTTCTCTTTAAGTCTTCTTTGGGTTTGATTTGCTATGCTCTACCAATGCTTGCCAATTTTCATCCATGAGTTTTGACATATTTTCTGGGTTTGGTGTGTCATTCTCTTAGTCACCATTGTCAATAGCAATATGGCTGGCCTTGTTTGAATCCATTTCAATAATCTTTGGCTAGGTCTTTGGCATTGATTTGGTAGTGTTTGCTCTCTTTTAGCATCCTCCATTTTTGTTGCACCAAAAATTAATGGTTGTACTCATTGTAGAGTTTTCTTTGCAAGCCTGTGGTCAAAAAGGATGCATAGGTCACTTGTAGCTTGGGCATGTATTGAGAGATATCAGTTAGCTTTGGCAAACAAAGGAAATCAGAAACCAAGTGGCACTTGACATACAATACTTGTGATGCTATTGCATATCTTTATGCAAATATGACAAGGTACTAGAGCCAAAGAGATTGATAAATATGAGCTAAGATGAGTTAAGGCTGCCAAAAGACAATCAATGGTGTACAATTTTAGGCATGTGTTTTGCAAGTTATAGTATTGTACTTGTTTAGTAACTATTATATGGACATCTGGAGAAAACATTTCATACTATATTTATAGTATATTATATAGATATGATCAATCAAACGGTATGCTCTAAAATTGGATAGAATTCTCACCCACCAGCTATATTGGATATTAGAGTGAAAATTGTATTTAGATGTGTAATGGTATGCATCAAGGCTTAGTACCTAATAATTGTAGATGAAAAATAGAAGAAGAAATCCCACTCCCTCTAGTATAGATTATGTGTGTGTGTTTAAGGTACCCTACATTAATATTCATATAACTATATTTTAGGAAAATGTCTTTGTAAAGTCTTTGTGAATATTGGTATTGTTGACGGTGTAATTATGCTTTATTGGGTTTGGATGGAGTGACAAAATTTTTTGTTTAGTGCAAGTGGAAGTTTGATACAGAATTGGGATTTTTTGAAACTAGTGAAGACTTTGTTCATCCACAATGGTGTTATGTTTTGGGATTGTTGTCGATTTTCCTTCCTTTGCATTGGACCATTTTGAGCACGTAATGCCCTATGCATTTTGGTGCATTCTTCTAAAATGTGGTTTGACAGCATAAATATGCACTTAGGGAGTTCTATACTCAAAATACTCTTTGCTTTTGCTTGGAAATTTATGTGTGCAAAACACATTGGGGCATAAATGTAGATACTAAACCTTATTCCTTTCAGATTATGATTTTCTTAAACTTCTTGAATGTGAAGCTAGATCTGATTTGACTATGGAGAATTGGTGAGATTGGAATTAGCTTCAAAGCTATTGATGAGATGCCATATAGGTAATAGTTTACCTTAGCTTGGCTTTAGAAAACTTTTCAAATCAAGCATCTAAAGAAAGATATTAGAGAGGCAACAAGTTTTGGATTGAATAGCTCCATTGCTATTTTAAGGAAAAAATAGACAAGAAGAGAGCTTGATCTTGTGCAATATGTGTGGTACAATCATTAAAATGGAAGATGCAACTATGCTCTATATAAAGTGCAAGAGCAACAACAAGAAGATGATAGTCACTAAATTCATTTGAGGGAGAGGAGGATCTACTTAAGGTCATCAATGTTTAGTAGTGGATTGAATGTTGGGATTGATTAGGCAGGATTCAAAGGTGCCTTATGGATGTAATGTTTTGAGGACAAGAGAAAACTCAAGAGAAACACAAGAGAAAAAACAAAAGAAAAACACTAAGTTTCATTTCTCAAATGTCCCAAAGGAACACCTTGTTTTTATTATGTAGCAAAGAAGATCCATCCAAAGAGAGCTACACCCTTGAGCTACATCCAAATATATAGATTGCTGATATGTCAACAAGATTTATCCTCAGATTAGCTACATTGATTGGTGATATGTCAATTCTTGTCCTATTTGGTGGGCAAACAAGTTTGATCAAATGGAATCTTTGAGGAATCATCCTAAAAGAAGCTCAAAACAACATGGATGATGTGTCATTAGAAAGTTCTTGAAAAGTCAAACAAGGAAAGAAGAGGCAGATATCTTCTATTTTGTGAAGCCTGATTCATAATTTTTAGCCCTCCAAAATTAGCTTTGAAGTTTTTAAAGTGTTTTGGAACTTTTCCCTATTAATGGAAGTACTATTAGTGACATATATATCTGATCTATTTAGACCATAATATTTAACATCTCTAAAGACATTACCAAACTAATTTCCATCTCTAGATAATCTTTTTAGCTAATGGTATTATAATGTCTCCCTTTTAAGAGGCAACATCCTTGTTGCAAATTTATTGTTTAAAAGATTGCACTAACACCATTGCATTATTTCAAGCAAGCTACAAGTTCAGATATTGCCTCATACAATGGGTACCCTTTCCAATGTACAAGATATTCCACATATGGATAGTGGGTACCACAAATGCATTTTTGGAAAATAAGTTTGACTTTGTATTCCTCTGTGCCATCAATGAGTGTTGGACAAGGTGGTTAGGGTGAATATCTACTTATGGCGGAAGGTGGTTAGGGTGAATATCTACTTGGAAGTAAAGTGTTCCACCTTCTTTCTCCTCTAAAGTGAAGCTTCAGAGCATGTCCTTGATAATGCAATTGGCCTGCTCTATTTGTCCATCAATTTGTGGATGGTATGGTGTAGACATGGCAAGTTTGGTTTTGAAGATATTGAAGAGTGTTCTCCAAAACAAACTAAGGAATTGAGTGCAGTGATTGATGATGAGCACTCAAGATAGGACCGTGGTGAAAAAGACCACAATTGAGTACAATTGAGCTAATTGTGGAGCAATCACATCCTTGGTCATAAGACACACGTGAATCATTTTGTTGAGTTAATCTACAAAGACTACAATGGAGTCAAAACTAAGGCGGTCTTGGGCAAATCACAACCAAATCCATGTTGAATTACTCCTAACATTGTGTAGAAGTAGGGAGAGGTTGAAGAAGTCCTATGAGAGCTTGATTAGAGGCTTTATTTTGTTGATAGAGTAAGCAACTTCAAATGTACTCCATCACATTGTTACTCATCTTGGGCCAATAGTAATGGTGTTTGACTGCATTTAAGGTCTTGTACACTCCAACATGACCTATAAGGGCAAAATCATGATATTTTCCTAGGATGGTGGTTCTTAGATCTGAAGAATCCAAGATGCATAACTTGCTATAGAAAAAGGTGAATCCTTGGATACTGGTTACACCTTTGGATGATTGAACTCCTTCAATAGGTGGGTCAGTCTTTGTAGTAGTAAGAATCATTGGCCAGATATATGGGCTCATCTTGACCTCTACAACCAGATTTTCACCATTTGTATTTGGGTAAATGAATCTACAAGTTGCTTCTTGCCTTCCACATATGTGATCACCATGTTGAACCGTTGTCTCCACTCTACCCAACAAATCTATTGATGAGATAGATCTTTTTGTGTCTTGAGGTAGACTAGTGAATTGAGGTCTATCTCCACTATAAATACCATCTCACCTAGATATTACTTCCAATGATTGGTTGCAAGTACAATAGCCAACTCTTCTCATTCAATGGTTTGATATTTGTGCTCTATCAATAACAGCTTTGGATAGAAATATATAACTAGGTGCCATTTGTCACTCTATTCTTGTTCTAAGATTGCTTTTATTGCAACACTTAATGCATCTATAGCCAGCTTGATAGGACATGTTTGGTCATACCATTTCAATATTGGTGCATGTAGTAATGTATCTTTCAATTCCTAAAAGGCCAATTCTTATATGATTCTCCATATCCATTTCTTTCTCTTTCTAAGTAGTGCTATTAAGGGTTGTGCAAGCTTGGAGAAGTCCTTGAAAAATTGATGATAGAACCCTATCAATCCCAAGAAACTCTTGAGTTGAGCTTGATCTTCTAGAGCACTAATGACATTTATTTTATCTATTAAAACTTGGACAGCTTCTGCACTTACTCTATGCCCTAAGTAATCTACTTCAGACTTGCCAAACTTGCACTTTGAAAGTTTGGCATACAACTTCTCTGGCATAAAGTTTGGAAGACTTCTTGTAGATGTTGCTTTTGCTCTTTCATTGTCCTACTATAGACTAAGATGTAATCAAGAAAAATAATAATAGACTTATCCAAGTATAGATGAAATATGTCATTCATCAAAGTCATGAAAGTAGTTAGTGCGTTGGTGAGGCCAAATGGTATCACTAGAAACTCAAAGTGACCATACTTTGTTTGAAATGTAGTTTTGTGTATGTCTTCCACCACAATCCTGATTTGGTTATAACCGCTCTGTAGATCAAGTTTTGTGAATTTTTTGGCCGCATTGAGTTGATCAAAAAGGTCATCCATGTGAGATAATGTGTACTTTTTCACAATTTGTTGATTTAGGCCTTAGTAGCAAATGCACATCCATATTGTACCGTCTTTCTTCTTCATAAACAAGATCCATTGGTTTGGATAAACCCTTTCTATAGCATATCTGTGACAACCCAGCAAGTATCACTTTTGTGGTAATTAGGTAAATAAAGTTTGTTCCCACAAAGATACAAATTAGAAATGGTCAAATACAAAGTAAATAGTAACAATTCAGTTCTTCTTGAGTTCTACTTCAGCATGAAGTTTGTCTACTTCCCTTTCTCCTTGGATTAACTTCCTTCTTAACTCCAGACTTTCTTCAATCATGTATTGTACTACTCTCAATTCATCTTTCAACTTTGCATGACCTCCCCTCAACTCTTCTCTCTTCTTCTTCAACTGCAATAACAATGGACAGATAATCTTCTACAAGTACTCCACCCTATCAAAGGCTCCTGCAGTTTTTGGATCTTTGGGCCTTGCATTCTTCACTTCTTTTATTAGAGCTTTACTCCAAAATCTCAATCTTCTCACTCTCAAAGGCATCTCATCGGAGCTTTCTCCTTCTTCATCTATTGGGCTTGCTTTGCTCATTTCTGCACCTACAATAGGTACACTTCTCTTTGATCTCCTCCCTTTTTGGAACCCCAACTTTAGCTTGGCTTCTTGAGTTTCTTCAACCTCCATCTGTGGCAATTCTAGACACGGAATATCTTTTCCTCCCATCTGATCAATTGCGGCAAGGAACTCTCAATCTTTTGTCTTCAACATCGTTCTCTCCCCCCATTGCTGAACTTTTGGTTCATCCTCAGGTCCATTGCTCAACTCTCACTTTGCAGTATAAGCTTTGGTTCTTCTTCTTCTCCTGAGTCTTTTGACTTATACTCGGCTTTGCCTTTTGATTCTTTTGCTCCTAATGACTATCGATTACCACAATGTTGTGCTTAAGGTTCACCTTTCTTGTCTTTTGGGACTGAACTGGTGATACCATCTCCACAGGCTGACTTCTCTTCTTTGTCTTTGGAATATTGACTACTACCTTCATGTGTTGACCCGTTCTTGCATTGTGCTCATCACTACTTTTGATATGTTGGATGTACTATTGCTCCTCCTTGTCTGCTTCTTTTTGTAAATCTGGATGAAAGTGAGACACCATTTTTCTTCACTCTGCCTCCTTCATCAGGTTCAACCCAAAGTAGAAATGAGTGGCAGATGGCACCAAATAGTGGAGAGCAGCTTGATCTCTCCAACACCGCACTATTTGCCATGTTTGTTGGTGAAAACACTTACCCAATTCACCGGTGCTCCTGCAAACATCTGGTGGAAAAATACCACTTGGTGCTTCATCACGTATGTGGTTTGATTTGGCTTGAAGAGTGCCATCATTGCCCCAAGAATACTTTGCCTCACCAGGTCTTGACCTTATATCCATTCTTTGTATGCAACACAATGAAGGAATTGCGGATTTCTATAGTCTCCTCCGTAGACTCTCCTTTCCCAAGGAATGTAGCCCCAATTTCCTCACTAGCCTCTCTCCCTAGAACCAATCTCCAATCCAACCCTGTCCATCAAGCCGGATTGGGCTCTCTTCCCTTCATTCTCAAGTCCCTCCTCACATTGCTTGCAGCTACTTCTGCCATGAACCCTAGAAAACTCAAGTTCCAATTCTAGGCCAAAAGGTGATCCAAAGTCTACTCAGAACTTCAATCCTTGCTATCATGTCTAACCTCCAAATCATAGGATTTCTCATTGCAAGTGAGGGAATCTTCTTCTTGCCCTTCATTGGCATCATGTGATCTCTCAATTGTGGTAGTTGGAAGATAATTCTATTGTCTCTTGGTCTTGAGATCCTAACTCCCTTAGTATTGTTAAACATCAAATTATTCGATGACTCCACTATAAGCACTCCTTAGGGTCAACTACTCAATGGCTTAGGATACTTGTGTGGCATTTTGAAATCCCCTTGATGAATTCTTGATTTTAGTTCTTTGCTGCGTGGTCTTTCCTCCATCACTCTTCATTGATAATCACACCTTTTGCATGATTCCTCTTGACACTATCAAGTTTAGTTGTTCATGCCTTAGCTATTTTCTTACTTGTACTTTCTTGGTTGGTAACTCAAAGGAAATTTGTTATGCCATCTTCACATCGGGTTAATCACCCCATGGAAAAGTTTCCGTACTTTGGGTTTCTCTCTAACAAGTCTGATCTATAACACCCATTTGTGCATGTGTGTGGTATTGTGATATTTAGCTTGGTATTACAAGTACCTGAGAGATATTATTTATATAGAGATAAAGGATGGTTCTACATTAGTCATGATTAACTAGAGTTAGTCATAGCTAAGATAGAGGGGACCTTACTTTAGGGAGGTGGAAAAGATGAGCACCACTATTTTGGATTCTAGTGTGTTGACTTGGTATTATTCCTAGTGTTTGGCTTTGTGGAAAGAGTTGAGAACTCTTGGGCCCGCAAGCCTTTTTGTTTTGGATTCTTCTATAGTCCAAGGATAGCCCATGTGAAGGAATCCTTGACTTAGTGGTTGGGTCAAGATAAGATCACATGCTAGTGGAATATGCCCATGTGAATGGATATTCCTTTCTACTTTTTGACTTTACTTGACTTTTAGCCTAGTAACTTGAGTTACTCCAGTAATTAGTAACTTTGGTGCATAACTATTTCACAAGTGTATAAACAAGGGGTGAGGAAGTACTCATCATCCTTTCATTTGCAACTATCTCTCTCTCATTGAGTTCTCTAGTGAGCAATGTCTTGAGTCTTGGAGTGTTAGCCTTGGAGGAGTATGATGGAGTTGGGGTTCCTTGCCTTATTAGTCTATGGTGCGCTACCATAATAGCCATTAGAGGTTTATCCTAAGTGAGAGACAGGCCGGCTCACAGATCTGAGTTCTTCTTTCCTAACACAAAGTCACTTTTCTCCAACTTGAAGACACGATTCTCCTTCTTTTAATGCTATTCGGGTTGAACTTTGATTGTGCACTTCTTCTTCAAAATATAACAAAAACAAAGAATATGGGTACCACATACCTCCTCCCTCAAAGGTGAGCATCTTTGCAAACATTGACTTGGGGTTCTATATACAAGGCCGAGTCCATGGTCCAATATTTTCTAACTCTCTACCCGTTCACTAGAGTGGCAAAGGGATTGCCCTCTTGGTCTGCAATTTGAATAGAGCCATTGTCATAAATATGTATCACACGGTATGGCACCATCCACCTTAGATGCAGTTTGCCTGTTTAACGCTTCTACCATGGAGTTCAAGAAATGGGTCCCCCGATTATTGACCAATTCTAGAATACATCTGTAACGTGAAATGATGTTTTGGAAGAAAAATTTTGTGACTATTTCCGCATCATCTCTTTGAGTTGCCTTGGCTTCAACCATCTCGGCAGCATAATCAGTGCAAACCAAGATGTATCTCTTCCTTGTGAATTGGGTCACAAGTTGAATCGTACTCACAAAATCAATTCTCCATTTCTCAAATGGACCCAATAGCAAATGGGTCTCAAAGGCCACTGGGAAGTAGCTATCGGATTTCATGTTTGTTGATAGGCATCACAACTTTGTATATAGGCGTGAGTGTCCTTATACATTGTAGGCCACCAATACCCCAATGATTTTGAGTGTAAGGACTTGATTACTCCTCCAAATTTGTATGCTTCCAAGCATCTCCAAAGTACTTCATTTTTGCCCAATTTAAATAATATGTTGTGTTTTAGCTAGTATGGTCGCATCTTCTTGAGGAAGATTGCCCTCTCTCCAAGTCCAATTCTTTGAGACAATGGCAAGTATGCACATAATGATATTCTATTGCATACCTCATACTTCACATTACCATTAAATGATATAACTCTTCATCAGGAACTGGTCATCAACGTCCAAGTCTTGGTCTTGAGTTTCCAACCTGGATAGGAAGTCCACATTTGAATGCAAAGCACTCTTCCTCACTTGTATAGTTTTTATGAATTCTTGTAACAACAAAATCCATCTTGAAATTTGCCCAAACAAATCTACCTTCTTGACCACATGTTGCAAAGCACAATGATCCATATAGAAGAGAAACTCATATCCCAACAAATAGTGGCAAAATTTCTTGTAGGTGTATACCATTCCAAGTGCTTCTCTTTCATTTATCAAATAATTATTTTTTAAAATTGAAAGCTATTGGATGGCATAATAAATTGGATAGTCTTTCTTCTTCTTGTCCTTCTCACTTAAGACAACTCCAATTTCCATGGACGAAGTGTCCACATACACATGAAAAGGGGCATTCCAATTTGGGGCCCTCATAACTAGTGCTTCACCAATATCTTCTTTAATTCTTAGAAAGCGTTTTCTTGTTCTGCTTCCAGTTAGTAGTCTTTGGACTTCTTCAGAAGCTTTGTTAGAGGTGTAGCAAGCACCATATAGTTTGATACAAAGCGTCTGTAGTATTTGACATGTCCCAAGAAGGCACTCAGCTCCCAAATGTTTTTAGGGGATTCCAAAGCTGAGATTACTTTCACCTTTTTGACATCAACTTCAATACCTTGGCTTGAGATCTAATGCCCAAAAGAATACCTTCCTTCATTGTGAAGAAGCATTTCTCTAGGTGTAATGACAAGCCAGGAAATTGACACCTTTCAAAAGTTTGGTGAAAATAATCCAAGTGTACTTCTCTTTGCCCAAACACACAAAAATCATCAATGAAGAATTCCACAAATTTATGCAAAAAATCTTTGAAAATTGCATCTATCATCCACTAGAAAGTAGTGGGAGCATTACACAACTCAAAGGGCATTTGATTGTAAGCAAAAGTACCCCAACCGGCAATGAATGTGGTTTTGTCCTTATCTTCTTCTCAAATGGATACTTGATTATAGCCTGAAAAGCCATCAAGAAAACTATAGCAAGGATGACCTGCTACTTGGTCCAAAATTATATCAATGAAAGGTAAGGGATGGTGATCCTTCCTCATGACTACATTTAACCTGCAAAAATCTTAGCGCACTCAAATCTTCCCAATCTTCTTCTTCGGAAAAATGACAATGGGAGAAACCCACTCATGTTCAAGATGGGAAAGATTATACTGGCCCCTAGTACTTATCAATTTCATCTTTTACCAAGAGTGAGTACTTTGGGTTCAAGCGGTATTATCTTTGCCAAATTAGAATTGTGCCTTCAAGATCAATCCAATGTTCTCCAAATCAGCTTGGAATACTTGGCATTTGATCATTACCAAGAAAATACATCTTGGTACTCTATAAACATTTGTAGTGTACCTACAAACTCCTCCAAAGTGACTATCTTTGAAATCTTCAAATTTTTTTCCTCTAGACAAGACAATGTCTTAATAGTTATTGGGGTTGATGACTTTTTCAATGTGACTGACTTGGCTTAACCTAATTCAAACTGCAGTCAAAACCCTTCCTCCAAATCATTTTCACTGAGGAAATGTTATATGGGTCTTTGTCTTTGACCTCTACATTGTAGCATTCCAAGTAATTGACTTGGACTTCATCTTTGGAGTCTTCAGAAGATAAAGACAGTGGATCTTTGGATTCATCTTTATCTTTTGACAAAGTTGTTTCTCCAAGGTGGAGAACCATAATCCAACTCATAATCACCACCTTCTGGTCTTTGGACAAGATGTCCTTGAAACTCAACTTCTACTAGTGCCAATCTACAACAACTTGGGCACTATACAACCAAGGTCTTCCGATCACCAATGGGTAACCAATTTTGGTTACTAGTCTCAATATAATGTAATTTAATTTGAAGGTCACCCCTCCAATGATCGTGGTAATATTTGACAACATACCTAAAAGGTTGTCTCCTGGTTTGGTTTGCAAACTTCAAAATTTAGGGTGTTGGCTCAAATGTATGGTACCCCAACCGGTTTGCAATGTCCTTGATCATGACATTTACATCAAAACCCAAATCAATGAGTGTCAATGTTATCATGCAACATCAACTTGTGATCTCCGTATCTATTTTGGGATATCCCAAATCCTCTTGCTCAATATGATATATTGTAGGCAAGTCTTTCTTGGTCATCTCCCTTACTTGATCCTTGGCAACAATGCTTAAAATCATGTGACAACCTAACAAGCATCACTTTTGTAGTGATTAGGTAAATAAAGTTTGTCCCCATAGAGATACAAGTTAGAAATGGTCAAATACAAAGTAAATAGTAACAATTTAGTTCTTCTTGAGTTCTACTTCAACATGAAGTTTGTCTACTTCCCTTTCTCCTTGGATTAACTTCCTTCTTCACTCTGAACTTTCTTCACTCATGTATTGCACTACCCTCAATTCATCTTTCAACTCTACATGACTTCCCTTCAACTCTTCTCTCTTCTTCTTCTTCTTCAACTATAACAACAATGGACAGACAATCTTTGACAAGTACTCCACCCCATCAAAGGCTCCTACAATTTCTAGATCTTTTGGATTTTTGTTCTTCACTTCTTTTATTAGAGCTTTACTCTAAAATCTCAATCTTCTCACTCTCAAAGGCATCTCATCAGAGTTTTCTCCTTCTTCATCTATTGGGCTTGCTTTGCTCATTTGTGCAACTATGGTAGGTACACTTCTCTTTGATCTGCTCCCTTTTTGGAACCCCAACTTTAGCTTGGCTTCTTGAGTTTCTTCAACCTCCATCCATGGCAATTCTAGACATAGAATATCTTCTCTTTCCATGTGATCAATTACGGCATGGAACTCTTCATCTTTGTCTTTAGCATCATTCTCTCTCCATTGCTGAACTTCTGGTTTATCCTCACTTCCATTGCTTGACTCTTCACTTTGCAGCATAAGCTTTGGTTCTTCTTCTTTTCTTGATTCTTTTGACTTATACTTGGCTTTGCCTTTGGATTCTTTTGCTCTCAACGACTCATCAATTATGACAATGCTGTGCTTTAGGTTCATCTACCTTATCTTTCAAGACTGAATTGGTGATACCAACTCCATAGGCCAACTTCTCTTCTTTGTCTTCAGGATATTTACTACTACCTTCATGTTTTGACATGTTCTTGCATAGTGCTCATCACTACTTTGGATATGTCGGATGTACTGCTGCTCCTCCTCATCCACTTCTTTTTGTAAATCCGGATGAAAGTGTGATACCATCTTTCTTTGCTCTGCCTCCTTCATCAGGTTCAACCTAAAGTAGAAATGAGTGGCAAACAACACCAAATAGTAGAGAGCGGCTTGATCTCTCCAACACCACACCATCTACCACATTTGTTGGTGAAAACACTTTGCCCAGTTCATTGGCGCTCTCGCAAACATTTGGTGGAGAAATACTACTTGGTGCTTCATCACATATGTGGTTTGACCTGGCTTGAAGAGCACCATCATTGCTCCAACAATACTTTGCCTCATGGGATCTTGATAGGTATTGACCTTATATTTGTTCTTTGTATGTGGCGTAGTCAAGGAATTGCAGATTTCTTTAGTCTCCTCCATAGACTCTCCTTTTTAAGGAATGTAGCCCCAATTTCCTCACTAGCCTCTCTGCCCAAAACCAATGTCCAATCCAAATCTGTCCATCAAGCTTGATAGCCTCTCTTCCCTTCATTCTCAAGTCCCTCCTCATAATTGCTTATAGCTACTTCTGCCATGAACCCTAAAAAACTCAAGTTCCAATTCCAAGCCAAAAAAGTGATCCAAAGTCTACTCAGAACTCCAATCCTTGCTATCATGTCTAACCTTTGAATCATAGGATTTCTCATTGCGAGTGAGGGACTCTTCTTCTTGCCCTTCATTGGAATTGTATGATCTCTCACTTGTGGTAGCATGAAGATAATTCTACCATGTCTTGGTCTTGAGATCCTAACTCCTTCAAGATTGTTAAACATCAAACTATAGGAACTCCTGGTCAACTACTCAACGGCTGAGGATACTTGTGTGGCATTTTGAAATCCCCTCAACAAAGTCTCAATTTTAGTTCTTTGCTGTGTGGTCATTCCTTCGTCACTCTTCATTGATAATCACACCTTCTGCATGAATTCCTCTTGGCACTATCAAGTTTAGTTGTTCATGTCTTAGCCTTTTTCTTGCTTGTATTTTCTTGGTTGGTAACCCAAAGGAAATTTGTTACACCATCTTCACATCGGGTTAATCACCCCACGGCAAAGTTTCCTTACTTTGGATTTTGTTGTGACAAGTCCAATCTGAGTTCTTCTTTCTTGACACAAAGTCACTTTTCTTTGGGTTACCAACTCAAAGACATGATTCTCCTTCTTTTAACGCTATTTGGGTTCACTATGACTTTGATTGTACACTTCTTCTTCAAAATATAACCAAAAAATGTGGGTACCACAATATCCTTAATTGAGTCTTGCACTTGTCAAACTCATGAGGTGATTGTAGATATGGGGCCTTACAAGGAGATGTCTTCTCAAGAACTATCTCAATTTTATGATTTACTCTTTGTTTTGGTAGTAATTTTCAGGGTAAATCATATAGAAGGACTTTTTGAAATTCATTGACAACATCTTTCAAGTTCTAAGGAATTTGTCCATCAAGTTGTGCACTTTGGACTTCTCTTATTAGACTCATGAAATATCTTTCTATCATACTAATAGCTATTGTCCCTATGACATAAAGAGACAATTCTTGCCTTTGCAATCATTTCCTATCTCCAATTATATTCCATTGGCTAGTTCTCACTATTTTCTTTCTCCAATCTACCGTGGGGTTGTAGTGCTCCATCCATGATATGACTAAGATCACATTTTAACTATCTAATTGTATCACTTGCCATTCAATTTCTTCTTGATACTCTCTTATAAAGAGTGTTACCTTTCTAGGTAACAACTCAATCCTTTTTTTTGATCATTAGATTACTCTAATTCTCCATTCTCATCCTTCTCTAGTTCCATCTTCAACCTTATTGTAATAGAGCAAGATAAGAAATTCTCTATTGTTCTAAGGTCTATTGATAGTCTCACTTGATTTCCTTTTAGAACACCATTTATAACAATAAATTGTGCATTTATCTTCCTCAACCTTTGTGCTCTCATCCTCTTCCTCTTCGTCCCCTTCCTTTTACTCTTTTCTATTGAGCTAATAAGTCCATAAGGTAATTTTATTGGTGATCTTTGTTTTTTGATGTGGTTTCAACATCCTCTTCATCAATTCATCTCTCCAAGTTATTCAAAGGTCACTTGCATGGAGGCCAAGGGCCTCTAGGAAGGTAGGTACAATAATTGATGGCTATGTGCCCAACTCGGTTACAATTGTAACAATTTTGTTATTCTATAGAGCTCTTTCTCCTTGTGTGATTCCTTCTCTCCTTTCTTTAACATGTCCCCATTCTACTCCTTGGAATGATTGTATATTCCTCAATCTTGGAGATGAATGTTGCACAATTCTATAAGAGTTGGTCTACCAAAGTGTGGTGTTTTAGCCCATGTTGTGTCAAGACTACCCTTTCACCTCCTCCAAGTGCTCTTGCTATTCTTTGAGCACACACAATGGCTTCAAAAATGATGCAAGGATTATGTACCATTATCTCTTGATGAATCCACTCTTTTAACCTTATTTGAAATTTTTAAGAGCTTCTATTGGGCTAATATTGGTTATCACAACTTGTAGATCAAGAAATGCCTCCATGTATTCTTGTATGTTGTTCTTCTACTTCAACCCCTATAGTTGGTTTCAAGCCCTTTGTATGGATTCCATGGATTGGAAATTATTCAACAACCTTTCTTGCATTGTTGTCCAAGTGATGTCTCTTCCTTTTGCAAACACTAATTATTCCCAAGTATCATACCATGTGTGGGCTTTATCAATCATGTACCCACATGCAAACCCACTTGTAGAATGATTTGTGATCTTAATTGTGAATAATAAGAAGTATTGATTCACTCTTAAGATATAATTTCCACTATTTCCATGGAATGCTATCCTGTAAGGTTTGATGTTGCATGTCTTCATCATCCATAGTAAGAATGTGGCTTCAATGTTGATTAGGGTTTGTATCATCAACATGAGTGATTGTAATACCAATAGCTAGACATATTATCTAGAGGTGAAAAATTGACTTGGTAACATTTGGAAGGATGTTATACATGATGGACTAAGTAGATCAGATAGAGGTGTCACCAAAAGAGTACTTCCACTAATAGTGCAGGAGCAAAAAATACCTTGAAAACTTTAGAGTCAATTTTGGAGGCCTAGATAGATGAATTAGACCTTGAAAATAGAAAGATTACGGCCCTTTGGAATGAGAGGATAGCCTTCCTTCCACTATTTGTCTTGTTGAGAGCTTTCCAATAATACCTCATCAATATGATTTTGAGCTTCCTACAATAAGATTCCTTGAAGATTCCCTCTTGTCAAACTTGTTTGACCAACCAAAAAAGACAAGGACCAACATGTCACCCATCCATACAACTAATCTAAGGGTGGATCTTGCTGATATATCACCAACCCATATATTTGATCCAAGGGTGGAGCTTTCTTTGGAGGGATCTTCTTTAATGTATAGTAAAGACAAGGTGCTCCTTTGGGGCATCGGAGTATTGAGTGTTGAAGCTTTGTGTTTCTTCTCTTGTGTTTCTATTGGGGTTTCTCTTGTATTTGGAATATTATAATGGTATTAGAGTAGGTGTTTTAATCCAAGAGAGTGGATCATCCATCTTGGAGGAACATATGCTATTGAGATTGAGTAATTTTGAGGGGAGAAAACATAGAGCAATTGATAGACTAGGGGTGTTTTAGAGAGAGGATGGGATGGAGGAGCTTGGAGGACAATGTGATACACCATGCTTTTTGTTCTTGAATCTGTTCTACATCAAGATCATGTACATCCAACTTGAGCAATTGAGAATATATCTCATTTATCATTCAGGAGTAGAGTTATAGACATAATGATGAATTCACCAAACTTGATGATTACACATGTGGTGATTACAATAAAGAGTATTATTTGACAATGCATATTCTATTATGATACAATAGATATGAATATACTAAATCCTTTCTCGTTGCAAGTAGAAATCCATTATGTGGTTAGACCAAAAGTGATTTTTAGTTTATAATTTTGGTGAGTAATATTTATCAACAAGTGATGGCCTCAAAGATTCCAATAATAGCTCGAATAGTTTGTGCTCCTTCTTGAGTGTCATATTATCTCTTCTTTTGAAGTAGGAAGAAGCAATTGAGTGTTTCTCATGTGTACAATCATAGAGCTACAATTTAAAATCTGATGTAAGGGATGTTGAATGCATTTTGGAAGATCAAGATGACAATAGAGACAATGTAAAGTCAAGTATGTACCTTCAAGAACAATTAGGTAATGCAAGAAGGAGAACCATCCCAAAACCTAGCCCCAATGGCCAAAATACCTGGACAGTAACTCATGCCAATGACACCAACCCCGGTCAACAATAAAGCCACATTGTTACTACAAATGAAGAAGACATGCAACATCAAGACTTAAAAAGGACAACATTCCATGGGAGTAGTGGAAAATTAGATTTCAACAATGAATCAATACTTTCAATTATTCATAGTTGAGATCACTAATCATTCACTAAGCGTATTTTCATGTGGAGATTTGACCAATAAAGCACTCACATGGTATGATGCTTGGGAAAAATCATTGTTGGCAGAAGGAAGAGAGATCACTTGGACGACAGTGCAAGAAGTGCTACTGATTAATTTCCAATTTGTGGATTTTGTGCAAATGGTCCAAACTCAACTTTGGGGGTTTGAAGTAGAGGAACAACGTACAAGAGTACATGGAGACATTTCTTGATCTATAGGTCATGGTAACCAATATGAGTCCCGTAGAAGCTCTTGACAATTTCAAATGGGGGTTAAAAGAGCAAATTTGCCAAGAAGCAATGGTACAAAATCCTCACATTGTTTTGAAGCCATTGCCTATGCTCAAAGAATAGAAAGTGCTTGGAGGAGGTGAAGGGGTAGTCTCAATGCAACACTACCGGGTTGAGACACCTTCTTTTGGTGGAAAAATTCTTTTGGGATTGGGTGATATTTGGTTTTGAGACTAAGGAGGATGACCGCTCAAAGGAGAATAGTGATGGGTCAAAGAAAGGAGAGATGGAGTCCCATGAGGGGAAGGGGCTTGAGCACAATAAGGATGTTGTTATAATTGTGGCCAAGTTGGTCACATAACCATCAATTTTCATGCTCATCTTCCTAGAGGCCCTTAGCCTCCATATAGGAAACCTTTGAAGAACATAGAGAGACAAAATGAAGAGGAGGCTATTGAAATCACATTGTGAAACAAAGATCTCTAATAAATGTACCTCATAGCCATATTGGCTCAATGGAGAAGAGTAAAAGCAAGGGGAGGAAGTGTATGAGTGTACAATACTTGAGGAAGATAAACACAAAATTGATTGTTATAAATGGAGTCCTAGAAGGCAATTAGATGAGAGTATTGACAGACCCTAGAGCAATAGAGAATTTCTTGTCTTGCTTTGTCATAATAAAGTTGAAGATGGAACTAGAGAAGGATGAGAATGAAGAAGTAGAGTTACCTAATGGTGAGATAGAGAGGATTAAATTGTCACCTAAAAAGGTAACACTTTTTGTATCAATAAGAAATTGAATGGCAAGTGATATAGCTAGCTCATTACAATGTGATCTTAGGTATGCTATAGATAGAGCACTATTACATGGTAGATTGGAGAAAGAAAGTAGTGAGAACCAGCCAATGGAAGATCATTGGAGTTGAAAAAAGGTCACAAAGGCAAGAATTGCCTCTCTATATCATAGGGGTAATAGCTATTGGTAAGATAAATAGATTTTTCATGGATCTAATAAAAGAAGTCTAGAGTGCACAACTTGATTGAAAAGTCCTTGAGAATTTGAAAGATGTGGTCAATGAGTTTCAAGATGTCTTTTTGGATGGTCTTTTCAAGATTACCACCAAAAAGGAGAGAAGATCATAAATTGAGATAATTTTAAGGAAAATACTTCCTTGTAAGGCCCCATATTGACTACCACCTCATGAGTTGGAGGAATATAAGACTCAAATTGAGGAGCTGCTACAAAAAGAGTTTATCCAACCTAACATATCACCATATGGGGCTCTTGTCTTGTTTATGAAGAAGAAGGATGATATAATACACATGTGCATTGACTACCAAAGCCTAAATCAACAAATGGTGAAGAAAAAAAATACCCATTACCTAGTATAGATGACTTGTTAAATCAACTCAACGGGGCAAAACACTTCCCCAAGCTTGATCTATAGAGCAATTCCAACCAAATCAAGATTGTGGAGGAAGATGTATACAAAATCAGCTTTTGAACAAGGTATCGTCATGTTGAACACCTGGTGATCCCATTTAGCCTCACCAATACACCAGCCACTTTCATGAGTTTGATGAATGACATATTTCATCTATACTTGGGATACATTTTTTTTCATTTTCTTGGATTACACCTTAGTCTACAATAGGAAAATGATGAAGCCCAAGCAACATTTGCAAGAAGTCCTCTAAATTCTAAAATGTCCAATCAAGTTGGGTAAAGATGCATCAAGTGTTGCAATAGGAGTAGTCTACAATGAGAATGAAATGATGGATGGCACTCAATTGCATATTTCTCTCAAAAACTATTATCACAAAGTATAACTATCATACCATTGAATGAAAAGAGTTGACCATTGTCCTTGCAACCAAGCATTGGAAGTACTATCTTGGCGAGAAGGCATTTGTAGTGGAGATAGACCACAAACCTCTAGTCTACTTGGAGACATAGAAAGATCTATCTTGTTGATAGATTCACTGTGTAGAGTGGAGATAATGATTCAACATGACAATCACATATGTGGAAGGCAAGAAGCAACTTGTATATGCATTCACTTGGATGCCTATGGTAAAAACTCTGGTGGTAGAGATCAAGATGAACATAGAATTCTGGCCAAGGATTCTTATTACTACAAAAATTGACTCACAAATTATAAGAGCTTAATAATCCAAAGATGTAACCAATACAGAAGGACTCACTTTGCATAATAGCAAGTTATGGATGTCAAATGCCATAAACATAAGAACCACCATCATAACAAAATGTTATGATTCTACCATTGCAGGTCAAGTTGGAATAGACAAGACCTTAGATGCAATCAAATGCTACTATTATCAGCCCAAGATGAACAATGATGGGACAGAGTATGTTCAAAGCTACATACTTTGTCAATAGAATAAAGCTTCTAATCAAGCTCACAAAAGAATCCTTCAACCCTTCCATACTCTTACATAATGTTAGGAATAGGTAAGCATGGATTTGCTTTGTGAATTGCCCAAAATCACCTCAAGGTTTGATTCCATTGTAGTCTTTGATGATAGACTCAACATAATGATTCAAGTGCATCCTACCACCAAGAACATGACTGCTCTACAATTAGCTCAATTGTACTTAGCTATGGTATTTTCTTACCATGGATTGTCTTGAGTGCTCATCATTAATAGAAGCACTCAATTCACTAGTTTGTTTAGAGAACACTCTTTGGCATCTTCAAAACCAAATTGGCTATGTCCACGGCTAACCATTCATAAACCATTGGGCAAATAGAGTGGGCTAATTGCATTATTGAGGACATGCTCTAGAGGTTCACCTTAGGTGAGCAAGAGAGGTGAGACATCTTACTTCCACTGGTAGATTTACCTACAATAATTTAGTGAATGCATCCACACAAGTCACACCATTCTTCCTCCTGTATGAAGAGTATCATTTCACACCTTTAAGCTTGATGAAGATCCATCTGGTGGCTATGAAGGTTGACATTGTCAACACTTATGGTTCTAAAATCCAAAAGGGTGTGGAGAATGCCAAGCATAGGTTGCAGATCACCCAAAATCAACAAAAATAGTATGTAGATAGATGCATATCACTAGCACATGGAGTTCAATGTGAGAATCAAGTTTGGCTGTCCATAACCAGCCTCACATTAGTTGGCACTTGTAAGCTCAAACCTTGTTTTATTGGGCCTTTTCCCATCTTTCATTGAATTGGCACAATGGCCTATCACCTCAAGCTACCACCACACATGAAGATCCATCTTGTATTCCATGTTTTTTTACTATGTAAATATACACCTCAACCACCCCACTTTCCTTCTATACAAGGAGTTATATCTTGTCCAATACTCATTGATGGCATGGAGGAATATGAAGTCAAATACATTCTCTAGAAATGCATCCATGGTACTCACCATCCATGTGCAGAATATCTTGTATATTGGAAAGTGTACCCATTGTATAAGGCAACATGGGAGCCAATAGCCAACTTGACTCATGCACTGGTGTTAGTGCAATCTTTTGAGCAACAATTTGTAATAAGGACGTTGCATCTTAAAAGGAGTGAGGTTTATAATACTAGTAGCTAGCATATTATCTAGAGGTAGGAATTGGCTTAGTAACAAAATGATGTTATATATGATAGACTACGTAGATAAGATAAAGGTGTCACCAAAAGATTACTTCAACTAATAGGGTAGGAGTTGAAAACACCTTGAAAATTTCAGAGCTAATTTTAGAGACCTAAACAAATGAATTAGGCCTCAAAAATAAAAACCTTCTTCTCTTTATGCCAAAAGGCTTTCTTTTCCTCAATTGTTTGTCTTGTTGAGAGCTTTCCAATGATACTTCACCCATATAATTTTGAGCTTTCTATAGAAATATTCCCTATAGATTCCTTTTAGTCAAACTTGTTTGACCAACCAAATATGACAAGGATTGACATGTCATCCATCCATGCAACTAATCTAAGGGTGGAGTTTGTTGACATGTCACCAATTCATGTATCTGATCCAAGGGTGGAGCTTCCTTTGAAGGGATCTTCTTTGCTATATAATGAAGACAAGATGCTCCTTTAGAGCATCAAAGTATTGAGTATTGAAGCTTTGTGTTTCTTCTTTGGTGTTTCTCTTGGGAGTTCTCTCGTACTCGGAATATTACAATGGCTCTCCAAGTACTTTGGCTATGATTATTGGGTTTGGGGATGATTCTCCTTCTTGCATTACATAATTGTTCCTAAAGGTACACACTTGATTTTATAATGTCTCCATTGCAATCTTGATCTCCCAAAACTCATCTTGCATTCCTTGCATCAGATCTTGCAACTATGGTTCCATGATTTATATACACAACCAATGCTCAATTGATACTTCCTACTTCAATAGAAAGTCAATATGATCATTTGGGAGGGAGCATGAACAATTAGGACTACCATTGGGACCTCAAAGGCTATCACTTTTTGATAATATTCCTCATTGAGATTATAGACAATGAAATGCCTAAAGATCACTTTTGGCCTAACTACATAATGGATTTCTACTTGAATGTTGAAAGGGAGATTAAGGACTATGGTTCCATGATTTATATACACAACCAATGCTCAATTGATACTTCCTACTTCAATAGAAAGTCAATATGATCATTTGGGAGAGAGTATGAACAATTAGGACTACCATTGGGACCTCAAAGGCCATCACTTTTTGATAATATTCCTCATTGAGATTACAAACAATGAAATGCCTAAAGATAACTTTTGGCCTAACTACCTAATGGATTTCTACTTGAGTGTTGAAAGAGGATTTGGGGTATTCAGATCCTTTGCATCATAAAATAAAATAAAGTTATCAAATCTCACTCTCTATTGTTTATCACCCTAGGTAGAATGATAGGATTAGCAAATTCATTACTATGTCCATGAACTGCATCCCAAAATGGTAAAAAAGATATACTCTCACTTGCTCACACTAGATGTACATAATCTTGATGTGGAATGGATTCAAGAACAAAAAGCAAGGTGCAATAAATTGTCCTCCAAGCGGATCTTGTATTCTCCTCTAACTTATTGATTGCACTACTTTTCCTCTCCTCATTTTTTGTCTCAATAGCCCGTATTTGTCCATGGGGGATGATCCACTCATGTGGATTAAAATACCTAATCTGATACCATTGTAATGTTTCAAGGACAAGAGAAACCCCAAGAGAAATACAAGAGAAGAAACACAAAAGAAATGCAAGGTTTTATTCTTCAATACTCTAATACCTCAAAAGAACATCTTGTCTTTATTATATAGCAAAGAGGATCCACTCAAAGAGAGCTATACCTTAGATCAAATATATGGGTTGCTGATATGTTAGCAAGCTCCACCTTCAGCTTGGCTACATGGATTGGTGATATGTCAATCCTCGTCCTATTTGGTTAGTCAAACAAGTTTGACCAAAGGGAATCTTTCATAAATCTTCTTATAGGAAGCTCAAAAGAATATGGGTGAGGTACCATTAGAAAGCTCTTGATGAGACAAAAAATGGGGTAGAATGAAATAATTTTTTTTTTAGAGGTAGAGGAATCTTCTATTTTTTGAGGGCTAATTCATTTGTTTAGGCCTCTAAAATTTGTTTTAAAAGTTTTAGGATGTTTTTAGTCTCTGCCTTATTAATGGATGTAATCCTTTGGTGACACCTCTATTTTTATCTACCTAGACCTTCATATATAACATCTCTAAAGATATTACCAAACCAATTTCCACCTTTAGATAATCTATCTAGCTAATAGTAATACAATGGGGAAGTTATGGGACTTGGCACTTTTCCGTAAATGTAAATAAAAATAAAATGGAACATAAGGCCTTTTTATGGTCAAGCTCATAATACATGTGAATCTTAGTTAGTTTAGGAGATCATTTCAAAATATTTTTTGTGCTAGATTTGTAGCATGTTATAAGTGAGATTAACTCACCTGATACACCTTGAAATGATGATTAAGTGCATGGAGGAGCTCAAACATGCAATGCATTGGAGGAACTTGTAGGGAAGTGGATTGGCAATTATAGTAATTTTCTTTGAAATTTATAACCTTGCTTGCATGCAAAATCCTTCTTGATGCCCAAGTTTGGTAAGTGACTTCTAGGAAGACTTGGTTCATATTTTTGAGACAAAGACAAATGGACACTGATGGATTTGAATTTGCATGTAATGTGAAGTGAATTAGAATTAAGTAAAGATAGAAAGTGTTGTCATTGGAAATTTGAAGCCAACTTTGAGTTTTGGAGCCAAATAGAGATAGTCAAAGTGCACATTGAGTGTCCTATTCCCTTGTCAATCTGACCCCATGCTAATTCCAAATTCATGTTCGTCTTTTCTATTCTCACACGCTTTGAATAGTTTCATATTCTCTACCGCTCATTCCCATTTCTAATCTAGGTGGTACTCCCATCTCAATGGGTTATTCTCTTGTGCCATTGCCAAGCTCTATAAAAAATGGTATCTCAGACTTGTTTCAAGTTTTCCACCCTTGTGAATGCATGTGATGACCAGTTCAAGATGCTTGGTACTACTCCTAAAAATCATGAAAAATTTGAAGATGTAAAATGCAATATGATAGATTTAGGATGGTTAGTCATCATTGTCTAAATTCTCAGCTATTTGGAAGATTTTGAGCATTTTTTACATATTATTGGAGTACTTTGCAACAAGCCAATGAAAAAGAACACAACATTTAGTATAATGACTACCTATTTTGTGAGTGGATTTATTGAGGTTATAAATGGGATACAATTAAAGAAGAAGTGATAACATTACATGGCTTCTTACAAGTCTGCCCAAGATTTCAAGGATCAAAACACAACCAAGAAGGAGCTAAAAAGGAGTTGGAAAACAATAGAGGATAAGGTGAATCACTTGTGCACACACTTTCATTGTATGAACTTGATGGTTGGAAGTAGGGCAAACATTTCTTCCTCTACCCTTGTCACTTTTGGTTTAGGTATAGGAGTAGATATTATTGATTTGCATGATAATGGGGAGAAAAACCAAGCTGTTGTAATGTTCCAAGGATAAGAGAACCCCAAAGAGAAACTCAGAAAAAGAAACACAAAGCTTCACACTCAAAACTCCAATGACACAAAGGAGCACCTTGTCTTTATTATATAGCAAAGAGGATCCACTCTAAGGAAGCTCCACCCTTGGATCATATATATGGATTGGTGACATATTAATGAGCTCTACCTTTAGATTAGTTGCATGCAAGGGTGACATGTTGGCTCTGGTCATATCTGGTTGGTCAAACAAGCTTTGAATAGAGGGAATATTTAAAGAATATTCTTGTAGGAATCTCAAAATCACATGAGTGAGGTACTATTGGAAAGCTCTCAATGAAAAAAATAGAGGAGAGGCTACCTTTTCATTCATAGGGGAAAATTCACATATTTTTGAGGTCTAAGTCATCCATTTAGGCCTCCAAAATTAGCTCTAAAGTTTTTAGGCTACTTTAGGCTCGTGTCTTATTAGTAAAAGTATTCTTTTTGTGATATCTCTATCTCATCTACTTAGTACATCATATATAACATCTTTCCAGATGTTACCAAGCCAATTTTCACCTCTAGATAATATGCCTAGCTTTTGATATTATAGTTTCACATGAAGAAAATGAGGAGGATAAAGAGTATATTAGGGAAGAAACTCCCCAATCTGTTGAGTTTGATTCAATCCCTTGTACACCCAAAATATATTCATTTGATTTTACACTCTCAAGTGCACAAGGTGATAAGAACTATAATGGTAATAAGATAGAGGTGAAAGAAGAGGGTAGCATATGACCACCTTCTCACTATGTTCCAAGCTTGTTGTTGAGAATTTGTGAAGATTGTCCCATGAAAGAGGATATTGCAATAGAGGATTTTACACCTATAGTGACAACAAACCAAGAAGCAGAAAGAGGAAAGAAATTAGGAAGATATTACAATAGAGGATTTTGCTGCCATAGTGACACAAACCAAGAAGGAGAAAGAGGAGAGAAAGCAAGAGGGTGTGAAGGTAAGTCTCAAAAGAAGAGGAAGGTGCTTAGAGTAAATATAAAGATGATGTCTCTTCCCTTGTATTTCTCCCAAGACATTGCTAACCATACAAAATTAAGGATTAAATTTTTGGAAGTTAGAGGGATAAAAGCCATGAAGATGGCCTGTAACACCCATCTATGCATGTATGTACTATTGTGATATTTAGTTTGATATTATAAATATTTGAGAGATATTATTTATATAGAGATAAGTATGGTTCTATATTAGTCATGATTAGCTAAAGTTAATCATAGCTAAAATAGAGGTGGCCTTACTTTAGAGGAAGTGGAAAAGATGACAACCACTATTTTGGATTCTAATATATTGACTTGGTATTATTCCTAGGTGTTTGGCTTTGAGGAAAGAGTTGAGAACTCTTGGACACACAAGCTTTTTTGTTTCAAATTCTTCTATAGTCCAAGGATAGCCCATGTGATGGAATCCTTGACTTAATGGTTGGATGAAGATAAGACTATATGCTTAGGAGAATATTCCCATGAGCATGGATATTCCTTTAGCTTTTTGACTTTTAGCTTAGTAACTTGAGTTACTCTAGAAATTAGTAACTATTTCACAAGTATATAAATAATGGGTGAGGAGGTTCTCATCATCCTTTCATTTGCAACTATCTCTCTCTCATTAACATCTCTAGTGAGCAATGTCTTGAGTCTTGGAGTATTAGCCTTGGAGGAGTATGATTGAGTTGAGGTTCTTTGCCTTCTTAGTCCATGGTGCGCCACCATAATAGCCATCAGAGGTTCATCCTTAGTGAGAGATAGGCTGGCTCACATGCCAGAAGTATTGGCCTAACATTGAAGCCAAGAAAATCATCTAGTTTGAGAAATATGAGTATGAGAAGCTGGTCTTCAATAAAACAAAACTTGAAGAGAAATTTAGATTCAAGGAGAGAAAGTTCCAAGCCACACAAGTAGAGTATATAACACTAGAATAAGCTAGAGCAAGAAAGTCTCATGAGGAAATCAAAGGCATAATGAGTGGCTTTTTAGGGATGTATTCTCAAGATGAGTCCACCTATGGTTATGTAGGTGACTACAATTCAAACACCTTGGGAGGTGTGCTCAAATCCTTCTAATTCATAGCTCTTGTAAATTTGTTCAGTGTGAAAACTATATAGTTTGCATTGTGAAGTTTGTGATGCAATAGGGGATTTCAATTTATGATTTTTGGTGTCGCTCTAAATTTATTTTACAAGAGATCTACAAGACATCCCATAAATTGCTATGAAATGTGGGAGGAGGGTATCTAAAATTTTAGAGGGTTACAAGAGTACCACCTATAACCATCATAAATTTTTATGGGATATCATTAGACCATAAGGACCAAAAAAACAAGCCAAAATTTGTACCAACAAAAAAGAAAATACCAGAGATAAATTTTACAGGCCCATTCCTAAATAGTCATCATTTGGTTTGTAAGACCACGTCCAAAACTTTAAAGTAGATTTATGCAATCAGTCCACCTCCCTTAAATTCTAGAAGTGAAACCTCCTAAAAAGTTGTGATTTTTACTTTGTAGTTTTATGCTGATGTAGAAAGTTTGCATAGGTTGGTATGTGCAAGTGAGTTGGTCTATGCAAGTTGGGTTTAAGCAAATAGGTTGGTCTGTTGTGTGAGCCGGCCTGTCTCTCACTCAGGATGAACCTCTGATGGCTATTATGGTAGCGCACCATGGACTAAGAAGGCAAGGAACCCCAACTCCATCATACTCCTCCAAGGCTAACACTCCAAGACTCAAGACATTGATCACTAGAGAACTCAATGAGAGAGATAGTTGCAAATGAAAGGATGATGAGTACCTCCTCACCCCTTGTTTATATACTTGTGAAATAGTTACGTACCAAAGTTACTAATTACCATAGTAACTCAAGTAACTAGCCTAAAAGTCAAGTAAAGTCAAAAAGTAGAAAGGAATATCCATTCACATGGGCATATTCCCCTAAGCATGTGGTCTTATCTTGACCCAACCACTAAGTCAAGGATTCCTTCACATGGGCTATCCTTGGACTAAAGAAGAATCCAAAACAAAAAGGCTTGCGGGCCCAAGAGTTCTCAACTCTTTCCTCAAAGCCAAACACCTAGGAATAATACCAAGTCAACACATTAAAATCCAAAATAGTGGTGCTCATCTTTTCTACTTCCTCTAAAGTAAAGTCCCCTCTATCTTAGCTATGAATAACTTTAGCTAACCATGACTAATATAGAACCATCATTTATCTCTATAAATAATATCTCTTAAGTACTTGTAATACCAAGCTAAATATCACAATACCACACACATGCACAAATGGGTGTTACAGTTGTAATACCATTAGCTAGATAAATTATCTAGTGGTGGAAATTGGCTTGGGAATATCTTTAGGGATGTTATTTATGATAGTCTAAGTAGATTAGAAACAGGTGTAACCAAAGTGTACTTCCACTAATATAGTAAAGGCCAAAAGTACCCTAAAATCCTTAAGGCCAATTTTAGAGGCCTAAACAAATGAATTAGACATAAAAATAGAATCTTCCATCCCCTCTAAGGGAAAAGGCATTGCCTTCTCCTCCCTTGTTTATATCATCAATATCTTTCCAATAGTATCTCATATTTACTTTTTTGAGCTTCTTATAAAAAGATTCTCTAAAGATTCTCTATAGTCAAACTTGCTTGACCAACCAAATAGGACAAGGATCAACATGTCCCCAATCCATACAACTAATCCAAGGGTGTAGCTACCTTTGAATGGATCTTTTTTGCTATATAATAAAGACAAGGTGCTCCTTTGGGGCATTAGGAATTAAGGAATGAAACCTTGTGTTTCTATTGGGATTTCTCTTATACTCATAACATTACAATTGCATTAAAGTAGGTGTTTTAATCCAAATGAGTGGATCACCCCTCTTGGAGTAACATGCCTATTGAGATTGAGTAATTTCA
This sequence comes from Lunularia cruciata, assembly GCA_948567375.1. Taxonomy (NCBI): domain Eukaryota; kingdom Viridiplantae; phylum Streptophyta; class Marchantiopsida; order Lunulariales; family Lunulariaceae; genus Lunularia; species Lunularia cruciata. The sequence goes on along the minus strand of OX419755.1, from coordinate 53,145,662 downwards.
AGGGGGGAAAAAGTAGTGCAATGAATAGATTGGGGTGTTTGGGAGAAAGGATGGGATGGATGCTCCTAGAAGGTGATTTCTTGCAGTTTTCTTTCCTTTCTTGAATCCATTCCATATCAAGATTATGGACATTCAACATGAACAAGTGAGAGTATATCTTGTTTACTATTTTGGAGTGGAGTTCATGGACGTAATAATGATTTCACCAAACCTTATGATTCTCCATGTAGTGATGAACAATAAAGAGTAGGATTTGACAATTTACATTTTTTTATGAGACAATGGATCTGAATATATCAAATATTCTCACTTTCAACATTCAAGTAGAAATCCATTATGTAGTTAGACCAAAAGTGAAGTTTATCGATTTTATTGTCCCAAATTTTGGTGAGGAATATTATCAATGAGTGGTAGTCTTTGAGGTCCCCAATGTTAGTCCTAATTAGTTTTGCCTCCTCTTGAGTGATTATATCAACCCTCTATTGAAGTAGGAAGTATCAGTTGAGCATCTACCATGTGAACAAATCATGGAGCCTTACTTGCAGGATCTGATGCAAGGAATGCAAGGATGTTGAACATGTTTTGGGAGATTAAGATGACAATAGAAACATTACAAAGTCAAGTACATACCTTTAAGAAACAATCATGTAATGCAAGAAGGGGAATCATCCTAAAACCAATAAATAGTAGCCAAAGTACTTGGAGCGTCATGCATGTCAATGACACCAACCTTGATCACCAATAAAGCCACATTGTTACTATAGATGAAGAAAATATGGGGATAATGTTCCATAGGAGTAGTGGAAAACTAGATCTCAAGAATGAATCAATATTTTAGACTATTCATAATTGAGATCATCAATCATCTTTTTTGTGGATTTGCATGTGATCCTTGACCATTAAAGCCTTCACATGGTACAATGCTTGGGAACAATAAGTGTTGGCAGAAAGAAGAGAGATCAATGGTGATGCAAGAAGAGTGTAATACCAAGGGTTAGCCATATGATCTAGATGTGAAATTTGGTTCGGTAACACCTAGAATGATGTTATACATGATGGTCAAAATAGATCAGATAGAAGTATCACCAAAAGAGTACTTCTACTAATAGGGCAGAAACCGAAATAGACTTGAGAACCTTAGAACCAATAGCTAGACATATGATTTAAAGGTGAGAATTGGTTTGGTAACATCTGGAAGGATGTTACACATGATGGACTAAACAGATCAGAAAGAGGTATCACCAAAAGGGGACTTCTACTAATAGAGTAGGAACCGAAATATGCCTGAAATCTTTGAAGGCAATTTTGGAGGCCTAAACGGATGAATTAGGCCTAAAAAATGTGCAGATTCCCCCCCAATGGAGGGTAGGCTAGCCTTCCCTCCCCCCTGCTTTGTCTCATCAAGAGCTTTCCAATGGTACCTTACGTGATTCTGAGATTCCTACAGGAAGATTCCCTAAAAGATTCCCTCCGGTCAAAGCTTGTTTGACCAACCAGATAGGACCTAGACCAGACAGGTCACCAATCCAAGTAAGTAATCCAAGGGTGGAGCTTGCTGACATGTCACCTATCTATGTCCCTAATCCTATGGTGGAGCTTCCTTGGAGGAGATCCTCTTTGTCTATATAATAAAGAGAAGATGCTCCCTTGGGGCATCGAATGTTTGAGTGTGCAATCTATGTTTTCTCTCTTCTCTTGTCCTCGGAGTATTACAATGGTATCAGAGCGAGTGTTCTAGTCCAAGAGAGTGGATCACCCCTCTTGGAATAGCACGAACTACTAAAACTGAGTAATTTGAGGTGGAGAACATAGAGTAATCGCTAGACTTAGGAAGGACTTTAGAGAGCGGATGGGATGGATGCACCGGGGGGACAATTTCCCGCACCTAGCTTTCCATTCTCAAACCCATTCCACATCAAGGTTATGTACATCCAACGTGAGCAGATGAGAGTATTGCTAGTTTATCACTTCGGTGCTGAATTCATGGACAGAGTGATGAACTCACCAAACCCGGTGATTCTACCTGTGGTGATATATGACAAAGAGTGGGATTTGACGATCTACATTCTATTATGATAAAATGGATATGAATGTCCCAAATCCTCTTCCTTTCAACACTCAAGTAGAAATCCGTTATGTAGTGAGGCCGAAATTGATGTTTAGAGATTTGTGGTTAGGAATTTTGGTGAGGAGTATTATCAACAAGTGATAGCTTTTGAGGTCCCAATGGTAGTTCCGATAGTTTGTGCGCCTTCCAGAGTGATTATATTGACTCTATATTGAAGTAGACGTTAGCAATTGGGTGTTGCAGGCACCATGGATCCGCAGTTGCAAGAGTTGGTGCAAGGAATGCAAGGGATGTTGAATGAATTTCGAGAGATTAAGATGACCATGGAGACATTGCAAAGTCAAGTGCAGATCCTCAGGAACGATCAAGCCATGCAAGAAGAAGAGCCGTCTCAAAACCCAGTACCTGCGACTGAAGTACTTGGAGAGGCATCCGTGCCTACGAACCCTATCAATGATGAAGCCACATTGCTACTCCGGATGAAGAAGACCTGCAACATCGAGCCTTACAAGGGGCAGCGTACGATGGGAGTAGTGGAGAATTGGATCTCGAGAATGAATCGATATTTTCGATTGTTCTCAACAGAGATCACAGAGCATGCTGCAGGCGTGTTTGCCTATGGGTTCTTGACCGATAAAGCCCTCACATGGTATGATGCTTGGGAACGATCCATGCTGGCAAAGAGAAGGGAGGTCACATGGACAGCAATGCAAGAAGGACTGCTCAAGAATTTCCAATTGGTGGATTGTGTGCAGATGGCTCAAACCCGACTATGGGGATTGAGACAGAAGAATAGCGTACAAGAGTATGTGGAGGCATTTCTGGATCTACAAGTTGCAATTACCGACATGAGTCCAACAGAGGCTCTCGACAATTTCAAACGAGGGTTGAAAGAGCGGATTCGCCAAGAAGTCATGGTGCAAAACCCTCGCACGGTATTTGAAGCCATTGCTTGTGCGTAGAGAATAGCCGGAGCATTAGGTGGAGGTGAAGGAGTAGTTCCACCTCAACATTATCGGGCAGAAATGCCACACATGGGTGGACCAGTACCAATGGAATTGGGCAACCTTCGATTCCGGGATCGAGGAGCACGGCCGCTTCAAGGAGAGCGAGGACGGGTAGAAGAACGAAGAGATGGAGTCCCACAAGGAGAATGGACTCGAGGAGAACAACGCCGTTGTTACAATTGTGGCCGTATTGGGCACATATCTACCAATTGTTGCACTCGTTTCCCTAGAGGCCCTTGGCCTTCGTACAGGCGATCTTTGAACAACATGGAGAGGCACATTGAAGAGGAGGAGGTGGAAACCACTTTGGAAAATGAAGATCACCAGTAAATGTACCTCGCGGCCTTACTGGCTCAATAAGGAAGCAGAGAAGCGAGGGAAGGAAGAAGAATAATGCGCAAAGATCCCGAAAGGCAACCTCACAATTGATTGTTGTGAATGGAATCCTAGAAGGTATCAAGTGAGAGTATTAATAGATCCGGGAGCAACAGAGAATTTCTTGTCTCGCTCTATTGCAATCAGATTGGGAATGGATCTAGAGAGAGATGGAAGTGAAGAAGTAGAGTTACCAAATGGGCAAACAGAGAGTATTGAATCATTACCTAGACGGGTAACCCTCTCTGTAGGAGAATATCAAGAAGCAATTGAGTGGCGAGTGATACAGTTAGCCCGTTATGATGCAATTTTAGGCATGCCATGGATGGAGCAGTACAACCCAATGGTGGATTGGAGGAAGAAAGTAGTGAGAACCCACCAATGGTCAATCATTGGGGTTAAAGAAAAATCACACAGGCAGAAACTGCCTCTATATGTCGTAGGGACGACAACTGTCTGTAAGACCGATAGATGTTTTCTGGGTCTAATAAGAGAAGTCCAGAGTGCACAACTCGCTGGACAAATTCCTAAGAAATTGAAGGATGTGGTGGATGAGTTTCAAGATGTCTTTCCCGATGATCTACCTTCAGGATTACCACCTAAAAGGCGAGTAGATCACAAAATAGAGACACTCCCGGGGAAGACACCTCCTTGTAAGGCCCCATATTGCCTATCACCTCATGAGTTGGAGGAGTGTAAGACTCAAATTGAGGAGATGCTACAGAAAGGGTTCATCCAACCTAGCGTATCACCATATGGGGCCCTTGTCTTGTTTGTGAAGAAGAAGGATGGTACAATGCGCATGTGTATTGACTATCGGGGTCTCAATCAACAAACAGTGAAGAACAAATACCCCTTACCTCGCATGGATGACCTGTTTGATCAACTCCATGGAGCGAGATACTTCACCAAACTGGACTTGCGGAGCGGTTACAATCAAATCCGAATTGCAAAGGAGGATGTGTACAAAACTGCCTTTCGAACCAAGTATGGCCACTTTGAGTATCTTGTGATGCCTTTTGGCCTCACCAATGCGCCTACCACTTTCATGAGCCTAATGAATGACATATTTTGTCCATACTTGGATAAGTCTGTTATCGTCTTCTTGGATGATATCTTAGTATATAGTAGCACGATGACAGAACACAAACAACATCTACGAGAGGTCCTCCAGATTCTAAGACAAAATCAGTTGTACGCCAAAATCTCAAAGTGTGAGTTTGGCAAGTCTGAAGTAGACTACTTAGGGCATAGAGTAAGTGCAGAGGGCATTCAAGTATTGACAGATAAAATAGAGGTCATTAAAAAATGGAGTGCCCCAGAAGATCAGACTCAACTTAAGAGCTTCTTGGGGTTGACGGGATTCTATCGTAGATTTGTCAAGGACTTCTCTAAGGTTGCACAGCCTTTAACGGCACTACTTGGCAAGGGGAAGAAGTGGACATGGGGAACTGCACAAGAGTTGGCCTTTCAAGAATTGAAGGCCGCCTTGCTACATGCACCAATCTTGAAGTGGTATGACCCAAAACGTCCAATCAAGTTGGCTATGGATGCATCAGGCGTAGCAATAGGAGCAGTCCTACAACAAGAGTGGCATGACGGATGGCATCCAATTGCATATTTCTCTCGAAAGTTGTTACCGGCAGAGCGCAACTACCACACCACAGAACGAGAAGAGCTGGCCATTGTTCTAGCAACCAAGCATTGGAAGCACTACCTGGGCGAGAAGGCATTTGTAGTAGAGACAGACCACAAACCTCTAGTCTACCTCGAGACGCAGAAGGATCTATCTTGTCGCCAAATTCGGTGGGCAGAGTGGCGACAATGCTTCAACATGACAATCACCTACGTGGAAGGTAAGAAGCAACTTGCAGATGCGTTCACCCGCATGCCAATGGCCAACAACTTGGCGGCAGAGGTTAAGATTAACCCTGAATTCTGGCAAGAGATTCTAGCTGCTACAAAGACTGACCCACAAATTGTAGAAGCGCAAGCGTCCAAAGGTGTCACCAGCACCCAAGGACTCACCTTTCGAGAGGGCCGATTGTGGATCCCAAATGTCCCAGAATTACGCACCACCATTCTAGCGGAATGTCATGATTCGGCCATTGCAGCTCATGTCGGAGTGGACAAGACCTTGGAGGTAGTCAAGCGCCATTACTATTGGCCCAAGATGAGCAACGACGTGATGGACTATGTGCGTAGCTACCTACTTTGTCAACAAAACAAAGCTTCTAATCAAGCTCCTGCAGGGCTCCTTCAACCTCTTCCCACTCCTACCCAACGTTGGGAACAAGTGAGTATGGATCTCGTCTGTGAATTACCCAAGACCACCTCAGGGTTTGACTCCATTGTGGTCTTTGTGAACCGGCTCAGCAAAATGATTCATGTACGCCCTACCACCAAGGAGGTGACTGCTCCACAACTAGCTCAACTATACTTAGATGCAGTCTTTGCTCACCATGGCTTGTCTAGAGTACTCATCACCGATAGAGGCACCCAATTCACCAGTTTGTTTTGGCAAGCACTCTTTGGTTTCTTCAAAACCAAGTTGGCCATGTCTACAGCTTACCACCCACAAACAGATGGCCAAACAGAGCGGGCTAATCTCACGATTGAAGACATGTTACGCGGCTTCACCTTAGAAGAGCAAGAAAGGTGGGACACCCTACTACCGTTGGTGGAATTTGCTTACAACAATTCAGTGAATGCCTCCACCCAGGTCACTCCGTTCTTCCTCATGTATGGTGAGCATCCCTTCACACCTTCTAGCTTGATGAAGATCCGTCCAGTGACTACCAAGGTTGATGCAGTCAACACATTTGTTTCTAGAATCCAACAAGGTGTGGGGAGCGCCAAGCACAGGTTACAGATTGCGCAAAATCGACAAAAGCAGTATGCTGATGCACACCGTAGGCATATGGAGTTCAATGTTGGGGATCAAGTGTGGGTATCGACAACCAACCTCACATTAGTTGGATCTCGTAAGCTCAGACCTCGTTTTATTGGGCCTTTCTTGATTCTTCGTCGCATTGGCGCTGTGGCCTATCACCTTGAGCTACCACCACACATGAAGATCCATCCAGTGTTCCATGTCTCCCTATTATGCAGATATGCTCCCCAATCAGGCCAAGGTACTTCCACACAAGACATTCGACCTTGTCCGACAGTCATTGATGGCATAGAGGAATATGAAGTAGAGCGGATTCTCCGAAAGCGCATGCGTGGTACTCGCCATCCGCGGGTGGAATATCTAGTACAATGGAAAGGTTACCCTCTCTATGAAGCAACTTGGGAACCCGCTGCCAATTTGGCACATGCACCGGTGTTGGTGCAAGCATTTGAGCAACAATTGCACAACGAGGATGTTGCGTCTTAAAAGGAGGGAGGTCTGTAATACCAAGGGTTAGCCATATGATCTAGATGTGAAATTTGGTTTGGTAACACCTAGAATGATGTTATACATGATGGTAAAAATAGATCAGATAGAAGTATCACCAAAAGAGTACTTCTACTAATAAGGAAGAAACCAAAATAGACTTGAGAACCTTAGAACCAATAGCTAGACATATGATTTAAAGGTGAGAATTGGTTTGGTAACATCTGGAAGGATGTTACACATGATGGACTAAACAGATCAGAAAGAGGTATCACCAAAAGGGGACTTCTACTAATAGAGTAGGAACCAAAATATGCCTGAAATCTTTGAAGGCAATTTCGGAGGCCTAAACGGATGAATTAGGCCTCAAAAATGTGCTGATTCCCCCCCAACAGAGGAAAGGCTAGCCTTCCCTCCCCCTGCTTTGTCTCGTCGAGAGCTTTCCAACGGTACCTTACTCATGTGATTCTGAGATTCCTACAGGAAGATTCCCTAAAAGATTCACTCCGGTCAAAGCTCGTTTGACCAACCAGATAGGACCTAGACCAGACAGGTCACCAATCCAAGTCAGTAATCCAAGGGTGGAGCTTGCTGACATGTCACCTATCTATGTCCCTAATCCTATGGTGGAGCTTCCTTGGAGGAGATCCTCTTTGTCTATATAATAAAGAGAAGGTGCTCCCTTGGGGCATCGAATGTTTGAGTGTGCAATCTGTGTTTTCTCTCTTCTCTTGTCCTCGGAGTATTACAAAGAGCTGTTGAAGAATTTCTAATCCATGGATTTTGTGCAAATGATTCAACCTCAATTGTGAAGGTTGAAGCAAAAGAACAACATAAAAGAATACATAGAGGCATTTCTTGATTGACAGGTTGCAATAACTGATATGAGCCTAGCAAAAGCTCTTGATAATTTCAAACAAGGTTTAAAGAGCAAATTTGCCAAGAGATGATGGTACAAAATCCTTGCACCATTTTTTAAGCCACTATTTGTACTCAAAGAATAGCAAGAGCGCTTGGAGGAGATGAAGAGGTTTTCCCGACCAACACTATTGGGCTGAAATACTACACTTTGGTGCACCAATTCTTATAAAATTGGGCAACATTCATTTTTGAGACTCAAGAGCATGATTGCTCTAGGATAGAACATGGATGGGTCAAAGAAAGGAGAGATGGAGTCTCACAAGGAGAAGTGCCTTAAGTAGAATAAAGAAATTGCTACAATTGCAAGTGAGCTGGGCAAATAACCATCAGGTGTCATGCCTGACTTCCTAAGGGCCCTTGGCCTCCATATAAGCAACCTTTGAATAACTTTGAGAGACAAATCAAAGTGGAGGATGCTAAAATCACATCAAAAAACAAAGATCACCAATATATGTACCTCATGGCCTTATTGGCTCAATGGGGAGGAGTAAAAGTGAGGAGAGAAAAAAGACAAGAGAAAAAAGACAAGAGAAAAAAGACAAGAGAAAAACAAACACACAATTGATTATTGTAAATGGAGCTCTAGAAGGCAATTAGTTAAGAGTATTAATAGACTTTGGAGCAATAGAGAATTTATTGTCTTGCTCTATTGCAATAAGGTTGGGATGGAAGCAAAGAAAAATAAGAATGAAAAAGACAAGTTACCTAATGGTCAGATAGAGAAGATTGAGTCATTACTTAAAAAGGTAACTTTCTTTGTAGTAGAGTACCAAAAAGAAATTGAATAGCGAGTGATATGGTTAGTTCATTATAAAGTGATCTCAGGCATACCATGGATTGAGCACTATAACCCCATGGTAGATTGGAGAAGGAAAATAATGAGAACTAGCCAATGGAGATAATTGGAGATAGGGTAAGATCCTAAAGGCAATAATTACCTCTATATGTCATGAGGACAATAACTATTGGTAAGATAGATATTTCATGGGTCTAATAAGAGGATAATTCTATCTAATAAGAGGATAATGGGTCCAAGAAAATATGTCTAATAAGAGGATATGCAGGAAAATTGGTTTATCCATCCTATCATATCACCATATAAGGCTCTTGTCTTGTTTGTGAAGAAGAAAGACAGTATGATGCAAATGTGTATTGACTATTGAGAACAAACTTTTACAACATAACCAATTATATCCCAAATCTCAAAGTGTGAGTTTGGCAAGTTTGAAGTAGATTACTTGGAACATAGAGTAAGTGCAAAAGATATCCAATTTTTAACAAATAAAATAGATGTCCTTTAAAAATGGGGTGCTCCAAAAGATTAGACTCAACTCAAGAATTTCTTGGGATTAGCTAGGTTCTATTATTAATTTGTCAAGGACTTTTCCAAAGTTGCATAATCTCCAATATCACTACTTGGCAAGGGAAAGAAGTGGATATGGGAAAAAACCATACAAGAATTGAAAGATGCATTACTACATACACCAATCTTGAAATGGTTTGACCCAACACATCCAATCAAGTTAGCTATAGATACATCAAGCGTTGAGATAGGAGCAATCTTACAATACAAATGAGTTACGGATGGAACCTAGTTGCATATTTCTCTTGAAATTTGTTACCAAAAGAGCACAACTATCACACCACCAAAGGAGAAGAGTTGGCTATTGTCCTTGCAACCAAGCATTTGAAGCACTATCTTGGCAAGATGGCATCTATAGTGGAGATAGACCACAAACCATTAGTAATTTTAGTGTTTTGGGAGTGCTTAAAACTATTGGTCCAAAAGGAATGTACCACTTATGTGATGGATAGTTATTCCCAAGTCATGACCAACATTGCAAAGGTCATAACTATGATGGTCTTCATAGTATCTTCAAAGTGTTTAGCAGGTGCAATATATTTATTACCTTAAGTTGAGGCACATGATACATAGAGGAGGGAAGACCCAATAATCATCATAAGTGCAATCTATTATAATCTTTTAGTGACTCATAAACCAACAAAGGGAAAAGCTTCTTTATTTTTTAATACTTTCCAAGTCCTGGTTCCATGTTTTGAAACAAAGAAGTACTTGTGATCACATATAGTAGTGGTTGGCTACTTGTATGAACTTCAGCCTATAGCAAATGAAGCATTACATAACATCTCTTGTGTAGCATACAATCATTGACAAGTTATATGACCATGTGTTAGTTGTGTTTTAAGATGTAAGGGCTCATGTAAGGAAAAACTTGGAAAGATGTACTTTGCAGCTCTTTATGCTAAGCCTATTAAAGAAATTTAATAATCTTTGTAATTATCCTTGTACTAGCCTAAGTGCACATACCGACATGCCTTGGCAGATGTAATGTTTGAAGGATAAGAGAAACCTCAAGAGAAACAAAAGAGAAGAAACACAAGAAAAACACAAGGTTTCATCCTTCAATACTCCAATGCCCCAAAGGAGCACCTTGTCTTTATAATATAGCAAAGAGTATCCACTCAAAGGGAGTTACATCATTGGATCAAATAAATGGATTAATGATATGTCAACAAGCTATGCCCTTAGATTAGCTACATGGATTGGTGGTATGTCATTCTTGTCCTATTTGAATGGTCAAACAAGTTTGACCAAAGGGAATCCTTGGAGAATATTCTTATGTTTAAATCTATATTTAAGTCTGCTGAAATGATTGGTTTGCATTCTTGTCATCTTATACAAAAGGTTATGATGCCCTTTTTGGGACCAAATTTTCACAAGCATTCTTGTTTGAGCTTTTCACGCAAGATTTCCTATTAGGGATAACACTTGCAATGACAATGCATTGAGACAAGTGGAAAATATGTGTTTGTTGAAGAAATTTGACTATACCATAGAGATAGGTGAACGGAGTTTTTAATCATCACTACATATTAGTGCTCTCATGCATAGGATATAGCTAAAAGATCTTATAGATGTTGCCTCAACTTCACCAACCATAAGGGGTTCAATCACATGAGCATTGGCATCACTTGATAACTTAAAGCATATTCTTAGTTGCAAGGTTGGTTCAACAGTTCAGCTCCACCAAGAGCTGGAACAACACTGAATCCTATCAATGGTTATGATAATAGCTCTAGTGTGTATTCTCATTCTTGGAATAGTAGTTGCAGATACCAAAATTCATACTTGAGTTAAAAACACAAAGATATTTGTGCTCTTTTAGATACTTCAATGCTCTTACATTAAAGTACAAATATTGGATTTTGTCATCAAAACCACCTACCAAATATAGGGTAGGGATCTATTGGAACAACCTATGCCTATCTTAGCCTAATCTTGACAATCAATCACACGTCCTTTTCTATACTCTATATAATAGTACCTCATCAAACAAATATCTTAAAATAAATGTTTCAAGAATGTGAAATTTTGTGAAGGTGAAACATGATTCTATAGGAAAACTAGGTAGATTATAGCATTTTGACTTAGGACTCACTTCACCATGAGGATAAAGTAAGTTTTGAGAACATCAAAATAATATGCAACAAGATCATAAGAACTATTAGTTTTAACTCTTGGGCCAAGATTCCTACTACTTTACCAACATGTCAGTTTTAAATTCCATTTTTCTTTTCTCATTATCATCATCAAAGCTCCATCATAACCTCTCATCCAAGCTAGAATCACTTGATTCATCATTGAATCCCACCATCACCTTCTCAATTGTGCATGCATTTCTTAATTTCCCTACTCAAATGCTTGCAACTACTCATCTTTTACATCATTGATACAAAAGGAAGCCATAAAAAATGTTGAGCAACATAGAGTGGCAAAAAGTGTTGAGCAAAAGAGAGTAGCAAAAAATGTTGACATGCAAACAAGTGAAAAATATTTCTTGTTAGATTTCAACTATTCTTGGATTCTTGGCCAAACCCTCCAAACCCTTGCAAAAACACACATTGAATTACATAAGTGCCACATCCTCTCATTTCAAGTGTAATCTCATTAATACAATGATTAATGCTTACATACTACTTGTTAAAATTTTGACTCCATAATTTTTCATCGGTCATAATTTTTGTGACCTATGGGATTTTTAGCTAGAGGCCGTGGACCATAAAACCCACTTGGTACCCTTGCAACAATGACTGGAATTGTTTTAGGATAGACTAATTTGGTTTACAACTTCCTTATAGACCCAAAAAAGCTCTATTGAAGCCTCCTATTATCTTTCTCACATGATATGACCATACAAGTTCCATGTACAATTAAGTAGTTAGACAAAGTGGAACCATAAAGTAATTTGAAAAATTTGACAAGATTGGATTTGTTTTGTAATGAAGGTGCATTACCTTGTGTATATTTCTACATTGAGAATCAACTTGAAAGGGTTTTACATTTAGAGAGAATTGGGAAGAAAAAAAATTTGACACCAGATATATAGAGGTCTAAGAAAAGTTTATATTTTATTTTCATAAAAAAATAAAAAATAAAATAAAACATTCTACCTACATATGCTATACAAGTATTTTTTCCTTGATATTCACATGTCTAAAATAAGAAGTGGTGTTGAATTTAACCTAAAAAAAAGATAAGGCGGTATCTAATCTCACAAAAAAACCTCATTTTTGAGAGCCCATTGGCTTTGGTGCATTAGTTGCTCGAACCCCAATACATGTTTGGTGCAATTGAGCTAGACCAATGAGCATAATTGTTACTCTAGATCTGATATGATGGTGAGGGTGACTACTCACTCTCACAATATTGTTATTGTAGTCATGGTTTTGAAAGAAAAATTGGTATGAAAGGTGAAATTTGATATTATTATTTCTAACAGGTAGGATATAACATACTGAATTTTCTTTGAAAGTTTCACAACAATCCATTGAAAATTGAAGACATGGCAGACTTTGTACAATTTTCCAGAGAGCATGTAGTTGCGGGAGTAGTTTACCCTATCAACTTTCAAAAATTCTAGCTCAATGCACATAATAGCTCTCATAATAATTCTAAGTGTGCTAAGTGAAGAACAACCCAAGCTATCACGTGTAGAAATTTCAAGTTCAAATCTCAAACTTGAGATTTTGCCCAAAATCACCTTAATCCCCAAAATGTGCAATCCACCTCACACAATCTCTCCAAATCCTCTCATGTGTACAAGATGTACAAAATCACTTCAAAGACATCATAATGAACTATAGGGTATACAAATGGATCTTGGTTCTCTAACATAAGTTCAACACTCTCCTCTCCTAATTTTCTCTCCAAGAGAACTCTCATAGCCTCCTTCTGCCTAATGTAAAATTGAACGCGGAACATTATCTTTTGTACAAGATGTACAAAATCACTTCAAAGACATCATAATGAACTATAGGGTATAAAAATGGATCTTGGTTCTCTAACATAAGTTCAACACTCTCATCTCCTAATGTTCTCTCCAAGTGAGCTCTCATAGCCTCCTTCTGCCTAATGTAAAATTGAACATGGAACATTATCTTGCCTTCTAGAGAGGTCCTGGCAACGGAACCAAAAATGTGAGCCGGCTTGTCTCTCACTCAGGATGAACCTCTGATGGCTATTATGGTAGCGCACTATGGACTAAGAAGGCAAGGAACCCCAAATCCATCATACTCCTCCAAGGCTAACACTCCAAAACTCAAGACATTGCTCATTAGAGAACTCAATGAGAGAGAGATAGTTGCAGATAGAAGGATGACGCTTACCTCCTCACCCCTTGTTTATATAATTGTGAAATAGTTATGCACCAAAGTTACTAATTACCGTAGTAACTCAAGTTAATAGACTAAAAGTCAAGTAAAGTCAAAAAGTAGAAAGGAATATCCATTCACATGGGCATATTCCACTAGCATGTGATCTTATCTTGACCTAAACACTAAGTCAAGGGTTCCTTCACATGTGCTATCCTTGGACTATAGAAGAATCCAAAACAAAAAGGCTTGCGGGCCCAAGAGTTCTCAACTTTTTCCTCAAAGCCAAACACCTAGGAATAATACCAAGTCAACACACTAGAATCCAAAATAGTGGTACTTATCTTTTCCACCTCCTCTAAAGTAAGTTCCCCTCTATCTTAGCTATGACTAACTATAGCTAATCATGACTAATGTAGAACCATCCTTTATCTCTATATAAAAATATCTCTCAAGTACTTGTGATACCAAGCTAAATATTACAATACCACACACATGCACAAATGGGTGTTACAGATCAAGACAACTTGAAATTGGAAACGAGAAAATGGATTTGTGATAAGCAAAACTTATTGATATCGTCTCTTGTTCACATTTTTTCAATTTCAACTGATTCAGGATTACGATGCAATCTAAATTTGACAAAATAAAATTCAAACATACAATAATGATGTGCGAGCCTACATATAATCTTGTCAGTATTGGGAAAGGCCATATTCAGAAACAATATGGAATTCCAATTTCAATTCCAGATAATATAATTAAAGGAAAAGCTAGATTAAGTTGACTAGAGAGATCATGCACAAGAGTGTATGTGTGTGAGAGCCTCGAGAGAGAGAGAATTGCCAAATATTGAAAGTGAATAATTGAATAATAAAGAATGAGAGGCAAAGTGATCTATACCCCAAGAGGGGGTTGAGGGCCAAGGGGTGTCAACCCCTTTGCACCCTTCCGGAAGCCTGGCCTACTCTATATTATCACTGTTGACACTAGTTGATATTCTACACTCTCACTTAGTGATTATTTCTAAGTAGTCCAATGTGATAAATGTTCAATTTTAAGAGCTGGTAGACTCTTTGTGAGTATATCAGCTGCCATGTCTACCATTTGGCAGTACTATACTGTTATGATCTTCTGAGCAACCTGATCTTTTATAAAGCAATATCTACTATAGATGTGCTTTGTTTGATTGTGAAACTTCAAAGTGTCTACAAGTGTGATAGCACTTTAGTTATCACAGAATATAACAGTTGGTTCTTGATATTCCAATCCAATGTCTGCGAGGAGTTGTCGGAGCCAGATAGCCTTGGAAGAGCTGGTGCTTAATGCTACATAGTTGGCTTTTGTACTTGACAATGCTACTGATTGTTGTCGCTTGGAGGACCAGCTTATTGCTCCATTTGAGTAGATAAAGCAGTTTCCAAATGTAGAGCGTCTTGACTGAGTGTCACCTCTCCAATCAGCATCACAATAGCTGAAGAGGGAGTGTGGCTGAGAGGTATACTTGTATTTGATACAATAGTCGAGAGTTCCTTTGATGTATCTGAAAGCTCTTTTCATTGTTGTGATGTGTGTTGGTCATGTATTTACCATGTGTTGTGACAACACACTTCTTGTATACGCCAAGTCTGGGCAAGTACACTTGCTGTCAAGTTGATTGATCCCACTGCACTCTGATATGGGTAAGTGGTGCATAGGACCTTCTCCTCCTCGTTGATTGGGGGGTCATCGACTAGTAGCTTCTCATTAGGAGTCATGGGTGTACTGGTTGGTTCAAGACCAAATTGATATAACTTTTGGGTCAAGTATAAGGATTGACTTAGTCTAATCCATCCGCATGACCTATCTCTATCAATCTTGATATGTAGACAATGATGAACTGGTCCGATGTCTGTCATCTGGAATCTAGAGCTAAGTTGTTCTTTGACATAATTCAACAATTCCATGTGGTTACTTGCAATAATGGTGTTGTCTACGGACAAGGCTAATATTACAAACTCATTTCCCTTATACAAATAATAGATGTTCCCATCGTCTCCAGACTTGGCAAAGCCAAGAGATGTGAGGAAGTTGTCAATGATTAAGGACCATTCTTGTGAGGATTGTTTTAGGCCATATAGTTTACTTACTGGACCATCTTTTGCTAGAGTCACTCCTTCATGAATGTTCATGTATATCTCCTCATTTAAAGTACCATTCAGGAAAGCAATCTTCACGTCTATTTGGTGAACATGAAGGTTGTGTTGGGCTGAAATTGCTAAAATCAAACATACTGACTGAACTCTTACAATTGGTGAGAATGTATCTATATAGTCCAGTCTGTAGATTTGAGTGAAACCTTGTGCTATCAATTGTGCTTTATAGCACAAGATGGAGCTGTTTGAGTTCAACTTCAACTTAAACGTCCATTTATTCATTATTGGACATCTATCTTTTGATTGGTCAACAAACATCCTTGTCTCCTTAGCATCATGAGACTTGAATTCCTCTTGTATGGCCTTCTCCCACTGTTTAGCATGAAGGGAAGACAATGCGTCTTTATACAATATAGTTTCCATAGGCATTGGTTTAAGGGTTACCAGCAAGGCGCCCTTTGGTTTCTTAGGTGTAGGGTTAGGTTTCTTTGACTTAGAACCTTTGGGAGGGGAGTTATAACCTTTTGCAGGGTTGCGCCTTGGAGGATCTGAAGTCAATGTTGGTGAAGTGATCTCTTCTCGTGGAGTAAAGAGATCATCACATGGAGATTCTACACCTGATGTTTCTAGTACTTGGATCTCTACTGGTGGCCAACATTGTTGAATGCTCGTGATGTTCTCTTTAAGTAAGGATGGAATTGGCTGATGCTCTCAGCTTTGAGAGGATGTTGTTGCCGAGAACTAGATGGAGATGTTGGTGACCTTGGTATGGTCGAAGGAGTCACATATGCCGGTCTTTGACTCCCACTAGAGAGTGGGCTCAAAGGACTTGATGGAGTCAAGGTTGATGTAGTGCCTCCTTGACTACCTTCTCCTCCTCAAGAATGGGAAGCAAGTATGTGAGATATGGGTGGACCAGGAACTGGAGGAACCGGGGAAGGCACAACAATGGGAGAGAGCAAAGCTCCTATTGAAACTGGAGGGGCTTGCAGTCGGGAAACAATTGGGATAGGAGTGTGGTTGTATAACTATATGCTATTTGAAGAGAGGTCTTCAAGAAGCATAGATGGATTGTGAAAAAGAGAGGAATGAGCAAGAGATGGAGGGGACTTGTCAAAGACAACATCATGAGCAATAAAAGTATGATAGTCAGATTTTTGCTGAAGGCAATAAGCCTTATTGTGTGCACTATAGCCTAACATGATGCATACGTGGGAGTGATCGTCTAGTTTGAATCAAAGATGGGCAGCAACTTGGGAATAGGCAATGCATCTAAAAACACATAAGTGAGAGACATTAGGTTTGCAATTGTGCCACAATCAGAAGCAAGTCATGTGCGGCTCAAGGGCCTTGGTGGGACACTAGTTTTTCACTTAGTTGGCACAAGTGATGGCTTCACCCTTGTATGGTTTGGGTAGGCCGGATGTGTGGAGCATGGAGCAAATAGAATTTAGCAAAGTGCGGTTCTTGCGCTCTACAACACCATTCTATTGTGAGGAATGCAAAACTGTCAATTGACGCTAAATGCCAAATTGGAGATAGTAGGCATCTAGCGCTGTGGAGTAATATGCACCACCATTGTCAAAGCAAGGTTTTTAGCTTGTGTCCAGTTTGTCATTTGGCAAAGACATGGAATTCCTTGAAAGCTTGGAAGCAATTGCTCTTATAGTGGAGTAACCGGACAACAATATATCGAGAGTAAGCATCGATAAATGTCAAAAAGTATTCATAGCTGGAGAAGGTGCAAGTGAAATGTAACCACTAATATTGGTGTGGATGAGCTCTAGTGGTGCGGTGGCCCAAGTTGTTGCCACGCATGGGAATTTTATGCGAGGATGTTTGCCATGTTGACAATCAAGGCAAATATGGTTGTGCACAAGCTTCAAGTTCAAGCCATTTATAGAATTGTGGGCACAAAGTTGGTCAAGGTGGTGTGTGTTGAATTGGCATAAGCAACGATGCCAAAGGGCATCAAGATCATGTGCATAAGCTAAGCAAGCAGAGTAAGTGGGTGCAAGAGGAGCAATGTTGAGGAGGTGGCTAATTGCATGGAGAGGCGTTGCATGGAAGAGGTGGGCCGGGAGGTTTCCCTCTTGATAGCTATCAAGAAGGCCATCTTATCACTCCAAGGGCGTGATGCTTGGTGGTGCCAAAGGAAGCAATCTGTATGGGGGATCATGGGTGGATCCAACGGTGGAAATTTTTTTGATGAGTTTGTGATGAAAAGGGGTTTTGTGTCCATTCAGGCTGCAAGGGGAGTGGACTTCAAGAAGATGAGAATTCTGGTTCATTTGTTTGTGAGTGCAATAGGGAATTGAATGAGGGCACAGGGGGTTTAGGTAGGAGTGTCTGGGGGGTAGCGTGTCTATGTCGACAGAGGCAGCAATGGTGTGCAATAAGGCTGTGTGTGCAGGGGAGAACATGGAGTTGCCCAGCAAATACAAATTGTTAGAAAGTGGGCAAGAGCAAAGGCTACGTTCATATTGATCTTCAAGGTAGCAGATGCAGTTGCCAATGAGACACCAACTGCCTTTTGCATCAAATTGCCTTGCAGAGAAGAGATTCTTGTGGAGCGCCGGCACATGTAGCACATCTTGGATGTGTACACATTTACCATTTAGGAGCTTGATTTCCATTGTGCTAGTGCCGTCGATGTAGATAGTGGTGTTGTCACCAAGGAGGATTTTGTCATTTTGTCAACTCTCCTTGCTGAAAGGGTGTAGTCAATAAATTGACACTTATTATGCCCCATGTAGTGGGTGGCACCGGTGTCCACATACCATAGAGGATCAGCTGGCAATAAAGCACTCATCCCCATTGATTTCATGGTCATGAGGACACGTAGTGCACTATTGTTATTGTTGCATGGTTGTCTGCCATGCGGGGATTTATTTGGGCGGCCTCATGGTTGGTGTTTGTGCAAACTTTGTTGTTGGTTGCTGCTATTGGCGTGATTGGGATAGTCTGCAATGCGGTGATCTGGTTTACCGCAATCAAAATAGCGTTCACTGGCATCAGCCGGGCATTTGCAAGGTGGTTGAAAACTTGTACGGTTGTTTGATCCACCATGCCCTTGCTGCCCACGGCCAGCAAATGGCACTGTGGAGAGTTCCATGGACATTCTCCGGGACATGGTTTCTTCTTCGATCAAGAAACATATGAGATCTGGGAGTGTGAAGATGGGATTAGTACGCATAGCATGCAAGAATGTCTGGTAATTTGGGGGCATGCTGCCCATTAAGGTAAGAATCTGCTCTTTGTTGCTGACAATGATGCTTGATGAGGCTAGCTGTTGGACCAATGCTTTGAAATTGTTGATATGCAAAGTAACGGTCTCATTGGGTTTTAGACGCATAAGCCTGAAATTTTCATGGAGATGCATCTGCGTTACCGTGTGCTGGCCAGCAAAGTTGTTGGTTAGAGTTGTCCATGCATCGTGTGTTTTTGCCACGTGAGGATGTGCCCAACAATCAAATTGTCACAACATTCATTGATCGCGGTTAGAGCATTTTTATTTCTCTTGTCCCATTCGCGACACTCCCAGGACAGGTACCGGTGGCAGCGGGCATCACTGTACCACCCGGTGTTGCTGCTCAAGGACAGGGTGTTGTTCCATCAACTATATCAAGGACCTCTTCAGCACCAAGGCGGAGAGTCATTTTATGTTTCCAGAACATAAAGAATGTCCTGTCAAAGATTGCCCAGCCTTTGGTATTGAATGGGGCTGTCATCTTGTACATTTTTATCGGTTGAGCACGAGCTTGCTCTTTTAGCGCTGCAGTCTATTGTGGGAGGAGCGTCCTCCACGCCTGCGATTAAGGTGTCCCCTGATTGCAGTAGTCTCTATAGTCTAGGTCTAACTATCACCTATGTTATTGGCATGCTAGTTCTAACAACCTGTGCTCTGATACCATAGAGGAAAAGCTAGACTAAGTAGACTAGAGAGAGATCATGCACAAGAGTGTATGTGTGTGTGAGCCTCGAGAGGGAGAGAGGGAATTGAAATATACTGAAAGTGAATAATTGAATAATAAGCAATGAGAGACAAAGTGATCTATACCCCAAGAGGGGGTTGAGGGCCAAGGGGTGTCAACCCCTTTGCACCCTTCCGGAAGCCTTGGCCTACTCTATATTATCACTGTTCACACTAGTTGATATTCTATAATAATTTCCTCCGGTTTCACTCATAGAGCTGGCTAGAAATCAATGTTAGGATGGATTGTTTCGGCAGTAGTCGCATCTACCTTGACTACTTGACCATGTAAGCCCATTTTCATGATTTCCCATATTATGTTATATTACGTTACGCTTCAGCTTATGTTCCGATTCCAGTCGTGTGAAGCTTGATCGTATTGGCCCAGGTGTTTTTGACTTCCTTGCTCAAGACTAGGAGCTCTTATAGGCATTAGGCTGCACAAGTCATCTCCTGAGCTGTCTTGGAGTGTCTCTCGACAGGCACACTTCAAACTTGGAACTATTTTGCACGTGAGTCTACCATTAAGCTGTGGGAAATGAAACATAAAGTTGGGTCTTGCTTACCAAGACTCAACCCACGCTTGCATGTCTGCTGATCAGACTCCAATTTTATGAATGACCTGTTTTTCTACCACCATACAAGAGCAGCAGCCAAAGAAAACGCTACACTTCATAGACTAGGGTCTATGAAGTTAGACTTAGCTGGACATGGAGTACCCATGTATGTAACACAAACTTACGCACTTCTCTAAAAGACATCTATCCCATTGCACATGATTGTGACTTCTGTAAGAGATGGCATGGTGCTCCCTGTCTTGCTTCCTTTCGCGGATCAGATCTTCATCTCTCTTTTGTCCTTATTTTAGAAACCTCTCTGCCTCTGAAATATTATCTCTTTTCCAGTATCTTGGTGACGATGGTGACGAATCACCTACAGAGAGAGAATCGCTCGTTGTTTGTGTGATTGTGTGCATCTCATCTCCTGGAAGTTCATTATTGCACCAACTTCGGAGCTGTTATACACTCCTAGCCCTTGCACGTGCGCAGAGCCATTGATGAACTACCCTTCTAACGCAAAAGATCTAAATTAGTCTGTAAGCAATCTTTCTGGACGCGAATATGGGATAGTACTTGTCATGCTCGACATGTACTTCATGCATTTCAATGTACATATACATCAACTGCACCTCTCATAGTATAACCAAATGATTGTGAGTGAGTGAAGGAGATGCATGTGTATGTAGTAACAGACAAGGAGAAGAGAATGTTGAAGCTCGTACTTTACTGTAATAAACGAAGTAAACCACTGTGCATGCTAGTAGGTGTCAAGATACCTACAGCGATTAAGATGCTGTGACGAATCTAAATCTTGTCTCGAATAGATGCCGAAGCTGGAAAATGGTTCTACTAGAGAGAGTAAATAGTTGTTTAACTTCACAACTACACATGATTTTCTACCGGATGTTCATTTCAGCCGGCGTCAACCAAGTCAGATGGTCTATTTTCAGGCTATGGTGGCAAGATAAATGATACGATACCACCTGACCTGCAGTCTTCAACAATATTCAGGTCAATATAATATTGCCCAGCTGTAGATCCAAGGAGCAGTCCAACTGTTGGGAGACAAAGTCTATGAAATATGCATAGGATGAGGCCCGAAAAAATGTTGAAGCAGTTTGATTGAAGTAAGTGCGGACAAATTCATGGTCGCTTGACTTCAGATGCATATGTATCGGCTAAGTCTTAGCTCTCTTGACTCGAGCTTTTCTGTTATCAGCTTTTAGTCTTGCAGAGTGTCAGTGCTGCAAGACTGATTCAACACGATACTGACCCCGACTCGAGCTCGTGGTTTCAAGTCGGATCCCGATCCGACCCTCATTGAGTTTCTCGCAATTGGACGCCGGTGTCAGTAGAGAGAGAATTTCGGGTGTACGTATTTCCTGCTGAGACTTGCTCCGATTCCTCCTTGGAGCAACTATTTTAGAGTGGATTTAGATTTCTTTGCAGCCCAATCTGCCCAATAGCCGGATCGATATCTTTCTTGAGTGTAACAACCACTCGACAATTTTATCCACCAGCCGCTTAGGACTGTGATCATTGGCATAGCTCTGGTCTAGCTACTACTCGCCAATGTCAGCGTGCTCTAGGTGGTCTATAATCAGTATCTCGTAATTAGGATCTTTCAGCAATGTAGTTTCAACCAACATATCTCTTCAAGCTAGTCATAAGTTGACCTCGAGGATTCTTATCATCGAGCTCAAGAAGCTAGTTCAAGTTCTATTCATTCTTCTAAGTTTTTAGTCAGTTATCAACAAATGGCTTCCTGCTCGAGTTCCGGGTCTACTATCACCGGGAGGAACGAGTTTTCTGAGCTTCTACAGTGGACTGCTGAGAATCACAGCAAGAATGCAAAGATAGGTATCCAAGCTCCTATAATACAGGAGTTGGAGAATCAGACTTCTATTAGAATTTCCAACATTTCAGATAATGGAATTGCGGTCCTGGGTAGAATACTTCAACAACGTCCGTTTCCGAATTTGAAGTCAGTAAGTTTGATGGAGTGTAGACTTGAGAAGATGGGACTTTTGGAGCTTTGCAGAGCGTTCGCATCAGGAAGTCTTCCCAATATGGAAACATTGAGCTTTCAGGACAATCGGATGGGAGACATGGATTTGGTTGCACTGGCAGGTGCTCTGGGATCCGGTAAGTGTTTTACATTGAAACGTCTGTACTTAGGCAGCGAGAGGGACTTTTTCCAAACGGAAGGCGCCAAGGCTATTGCAGAAGTTCTTCAAGCAGGACACTTGCCCTGTTTGGAAGATCTGAGTCTCAGAGGAATCCAGGAAGAAGAAGGAATGCTTGCAATCTTCAGAGGCTTGGAGGCTAGGAATGTTCCAGGTCTCAAGAGCCTGGACTTCCAAGGATGTGCAATTCGGTTAGGAGCAGTGAGCGTTTTGGCAAGAGCATTGCAGCTTTCACCTCATTTTGGCTGCCTAATTAAGCTTGACCTCACAGGATGTAGGACTATGGGTGACGAAGAAGTGATTGCTCTAATGGATGCATTTAGATCCAGGAATATGCTGAACTTGTGGTGCCTGAGCTTAGCAGACTTGAACATGGGGGAAAAAGGATTGGTGGAGATGGCAACATTGCTGAAAGCAGGACATCTTCCGGGTCTACAGTACTTCTATGCTACTGACTGTGCTAACACAGACACGAGCGCAAGCGCACTGATTGAGGCTTATTGCGAGAATACATCGCTCGTGGTTGACCTGAATGTTGACTGGCCCAGTTGGAAATACCAAAATGATGCTGAGGACCTTATGATTCGCAACAAAAATTTTATATTGCAGAAGCTTGTCTCCGAGAAAGATCAGGACACAAATATAATTGAATTTGACGAGTACAGGTCTAGACCTTCGTCCTCTGTGCTTTTCCTTATAAAGAAGATTAGAGTCTCCCGATGGAAATTATCGCAGATGCTGTCTTCAATCAAAAAGTGTCTAGGGAAGAGAAAGGCAAAAATACTCTTCAGGATAGCATCCATGAGGACACCAAATAGAAGAGTCTGATCAATTAGAGTATATCATTCTGGCGATGGTAGGCTTTAGGGTCTTGCAGGAAATTCGGTACAACTTTATCTCGATTGAAACATGCTATTTTAAGAAATTAAACTTAAGCAAGTGAAGTTCAGCTAGTGCCGGACACTATAGATTTTGGCTGGATACAGACGGAAAGCTTACCTCCCTATTTATCAGCCCTGGTTGGGTTTTCTATACTGCAGTGTACAATAACATTGGTCTTCCTTCGGTTCACCGTGATTCACATAAGCACCCAGCGTAGACTCAACTCACAATTAAAGATACCATGATGACTGCGAGAACGAATGATTAGTACACTCTACGCAAATTATCTGGATCAATTTGACTCGACTGTGTCTTCTTATGACTACGCATACATCCCAAGCAAGCGATTTGAGGTTGCGTGTACTGCCTGATTTAACAGTATTTTCAGGTAGTCACCTCATGGAATTACAGGAGAAGAAGCAAAGGGTCACATGCTCGACTACACTGCGTGTAGAGATATCAAGTCTTAGACAATATTCGATTGTCATACTTCCGAAATTTTCGCCGCCTTCAACTTGTCCTTCGAATTCAGGAAAAGGTTTTGCCATATACTCCGGATCTCAAAGCACATTTCATGTTTACTGTGACACTAGCTGGAACAATAAACGTGACCAGCGCGTTCACAGATCATGCAATAACACGGTGCATGTACTGCAGCTATGCCGGCGATTATTCCCAGAATTCGTTTCGCTCTGACTTAAATTGCAATCTCCATCCTTGCAGGAAACTGCTGGCACGATTCCAGTCTATGTATGAATACCAAATGACTTTACGATCAAGTTATTAGTCCTGTGTATGCCATGCAATTTACTTCTTCCCGAGATCGCTTTCCACGGATGGTGTACATGCTTTCCACGGATGGTGTACATGCTTTTCTCGTTTAAACTTCAACCATAATCCTGAAAAGCATCTGCAGAGCTAACAAAGCTATTGTAGAAGGTTAGAAATTATAGTCACGGGATGATATGGCCTTCTCTATAATATGTTGTTTGAACCAAGGTCACTTTTTGTAAGAATGTAAGAATGACATTGCTAATCAAAATTATGAAATTATACTTCACGAATTTATAAGAAGCAGATTAGCACCAACAGTCTCAATATCGGCAAATAACCAACTGACTGTTTAGAATATATGTACTGTGGTTAGGGAGAAAATAACGAGGCAAATGTAAGATGTCACGAGATTCAACTTCGCATCAAAAGAGTTACTATAGAGCAATTAATAACACACCAAAAGTCAGGGAATGAGTAATACGCAAGTGCACATTCGTTTGCTTCGGCTAGAACTCTCTTTTTGATCCGCTTCCGTTGCGTGACGATCCATCTTCAACACGACTTTGGAAGGCAACGGACGTTTGTCTCGTCCCTCAGCGATCAATGAATGTGTTTTCGTTGTAAAGAAAACAAGTGTGAAAAGAAGAATGGGAAGACCCCATCAACCCGTACCAGGAGAAGACAAGGGAGTACAATGGGGCTAAGCCCCTATAGTATCGGTAAGAGAAGTCCGTGTAAAGAGGAAGTCAGAGTTGAGATGGACATTCTTTATCCCGTAGTGCAACCGTGAATTGAGAAGGTCGAAATTGCTCCTTTCTGGGAAGTAAGGAGACCGCGATTTGTACTTGTTATGCAGCTTGTTATTGGGGTTAGGCCCAGTTTATCCCTTGCATTTTATCTTCGTACGGGTTGATGTGTGGGTCTTCCCATCCTTTTTTTTTCCTATGTGCGTTGCGTTTCCCATCTTGTTATGCATCTTTCAGTCCAGATTTATGTTTCATGTGAAGAAATTATTCAAGCGGTCAGCGAACACCCACAGGAGCGCGGTTTACAATGTTCAACAATGACAGGTGCCAGAGCCTCATAATTTATCTTAATTCCACCATTAACTGAAGTTCACGAATTGATTGCTGTATTTTGAGTGTCGTTGAGATCGCAGGTTCTCAACGTGAGGAATACATACGTAAGACGGATGATTCTGTTGAAAAGTGGATTCAGTGGAAGTTGTTTGCGCACCAGAGCACTTTGTTCACATGCCTCGGGATGCAGGGTTCTTCAATCATATACTAATCTGCAACGGTAATCGGGTGAAAAATTAGTCCTCTACCAGTTCTGGAGCTGGTGAGTGGATCAAGAGCTCCTCCATGTTTTGACACGGTACTCTAACTTTCCCTGTTGCATCCTATTTTCTGACCACCATTTATCGCACTATTGTTGAGTTGCTCTTGATATTTGATCACTAAATGAGCGCTGACTGAGCATTGGCAGCTTGAGAGAGTTGACGACTAAGGCAGCCAAGGGAAGGACAGGCCTTCAATCGAGGCCATAAAACTACACTCAATCGAGAATATGCAAGAGTACGAAATTGACGAGACCCACTCAGTCAATATGACAGAAGATCAGATTTACTAGTGACAATCTTTAATTGTATATATTCGTGGTTCAGTAGATCGTGTGCGAGACGATTCGGCCTGTGGACGTAGCATCCGGAACAGAAAGTGAACCATGTAAAAGCGGGTGCCTCTTAGTTGATGGGTGTGTTATGTATTATTGTGTGTATATCTCTAGACAGAAATTATTAACAATTGATACTAGATTGATAGAGATTCACAATGGTGCTAATACTATTAATATCAAATGCAAAATTGACATAGAAAAAGTTTGACTAGAAACATAACTTTAGGTTATTCAAATTGAAGGATTTGTACAACAAGGGTTGCATACGCTGCGAGGCAAGAAGGACAAGATTGATGATGAGTGAGAAGATGTAGATCTTAGAGCTACTAGCACTGTTTGGTTAAACCTTGCTTATGCTTATGAGGTACTATATAATATAATGTAATGAATGAGTACTCTGTACAAAAATGGTGTGCCAAATTGGAGAGTCTATAGATGACAAAATCCTTGACAAATCAATTGTATTTAAAATAAAAAGTGTATAATTTGCGGATGAAGGAAAGCCATAGCATCATGGAGGACCTCAACAAAATCATTTGTGAATTAATGATTATAGAAGTTTTGGTAGAGGAGGATACAGCATTGTTATTATTGACTTCATTGCATCATGGAGGACCTCAACAAAATCATTTGTGAATTAATGATTATAGAAGTTTTGGTAGAGGAGGATACAACATTGTTATTATTGACTTCATTGTCTCCATAGGATGAACATCTGGTCATAATGCTTTTGTATGAGAAGGGATCGTATAATTTTTAAGGAGGTGACTTCAACCTTACTATCAAACTAGATGCATATAAGACTCAACCAAGAAAATGAGAATCCATAGACTTTGTTTACTCAAGGTAATATAATAGACAGAGGTCAGCTCAATCAAGGGTATTTGCAGATCAAAGTCCAGACCTGGAGGCACCAAAGCAAAATATTGGATTTGTGGGAAGGATGTGCATTTCAAGAGGGACTATAACAATAAGAGGCCCAAACCTAGCAGGAAATACAGGTCAACTTCTAGATCAAGCAAGTATAGCAGAGTTATCTGGATTTGTGGATGATATTTTATGTGTCACCCAAGACAAAGATCAATTTGAAGAGTCCTTGATACTGGACTAAGGTTGCTCTTACCACCTGTGTCCAAATAAGGATTGGTTTCATGAATACAAACCATTAAATAGAGGATATGCAATAATGTGAAACAATATGGCTTGGAAATACAATACAATATATATCAAGATGTTTGATGGCGTCGTGAGAACCCTTGCTAATGTGTGGCATGTTCTTGAATTGCAGAAAATTTAATAGCATCGAGTACATTGGACTCAAATGTTTGGAGTTGGGGAGTAAAACATGGAGAGTATCAAAAATAGCATTTGTTGTAAGGAAGCAAAAGAAGATAGGAAATCTTTATGAGCGAGTTGGAGATGCAATTATAGGTGTAGTAGCAATGATTAATTTTGAAATAATTCACATATTTGTAGCACATGAGCTTGGGTCATATGAGTGAAAGAGGTCTAAGTGAATTATCCAAGTAATAACTACAGGAGTGCCTAAAAAGATATAATTTAAAATTGTATGAGCATTGTGTATTAAGAAAACCATGAGGGGTAAGCTTTTCCAAAGCAATTCATTGCAAAAAGGGAATTGATGACTATGTGTATTTTGATGTTTGGTGCTTGCTTGTGAAGCCAAAGGTGCTTGCACCTTTGGCTTCACAATTTGGAGCATTATATTTTGCATCTTTGGTAGATGATTGCTCTTGAAGAGTATGGATCTACACCATGAAGCAAAATCAGAGGTCTTCTATATCTTTAAAGAATAGAAGGTGATGATAGAGATATGGAGAAATAGATAAGAAGGAAAGTGAATTGTTTGAAATGAGATAGCGGTGGACAATACAAGATAGAGAGTTTTATAGGTATTGTAAGAGTGAAATGATAATACACCACTTCACCATACTGGATACCCTCAATAAAATGGTGTGGCAAAGTGGATAAATTGTACACTCTTGGAGAAAGCTCGGAGTATGTTAAGAGGAGAGAGGAGCTTTTGGGTAAAAGTTATAAATATGGCTTGTCATTTGGTAAACATTTCTCCTTCTACCGCTATTGAATGTATGACACCTATGCAAAATGGATGGGTCAACCTATGTCTTACTCTTCACTTAGAATGCTTGGATGCATAGCTTATATTCATATTCAACAAGAGCAAAAGACAAAGTTGGATCATAAATCTAGAAAATATATGTTCTTAAGATATAGATAAGATAAAAGAGATATAGTTTTCATCACATTTTATCATGGAGAGTCCAAATATTGTGAATATTCCAATAGAAAATCATTTCAAGATATCATTTGCACAATGTTTGTCAAATGGAGAGAGAAAATTGATGTCAAATGTTCTTTATGCTAGTGTTGTTGAGAGTTTAATGTACGCAATGGCCTGCCATAGATTATACATCTCATTCACCATGAGCATTGTGAGTAGATATATGACAAATCTCCAAAAACAACATTGCAAAGTTATGAAATAGATTCTTCTTTCCTTGAAAGGGATAATGAATATTGGCATTATCTTTGATGTAAAGAAGGACCAAGAAGGATTCATTACAAGGTATGTAGATTCTGACATGGAGATCTAGACAAGAAAAGGTCTACAATGGAATTTGTATTTACTCTTTGTAAGGTTTTAGTCTTATGCCTTTGGATTACCCTATATTGGGGATTTTTGGCTCACTCGTAGGTTGATAGTGAGAGTGGATTGTGAGAAGGTTGAAGCACTGGACTAGTATATGTGAAGAGAATGAGTCAGTAAATTACACCCCGTGCAAAGCTTTCCAATGGATGTAGCCTCACATGGAGGTGAACCACTTATTCCTGTGTGAAGTGAGAACTTGCTGGTAATCTGCATGTTGTTGTGACACTAATCAGGTTTATCAAACAAATGGTATGAGAGCAAAAATAGCTCAAGCAATTTTCAAGCTGGCTCATAGGTCTGGGAACCACATCCGTTTGAAAGGAGGCAGGACTTTGCAGCAGAGCACTTGGGGTAGAGATATTCTGGGCTAGTCCACCTGGTATGCAATAAGGATCAGATAGCGGGACGGAACTTGATCAAGCAGCATAGAGTGCAGTCAGTAGGTTTTGGCACTTATTTTCTTGGTTCGGGAGCAATTGCTTTTGGTTATAGTACACAAAGAGTGTAAATGCTAGGAGATTCCATTGATTATATATTAGACACTGAACTAAAGTCATCTCCAAAAGCAGACTCATGCAGTGTTGATGCATGTGCATTGAGGAACCATCTAAAGCAAATCCACCAGCACTAGAGGAAGTAGAATCATCTAGGGAAAAACTGCCTGGAGATGATGATCAAGTATGTAGAAATCCACTGACTCTTTAAAAAGTAAGGTTTTCTAGCTGAGTATCCTTCAGCTAATGGTGAGGATATCTTTGGAATCCCTACAGCAATGTCGTTGACGGACCAAGGTGGAGTTGATACTTATCAAGTGCCAAAAGAATCTCCTCAAATTGTCAAAGCAATTGATATGTTTGATCAACAAGAGAAGAGAAGGTCATTGTAGAGAAGAGTAGTGAGGAGTCCAAGGACTCTGCAGCAAAATCCCCAACTAGCAAATGCCTGTCTTGAGGAGACCTTACGCATAGTCCTGAAGTAGGAGAATCTATTGCAAATGCCTATCTGCAAGAGACCTTATGCATAGTCTTGAAGTAGGAGAATCTATTGATGATGGCCTGGTTGAACGTCTTAGCATTGCTTGTTCTCAAAGCCACCGTTCAGTTAAATTTTTTGTAGAAGTGTCGGATGGAGAAAGAGCTGAGGGTCCTAAACTAGGACCATCTGGAGATCAGACTTGGGATAGAGAAGGACCGACAAAAATTCAACTGAACCTTTTGTTGGGCAAGACTTAGTTGGAGAATTGCCCGAGACCTTGGGAAAGCAATTATTAGGAGATCAAATTTCCAAGATTGATAGCATCCAAAGGACCAAAAGTGTTGAGACTCCCATGGTTGAAACGGTCAAATTCTTTAACCATTCCTTTGTGGAGAATGATGTTGCAAGATTTGGCTTACCAATTTCTCAAAAGAGACAACACAGATCCTAGTCTCTCATGGATATGTAGGGACTTTGGTCCTTGGAACATGGTTCTTGTCACTGACACTATATACATAGCATTGGGAAATCCTTTGCACACAGTGATTTGCCCGACGTCTTAAAAGTTTACCTATGAGAAGGATCAAAAATTGGAAGCAGTAGCTCCCCCATGGTGGAGGAGGAGCTGGTGAAGATTAACCTAGAATGAAGAAGAACCTATTGGTGGAAGGAAGAATCAGAAGTTGATAGAAGGCTCTTCATCACATTACTACCAAATTCTTGTTGGAACAAAAGGAAGGTAGAAGCTGAAATCTTGAGGAGATGGCAGCCATTGGATGGTGAATGTACTTGCTTACCTACTTGATTATTCACTATGTGAAAGTCTAAAGATCTGCACAATCCTTGTCCAGATTTCTTGAGCAAGTCTTGTAGTGAACTTTTTGTACAATTATACTGGCAAAACTCCTCCTCAATTAAAGGTTTGCTATTGCACCAACAAAGACAAGCAAGAACCCAAAGAGTGTCAGTGGGGGAGAAGTCTTAGACTTATGAATGTAGTATAGAATCCAAGGTTTTGCTCCTCAATGGAGGACTAATCATAGTGATCACGGGAAAAGTAATGCCAGGTCCAGGTCTAAGTCTAGAGGCAAGTCCAAGGAGAGGAAGCACGTGACTTGTTGGGGTTGTGGCAAAGTAGGCCATGTGAAGGAGTGTAAAGCTAAGGGCAAAGGAAAGGTAGATGAAGGCTCTTAAGCAAACATAGCTTATGTTAAGGATGATACTAATCTGTTGGATGATCAGAATGAATTTTGACGTTGTGGGTATGCCCTTTGTGCCCATCTCTTAGTATGGATGATGAATGGATTCTAGATTGTGCTTTCTTGTACCATGCATGCTATATCAAAGAGTTCTTCTATTTACTTTCAACATCAAATGGTTCAATTCTCATGGAGAATGATCTGTAAGCCGGCTTGTCTCTCACTCAAGATGAACCTCTGATGGTTATTATGGTAGCGCACCATGGACTACGAAGGCAAGGAACCCCAACTCCATCATACTCCTCCAAGGCTAACACTCTAAGACTCAAAACATTGCTCACTAGAGAACTCAATGAGAGAGAGATAGTTGCAAATGAAAGGATGATGAGTACCTCCTCACCCCTTGTTTATATACTTGTGAAATAGCTACGCACCAAAGTTACTAATTATCGTAGTAACTCAAGTTACTAGACTAAAAGTCAAGTAAAGTTAAAAAGTAGAAAGGAATATCCATTCACATGGGCATATTCCACTAGCATGTGATCTTATCTTGACCCAACCACTAAGTCAAGGATTCCTTCACATGGGCTATCCTTGGACTATAGAAGAATACAAAACAAAAAGACTTGCGGGCCCAAGAGTTCTCAACTCTTTCCTCAAAGCCAAACACCTAGGAATAATACCAAGTCAACACACTAGAATCCAAAATAGTGGTGCTCAACTTTTCCACTTCCTCTAAAGTAAGGTCTCCTCTATCTTAGCTATGAATAACTCTAGCTAATCATGATTAATGTAGACACATCCTTTATCTCTATATAAATAATATCTCTCAAGTACTTGTAATACCAAGCTAAATATCACAATACCACACACATGCACATATGGGTGTTACAGATCAACCTTGTTGGATTGAGAGTATTGGATCCATAAGAATTTGAATGTTTGATGGAGCTATGTGGAAGTTCAATGATGTTTGGTTCATACCTAACATGAAGAAGAACCTGATTTCCCTTGGAGTATTGCATGCCAAAGGTCATAAATGGAGTGTTTGTGATGGGGTACTCTGAATCACTTCTGATGGAAAGGTTATCTTTGCAAAGTAACTTTCAAAAGAATTTATTTGTATTGGAGGGCACTACATTATGTGGAGAAGCCAATGTAACTAGGTCTTAGGATGAGATTACAACTGTGTGGCATTCATAGCTAGGTCATTTGAGTGAGATGGGTTTTTCTGTCTTGAAAAGAAATGGCTTGATATCCAGCTTGAAGATTGTGAAGTTGGATTTTTGTGAGCATTGCATCTTTGGAAAACAAAACAAATCTGTTTTTGGAGTGGGGACCTATATTTCCAAGGGTCTACTTAGTATGTACATAGTGATGTGTGGGGACCATCCCCTACACCCTCACACTCTGGAAAAATTTACTATGTAATATTTATTGATGATTACTTGAGGTTTGTGTGGATTTATTTCATGCACCACAAGTCTGAAGTCTTTGCCACTTTCAAGAAGTGGAAGACCCAAGTGGAGATTCAGATTGGGAAGAAGGTGAGGTGTTTGAGATCAGACATTGGCAAGGAGAGAGAGAGAGAGTTTCAGGCGTATTGCCAAAAACAAGGGATAACTCGCTACCTTACCACGGTTTACACTCCGTAGAAAAATAGTGTTACACGGCATCTTAATCACATGTCCAATTGAGTTCAATTGGACATTGTTGGAACATGCACAGAGTATGTTGAGCAAATCAAATTTGTCACTTGAGTTTTAGGCAGAAGTTGTTAACACAACAACATATGTGGTAAATATTTCTCCATCCAGTGCAATCAACTTCAAGACGCCATATGAGTTGAGGCATAAGCAACTAGCTGATTATGGTAGATTGGAGATATTTGGTTGTGATGCATATTCACTCACACCTTAGGAAAATAGGTCCAAGTTGGATGCTAAGTCAAAGAAGTGTGTTTTTCTTGGCTATGCAAGTGGAGTGAAAGCTTATAGGTTATGGGATCCAATAGCGTGTAAGGTTGTGGTCAGTAGGGATGTTTCTTTTAATGAATCCATATCATTCAAAGAGGGGGAGAATGCTCAGGCTCCCTATACTGACAAAGGCAAGTCTCCCACCCCAGATCTAGTTGAGTGGAAGATTGATCACTTAAGTGATGAGGAGGAAGGAGGTGCTCCTATGCAGAGCAAGTTCTTGAGGAGCAAGAACAAGTGGAGCAAGTAGTTGTTGGTGAGCAACAAAATGTGCTAGGTCTCAGATTGGACCTACACATGGAGATCAAGCATAGAGTCCATCCAAGTGGTCATCAAGGCATGCTATTCAAGCTTCAAACAAATATGGTACGTGGATTGATTCAAAAAAGTTGTTGGATGATGACTTGACTTGTGGGGATGATGCTCATGCTTTGATCTTGGAAGAAGGTGAACCTTCATCCTACAAGGAGGCATGTTCTTCTAGTGAAAAGGATGATTGGTTTGGTTCTATGGAGTTGGAGATGGAATCCTTGAGGGATAACAAGGCTTGGGAGCTAGTTAGGTTACCTAAGCATTAACAAGTGATAGATTGCAAGTGGATCTACAAGTTGAAGGAAGGTCCTAAGGAGGGATCAAAGATCTACAAGGCTAGGTTGGTAGCAAAGGGGTTCACTCAAGAGAAGGAGGTGGACTACAAGGAGGTATTTTCTCTTGTTGCAAAGTATTTCACAATATGTCTACTATGTATGCTTGTTGCATTATTTGGTCTTACTTTAGATCAAGTGGATGTTGTCACGGCGTTTCTCTATGGCACCTTGGATGAGAGGATCTTCATAAGACAACCTGTGGGAGAAGAAGGCCAGGAAGACAAGGTATGCAGATTGCTAAAGTCCTTGTATGGATTGAAGCAAGCACCTTGCCAATGGAACAAGAGGTTTGATGTGTTTATGCACGCTTAGGGTTTCAATAGGAGTTTGTTTGATTGTTGTGTGTACATGAAACCAATGAGTAATAAGACCTTTGCTTTTATTATTTGTGTGCTATATGTGGATGACATGTTGATAGCTGCCAAGGATAGATCTGAGGTGAACAAGCTCAAGGCGCTCTTGAGTTTGGAGTTTTGGATGAAGGATCTAGGATTGGCCATAAGGATATTAGGCATGGAGATCAAGAGGAACTTGGGCACTGGTTAGTCATGGTTGAAAAGTATGCTAGGAAGGTACTTTCTAGGTTCAACATGGAGAACTGTAAACCAGTAGGTACTCCTCTAGCTTCTTAGTTCAAGCTTTCAATGGCATGTTGTCTTACAACCGTAGAGAAAGGTTTGATGACTAACGTTCCTTATGAGAAGGCTGTTGGGAGTCTCATGTACTTGATGACTTTCACTATGCCTGATCTTCCCCTAGAAATGGGTAAGGTGTGCAGGTATATGTCAAATCCAAGAAGGACACATTGGGAAGTAATTAAATGGATTCTTAGGTATTTGAGAGGTACACTAGACTATGGGCTCTTATTTGATGGAAGATCAATAAATACCACATCACTAGATGGCTATGTAGATGCTGATTCTGGACAAGCGGAGGTCAACAACATGGTATGTATTCACACTTGGTGTTGGGTGCATTAGTTGGAGATCTACCTTGCAAAAGTGTGTTGCTCAGTCTACTACAGAAGCAGAGTATGTGGCAGCAGCGGAAGTAGTGAAGGGGGCAATTTGGTTGGATAGATTTGTTGTTGAGATGGTGCTAATGCATGGTAATGTAATGCTTCATTGTGACAATCA
Source organism: Lunularia cruciata (assembly GCA_948567375.1). NCBI lineage: Eukaryota > Viridiplantae > Streptophyta > Marchantiopsida > Lunulariales > Lunulariaceae > Lunularia > Lunularia cruciata. Next base: position 53,111,427 of record OX419755.1, on the reverse strand, counting down.
AACTGCTTTGTACCTAGCTGAAAAATCAGGTGATGGACAGGAGGATTAAGCATAAAGACATCATATATCACTTTCTTAGGCAAGTTGTGTTTGAGAAAATGTTTGATCTAGTCAAGATTGATGGTAAGCTCAACCCCGCTGATGCCTTTACCAAAGTCATATCTTTAGAAAGTATCTCTAGGCCTCGTGCTACCCTACAGGTTGTGCAAGTGGAGCATGAGTAGGGTGACCTAGCATTGGAGGTGACCTTGGCCGTTTTGGTTACTCTATCCCTGTATGGGCTACAGTTATAAGTTCTATTTTATCCTAGTTTAAAAGAGGGGTCAAATGATTGGCTGTCTGTCTAGAGGAGACCAAATTGGATGCTAAACTTCACATAACATAAAATCCTTTGAACAATATCTTGTATATCAAGATGTGGCTCCCTTGCTGCTGGCAGCAATTGACTCACTAGACCAACAACATAGCTTTGATTTGGTCTAGTAAGAGTCAAATAAATCAGACTTCCAACTATCTATCTATACAGATTTGGATCAGCCAACAACTCACCATCTTTGGCATTTAACTTAACAGAAGTTGGAGAGAGGTGTAGAAATATGCTTACAAGCAATCATGCCAAACTTCTCCAACATGTTGAGAGAATATTGGCACTGCAATAACCAAAGGTTATTTCCACCTTGAATAAACTCAATACCCAAGAACTATTTGAGTTTTCCCAAGTCTTTCATGTCTAACTCTCCCTTTATTTGATCTTGTACTTGCCACATGAGATATGTACAGCTATCAATGACAACTATCAGGCCATCAACATAGATGATCAACAAAACCATATTGCCACAACTTGTAGTTTGTACAGTGAAGAGTCTGAACTGCGAACTTGAAATCCAATGGATAAAAGATAGGAATTTATCTTGGCATTCCAAGCTCATAGAGCTTGCTTAAGTCCATAAAGAGACTTCTTCAATAAGAAAACTTTGTTTGGATATCTTGGCTCTTCATATCCAAGTGGTTTTATCATGTAAACTTCCTCCTCCAGATCTCCATTGAGGAAAGCGTTCTTGAAGTGCGTTTGTAGAGTTTCCACTTATTGAAAGTGGTTAATATTGAGAGAGCACAACTTGATGGCATCTTGGCAACAGGGCTAAAAGTCTCACCAAAATCAACATTGTTGTGAGAAACCCTTTGCCACAAGCCTTGCCTTGTATCTACTCATTCAACCATCTGAATTCCTCTTGACTTTAAAAATCCATATGCAGCAAATTGCCTTCTTACCACGCGGTAAATCAACCAATGCCCATGTTTTTCGGTGATGTAGGGCTGCAACTTCAAGCTCCATGGCTTGCACCCAGTCCACATAATGCATAGCTTCCTCAAGAGAATTTAGTTCTCTTTCTTGTATAGCCCTTACCATAATGCATGATGTTGTGCTAAAAAAGCTTCAACTTGAAAACTTGTCACTGGATTTAACCCTTGTACTTGTCCTTTGCTGTTCAGGCTGAGATGTGCTACTTGTAGCCTCATCTACATGGTTGGCAGACCATTTGTTCAAACAAAGGAGTAGAAACATTACTGGATAAAGTAGGGAGTAAAATTCCTATAGGTTGAGAACCTTGGACTAAAGGCTTCTAAACAGCCTATCTTGACCATGGATTTTGATTAATATTGAGAGTGCTCACTAGAAACACCAGTAGCAATTGAAGTACTAGCTAGTAGAACAAAATATTATTTGAACCAATCAAAGGGGTAGAGGGTGCTGTAAGTGGTAAATCAGATATGCAGCTTGTAGGAGCCTGAAACCAAGATTTTAACTCTTCAAAAACAACATCTCTACTGATATTTTAAAATATTAAAATTAGGATTATAACACCTATATCCTTCAGAATTTGATGCATATCCAAGAAAGACACATTTTTGTGCTTCAAGATCTAGTTTTTGCCTTTTCTCATCAGGAACATGAACAAAGCAAATAAAACCAAAAACCCTCAGATTTGATAAATAACATTTTTTACTTGTAAGAGCTTGAAAAGGTGTTATTTTGTCCATTGCCACAGTAGGAGATAGATTCATCAAGTAAACTGCACATGTAAATTGATTCTGCTCAATAACACTTGGGCATTGCCCTCTTATTGAGCATAGCTCTTGCAACTTCAGCAATATGTTGGTTCTTCTGCTCAACCACTCCATTTTGTTGAGGTCTGTAGCTGCAAGTAACTTCATGCTTGATACCTTGCTCATGTAGAAAAGCATCAAACTGGTTTGAAATAAACTCTTCTCCTCCATCAAAACATATACGTAGGATATTATAACCATATTGCTTCTCGACAAAATGTTTGAATGTTTGGAAAACTGAAAGTACATCTGATTTAGCTTTTGGAAAGTAGACCCATGTATATCTTAAAACTTTGTCAATAATGAGACAAATATTTAGAGCATGTTAAACTGTTTTCTGAAGCAGTCCATAAGGTTGGTGTGGATCAATTCTAACACCCTGGAGGCTCTTGTACCATGATGCTTAACAGGTTTTCTAGCTTGCTTACCAAATTGACAAGCCTCACAAACCCTATAGGCAAAGAATAAGAAAGTATTGGAAGCCCAATAACCAAATCCAAGATAGGTAGCACCTTTAATCCTTGTAGGTTCATGTGACCAATTCTTTTATGTCACATCCAAGATCTAAAAAATCAGTGGAGCCATGAATAAACATAGCATTCTGATTTGTAATAGTATGGTCTTGATGTCTAATTTAAACATCTCCCAATTTTAGATCCAAGTTTGTATCCTATGGGCATAGCATATTTCTCATACTTGTCCAAAAAACACCATCTTTGTTAATAAGACTTGAAACTAAGTTCATCTCAATAATTTGGCCAACAGAAACTAAGTTCTTGGTGATTGTAGATGACTTCTCCTAAATCATTAAAATTGGCAGATGGAGATGAGAAAGGGTTAGTGCCTATATGAGTAATAATATCATATAGGCATCATCACCCATATTCACTGACAATAATTCAGATAATAGAACTTTAGAACTGAAAATACTAGCCTGATGGGTCATATGGTTGGAGCACCCTGAGGTGATGAACCACTCCTCTTCACTCTTGGTCATCAATGCAGCAGTGTGAATCATCATTAATAGACGATCTTCCAAGTAGGAATCCTTCTCCATATAGTTGTATTGAGGGAGTTGACCAGTTCTAATATCATCTTGCTTCTTGAAACAAATCCTCATAATGAGACTTTGATTTATAGTACTTGCATAATCTCTCCATTATGGACTTGCTTTGTGTTGCTGACCGTCTTTGTCTTTGTGAGGATTGACCTCTACCAACAGCACCTCCACAAAGTGAACTTCTTGTCCTCTGCCTCTTGCACTACCTCTCCCAGCAAACAGAACCTGATCTTGAGCAACAAGACCATTACCACCACCTTGCAGCCGCATCTCTTCAGAGACTAACATTGAGACTAGCCAGTCAAATAGAGGATGAGCATCTCTAATGGCTATAGATGTCTCAAAAGGTTTATACTCCTTTGGTAGACCTTGAATAGTATGAAGAATCAAATCATCATCGTTAACCTTAACCCCAATGCTATTCAGCTGCTCAACTAGACCACGGATGTGATAAACTTAATCAGTTATGCTTAAGCTTAAGTTGTACTTCTTAACCTCCATGACTGCTACTTCAGTTGAAGCTTTCTTGCCTTGGTCGACATCTGAAAAACATTTGCTAATGTACCCCAAACCTCATTGGGAGTATCAACACCTTGTATGTAACCAAACAATGATGGTGAAACACACAAAGAAAGATAGTGCATAGCTTGATTTGCACATCTGTTCCAATGATGGATTTTAGGATCTGAAGGAGCACCTACATGGACAAGTTTCAACACTTGTAACAAGATCAAACAATTCTTGGCCTTTCAAGAAAGCAGACATTCTATATTTCCGTACGGAGTAATTGTTCCTTGTCAAGGTTTCACCCGTAATACCACCATAAGTATCGAGTAGAACTCATAATATAAACTCTGAAAAATCAGATCACTTGATAATGGAGACCTTATGCAAAATTGAACTCAAAGGCTCTCACCGTCTTTCTTCTGCTGCTCTGATACCATGTTACGGAATAATGAGAGTGGAGAGAGCAAAGTTCACCAAAGAATGCTCTCGCGGGACACAAATCCAGCTTGAATATATTTAGGTAGAGAAGAAATACACAAGTAACCGAGTCACTCTTCACCATCACTCTAAAGTGATGACTAACGAGAACTGGTGAGTAAAGAATACAGTGTGACTAAGGATTCACTCTCCTGCGTTCACTAAGCGCCAGGAGTATTAGCTTGTGATACTTCATCAACAGATGTAGCTTCCGGGACAGAAAGTAAACCACTTAAATCCTGGTGTAATTCGATGCCGAGTCGATGGGTGTTTTATGTGTTATTGTGTGTATATGTCAAGATAGAAATTGCTAACAATAAGTAACCTCCACCTCAAAGCTCACGTTTTTCACGTTTGACGTTTTAGAATTCGAGGACGGAGTTGCTGTTTGCAAAAGCTAAGAAGAAAACGGCAGAAAGATGATCAGATTTCGAAATGAGCCAAAGATCAAAAACCGCGAATCTTTTGTTTATAAAATAGTTTTAGCAACTACTTTGCGGCAATTGAATGTTAATTAAATTGGAAGGTCCATTCGCGAAGATCACAAATTATGTTTATCGTTGTTGCCATGGGCATTATGTCTACATCGCTATAACAGGCCACCTTGGTGAAGTATGATTCCAGAATACTCCTCACATCCCGCAGGGTCCTTGCTTACCCGCTTCCAAACTACGGACTGAATCAATCAAATCTGGACAGAGTTAAGTATATGGACGAGATATGCGCGCGGACAGTATCTTTGAATTGTTCAATTGGCAATTTAGCTCATGGAAGGTAGTAACTGGTAGATTTCGTACACACCTAATTACACACAGAGATAATCCTGACACCCAACTAACACCCGAGCCTCCTCTTCAACATCGCACATCCAGAGAGCTTGTCAAGTCACATGAACTATCGAGCATGTGCTTCAAGATTCCACAGCAAACACTATCTGTGAGCTGCTTATGGTCTGCTTCGTTTCTCCAAGGACAAGGGCCCGGATCATGTCAAACGAAGGGCATGTTTTCCTCTTCACTGTTCTCCTCTCCTCTCTGCGTTGGACGGATGGCGAGAGAAATCATGAGATGGCTGCAAGTCTCATATTCAAACCATGAAGAAGCTCTAGACGTGATCTAGCTGTAGAATGAAATAATGCGGACAGATTTGGACTTGATTTGGGACCGTAATAGCTTTGTTCCGGACCCTGGGGTCGCCGGGCTCGTCATTTCAATTACTGACTGCAGTGCCGATCGAGTTCTCCACGAGTTCGGAAGCGACTCGGGCTGCATCAAGGGCCATCATGGCTTTCCCTGTTGCATCGTTTCCCCACTTCACCGTTCCCCGCGCGATAAAGTAAGGTCGTCGCCTCTGACGTGTTGGAAATCCAGGCTGAAGCCTCTCTTGCTAAAAATGAGAGAAAGAAAGCACAAAAGAGTAAGCACAGTTTAAATTGTGTTCACAAGTACAGCTGTTTACAAGTGTTTGTCCATTTATAAAGCTTGTTTGGTTATTCATCGGATGATTTAATTCTGAGATAGGTAGATTCGATGCCAAACTCGCGGAATAAATGTCGTAAGAATTTGTCATGAAGCAGGAGACCCTGGGGGAGACGTATTCTGACAGTCCTGAGTCACGAAGTCATAACAAGAAGACAGGGCTTAAAAGTATTGTGCCCATATAACGGAGACACATCTTTTTCTACGAGTAAGCTACTGTTAGAAGAATCCAGTTACAAGCTTGAGCCTCTCTGTGTTTACATGTAAATCTGTCTCTCAAGATGCTACTGGAGATCTTCTAATCTTAAGTCACTGCACATAATCTCTGCACATAATGTCAGGTTGCCCTCAGTTGCCGCAGGGTCCTCCCCTACTACTGCAATGCGGAACCGTGTGTGAACGAAGAGCAGATGATGCAGTTGAGCTCTGAATGAATGGTTGACTGAAATCTGGCCACAGCCAAGTATATGGGCATGCACGCTGATCTGGGTAGGTGTTCATCAAATATTTAGAAGAAGACAAAAGGAAGAACTACAGTTCACGAACTTACCAATATTCCTCCAACGCGAATAGACATTTGAGTGGAGATATGATATCTTCATCTGCTGGGTGGTCCAAAATCCGCTATCTTGACATTCAAATCCTTGTCAAGTAGAAAATTTCGTGACTTGATATCTGTCCAGTCAATTAACGATGTAAATGTATATTTGTACGGACCAACATGTCAGTAACGATCACCTGCTGAGATTTGTACATTCCAAATGAAAAATCCTCAGCCATTCCCTACTTCTTGCATGAGCTTCTCAACTGTGTTTAATATTGGGTTGCAGTTCTCCATGGAGATAAGATAGACCACCAGCAATGCCAAGCATACGTGCAGAGTTGTACCCAGGTCAAGACGAACGACCTCTCTTCACCTGCAGCACAGTTCTAGGATAATTGATCATCTATCTGCTCAACTGAGCGATTTGGTAGCTCCAACTGGAAGTTAGTATCATTATAGTGCCAATTAATGCTGTGTGCGCATGCAGGAAAGGTAACGATGTTGGAGGAGCTTCAGCAGGGCTTGCAAATGACATTGATAGAATATATACCCCACGACGCTCCAGCAAAATTCTTGTGTTCTGCACATTCACATACCAACATGCGCTGCTTCTCCCCTACACAACACCTTTGTCGCTGCACTAGATTTCAGTGTTGATACCCGTGATAAGGGCAATCCTCTTCAAAACTCAGACAGACTTTATTCGCTTGGAAAGAGTCGCATTACAGCAAGAATCGCCCCATCCACCTGCTCGGCTTAGTGAAGAAGAGGACAATCCCATGCCTTCCATAGTTAGTCTTTGACTGAAACAGGTCTTGCACGTAGTTAAAGCAGTTCACACCAGGAGAGGTTCGTTGAGGATTCCTATTATGATTGGAGTATCGGTTCTGCATAGGGTCTACTCTGTCTCAATAATTTCATATAGACGTTCATGAAGAGCAAGATTCAGTAGTAGATTTATTGCAGCGCAATAGAGTTCATATATATCATGTATATCTAGATCTAGAGAGCGTGAGTTTATGAGATGGGATCATATGAGCCGTGGTGTGCGGTCGCCCATGGATGTGGAGCAGAGCCTATCCCAGATGCGCGCTAGCTGCCACATGGCAGCATGTGACACAGCACTCGAACATAGCTCGGAACTCAATAGGGGGTTTCGGATATCGTTTTCTGATGCTATGTATATTTTTATATAGATTGTTACCCAGCGTGAGACTAAATGGATTCGGAGTGCGGGTCAGACACAAAAAGAAATTGTTGAGGAGTTCTGGTCAAGTTTCTTATTATTAGCCAACTCCGTACGAGATGGTATGTAAAAGAAATTGTTAAGGAGTTCTGGTCAAGTTTCTTATTATTAGCCAACTCCATACGAGATGGTATGTAGAAAATAAGGAATATAGAAATATCACGCTATCACATTAATTACCCATTAGGCTTAATAACGTGTTTGTTTAGGTTAGGGTGAATGGGCTGGCATCATGAATGGGAGGGGCAACTGAAATGGGGATGATGAAGATAGGTGATGAATTGTGCTCCTTGTCCTCCTCGCAAGACCGAGAAAATTGATGAAAATAGATGACATATGAGAACGCAAATGAATTGCACGAACAGGACAAGACAAGCAGGATGAGAACAAGAAATCTGAGCTAATGAGAATGCATTGCACAAGGAGGACGAGCGGGGCGAGAACAAGAAAGTATTGACAATAGAGTGTGAAGATTTGAAGATTATGCGGTGTGAAGAGTGAAGATTTGAAGATTACATGGTGTGAAGATTAGGGTGGATTGTGTGAAGGTGGGAAGGGGAAATGAATTTTTTTTGAAACTATATCTAAAATACTCAAGTTACTATTTTAAAATTCAAATTTTAAACTAGTACAGGTTACAAAGTGAATCTTTTATCTTGTAGTGAGCTTGTCATTGCGCATAGAACAAAGTATTGTATTGAGAAGAGTAGAGCATGTCAACCAAAGTGTTATTTTTGGTGATTCATGAATCAAGTTATTATTTTTGGTGATTCAAAAACCAAGCAAGGAGGCTAGGATACTGAATCAAGTGAGAAGGACAACATTGAATACAACATGCCCAAATGATGTTGAGAGCATGTCAAACCAAGTTGGTGATTCATGATTCTAGTTGTTATTTTTGGTGATTCAGGATTTGAGTGAGGAGGACCAAGGTCAAATACAACATGCACAAAGGGAGTACTCATGGTGAATTAACTATAAATATTAAGAAATGTACACAATGGATTATAAAGTTAGATTTGGATACCTTGCATGAAATATTAGAAGATGAGGATGAATATAGAGAAGTAGATTTAGACATGCTAGAATTATTGAGTGGTGAGTGGGAGTATGCACATTTGCATAGATATTTGGAACCTTGAGTTACTTATACTCAAAGTAGAGAATTTATGATTAAGTATTTTAGAAATCTAGATATGAAGGCCTTTCACTAGCTTACTAGAATGGATGTTCATTCTATTTCAACATTAGTAGATTTGATAAAAATGCATAGTGTTTTCAGGAAAAACTACCGATGAGAGTAAACACCTATGTGGATTCAAGTATAGGGTAGCTCTAGCTCTTCATAGATCTGTGCATCACGGTAATGGAGCTTGTGTTGCAAGGGGGTTAAAAATATGGGGCATTAGTGCAGGTTCAACAATTGTTTTATAGATAGAGTTGTGACTGCAATATTAGATTTGATGAGGAGTCAAGTTGCATGGCCTAAGCTCAAGGAGAAGAGGGAGATATCTGCTATTTTTGCCCAGAAAGGTTTCCTTGGTTGTGTTTGTTTGGTAGATGGAACATTGTTTCCTCTTGCAGCACGACCCACTATGGATGGAGAAATCTATTTCAGCAAAAAGGGTTTTCATATTCCATAAACTGCCAAGTGATTTGTGACAATAAAGGAGAATATACATTTTACAAGAGGTAAGTGTACTATATTATGTTTTAGTAAGAGTGTGTTCTATATTATATTTTGTTCTTTGTTTCAGTTTTGGTGGTAGTTTGTGTATATTTGCATTATTTTATTAAATTTTGGTTTGATTTGTTTATTTGCAAGAATGCCAAGGTCATGTCACAACACGACTTGTTTGAAAAAATCATCACTATAGAATGATTTGAACCAGAGAAGAGAGTGTCACAATTTTGAGACAAAAGAGTACCTTTGAGGGGATTCAAGTTATGTACGCATGTATCACTGTAATACTCCGAGGACAAGAGAAGAGAGAAAACACATATTGCACACTCAAACATTCGATGCCCCAAAGGAACACCTTCTCTTTATTATATAGACAAAGAGGATCTCCTCCAAGGAAGCTCTACCATAGGATTAGGGACACAGATAGGTGATATGTCAGCAAGATCCACCCTTGGATTACTTACTTGGATGGGTGACATGTCAGGTCTAGATCCTATCTGGTTGGTCAAACAAGTTTTGACTAGAGAGAATCTTTTAGGGAATCTTTCTATAGGAATCTCAAAATCACGTGAGTAAGGTACCATTGGAAAGCTCTCGATGAGACCAAATAGGGGGGAGGAAAGGCCAATATTTCATGAGTTGAGGGGGAAATTGCACATTTTTGAGGCCTAATTCATCCGTTTAGGCCTCCAAAATTGCCTTCAAAGATTTCAGGCATATTTCAATTCCTACTCTATTATTAGAAGTCCCCTTTTGGTGATAATTATTTCTGATCTGTTTAGTCCATCATGTGTAACATCCTTCCAAATGTTACCAAACCAATTCTCACATTTAAATCATATGTCTAGTTATTGGTTATAAGGTTCTCAAGTCTATTTTGGTTTCTACCCTATTAGTAGAAGTACTCTTTTGGTGATACTTCTATCATATCTATTTTGACCATCATGTATAACATTATTCTAGATATTACCAAACCAAATTTCACATCTAGATCATATGGCTAGCTCTTGGTATTACAATCACCTAGTCTCAAGCATGCCTCTATTTGGGCATGCTTTCAAGCATGCCCAAACAGAGGACAAGCAAGAGTTCAACCAATATTTGGCAAATAGAAGGGTGATAAATGAACATTATATAGGAATTTTGAAAGCTAGATTGCATTCTCTTCATGAGCTTATAGTGCAACTTAAAGACAATAATAGAAATGCATATTTTTTGAAATGGGTATCAATTTGCACTACTTTGCATAACCTTTTAATCTGTAGGTCCGATGTTTAGTCAGAAGATGATGGAGGATTTAGCAATGAAAATCAAATAGATTCATAAATGTCTTTTAGTGGAATAGAGATAGGTCAAGAAAAAGTAGGTCAAGGGTGATGCAACAATGCCTTGCTCACCATGCCTACATACTAGAGTTGAAACATGAGAGTATGTACCTTTATAATAAAAATATCATTCACCTAATTCTTTTGATCAAATTGTTGTTGATATCTTGTTGCAAAATTGTTGTAAGGAATATTTACACTGTTTTCCCAAAGCTTATCAAAAATTATCATATGTTGCCTACCTCTACACAAACACCACCAATTCAAAAATTGTAGAGAATACGCTTGGGGACATTGGTGATAGTGAGTGACGTTAGATGGCATTGGTTGATGCCGCATGATGCTTGTCCATAGACGTCAATGGGCGCTAGGAGCTCCCAACCACAAGGTTGAATTTTTTATTTTGCACATTGGTGCTAGATGGCTCTAGGTGACACCATCCAACGCTCACCTATAGACACCGATAGGTGCTTGCCCTAAGACATTGGGTAACCATAGGTTATTTTTGTATTTTGCCCATTTGTACCTTGTGGTGCTCCTCTCTTCTTGATGGTACCCGACTCATGCCGCATGATGGCACCAAGAGGTAAAAATTTGTAAAATAATGGCTAGGTGCACCGATTTGCAACATAGAGTGCCGTATGTGCCATTGGTTTATGCTCATGATTCTATATTTTTGTATCAAATTTTGGTTAAGTATTTTGAAGTTCAAATATTGGGAGTGAATTTTATAGATATATTTTGTCATGTTGTAGATAACAAATTTCACGTGGAAGCCTATATAAGCACCCCTTGCTCATAAGTTTCACAATTCTCAAATTGACTAGAAGTTTTGCAAAGTTTTGGGGAGGAAATTTATCGAACATCAGCTTAGGGGTTTTACACATTTTGAAACATCTTTGCAGGCAGTTTTTGGTCTAAACAAGAAGGTTCAAGAGAGTTTTGAGACGTTAGTACCAAAAACTAAGCATATTTTGAAAGTGAGCAAAACCTGAGCTTATTTCAAAATTGAGCAAAAGGAGAAGAAAATGGTTTGGGACAGAGTAGAGGGGAGTTTTGAGAGGAGAGTAGAAGGGGACCATTTTGAGATGAGAAGTAGAGGAGAAGTACATTCTAAACAAAGTGAAAGCAAGCAGTCACATTCATTTGATTTTCATTCTCCATGGCAGAAATCTAGGGTTACAAGAAGATTGTTGATAGTGAAGACATGAGGAACACGCAAGAAGGAGATTGGCTTATTGGGTTCCACACCATTTTGCACCTAGCAAACTTCATCAAATGGTGATGGATTGATAAGCATCAAATTGCTATAATTGGAATCAAAGAGGTTGATGTAGATGTACTTGGCCTCAAAATCACATTTGGCTTACATTACCCATGTCCCAAGGTATTCCCAATGCTTTCCTCAATCATTTTCTGCAAGTTTTATCAAGTTTTTCTTGTTTTTCTCAAATTTCAAAAGGGGATTTTGGGTTTAGGAGTCTCATTTTATAGCGCCTACAAGCATCACCTAGCGCTTATGGGTGTCACTCCATAGTGCCTCCTAGTGTTTCCCAGCACCATCCTACGTCAACACCCTAAACCCCTCCCTATCCCATGGCCTTGATGAGCATCATTTGGCACCATAATGCCTGCAATAGATCCCTAGCACCATTGCACTTGTCTGGCAGCACCAACATGCATCGACCCACATCACAAGACATCACCTTGCAACCCCACACAGCTCATGACCCCATGCACCTGTCCGTCAATTCCAGCGAGCATTGTTCTATGGCATCTTCTTGGTTTTTCCTATGCAATAATAGTGTTGGATGCCGACCCGCATCTTTTTCCTATACTTGGGTGACTCCGAGTGCCATCCAACGGTGACCAATGCCATCAAGGATTGGGATCAAGGTTTAAGTTGATGTGGTTTGTGCTTTTTGCATGTTCATCCATATATTGAGTTTGTCAACTCTGGGACAAGGATTCATGGATAGGTTTGGTCAAGGTGAGGCAGTTTCAATTGAATGTGGACGTAGTTAGAGAAGCACTTGCAATGCCCAAGGGGAGGACACCAAGGAGGAGAATTGTTCCTTACACAACTATTTCAGATTGGTTTCCCCAACGAGATAGGGTTAAAAAGAGGTATTTGGCAAGGCAATGTGTGTATCCTGCTTTCAGCCTTTCTTCCAATTGATGGGTGCACTTGTGGTACCAAGTATTAGGCCCAAGATTGTATAGGGGCATTTGGTTCTCAACACCAAGATAAAGTTGAGGAGATTTGGTGTGGAGGATTCTGATTGGGGAAGTTGGCATTTAAAGCTATCATTGTAGAGGTGGATAGTTTGCAAAGCCAATTGAGGAGACCTAAGAGGCACAAGTTTAGAGTCACTTTCCTTGGCTAGATGCTCACTCACCTCTTTACGGAGAGAGGTTTCATTCTTGAGGAGGAAGTGATGTAATTGACTAATGGAGAGGAGGAGATTATACACAATGAAGAGGAGGATGATGCTCATGATGATGCAAAGAGTGAGGATGAAGATAGTGAGTGATTGCTTAGATTTGAGTTTTTGCATATTTGTATGTTTTCATTGTTTTAAAATATACCAAGTTCTATTATATATACACCAGATTTAATAAATGGGTTGATTTAACATGCCTTACTTAATGAACTTGTGTATTGAATTGATTGATTTGAAAGTGAGGTAAATGACTTGATGGATGACTAATGTACCACTTGTGAATAGATGTTCAACAGATTTGTCTTGAGACACATGTTGAGATAGCTCCTTCTCTCTCTTCTTCACCTTCACCCCTTTCTTTGTCTGTGAAGGAGGCACCTCACTCCCTTGCCCTTTAGAGTACCTTCACCCTCTTCTTGTTTTGTTGACATCACACGTGTTTTAGATGATTGTGTTCAAGTGGTTGAGGAGAGAGAGACTTTTGGTTGAGCTCAAGAGTAGATTGGAGAGTGTAGAGGAGAGAGAGAGACTTCTGGTTGGGCATGAGAGTAGAGTGGAAAGTGTAGAGGAGCAAGAGTGACTTTTGGTTCAGCACTAGAGTATCCTTTGTGAGCTAGAGGAGACTCTTGCTGCCAAGGAGGAGCGGCATCTGACCTTAAGCACTTATGAGATGGAGAGAGAGCAAAGATTAGTTGACTTGGACTTGGACATCCTAGGTGTGGCCACCATGGCTAAGGGTTATAGGGTCCAATTATAGACTCATGCATGAGAGTAAGCATATGCTACAGAGAGGTGCAAGAATGCTCATGCTCAGGTAGAGGAGAGTGAGAGTATTCTAGCTCAAGTGAGGGCTAGTGTAGCTTATCTTGGACCCAGACTTCATACTATTGCTCGCCATATGCATAGCTTTAGTGAGATGCAAACCCAAACCGATGCCACCTTTGTGATAGATGAGTCCCATGTGTTACCTTGTAGTATTATAACTCAAGAGACCCTGACTATTGCCTCCCATTCCTTACCTCATAGTGTGGAGACTGAGGGGACTCAGACTCAAGGGACCCCATTTGAGTTTAGACAGAGACTTAGTCTATCAAGAGAGTATATTCCATGTATTCTCTTCCTAGGCTTCTTGCGAAAGAAGATTAATGTTGTGGATGTTGCTTGTTTGGCATCATTATGGATTTGTGGTGCTATCAATTTTCATGCATGGGGAGCAAGAAAACTAGGTATGGTTGGTGCCCTCACACATAGTCAGGGCCTGTAGGGTGGGTAGCACATCTTGGTGTTAGCCATTTCATCCAATTTTATTTGCTTTGCTTTGAGGTTATCTTGTGGATAGATCTTACTCCAAATGGAGCATAGTGGTTGCTATGGAGCATGTGGCAATGGTTGGAACTCCTTGAGGGAGTTCACACAAGGTCTTTCTTGATGGCTTTTTTGTGTTCTATAGATATCTAGTAAGATTTTGAGTTTAGAGGACTTAGAGTTAGATCATATGAGCATCTCACTTCATAAGGTTTACCTCTTTGTGATCTTTTGATTCTAGATAGTTATGCACTCTCTTATTATAGGAAGCATCCACATGGTGCTATCCACCCTACCCACTTCCGTCCTTATAGGATAGAGAGAGAATCATACACTTGGTCATTTGACCCATTGATGAGGGCTTTGGACAAATTTGTCCATTATGATAAGCTTGTTATTACTTGGGCAGAAGAGGGGTGGACATCTGGTAGGCTAAGTTCTTATAGTAGTGACCCATATTCTCTTCTTGCTAGCAGTATCAAGCACGTAGACTTGGATGAGAGTGAGTGACTCCTTTGGTGGTCATTGAGTCCATTTAGGATTCAACATCATGTATATCGGCATAGACTTGAGGATGTAGTAGCAGCACTTAGGCATCATGTTGCATCTCCCTCTTCATCTTCATCTCCTTCTCCTCTACCATAGTCATAGGTTTTATTGGCTCCACATTTATCTACATCTTTTGTTAATTTATACTTATTTATACATTTATACTCATATCTATTTTCTTTTCCCCTTGTCATGTGTTTTGTATCACTTGTGCATCAAATTGGGCGGCATCTAACACCATCTACATCATGCATGGAATTTAACTAAATTCTCCAAACTCAACAGATCCTAGCAGCCCTAGGCATCATCCACCATCACTTAGCACCTACATGTGCCATTGAGTGGTGCTTGAAACCCAACCTACACCCCTCACCTTTAGTGCAAATTCAACATGAGCGATGACAAGCGGCAATCAACCAATTAGAAGAGCCTTAATCAAGAATCTAAAACTCATCTTTATTATGATCATAATGAGGTTACATGTTGGTATCTTATTTGCTATCACTAGAGTATGATGGATTTGGAGTAGGATGATGAATTTGAGTGAGCACTTTGAAATATTGATTTATTTCATCAAGAGATTTTCCTACCTGACTGAGTCTCATTTTGTTTCATGAGTGCGCTTTGACTCCAAACTCTTCTTCTTAAACTTTTGTTTTTCTACCCTAGCTTTTATTTTATCTACACTCAATTTCTTTTCAATTTCAACTTACATCTTCTTTGTCTCTAATGTAACCCTCTAATGTCTCAGCTTCCATTTTCATCATTTTTTTCTCTCTTTTCCTCATGTTTGTGACTTCTAGTTCAACTAGTTGTAATCTCTCCTTGGATTCTATAGTATTTGCCTTCAACATGGTAATCTTTGCTAAATAGTGAGACAATGACATACTAGGTGACAACCTTGATACCTTGATACTTGTTGATGTTCCACCTTTTCTCCTCTTTGTGTCATATTCCTCTTCTTGGTCAAGGAAAGTAGACTCAGATCCATCCCCTATAGAAGTTAAAGGAGGTGGTGTAATGAAAGGTGAGTCCTCAATTGGTGCAACAAATGGTGACTCAGCCTCAAGTAATATGATTCCATTTTCCACACCTACACTCAATATACTTTCAACCCCTTGGGTGTTTGGGACAAAAGGGAGGCCCAAGTCCTCATGCACCACCTTTGGAGGAGATGGGAATTGAGAGCACTCTTGTGCACTTTCATGGACCTCCTCCTTGCCAACCTTGCTCAAATTGTGATTTAAATCTCCCAAACTTACCATAGCAGGTGCACTAATGTTGGCTCTATTCCCAAACATGGCTTCCATTCTTGCAAAATGCAGGCACATTCCATTCAATTTATCTTCTATAGTTCTCCACTCTTTGCCATATTCCTTCTTTGTGAGACCTTCTCTGGTAGACTTGCTCTTAAGCTCTTGTGTTTCTTTGTAATGCTTCATTCACCTCAACCATTTCTTGTAAAGCTTGTCACTTGTTATAGAAGTATGAAATCCTTGCCACTCCTTAATCAAAAATGTTGCCATGAAATAAAAGAAGTTGATTTTTGAATGTGCTTTTTGCAATTCCCACCATGAATCTATGCAAAATGCTTGAGGTCCTCCAAATAATCCAGTATTTGGCCATAATGGTGCATCACTATGCAAAACTGCTCATCCTTCTTTGTTTTGCCAAGCACAAAAGAAGCCATCATCAATTGTTCTCCAAATTTCCCTAATGGTTTTTCAAGTTACATATCCAAAGATGAGTCTATAGGTCTTGGATCGCTGTCCAAATGTGAACCTTCTGCCCTAAAACAAGGTACTTGATCTCCCATCACTAAAATTTTGTTGCTCCTTTGGAGTATAATTCCTCAAAGCCCAATCAATTTCTTGGTTGCCAAATGGCGGCACAGATCATTTCCCACACCAATGCAAAACTACAAAACCACCTTTTACGTGACTAAAAAAAGGTGCATTTTCTTGTGAGGGTGAATTTGAGTTTAGAATTTGAATAGTTGAGAGTAAGGCATTTTGGATTTTGAATCCACCAAAAAAATCCTAAAATCAAAACCAACTCACTTGACCATGTGGATATCTTCTCGAGAAACCATATCACCTCTTCTAACAATCATTTTGTCAATTATGGCATTCCTAAACCTCCATAACATAGTGCCTGATTTTTATAAATGAATACAACATGGAAGGAATACACCATAACTGAATTTATAGAGCATTCATTTGTTGCCATCTCATCTCGTTACAAAGTTCACTAAAAATTATTATGAGTTTTTTAATTATCCTATAGACATCCGGAAAATCTATTTTTGAAACCCCTCCCCCCCCCCCCCCCCCCCCCCCAAAATATGTAACACCTTCCTTGACCGTGTAGCTCTATCAAAAAGGATGAGAGAGAGTGAAAACCCTAATTGGAAATGGTAGAGAAACTAGGACTCCAAGGAATACTGGTGGATATTTTGTGCTTGAAACTTGCATGTGCAATTAGTGAGGTGATAATCAGCTAAAGGATTTCTACACAAGGGTGTTGGAATGTGGTAGAGTGGGCAAGAGTAGAATGGTCTGGATATAATACTGATGTTGTTGGATCATCAAGGAATGAAGGAGTAAGAGATCTCTCAAGCAAAGCACTTAAAAATGGTGAAATATAGTGGATGAGTTGATAGCAATGAATAATGAATATGCATTATGAATCAAGTTAAACAAATTGAAGTGTAGTGCAACAGTATGGAGTTTAGCGACGTAGTTAGTAAGGCTAACAAAGTAGAGAATAAGCCAAATTAGCCTAGAATATTCCAAAAGCATCTAGGAAGCTTCTTAGGAAGCTTTCCGACTAGTTAACTTGTGCTTCAAGCAGGTAGCTTCTAGAAGGAAGCTTCTAGAAGCTTCTAACTAGCTTAGCTTGCATGCCAAGTAGGCGGCTTCTAGAAGGAAGCTTTTTGAGAAGCTTCCTAGTTAACTTGGCTTGCACTCTAAGAAAGCGGCTCAAGGAAGCAAATGAGAAGCTTCTCAAGTGTTTTGTATGCTACCTATAAATACCAAGGCCAAAGCTCATGCTAAGCATTTGGAGTTTTCCTTCATTCAAGTGTCCCAATTTGAGTTTCCATTCTCCTATTTCTCTCCTTGGTCTTGGTCTTTTACATTGGTATCAAAGTAGGAATGGGATGGATGGAATTTATAAACCACCAAATCCACTTCCACCAAACCATTAGGATTTTCATGTCCAGATATTACCCAAGCATCATTTCACACAATTCACCACCTAGCGCTCTGGGCAAGATTTTTTACATATGATCACTGTGTCTAAGGAATCCTTGATACTTCCGGTTGTAACTTATGGAGAATGGTGGATGTCTACATCTATGTGTTAATCAATTAGATAAAGTGGGAGTAGTGGGATAGAGTAGTAGCTATGGCGGCAATACCAGACGTTATCCTTGCAATGCAGCAACAAATTGAGCACCTTACTCGATTGTTGGATAAACAAGATCAACAACAACAAGAACATGTAGAGAGAGTGCCAATTCGAGATGGAGAAGATTGCATTTGATTTCCAAAACCCAAGGTATTTGAAGAGCAAAATCTTCTAGGCACATTGGAGAATTTTATGTTTGACTGCGAATGTTACTTTGAAGCCACCAATCTTCAAGATGAACAGAAACAAATTCTCTTGGCCTCTAGCCAATTAGATGGTGTGGAAAAACTTTGGTGGTAATTTTGAGTAGATCAAGTTGAATGACAGATTGTTGCACCAATTTTGACATGAGCAGAGTTCAAGGATGCAATATTGGGTCAGCTTCAAACTATAAATGCCACCCATGTTGCACAAGATAAATTGGCGGAGTTGAAGCAAGTTGGCTCAATAAGGAGTTACATCACACAATTTCAGAACATAATCATGCAGATTCTAGATATACAAGAATGTGAAGTTTTGGATCAATTTGTGCGGAGATTGAAGTCACAAACCAAATTGGAGGTACCATACAGGAACCACAAAATGTAGAAGAAGCCATGCAATTGGCTGAGTGCTTTGATTCCTTGGTTGCAACAACTTGGTCTTGACCTTGACCTACACAAGGCCTACCAGTACACTATGCACGGGTGGAAGAATTGGCACCAATAGAGATTGATGCTATCTAACGAAGACCACTTAGTACAGTGGATATAGAAAGATTGCAAAAAAATGGAGGTTTTTTTTATTGTCGCCAAGTTGGACATTGCATTGTTGAATGCCCATTTAGGAATGGACGACCTTGACAAGTTGCCCAGATAGAGATTGTGGAACAGAATGACCAAGGAAACAAGGAATCCTAGTAGGAGATTTTGAGCCGCCTACTGGGAGCTTGATTAGTTCTAATGGGATTGAAGGCTTGACTTATGCAAGTTTGCTTCACTTGCAAATACAATATCCAATCGGGGTTGTAGGATTTTGGTTGATTTTGGAAGTTCAAAGAATTGCATGTTTATGCAAGTAGCAAAGGAATTGGGTATTCCTATCAAGCTAGTGTTTAGAGGTTGTTTGATGATGGCGGATGGTAGGAAGGGTTTTGCATTCTGCACCTCACATCCTGTTACCTTCAAGATTGGGAAGGAGTATTTGGAATGTATGAGGTTTGTAGTAACACCTTTACACTATGATATCATTTTGGGTCTACCTTGGCTTGAACGTCATAGGTTCAATTTGATTGGACCCGACAATAAATTCAAGTACAACACCAAAGTAGGAATTTCTGATTAGGTTGTTTGGAACTTTTAAGTAAGACACCTAAGAATAGTCAGTCCCAAGATAGGAAGTTTGTCGAGAAGGTAGCCAAAGAGTGAATCTGGGAGAGAGATGAGTCCCAAGATGAGAAGTTTGCCAAGAAGGCAACCATGGAGCAAGCTTGGAAGAGAGATGAGTCCTTGGAAGGGAATTTTGTTAGTAAAGCAGCCATAGAGCAAGCTTTGAAGGAAGATAAGTCTGTATTTGCGGTGTGGATCAAGCCGATTGCACAAGAACAATCTGAGGAAGGCAAAGAGCCTCATCAAGCAATGGTTGAGCAGATAGTTCAAGAGTTTGTGGACGTGTTTCCAGATGATCTGCCAAAGGGATTACACTCCGATTGAGGTATGCCCTTCAAGATCAAGTTATTGCCAATGAGTACTCCAATGAGTAGACCAATCTATCGGCTCTCACCAAAGGAGTTGGAGGAGTTGTGAATAACACTTACAGAGTTGTTGAAGATAGATTTCATACGACATTGTACCTCTCTTTGGGAAGCACCGGTACTATTTGTTCCAAAGAAGGATGGAGGACTTTGTTTCTATATTGATTACCGTGGGCTCAATAAGCAAACTATGAAGAATGCATATCCCTTGCCTTGGATCAATGACCAGCTTGATCAACTAAGTGGAGCATGCTACTTTTCCAAGCTAGATCTTTGTAGCGGCTATTGGTAAATTCTTATTGAAGGAGAGTAGGTGCAAAAGACTACCTTTTGCACAAGGTATGGGCATTTCAAGTTGAGAGTTCTACCTTTCGGACTCACTAATGCTCCAACAGTCTTCATGGATCAAATGCATTGGGTGTTGGAGGGACTATTGGATTGGTCTGTGGTGGTGTTCTTGGATGATATCTTAATCTATAGCAAGACAGAGGCAAAACACATGAATCATGTGCAAGAAGTCCTAAGACGACTACGACAATGGAAATTTTATTGCAAGAAGTCAAAGTGTGCCTTTTGGCAGAAAGAGGTTACCTTCTTGGGTCATAAGATCTCATCAGAGAGGATCAAGATGGAAGAAGAGAAGATCAAGGCCATTACTGATTGGCCTACCCAAAGGATGCTATAGAAGTACGAGCATTCAATGGATTGGCCAGTTTTTACCAACGGTTTATCCATTATTATGCTCATGTGGTTGCACCATAGACTAACCTCTTGGAAAAGAACTTGAGTTTCCAATGGACCACCAAGCATGAAGAAGCATTCGAGAAGTTAAAGCATATGGTGTCTTCAAGACCCATTCTTCAACCATATGATCCTCAACTACCTTGTGTGGTTGATTTTGATGCTTCTAACTTTGCAATTGGAGTTGTGTTGCAACAAGAATTCCCGGATAGACTACATCCCATTGCCTTTGTGTCTTGCCAACTAAATACAGCTGAAAAAAATTACTCTGCTTGAGATCAAGAACAACTTGCAATGTTATATACCACCAAGGTATGGAGGCATTACCTCTTGGGGAAACAAGTGGTCATGCAAATTGATCACAAGCCATTGTTGCAGACCTTACACTTGGAACATATGAAGAGTCAACATCATCAATGGGAAGAGCAACTCCAATTGTTTGACATCAAACTTGAGTATAAACCAGGTCGGTTCCATGTCATCCTTGATGCTTTATCATGACGACCTGATTTGAAGTCTCTTCTTCTCATCACAACGGCAATTACGACGGTGTCAATTGACCCCAAGGTCCATAACAAGTTTTGGTCAGCTCTACAACAAGATCCCTTCTTCTAAATGGTACATGGTTGTCTGACAATAGGCAACAAGGAGTACAACACCTTCTCCTTTAAGGAAGGCCTTCTATTCTATGCGGACTGGATCTATGTTCTAGCCAAAGGTGATCTCCAACTTGTGCGCCTTTAGGAAGCCCATGATTTACCAATAGCTGGTCACATGGGGGTGGACAAGACCTTAGGTACCCTCCAACGCCAATGGTGGTGGTCCAACATCACGCAAGATGTTCGAGAGTTTGTCTGACTGTGTGAGAGTTGTAAATGCAACAAGGCCAGTAACTAGAAGCCGAGTGGACTCCTTTAGCCTCTTCCCATTCCAACTACTTGTTAGGAACATGTGAGCTTAGATCTCATCACCTCCTTGCCCAAGATACAACAAGGTCACACAACAATTGTGGTGTTTGTGGATAAGCTTAGTAAGCAAATCCATTTAGCACCAACAGTTGATATTGTGGATGCTCCAACCTTGGCACAAATCTACTTTAATAATGTATTCAAACATCATGGTATGCCATGTGTACTCATCTCCAACCATGATCCTTGCTTCATCGGAAAGTTTTGGCAAGCACTCTTCCAGATCCTTGGCACCAAGCTTGCTTTGTCCACAGCCTATCATCCTCAAATTGATGGACAAACTGAACGTGGAAATTGCACCTTGGAAGATATGCTTTGTGCCTTTGTCAACATTCACCATACCAATTGGGATGAATGTCTTGCAGCTGTAGAGTTTGTATACAACAATTCTAAATAGGCAAGCACCGGATTCTCTCCTTTCTTTCTCAATTTTGGCCAAGATTCGCTTGTCCCAGATTCTCTTCTTGCTCCTCTTCTGTCTCAAGTCCCTCATACTTCAACCTTCTTGACCACCATATCCAAATTTCTCCAACAAGCCAAATCTCACCTCCTTGTTGCTCAGAATTGTCAAAAACAATATGCGGACCACCATCGTCATGATCTCACCTTTGAAGTTGATGATAAAGTTATGTTATCCTTTAGTAATCTACCCCTTCCACTTGATACACAAGTTGGTAAACTTGCACCTAATTGGATAGGACCTTTTGATGTCACCCAAATTTTCTCTCATGTTGCTTATCGACTTGCCTTGCCTTGCCTTGTCATATGCGCATCCATCCTATCTTTTCTGTTTCCAAGTTGAAACCCGTTGTTCCTAATCCTTCTTCTTTCTCCTCTTGAGTCCAACCTCCTCCTCTCCTATCCTTATCAATGATCATGAGGAGTACAAAGTTGATTGTATCCTTGCACGTCACCCCATCCATCAAGGATGCCGCCAACATACAGAGTACAAGGTCCTTTGGAAAGGGTATCCTCTTCATGATGCCACTTGGGAACCTCTTTCTCACCTCTAGAATGCACAGACGGCCATCTAGGAGTTTGAAGCTTCAATGGTGATGAGGACGTCACCAACTAGCGGTGGGAGAATATGTAACCGTATGGAGTTTAGCGATGTAGTTAGTAAGGTTAACAAAGTAGAGAATAAGCCAAATTAGCCTAGAATATTCCAAAAGCATCTAGGAAGCTTCCTGACTAGTTAACTTGCACTCCAAGCAGGTAGCTTCTAGAATGAAGCTTTTAGAAGCTTCTAACTAGCTTAGCTTGCATGCCAAGTAGGCAGCTTCTAGAAGGAAACTTCTTGAGAAACTTCCTAGTTAACTTGGCTTGCACTCTAAGAAAGGGGCTCAAGGAAGTTTCTTGAGAAGCTTCTCAAGGGCTTTGTATGCTACCTATAAATACCAAGGCCAAAGCTCATGCTAGGCATTCGGAGTTTTCACTCATTCAAGTGTCCCAATGTGAGTTTCCATTCTCCTATTTCTCTCCTCGGTCTTGGTCTTTTACATGTAGTGAATGAGTTGATAGGTAGTGAATATAAATAATATGGTTGTGTGTGAAGATACTTGATGAAAGAATGCCAACAAGGGACAAGAGACACAAGTGTATGGCCCTAGGTGCCGGCTAAGGATTGGATTGGAACATGCTACCAAGAGATTTGATGGGTAGGTAGACTATATAGGGAAGGTGAAAGAGGAGTGTGTACATTAAGTGAGTTCTACATGTGAATATGAGTAGGTTGTGAGATAGTTTTTGCATGCAAAAAAGAGATGGAGTAGTGGAAAAAGGTTTGATTCAAGCTATCAAGTAAGGTGATACAAATCCAACTATAAATCTGACATGGAGATCAAAAATATTGATCTCTATGTCAGATTTGTAGGTGGATTTGTACTCATCTCTATGTCTACTATTGATGTCATGGTAGTTGTTATTGTAGCAATTAGGAGTCAAAAGTTATTGATGGAGCTAGGGAGATTGAAGTAGAGGTTTAGCTAGAAAAAATGTAAGCATTGATAGGAGATGGCTATAGGCAAGAGTCCGTCTGGATTGTGTAGAAAATCTACATCATCTATAGTTAGGTGCCTATTGATAGGAGGAGATTGAGGTTGTTTAGAAGTAAGAAGGGAGTGGTAGTTCAATGAGGCTAATGCAAATGATGAGATAGAGAGTGGTAATTCAACACATGAGTCAAAGGCAGATTGATTATGTAGTTTTTATGAGGAAGTTGTTATTGCAACAACCAAACCTAATGCAAACTTGGAATGTCACTAGACAAGTGGAAAAATAAATAAAAAATTTACCACAATCATTTGAGGGAGCAAAGGCAAATGTGCTCATGGAGGAACATGGTACTAGGACCAAAAGAGGGGGAAAAGAAATAAAAAAAATTACCACAATCATTTGAAGGAGCAAAGCATTTGAGGGAGTGAAGGCAAATATGCTCATGGAGGAGCATGGTATGAGGACAAAGAAGTACTTTTGTTAGGTCATTGGAAACATTGTTGGCAATGGGGACTAGAGCGAGGGAAACAAGATCCTTTGTGAAATGTATTTGACGTAGTGGTGTTGAATGTCAATGTGCTTTATCCTGGTTGAAGCAATGATGCTTGTATGGAAGTAGTAGCAATGGCATCATAGCTATTAGCACGGATGACAATGGGCTCTTCAAAGGTCATCATAGGAGTGATGATTTTTTCACCCATGTTGCTTTGCAGTCTGCTACTACAAGGGCATAATACTTTGCTTCCACTATCAAAAGGGCCACCATTGCTTGTTTCTTGGAGTACCAAACAATGGTAGTGTCATTAAGTAGTAGAAGGACTCTAGTATAAGATTTGAAATCCAAGTGTGGGTTTGCCCAATCACCATCACCATATGCAAGTAGGGTGAGTGAATTACTAGACATAGGGTAGACAAGGCAGTGATAGATAGTGCCATCAATGTAGCACCAAATGTGTTTGAGTGTTGCCTAATGTTGTTTAGTTTGGTAAGATAAGAGTTGAGCAAGGAGAGAGAAATTATGAGCAAGATCAAGGTGTGTGTAGATAGTAGCATAATTTAGTTTGCCAAGGAGCTATCTATATGGGTGCATTGTTTCTACTTTGGAGTTGTCCATAATTGTGAGATGTATGTCTATTGAGCTTGTATCTATTTTAATATATATATATATAGGTGTGGTGTTGCGTGTTTCACAAAACAAGCAAGATATGAGCACAACCATTTTCCAAAGTCAAGAAGATAGAAGATATAGCCAATGAAGATGCCTTTGATTGCACATGAGTCAAATTTGCCTATGTTGTGTAGGTCGTGAAGAATGAATGAACGGCATCCTTAGGTGTGAAGGTGTTCTATATCAATCTGGAGGCCAAACTCTAGGCTTCCCAAGGTGTGCATCCGTGCAAATATGAACTTAGATAAAGGTGTCATCAAAAGAGCAGTATTGGCCAAAAACACCTTGAAAACTTCAAAACCAATTTCAGAGGACTAAATGGATGAATTAGGCTGAAAAAATGAAATGGTTTTTTCTCTTATAGGGGACAAGAATTTCCTTTTCAACCCTTTTTCATCTCATTGAGAGCTTTCAAGTGAACCTCATCCATGTTTTTTTGAGCTTCCTATGAGAAGATTTCCTAAAGATTCCCTCTAGTCAAACTTATTTGACTAACCGGATATGACAAGGATCAACATGTCACCAATCCATGCAACTAATCTAAGGTAGAGCTTTCTTACATGTCACCAATCCATATATCTGATCCAAGGATGGAGCTCACTTTGAGTGGATCTTCTTTGTTATATAAAATAGACAAGGTGCTCCTTTGGAGCATCATAGTATTGGGAGATGAAACCTTTTGTTTCTCTTGGGGTTTCTCTTGTCCTCATAACATTACAATAAACATTGAGTTTTTTTAGGACACGTCATAGCTTGAGCATTTAACAAGTAGTTGGATGGCACGCTTGGCAATGCCATTGAGCTCAAGTGAGCAAGGAAGTGGTTTTTCCTTGACAATATTGCATATAGTCATTTATTTATGGCAAAGTTGATGAGTTCACCTCCTCCATCAATGCATAGGACTTTAAATGGAAACCTAAGGATGTCTCTATTTTATTACAATGTGATTTAAGTGTTGATATTGCATCTGATTTGTGTTTTAGAGTGTTATGTTGAGCATCCGGATGAACTCATTTGCCATGACAAGGAAATAGAGATTGCCTTGGAGAGACATAGTTCACAGAGGACTGGCAAGATCTGCATGGACACATCCCAAATTTTCAAGGCAGTGTTTGAGATGTCATAGGTGTCAAGGAGAAGCACATAGTGAGACTTGGCAAAGGCACCAAGGTTTGCAAATGCCATGTGGTAGTTCTTTGTATGGTAGCCCAATAGCCAAATTTTGTAGCCTTCCCATATACAATATGCTAAGGTGCCCAAGACATTGATGCCATAGCATTGAGTTATTCATGATGATAATAGCACTAACTTCATAGGGGTAGAGAATTGAGCCAGCAAGTTTGTATAAAAAATCAATCACATTGGCCAAAGCAAGCATGTGCTCATTCTTGTGCATGATGGCAGAGCCTCCCTTGAAAGAGGCCCAAGCACCCATAGCACCAAGTGCTTGAATGGATAATAGTATCATGCTATTATTGAAGTTGGGACTCATAATTGGCATGCAAAATGCCGTAGGTCGGGGCAAAGTAGGCATTGTTGCAAGGCAAGGATCTGCCCCGTTGTGGTCTACACATAAAGTATGCCAATGCCAATGGCATTAGTACCATGGCCGTCCCCTAGGATAATGGCTCAGCAATAGTGAGTACTTGTTAGTCATGGAGTGTAGCACTGTCATTATTAATGTAGCAAGTTGCACCAAAGTCAAGAACAAGGCCGCTAAGGCTCTCATGCAACGTGGTAGACATTCTTATGAGTAGCCGTCCATGGACCAAGGTAAACATAGCTACAATGGCTATAACTAGAGGTGCATGGCCCTATACTTGACTGGTTGACGGATATGAGCAATTTTAGGCAATACCACATGATAGTGTTCATTAAAGCACACCTATTTGTGGAACATAACAGGAGTGCCCTTGAGGAAAACCCAAACTTATTGTAGCATACAGTCTCACGGTGTCCTCTCTTGCCACAATAATCACAAGTAATACCCATTTTACCCTTTTTTGGTTGGTGTGATGTTGTAATAAAGGCTGATTTTGCGCTCTTGTTTTGACTAGTTCTCTGTCTTGTTGGCATGCAATTCCTTGGTGCATAAAGCCGCCTCAACATCAGTTATCTTGAGGCCACCAATTTTGGCAGCAATTGTGAGAGTCATGACTAGAGATAGATACTCTACCATTGGTAGTACTCCAAGCAATGTCATTGCTTGTGCATCCTCATAGATGTCAATGCCAATTGTCGCCAATCTGTTGGTAAGCTCATGAGATTGAGCAATGAGTGTAGAGAATGTCTCTCCAATATGGAGTTTGAGTGTATTGAACTCATGTTCCAAGGCAAAGAGCATCTCTCCATGACAAATTTTGAGTGTGTGAACTCATATAGCAATACAATTTTGTTAAGCGTGATCTTTTACCCAAACCTAACTACAAGCTTGTCTCACATTTGCTTGGTTGTCTTGCAGGTCATCAAATTGAGAGCTACTATTGGTGATACAATGAATCCAATATGTGATCATGCTTTCCCATCCTCCTTGTCCCATGTGCTTTGAAGTTCAACTAATTCAATAGTAGGCAATGCAATGGTGGATCCGTTTGTTTGAAGTCTTGTTCTCATTCCATCTTTTATGCATTTAGAGGTTCCTAAGGTGACTTCCCATAGATCTTCAGCATGTAAGATGAGCTGCAATTGGTATTTCCATATGGGTCAATTGTCTGCATTGAACAAAGGATCAACATGATAGATGTTTTGTGGTATTGAGGACTGCTCAACCATGGTATTGGTGACAATCTAAGGAGAAGAGAAAAGATGTACAGGCAAGTCTTGGACTACTTGTGTGTGCTTGCTCTGTAGGTAAGGAAAAAGAAAGAGATAGGAGTGTAATGAAGCTTAATGTGGACCCATAACCTAAAGAGCAAGATTCATTAATAGATTTATTGCAACACAATAGAGTACATATATGTGTAGATCTAGAGAGCATGAGCTTATGAGAAAAATCATATTAGCAATGGTGTGCGGTTGCCAAAGGATGTGGAGTAGCGCTTATCCCTTATGCTACTATATTGAGTGTTTTGTCATATGCACTCAATGTAGTAGCTCAAAACTCAGTATGTAACCGTTCATAATATAAGAAAAAAATCATTATTGCATATTAGAACCCACATGTACCAAAGATATAAATGAGGACTTTCCCTGCAATTGAGAGCACCAGAATTGGAGTGCACCGAGCAAAGTCTAATCTGGACTTTTCCAAGATTCAATTAATCAAGGGCATTCTTAAGCTTCAGCTGGTTACAATTTATTTAATTATTAGAATCACATGATGGAAGCTTGTTGGACATTAGTGGAAAGAGAGCAACCGCGTAGAAAAAAATGAAGGATAGGAAGACACCATCTAGCCGTATAAGGGAGATACAAAAAAAGGTAAAATGGAGCTAAGTCCCAATAGAGTCTATATGAGAAATCTACCCTTGGTGCGGTAAGATATCTAAGTTATGCAAGTTATACAGTCTACAAACAACTAGAGCATCCAAAGAAACATCACCTAATGTGATTGCTCTCTTGTGGATTGCACCAACCACTGCCCTCTATAGAGCAAAGGACACACAAAATCTAAATATGCTACAAAGTATGAGAGTGAAAGTGGTACCCCCTGGCGCCTAACATGATAAGCTCTCGTGCACTCCTTGACAAATGTGTCAAACATCGTGTCCATCACTCCATATAACTCCAAGCCTAGAGGAACAAAGAGGTGACCTTGATGCATGCCCCTATACTTGGAGACCTTGTGACCTGTTGTTGCACTTGCCGCCCATCCAAGAGGATGTGTAATCACTCCCTCCAAAACTATATCCCACATAGGGTTTGTAACCACATCCGTTACTATCCCTTGATCATCTCAGACCAAGTATAAATCTGCCCTGATACTTGTCATCTGCAAAGCATACGATCGCTCCTCCAAGCCAAGTATCCACTCTTTCGTGCCATAGCAAACACTATGTCTCTAATAGCAGCATGGGTAGTTATCCTCTGTCTTCCAAAAGGACATCGTGTCATATGGACTGCTGCTGCATCTAGTGTAGGACCACATTCACAAGTGAGGAATGAAGATGCGGATGGGTGGACCAAACCTAGGTGAAACCTCATTGTTGTAAAGAAGATAGTTGGTGCAAGTCAGAATGTCCTAATGCACGGTCGAGCTAAGATCCAAGAGCTAGCACCCTTGCCGGAGTGAGAACAAAGACGTGCTCTAGTAGCCTGAGGAATGGAGAGTCACCTAAGGGAGAATGTAGCGTATACTCAATGTCACTCAATCAAGGAAGACCTTAAACCTCTAATCTGATATGACCATAGTGAAACAAAAAATGGAAAGTTAATTAGTTTAGGGTTAGAATGTGCTTTAATTTCACCCTCCTTTTGTTCTAAATAGGCAACTCAACTTCAAGAGAAACTTCCCACATGTAACCGAAGTGCTTTTTACATGGAGATGTGCCGAACATGTGCTTTTTACATGGAGAATCCGTTTCTTACCCAACTCGCAAAGCCCTTAGCTCATTCAAATTGAAGAATGGTGCACGTGGCCTTACAACTTCTTTAGCCAGAGCAGAGTAGTGAATAATTATGGAACAGTAACTCTGAAGGAACACATACTGCCCAAGTATAAATTCTAACGACTTCGCCACAAGAGCAACGATCATGAACCAACGCATAAGATCAGTGACGGCTAGTTCTCACTCGGAAATGGGATTACATTGTCATCTATCTCTAAATTGTATATGAGGGAGATTAAGCATGCATCCGTAAGAGCACCACGACGCGACTGTCACTTCTGTTTTATTCAAACCTGTTGATGTATTCTTAGGATTTCCTGCAAGAATGTATGGGCTTATGCATTTTCCATGCTCAGCAAGATGATCTTTCCAGAACTGGAAGCGTATCTTAAGTTTTGTAAAACCAAACTTTCATGGTCTGAAAGCTCGCAGCATGGAAAACTCCACCGATTCCAGAACTTTCAAGCCGTATAGTTAACTTTGCGAAGGTATTTCTATTTTCATTGTCAATTATATATGCTGCAGAAATTGCTCCATGGAGCCTTCTGCCTGGCATGCCCTGTAAAATATGTGGTACGAGATTCAATGAGAATACATGAAAAATAATAATGGCTTAGATGAGATGGATCGTTAAAGTACATATAATCTTTTATATCTATTCATTTCTTTTTAGTAAACATTCTTGAGAAAATTATATAATCTCAATAATAAATAGAAAATACTCATCATATTTCTGCTTACCAACCATCAATGGATTTATCTTCACACGATGAAATCAGGTTTTCTTTAATCTTTTACGAATAAATTCCACGTTGCAAAAGTTTACTTCCTGATTAATTGGATCCCAATCAAATAATTATTATCAGCTCATTACATAACTACTCCACTAAAGTAGTTTATCATCCATGCTATTAGTAGTCATGGTAAATTTTGCTGATTTTTCAACCACGACATCGGAGATAAAATCCTGCAGTTACTGTAGAATCCTATGTCGAGTCGAAAGGGGGGACATCAAGGAATTATTGCGAAATGCGAAGAAACGACAGACAGGACGAGAAGAAGTTCCACAGAATACTGAAGTACCGAGAGCATTAGGGTTCGAATCGATTTGGTGTCGAGGAGAGGTAGATGTGTGATCTTCTATGCACGAATTCGATCGCCTTCTGCTTGATTCACCCGGTGTTAGCATTTGATTGATTGGATTGAGTCGGTACGCACGCCTGAAGCAAGAAGAAGCGAAATGTTGCGCCAGGCTGCTAACAGGGGCCTTGCGATTCTGCGAGGAACAGCTGCTTCTCAACGATCATGTGCAACGCGAGTGTCCTCTGATCTGCCTCATCAGGTTCTTCAACTTTGTCAGCTGCTAGATGATAGATCTATAACCTCTGTTCGACAATTGTGTGAAAGTCAGGACAATTAAACGAAGAGGCTGGCAATTCGAAGTAATTGAGTTGATGTTATTGTTGGAACCCGCTTCTTCTGTTTCACCACGTGGTAGGTTTGGCTTTGGACGAAAATCATGATGGCGCTTTCCGTGAGCTGAAATCGGTATTGTTGTTTTACAGATCCGGAGAGTGGGAGTGTTATTGCGCGAATATTCAACCGCATTGAATCTGGTACGTAAAACCTTCAGTACAATCGATTGGACTCTTAGAGAAGGATTTACGTAACCGAAATTTAAATCAAGTGGCATGTTTCAGAATTCCTGAATGTGAAAGGGTCTTGAAGATTCTCAGCCAATTCATAGTCAGCTCTGTCTGGCTAGGACGAGCAAATTAGGTGACTTGGGTCTAGAAACCAAGATCGTCAACATCAGGGATACGTTTCTCCTCTAATGGTCCTGCAGTTTATGTGTTTTATATCGTCATACTTGTTACTGGAAGAGAAAATTATGATTGGAAACCGTACTGGAGCTCACAGATCAATTGTTTTGTTTCAGCACCGTGATTCATCGGACAACAACCCCCATGTCCCGTTCGAATTCACGCCAGCCAACATGGAAAAGGTGACCTGTTCAGCTGTATCTAATTTTATCAATCGAAGTTCTTTTTTCTCGACTGCATTCCCTCATTGGTAGCAATTCGATAAAGCGGTTTACATGGAGCGATCGATTTGAGCAGGAACGCCTCACATTTCTACTTACAAAGACTCATAAACAGCACTTCAATCGTGTTAAAGGTTCTTGTATTGTGAGAAACACGGACTTGAATTCTCTCTTGGTTAATTGTTGGTGATCAGTGTACAAGCTAAGTGACTGGAAGTTATACCTCCTTCTCACATAGTGATTTGGGTGCTCCCCCCAACTATTATGTGAACTGACCCAAATTGGGTGCCAACAGGTGAAAGAAAGGCTTTCTCATTATCCAAAAAACTATAAACAGTCAGCCATAATTCCATTATTGGATCTTGCCCAACAACAAAACGGAGGATGGTTATCAATCAACGCTATGAATAAGGTGATTCAAGCCCCTTCTACGTCTGCTACTCAGTCAACCAAAGGTAGATAGCCAGTGATTTATATACCTCTAAATAAAGTCGTCAATTTTAGCTAGGTTCATTGATGCTTCTTCATGTAACCTGTCATCAAATCAAACTCAGCGCTCTTTCTTAGTGAAGTTCCAAAGATGAAAATTCGAAAAAAATTGGAATAAAGTATCGATGTTATCGGCCATCACAATCCTGATGAGATGGTCAAGAATCGGTACATAGGACGATTGCTGGGATATCTGACTGTTCAAGTAAACAGATTGCTGAAATTGTGGGCGTAGCTCCCATCCGTGTTTACGAGGTGGCAACCTTCTACAGCATGTTCAACCGTCAAAAGGTAACCAAAATCTCCTATTGTGGTCTATGATCGTGAGTAGAAGTTTGAAATCACTGCAAGCGTCGGTTGTTCATGGTTTTCAAGCTGTTTGAAGAAGCTTCAAGCGTGCATTCCAAGGTTGGTCTACACGTACAATATTGCAACTCACCAGCTTGTATGTAATTTACTTGAGGGTGTGTTCATGCAACTTGTTTGACCCTGCTGGTAAGCTCGGACTTCGATCTTATCTTAGTATGGCAGGGATGTCGTCATCCAAGTTATACTGACTTATATTCATTTTATTCACAGGTGGGAACATACCATATCATGGTTTGTGGTACTACCCCATGCATGTTGAGAGGTTCTCGCGACATCGAGTCAGCACTCTTGAAGCATCTCAAGGTTCACCGTAACGGTATGAATTCATGCCTTCGGTTCAGGGGTATATGCTTACAAATTTATAGGTTTACCTACCTACCTTACTAATTTATCTGATGTATTTTCCGGTTTCGCAGAGGTTACCGAGGATGGAAAATTTTCTGTCGGTGAGATGGAATGCATGGTAAAGTTGTACCATTGTATACCTGTTTCTCTTTTGGTCAATCTTACTAGAGCTGGTTTTTATTTCAATTGACAACGACTCCATGGGAAGTTTGTTCTCCTCAAGCTATAACTCGGCAATCTGTACCTCATCCTAATAGTGGTGGTTTGTACAGGGTTGCTGCGTGAACGCACCAATGATAGTTGTTGCGGACTACTCAAACGGTGTCGAGGGTTACCATTACAACTATTTTGTGAGTTTCATTACCAACATACTGCGTTTGTGCTCACTGTCCTCAAATACCTCCATTTGACGCTCTTACGGTCGCTATGCACATGACACTAAAGGGTTTGCCATTGTCCTCATGTTACAGGAAGATCTTACTCCTGAGAAAGTCGTTGAAGTAATAGAAGCTTACAGGAAAGGAGAGAAGCCACCGGTAAGTATCTCCTATGTTGCAACTAGGTTTGAAACATTTTTGGACATCGCCCTGAACAAAGACCGTACAGTAGTTTGGCAACGAGGGGCCCTGTCCTGAAACGAACCAATCGGAATGCTTTTGTGCTTGTTTAAACGGGCTTATTTTCAGAAACAATGAACAATACTTCCTCAATACTACGAAATTTTGACTGGGTACATCCTGTAATGACCTTGAATACTTATGACCAATACGTCATCATTGCAGCATGGTACACAAAATTCGGAGCGTCTAAATTGTGGCCCTGCTGGAGGGCTTACTTCTTTGCTCGGAGAGCCAAAAGCACCTCCTTGCCGTGACCTAGCTGCTTGCTAGTGATATTACCATCATGGGATTGGGCCGAACTCTAGGTCTCATACAACTTGCTGGCGAGGATTAGTTAATAGCCAGCTCAAATGTGGAGCTCCTAAACTTATCCTCTACGTACTAGTGGATCATGCCGAACTTTGAAGCAAATTCCCTTTTTCCATTTGCGCTACATATCAAAGTACAACATGGGCAGACGGGAAGTTTATAGCAGAGATTCAAAATTGGTTGACACGATCAAATAGCTCTCACTGTACACCAAATGTGCAGATTTGCCACAACTGGAGACTGCTTGTTCGCATTGATAGAACATTTAGCACTTTGATAATATAGGTTGTCTAGTCATCAGGCTACACATTACACGCGTATGGTAATCAATTCCCGCGTATTCCGCGTATTCGAGAATTTGGTCAGGAACTTTATTGTACCTGAGTAAAAAGCCGGGGCGAGTGTGTCCGCTTATGACTTCAAACCGTTGCATGTAAACGGCAGGATTTTTTTGTGTTGACAGATGTTGTAGTAGGTGCTTACCTTATTCAGGAAATTATTTTGTGCAGGAAATGTAGAACTGCTGAACTGTTTCAAAGCATTTTTGAAGTAAGAGAGGTGACCACGTAGAACACATGAAGGATGGGAAGACAAAAGAGGTAAAATAGGGCTAGGGCCCAACAGTGTAATATGAGAATTTGCCTTACGTATCAGAATTTGCACTACTTATCAGATCTAAGATATTTGAGCGATGCAAGTCATAAAGTTTACCAATTACTAGAGCATCCAAAGGAACATCACTTAGTGTGATTGCTCTATTATGGATTGCATCAACCAACGTTTTTTGCAGAGCAATGGATATATGTTGGCCAAAGTATGATACCAAGTATGAGAGTGAGAGTGATACCCTTGATATCTAATATGATAATTTCTTGCATTTTCTTTGAAAAATGTGTTTAATGTCATGTCCATCACTCTATATAACTCCAAGGTTAGAGGAACAAAGAGGTGGCCTTGATACATACTTGGAGATCTTGTGTGTTGTTCCTCTTGCCACCCATCCAAGAAGACAAATAATCACTCTCAGCACCACTGCTTGTTCAGATCCCATATGTTGTGAGCTTGGCCTTGAAAGAGAGCTTGTAAAACACAAATTCTGATGCAACAACTGTCCTTGGATTTGCACTTGTGATTGTTGAGCAATAATCCTCCAAATTTGTGCCCAATCATATAGACTTCTCAAAACTTCCTTAGAATTTGTAAATCCAGAACTCCTTGTGTACTCCAAACTGAGCAAGATTTGCCTTCATCAAAATTTCTCAGCAAGGCGCTTCTAACAAGACCCCAATCACTCCATTTTCTCAAGTATTGGCAGAGATATAGTTATCTAAGTATGTGCTATTGGAACTCCAAAATCAAAAACCATTCAGGTATATTCAGATATTCATAACTTTTAGCTTGCACCTCCAATGAATATCAGGTTTGTCCTAATCTAAAGTCCTTTGAAAGACGTTTCCAAAGATGTAAAGCACTTTAGAGTGGACTTGTATTAACAGAGTACATATTCACCAAATCTACTCCCATTCAACTCCAAGACCTTGGGGAACCCCACAAGTTCAAATGGTCATAACTTTCTCCACACTATCCAAACTCCACAACCTTGCATCTATGAAAAGCTTGCAACACAACAATTCCAAAGAGTTGAAGCACGTTGCATTTGGTCAAGTATTCTCTAAGATACAAACTCCAAATGTTTTGTTGATTGTAATCTCCCAAATGTTTGATGATTCTTCCAAGTCACATTTCTTGTCTTACCAAAGACCTTGTAGAAATTATTTCAAATTATAGAATCCTTGCAGAAGATTTCAAAGTCCCCGTAAAACGATCATTGGAACCCCCTAGTGTGACTTTATTTAGGATATTGAGTTTGTGGAACTCCTAGGGACAAGGATATAAAAACCTCTTTAGTGCTTTATAGGATATGAAGTTTAGGGAAGAGGGAGAATCCCGGCATGTAAACACTAACAAGAGTAGTTGAATACTGAAAAGATCTAAGATTAACTTGCTGTTTGCTCAAACGAGCTAGAAAGAGATGAACCGTCCGATACTAACCAAACTTCTTTGGAGTTGATGGTTGGTTGATCTCATAGAGTAATATTGGGTATTTTAATTTGCATACATATTAGGGGGTTTCAAAAATAATTTTATAAAGTTTTGAATAATTTTTCAACTATTTGTGAAAAATCTGTATGGGATTGCTCGAAAAGCACATTCAGAGGTAGATTTTAGCTATCTGTCCAAGTTTTTATTTTTAACCATAATAGGTGATTTGGTAGGAAATTAACCATAATAGGTGATTTCTTAGGAAATAAGGGACATGGAATTTACAATAACCCGTAAAGTGTTCATTAACATTAGTTATAATTTAAGTTAATAATAGATTGTTTGATTTTAAAAAAATTTAATAGTTTGAGAGGGAATCCAATGAAAGTCTAAAGAAAGTTTTGGAAGGTGTCTTGAGGTGATGTTGGAAAGTACCCGAGGGTACCCAGCCCTTTCATTTCAGTCTAGTTGGTGCTGGTTTGCACCCATTGGTGTTGGTTTGCGATGAAAGTCTTGCAGTATTCTGATTTTTCATCCGAGTCCCCTATTTGGTTTAATATTTATTTCACAAAATTGCATCACCCGTAGGATTTGTAATTACATTTGCCATTGTCACCTGATCATCTCAAACCAAGTATAAACTTGCTTTGACACAAATAGTCTGGAAAGCATATGAATGCTCCTTCCAAGCAAGGTATCCACTCTCTTGTGCCATAGCAAACATTATATCCTCGATGGCATCATGGGTAGCTATCCTTTGTCCTCCAAAAGTACATCGTGTCATATGGACCAATATTGCATCTAGGGTTTAATCACACTCACAAGTGAGTAACAAAGATGTAGACGGGTGAACCAAACCTAGGCAGAACCTCATTGTTGTAGAGAAGGTGGTTGGGGCGAGTCAAATGCCTTAATGCATAGTCGAGCTAGGATCCAAGAGCTTGCACCTTGGCTAGAGCAAGAACAAAGACGTGCTCTAGTGGCCCAAGGAATGGATGAATCAACCGAGAGAGAATATACATATGTTGACACTGTCATTCAAACAAGGAAGATTGCAAACCTCTGGTCCAATCTAATGGTAGTGAAGCAAAGGATGTAAGGTCTTCTCGTGCCCATGGGGATAGACAATCTCTTGTATACTGTAATAACATATGGAGAGAAAAAGATCTTTCTTCCACCTTAGCCACATATCTCTCCAAAATTGGCCTATCAACAACCAGAAAATGGAAGGAAAGTAGGGGTGCCAAGAGAGCACAACTACCCAAACACTTTATAAGTGTAGTCTTCTCCATAGATAATAGGCTTATCCACGGAAGATTACATCCATCTATAGATCTGAAACATCTCTTTGGAAGCTCAAGGTGAGGAGGGATACTTGAATGGGATTATGCTTTGCACTTTGACACCTTGACTCTCAAGCCACCAAGATGTAGTTTGGTAGTCAAGTGATCAACGGCATGCCTAATCTAATCTACGGGGCCCACAATGTGTGTATTATCTACCGAGGAGAGAAATACACAACCTAGCATAGCCAAAGTAATAAATGAGAGAGCACTAAAGTGAACCATGGCAAACAAAGGTCCATTTAAAGGATCTCCCTATTGTGTATCGACAACTAACTCCCTTCTGTGACCAACCATGTTGGTAGTAAAGAGAAGCAAGAGAACCATAAAAAAACAGCTTAAAAGGAATGAGACTCGCTAAGGATACACTAGCCTCCCTAAGCTCTCTAAAGATGGATGCTTGAGAGATGTTATTAAAATCATTCTCAACATCCACCTATAGGACAACCCACTCTGGTTGGATATTTAAGAGTGCCTTGATGCTTAGAGATATAGCCTCACAAGCTCCAAGTGTAGCTACACCAAATTGATATGGACTGAGGTACTCTCGGAAGTGAGATCGGTGTTGAAGGACAATGGTACGGCTAAAAAATTGCAAAAAGATCTCTCCAATAGCAATCCTTGTCTAATGCCCCTTGTGTCCTCCTCTCTCTCGAGAAGTCTACTAGCACCTAACATCAACTATCTCATGTAGGAATATCTCCACTCGCTATTGTTGTAACCATTTGAAATAGCTCAGTAAATCTACTAAAAAGATCTTATGCTTGAAAGAAATCATGTTCATATACCATCCATTACAAACCTCCCGAGGAGAGGAGAGAGGCAGTGCACAATACTTGTGCAAAAAGCGACCTATCAAAACATAAAAGCTGCTCAGGCTTATCATCTAAAGACCTCTAACAGTACTCCTTCTCTTGCCATAGGATGTAGTGAGCATAAGGAAGAGATAGTGTCATCAATGGGACTAGACATAGACAAAGGATGTAGCGCTTGTGATGCTCTACTAAACTCTCTCACCTGACCCAATGTCCTACACCATCGTAACCAAGTGGACTTTGTGGTATCATGTGGCAGAACCTATCTCCTAAAATGTGTAGCCCTAATTGACTCCTCTTGCAATGCAACCCAATCCCCCACTCAGAATCTACAAAATCTAGCAATCCACTCTCTATGCCCTGCACATCCCCCCCTAGTATAATGAAGACACCATCGAGGGAGTAAGAGGAATAAGAACCATACTAACTCATCCAAATGACTATGTGCCAAACAATCTAATGGTAGGCAAAAAGCATGTCTAGCCTCATCATGGAAGATATGGGGTAGCCTATGGAATAGACATGGACATGGAAAATTAGTCTTAAATGACACCAAGATACAACGCGCCTGAAATGCTAACCACTCCCATGACCTGATCTGTATCCCTAGATGGGTCAATCAATGAAATAAAGTTAAAGTGTGGATCATATTCTGTATGTAGTGAGTCGTTTTTTGTCTTCTCAGTTTGTCTTTGCTATCTAAAGACGCTAGTGGTACTCAGTCTCATGCTACTTGTATCATTTCATGCTAATCCAATCCTTCTTCTCTAATGGACTGTAAGTCTATCACATTCACCTATCTACGCATAGACCTGCTGAAGATCTCTCACTATTCTCGTCTTGTCACCTTATGTATACTGTCATTAATTTATATTCTTGGATTCATCATTAGCGATGACAAACGGAGGTTATTTATGGTGTTCCCACATCAAGAACCAGGCACTTTACCAACTGGGTGAAGAATCTCTGATGAGGTATCAACACTCATGGCCGCACATGGAACCATGTCGGTTGGATTCTGATAGTGACCGTGCCTGAGTGGAGATGATGTGAAGGCGATGTTATTGAACCTTCGTGGAAGAAGCAGTCAGCTTCTACAAAATGCTAACGATCTTTTGGTCGAAATGAATGAAGAAAAGGCTTCTCAGCATCTGCCTTCTGCCGGTGCTTCTCCATTGGTCCTTTGTGTTCCAAGTCCAGTAAGACGTTCATTTTCACGGAATCAGATTCAGCTGATGCTTCTCCAGGCGTTTATTGTGGGCAGAAAGGGGGATTCTGGTTCCAACCAACATGCTGGACCCGTTCATCAATGAAATCTTGCTTTGTTTAACAGGATAGACCGTTTGGACAGTAGGTTACGAAGCATTCAGCAAGATATGCAAGGAATGAAGATTCAACTAACACAGATGATCTCCGCTCAACAGAAGCTGCAGACAACAGTGACTTCTATCATGTCCAGACTAGATGCGATTGTCCGGTTTTCTCTAATGTTGGCACAGGCACGGACACAAAACGTCTTTAATTTAGGATAGAGGGTGACAGTACCCTGCACAAACCCGTTGCTGCCCTAACATTTGGAACGCAGGTCCAATTGCACTTCTTCTGCGAGTCCACCTTTTAGAGCAAGCCCTCATGTTGTTAATCACCAGGTTTGGGTGATGATCAGCATGAGGGCCCACACATTGATGTAGAGTAATTCAGTCCTTTGGTTGAGATGCCGCACATTGCTATCAGCTCTTTCAAAAATCTTAGGATACAGCACGAAGGCCGGGCTCCATGTGACTTTGGCCTTGGGACAAACCTTGAATCAGCGGCCAACGGCTAAAGGGCAGTTGGCAATGTGGTAGCAGAGAACTTCAAACTCGACGAGGAGTTGACGTCCAGCCAGATGAACGAAGCCTGGTCATAGAGAGGGCTCAGCTTGAACCACACCTCCAGGGTAAGTACTGGACTCTCTTCAACATATAACGTCCTCTACAGGACGGTGGTTCCCGTCAGCAGTGCGTGCAGACTGGAATCTTAAACAGAACTTCAAGCTCAGTTAAAGTCAATTTTCCAGAATATGGTTGGAAAGTAGATGTAGACCTCTGAATGAAACCGAGTTGAAACTTGCTGATCTCCTGCGGGTCGTATGAATAGCTCCTCCATGATGTGGCCCCTAGCTACGTCTGATAACTGTTAGACGTGCGTACTTAGTTTACTACGAAGACAACAATGTGTTCACATATCACTTTCTTAACGAGGCTCTATATGAATATTGATTATTTCATCATATTGTAGTTTCCGGTTGTTGTTGACAGTAAGGTCTATCATATGAATGTAGTAAATTATATTTACATTCTCGTTCCGTCTTTGAAATCTCTAATCGAGATTTCATCATGCTGTTCATCATATTTGTAGAAGTTGTCACCATAGTTTGTTTTATTCTTTTATTCTTTCTTCATACAGATGTTGTTTTTGAATCCTTATTGTATTAGTACTACAAAAGCTAGTAGAACTGGCCAAATGCACAAATTTACAATTCACTGTGCATGAAAGAAAGCGCACATCCGGTACACTGCACAAATTTCAACTAAATTTTCACAAAATTCAATTTCCCCATGGGAACTCCCCGGAAGCACTTAGCTTTCGGCAGGAAGGGAGTCGAGTGAAATATCGATATCATTGCCTCTATATAAAAGCTATTTGATCTGATATATACGATTTCCATGCGCAAAATTTGACTGGATCTTGCAGCAACTCTATTGTCACAGGAAAGAGTCAAGTGAAAGCATAGATAGTAGTTCTCCAAATGCTTCATTAGAAGGTGTTTTTCACTGGACTGCAGTCACAACGTAATCGATGGACCGAAGAAGGAGCGTGTGAGAAATGAGAGTAGTGAAAACCGTGAGAAATGATCAAGGCAAGTGGGAAACCGAGACAGAAGTCAGCGCGAGATATTAGTAGTGTGGAAAAATCAGCGAGAAATCTAGAGTGTCAGGAATCGGCATGGAAACGTGCCTGGACAGTGGACATTGAACTTATAGCAGTGGGTTAGAGCATGGGCTGCCCAGAATTAAAAGGGTCTCTAGTTGAGTGAGTTCCATACAGTACTATTCGATATGGCGATGAAGACACCATGAAACTGAGGAAGCAACTAGGTCCTCAATTTCGGCCAATTTGGGTTCCCACGGACAACGGTAATTGAAATTAGAGTGTGGCAGGTGTTTCAAGAGTAAAGGAAAACTTTTATCCCAAAGGCCGCAGAGAGGGTTCCTTTCTCATGTTTTCTAGACTGATGTGAGTACTCTTGATCCGACCGCAGTACTATGATCGCCCTTAGAGCACCAATCAAGCGGAGTGAACTTTTTCTTGGAGAAAAAATAGAGATTTGGTGAGATTGGGTTCTTGTACCAAAGTATTCTTCTACCAAAAAAGATATGTATTATAAGGTTTTTCTATCAAATTGTTCTTGTACCAGACAAGATGGAACTTGTGAATGGAGATTCTCCTTCAGCAGATATGCTCTCTTCCTCCTTTTCTTTGTTTTCCAATTTTGTTCAATTTTTTCAATTTTTAATTTTCTTCCAATTTTTTTCATATGTGTTATTTGTTCTCAAGTGGGTACATCTTTTGGACGTTGGTTTTTTAGTACTAGTTTTGGATGTGTATTTTTCTAGTCATGTCTTTGATTATATCTCCTTGAGTTGAGAGATTCTTAAAAAGTATATTTCAAGATGCCT
Source organism: Lunularia cruciata (assembly GCA_948567375.1). Classification (NCBI taxonomy): domain Eukaryota; kingdom Viridiplantae; phylum Streptophyta; class Marchantiopsida; order Lunulariales; family Lunulariaceae; genus Lunularia; species Lunularia cruciata. Next base: position 53,070,038 of record OX419755.1, on the reverse strand, counting down.
CCATTTCATTTTTGGGCATGGGTAGCTAGAAGGACTACCACATGCGACAATCCTCATCTAGCACCCCATATGTGCATCTAGGACATAGAACTGGTACGGCCTATTCCAAAACAGTCCTATAGGGGCCCAGGTTCTCCTTGATGGAGCCTCTTCTCCTCTTTTGCCATGTCCTTCGTCGTCTCCCATCAAGGAACCTACTTTTGCCTATTCTCTTGTGCAAAGATCTTCCTTTGGTTGATTCTCCTATGGAGGATCCTCCACACATTATCCCCTCTAGGCATCCCCGTTCTACCACGACCTCTCCTCCTTGCTTCCCATATCCACCAGCACCTCCACCTATTTGATCCTCACTCCCTCTAGACCCACCACCGCCATCAACCACCATCCTTCCTTCACTACCCTTAGCACCCCCTTACATCCCACCTCACCAACGACCCAGGAAATCTTATCCTGATTATCCATGGGTAAAGGTTGGCTTGGCACAACATTGAGTGCAAGCTAGATGCTTACGGATGAGAGCATAAGCATCCATAAGCATAGGCCACTTTGTTGCCTAACCCCTTAGACCCACTTCATACCCCAGCCCTCTTGCTAAAAGCGACACCACTATCTTACTCTTGGTTACACTCCTTGGATCCCCTTTAGGCTCTACTCCCAAGCCAACCCCATCCTCGCATATACACCAGGATCTTTATGCCCCTTTGCCATCTAGTGAGCTCTACGCTTTCCATACTCCTATGTGTCATCTTGGAAAATGATCAAGAGAGACATGTCTCTACTTAGATCCTATTAGCTCTCTTCTCTTAGTGGAATTTTCTTCTTCTTGCTCATGGGAGTGCATCTAGAGATCACAAGATTGCCTCTTGGATTCATCTATTGCTACAAGGAGATTTGCTTGCTTTACATGAGGAGTATACCATCCGAGCACATGCAACAACTAGATGGATCATCAAGTCCACATAGGCTCATGCTCCACCTCCAAAGCATCATTTTTTTACGTCATCCATTGATGTTAGGACAACTAGGGAGGTATTGGCGAGTAATCCAAGCACTCTCGCCCTCTAGACCAACACACTTTTTCCATTGATACTCTCTTAGCTTTACATGATCTCCATCCATCAACCACTTATGATCTTCCTTCCTTTGTCCATGATTACCACCCAAATGAGGAGTTATAGCTTCTAGAGTCCTTCTTAGCCCATGCTCTACTCCACTCTCCATGTTTCTTGGTAAGTGGTCCTTTAGGACTAGTTTTTGAGCATTTATGGGATTGTCTCTCCCTTGATTTGCTAGACTCAAGCTTCCTCTTTCTCTTTGCTTTCTGCAATCATCTTGCCTCAAGTTTGGTGCACTCGGATGCAGCTTGTTTGTTTGGTGCGTCTAGTCTCCTTGCTCTAACCAAGAAGACATCTAGTGTGCACCCATAACCATAGGGTATGTCTTCTTGCATTTTGTGTCATGCAGTATTTGTCTATAGCTTTGCCACTCCTTTTCATCTTTCTTGTCTCCTCATTAGTATGCAATAGCCCTACAGAGGGGTTGTGAGATAACTATTGCAAGCATTAGAGCTTCCTTGGACCTCCGTCCTGACTTGGTGGTCATCCAAGTGGATGTCTCAAATGCCTTCAATAACATTTCTCATCCAGCATTGTTTTGAGCTCTTTGTTCTATAAAAGATCAGATCTCCTCTTTGATTCTTATTATGAATAATTTTAAGGCGTTGAGATACCTTTGTTGTATAGCCATTGAATTACCATAAGAGAGTTCACTCACTTAGCATCTATGGAGGGTATGTACCAATGAGATCCTTTGGGAGGGCCTTTATTTGCCATAGCTTTGCAAGAGGTGGCAACCACCTTTTCCACATGTCCTTTTCCATCTCTATCAGATGATACCTATATCTTGGGTCCCATGAAGGATGTAGTCTGTGAAATGCAAGTTTTCAACCTTAATTTTGAGATCTTGGGTTTACAAGTTCAAACTCATAAAAGCAATGTCTAGAGGCCACGTAAAATCCTCATCCCTTCTGATTTCACATCAAGATTCTAGTTCCCAATAGGAGGTTTGAGTGTATTGGGCTCCCTTCTTGGAGTCGAGGATTTTTGTAGCTCATATATCTTAGATACATTGATTTAGTCTACTTCCCATGGTCACCTATTGCCCTAGTTGGGGATCACATAGGTGGCCTACTTTCTCCTTTTGTGATGTTATTTCCTTAGAGCATCATATTTGGCACTAACATATCCTCCCACCGGAGTTCTCCTACCACATCTATGGTCTTTTGATAGTCACATGTCCCATACCTTCCCCACACTCTTAGGGCCATGTATGCTCCCACAATTATCAAAGGACTAGCGGCGATTGCATATAGCTCTTCCTATAGCCATGGGAGGATGTGGTATCATATCACAAGAGGCTATTGCACAAGCAACTTACCGAGGAGCTTGGGACCTTGTGGCTCCCCTTTTGGTAGATAGGTTCTTATACGATGGGTGCACATTTTAATTGCCCACCCATCATGGCAGTTGACTCAAGCATCCATGCTTTCCAAACATCTCTTTAATTTGCTCATGATTTATTGCCAAGACTATCTTGTACAGCACTTCCTCCCTTTGTAGACTTTCTTTCCCTACTCTAGGAAGATTCATGCAGAGCTCAGTGAGCATATACACACTCATACCCTTTTTAGTATTCTCATTGATGGGCCTTTATCCAATAGAGCTAGGATCCTCTCTTGTGGCAGGAATGGCGCCGGAGCTAGGCTTCAAGCTTCCTCTTTGATTGAGGACTTTTAGCTCATATCAAAGGAGTTCACCATGGCTCTTCGACTTCAGTTAGGTCTACCACATCCAACACTCTTGGGCATACCAAATCGATACCCATGTGGTTCTACATTTTATTTTGAGTGCATCCACATCCTACGATGTGCCATATGAAGAGAACCTACTAGAGTCCATGATGCTATTAGAGATATAATGGCCTGGATCCTATGATCTACTTGCTCATAAATTCAGATTTTCAGATTGAACTATGGATGGTCCTACCAGGCCCATCTCACTAGAGGGTCCATACAGATATTGTGACTTTTAGGAATGGCTAACGTATGTTGTATGATGTGGTGGTAGTGAACCCACTTCGACCGAAGTCCTTGGCACGAGCTAGCATCCAAGCAAGAGCTGCAACGATCATCGCCACCAAGGAAAAAGAGTACCACTTTCCTCACGACTTGCCTCTTACACCTTCGTCCCACTAGCAATAGACGAAGGGACAAAAAGGCTAGAGAACTAAGCCCTAGCGATAACATTGGACACAAGAAATATATAAAAGAGCGTTATGGGAACCTATAATTGCATGGTGTGGTAGATATCCTCCAAGGGTATGTTTGGCAACTGCAAGGGGAGTGTCATCGATGGGAGGGGAGTGTCATCGATGGGAGGAGAGTGCCCACTACTGATGCTTGTTGATGAAGACTCATGACATGTGATCTATATAGTGTGACAAAGACCCTATACTGTAAATAAGAGGGAAGCATAGTGGGTGAAAAAGCAAAGGCACCTCTCTTATTTAGTGAGCCCCGTGCTGCCTCTTCATCATCAAATTGATGATGAAGATGGCTTAGAGTTTTCAACTCGTCCTTCTCTTTTGCACTTCTTAGTGCGCTTTTATCTCTTTTCTCCTTTCCTGCGGGGTATTTTATTGGACCCGGTTAGCCATTTCACCATCTCACTAGACCAGCTTTCTGACCGGCCAGGGAGGAAGTGACTGCGTAATCGTGAACTTGCAAATCGAATTTGCAGATTGGAGACCAAGGCGGTGACACCAAGGTTAATTACTCACTAACGCTCTTAACTTCGACGGGATCTGTCCCGGCGGGTGTCCCTGAGATTTCAGCCGCCTCGTTGTTGCTTCCCCTTCAGCAAAGCTTTAACTAGAGTTTCCCACGACAGTATTCCCTGGCCGGGATGATTAACGGTCCAGGATTGTTAGAGGTGGATATGATTAGTCACCCTGAAGTAGTTATAGACTGACATGGACTCGTTCAAACTTGAGCATATAAGGACGAATTTGATGGATCAACTCCCGTCGTAATTTTATTTGTGTAGACATTCCTTCTTTCAGACGGCAGTCGATCTATCATGACAGGTCTCAATCAAGAACAATGATGATCAACAATCAACAACAAACCGAACGTCTATAGACGAATTTGATGGGATCAACTCCCATCGTAATCTTTATCTGTGGACATTCCTTCTTTCAGATAGTCGATATATCATGCCAGGTCCCAATCGACTACAATGATGAGCACACGAGAATGCAAAGCCGAACGTCTGTAGACTAAGCCATGGTTGTCAATCGGTCGCCTATTTAAACACCACGATATCATTTCTTACGACAGCATTCAATGGCCAAAGGAAGATGTACACGACATAAAACGCGCGGCAAACTGCAGACGTCGTACTCTTCTAATTAAAAGTTTGTTACACTGCGGGAAAGCTCTGACCTGCAGAAAGTAAAGCAACTGCAGATTCTGCAAGCTTTGAATCTACATCTTGGGCTAAACTATGTCGAAAGCTTTGCCTAAATGGTGCTGAGAGCTAGATATGAACAAGAATATGACTAACTAGACTAAACTAGTACTATGACGACAATGTGTTCAGTATTCATTCCTGTCGTCATTCCGGCTAGGTAGTAGAGTATGAATAGATCTGAGACAAATCCTACAAAGAATTGGGATGACCGCCCTTTTATACAGTATCTCATTGGGCACAAAAGCCGTTCCATTTCCGCTTTGACTGGAATGAGGAAACCGGTTGCGTACTCCAAACTCATATTTAGTACGTAATAGTAGTGGTAGTGGTAGTGGTAGTGATATGAATATGCTTGGTTGTTCGCTCATCTATCAGCTCCCAAGAAGTCCATCATGCGTTCATGGATGAAGTTTGGCGTGTGTATTGGAGTCCCCAATAAGTTCGCACTGACCACCTTCATGGGTTGGCCCTCGTTGCCCAAACCTCACATTTTTCCAGATCCTCAAGATGGCGGGAAACAAGACGACGCAATTTGACAACCCAAGTAAAAGTTGAGTATGCTAATCACTGATTAATAAAAGAACAATGTTGAAGAGTCAAGTCCGTTTTGAGCATCTCTCGATAGCATGGACCTAGCTTCCATTACTGACCGCGGAGGATCAAGATCCTTTTCTTGTAAACCATGTCCTTGTAGGCGTTGCATCTGTGAAGCAAAGATGTCATCCAAAATCTGCGAAGTAAACAGCAGAAGTCAATCTCCTGTCAAATGTCCTGGATCCGGAAACCAAACTGAAGTTTTCTTGTTTCCGTCTTGAACAAAAATTCCATATGTTTGCCTTGCCTGCCTGCCAGCTATCAAACTCTACACCCACTTTCCAGCACATGCCACGTCCTCAAAGATTTATAATAGTCGATCAGTTACTTTTTAGTCAGTGATACAAAACATTTACGGTGTTTGAAGCGTCCAAAACATTCACAACCATGTAAATTCAAGCAGCAAGAACAGTTGAACTATCTCACCCCAAGAGCAAATGAGGAACCTCTGTACCATGCCCTATTTTCCTTCCGGTTTTCCAGAAAATGTAACACATCCTGCGTCCACATAAGGTTTCGACTTAGAAACCTTAAACTTCAGTATTGCAGCAGACATTCTTGTGAGGGTATAACAACTTGACACATACTTGTGAAGAGCACCGTAAATATTGATAATCTGCCTTAAAACCCAAGGATTATTGAACCAAATATTGGACTGCCAAACATAAAGGCTATATTGATGAAGATTTTTCATCGGTTCGTTTCTAAGTGGGAGTATGATTTTGGGTATTCCGTAATGAGGAACAAGCAGAAAAAGCTTTGCTTTCCTAAGTTTGATAAAGCATAATCTGCTAATAACTTACCCGAGCCATACGATCCCAGTAGCCGCGGCAAACAGCAACAAATACACGCGATGAGAAGACCTCATGTAAGTGCGAGATTGTCTCGACTAATTGGCTATTCAATGGCTGCATTCGATCTCGGATGTCGGACTCGCCTCCAGCTTCCCTTGTGTCCTGTAAAATCTTCTTCAACTTTGTTGCGCGCTGGAGCCGTGTCTGTAAAAAATAAAAAATCACTGAGCAAACTAGGGGTACCTGACAGTAGAAACAAGCATATTGAGTAATATAGAACCCGTTGTAAACAACCCAGTATATCCACGTCTGACCGAAGTGACTTTGACGTTTGTCAGTAACAATAGCGAAAATCGTCTTAACTTCAGCTAATTAGAGAGGTTTACCATGCGTTTGTCTGCATACAGGGTTAATACCATGGTGCCTTAAATAACTTGATAGAACCTAACATAATATTTAGTGTCTGAATATGGAACTCGTTCGTTAGATTACGGTACAATACCCACTCAAGACTGGACAAGAAATGACGAGGTCTAAGCAGTAAATCCCTCAAACATTCAATCCTAGTGGTGAGCAAGCAAGCAGCTCTCCTGTTATGTTAGTTCATACCTGTGAGCGAGGATTTATGCAAGTATCTTCGATGATTAGTCAATGTATTAGGTTTTATCAGCATTCAATTCATAGCGAAGCTAAATGTAACCTAAGAAGTCATCCTAAGCTTCCTGAACCCCCAAGAAGCTGTTTATGTACTGGGATTTACCCCCGCATGTACTATGTCAACATAAGTCAATCAACAACATAACATTACGATCCAACCGACAACTAGGATCCGTAGAAATTAACTTTCCCTAGTTTTAAATACAAGCTTCTACACACCGCATGCGGACTTTTGGCAACACAGTACCACGAATTGCAGAAAATGCGAATACAGAACTAATTACTTGAACACGATTTCATACTCACTACTGAAAAAGACATGACTCTGCAAATGAGATCTAGGTATGGGATTCCGTATAAGCTATACGGAAAAAAAAAAAAATTTAACGTAGCGTACAGTGAAGTAAGTAGAATATAAAGCATTTTCCTCTCCACTAAAAGCCAACAAATACAGAGGACCAGAGAACGTACGTTGTCAGCCAATTTCTCGACTATTGCGTGAAGATAGTTCTTATACTTCGCACGTAGTTCTATCGTTACTTCGTTCAACCGCTCACCAAAGGCAGACTTTCCGAGACCGCCTCCTTCCACAGGAAGACAATCAACCCACCCTTTCATCTGCAACTCCACTTTGGGTCGGAGAGTGTCTAAAAGTCGCTTGATAGAGTTGAGCATAACTCCCAGCTGCAGTTCACAAGAGCAAAGGTAAAATTCATATATCAAACTGAAGTATCCTCGTTCTCAACTTATTGCACATTGAGAGAATTATCTCGCATTGGCCCGTGGAGTATCTGACAGAAAGTGAACCATTATATTTGACACCATACCTGGCTGGGGACGCTATATAGGCAAATAGATCGACGCCTGGTGAGTTTCTGCATGTATTGTATGCTGAACTTCTTCGGTATCATAACATCCTTCAGAGGAGTAAGTACATCCGAATACTGCTTCTCTATTGCAGAGATAATCGCTCTTTCGACATCAGCTACGGCCTGTGGATTGAGCATGTGGAACATAATGGTCAACCGCAATGTGAATGTACGTTACAACATGGAGTATCTATCCGGTAAATAAAGAAGCAAACATTTACGCAACAGAATGTGGTCAAGTCAAGGACAGTAACACTGAACAAGTTCAGATCCTCCCTGCACTCTAGTTGACCAGCAACTGTAAGATGGTACAGTACCGTACGGTCCACACATAACAAACTAGGCATCTTAATGCCTCGGGTTAATATGGAATGAATACGGAACCCGTTCGTTATGACACAGTTCTACACCAAGTACGACTGGACAAGACATGGCATAGTGAACCAGGTATGAGAAGTAAATCCCTCATGACCATCATTCACATATTGAGTAATGGAATGAAGAACTACTTGTAAACAACCCAGTTCCATACCCACGTCTGACCGGACTGACTTCGACATTTGACAGTAACATATTGTGACAAAAACAGTCAAAATCTTCATAACTGTCACTTACATAGAGCCGTAAGCATGGTATGTCTTCATACACGGGGTGAGTACTATGGTGCTTCTGATGATTATCTAAGGTGTAATATATATGTACCTCCCCTCCAGTACAGGGTTAGTGCGAGTCCTCACTCATACATATTTGAGAAATGGGAGCAGAAGCCGTTCGAAGAACGGGGGATGGAGAACCCACTAAGTATGTGAGCAGTATGGAACCGAGAACGTGCATATGAAATGCAAGCATGACCGTATGCAAATAGCACTGAAGTGATTCTGAGCAAATTGAATTGATGTTATCTAAGCAAGTTGAATTGAAGTGAATCTAAGCAAACTAAATTCAAGTGAATCTGAGTAAGGAAATTCGTAAGTGAACATAACCGTAAGTGGTACAAGAACTGAAATTGTTACATTTAATGAGAAGCACCTGCAGTGAACCAGTATACATCATGGAAGAAGAACCAAGACAACCGATTAAGCATCTGAAATTGAAAGCAGGGGAGGACCATCAAACAGAGAAACATCGAGCAAGGAGCAAAGACACAGGTTTTGTTGAGGATGGGTGGAGTGGAGCGAAGTGGGAGAGGAGTGGATGGTGTCTTGGCTGTGTGGGAGTGCAGCGTGACAGGACTGGATATTGACAAATGAGGACAGAAATCGTTCGAGGAACGGGAGATCCAGAACTCATTGAATGCAAATGAGATGCATGATATGCAATCTATACAAAAAATGTGCGAGACGAAATTAGTACAAAACAGGGAAAGGAGATGAAATGGAAACAACTGATCGGATGTAAGCAGAAGTCAACGCCATCTAGAAGCACTTAAGAGCAACACTTGTATACCAATAGCATGCATCGAATAAACGGCAACAAATAAACAGCGCATGTAGAGAAAAAAGCTCAACGGGGAAACGACGACCTAACGAGCCAGACGAGAAACATTAAGTTGAATATAGCTTTTTAAACTCAGCACTTGAAGTCGGGAATCGTGTAGAAGCCATGAAATCGACAGCCGAGGAAGACAGTCGAGTCAGGCAGACCGAGAGTATAAAATCGCTCAGATAACGGGGGAAGTAGAGCGAAGCGTTAGAGGACTGGATATTGGTAGATGAGACCAGAAGCCGTTCTAGGAACGGGTGATCCAGAACTCATTAAGTGCATATGAAAGGTAACCAAGATTTAGGTCGATGAGAGCAGAAGCCGTTCCAGAAACGGGTGATCCAGAACTCATGAAGTGCTTATGATCGGTAACCAAGATATAGGTAGATGAGAGCAGAAGCCGTTCTGGGAACGGGTGATCCAGAACCCATGAGGTGCTTATGATCGGTAACCAAGATATAGGTAGATGAGAGTAGAAGCCATTCTGGGAACGGGTGATCCAGAACTCATGAAATCCAAATGAGCGGTAACCAATATGTACTTTTGCACAATGCTAGAATAGTGATAAATCCATAAAGTAGAATGCATCGATTGTAACCTGAAGCACAGGCATAATTGCAACATATATCGATAACAGCTATGCAAACGACTGCGAGAAATAGGAAACGTTATGTAATAGACCGCCAGTAAGCAGTGCGTGAACGATGGAAATTAAAACATAGGCTGGAGTCGGGTAGGAACTACTGTAGGCACGAGAGGTCGAACCATGAATCAGGCAAAGAGCGAAGGAAAAGTCATAGGGAGGGAATTAGCTTGAGAATGGAGGAGTGGAACAATGCGAGAGCTTATGGATGGTGCTGCTGCAGAGACATATCGAATTGTAACAGGGTAACGGGAGCGAAGTGAAAGAAGACAGGATATAAAGTGTATCGCAACAAGCGCTATGGACGCTTGAGTCCTGAGACACTAAACAGCAAAGATCGGTAGCCAAGATATGATCAATACGAGAATAGAGACAAAATCCCTAAAGTAGAGTGCATCAAATGTAACCTGAAGCAAAGGCATAATTGCAACAAATCGAGAACAACATATATAACTCTATATATAAAAGAACCACCAAACGACGAGTATTCGGTAACGGCTATGCAACAGAATTCGAGAAATATATTACATTGGGCAATTGACAGGACTGGATATTGGTGGATGAGAGCAGAAGCCGTTCTAGGAACGGGTGATCCAGAACTCATTAAGGGCATATGAACGGTAACCAAGATATGCTCAGTGCGAGAATAGTGATAAATCCCTAAAGTAAATCAAATGTAACCTGAAGCAAAGGCAGAATTGCAACACATCGAGAACAAAATATATCACTCCATATCTAAAGAACTAGTAAACAACGTATATTCGTCGTAACGGCTATGCAACAGAATTCGAGCAATATGAAACATTGCGCAATTGACCACCTATTAGCTACGCATGAACGAAGAAAATAAGGTGTAGTCTGGAGTCGGGTAGGAACACTGGAGATCGAAAGTCAAGTATGAACCATGAAGCAGGCAAAGCGCGAGTGAAAAATAATAGGGAGGGAATTAGCTGAGGACGGGAGGAGTGGAGCAATGCGGGAGCGGAGTGGATGATGTTATATCGAGCCTGCAAGCGAGGATTAGTGCAAGCAAAAGTATCCTCGACCATTAGTCAAAGTGTTATGATTTACCAGTACTCATGTGATAACGATGATACTTGTAATGCAAAATGCTTCCCGAACTTTCTAAACCCAAAAGCCGTGTCTGAGGACTAGGAATTATGTTGTATGTCAAGATGAGTCCATCAGCACATAAGACCGAAAGGAAGTGGCAAGACTTTTATAGCAAATTTGCACGGAACACGGATTGACTTCGTATATGCTCAAGATCTCTACTCACATTCTCCAATGGTATTGTGTACTCGGGCCACCGATTGATAATTATCTCATACTCATTTAATGTATCTTTGATTCGTTCATACATCTCTTCCACAAACGGTACAGTGACGTTCTGCGTTGTTACCCATGTGTAGCGATCCTGCAAACACACAACATCCCCGTTACACTAGAACAGCGGCGCAACGTAAGACAAGTAAATACAAGATGTGATCCGAGACTTGAGACTCTGTAGGTGAGGGAAACAGAGAATTTAGTACCTTATCCAGTTTGCAGAAGTCAAGAAGGTGAAGACGTTTATCTTGAATCCATAAAACTGTGTATAGATGGAACAAGTCTTTGGCATCCACGCCATACTTTACTGGACTGCAAAACGAACATCCAGAAGGTCGGTGGATGAGACTGCTGATTGAGCCAGAACCTACCTGTGTCCATTGTAAAAGCAGTGGGCTGTAAGGAAGAACTCCTCCAATTAAAACTTACCGAATTCCCCAGGAAGTTAGATCCCGTTGAAAGTCATCTGTTGCCAGCATCAGTTCCGCAACAGGAGGAGCCGGGCCAGAAGGAGGGCATGCTACTAAAAATGAGCGAAGCCTGCTGGAGAGCTCGACACTGTATATATTCGCCACGATATTGGGCAGATCGATGGAGCTGAAACGAATATCCGAGCCATATATTTCAGTCATATATGAGCAATGGGAGCAGAAGCAATTCGTAGAACGGGGAATCCACTTGAAATTCAGTACTATAGCATATTGAGTAATGGAATGAAGGACCCGTGGAAGTGTCCCCGTTCCGTCGTACAGCAGAGATGTCCAAAGTAATAGAAGAGAGAATTTTACGACCGTATGAGATATTTTAAAGAGGATGGTTCAACCCTCCGACAGCATATTTACGATTTCAACAATAACCAATGCCTGCCCCTGTGAGAAGAGATTTCAACCCAGAAAATACAGACCTTGGAAGGACGTGCTGATTGTGGATGTCAATGTCCGTTCGGACTTCGTTACTGATATTTACACAAAGAGTTTTCATTTTCTGGTAAGCTGCTGCGAGAGTCATCGGATCCATGAGAAACCCTTCATTTGAACTGGAGACAAACTCGTCTGTTTCCCCCATGTGTCGCTTACACCTTTTCTTAGCTGCTGTCTGCTTGACAGAAAACAAGAAGCAGTCAAGCGCAGTCATAATTAAGTTGCATACATAAAGTTATCACGTTGACTTCTTTGCAGAGACGCGAAGGTATAAAGTGCAAGATTTATGAGTACAGACCTTGAAATAATTTCTTAAAGTGCTTTGCGCGTCGAGGGTGAGTATATCATGTAGCAGAGTGTAAATTTGGACAGCTGGCACTAAAGCAGGAGCTGCAGCGCCCACGGCAGGGAACATGTCTGTCATTCCTGTGGACGAGGTTTCGTCGAGTGATTTGTAGTTCTCGAACACCAGGGCAAGAAGCTGTGAGATTTGTTCCTCCACGTCCGCAAGAATCCGCTTCTGCAGACATCAACCACAACCCAAATGCAATTGAAGATAACTTCTCGTAAGAGATTTTTAGTTCAAGATTCCACGCAGGCTCTGAAAGCAAGTAGTTGTTAAAACCTTGACAATTTGCCTGGACTTGTATTTAAAGTGAAACACGGACAGTCCTTGTTTACTCGTGAAGCAATGTTTCCCCTCCGAGTGAAGACAAACAGGCCTACCTCTTGCCGGTCCAGAGTGCCTTCATCTCTGATCTTCACTATTGGACAAAGGAGATCGTAGATAAGCATGAGACAGTCCTCCGTAGGAGTAGCTACTTCCATCACTGAAGCCAGATACCTGTAGCAGAAACTCCATTTTAGCAAACTGTAATCTAAAATGAAAATTTTCAAGTATTAGTTTATCCCAGACGGTAAACTATCTCTTCGAGTATCCAAAATAAAACATAAGAGGATCACCTTTCGTTACCTTAATTTGGTGTACGCATCTGAAACCCCGTAGTAAAGAGCAAATTCGGAAAGTAGCCACTGCCATGAACCCTGAATACGTAAGTTTCTACGCTGAAAGCGCTCGACCCTCATTGCCACCTCCAAAACAATGTCGTATGCTAAAGTTTCTCCAACGGCACCCCACTGCGAGACGTCAGTCAATATTTGTATCAGATTCCCATATTTAGGAACGAACAGAAGACTGTAACACCATAGATTATGTTTGTCCTGTGTAGAACTTCTTAGTAATCTCCAGGGTAACAAAGACTGCAGATTCAATCTCGTCTACATAAGTTGCTGGATCCAATCAGACTTCTGTTGATGTTTGCATATTTATGTGCTCCAATTTGCAGAATGTTACGACGAATTTCCTCAGCCCAGTATGTCTCTACAACTTACAACAGCAAAAGGAGATCATAAACACCCGTAACATCGTCCATCTGGACAGCTTTCTGGAAATACATGTTATCTGTACAGAATGATGGTTATTGCAAGGCCGAAAGGGGTCGTTGCGTTGTACCGAGCTAGAAGCTTCTAGGATGATAGTTACTAAGTACCAGAAGGTAGGTTTTCATAACGAAGCCTACCATCTGAGCTCATATTTCCTAGAGAATATAAATGGTCCACAGTTAGGAGCGTGTGATACCTTGGATGCTCCAATCTCACTGGAGTTGCTGTTGTAGCTGATGGAAAGCTGAACCTTCCCGACGCACTCATGCTCAGGTTCAACATAGACAGAAAACCAGCGAACGCGATCGGTCTGCATGATCAATTAAACAAGCTAAACTGATCAATCAACAAAGAAACTGCAGGCCTGAAATAGGAACGGAGAAAGAGAAAAGAACACGAAATCTAACAGGATGTGATTTTCTCCCGCTCCTAAAGTGAAGCATCAATACTGTACCACAATTTCGTCCAAGTGTTTCTACAAGAATGCGATGGGGAATGGATGCGGCCCCGCTTGGAATTCAACAGAAACGTAAGAACTCACAATATTTGGAAGGCACTTCAACTGAAGATCTTAAAGATTGCAAATAAAGCGATGGTTCACTCTTGACAACATGCTTGAGATAGATATCGTTATGCTTGCTTCAAGATTCATCTCTTCATTTCAACTAGGTCTCATTGACGCCTAGCTACATGAGTTGACAACTCCTGATCTGGCCAGATAACGTACTATTCTGCGTTCCGAGTTAGAGAAATTTGACAGAGTTCGCACCGGATCATCGCTGATTGAAGAAAGTTGAACCACACAACGACCCTGAGAAGCTCCTTTCAGATCTTGGACGTCAATAACCAACTCATCGGATGGACTTTCAGGAAGACTGGAAAAGCTCGAGTTAAACCACAAGCATACGCATCAGATATTTGACTGATCATTCTTTTGCTGCTTCTATGCTATCTATCTAGATATTTTCAGACATGAGAGCAGAAGCCGTTCGAAGAACAGGGGATCCAGAACTCATTACGTGCAAATGGTGTGCATATGAAATGTAAACATGATATGTGCAAATCGAGATGAGAAATGAAACCCTAAAGAAGGTAAAGAATCTAACAGATTAAATGCAAGGTTAAGCCCAAACGAAATATCACTATATCCTGATCAACAGCAGTAGAGAACAGATAAACATCAGATATAGAGCTTAGCCTATTCAGGTTCCAGGTCATCCAACGAAAGGATGTGTATTGAGTGCCCTTTTGAACTTACAAAACAGTGGCGTCCCCAGATCCAGGCTGCATCCGAACTGCCTCATCCTCTGTTGAGCTCTTCAATTTCAAAACACATGAGAAGCCCTCTGCGTGTTATGCAGTACGTTCGATTATGAGTGAAATGAAACAGATATTTCTCACATGGCAATTATTGGAACCCATGAGCGAACCTAGCTAGGTATTGCCTAGCCTAAGAATTGAAGTGCAACAAAAGTTTGTTGAATCCAACCTTGTGGGCCCTCCAATGAGTTGTTCAGTGAATGAGTGCGGAGACTGTTGACTTTGTCCTTGAGAAGACCTGACACCTGACGCACATATTGGGCTCCAGCATTGACATAAGCAATACTGCGCTGAGAGGCATTGCCCCGCAGCAGTGTGCGGTGGAGGACACGAAGTTTTCTCACTGCGGCCCATCCCGGCAACAGACGGGCCCTTTGGTTAGAAGAGCGATCATCCACACTCGCATAGAGAGATTCAAACTTTATGGATCCGATAGACGGACATGTGAATCCTGTTGGCAGCTGCGACTTCGAAATCTTCAATTTACGCACTGCTCCCCACCCAGCACCGTAGGGGGAGGTCAGACTAGCCTTTCCTCTCCTAAGGATGAAAAAAAGGCCAGAGACCATGCCGCAGTTCTACAAAGTCTGTTCAAGTATTCCCTAAACCTCTTGGGCCAGAGGACGACAATTCCTTCTAGACTGAAGTAGAATGTACAATTCAAGTAGCAGGAGCAGACAGATTAATTGAGAACAGCAAATCTTACAAAGGAAGGCCTGACAGAGGGTTAAGTGAGCAATAATCTTGCAGAACCCAACCCTACCTTGAACCCTAAGCTTGCCAACATTTCGCTTTGGCTTCGATGCAGCTGTTCCTTCTGTCTCATCCGCCGCTCCTTTCCGTTTAAGCTCCTCATAAGGCTGCAGTAGAAGCTGCTGCAATCTACGCAAACACCCAAAAGAGTGCTTAACTGGCTGAACCACGAAGACATTTTCGCCTGCAATCTACTTTAAGTGAACAATCGCTCCACAAGCCGACCAGATGCTACCTACTTTCACACTTGTAAACTGCTTAGTGATACGAATAAGATTACCCGAAAGAGTGCCGTAGCAAAGTGCATTCATCCTGCAAAAACTCAGGTGCTTCAGCACAACCTCTAGCCCACGCCCCAAGACATAGACGCACACAGGCATCGTATGCAATCAAGGCTTGCCAAGCAGATTGACCACTGCGCAACAACATGCACCAGATTACTGAAAGTGAGAAACACCACGTAAGAGCTCGCTAAACCCTAAACCTGTTTGGTTGTCCTTCCATTATGTTATCTATCCCCTGGTTCCAGTACACATAATGAAGATAAAGACTTGTTCATAGAAACTTCTGCGAACTAAAAATCAGATTTGAAATTTCTGTAAATTTTTCTTTGTTTCGGATTGTTATCTCCTTATAGACGATATTTTCATAAGAGGCCCAACCTATCCATAAAGTTGCCGCCGTGTTTGGCGGCATCTTTATGGATAGGTTTATTGTTTATTGCTTTTATCTACTGACCTCTACACTCAATCTGGTAAGAGAAGTCCCAAACCTGGACAGACATCCTGCAGTGTTTGGCTAATTATGTAGGTATACGGGAACAGAAGCCGTTCTGGGAACAGGTTATCCAGAACTCATAAAGTGCAAATGATCGGTAAGCAAGATGTCCATGATTCACAATGCTAGAATAGTGAGAAATCCATAAGGTAGAATGCATCGAATGTAACTTGAAGCAAAGGCATAATTGGGACAAATTGAGAATAACATATGGCTAACAGACTAGTAATCCACCGTGAAATTGAGAACTCTATGAAAACGCCTGCAAGAAATAGGTAACGCTATGTATAAGACTGCCAGTGAGCAGTGCGTGAACGATAAAAATAAAAAACGTGGGCTGGAGTCAGGTAGGAACACAGTATACACAAGAGGTCGAACCCATGAATCAGGCAAAGAGCGAAGGAAAAATAATAGGGAGGGAATTAGCTGGGGAATGGAGGAGTGGAACAATGCGACAGCTATAGGATGGTGTGGCTGCAGATACCTGTCGAAGTGTAACAGGGTAACGAGAGCGAGGTGAGATAGGACACGATATACAGTATATCGCAACAAGCGTTATGGCCGCTTGAGTCCTGAGATGCTAAACAGCAAAGGGATGCAGAAGACGGCCATAGTAAACCTTCATGGAAACACTTGCTACTTCATCAGTGCCTCCCGCAGTGCCGAAGTAGCTGAGCAATTGTCAGTACCCCTCATACCAAGTTTCTGCTTGAAAACTCATGAGTGCCAAGGCAATGTTTGGCTAATTATATAGGTATACGAGAACAGATGCCGTTCTGGGAACGGGTTATCCAGAAGTCATGAGGAGCACATGATCGATAAGCAAAATGTACATAATTAACAATGCTAGAATAGTGAGAAATCCATAAGGTAGAATGCATCGAATGTAACTTGAAGCAAAGCCATAATTGAAACAAGTTGAGAATAACATATGGCTAACAGACTAGTAAACCACCATGGAATTGAGAACTCTATGCAAACAACTGCGAGAAATAGGTAACGCTATGTAAAAGACTGCCAGTAAGCAGTGCATGAACGATAAAAATAAAAAACTTGGGCTGGAGTCGGGTAGGAACACTGTATACACAAGAGGTCCCATGAATCAGGCAAAGAGCGAAGGAAAAATAATAGGGAGGGAATTAGCTGGGGAATGGAGCTATAGGATGGTGTGGCTGCAGAAACCTGTCGAAGTGTAACAGGGTAGCGAGAGCAAAGCGAAAAAGGGCAGGATATAAAGTATATCACAACAAGAAAAATAATAGGGAGGGAATTAGCTGGGGAATGGAGCTATAGGATGGTATGGCTGCAGAAACCTGTCTAAGTGTAACAGGGTAGCGAGAGCAAAGCGAAAAAGGGCAGGATATAAAGTATATCACAACAAGCGCTATGGACGCTTGAGTCCTGAGACGCTAAACAGCAAAGTGGAAGCAGAAGGCGGCCATAGTAAACCTTCACGAAAACACCTGCGACTTCATCAGTGCCTCACGCAGTGCCGAAGGAGCTGAGCAATTGTCAGTACCCCTCATACCGAGTTTCTGCTCGAAAACTCATGAGTGCCAAGGCAAACTTGGTTGCTCCCCTAAAGTGCCACTCAAAAGTAATGGGAATGTCAAAAGGAACAGAGGTGGAAGTGTGGAAAGCAAGGGCAAGCAAAAGTGCAGGCACCCACGTAAGCGATGGAGTCTTAGCCGTATAATGAGGATCAGTCCAGAAAGAAAAGAATCCACATGAGTAAGATGAGGGAAGAAATCGAGACACACCTGATGGATCCCTGAAATCACAAACATTCATTAGTAGAGAGAAAGTCCAGGACACAATAATGAGAAAGAGTCAAGCAGAGGTTCGCTAGTGATACGAGAGTGGAGCAAGAAAACTTCAGCGCTGCACGGGAAGGGGATGAGTCAACTGAAGCGGGAAAAGCAGAGGTGAAGTGAATGAAGGTGAAGGTGAAGTATACAGTATATATAGGTATACGAGAACGGAAGCCGTTTTGGGAACGGGTTATCCAGAACTCATGAAGTGCCAATGAGCGATAAACAATATGTACATGATACTGAACACTAGGAATATGTAACCCCGAGGGTAGAATGCACGGGAAGGTCAGCGACACGCAAGACTAGAGTAGTGAAATCCTGAAGTGAGAATGCATCGAAGGTAACCTGAAGCAATGGCAGAATCGAAATAAACATATTGAAACACCAGCATATCTATATGAGAAACATCATCGAATGAAATGCGAAATAACTGTCACGTGGAAACCGTTAGATAGCAACTCGCATAGTTGAGATGCAGCCTGCAAAGAAACCGAGACAGTACTCCCGCATAAGTAGAAAAATAAAGTATACAGTATATATATGAATTCAGAAGTCAAGAAGGACTCCCAAACAACAGTATGGTATACAGGCCTCCGGGATTATGGCTAATTATATATTCAAACATGAGAGCAGAAGTCGTTCAAAGAACGGGGGATCCAGAACTCATTCCGTGCAAATGGTGTGCATATGAAATGTAAACATCATATAGGTAGATGAGAGCAGAAGCCGTTCTGGGAACGGGTGATCCAGAACGCATGAAATGCAAATGATCAGTAAGATGTTCTTTATGCACAATGCTAGAATAGTGATAAATCCATAGAGTAGAATGCATCGGATGTAACCTGAAGTAAAGGCATAATTGCAACAAATTGAGAATAACATGTGTCTAAAGGACTAGTAATCAACTTGAAATCGATAACAGCTATGCAAACGAAAGCGAGGATGTAACCTGAAGTAAAGGCATAATTGCAACAAATTGAGAATAACATGTGTCTAAAGGACTAGTAATCAACTTGAAATCGATAACAGCTATGCAAACGAAAGCGAGAAATATAAAAAGTTATGTAATTGACCACCAGTAGGCGTGAACGATGGAAATTAAAACGTAGGCTGGAGTTGGGTAGGAACACTGTAGACACGGGAAGGTTTAGGGCATGAATCAGGCACAGAGCGAAGGAAAAATAATAGGGAGGGAAATAGCTGGGGAATGGAGGAGTGGAACAATGCGAGAGCATATGGATGGTGCTGCTGCAGAGACATATCGAAGGGTAACAGGGTAACGAGAGCAAAGCGAAAGAGGACAGGATATAAAGTATAACAAGCGCTATGGACGCTTGAGTCCTCATAGACACTAAACAGCAAAGGGAAGCAGAAGGTGGCCATAGTAAACCTCCACAAAAACACATGCGACTTCATCAGTGCTGAAGTAGCTGAGCAAGTGTCAGTACTCCTCATTCCGAGTTTCTGCTCGAAAACTCATGAGTGAAATGTAAACATAATATGTGCAAATCGAGATGAGAAATGAAACCCTAAAGAAGGTAAAGAACCTAACAGATTAAATGCAAGGTATAGCACAAACGAAATATCACTATATCCTGATCAACAGCAGTAGAGATACATCATGTAATCGATAAGCGCTGAGTAAAGCATGTAGCGAAATAGACAAGCCGTAATTGAAGACCCACGAGTCAAAACTAAACCAATCAAGAGACTGAAATTGGCAGACTGGACAGAAAACATGTATAGGAACCATGAAACAAAACAACAAATGTGAGTTGGAGCAAAGGGGAAGAGAGTGGATGGTCTCTAGGCTGAGAAGGAGCGAAGCATCAAAGGACTAGATAGAGTATATCACAGCAAGTGCTATGGACGATTTGAGTCCTGAGACACTAAACAAACTGAGGGAAGCAGAAGGCGGCCATAGTAAACCTCCAATAAAACACATGCGACTTCATCCGTGCCTCGTGCAGTGCCGAAGTAGTTCTGAGCAAGTGTCAGAACCCCTGGTACCGAGTTTCTGCTCGAAAACTAATGAGTGCCAAGGCAAACTCAGTTGCTTCCAACAGTGCCGCTCAGGGTAACTGAAAAGCTGTACCGTATGAAGCTTAAAATCCAAACAAAGGGCAGCAACAGTAATAAGCAGAATGACTGTGCAATGCAAATAAATCAGTATCCAAAGGGAGAACATGAAATCGTGAGCAGGAGAAGGTAAGGGACTACAGACATACCTGGTTAGAGCCTGAAAGGAAACAAATATTAGTATTGAAAGCAAGTAAAAACTATATATACAAGCCTTTGTAAATATATTTACCCAAACCTGGTTTGATCTACGACCGTGAGATGTATTTAGGTATATGAGAGCAGAAGCCGTTCTGGGACCGTGAGATGTATTTAGGTATATGAGAGCAGAAGCCATTCTGGGAACGGGTTATCCAGAACCCATGAAATGCAAATGATCGATAAGCAAGATGTACATCATTCACAATGCTAGAATAGTGATAAATCCATAAGGTAGAATGCATCGAATGTAACCTGAAGCAAAGGCATAATTCAAACAAATTGAGAATAACATGTATCTAACAGACTAGTAAACAACGTGACATCGAGAACATCTATGCAAACGACTGTGAGAAATAGGAAACGTTATGTAATAAACTGCCAGTAAGCAGTGCGTGAACGATGGAAATTAAAAAAGCGGGCTGGAGTTGGGTAGGAACACTGTAGACCCGAGAGGTCGAACCATGAATCAGGCAAAGAGCAAAGGAAAAATAATAGTGAGGGAATTAGCTGGGGAATGGAGGAGTGGAACAATGTGAGAGCTTATGGATGGTGCGGCCGCAGAGACATGTCGAAGTGTAACAGGGTAACGAGAGCAAAGCGAAAGAGGACAGGATATAAAGTATACCACAACAAGCACTACGGACGCTTGAGTCCTGACACACTAAACAGCAAAGGGAAGCAGAAGGCGGCCACAGTAAACCTCCACGAAAACACATGCAACTTCATCAGTGCCTCATGCCGATGTAGCTGAGCAAGTGTCAGTACCCCTTGTTACCAAGTTTGTGCTCGAAAACTCATGAGTGCCAAGGCATGTATGTTCATAAGCATTGGTACGATTATTTAGTTGATTAGGAACATTACTTCCGGTACTCAGAACTGTGGCATTTATAGTTTTCTTCTTGACATACATAGTCACATCTCGTAAGAAGGTGTTCAGTGAACTCTTCAATTTTGAACTGTTCATTCAGCTCGACATTTACTGAATCTAAACCAACGGTGTACTGGGAAACAGGTGTAAGAATTTGTAGCATCGAGTGTAACCTGAGATATATAGGAGCGGCGTGAGTCGGAGATATCTGCCTGGTAGACGCTTGACCTTCATCTACCCCAAGTCCACAGGTCGATCTGAAATTCCACAGGACGGGTTTGAGACAATCAGCTGAAATTTTCCAGATCTGCAACAAACAATAACATCACGGCTACTACACCCCGCGTCATTATCTCAGGCAGTACCCTCGGACTAGTCCAGAACGACGCATTGAATTCGTACATGAGGCATTCTACTACCAGACCGAAAGGTGAGCTGAAATACCTCGAGGCACCAGTAAGTTACGAATAACACCTTGAAAATATATTCGGACATTATCTCAGGCAGTACCCTCGGACTAGTCCAGAACGACGCATTGAATTCGTACATGAGGCATTCTACTACCAGACCGAAAGGTGAGCTGAAATATCTCGAGGCACCAGTAAGTTACGAATAACACCTTGAAAATATATTCGGACATGAGAGCAGAAGCCGTTCGAAGAACAGGGGATCCAGAACTCATTAAGAGTAAATGGTGTGCAGATGAAAATATTTTCAGACATGAGAGCAGAAGGCGTTCAAAGAACGGGGGATCCAGAACTCATTACGTGCAAATGGTGTGCATATGAAATGTAAACATCATATAGGTAGATGAGAGCAGAAGCCTTTCTGGGAACGGGCGATCCAGAACTCATGAAACGCAAATGATCATAACCGAGGTGTACTTTATGCACAATGCTAGAATAGTGATAGATCCATAAAGTAGAATGTATCGAATGTAACCTGAAGCAAAGGCATAATTGCAACAAATTGAGAATAACATATGTCTAGAGGACTAGTAAACAACTTGAAATCGATAACAGCTATTCAAACGAAAGCGAGAAATATAAAACATTATGTAATTGACCACCAGTAAGCAGTGCATGAACGATGAAATGTAAGCATGATACGTGCAAATCGAGATGAGAAATGAAACCCTAAAGAAGGTAAAGAACCTAACAGATTAAATGCAAGGTATAGCACAAACGAATATCACTATATCCTGATCAACAGCAGTAGAGATACATCATGTAATCGATCAGCGCTGAGTAAAGCATGTAGCGAAATAGACAAGCTGTAATTGAAGACCCACGAGTCAAAACTAAACCAATCAAGAGAACTGAAATTGGCAGACTGGACAGAAAACATGTATAGTAACCATGAAACAAAACAACAAATGTGAGTTGGAGCGAAGGGGAAGAGAGTGGATGGTCTCTAGGCTGAGAAGGAGCGACGCGTCAAAGGACTGGATAGATTATATCACAGCAAGCGCTATGGACGCTTTAGTCCTGAGACACTAAACAAACTGAGGGAAGCAGAAGGCGGCCATAGTAAACCTCCACTAAAACACATCCGACTTCATCAGTGCCTCACGCAGTTCCGAAGTAACTGAGCAAGTGTCAGTACCCCAGGTACCGAGTTTCTGCTCGAAAAACTCATGAGTGCCAAGGCACTCATGAAATGAAAATATACTCAGACATGAGGGCAGAAGCCGTTCGAAGAACGGGGGATCCAGAACTCTGGGCAATGAAAATATATATTTAAAACTCGTTCCTGGAAAGTAGGTCCATACCGACGTGAGTCTACTCGACAAGAAGTGCATTGTGCGTGATCTAGGCATCCCACTCGACGTTTAATATTGAGTAGTGGAATACAGGACCCGTTGCAAACCCGAACCCAGATGAGTGTGGATGTGGGACCTTTATCCCTACCAACCAACTGTATCGAAACCGTAAATGACTGTCCCACAACATTTTCTAAGTTTTACAATTACATGCAACGAGCATAGTGGAATACAGAACCCGTTAAAATAACCCGCCTGCGCCGGTCGTGACTCTGATAATTCATGCTAGTAAAGTAAATTCCGCATAACTGTCAGGTATATAGATTTGGAAGCGAAGCATGCAATGTGTTTACGTGTCTGCTCGCAGAGAGGGATTCCTACATGTTACGTAATGGAATACAGAACCCGTTGTAAACAACCCGGTTCCATACCCACGTCTGACCGGACTCACTCTGACTCTTGATGGGAAAGATCGTCAACCCTATCAGTTACATAGAGAGGTAAGCATGCGTAAGTCTGCACCTAGGGTTCGCACGATGTTTATTTATGCATCGGTACCTTCAAAGTGTGGGCAAATGGAACTATGACAGTGAAATATGATCTAGCAACGGCTTGGCATGAAAAGTTTGTCCACAGAACATGGAATGCCCGAGCCTCATAAAATTACAAGATTGTCCCCGGAGCGAGTGTATGAGCTGGGATTGACCCCTGTATAGTCTATGTCGGCATGAGTTTTTCAACAATACAGAAAATGAACGGGGAAAGGTTTTATGAGGTTATAAGGTTACACATTATTTTTACATGTGTCACCTCGATAATTAGCGAATCCAAGAACCGTGTTTTCAATACGTACCTGCGACCAAGGTTTAGTGCGAGCAAATGTAACCTTGAGAAATGGCGGCTTGCCTCACGATAGTGTTAAGTGGTAAGGAAATTAACGACATTACCCTCCAAGTAGAAAGATCTTGTCGTGTAGGAGCTAGTATATCATGCGACATGCCACCAGTATATGATGCTCTTCATTACCCAGCAGATGTGGCCCATGGATAAAACATGGCAAACATACACCATGTTTGTCCCGTCCACAAAAGATTAACAGCGTCTTTAGATATCTCTGTCGACAGAAATTATTATCTTATGTCTCTTTAGAATAAGGCGAGATTGAAGATATATCTCCTCCGTATTTCCATCGAAGATAGGCACACATGCTGGGTACTAAAATCAGGCAGATTGTAATGCACATTGACTGCAACTAATAGACATGTCATCGTATCACGTCACACACATGGACATCATCTCCTGAATCTTGAAGTTAACACTTAAGGAATGAGAAAACTACTCACATTTCAAGTCAGGATATGATATTCGACAGATGGGAGCAAAAGCCGTTCGAAGAACGGGGGATCCAGGATATGATATTTACGTTATGTCCATAGTCTCATACTCAATGGTCTAACATGAGGTAAGCTGTAGGTCCTTGAGCTGAATCCTTATTTGATGTATGAGAAGTATTTCTAGTCTATCGCAACGGAGTGTCAACAGGTACAGGGCAATACCTAACGCTCGGTTCAGCAGGTCGGAGAGGTCCGCTGTGCTTATCTTCGGTATCAAAACTGAATGCCGGCACTGATGACTTCGAAACAGAGAACGCAGGAATTGGAGCGCCAACTTCAACTTGTGGCTCTACGACCATTGATGCCAACATTGGGGGGGCACTGGGGGGGAGGCCAACACTGTCGGAACGACTTCGACGAATTCCATCACCACCAAGAGTTGCCTGGACATAACAAGCTAGAGAGTCAATACTTGGGACAATCACTTAAGGCGAGGATCAGAGACAGGTAAAGACCAACACGTCGCACAATTTTCTGGCATTATTTCATCAACCTTGTGACGCGACTTCCATGATCTGCAAGTTCACCTGAAATTGCAAATCGGATTCAGAGAGCCATCTTGCGTGAGGTTGATTGTTCCCTGCCTTCTCCACACTTCTGTTCAATTTCCCCTGCGTAGCATCCGATATCCTAACTCGTAAAAAGAGGCTCAAGATACCTGCAGCAAAAGGAGGAAGGCAACCTACCTAATGACGTGCTCCCACTCTTCGTTGGGTAGATACTAATAACAAAGTGCCAATAGATGAGGAAAAGAAAGAGTACGCTACTAGACCTGCCACCGCTTCATGTCCGGCTTGGTCTATCAAGGTCTTGAATACTAGGATAAGCGACGTCGCTACCAAGACCAACCAAACTCAATGGAAATCCCAAAAGCATGAGTGACCAGTGAACAAAACTCTCAAGAGCTGGTGGAACAAATTGCCTAGAATGGAAGTACAAAATTAACATGGAAATAATATCGAGACTCATAGAAAATAGATAACTTCTGCAAATCCTCGCCATATATATCCACCATCGCCGGGATGAGTACAGCGTAGAGAGTGACACACCTCCGCGTACTCATGTTTGAGTCGAGAATCATGCATGCCAGCTCCTAGATCATTCGGTTCGGTGTTTAATTTCTGTGGGTAGCATAAATCATCGACATCGATGGTTGGATAGTTAGTCCGTTTGGCAGCTGCTGCAGGTGATCTCTGAGGGTCATCATTCACGATCTCATCGTCCGAATACTCGGTTCCCGAAGAATACCGAGTGCTGTGCAAACCCCGTCCATCTATGCTTCGATAGTAGCTGTTGTCGTTGGTTACTCTATCATCTAACGTGTTCAAGCTTTCCTGTGCAGACGAATGCATCTGTTGATTGCTTTCAGGGTTGTAATCCTGGAACTCGGCCTCACCTTTCTCATTGATCACTATTCTTGTCTGAGATTTCGGGGTTTCTGATAAAAAGTTGCTATCAATCTTGGACCCGGGAGTCTGCTGCTCATGTTCATAATAAAAGCCCCTAGATTCTGCTTCACGGTCGTCTAGGTCCTGCGTGAGTTCGGGCAAAGGCCTCTCTGAAGCACCATTACTATCTCCGTGAGTATAGGGCAAAGGTTTTTTACCAAATGAATCGTCAAATCTTTTAGGGTTATCATACCGGTGATCTAGTTGTCGGTGATGGACTCCGTTGGTATCCCCATTTGCACCAGCACCGTTCCTGCGTGGGCTCTGCGGGAAGGAGGAACCACCCGAGTCATCTGAATCATCTGAGTCATACGAGTCGTGAACTCCTCCCGAGATTGAGCCAACACTCTCCTCCAAGTCTTCATTTGTACTTGCGCTCTGATTTGTATATGTTCCTCGGAGGAGACCGGAGTGGAGATGCACATTTGCAAGCTGCGAGGGCGGCAGACCCCAGTTGGAATTCCTGTTTCGACCAGTGAACACGGGAGGTTCTCGGCTAAGACTTGGGCTAAGTGTTCCTGGAGTAGACGGATTGGATACCACAACGTGTTCCTGGAAACAACAAAAGATTCATAAGTCATGTAATACAATCAAGCAACACTTCACTTCCAAGGCTGATGAAGTTGCTGCTGTCAATGTCTACGTTTTATCTGAGGGTACCAGCTGAGGACGATGAGCGTCTACTAAAAGAAGGGGTTGCACTAGCACACAGTAAGCAGGAAAGTATACATGAGTACAGAAACAGGAGCTTGACAGCAGTGAAACTGAACTAAAAGAGAAAAATGTCTTCTCATGATTTTAACGCTTTCCTCCTAGCATGAGTAAGGTTCATGAATCCATAGAACAGCCAAGCTTTTTAAATCTCTTTCTATATTACTGCTCATATTGCGTAATGAAATATAGAACCCGTTGTAAACAGCCCGGCTCCATTCCTAAATTTATTGGTCGTATTGTTCAGTGGAGGAAATAGTCAAGCTTTATTACACGAAAAGAATGATGACCTCAATTTAACCCGATAAAATCAGAAAGATGATTTTGATCAACCCTTGAACTTCCTCGTACTTTATACAACGTAAAATGTCTTGCTGCAGAGTCCTATGGCACTGAGGAATCCGGAACAACGACCTTTACGTATCCTGTGCTGCAGGGATGATATTGATATACTTATCCTGCTACAGGGGGCTCCAGGACATGCGGTTCATTGCAGTCTTCCTTCACAATCTTCCAGGACAGAAAGGACCTTCCTACCGAATCACCAGTATTCGCTTTACAGCAGCAGCAGCAGAGGGTCTTGTCAATCACAAACTCTTGACCCTGTGCTTTAAGACTTATTAATGTAGATGGTTAAAATATCCTGATAACTGTAGAAGCAATGCAACTGATCAAGAGTCTCCTGTAAACAGATCACAAGTGTTAACAGAGAAAGAAAAGTGTCCATGAGCCCTGCCTAATGCGTGCAACGAGGGCCTGCCTGAAACGTAACGAGGCCTTCAGGGAAACTGATCAAGACGAGTCCGTCGAGAAAACTGATCACTCGCCGCATGCGAGTAAACGCCTACGTGCAGATCAATCGTCCCATGTGAGGCGATTGACGAGAGGAAAGCATGTTCCTCCGCATAGAGGGGAGTTGTACTCGCATGCGAGTGTACGACTCGCGTAGACTCTCCAAGACCAGTCCGTCGTGTCCGTCGACAAACTGATCAATTCCCGCATGCCGGCAAACGCCTAAGTGCCAGATCAGTTGCTCCATGCGAGGTTCAGAAAAAAGCATGTTCCCGCGAGACATAGAGAAGAGTGTCCTCACATGCGAGTTTACGCCTCGCGTAGACTCTCCCTCTTTCTTGGTCAAAGTGCGATGCGAGGTATAGAGAAGACCATGTTCCCGCGAGGCATAGAGGAGAGTGTTCTCACATGCGAGTTTACGCCTCGAGTAGACTCTCCCTCTTTCTTGGTCGAAGTGCGGGGCGATAGGGGTGGCTATGCAGGAAATCCAAAGTAGACTGAGAATATTCTGGCTAAACGATCGACCTCAATCTACGTCCAACTCAAATTACAGCAATGCTTTACCCAGCCAAACCCCAAGTCATGGGACCGACGCAACCGCAAAGAATCTGAACTTCTAAAGTAAGCTGGACTCGTATGCTTCTAAAGTCAGCTCCAAATTGTCCGAGGCTCGTGTGGGTGTATATGTTACGTCGAGTCCGCATTCCTACTCTCTCGGCTTCTCAAAAAGAACGAACAATTATCTAACCGTTCGCTCGGATGGCTGAGATGGTTCGAGATATCTTCTTCGATGTTGGCGGCAAGGTAGTAAAACGGATGATAAAGCTTCACTGATCAAGATATGAACTCATGTCCTAGAAAACAGATACCTGATTCACCGAGCCAAGGTCCCAGGTCCTGCACAAAATCTTACAACAGGGGACAACCCAGTCCACAGGCGTGATAATAGGAGACCAGAGCTTCACACAGTCCGCAACCCCCGAGGTGAAGTAATGCACCAGGAAAGGAGGACGCAGGGAGCTCACGTGAAGATAGCAACATCGCCCCAACGTCAAGAAACCTCATCAAGAACAAAGAACTTGGAGCTGAAAATGAAACATCACAACGCAACAGAACTGATTACCTCCTTTTTGATCCACCGAAGAGCGTCGTGGTCAAGTCCGTCAGTGAACATGGCTGCGTCGTCTCACTATTCCCGCTTTACCTCACGCATTCTAGCTCCACTACTCCGCAAGTGCTCTCCTCCACGGTCCTAACACCTTTGACTGCAACTTCCAGTCCCACGTTCAATGAATGCAAATATGTACTATTCTACAATCTACGCCTCGCCTCCATGGCTCGCTGCCAAGCCAATCCTCACCTCACCTCACCTCACCTTCTCCGTACGACCTCTACTGTATAACAAAACCTCGTCCTGCCTCAACTCGTACAAACACTCTCTTGTAACCAACCACTCCGCCGCCGCTCCTTACTCCCCTTCTCCTGATCCCAGTGTAGTAAACTCCGAGCTTCAACCTCTGAAACAAATCAAATCGCTCGTATCATCGTCGATACACCACCACCTCCAATGATCAATCGCACACCAAAAGCTGTTCCAGCTTCCAAGCGCATTCCCTTTGCCCTTTTCCACCGCAAATATTCCAGTTCCTCCTCTGATCGTCTCCGAAACCTAAACTTGGATCAGACCTCCGATGCTCGAGCCAAACCCAGAAAAAAATCCAACATCGAACGCTAAGCTGCACGCGTACTCGTTCTTTCTTCTCTGCACCTGCTGGTTCTCTGCGTTCCCGAGCTCACGAACACCTCCCTAGTACACAACACACTCGCGACACAGGAAGTATCCCAGGTATTCTTGGAGTTCAGCGCCATGCACGCCTGGCAAAACTACAGATCCCTCGTAAGCCGAGTTTCGCCACTGGAATATTCACGCTCGGATCCTCTGGCGATTGAAACTCAAGGACTACGAACGGATACCGCGTAGCACGCTCCGCAACGGTGGTGTGCTTTTCGCCTTATTAAAATAAGACCCTACCCCCGGTCAAGGAGTTTCTTTCGCCAGTTTGAAGGTCAGGTCCCACGTCGGTGCTTTCGCCAGACAGAGCAAGGATTCGTTACTTTGTCTCATGATCGCGCCCGCAACCAGTCGAAGTCATAATTCCCCCGCTGTAATGAGACAAAACCCACCCGGTAGAACCGGTTACCGGGAATCCTTGCGTAAATAGAGGTTCCCGTTCACAGTCAAACTACATGCGGAGGCCGTCCTCAACGGCATAAGAAGAAATGTACGTTACAAAAGTGTATTTGGTGCTCCACCATCTCACCGTTTGCTGCAGCTAAGGTGGGATACCACCAACAAGTGACCGTTGCAAAAGATCATGTCAGTTGACATCTATATAGTTTTCCTCTTTTCTTCTCTGCACCCTGAGGACGGGAACTGTCTCTTGTGTTGGTCCGGCACCTAATTCTGACCTTTCTGCGAAAGCTTGAGAGTGACGTACGTTGAATGTTCGAATCTTTCGGGGAATCACATGTTTGGTTACGCACATTAATAATAACACGCCTGTCTGTAGACTAGTAGACTTCAAATCGCTTGTCCGCTCATATTTTTGGTTTGTGTCCATTTCTAAACCTTCATGTTTTACCGAACCCACGTAGCAATGGGAGGGTTGTAATCATTTAATGCTCGTATCACGATGCAGAGGCATCCACTAGACGAATGCTTGGCCTCCACATAACCAAGGTTTCATCCATATATAGATTTCATATGTGGTGAAAAGAGAGTAGACGTTCATAGAGTATCCATTGATCGTTGATTTTTAGGGTAACACTTCACGGGGTCCATTTTACCAGAACTTTCTTCTAAGATTGGCTTTACATAGACATGCAAAGTCTTAAACTGAAACACGAGGATATCACGAATCAATATGTACAACCTAAAACCCACATGCAGCAGTTCAAGTCGCTTTACACATAACATAGATGCAAAACAGACCAAACAAATCACAATCGAAATGTAAATTCCCAACTGTATATGGGCATATTTTAGGTATACTTTCTAGAGGCAAGAGATTAGCATACCCCGTAACATAAAATGCTAAAATGACAAAACTTCTTGATACCACTTACTTGATGAATAATAATAAGGCATGCAAGAAAGACCTGAACTTCCTTTAGTGCCTTAAGTTTCGATAGAAAATGCAAAGGGCTATACGTAAAGCATGTCTAAGAGAAAGAAAGAGCGTACATTACTTCCAAACTTTAACCATTTAGAACTAAAACCAGAATAAGGCTTCAGAATGCGATCAACATCAAAGATATTAACTCAAGGAGAACTCTCTCTTACATTCTCCATGTCTCTCATTCTCTACTCGATTCGTCATTCTGTTGTTTATGCAAAAACTTCTCTAAAATGGACTCTGGAGATTATGTCAATTATGGTTTGCTCAGCAAATGAAAAAGTAATTTAATGTTGTTTACTTATATAATGTTGTGGTAGATTTTGTGAATGGTTGAGCATGTACAATGTGAGCAATCTATGGACATTCAAGTAATTGTGTGGCTTGTGATCACATCCTCTTCCAAAACTTTGATGTATATAGGTTGGGAGAGGTGTGTTTTAGTCTTGCAAGTTTTGAGTGGGAGTAGAGCAAAGAAGTTGGAGCATCTAAGACTACTAATGGGACTTAGAGCATCTAAGGGTGAAGATATTGAGAAATGTTATGTGCTTCTAATATGCATCTCTATAAATTTTTCTCATCAAGCTTTAGATTTTGCACCATGATCACTTTTGGGCCTGGATTGATGCTCATTTTAATCTTATGTTCATGGAGTCAAAGATGTAGAATCTAGGTCCTATTATACTTCTTGTGCTTACTATTATATCTTCTTATGTGCAAGTTTGAGGTTTCACCCTTCACATCCTTTAGTAAAAGGAGATGCATCAAAAGTCTTGCTCAAGGTTTTAAGAGTGGAGTTTGGAGGTCTATCTCTCAAATAGAGGAGTTGCAAAGTGTCTGAAATATAAGTAATTGACTAAAACCAATTTAGGACTAGTATTTTGCAAGTTTTGTGACCTTTTCAAGGTTTTATTGGGTTAACAAGACCTTAGTTTGAAAGAAGAGCAGACAACCTACACTTTGAACATGAAAAATATGAGATTTGGGTGAGTAATATGCTTGAGATATGATCAATGGAAGAAGTGGATCTAATTTGTACCCAAGAATTCTTGTACTTTACCTTTCTCTTTTTGGGAACACATAGGGTGCCTAACTGTGGAGTTTCCGGATCAGGATTATATGGAAATCTATCACTACTAGTCTGAGTGCATTTTACTCAACCATCAGAACCCTCCACTCTTGTTTCTAGTATTCCTTCTGCCAAGTAGGGGAGTAATGGCAACCTAACCTATCATCATAATATGCACTCCTGGTTTGTTTTTCATCACTTCCAAAATTTACAAAGGAGAAATACACAACACTTCTCTTTTTGCCAAATGGAACTCACAACTCCAACTTGAAGCCATTAAACTAGATGACGTTCTTCTCCATCTATAAGGGCATATATATTATCAAGTCCGCAACTTAATTATAATTAAGCATAGGAAGAACAATTGGATCCGTGCTTTCCATCATTGACCGCATGAATGCAAGCTCAAATTGCACTATGATCCAACCCTAAAATACATCACAGTGTAAAATTTGAAGTTTGATGAGAAAAGGAATCAAGAGTGGCAAATTGGGAGCACATGACATCTCCTACTCAAGTGCTTCCTTTGATGCTCTAGCACCCATGCCATGGTACAACTCTTACTCTTGCATGTACTCCTTCCACTTGAGACTCTTAAAACTAAAACAAACCCCAAGTCTATCAACTTTCCATTATTATATATATATATATATATATATATATATATATATATATATATATATATAATAGCACTAAAAGATGACAAGACCGTAATTCACATGGCCATTTGTATACATGTACATAGATCACTCACATGACAATAGCTGAACCGTGGGATCAATCCTACAATCTACTCCAATAATGTGGAGATAAACTATACTAAACTTCTTTTTCACTAATTATGCAAATCACAACACAAAGTTGCACAATTTGGGAGATTCCAAAATTTCCATAATAGCTTTTTATGATCTTTTAACTAGTTTGGAGAGTACACACATTTTTTCTTGTGATGTAGTTAAGAAATGATACATTGGGTTGGTTTTGAACCTCATGTGATCAATGGAAGTTGTCTAACTTGAAATCAAGCAATTGGGATATATATTATAATCATTTTGGGCTTTGCTCATATCTTAAGTTCTATTTCTTGTGAGCTTGTGAAAATTTCCAAAAAATTTGGTGATTAGGTCTTATACTTTTGTGCAAAACTTTCATTTGAATCACAAATAGATGATTTAAAGTCTTATATCAAGTATACCTATGTATGTAAAACTTAAAATTTATACCATTTTGAGAATTGATCTATTTTTATGGATTGATTTTAAATTTAGATACCAAATTCACAATTTTGTATTAAGTATGCTTATGTATGTAAAGCTTACAAGTTAGCACAACTTGAGAATTGATGCATATTTAAGGATTTGTCTTAAAAATGACAAAATTCATACTTTATTAGACAAGTGCACTACTAACTATTGAGTCAAATATAATTTGCTTAGGGTTTACAACCAATAAGATCTAATGCAACAAACTCCAATGAAATTACTATTATAAGCTCCAATGAATTATTATATCTTCAACTACAAATCAATACAATTTTTCCATATGAAGTCATGAATGGAAGTATAATAGCTTGCAAAATTGTTCCCAATGCTTACATGAATCCTTGGACAAAACTTTGGCAAAAATTATGCAAGAGCCAAGACATGACCTTGATGAGGATTTTGAGATTGAAGTTTGAACTAAAAATCTAATAATAGGTTTAAGAGATTATCACAAATGTTATGATGGTCCAATTGGTGCTTGCTTGTCTTGCAAAATTTTGAATGGTATCCTAAAACATATGAATCAAATCTATAAATAAGAATTTATCTAAATTTGAGTCTTGTAGATATTTACCAACAAAAAAGTGTAGAACTTCTCTATCTAAAGTACAATTGGAAGCAAATCTTGGAGTACACATTGGGAGAAACTATTGGATAAATTAAGTAGACTATAAAGTACATTTTTACCAAAAGCATGGAGAGTTATTGTTAAGTTACTTCTCTTTAGATCCTTTATATGTTTTGTATGCTTGATGGTATACCTAATTGGCTTGGATTGGTGTGCAAACATTCAGCTTAAATTTCCTTTCCATAAGTGTGACAAGTATTTCTTTTTGATGATGTTGGAAATTATAACCAACAACCAAGAAAGAGTGCACTTTTTGATTGTGAATTGCAAGTTGGGTTGCATTTTTCCTACCCTATCAAAAATGAAGCTTTGAAATTGGTGTATGATACCTTATGGTTGGGGTCACAAGTGGTTAGACTACTCTTTATAGGTTTAGATTCAACCTCCTACTTATAGACTCCATATTTAGGTACTTAGTTTAGAGTGAGAAAAATGCATAATATGACAACAACTTCACCAATATCATCATAGAAAGACCTTTGCTCACATTCAAACCGATCTCTAAAGTTAAAGGTGCTCTGAAGATTAATATCTTAATAGCAACAATCTAAAGTAAAAGACCTTACTCTTTAATTAATAAATATTATTTGCCTAGCCTCATCTCCTCATCCACTCCAAGCTCAATAAAAATTATTTCAACACTTCATAATCTCATTATACACTTGTTAAACTTACTTTTTATAGTAAAATTGATAAGTATTTACTATATTTTAAATTTACTATAGCAAGTGCCATTGTAACTTGGTGAAATCTGTACTTTATTTAAATTATCCTTGCTAAGGAATCTTTGATTCCTTGTTCTTCACAAGGTCTGCACATGCTTCCTTATAGAAGCTTCCAATTATATTGCATAGAAATCTATAACATCCTCTTGATTAAAAATTATAATACATTCCAAGGTTAAATAAAACTCAATAACTTGACAAACTTCCACTACCAAAGATCATCTAATTTGGTCAAGCTAATGATAGTGTGGAATCCCTTGTATCGTAATTCAATTTGACCATACAAAGACTAAGATAGAGGTCCAATTCCAATATAATTTAGATGTAAAATTCACTAAAAGATCACACTTTTATGGAATACTATTTGGAGGTTTTATTATAATAAAAAACAATTTAAAGTTAATTAATTGGTGCAATTAGATATTTAGCAATGACATATTAAGTAAATATATCTTAGTTATTTTGTGCTTTGTTACAAAGACATTATAGAAATAATTATTGGGTTTGCTATTTTATCTTATTTGCAAAATGTGCTATGTGAGCCAATGGTAGATTAGGGCAAACATGCACAATGATGCACTTAAACTTGCTCTTATAATGTGTGTGCATCATTATAGGGTTGGACCTAGACCACCAACTTTGTTAAGTTGGATGTCTTTAATTTAGTTATTAATAGTCTTAACTAGTTGTAACTATCTAAAAACTACAAAATACCTCTTGTAACTAATTTAACATCCTAGTGTGTTACAAGCTAATAGAGGAAAGATATTGGTTAATGCTACAATTAGATGTGAAAATATTATTATACATAATGCTAAAGTACCAATGTCCATGCCTTTACACCCTTGGTACTTAAGGTTTTGGTATGCAATTGTTCTATCAAGAGTGATTCTGACTTATTCAATCTCAAACTCAATGACTTATTTGGTGAAAAATATAAAAACTATTGAAATTTCATATATTATTCTCAAATATGATTTGAGAAAAAATGATTATTTCATACATTCACACGCTTGAAGCCCTACAACCATGCAACACAAAGTAGAACTAATCTTACTACTATATTACTCTGAAATTTATCAAATTTATCCTTGTAGAAGTTTTATCACACCATTGTAATTTGTATATTTATTAGAACTCTTCAGCTTTCTTATTGACTTCAATTTGAATCATCTTCTTATTTACCTTTTTGTTTTGGTTGCGGCATTCCCTTATTTTTCTTTTTTCTTTTTTCTTTTTTAGCAAGTTTAGAAGTGTGGATCTATCAAGTGAAATGTTACTTGCTAAGACCATCTTCTAAAAGTATTTATTTACTTGTTTTATCTTTTCAGTTGTATTCATCTTAGAAAACTAGTTGGGTTAAAGCTCAAGCATGTTATTATGAGGTCAGTCATATCTGATAAGTATGATATAGGCTAAACCTAAAAACCTAGTTTTTGTCATTTTATTAGGTAGTTTGATTCCATATTATCCCTCAAATTCAAACATAATACCATGATAATGCTTCAAGGACTTAAAGAACAAATTAATAAAATATACATTTAAATTTTATCTAATGAATAACAATTAAGCTTAAAACTTAAAGATCAAGAGATTTAAGAATGGTGTAAATATAGATAATAATTCTGAAACATTTGTTCAAAATTTAAAAATCAAATAAATAATAATGTCCATTTTTTAATATTTATTTTGATTCTTTAGGAAGTGTTTTCTGCCTCCAATCATCAGACGACGAGTCCTCCCATTCTAATCCCTTACTATCATCCTCAAGCGCTTTATTGTCCTGTTCCCGTTTCACTGCGAGTTGTGGAACTAGACATACGCTTCATCTAGGAAGAGCCTGAAATACGATTCACTAACTGTAATCCATACTGCTGGTAGTAACAACGGTGGACTCAGATGATGGTACCTAAAGTGGTACTCAGGTTTCAATGCACATAGGCTTTCACACATATATCCTCACGATAAGAGTAATCATGGCAAGGACGGCCTTGTGTAGTTATTTCCAACAAATACAAATAAAAACAATTATATAAGATTGGAATGTATTATTGCTGTTCCTTGATATGATCATTAGAAAACAAAGAGTAAATTGTAATGAGGTATTGTAAGTATGTAATGCAATAAAATCTGTAACTATTAAAGCATAAAGCAAATAGAATTCCAAAATATCAATGATGACTCAACAATATCTTTCATCTATTACACTTTCCTCAAGACTCATACTAACTTCCATCATATATCATGAAAATAATGTTAATATAAGCATGATAGATTAGGGTATAGATTGCCAACAAAGGAGGATACATGATAGTATATTCTAACTGTAAATATCACCTGACATCAAGACAACTTATACAAAAATAATTGAAGTCTTGTTGTATTTAATAATGAGATTCAATTCAGATGTTTAACAAATTTCAAATCAAGCATCAATTGGAATGTATATGTTAAGTCTATATGTTATATTTTATATCTATATATCACTCTCAACTACATAACGACATCAGCAGTAAAATAAGTAGAATAGTTTAACATAAAAAAAGTTAAAATTTAAATAATTTTAAATTTAAAAATAGAACACAATTAGAAAAACAAAACACACTCAATAAAATGGTTTCATACAATTATCATTAGAAGATAATAAAAATAGGAATTGATTTCCTAAATAATTAAAGGGTAATAAATTTTGTATATAATTCATACAAATAAAATTTCAAGCTATAAAAAATGGTTTATGAAAAAATAAACTTCATATCTAAATTATGGAAATAATAACATCCATTTATTAATTCCAAAAATAATTGGTTAATATGATTTGATAAGATTTATAAAAAAATTTAATATTCACAATAAACAATATTTAAAATTTATCATACAAAATATATATTAGAGCTTATATGCCTTAGATTAAAAGATATGAAAACAATAAAAGATAGAGGAAGAAGACATAACATGGATAGAATAACTATAATGATAAAATACCACATAAATGTATAAAACAATACAAAAATTAAATATTATATATACTTATCAACTTTACATGTAAATTACATTATAAATATATAAATTCTGACTTTTTAATTATCAATTGTGAAAAAACATATGATTATTTTTCTAATTACTTTACCTTTTAATTATATTATATACCACTTATTACATGTTAATTTGGATATAGATTTCAATTACATGAATCATGAACTAAAAACAGGAAAAAATGTTCTTACATAAGGTGGATCTTCTTAGAAACTTAAATCTATGAATTGCATGAAATGTATATATATAAAACCAATTTAAATAATAATAATATATTAATTAGTTCAATATATATATTTATATATTTATTTACTATAAATAAAACTCTATTCCGAATTTAATTTAGCCATAATTTACAAATTTTACCCCAAACAAAATTATATAATCATTCAATAACCATGATCAAAATTCAGAATTCTTCATTATAATCTAAGTTTGAAGAGGCTATTGGTAATAAGTGATTAATTCCTATAGAATAAAACATAATAATTTTAGATTAGCTACAGTATATAAGCTAAAGATTTGTGTATAATTCCAAGAGCCTAAAATTAAAGATATTTGTAGTGAATATAAAGTTAGAAAGAAAAATACAATCAATGATTTAATTGATTCAATGTTATTATTAGAAAATTACCAAAGACACTAAAAGAAATACTAAGGAAGTTTCAAGAATAAATATTTAGAATAGACTAATAAATCTTCATATGGATTGGGTAGTCTAGTTAGATAAGTTAACCATCAATTTGCTAAATAAGTACTCTATCTCCAAAATTATTTCTCAATTCTTATGATTTAAGAGAATTCAACTTTTTTTAACAAGTTCTCATCGAATGCATGCTTGTATATGAAAGTGTATGAATTTCCTCTCCATCTTCATCATTGGGTTTCATTCTATCCATTAGTTAATTAACAACCTGATTGACTTTATTAAACAAATTTCCAAGCCTTTTATCCACAATACAACCACCTTGAAAAACAATTGTTGTTTGCAATATCATACTTACATATTGCACTTCCAATAATTCTAATTTCTTCATTTTCTTCTTTATATTTGGACATTTTTGTAACTCATCAACTCAAGTTCATATCTATTCATAATATACAACAGAACTAAAGCAAAAAACTTGAAATTTGTAATCTATACACTTTTGACTTACATCTTCTATTTTGTCAATCTATGCTTTGAACATCTCCTTGATCATGATTAGTACAAACTTTATGGAGTAACTTTTTACAAATTCTCTTACATGGTTGATATCTTAGACCCAAGTACTAATAATGTGTGTAGAGGCATTATGCCTATTTAGATAAGAACAATGAACATAGTATATTACTTTGAAGAAGAAAGCAAACAAAGTAGAGTGTTAATATTAAAGACAACATAATCACTTGACCTAAAAGTAGCCAAGTAGGATAAAAAGCTCAACAATAAGTCAAACTTGGAGACAATGTACGAAACATATTAAAATATAAAAGAATTTATTGATCTATAGTTTATGACTATAGACACTATGAATCTACTAAATAGGCAAAATATACAAAAACCAAAGATAGATTTTATTTTGACCAACTAGTTAAGTATCGGTTCCTCGTGTACTAGTGTGCCTAATAGTATAAGGCCAACACAACAAATGTTAAAAGTCAACAGATTTGGACTCCATATTAATTTACTTTGTAGAAGAAAACAAAGTAATACATATTTAGAATGTAATTAGGAACATGGGTTTATAGCAAAAAAGAAAATTTCCAAATACTAATTGGTCAGAGAGAACTATAGATTGGAGGACAGGTAAGCTATGAGATCAATAACAAGGAAACCTAGTCACATTAGTTGCAAAATGCTCCAATGATGTGTAGTTTGTATTCTTGGCTGAACCACTGAGTCTTAATCTCACATACAAACATTTTCTTAAAATATAATAGTTTTGTCCACAAAGTAGTAGCAATGTTTTTACTCATGAGAAACTTAGTATGTTGAAATTAATTTCTAAGAAAATAAAATTCCATAGTGAAATTGACGCTAAACTCATGGTTACAATGGAGTTTTGTATTCATTTCATTAAAAAAATTAGCAATTTTAAAGTTCCATAAGGCGTATATAAGTGTATGAAGAATCTTGCTAGTATCATTCTACAATTAAGGTCATGGAGCTTTCTATAGAGAATTTCCTTTCTATGGTAAAGAGGCAAAAGGTTGTTTGCAAGACCCCATATCTTAGGACCATGAAACCAATCAATCTTACACACTTTTTGGATTATTATAAGAGTAACAAAAGTGTGACACAAAAGCTATTAAGAAAAGTGTGGTAATCAATATTTGAAGACTCTCTTTATGAGATTGAGAAATATTACATGAAGAAAAAAATTGCATGTATCCTAGAGGAATGCCCAATGAATGCACTCTTTTGACTTCCTTGATGATGATAACATCAAGCAAGAATCATATAGACAATAATTCCAAAGATGTACAAAATATTCAGCTACAAAACAATATAATTTCTAAAAGAGTTGAAAGTAAGGTGTATTATGATTAAATTAAGAAACAAGTTGATTGCTTACATTCTTATGCCATCATCAAATTTGAAAATTACTCTAATCATAATGATCATCAAATTGGATGCACAAGTGCTAACAAGTCCAAAGGAAACTACTTAAGAAACAAAGGATTGTATACAAGCCAAAATTCCTCAAGCCTTTGTTAGAATTGCACAAAAAATAAAGACTAGAAAGGAATTCATCCTCAAAACCTTCCACAAGCAAGTAAATATTTATTGTCAAAAGTTGAGAGTGCTAAAAGACAAGCTTAAACTTAGTAGAGAAGAGTCTAAACTCAAAGACAAGCATAAAAAGCTTGAATTGTTGAGAGTCTAAACTCAAAGACAATCATTAGAAGCTTGAATTTTCGATAGTCTAGACTCAAAGACAAGCATTAGAAGCTTCAAATACAAAGATTCTAAACTCTAAGACAAGCATTAGAAGCTTGAATTTTAAAGCAAAGGTTTGTATTAGTTTACTTTCACTTATTATAGTGATTTCACTACTAAGGAAGAGTTTCTAGAAAAAGCAAAAAACTTGATGGATTTATAGTACAAGTTATCTTTTTTAGGTCATTATGAGCAGTATTACATGTCACAAGTCCAACCATTGACAAACTTTTACCAAATCTAGAAGAACAATATTTCCAAAGTCTATGATGAAAATCCAAGTAAGAAGTGTGATTAAAATTGGCCAAATAGTAGGAAGCTTCAAACTTTGGAGCAAATATGTCATATATGCTAGTGTATACAATTAAAAATATTATAAAAAAATCTCTACACCATTAATCACTCACTTAAATTTGACATACCTTTGTACATGTTGCAATGTTGGATGCACGTTGCAATGAATTGTCCATTTGTCCATTCTAAAGTTCTCTTCCATCTACATGTGGGAGCACAAACATTTCTATACCATTTAACCTAGATCTTTAATTAAATTCTCATGTATGATGCCTTTATCACCACTTAAAAATTATTCATACTAGTGATTAGTTGTGTTCTTAAATTGCAATTTTTAAACATAATAGAATAAACAAACAAATTTGGAATCCACATACATACAAGACCATCATAATTAATGTTCACAAGATTATTAAAGAAACACATTGCTTTTCTCTTGATATAGAAATGCTTACTAAGCTCAACTCTTGGTCACTTGATATTGCAAAGTGTATTGTCAATTTGACCAATATAGCCAAGATATTTTAGCAACACACAACCATGTGCTTCATGGCTAGTAGTAACACATCACCTAATTTTGTCTTGTTGAGAAATATTTATAGCAAAAGCATAAATTACATATTTAAATTTGACAACATACATGGGCACTTCTAATTAATTGCCTCATTACATCTACTCATGTTTAAATTACAAAACATACAAAAACATCACTTTGACTATAATAATTTGGAAGGATTACACTCCTTGACCTTAATTTAAACTATATTACAAGCATGTTACCCAAGAATAGTGCAAATCCTGGTACATAACCTCTCTGATTCAAATAGCATGAAACAAATCATATGCAGAAAGTGGATTTATTGTGGTGCTCACTTTTTACAAAAGCTGCAATTTTGTCTTGATTTATTTTATTTTAGTAAGAACGTGATAGAAGAATGTCATGTTAAGGGAAGTACATCTCTTTCTCAGGTATTCTTTGGATTTATATTTGCTCATTTAAAGGTACAAAGATTTGAAAAGCAAAGGATCTTACTCTAAAGAGATTTTTCCTCTATGAATTTTGTTGTATGCACTTTGGGGTTGATATTTTCATGATTATGTGTCCAAATGGAGCACTCTTTATCTTATTACAAGCATATTCTCAAGGTCTTTCCATTGACACTAGAATTTTAGCATTAAGGTGTATGAAGCAAAGACTCAAGTATTTTAAATTTTAGAGTTCCCAAGGAAGGAATACAAGAAGTAGACCTTTAGACACCTTTGGCACTAGGGGTATTTAAAATTGTGGATATCTTTGGAGAATATAATGAGCATTCCTACTTGTGGATACCTTTGGCACAAGAGGCCTTTGGAGTTGTGCATGCCTTTTTATTTGGCACCTTTAAAGTTGTAAATACAAAGGAGTGTAACTTCTAAATTTTATATGGAGAAGATCTAACACATACCATGACACGTGTATGGTGCTTAATTAATCTACATGTGATAAGGATTAGATAATATACAAATATAGGATTAGAGATGTACAATGTAGATTTAAGTCACATATCTTCAAAAGACTTCAACCATTACGTCCCTTTGGTGTTGAGACAACTAAAGTATTTAAGGCTTAAGGTCAATGTAAATTAACTTCATATTTTGGTAATCAAAGAATTAGAAAAGATGTTGTTCAACTCTTCATCATTGTTTGTATGCATATTGAGTAATTAATTGAATGACATTTTTGAGTAATGGTGAGGAAATTTGTAGTAGGAATGCAAGTACTTGAGTGTAAAGAAACATTTACATTTTTTAGGGTATTTGTTCACTAGGGTTCCAAAAGAGCAATGCAATGTATTGAGGAATTAAGTGTAATCTAAAGCATTGAAAGTACCAATTAAATGAGAAGTAGTTCAATCAATTGATACAAGATCTCCTTTGGAGTAACACCTTTTGGCAAGGATAGTACATATCCTTTGAAGTGATTTTTAACACAAAGCATGCCATCATCTTCAAGAATAATTTAGAATAGACTTCTAGTGATTTTGATTTTTTCCCCTTTTTTTAATACACCAGATGACACTACCCTCTTTGTACAATCTTCCAAACACCTTCTAATTATATGGTTTATAACTTTGCATATAACATTCATGGATTTTGAGTCCAAATCCATAATCATGACACAAGGAACATACTAAAACTAATCCAATTTTTCTTATCAAATAATTTTTTTGGATTTTGAGGCCTTGATTATGCAAAGAGGACTAAATGTAACCCAAGTTGCTTTTAGAACCATTCAATATATATAAACTTTATATTCGTAATTTGATCATAAAGAGAAAATGCAAATAACAATTAACTTACTTTAAAAACCAAACTGCACATTAAGAGTGTGTTTCACCAATTTGGCAATTAAGAGAAATCAAACATATGCTGATTTTTTACAAACAATGGATACAAGTTCTAGTTTCTCAATTGGGTCATAAGCAACAAATAAAACCTTATTTACTTTTACAAAAAAACTCTAGATTTGGACTTGATATCTATCATTAGACCAAGAAGAAAAAATAATATAATTTAGATGAAAATTTGGGTAAAAAATAACACAAAAATTGTAGCAAGCAAACTAAGTAGAATAAAAAAACATGTATGGTGCTTGTATCCACAACAAATCAAATTAGATTTGATTATAAATTAGATTTGACCCGAACTACTTTTAGGTGAAGAAAATTTGGTTTTGCTTGTATTTAACCAAAACGTACAAAGCTCATAAATAGTGCAAGGGAGAAGACTTAAGTCAACCAAGATATCAACATTAATATCAAGATCTTGTATATCTTTCTCTATACTTGGTTTAGTTATCACAACATTGATAATTGAGTTTAATGGTGGTTAATTGATGTGGACATCTATATGAAGGGTGGCAGAATTTTAGGTTCATTGGTATAAGCACTAAAATTGCTATTCTACTCTTAGTTGTTGTGACTTTATATTTGTGTCTTTATGATATAATTTCAATACAGGATCAATCATTCCATTGCTTTTTTTATTGTGCATTATTATTATGGGTTGATAAAAGCCTTCAAGAGTTCATTTCCACATGATTTACATCACGGAGATTGTTGATTCTTGCTTAGACTAAGCAAGTCTTTAATCATTGAGGTTGCTTATTTTCCTTCTTTTTGTCTCCTTCATCCTTAGATTACAACATCTTGCTCACATCAATATCTTCATCATGTTTTATTGTTGGCTAAGATTGCCTCATAAATTTTAAGAATGCCATACTCTATCTCAAGTACTTTCATTTCTAGAATGCCATATTGAGTCAACCAATCTCATTTGTGGCGGTGTTGAACACTTTTTACCCCTTTCTCCCCAGCACCAAGATATTATCCTACTTATGTCTTTTTGACATGATGTGAAATATACATTTTATTCTACCATAATCAAGTTAAATAAGTAGAAGCATGGAAAATTTTATACTTTGATTTATTCAAGCATAAAACTTAAATTATAAGCAACCTAGTTTAAAGTATTATTGACTGAGCAAGTGCTATCCTCATAATACAAATAATAACTATTTGAATAAAAATCTGATCAGTTAAAATTTTCCAAACATCTACAAACTCACTATGCATACTAATATATAGAATAGCTATAGATACTAAGTAGAATTCATCTCATTGACATTGAAGTTCTCAAAAATATATAAATACCATGGATTAATTAGATAAAGATTAACATATATATATTAATTATATATATATTGATTATTGGTATGCACTATTGGAAAGTAGATATGTATTTGGGGCCTTATATACTCTTATCCCAAGGGCACCATTGTGGTACTATTTACTACTCTTGTGAGAATGGTAAAATTATACTTGGTCTCAATACTATCAAGAAATGATTGAACCTTATAATATCTATTATCAATGGATAGAAAGTAGAAGACAAGATTTCATCTCTATATCACTATAGAAATTTATGCAACTTAAATATGCACTACTTGTTTGCAAAACCTCATACCAACATATTTCTTTATAGATTGTCATGCATTTGCAGTGATTTGCACATGCAATCCTAAAGATTAATTTTCCATGCTTTTGATATTATTGGATGTGGCTTTGCTTTAATGCTACAAATGTAAATCCGTGATGTTCATCTCACACACAAAACATTAATGAATTACATTTCAAGTTTGAATTCACTAGCTAGATGTGGGACAAGCTAAAACTTATAGAATATATACATTTTCCATTCTAAGATCATCTAGACTAGATATATTATTTGCCTTTTAACTTACTTGCTTTAAATATATTCACTTGGTTTCACTTGCTC
Organism: Lunularia cruciata; assembly: GCA_948567375.1. NCBI lineage: Eukaryota > Viridiplantae > Streptophyta > Marchantiopsida > Lunulariales > Lunulariaceae > Lunularia > Lunularia cruciata. The sequence continues at coordinate 53,025,429 of OX419755.1, read as the reverse complement.
TCTCATTCAATACACTTCTTGTTTGATAGGCCCTTTATTTTTAGATATCACACTACTCTTCTTGGGTTTTTTCTCACTTACCTAAGACTAATAATCAAAGACTATTATTGGAGAATCTGTCATATCTATCAACAACATCAAATGTATTTGTCCTTTATCAACATGGCTAAAGGTACTACATACATATCCATTGTTCCATCTTTCAATTGATAAGCTCTTCATGGTGAGAAGAGAGAGAAATTACTATGTATTTGGATAGATCAAGACTTCTAAATTAAAAAAGACAAGAATATAAGAGGCAAGAAGCTAAGTACGTCTAACAAAAGTTACATTTCATATTTGACTGCAATTTTGCATTGGAATTTGATCATCTTTTACCATGATGTCATTAAAAGTATGAAGTCACGGCAAACAAAATTTGGAGAACAAAATTTGGAGTTCAAGGAGTGAATTCTAACTTCATGAACTAGCTTCTACACACACAAATTGTAAGTCTTTTCTCCACATTGATCTCAACTATTACAACCACTAGCTTATGAATATTTTAATGAATTTCTCTACACATCATAACTCTTAAAAACTTCAATAAACATTGAACATAAACATAAACATAAAAATTATACCTTTGGTAAAGATTTAGTAAATGCATTGGGGGTTCCTTTATTATGAAATAGAGCATAGTTATTTTCCATTAAAATAATCCAAATTAAAGGAACATCAAATCTTTGATAATTAATATCATAAGAAGAATTACGATAGTGTTTGTGGTTTTGAATTCCAAAGCCTTTAGCCTCTGTCAAAAGTGTTTGGTATCTATGGATATGGAGTCCATGCTATGACAATCCAATCATATACTTTTCAATATATTAATAAGAAAAATGTTGAGATATGGTTTGGAAATGAATAGATTTGAAGACAAGTATCAATATTGTAGTTATTTATTATTTCCTAATTAACCTCTTGAGTAGGAACCACTCCAAGAAGAGGGAAATATCACCAATTTTTATGCACTATGGCAAAAAGAACATCCAAAAACTCCTTCACTGAAGCTAAGCTCCAAGTATTTCCTTTAATGATGATCCATTTAGTCCAAAGAAGCTACTTCAATTACAAAGAATACAAATCTGAAGAATGTGTTCTACACTTTCCAAAAGGCACAACTAAGGAAGTTCTTTGCATTGGTGGTATTTTGCTTTTTGATTTTGTGGTACTCTCAACACTACAAGTCATTTAAGACAAGTCAAGGCATTGCTATGTTCCTTTAAAACTACCAAGGATCCTAGACCCTAGCCTCAAAAACTAGTGATCATACATACAACTACTTGTGTTCTCTTATAAAGTTCCTCACCACTACTTACCAAAGACTCGTTACAAATACTCCAAATTTAACTTAAGCCGCAAGAGCTTTTAACTATTTCAATTTATTCTCTTATACAAATTGAATGAATATTTACATAGACAAAAAGCCTTAGTATCTTCTCCTACTCCTAATGATAACTAAATATAACCATCAAAGAAGTCCAAAGATTTTCTTAGCTCATCCTTATTGTGCATTGATAACATTATCTTCTTGTTTTATCTTATCTACTTACATTTATATAGGTTAGTTAGGTGCCTTACACATGTCAAGGAAGGTATCAATTCTTTCCTATAAGACAACTTCCACTTTTGTCTTCATTGGAGTTACTATTGCAAAGGTTACATCTACAAAGATCATGCAACTAAGAAGAATATCTATGATTACAAAGGTCCTACAATTAAGAAGAAATGCTACAACTACGAAGAATGTACAACTACAAATAACATATAACTACAAATAAACTACAACTAAGAAGAGAATCTATAACTAAAAAGACCTTCTTCAATGAAGGCTCCTTGTACAAAGAAATAATACTTATTTTTCCTTTGCTATTGTAATACCAATAGCTAGACATATTAGATAGAGGTGAAATTGGTAACATATGGAAGGATGTTAAGTATGATGGGCTAGGTAGATCAGATAGAGGTGTCATCAAAAGAGTACTTCTACTAATAGGGCAAAAGCCAAAAATAGCCAAAAATTGTAACATCAATTGCTAGACATATTAGCTAGAGGTGAAAATTGGCTTGGTAATATCTGGAAGAATGCTATCTATGATGGGCTAGGTAGATAAGATAGGTGTCACAAAAATAAGACTTCTACTAAGAGGGTAGGAGCCAAAAATAACTTAAACTTTAGAGCCAATTTTGGAGGCCCTAATGGATGAATTGGACCAAGTGGAAAATGTGTTGACCCCCCAATGAAGGAAAGGCTTGCCTTTCTTATGCTATAGTTTGTATCATCTAGAGCTTCCAATAGTACCTCACCCATGTGATTTGGAGATTCATATAGGAATATTCCCTAAAGATTCACTTTGGTCAAAGGTGGTTTGACCAACTAGATGGGACCAGGACCAACATGTCACCCATGCATGCAACTAATTTAAGGGTAGAGATCATTGAAATGTCATCCATCCATGTATTTGATCCAGGGATGGAGCTTCCTTCTAGGAAGTACCCCTTGCTATATAATGTAGTCAAGGTTCTCCTTTGGGGCATTGGAGGTTTGGGTGTGAAACTATGTGTCTCTTATTCTGTGTGTCTCTTCAGGTCTCTAGTCCTTGGAGTGTCAAAGCTACATACTCTACAATCTTGATTAATTGATCTTGACAATCTTAAAAGATTTCTCCTTTTTTGTATTGGTATCCTCTTTGGTCTTGGCATTGAAGAGGTATATGATTTCCTTGGTGATCATCTCTACCAAGTTAGTTGAGCATGTTGCTATGGCCTCCTTCTCCTTCTTAAGTTCCTCTTGTGCAATCTATAATCAAAGAGCAACCTCCTTGGGAACTTTGAAATGCCAAATACTTGTACTTTTGTTACAAACCTCCAAACCTACAATTTTGGTGTCAATAGAAAGCTCATGAAAAGACACTTCTAAAAAAGTAAAGAGCTATCCATTTGGACACATAACCACAAAGATGCAAGCCTTGAAGTGCATGCAAAAAAATTGATTTGGGTGAAGACTCTTTTGAGTAGGATCCTTTGGGGAGAATACTTCTTTGGTGGTTGGACTACGACTATCTTCATGTGAGAACTCTTTGGTGTGTGCAAATGGTCCTTGGTGTTGGTTCTTTTCTTAGTTTGTGGCTGCATTCAAATTGGCATACAATCTTGGATTCAAAAATCTTTGGCCTCAAAGAATCTTTGTACTTGTACTCCTTTGCTTGTGCCACTCTTTTGACTTTGCTTCTTTGGACCTCTTCTTTTGTACCGCAAATATATTTGAGGTCATTCTCTTTGTACCTTGGTGTACATAGGGATGAAGCAAAGAACACCCAACTAAGAAGTTTTGTTCCTAAACATAACAGTATGTCTTTTTATACTTCACAAAAAGTAGAATATAGTGATTCTATTTTCCTACTTTTAATATGCACACATATCTATATGGCCAAATTGAGATTGTGAATCCAACTTGACTATATGGAGTTAGTAGTGTTACATTTATAGTTTTTTGCTAAGTTCACCATGGCCATGACAATAACATGTACAAATATGTGCTTGTCTAAGCTTCCTTGCATTGATTTGCTTAAACTCACCTCACTATTTCTTGCAAAAGTCAATGGTTCTCATCTTTGAATCCACATCAAGTAATTATATCTTCTACCAAATGTTGATGGAATCTACATGCAACTTCTATCTAGATTTTTATCTAATTTTTATTGCATAATAAAATATGGTAAAATCCTGTTATTATTATGTACATTGGTAACCTTATTCAATATTGTTGATTTTTACATTAGAAATAGTTTGTGTGATCCTCCTTTTTCAATTCTTCAACTACAAATAAAGAATGCAGCTTTTGAGTTTGGTTGCCAAGGACCTCAACCAAGGAACAACATCAACTCACAAACTTTTTGATTCATCTTGTGTTTAGCACCAATCAAACTTGTGGGATCATATTTTGAGCAACCTTTTGAATCCCACTTCATAAGTATATATACATAGACCATTAGAATTGTTTTGGGTATATCTGACCTCCAAAGAAATCAAGTTAAGAATCTGGTCAAGTCAAACCCTATAGTAGACTTTATACTTTTCCTTGGTTAAATATTTTTTACATAGATATTAAAATAGCTCAATCACCAATATTTTTTATGGTGATCATATATTTAAACTATTAACTATTTTAAAGAAACTACACTTTGTAGAAGGAAAATTGTTACCAAGATGGCAAAAGAGTAAAAGAGTTAAAAGGATAGCAACATTCTATACCTATCATTTACAAAATAGTGTGTACAATAGATTGAAATTCAAGCTAGCTATTTTACACATCCATTATAAGGTTGTGTAGTTATCTACCAATTGTTACAATCATTGTAAAAGTTTGGTTTTTTAAGATATTATATCCAATGACAATGCTTTGTATTATGCCTAAGTTATCAAATCAATTGTCTATATCCACTTTCTTGGATATCCACATTGGTTTTCACTCTTATCTATTTGAAGCTACTACAATAAAGTCCTACCAAGATAAGGTTGAGTTGGCAATCTAAGTTGCATGTTGATGTTGTTGACCTCAAAATAAGCTTCAAAAACCAAGTACACTTATGAGGCAATATTTAGGCAATAAGAGAGCCATGGGACATATTACAAGAAAAAATAAGAACCTTTAGGAATCTTTAACATTTTTGGCAAATATAAAGAACTTCAATTTTATGCTTCAAAAAATAAAAGCTCAAGAAGACAATAAGGCTAAATTAGATACCATTCAATACTTATTTGTATATATATAAAATATGAAATCTATTAGGTTGCAGGCAAGGATTGGATGATAAAATATCATATTTCTCTAGGATTAAACTGTAAGTTGGCATTGATCTACAACATACAATGAGTCCAAAAAATAACCTTGAAGGAACATGACTCTAAATTGATATCTTTCATAGGATTTATGGTAGCTTGTTGTCAACTGGAATCTATTATATGACCATGTTGAGAAAGGTTTTAAAAGATGCATTTGAAGAATCAAAGCTAAGGATATTGAGAGCATGACATCATGTTAGAAACATTTGATCAAGGGAGTGATTAATGAGTTATTTTCACTACCAATGGTATATGGTTTCATTACTAACAATTATCAAGCAAGATCAATATTATTGCAAAGCTTGTCAAGTTTGGAGATATCATACCAAAATTAGAGAGATCCAACATGTTTCATTGTTGTAATACTCCAAGGACAAGAGAACTCTCCAAGGAGACACAAGAGAGAAAACACAAGTTTCACACTCAATCCTCCGATGCCCCAAAGGAGCACCTTCTCTTTATTATATAGCAAGGAGGAAACTCTACCCTTGGATCAGATACATGGATTGGTGACTTATCAGCAAGCTCTATCCTTGGATTAGTTGTTTGGATGGGTGACATGTCAGTCTTGTCTTATCTAGCTAGTCAAATGAGGTTGACCAAACAGAATATTTAGGGGATCTTCTTATAGGGAGCTCAAAATTGCATGGATGAGGTACCATTGGAAAGCTCTTGATGAGAAAATCATAAGAGGGAAAAGGCAAGAATTTTCTTCCTAAGAGGGAGGAATGTTTCCATTTTCAAGGCCTAATTCATCCATTTAGGCCTTTGAAATTTACTCTAAAGTTTTCAGGCTATTTTTTGGCTTTTGCCCTATTAGTAGAAGTTATCTTTTGGTGATACCTCTGTCTAATCTACCTAGCACATTGTACACAATATCCTTTTAGATGTTTCCAAGCTAATTTTCACCTCTAGATAATATATCTAGCTGCTTGTATTATAGACCTCCTTCTTTTTTAAGACACAACTTCCTCATTGCAAAGTTGTTGCTCAAACGATTGAACTAACACTAGAGCGTTAGTCAAGTTGGCTGTTGGCTCCCATGTTGCCTTGTATAGTAAGTACCCTTTCCAATGGACTAGATATTCTTCACGTGGATGGCGAGTACCATGGATGCATTTTTGGAGAATGTGTTTGACCTCATGCTTCTATGCCTCATCAACTAGGATTGGACAAGGTGAAATTTTTGGGATGGAAGAGAAGTGGGGTGGCCGGAGAGCATATCAATGTAATAAGGAAACATGAAACACCAAGTGGATCTTCATATGTGGTGGTAGCTTGAGGTGATAGGCCATGACACCGATGCAACAAAGGATGGAGAAAGGTCCAATAAAATGAGGTCTGAGCTTATGAGGACCAACTAAGTTGGGGTTGATGGTTGACAACTAGACTTGATCTCCAACATTGAACTCCATGTGTTGGCGGTGTGCATCTGCAAATTGCTTTTGCCAATTTTAGGTGATTGCAACTTGTGCTTGGCATGCTCCACCCCTTGTTGGATTCTAGAAACAAAAGTATTGTCAACCTTGGAAGCCACTGGATGGACGTTCATCAAGCTTGAAGGTGTGAAAAGGATGCTCTCCATACATGAGGAAGAACGATGTGACTTGTGTTGAGGTATTCACCAAATTTTTGTAAGAAAATTCCAACAATGGGAGTAAGGTTTCCCAACTCTCTTGCTCATCCAAAGTAAAGCCCTGAAGCATGTCCTCAATAGTTCAATTTTCCTTCTTTGTTTGTCCATTGGTATGTGGATAGTAAGGTGTGGACATAGCTAATTTGGTTTTGAAGAACCCAAAGAGTGGTTGATTAGGCCAATATTAAAGGCATTTTATTGCCTCCAAGGTCTTGTCCATTCCAACATGACTTGCAATGGTAGAATCATGACATTTTGTTAGGATGGTGGTTCTTAGATCTGTATAATCTGGGATCTACAAGTTGCCATCATAGAAGGTCAGTCCTTGGGTGTTGGTGATGCCTTTGGATGATTGAGCACTACAATATGTGGATCAATTTTTGTAGCAGCAAGAATCCTAGGCCAGAATTTAGGGCTCATCTTGATTTCCACCACCAAATTATTTGCCATCAGCATTTGAGTGAATGCATCTTCAAGTTGCTTCTTGCCCTCCATGTATCTAATTGTCATGTTGAATTTTTGTCTCCACTTTGCACATCAAATCTATCAACAAGAAATATTTGTTTGTGTCTCAAGGTAAACTAGAGGTTTGTGATCAATCTCTACCACAAATGCCTCCTCACCCAAATAGTGCTTCCAATGCTTGGTTGCAAGGACCATGACCAGCTCTTCTTGTTTGTGGGTGTGATAATTGCATTTTTTTGGTAGCAACTTATGAGAGAAATACATAATTGGGTGCCATCCATCCTCCCTTTCTTGTTGTAGGACTGCTCCTATTGCTACACTTGATGCATCTATAGCCATCTTGATTGGACGTTTTAGATCATACCATTTCAAGATTGGTGCATGCAATGCATCTTTCAACTCTTGAAAGGCTAATTCTTGTGCGGTTCCCCATATCCACCTCTTCTCCTTGCACAATAGTGTTGTTAGAGGTTGTGCAATCTTGGAGAAGTCCTTGACAAATCGATGATAAAACCATGTCAATCCCAAGAAACTCTTAAGTTGAGTCTAATATTTTGGAGCACAAAACTTTTGAATGACCTTTATTTTATCTATTAACACTTGGATACCATATGCACTTACTCTATGCTCTAAGTAGTCTACTTCAGATTTGCTAAACTCACACTTTTAGATTTTGGCATACAATTGATTTTGTCACAAAATATGGAAGACTTCTCACAAATGTTGCTTGTGCTTTGTCAGCGTCCTACTATAGACTAAGATGTCATCAAGGAAAATGATAAGAGATTAATCCAAGTACGGATGAAATATGTCATTCATCAAACTCATAAATGTGGTTGATATGGTGATATGTTGGGTTGGATATCCCTTCTTCAACATATCCTTGATTGGAGCCTTACACTCCTCCAACTCATTGAGGTGATATTTGATATGGGATCTTACAAGGAGATTTCTTCCCAAGATGTATCTCAATTTTATATCTACTCTCCTTTGGTGGTAAATCTATAGGTAATTCATCCAAAAAGCAATCTTGGAACTCATTGACCACATCTTTCAATTTCTCATGAATTTATCCATTATGTTGAGCACTTTTGACTTCTCTTATTAACCATCTAATATCTTTTTGTTTTACCAACATATGTGGTCATTATGACATACAGAGGTAATTCTTGCTATTGTGCTCTTCCTTTAATCCCAAAGATCCTCTATTTACTTGTTTTCACTACTTTCATTCTCCAATCCACCATGAGGTTGTAGTGCTTCATCCATGGTGTACCTAAGATTGCATCATAATGAGCTAGTTGTATCACTTGCCACTTGATTGCTCCTCAATACCCTCCTATAGAGAGTATTACCTTTTAAGGTAATGACTCAATCATCTCTATCTAACCATTAGGTAACTCTACATTTTCCTTCTCATCCTTCTTTAGTTCCATCCCCAACCTTATTGTAACAAAGCAAGACAAGAAATTCTCTATTGCCCTAGGTCTATCAACACTCTTACCGGATTGCATTTGAGCACTCAATTTTCAACAATTAATTGTGCATTTATCTTCCTCCTTCTTAGCACACTCATCTTCTTCCTCTCCCCACTTTTACTCTTCTTCACCAAGCCAATAAGGCCGCGAGGTACATTGACCAGCGATCTTCATTTTTTGATGCGGTTTCTATATCTTCCTCTTCCATTTGCCTATCCATGTGGTTGAAAGGTTGTTTGTATGGGGGTGTAATACTCCAAGGACAAGAGAAGAGAGAAAACACAGATTGCACACTCAAACATTTGATGCCCCAAGGGAGCACCTTCTCTTTATTATATAGACAAAGAGGATCTCCTCCAAGGAAGCTACACCATAGGATTAGGGACACAGATAGGTGACATGTCAGCAAGCTCCACCCTTGGATTACTTACTTGGATGGGTGACCTGTCTGGTCTAGGTCCTATCTGGTTGGTCAAACAAGCTTTGACCGGAGAGAATCTTTTAGAGAATCTTCCTATAAGAATCTTATAATCACGTGAGTACGGTACCGTTGGAAAGCTCTCAACGAGACAAAGCAAGGGGAGGGATGGCTAGCGTATTTTCCAATGGAGGGGAATCTGCACATTTTCAAGGCCTAATTCATCCGTTTAGGCCTCTGAAATTGCCTTCAAAGATTTCAAGCATATTTTGGTTCCTACTCTATTACTAGAAGTCCTCTTTTGGTGATACCTCTTTCTGATCTGTTTAGTCCATCATGTGTAACATCCTTCCAGATATTACCAAACCAATTCTCACCTTTAAATCATATGTCTAGCTATTGGTTCTAAGGTTCTCAAGTATATTTTGGTTTCTGCCCTATTAGTAGAAGTACTCTTTTGGTGATACTTCTATCTAATCTATTTTGACCATCATGTGTAACATCATTCTAGATGTTACCAAACCAAATTTCACATCTAGATCATATGGCTAACCCTTGGTATTACAGGGGGGCAAGGGCCTCTAAGATGACAAGCACAACAATTGATGGCTATGTTCCCAATTCGGCCACAATTATAACATTTTCATTGTTTGGCTTGAACCCCTTCTCCCCGTGGGACACCTTCTCTTCTTTCTTTGACTCATCTTTTTTCTCCTTGGAGAAGTCTTGCTCCTCTATCTTAGAACCAAAAGTTGCCCAATTCTATACAAACAAGTCCACTAAAATGGTGTGTCTTGGCCCAATAGTTTTTCATTGGTATTATCACTTCACCTCCTCTAAGTGCCCTTGCTATTCTTTGGGCACAAGCAATGGCTTCAAAAATAGTACAAGGATTTTGCACCATTACCTATTGGTAGATCCGCTCTTTTAATCCTATCTTGAAATTATCAAGAGCTTTGGCTGAACTCATATTGGTTCTCACAAACTACAAATCTAGAAATTCCTCCATGTACTCTTGTATGCTATTCTTTTGCTTCAACCTCCATAGTCTAGTTTGGGCCATTTGCAAGGAATTCACAAATTGGAAATTCTGGAGCAATCCTTCTTGCATGGATGTCCAAGTGACCTCTCTTCCTTATACCAGGAATGATTGTTCTCAAGCATCATACCATGTGAGGGCTTTATCAGTCAAGTACCCACACGCAAGCACACATGCAGAATGATCAATTATCTCCATCGTGAACAATTGAAGGTATTGACTCATTCTTGAATCCAATTTTCTACTACTCCCATGGAACACTGTCCCTTGTAAGGCTCAATGTTGCATGTCTTTTTCATTTGGAGTAACAATGTGGCTTGGTTTTTGATTGGAATCAGTGTCTTATCTACCAAGCCCATTGTACTCTACCTAGCACATTGTACACAACATCCTTCTAGATGTTACTAGGCCAATTTCACCTCTAGATAATATGTCTAGTTGCTTGTATTACAACTATGGATAAGCAATGAAACAACATACTAATAAAAGGGAACAAAAAAGAAGAAGAGCACAAGTACATGCCTAAGGACAAGGAAAATATGGTAAATTAGAAGAGACATTTAAAATTATGAACAAGAAAAAAGAGTGGCATAGAGAATGAACTTGTTTATAAGAAATTGGAGTTATGGTTGAGGTGTTGGATTGTTTGGATGAGACAATGTGGAAATTTCATGCATAAGGCTTTACATGCATCATGCTTACAACTTAAATTTTAGGTTCTAGTGTTCACTCTTAAAACAACACTCATCCCTTGTGGATATAAATGCAAGATGTATTTAGAGTTTATAGCACTTAGTATGGTCTTGATAATAAATTTCTTAGCTCTATGCTTCTCCCAACAATAACCATTGATACTAAGTTTGAATTTTTTATAGATTTAAAGTTCTAATTACTTCCTCATTGTAGATTGTGCTATTTTTAAACTTCAATATTTCAAGATCTCATCCCTTTATCTATGTGTTTGACTTCAAATCCATGGCATGCATCAAGACACACTATAATGGCAATGAATATGATTCCAATATTCCATAAGATGCACTAAATACTTAACTTTTTAATGTCTTACTTTTCGCAATAGTTTAGTATCTCATACTTTCTTTATAGATTTAAATTCCAACTCAATAACCAGCATCAAAGATACACCTGAATATGAAGACCAATTTCATTGAAGTGTATTCAGCTAGAAGCATATCTACTAGATTGAGAGTAACTTATTCTCATCTTTTTTTACATATTTCCCATTTATTAAATCAACTCTGTTGTAGAAAATGCTTTGATGCCAAAGATAAATGGAGTAGAATCTATGCACTCATCGTAAATATGGAGTTAAAAAAAGCTAAATATATAACTAATAAGTTGTAGAATTGGTATATAGCTATGAAACTTTAAGAATGTTCTAGAAGTATCCAAGAAGTTTCTTAGTAAGAAGCTTCTAAGAGCTTTCCAAGATTGAGTAACTTGTTCACCAAGTTGATGTCTAGCTTAGCTTGCATGCCAAGTAAAAAAATAATTTAGCTTTCACTCCACATAAGATATCTTCTAGAAGAAATCTTCCTTAAAAGCTTATTGGGAGCATTATACCCAATTGCTTATAAATAACAAAGCTCAAGCTAAAGCTAAGTATTTGGAGTTTCCAATCTTTTGGGACTTCCAATGTGAACTTCCATTTTGATATTCCATTTTGCTATTTCTCTTCTTAGTCTCTTACATTGGTACCAAAGAAGGAATTAGATGGATGGACTCTATGGACCACCAAGTACATTTCTCCCAAACCATTGGGATTTCCATGTCTATGTATTACCAAAGAATCATTTCATATTTTGTGCAATTTTTTCTCAATGCAACCATGTTTTCCAATGAGCAATTGATCCTTCAAATTATAGCTTTAAAAGAGTGATAGATATGTTGCATCCACTTGCTAACTTTGATAATTGCAAGTAAATAGCTTGGAAGAGTAGTTTTCATGGCAAAAATGCCCATAGTTATCATTGATTTGCAACAACACATTGAGAAAATTATTGATTGTTAGAAGAGAGAGATTGTGATGGTTAAGGATAAGAGCACCTAGAAAGAGGAGTGATTTTAAAAAGAAAAGACCAAGTTCAATTTCCAAAGCTAAAGGTATTTAATGGCTATAATCTACAAGTATAGAACAATTTTTCTTGTTTGATTACAAATATTATTTTTAAGCAATAAATCTTCTAGATGAAAAAAGATGGATTCTCTTGGCTTTGAGCCAGTTAGATAGAATTGCAAAACTATGGAGATAATTTTGGGTAGAGCAAGCTCATAGGTAACTTTTGATTCAATCTCAACATATAAAATATTCAATAGTGCAATAATGGAGAGATTCCAAGTGGTGAATGTTGCACGAGATAAATTTGTAAAATTGAAGCATGTTGGTTTTATAAGGAGCTACATCACTCAATTCCAAAACTTAATAATGTAGATTCTATAGATACTAGAAGGCAAAGCTTTAGATTGGTTTTCTTGAAAAGCTTGAAATTATGCACAAAATTGGAAATTTTTATGCACAAGCCCAAACATTTGGAAGAAGCCATGCATTTGGCCAAGCAATTTGATTCATTGGTTCTCATAACTTGATCTTGACCTAGATCTTCAAGAAAACTACAAACAAACCACATTGGTGGAGGATTTGGCTTCAATGGAGATTGATGTTATCCAACAAAGACCACTCGGCATTACAAACAAAGAAAGATTGTGATAAATATTGGTTACTTCTATTATTGCTAAGTTGGACATTGCATTACCAAATGTCCAGCTATGAATAGATGGACTCAACCCATTCCCTTAATGGAGTCCTTGGCGCATGAGAATCAATGAAATAAAGAGTTCCAATAAGAAATATCAAGCCATTTATTGGGAACCTTATTTTTTCCAACAAGATTGAAAGCTCAACCTTTGCAAGTTTGATACACTTGTATGGTATGATATCTAATCATGACTATAAGATTTTTGTTGACTGTGAAATTTCTAAGAATGTATTCCTATCAACTATCACATCATACCTCATATCATATTGTATTCAAGATTGAGAAAGTAGTTAGAGTACATAAGATTTGTAATAGCTCCACTACACTACAATATCATTCTAGATCTCCTTTTCTTGAATGTTAGGAGGTTTGATTTGATTGGGCTTGATGAAAAATTCAAGTACAACACCAATGTAAATTTTTTATTAGGTTTTGTTGGCACCTTTGAGGAAGACACCTAAGAGTAATCAATCCTAATATGTTTGTTAGTATAGCAATTGTAGAACAAGCTCTAGAGTAAGATATTTCTATTTTTGCTCTATGGAGCAAGCAAATTATGCAAGGAGAATCAAATAAGGATAAGAAGCCTCCAAAAGTAATGGTTGATAAGATAGTTCAAGAGTTTGAAGACATGTTTATGGATGGTCTTCCAAAGAGACTACACTTTGATGGAGGTAGTGTAATACCAATAGCTAGACATATTATCTAGAGGTTAAAAAAATGTTAGAGGCATCTTAGAGGATGTTATATGTGATGGAATAAGTAGATCAGATAGATGTATCACCAAAAGAGTACTCCTACTAATAGAGCAAGAGTCGAGAATAGCTTGAAACTTTCAATGCCAATTTTGGAAGCCTAAATGGATGAATTATGCCTTGAAAAAATATGGATTCTTCTCAAGATCATCTCATCAAGAGCTTTCCAATGGTACCTCACCCATGTGATTTTGAGATTCCTTTAGGAATATTCTCTAGATATTCCCTTTTGGCTCCTTTGAGGGGTTCCTCTTTGCAATATAATAAAGAGAAGGTACTCCTTTGGGTATTTAGAGTATTGAGTGTGAAGCTTGTGTTTTATCTCTTGTATTTCTCTTGGAGAGTTCTCTTGTCCTTAAAGTATTATAGGTAGACCCTTTAAGATCAATGTATTGCTATGTTTTACTCCAATGAGTATACCAATCTATTGGCTCTCACCAAAGGAGTTAGAAGAAATTTGAACAACATTGGTTGTGTTGTTGAAGAAGGATTTCATAAGACATAATAAAAAATTTAGGGAAGCATTGGGAGTATTTGTAGCAAAGAATGATTGATAACTTTAATTTTTTTATCAAATATTGTGGTCTTTGTAATAGCTTTGTAGATTGAAATTGTGTAAACTTTCATCACACTAATTGAGGTACTTGTCTTGTGGTTGTTGAGTTTGCCTACAATAATTCCAAAGTAAGCTAGCTTCTCTTTCTTCTTCCTTAATTATGAGCAAGATCTACTTGTTCCACATTCTCCTCTTGCTCCATTGCCATCTCATATCCCTCATACTTCCACCTTCTTGTCCAAGCTATTTGCTTCCTTACACCAAGCAAAGTCTAATCTTCTTGTTGCTCATAAGCAAAGGAAATATGTTGATAATCATCATTGTGATTTAAATTTTCAAATCTATGATAAGGCCATGCTTTCCTTGAGTAACCTTCCACTCTCTTAACACCTGAGTTCATGAACTTGCTACCAATTGGGTAGGTCCCTTTGACATTATTCAAATTATTTATCTGCTTACTTACAAATTTTCCTTTTCTAGTCACTTCAAAATCCATATTGTCTTTTGGGTTTCCAAGTTAAAACCCTTTGTTTCTAACTCATCTTCCTTTCCTACTTTCCTTCGACCTCCTCCAATCCTATAAAGAATCATGAAGAATATGAAGTTGATTGTATACTTGCATGTTGTGACGTCTAAAATGGCCACCAAGTACCCATTGAATAGAAGATTCTATGGAAAGTGTATCTTCTTCACCACGGCACATGGTGAAGAAGATACCCTTTCCCATCTCTTTCTCATCTCCACAATGCAAAAATGGCTATATGAGAGTTTGAAGATTCCATAGTGATGAGGATATCACCCACTAGCAATGGGAGATAATGTAATAATATGGAGTTAGTAAAAGCTAAATACAACTAACAAATCATAGAATTAGCATATAGCTAGAAACTTTACAAATGTTCTATAAGCATCCATGGAGCTTCTTGGTGAGAAGCTTTTAGGAACTTTCCAACTTGTAAGTCCAGTTAATGGTTAGCGTGGCTTGTCTACCAAGTAAACAACTAGCTTAGCTTGCATGCAAAATAAACAACTAGCTTAGCTTGCACTCCAAGTAAGGCAACTTCTAAAAGGAAACTCCCTTAGAAGCTTCTTGGGAACCTTGTACCTATACTACCTATAAATACCAAAGGCCAAGCTCATGCAAGGCATTAGGAGTTGAAACTCTAAATGCCTAGCTTGAGCTTTGCATTCACTCACTTGAGAGTTCCAGTATGAACTTCCACTTTGATCTTCCATTATACTATTCCTCTCCTTGGTCTTTACACTTGTTGAAGAGATCACATATGAACTATTGGTAGTTAATTTTTGTGGAGGCTTTGTACAAGATTAGTCAAAAGTAACCCTTTAGCAGACAAGATCAATTACATAAATCTAGTAAAATTGAAGAAAGATCCTCAAGTTGATGAATTGATGATGAGATAGAGCTTGAGATTTAACAAAAGAATGGATGCAATATCAAACTAATAAGACTATGTAACCCATGTTATAAAATTATGAAGTCAAGGAATTATTATTTAAATTTTTTGCAAGATGAGAGAAGTGTACTCATGAGTGAAGCAAGGAAAAATGTTCAAAGGAAAATTGTAACTATACCAAAATACTCCATCTAACACTGAATCTAAATTATTATTTTAAATTTATAAAGTATGAGAGGCATAGAAGATATTAATCAAGATATAATTTATTTTTTCATCAATGGGTCTGAGTAATGGACATCCAACATATGATTTTTGTACCAATGAGTGATCATTTGCATTGAAAAGTTAAACAATAAAAAAGAGAAACTATAGATCCAAAGATTCATAGTGGTTTTATGGCATACATTGTGCTTGAGTCTTCTTAAAATGAAGCACTTACAGCTAGAAGACATCAACCTATTTACAATCACAATAGAAATTTGTATGTTATGGGTTTAATTTTGGATTTTTGTTCTTGTTTACCAATTAATGTAAGTGATAATCCTTCAAAAAAATATACACACCCCCTTTTGTAAGGAATTGAAGTTACCATATTGGTAACAAAAATGCAATACCTACATTAGAAAAGAGTAAACACCACTTTTAGTGATCACATTGTCTTTGCAATAAGGAGTTCCAATTACAAAAAGAGCAGTTACAAATTAAAAACAAGGAACAAATGCTCAATGAAAGATATATAAAATATACAAGAAGCAACAAAGGTGAGACAAAGGTGTGGTTACTTCATTAATGTCAACATCATGAATAGGAGACCTTGTTTAGTAGTTCATGGTTAACTTGATATCCATGAGCCAAAGAATATTGTAATCTATATACACTCTAGAAATGTTTTCTATGCTTAGAGGTTACTTTTGCTTACCAATAATAGCCTGACATTGTTTAATGGTTTGATAAATTAGAGATATGAATATAATTATTAACACAAAGTTTATACAAGTAGAGTTTGATTTTATTTTGCAAAAAAAAAGTTAAATTTATTTTTGATAAAACATACTCCAAAATATATCTCAATATGGAGTCTTTTGTACCCTACATTGGATGTGGACTTGTTTTTTGAAGTTCTAAGCAAATTGGTTAATTTATTATCTCCTTGAGTAGAAATGAAAGTTGTGTAAAGTGTGGATGTACAAGACATAAATAAATAATAATAAAAGATCAAGAATAATATAAGGTAGAATAATATAAATAAAAGGTCAAGAAGCTAGAATTGGAAGTGCAATACAAAGTAGCTCTTATTAGGAGTAGAAGGATTCTTATGGAAAATGACACAAGCCTTTATTTATATATTAAGATACATCAAGATCAAGTATTGTTTCCAAGTAATGTAGTTCATCATATGAGGTACATAAACACAAAGTAATCATATCTTGTTTGTAAACATATGTAATTTGTTTATTCAGAAATTATAGGTGTAGATATTCATCAACCAACATTATAGCATAGAGTTGAATTTCCTCATAGAAAAGTATAAAAATATATATTTTTAGAAAAAGACGTCTTCATCTCTTAGAATAAAGTATATAAAGTTTACTCAAAAAGTTTCCAAATAGATATTTTTAGACAAGGAATCATTCATAAATTATAATAAAATATAGAGATTGTGTTTTAATGGTTTTTGAAAGTAAATATCTTCAACATTTTACAAATTGATCATAATAATATTTTATGGACTTGGAGTCTATATTGATGATCCTTAATATTATACATGTGATTCAACCAGCTTCTTATCCTAAACCATACAATATGGGCCAAATACAAAAATAGTTTAATTCCTCTACACGACAATTTATGCTTCTTGCCTACAAATCCTTCTTGCGCACAAATCCTGGCAAACAAATCTCAGTCTTATCCAATCAAGTGAATCTCCATAATTGACCTTGAATAAAATGAGTAGTCATCAGAAAGAGATTAAGGGTTTTTTATTCCAAACATGTCTATGTTGAGCTTGGTGAGGTAGCTTAAGAAGGAATCTCCAACTTGGTGAATATTCCAAAAATTGTTTGATTTAGCCTCTATATCCATTTGGCACTATGGGGTAACTTGGTTGTACAACTATAACTTTATTAGATCATCCATAATTTTATGGATTTGTCCTCTATATCCATCTTCATGGCAAATTTCTTCTACTAAATAATCTGTCATCACACAACCTGAATATTCCAAATATATATATTGACTTTTAAATCCATTGACAACAAATCAAAACTTTCACATGGTATGCACTTGGTACTTGGTGGCATTCCCCTTGTAAGTAGTACTTGATTTCTAGTCTAGTATCCGACCTTAAAAAGCTTATATAACAATTAATGGATATAATAAATTTTATTATAAAAAATACTTATTGCATTTCTCCTTAATATTCATTGAATAAATATAGAAATTGATCCATTACCACAGAAGCAAAGTAATCCATCTAGTTAGAATACTTCTAAAAAGGTCATAATATAAAGCACTAGCTTAAAGTCATAGTATAAAGCAATTATTTTTGTTTTGAAATTCCCGTTCAATTCTTTAAGATCACACACAAAGTGGATGTATTAGTATATTGTTATTAATTAAATTCAATTTTCAAAGTTGACTTTTTGGTTCAATTATACCAGTTCATGTCAATTCACTTTCTA
The DNA here is from genome assembly GCA_948567375.1 of Lunularia cruciata. NCBI lineage: Eukaryota > Viridiplantae > Streptophyta > Marchantiopsida > Lunulariales > Lunulariaceae > Lunularia > Lunularia cruciata. The sequence goes on along the minus strand of OX419755.1, from coordinate 53,007,325 downwards.
CCAAATTGAAGTCCTTGAAGATTTTATCATGTAACAAAATTCACACAAAACTTATCATCTATTCTCCAAATTTGGTTAATGTTACTTTAGAAATCATCTTCATTTTTTCTTACATTCTTATAATGGTTTTCTTGTTTTTTTCCTGGTAATTTGCAACTTAAATTTTACTTATGAATTTAAGTTAACTAATAATTTATTAGAATTATGAATTATCTACACTATAAAATCATTTTTTTATTAGTAGATAAATTGTTTTTTTAATATTTTATTCGATTTTTGGAAATACATATGGGTCTACATACACAAGTTTGTATTAACCATGTAATTCATAGATTTTTATTGTAATTATTTAAGTTATCATGTAATTGAAGTATACAAGTATAAAATTGGAATCTATTATGACCTATTATTAAAATCAATTAATTTTATATCTGATCACATAACAACTTCTATAACATAAAAGTGGTATATAACATGTAAAACATTTAAAAGCTTTCTTACATACAGTCAAAGTTTCAATAACAAGATAAGAAAGTTACTTGATTGTTATAATATTTTCCTTGTTGTATCTATTATTAGTTTAAAAGCAAAAAACTTGATATTTATCATTACTCTTTAAAAAGAATAATTATGTGCATTTGGATATTATGTATATTTGCATATATGCATACTAGAATTGTTTGCACTTGATGTTATAGATATACAAGTGAAAGTAAAAAGATTATACAATTTTCATATAAAATATATAATATTATATATACATGCAGAAATTTGGTTTTCTATGTGAAAATTAAAGAATATATTCCTTATTTAAATTATGATGAAACTAGGTTTATGTAGAGTTATCAGTGGAGAAAATTAGATTTTCCTTTATACATGATTGTATGATAATTGTGAGTACTAGAAGTAGTATTAGATCCCAAAAATGTCAAATGACTACTAAAACTTCTTGCCACATTCATGCACATTTGAACGGGTATGAAATTTGAATCACTTATACAATATCTCATATATATTATTCTATAAATCTGGATCAAGGACTATGACTTGAAAATCTATGATATTAATGATTATAAGTAGAACTGGATGTTCTTGAAGCTCTATACTCCAAGTAGTTGAAGTAGAAGGTTTTGGATTGGCTATCTTATCCCTTAGAAATTAACAACCACCAATATTTAAAATCAAATCTAATGCATGGATGAAGTATAGCGTTGTCCAAATTTCTTGAATTAGCTCTATTTATACCTCTCTACCTTTAGATGATTTATACACATTTAACAGCTCTATTGGAAACAATAATTAATACATTTTTGGTTGAATTCTTGCTTGGATTTTAGTAAGATATGAATTTCTGGGAATTATTTTGGATGCTAGAGTAGATCTTCCATTTTCTCTACCAACTTCAATTGGTGGATTGACATACTTTCACAATATATAGCTATTGATATTAATTTTGGTTTAAATTTATCAATTCGAAATAAATCTTCAAATCAAAACACGTATATTATTGAGGACTGGCTATTTTATCACTTTAAATTTACTACTTAGATCCACTAAATATGTGAATTATGATCAGATTATCTTATTCCAAATATCATGTTGAATTCAAGATTTATGCATTGAGAAGTACAAGCTCTATGTCCGTAAATTCCAACATACACAAAGTACAAAGTGTATGCACATAGTGTCAAATCCTTCATTATATTCTTGGGATCTTTAATGTGCTTTGTATTATTTAGCAATAGTTAGGTTCTTGTTTACACAACTCTCTTACTTCTTAGACTTGGTTCTTTACAACTTACCATACTCATCGTAAATGATTGTGATGATAGTTGTATGTACAATGATCAGAAGATATAAATGAACATTGGTTTATTATGATAGTAAGCTAAATTATTGCCAAAAAATATTTGATATATTTATTTAAGTCTTTCTAGTTTAGTTCCTCTTTCTTGCTATCTATGGAAGAGATAACACCTATAGCATTTTTGTGTAGTTAAGCTCTCTTAGCACCCCTACTTTCCTGTTTTATGGTTGTTGATAGGCCAGTTTTGGAGACTTATGTGAGAGAGTTTTGGAGACTTATGTGAAAGAGGTGGAGGGATGATCCTTTTCTCTCTAGATGTTATTGAGGTAGACAAGAGATAGTCAATCCCCACGTGCACGAGAGGACTTTCCATCTTTTGCTTCACTATTGTCCGATTGGACTAGAGGTTTACAATCTTTCTTGATGGAGCGATCGTGTGAGCATATGCTACATTCTCTCTTAGTTGACTCATCCATTCCTCAAGCTACTAGAGCACGTCTTTGCTCTTGCTCCAACAAGGGTGCATGCTCTTGGATCCTAGCTCAACCGTGCATTAGGGCATTTTGATTTGCATCAGCTACTTGGTCTACAATAATGAGGTTTTGCCTAGGTTTGGTCCACCCATCTGCATCTTCATTACTCACTTATGAGTGTGGTTTTACACTAGATGCAGTAGTGGTCCATATGACATGATGTTCTTTTGGAGGACAGAAGATAGCTACACATGATGCTATTAGGGACATAGTGTTTGCTATGGCATGGGAGAGTGGATAATTGGCTTGGAGGGAGCATTTGTATACTTTGCAAACGACATGTATCAAGGCGGACTTATACTTGGTCTGAGATGATCAAGTGATAAGAGCGGATGTTGTTGTTATGGACCATACACAAGATCCAGTTTGGAGGGAGTGATTACCTATCTTCCTAGATGGGTGGTGAGTGTAGCAGTAGGTCGCAAGGTCTCCAAGTATAGGGGCATGCAGCAAGGTCACCTCTTTGTTCCTCTAGCCTTGGAGTTATATGGAGCAATGGACATGGTGTTTGACACATTTGTTAGGGAGTGCATGAGAGCTTATCATGTTAGGCGCCAGGTGTACCACTTTCACTCTCATACTTTGTAGTATATTTTAGACAACATGTGTCCATTGCTCTACATAGTGCAATGCCTGGTGCAATCCATAAGAGAGCAATCCCATTAGGTGATGTTTTTTCAAATGCTCCAATTTTTTGTAGAACATACGACTTGCATAGCTTAGATATCTTAGGTGTAGTAGGGAAGATTTCTCATATAGACTCTACTGGGGCTTAGCACCATTTACCTTTTTAATCTCTCCCTTGTACGGCTTGATGGGTCTTCCAATCCTTTGTTTCTTCTATGCAGTCACCTTCTATTTTCTAGTTAATACTAACTTGTTATATATTTTCTTTATTAGTCATGTCTAGTGGCTTAATATTAGTTTTATTTTCTAAATTTTATTTCATGTTTGTGTTAATAGATTACTCTTTTCTTATTGAGGGAGTCTGTAAAAGCCTTCCCTGAATTCATTTGGAATATGAAAAATCTCAAAATTTAATTTCCATATTACTCGTCCTTTGGTATGTTCTGATTTACTTGTTTTAGAAGCGTGTATAAAACATACCATTTAGACGTAGAGTGATGTGTTGATTCTTGATTTTTGAAGATACTCGATTTTTAATTTTACATGGGCCTCCTTTGGATGTAACAAGGCACTTGTGTAATCACATTATTCATGTTTGTGGTCAAGCTTAAATCTGATGGGGTTTCACAGTAAAATTTAAGACCATTTTCTATCATGTTATTGGGCTTCAATCATCTAGGACATCAATCTTATACCTGTAAAATATTTTATATTGTGATCTTTATCAACATATAGGTTCACAAACATCTAAGTGACATTCAGATCCATGTCGGAGAGCATTCTAAACCTCTAATGTAGCAAACCGTGGACGTGGAATAGTAGAAGGTAATTATTTTCATTTACAATCCTTTCTATCCAACTTGTATAGATTATATTCAATAGGAGAACATTATCACTTGGATGTAGTCTTTTCACACTTACAGTAAATTAACCGTGTAGAATGATTTTTGAGCATTAGAGTTCTGTACAAAGGACATGTTAGCTAGGTCTGTTGGTCTATATTGGATTCTATATTTATTAATTCGCGCAAGGTAATGGACACGCGAAATGAAACTAAGAAAAAGAAACTATCTAGAAGAAGGCCTAACTAAGAAATGAATGGGAGAAAAGATTTGTCATTTATTGCTTATCACTAATACACTTTCTGCAACTTACCAACACTATTCAATCTTTATAATTGAATAGTGTTTCCAGTATAATTTGTTTCTTGTCCAGATAAAGTATGAGCTCATCTACTCGGAGACATGGACCGTTTGCATACCTTTGAGTTCATAATGCAGGACCAATGCTGGGTAGCAGAAAAATGTGGTCATGTGTCCCAACCTTGGAAATCGCTTCAGAATTCAATGATGAGATTAATAACATGGTTGGACATAGCTAACATTCTCTAATTACTGTACTCTGTTGGGATAGATGAATAATTCACTTATATGAACATCTCTAGAGTTTTAGCTTGTTCACAAATCTACACTTTTATCTGGGTTTATGAACCTCTAATAAAATTTAGGGCAAATTTGATAAATGACACTATCGAGTAGTTTTCACTATCTTGAAACATGCACATGTAAGTTCGTATAATTCAAATGTAGGACTCGCCTCTAAGCCAGACATTCCTGTATATGTTAAGAGTTCCGGATCGTGGTTTATGATTCCTCACGAATAAAGTTTGCAGTATATTTTCGATATATGAATTCATCTTACCAGTGAGGTTCAAGACTCTCCGCTAGGACGCAGTGAGTAATATATATTTGGTGAGGGTAGCGAGCGAAAGTCTTATTCCTGATGTATACAACGTGACATGAATTGCTCGGTTATAATTATACGTAATCACGATATGTGGATGCCCTTACTCGACCCATGAAATTTATGATTCTTGAGGGAAAAGAACAAGAAAAGAACAGGAATTAGACTTACTGCTGAAATCAGAGGCGAGCCATGGTAAGTACGTGAAAAAGAATCGAAGTGAAGCCCGTGGAGGGTTTAGAAGACAGTTCTTCTAAGGAACATCGGTTTACTGCAACTTGACACTCACGAAATGGAAAGAACAAAACCAAAAATATCGGATTCAAGGTTAACACATACAGGAACGATTTTTTTAGGGGTGCGTCTTACAAGGAGAAGTGCACATCTTACACCTTATAGCAATGAGGGGCATATTTCCAAATTATACTAACTTCGAGGGGTATATTTCAAAATAGTAAAAACTATAGGGGTACTTATCAAATTTTCTCTTTAAAGTACAATCGCTCGAATTGGAGCGATTGTACATGAAAATTTTACAATCGCTCCAATCGAGCTAAAACTTGCCTAACAAGGACACGTCCCACGCCAGAAACTAAACATCACACCAACCTGAGAAACTGATACCCAGAGTTCAAATAATGTCGAGGCGACAACCCGGTAACCACCAAGAATGAGAAAAGAGTGGCCGTTCCGTTATCATTTGACACCTGGTTATAACCTTAGAGTATGTCATCGAGGATAAGTCTCTCCTGTCATATAGAGGACGCTTTTCATCAAATACTTTCAGGTTTAGTGGCGACGAAAACTTGCGTGTAAATAAACACCATCAAGCGACAGAAAAGAATATGTTCTAAGTCAGAATTGTCACAGTTTGGTTCTCTTGAAATATTCTTCATCGTATGCCGGAGCAAAAATAACTCAAATGTTTCTGTTTTGTAGCAATAGTACTATAGAACTTCCACTTTGCAGGGTAATGCTGTATAGATCCGTTTTGTACGATAAGTTCCATAGAAGCCAAGCGAGAGCAAACTTACCTTCTGCCAGTCGTCATGTGACAATTCTGGAAGTTCTGACTACCCGCAAGTCATGGCAAGTCAAGCGAACAAGTCTCGTGCACATTCAATTTGCAGAAAGAAAGATATTGGCCTCCGCATGTGATGCAGAAGCAGGCGTAGAGAGCATCTTAAGTAGGAGTTGTGTATATCATTTACTTCTCGACAGTGAAACATACTCACTAATTTATCATCTGGATATTGTTTCTGCATCATGGCTTTAAGGGATTGTCCAGAGATTGTGAGAATGGATGGAGGACCGGCATTAGGACATCGGAGACTTAGAGAGGCCCTGAAGTTCAATTTTTTAGATCATTGCGATCAATTATGTAGGAGATGACATCTGTGTAGACTTGCGCTACGGACAGTAAGACTAAACATCAAATGCCAAGCTTGATAAACTCACTAAGACTGGAAAAGGCATTTTATTCCAACTCTGGGTAGATAGTCAAAAGCCTAGGTTTCTTTTCGAACAGAGTCTAGTTCGGACCGTACGTGCACAAGTGTCTAATTCATGGTGAGCTCGTGAAAGCCCTTCTGATGGAGGTTGACATAATTCTGCCGAAATAGACGACGGTATCCAGTGCTCTGGCTACACCAGATCTCACTCAGGATTTACTGTACTGGGTCACAAAGCATGAATTGCTTAAAACGGATTGGGATTATCTATCTCAGGAGCACGCTTGAATTGGACGATAAACTGTTGGCAGGGTTTGTCACCAACAGTTCCAGAATAATGTTGCGGCACCTTGTTCGCTGGAGATTTCGCTGTGTTGTCCTGGAACAAAACTTCTCCAGGTTGGAATTCGTATTTGTTCCCGTCAGTTGTTTCTATGTACCTGCCACAGGCCAACAAATGGGTCAAACATCGACAAGAATCATCCAAGTATCTGATGTCTAAAATCAAGGCCTGATGAGAACCTGTAAACCTATGATATTCATTCAGAGTGCGGCTGGATAACACTAATTATGTGCTGGACTAAACGGAAGATTTGATACTGTCTGTATAATCTAGATTGTTTAAGGTGCCCTCCCCGGACAAAGAGAGTAGAATAGAGTGACTTCAGCTCATGTGGGCAAATTATTTACGGAGTAGATTGTTTGCGCACCCCGAAGCAGAAGCAAGACGAAGAACAAACTTCGGATATTGTGTATAACAGCTAGATTATAGGATACTTGACAATTCTCATGTGATCTTGTTCTCCATGTGCCAATTCATCAGTGTTTGAGGTCCTACTAGTCTTTAGCTGATACAAAAGGAGTATTCCAAAAGGTGAACCATCTTGTTTCTTGATATAGTTGAGTACCAATGGAGAGAGTAGACGGAGAAGAACGGAGAAAACAAATTTATCGTTGGGGTAAATGCTACGGAATCCCGAACTTTGAGCCTTTCCTCGACTGCAGGTCTTCTTGAGAAACTCAAGCCTATTTGTTAGGATTGTTCACCGTTTCTCTGGAGTGACTGACTTTACGTTCAAAAGGTTGGCCAATTGATAAATTTCTTACATTTCAAGAGCTGAAAAATTCCACATCTCTATTTGCAAGATCATCCTTCCCACCCTGGTAACGACTCCCAGCATCTCCACTCCTATAATCTAATTTCAGTAGAAATGAAAAGATAAGTGTACAACAGAAGCCACCCAACGATCTATGAGGTGACAGCAGACATTCCAGTCTGATTGTGTTCAATTCGTCGTCAAGGATCCAGATTGACTAACTTTCTGAGGTGATAGATACTACAGTAGTACTTACCAGGATCCGGAGAGCGTGATAACAAATTGAACTTCGGGACAGGGATGCAGCTCCTGCTTCAGGCCCACGCTCAGCTCTGTGAAGATCATCTTGGTGGGCTGCCCACCAAACTCGTCTTTCACATACTGCTCTGCCGAGCTGTATATCTTCAAATCAAACCCAGTCATTTTGCACTCTTTAATGTGGGTCTCTCCGTCCTCCGAAGCCCACAATTGCATATACTTGAAGTCCTTCGGATCATCCGATTTGTCTGAAGTCGCCATACTTGCTGCAAGGGAAATTAACAAGCTGCGTCTTTGCACACCAATTTTCCGCCCTGAAATCGGTTGATATAACCCTCTGCACTGGGCAAGGCAATGGTCAGCTAGTCTGAGAGAGCGGGGTTGTTCAAAAGCTGCTGCACAGAGGCCCAAAGCCCGCGTGCTGGCAAAGCAGTGCAAGGAAACCATACCTGTCAGGATAGACACAGCAATCTCCTTGTAGGCTTGGAACAGCACTGGACAGGTTGATCGAGAATATTAAAAAGAAAGAAAGCGGCATATTTTATTCCACAAACATTCTTCAAACAAGAAACTTACTACCTTCAGGAACAGACGTAGCTAAGTCGTTGATCGTGTTCAGGTTCTGGTGCTCCCGTAAAGTGTCCTAAGAATTGCCGCAATTTAGACTGTGGGTACGGGTTTTATGGGTATGAAGAGGAGCAAGAGGTGAATATTAACAAGTGGAGAGAACACAACAGGATGCGGGCGATCAGGTCTATTTTATCCTCCCGTCTCCTCCAGTTCCTCCCTGGTCTCAAGTTGTGAACGTGTCAGTCGCCTGCATATTACCAGGTGGAAAACTAAGAAAACTTCCCGGTTCTTTTGGATCCTACGACCTTGCGGAGTCTTTCAAAGGAGTCGACCTGTCCTACCCCTCCTCTACAAGTTTGTTTCAAAGAGAGGACCAAAAGTGGAGGTTTATGCTCGTGTTTTTCAACTTCATACTCTCTATTTTTCAACTTCAACTTCTATTACTAGGAGATCCGCAGGTGGCATTTGGTATACTCTCTTTCAGTATTGCTCGTCGACCATCCTACCTCATCCATGCAGTTCCCCCTCACCGTCCTTCCTATCACGCCTGAGAGCATTTGATAGGAGGATTATGGGAGTCTTTGGTGATATTATTGGACCAGTGACTTTTGAGTGTGTGACAGGGGATTTGGTACATAGACAGACGACTCTACCGATCTCATGTGATTGGGTTGGCTTGCTTTCTATGGAGGAGATGGAACCTATAGCGTTTTTGGATAGTTGTGCTCTCTCGGCACCCCTACTTGCCTCTCGTTTTGTGGTTGCTGATAGTCCGGTTTTGGAGACTTATGTGACAGAGGTGGAGGGAGTATCCTTTTCTCTCCAGGTGTTATTGCGGCAGATGAGAGATAGTCTATCCTCACGAGCACGAGAGGGTTCTCCATCGTTTGCTTCACTATCGTCAAATTGGACTAGAGGTCTACAGTCTTCCTTGATAGAGCGACAGTGTGAGCATACGCTACATTCTCTTTTAGTTGACTCGTCCATTCCTCAGGCTACTAGAGCACGTCTACGCTCTTGCTCCGGCAAGGGTGCAGGCTCATGGATCGTAGCTCGACCATGCATTAGGGCTTTCCGACTCGCACCGGCTACTTTCTCTACAGCGATGAGGTTTCGCCTAGGTTTGGTCCACCCATCTGCATCTTCACTACTCACTTGTGAGTGTGGTTCTACACTAGATGCAGCGGCAGTCCATATGACACGATGTCCTTTTGGAGGACAGAGGATAGCTACACATGATGCCATTAGAGACATAGTGTTTGCTATGGCACGAGAGAGTGGATACTTAGCTTGGAGGGAGCGATCGTATGCGTTGCAGACGACACGTGTCAGGGCAGACTTATACTTGGTCCGAGATGATCATGTGATAGTAGCGGATGTCGTGGTCACGGATCCTACGCGAGATACAGTTTCGGAGGGAGTGATTACCCATCCCCCTGGATGGGCGGCGAGTGCAGCAACAGGTCACAAGGTCTCCAAGTATAGGGGCATGCAGCGAGGTCACCTCTTAGTTCCTCTAGCCTTGGAGTTATATGGAGCGATGGACACGGCATTTGACACATTTGTCAAGGAGTGCGCGAGAGCTTATCATGTTAGGCGTCAGGGGATATCACTCTCACTCTCATACTTTGTAGCTTACTTTAGAAAGCGTGTGTCCATTGCTCTACAAAGGGCAGTGGCTGGTGCAATCCATAGGAGAGCAATCACATTAGGTGATGTTTCTTTGGATGCTCCAGTTGTGTGTAGACCGTACGACTTGCATAGCTCGGATATCTTAGGTGCGGTAGGGCAGATTTCTCATACTGACTCTATTGGGGCTTAGCCCCATGTTACCTTTTTTGTCTCTCCCTTGTACGGCTTGATGGGGTCTTCCCATCCTTCATTTTTCCTACGCAGTCGCCTTTCCTCACTTCATACTTCCAATTGGATGTGATTAAGGTAAATTTTTCTTCATTGTTTCACTTTTTCACTTTTACTCCCGGAGAGATAAGCTCCTTACTGTCCACAATAGAGGGTTTCAGTTTTAGCTTCTCGGAGGCCCGAGGGATCCCGTTAACAAAAAATTAAGGACCTCCCGTAGTTGATCGAGGCGGGACATGTCCCGGTCATATACATAGAAACGCCATAAATGAGAAACGAGTCACTTCTTTTTGGACTAGCACGATGTTACGGAATTAGCGGATGTATGGTAAATCTTTAGGAGAGAGTATTAATCACATTTGAAATGGACAAAAAGATGTCAATGAGTCAAACCCATATCGAGAAGGTCACAACAATTTGAAATACTTCCTCTCGTTCCCATAGGCCCGTTCACCTGCTCGATGCCATATCCCCATTCGAGATCGATTACCCTCTCTCAAGGTCGTAACCTCAGAATGAAAATTCAGGTTCATTGATTCCTAATGATCATTAATGAATTAATTCCGGCATAGCTCCTTGATTGCATATCCATCAATTGAGAGAATTTCAATCACCAGTCGACTAAATCAATCTAGTGGGAATTCAGTTCTACTCCGCGTGTTAGAGTTTGAAAATTCAGCTGCACCTAATCGTCTTACAATTTAGTTGCAGCTTAGTCTCGGGTTTTCATAATTGTTTTACAATTCAACTGCACCTTAGTTCATCCTTTCATATTCTATCCATCCCATTTACAAAAATAAATAGGAATTTTTGAGGTTACAAGTGAGTGGTGAGTGCTGGTATCCCATAGGTATCGATGGAATCCATAATGCCTCATATGAGGACTCGGACGGTGCTAAAGAAAGAGTTGAAAATATTAATACGTATTCATACAACATAATTTCAAGAAAGTTTGGAAGAATGTCCAACCGATGGATAGTCTAATTCATTTTGGGATTTAGATTCTAGTTGGGATTTGGATAGAGGGGAAGGGGAATGGAGATGATCTAGATATTGGTGTACTAGATAGACTTTCCAAGTGGTGTACATTTATACACTAGAGGAGATACATGAAATCAAGATGTCAAAGTTCACGCAATACTGAAATTTGTATACAAGTTTTTCTCAATACTTGATCCTCTTGTTTTTGAACAGCTTGTCCGGATGGATATGGCCTCTTTTGTGATGTTAGTGAATTTGATCAAAGAGCACGATGCCTTCAAGAGAAGGATGGAACCTGGCCGATACCAAACACTTATATGGCTCTAAGTGCCATTAACATTAGATTGTTTTGGGCATAATGGTAATGGAGCTTGTGTTGCAAGAGGAATTAATGTATGGGGAATTAGTCCACAAGTAAATTTATGGAGAGAGTTATCATTGCTATATTGTCCATTCTCGGAAAGGAAGTGCAATGGCCAAGGGTGATGAAGAGAAGTAGAATTTCCTCTATTTTCACATGTAAGGGATTTCTTGGGTGTGTTGGTCTAGTGGATGGAACACTTTTTCTTTTCACAAAAGCCTAACATTCGACAGGGAAGTGTATTTTAGTTGGAACGGGAGTTACTCAATTAATGGGTAGGTGATATGTGATGACAAGTGCCGGATTATACACTTTGCAAGGGATTAGATTGAATCTGTATTAAAGGTGTGCTTTATGAAAGTGTTGAACTAAGAATGATGAAGGATTTGTATTTTGACCTTAGTGTGCTTAATGGATTCAATTAGGTTGAGTTGTGGAGTACCAAAGAAGAATCATCGCTGCGTGAAAGCTTTGGATTGAGTGTGGATGGTTGACAAAGGATTTGTGAAAGCGTTGGGTTGAGGTTGGATGGCTGACAAAGGATCTGGTTTTGTAGAGTGATGCATAGTTCCTATCATGATATGACATGTTTAAAAAGATGAGCTTTGGTTGGGCTTGAACCTTAGAGGAGCATGTATTTCATTTGATACAAGCCAATATTTATTAGGAGATGTGGGATATGTGCCTATGAATCCCTTAGTACACTCCTTCAAACAACCAAATTTGCAAGAAAGAAAAGGCTTCAATTGATGTGAGGCTAAAAACAAGGTGTTTAAATGAACATTGTATTGGGATATTGAAATCTTGTTGGTATCCATTCAGGGAATTGAGGGTGTAGTTAAACAATAAAAAAAAGCAATACACATATCTTGTGTTGGATTTTGGCATGTGTTATATTGCACAACTATATGATCAATAAGTCATATATGTGGTAGGATGAAGAAGGCTTTTCTAGCAACAAGGCCTGTTCAACAAGTGAAGTACATGAAATCTATCACAAGAGCATAGAAGAATCCAGCAGGCATTAATAGAAACATGTTTGGCATTCAACATAGCACTTGGTAGATGATTGTATCAAAATCTAGCCTAGTAATAAAAAACAAAAGAAAAAATTGGTTTTAAAGGGCTTGTCAATTTGAAATGCAATTTTTAAAAGGTGTGCTCTTAGATTTCTTTTAATGGATTATCTAAATGAGTTTGCTTTTGTTTAAAAGAAATTCTATATGTGTTGGGTTTGAAATGCAATGTTGAAGGAGTTTCTTGTATGTGTTAGGTTTGCTCACTCACATATTTTAATATATTGTACATATTATATTTTCTATTGAAATCATAAAATATGGGTTTGCTCTAATTTAAAAGTAATTCTGTATGTGTTTAGGGGTTTGAAATGCAATTTCTAAGGGATTCACTCTCTGATTTCTTTTAATAGATTATCTTAATAGGTTTTCTCCCATTTAGAAGTAACTTTGTATGTGTTGGGTTTGCTCACTCACCTATTTTAATATATTGTATGTTTAAATCATATAATATATCAATGAGCAATTTGTATGGGTTTGCTCAATGTAAAACCTAATAAAATCCCAAACTCCACAAGCAAAGCCAAAAAAAGGGAGCTAATTGAATCTTCTTGATCAAATCCAATGCATCTAACCTGATTAAATCTTGCTTTTTTTAGCAAACCCAAACCTCAACAAGCAAACCCAAATCTACATTAAACTCTAAACCCATACCTATACAAGTAAAGCCATTTCACGGGCAAAGCCAATATGCAAGCAAATCCAATACATCTAGATTTGTTCACAAGTGACTCTATCTTTTGACAATAGACTTCTTGGGGGAAATCCAACATATATGGATTCACTCTTGAGTGACTCGGTCTTTTTGAGCAAACCCAAGTTCAAACCGTCTACATTCTTAAGCAAAACCAATATGTTTGCAAGTGAAGCCCTTTTATTGTGAGCAAAGCAATTTCTTGAATGATTTGTCTATCCAAGCAAAGCAATTTTGTTCTTTGTTGCTTACTTACTAGATTGTTATGAAACTTGTCCTTTATAGATATATAAATATTGAGTATATCTTGGTTCACTATGTACTTAATGAGTTTGAGATCACCTTGTTTGGATCAATGTTTGAAGATGATATAAAGGAGTCTGAATGGTAGTGACTAAACTAGTTCCAATAACCTTATGCTTGAACTTTATTTTCTTGTGGTTCATGACTTCATGTGAATTACAAAATATGCAGTTTGAGATTGCTGCTTGTCTTTTTTCAGGTTGACTTGTGCACAAAGTTTGCTAGGACTGGGGAGAAATCCACACATACAAGGTTGGTGAATGGGAGGCCTTTCACCTTGACACTTGTTGCCATATGGGTGCATTTGTATTGGTAGAAGGTACAACAAGGAAAAATGTATATATTCTTTACTGCTTGATTGAGGAGTGGTTTCCAATGTGTGACTTCATTGCAAAAAGGTTTCTTGCATGCTAGTGTATTTATCCATCATGTAGACCATTTTTCTAAGTGCTTAGTTCCCTTGTCATTCCTATCAGGCGGTCCAAGGTGGTATAGGGGGATTTTATTTTCCATGTGATCACAAAGCTATTGGGAACAATAGAGGACTACAATTGGGTGAAGTTTATGCTCCCCATAATAGAGGAAAAATTATGGTTCTTGCAAAAGCAATTGAGACAATCAGATGGCGGGTGGTACAAGATGAGTTTTTTAGGGCAGTTTTTGACCCATTTGTTCTTGCAGAGTGGAATTATGGGTGAGGACAATGTCATCTATGAGTACACTAGTGCCTCAGATATCTACATCCACCCATTTGCAAATGTAGAAAGATGTAGAGGATGACCATGTGGATATTAATGTTGTAGTTATAGAGGAAGATATAGAGGATGACCATGCATATGATCACAAAGGCAAGTGAGGTTTATGGTTGGGAGCTAATTGAGATCTATGAGGTGTAATCTTTGTAACTAAGCTCTATATACATAATAAGTGAACTTCAATTCTAATGTACATCTCTACTTGATTAGTGATCTAATTGTTGATATGAAATTTGAATGTATTTGTGCACAGGTCTATGGGTTCAGCCTTTGCAAGATTCCATCTCCCATGAGCAGCCTCTAGAGGATACCCTCTCCATGATCAACCTTCTAAGGATGCCTTCTACCATGTATAGCCATTAGAGGGTGATGTAAAAGACCATGACCGAGGAGAGAAATAGGAGAATGGAAGCTCACATTCGGACACTTGAATGAAGGAAAACTCCAAATGCCTAGCATGAGCTTTGGCTCTTGTATTTATAGGGATCATACAAAGCTCTTGAGAAGCTTCCCAAGAAGCTTCCTTCTAGAAGTTGTTTACTTTGCATGAAAGCTAAGCTAGTTTGAACCTTCTAGAAGCTTCCTTCTAGAAGCTACTTACTTGAGGTGCAAGCTAAGCTAGCCGAGAAGTTTCCCAAGAAGCTTCCTAGATACTTCTAGAATATTCTAGGCTAATTTGTCTTAATTTTTACTTTGTTAGCCCTACTAACTTGTCACTAAGTTAGTAGTGGTGGTGGTGCCAAGAGGTCAGTCAATGGTGCAACCACATGAGCATAATAATGAATGAACCATTGGTAAAATTGGCCAATCCATTAAATGCCTACACTTCTGTAGCATCTTTGGAGTAGGCCAATCTGTAATGGCCTTGATTTTCTCCTCTTCCATCTTGATCCCCTCTGATGAGATCTTGTGATCCAAGAAGATAATTTCCTTTTGCCAAAAGGCACAATTTGACTTCTTGTAGTAAAATTTCATAGTCATCATTAGGACTTCTCACACGTGATTCATGTGTTCTATCTCTATCTTGCTATAGATTAATATATCATCCAAGAACACCACAACGTACCAATCCAATAGTCCATCCAACACCCAATGCATCTGACCCATGAAGACAATTGGAGCATTAGTCAGCCCAAAAGGTAGAACTCTCCACTCAAAATGCCCGTACCTTGTGCGAAAGGCAATCTTTTGCACATCCTTCCTATCAATGGGGATTTGCCAATAGCCATTGCAAAGATCCAATTTAGAAAAGTATTGTGCTCCACTCAATTGATCAAGCAAGTCATCAATCTGAGGCAAGGGATATACATTCTTCACTGTTTGCTTATTGAGCCCACGATAATCAATACAAAAACAAAATCCTCCATCCTTCTTTGGAACAAATATTACTGGTGCTCCCTAAGAAGAGGTACTAAGTTGTATGAAGTTCTTCTCCAAAAACTTTATAAGTGTTGTTCAGAACTCCTCCAACTCCTTTGCTGAGAGCATATAGATTGGTCTACTCATTGGTGTACTCCTTAAAAATACCTCAATCTTGAAGGGCATACCACGATTGGAGGGTAATCCCTTCGGCAGATCATGTGGAAACACGTCCGCAAACTCCTAAACTATCTGATCAACCCTTGCTTGATGAGGCTCTTGGCTCTCCTCAGATTATCCTTGTGCAATCGGCTTGATCCACACCGCAAAAAAAAAACCTATCTTTCTCCAGAACTTGCTCTATGGCTGCTTCACTAACAAACTTCCCATCTAGGAACTCACCTCTCTTCAAAGCTTGCTCCATGGTTGCCTTCTTGGTAAACTTCCCATCTTGGGGCTTCTCTCTCTTCAAGGCATGCTCTATGGCTACCTTCTCAACCAACTTCTCATATTAGGACTGACTATTCTTAGGTGTCTTACTTAGAGGTGCTAGACAACCTAAATGGAAATTCCTACCTTGGTGTTGTACTTGAATTTGTTGTCAAGTCCAGTCAAATTGAACCTTATGACATTCAAGCAAAGGTAGTCCTAGAATGACATCATAGTGTAGAGGTGCCACTACAAACCTCATACACTCCAAATACTCCTTCCCAATCTTAAAAGTAACAAGATGTGAGGTACAGAATGTAGAACACTTTCTACCATCCGCCATCATCAATCTACTTCTAATCATTGGCTTGATAGGAATACCCAATTCCTTTGCTATTTTCATAGACATGTAATTCTCTAAACTTCTAGAATCAACCAAAATCTTATACTCCCAATTAGATATTGTACCTTGCAAGTGAAGCAAACTTGCATAGGTGAAGCCTTCAATCCCATTAGAACTAATCAAGCTCCCAATAGATGGCTCAAAATCTCCTATTGAGATTCCTTATTTCCTTGATCATTTTGTTCTACAAATTCCATCTGGGCAACTTGTTTAGATCATCCATTCCTGAGTAGACATTCAACAATGTTGTGAGTATATACATTGCTACACAACATACATCACTATCAACATCATTCACTATAGAAGCACAACTCACACATAAGTCATACATAGACTCTAAAGTGCCACAATAATCAGATTGTTTACCACTCTCAACTCAACTCAACTCAGATCAGTGCTTGATCTATCACTCCATCAACTGCCAACAGTTGGGCATTGATTACAATCAAACCACACCCACTCTAGCATAGAGAATCCAAGTGACACTTGTCGGCCTTTGTCCACCATAGCCAGGAACTCAAAGGCTCAACATCAGAGAAGTGAGCTCTCTGGAGCTGCACTTCAAAAGTATACCCTCTGGACTTGAGCTAGGTCTGAACCCTAACGGTCCCACTGACGGCACACTTGATGGTGAAAATGATGCAAAGTGATGGTGGGCCCTACCATGAAGTCAGAACCCCAAACACAAAATCTAATTGTTGAAAAGTAGTCTTTAAGAAATGGCTGAAATAACTCTAACTACTATCACTGGAACTCCAATGTCTGAGCAATCTAGATGTGACACTACAAATGGTGTGACAGTTGTCGTACGTATATATATCGTTACACAACATACATTGCTGTCAACATCATACACTATAGAAGCACAACTCACACATAAGTCATACATAGACTCTAAAGTGCCACAATTGGCCCCCTAGTTGGCGGTTAGATCCCTCTAACTCCAGATAGGCATCTACTCCCAATATATGGTATACCTTATGATGGGCAAAGATCAGGAGGCCGTGTGCTATGGAGCCCCATTGTTAGTCGCCTATATGCAATCTATACCATATAAAGAATGAACTAGCTATAGGTCAAATACATCTAGGACATAACCACTGTCCTTGAGGAACCACCATGAGAGGAGGAGTCATACATGCCATATGCCATCCTCTCAAACAGCTATCACACTCTAACATAGTATCAGTTCCACTAGAAGAGCCACATAACATACAACTCAAGCCTGCACGTACAAGTGCCAAGCTTGGGTCCATAGTACCATCAATGTTTGAGAGGTGACATGGCGCACAATTGCGCACATGATCCTTCCAAACAACACCATCATGTCCTTCTAACACAAGGACTCCAGATGGCAAAATCTCACGCACTCTCAAGATAGTGCGGCCTATCAAAACATCAAGTGTTGTTGGTGCTGTATGCTATAGATATACATAGTTGCTTGGATGAAATCTACGGATTGAGGGTCTAACCTCCTCCTCGAATGGTAGCATAGCGTAAAGTATCTCTATGCTGAGCAATTGCCAAGTTCTCAAAGGCCATCGGCATCACTCTCCAAAAGATCTGCAAGTTGACAACATGCGTTCATCCATACATTTGGGTCATCCAAGTCCAAAACTACAGTAGCATCTTGACTAATGGCTGCAAGTAAATCTGGATCTCATCCATAGAGTAGAAAGTATGGAGAGAAGGGTGCTAAGGAGGCTTGCCGGTTGAATCAATAGCCCATAGCCAACCAAGGTAACTGGAGATCCCAATCTCTCAAGTGGCCTCTCTGCAAACCATACTTTTGCAATCCTCTCTTCACCGTTGTTGGGGAATTTTGTTGGCCTTGAGAGTGCACCGGGCACCTGGCTGCTTGTGCTTAGTTTGTCCTCGGCCTTCATAGAACTGGCTAGCTCACGCGGTTTCAGCTATGGTTTTGTGACCTGACAATTCCTAGGAGAGGCTGGAATTTTTACAAACAACAACTAGTATTCTATTCAGCTCAACCAGGCCAGACTATTGAGTCAAACCTTTCATATAGATGGACTAAGAGCTCCTAAAATGGAGCTTCCATGACGCTAGTCATAGGTCAAACACACCATCATCTCAGCTCTACTAGACCTGCAAAATTTCTTTCCTGTCCAGCCTTCTCTCTCTTGCAAGGTCCTTCATTCTCTTGCAAAGAAACCCATTTTCTGCCCTACACTCTCAAGGCCTTGCTTTCTTGCAAAAATTTCTCTCCTCTACCATGCACTCCTTCAAGGCATACTCCCTACCATTTTTTCATCTGGCCACTGTCATGCTCAATAGCACTTTCAAAAGTTTTCTCTCTCCTTCTATCACAGACCAAGGCCAAGCAACCTTCTAAAATCTTTTTGATAGTTCACTCTTGTCCAGACTCTCATTCACTTTGTCTAGTCTCTCATTTACTCTGCCCAATCTCTCATTCACTCTGCTCAGTCTCCCCTTCACTATTACATTTTCAACAGTACATCCTCTACATTCGAAATTCATTCCATGTCCACATCTTCACAACAAACATTCCTCATTCAAAATTTGCTCTCCTATCAACATTCTCACAATAAACATCCTTTCACATTCAAAATCATTTCATGTCCAGCCAGAACTGTGAGCCGGCCTGTCTCTCACTCAGGATGAACCTTTGATGGCTATTATGGTAGCGCACCATGGACTAAGAAGGCAAGGAACCCCAACTCCATCATACTCCTCCAAGGCTAACACTCCAAGACTCAAGACATTGCTCACTAGAGAACCCAATGAGAGAGAGATAGTTGCAAATGAAAGGATGATGAGTACCTCCTCACCCCTTGTTTATATACTTGTGAAATAGTTACGTACCAAAGTTACTAATTACCGTAGTAACTCAAGTTACTAGACTAAAAGTCAAGTAAAGTTAAAAAGTAGAAAGGAATATCCATTCACATGGGCATATTCCCCTTATCTTGACCCAACCACTAAAGCAAGGATTCCTTCACATGGGCTATCCTTGGACTAAAGAAGAATCCAAAACAAAAAGGCTTGCGGGCCCAAGAGTTCTCAACTCTTTCCCCAAAGCCAAACACCTAGGAATAATACCAAGTCAACACACTAAAATCCAAAATAGTGGTGCTCATCTTTTCTACTTCCTCTAAAGTAAGGTCCCATCTATCTTAGCTATGACTAACTTTAGCTAACCATGACTAATATAGAACCATCCTTTATCTCTATATAAATAATATCTCTTAAGTACTTGTAATACCAAGCTAAATATCACAATACCACACACATGCACAAATGTGTGTTACATTTACCCCCGGACTAAGTTTTTACTTTGTCTTCAAAGTGAAGGTCTCTCTACCTTCTATGGTACATCTTCAACTTATCATGGTTAATCCTATCAAAGTATCTTCCTCCCAACTCCTTGAGATCATAGGTGTAATTGCCCCACACCTTCTCCACTATGAAAGGTCCAAAGTACTTAGGCAAAAACTTCTTTTTCACTCTCTTGAATCGAATGGAATCAAACAACATTACCCAATCACCTTCTTTGAAAGGCTCCACCTTCTTCTTGTCTTGCCTCTTATCATAGCTCTCCTTTTGTTTCCTTTGGGCTTGCTCCACTTGAACCATAGCAACTACTCTTGCCTCTTCCAATTCCATGAGTTGATCCTTCCTTGACTTCTCTGCATCACCTCCTTGTGCTTTCTTCAATCCCCTATGAATGCTTTGGAAGGTAGGAAGATCAAAGTGAATAGGTAAGGTAGACTCAATACCATACACCAATTGAAATGGAGAATATCCAGTGGAAGTTTTCATGGTTGTCCTATACTCCCACAAAACTGCATGAATCCTCTTGTCCCAATGATGTTTAGCCCCCTCCATTTCGGCATCTTTGGCCAACATCATGCACAAGGTCTGATTGGTTCTCTCTGCCAAGCCATTGGAATTTGGCTTATAGGATGTAGTTACTCTATGTGTGATAGAGAAATGTCGTAGCATGGCTGTAGTAATGCTTCCTGTAAACTCTCCTCCTCTATCAGAAACCAACTCCAAAGGGCATCCAAACCTAGTGATAATGCGTTCATAAAGAAATCTACCCACTTCATCTTCATTCTTGTCCCTCAATGGTCTAGCCTCAACCCACTTGGTAAGATAATCAGTAACTACCACAATGTACCGATTGTTCCTTGGGGTTCTATTGAGAGGACCTACAAAATCAATTCCCCACTTCTCAAAAGGTCCTAGCAATGGAATTGATCTAAGTGGTGGAGTGGATGTAGACTTTTTAGCAAAAGCTTGACAAACATGACAAGTTTTGCAATAATCAAGACAATCCTTGAAAATCCCTCTCCAATGGTAACCTGCATCTAGAATCTTGAAAGCAGTCACCTTTCCTGCAAAGTGTCCTCCACATACTAAACCTTCATGAAACTCCTTTATGAGTAGGATAGACTCTTCCTTACCCACTGCTCTTCGAAGAAGACCATCTGCTCCTTGGTGAAAAAGAATATCCTCCACCATTGTGTAAGGTCTAGATCTTGCTGCAAGGGCCTTCCTCTCCCTAGCATGCATCCCTTCTGGATAGTTACCTTTTGTCACAAAATCCACAATCTCCTTGTACTCCATTGGAACCTCTTGAGTGACTGAGATTGTCATGAGCTCCTCATCCGGGAAGGAATCATCCACTGGCTCATCTCCATCATGATCATAGGCTCTAGATAATAAATCAGCATTTGCATGTTTCTTTCCTGGCCTATCTTCAATGGTGTAGTCATACTCAGACAAGAGTATCATCCACCTTGCTAGTCTCCCTTCAACATTAGGCTTGTTGAAGATGTACTTCAAAGCCTTGTGATCCGTGACAATGGTGGCTTTCCCTCCAATCAAGTAGTGTCTAAACTTCTTGAGACCAAAGATCACTGCCAACCATTCTCTCTCCGTGACAGAGTAGTTCTTCTCTGCTGAAACCATCTGCCTACTAGCATAAGCTATTGGATGATCATGCCCATCTTGGTCTAATTGACTAAGAGTGCATCCTATAGCTACATTAGAAGCATCAGTGTAGAGGATGAAAGGTTTACTCCAATCAGGTTTAGCAAGAATTGGAGCTACATCAAGGGATTGCTTGAGCTCCTCAAAAGCTTTGAGAGCCTCCTTGTCTTCCAAAATCACCATGTAATCTACACCCTTCTTCATGTAGATGGTCAATGCATAAGCCTTGTTAGAAAATGAGAAGATGAACCTCCTATAGTACCCAACCATCCCCAAGAATTGGCGTAACTTTGTCAAGCTTGAAGGGAATGGAAGGTCTGAGATTTTGCTCACCTTCTCAGGATCAACTGCTATTCCATCCTTGGAGATGATGTGCCCCAAAAGTAGACCTTCTTCACATCCAAAAATGCACTTCTTTGGGTTGAGTGATGCATTTGCCTCATCCAAGCGTTGCAAGACTTTGATTAGGTGCTCAAAGTGCTCCTCCTTGCTCCCATAGACACAAAAGTCATCAATGAAGTCTCTCACAAATTTCCCAATGAAAGGTTCAAATACCTTGTTCATGAACCGTTGGAATGTGGCTGGAGCATTGCAAAGCCCAAAAGGCATGACCTTGAAAGCGTAAGTTCCCCAAGGTGTGGTGAATGTGGTGAGTTGTTGATGCTCTGGTGCAATCTTGATTTGATTATATCCACTATAACCATCTCCAAAACTGTACCTCCTATGACCTGCAACCTCCTCCAAGATCTCATCAATGAATGGCAATGGGTAGTAGTCCTTCTTGGTAACAGCATTGAGCTTCTTGTAATCCACACATACCCGAAGCTTGCCATTCTTTTTCTTCACAATGACAATTGGAGACACCCATTCTGAATTCTCCACCTCAAAGATAAATCTAGCCTCCTTGAGCTTATCAATCTCCTCCTTCACAACCAAAGATATTGGTGGGCTAATGCGACGTTGCTTTTGGCGGATTGGTCTTGCATGTGACTCTACCTCTATCTTGTGCTCCTCCAAGGTGACTTCCTTCAAATCCTTGTAACTAAAAGCAAACACATGGATGAACTTGCGGAAAATCTCCTCAAATCTCACCTTCTCCTCCTTATTATTTGGTAACATTTGGACCATACTTGAGGGTAGCTAACCTTCTCTCTACCTCCTCAAGTGTCAATGGTGATTTATCTATGTCGTTCAAAACCTATGGCTTAGGTGCAAAATCCATAGCACACAAAGGATACACATCTGAATCAGATTTAGATTCATCCTCCTCCATGGAAGTCTCCTCTTCCATGCTTGTGTCCACACCTGAAGCTCCTTCTTCAGAATCTGATTCCCAATAATCAGAAGATGGTGTATCTGAATGTGAAGTATTGGTGGTGTTAGTCACAGGAACTGTGACTCTATGGTTTGATGGCCCAATCCTCAAGTACCCTTTGTGCCATCGATCAGTTGTGCGTGCTACTCTCAACCATGGCCTCCCAAGAAGTAAGTCATAGCTTGAATCCTTCAAGACTTGGAAAGTCATGAGATTTTGAACTCCCATAACTGAAACTACCACCTTATCCATCACCCCTACTGGTCGAACTTGTTGCTTGTTTGCCATGCTCACCAAAAATGTTGAAGGTCTTGAGGGTATCATACCCAACTTCTTCATCAACCTTTCTGACATGGCATTCACTGCTGATCCTCCATCAACCAATGCATCCTTGATGTTGTGACCATTCACTCTCACATCAATCTTGGAGGCATATTCACAAGCCTCCCATGGTGCTGGCTTGGCATCCACCACCCCCATTGATACTGGAACTTTTGCCTTCTTCTTCTTCTTGCTCCTTGTAGAACTCAAACCACCTCTAAGCTCCTTTCTCAAGGTAGGGTTCAAAGCAATTAATTGGCCCACTGTGATGTTAGCCTTGTGACTACCAACATCTTCCAACACATTGTAGTTCCATTGTTGCTTTGAAATCAAGAGATCCTCCATCCCCAACTTCTTCCTTGGAGTCTTTGTTGTTGATGGTGTTGAGGTGTGAGTGCTCCTAGTAGACATAGGAGTATCCTTGCTTGAAGTAAATCCTTGAGAAGAGTGAACATCCTCTGCAAAACGAGCTCTCTTCTTCTCTTGTGCCAAAAGCTCCAAATTAAGACCCTTGGAGTTTGAGCACTCTCCCTTCTCATACTTGCTCTCAACCACATCTATGGATGCTATCCCCTTACCTTTTTTGGGATTAGGAGCCACTTGGGTTTCACTACCTCCCTCTTTCCCTCTATTGGCTCCCTCATAACTCCTTCCTCCATGGTAAGTGGAATTTGGGCAATTCCTTTGGATATGGCCTCTTCCTCCACAACCAAAACAATTTCTATCATTGAAATTGTTGGCTGGTTGAACTCCTCTATATGGATAGTTTCCATAACTCCTAAGCCCTCTCCCTACATTCTGATCCACCTCTCTCTTCTCTCATAGTTGCACCACATTGATCTTGAGATCCGCAAGTTGTTCTGTGATGGTTTGGAGTGGATCTTTTGGTGGAGGTGCAAGAACTGGAGCAACTACTTGTGGTGCAACCCTTGTCACCGAAGTATCAGAAGTTCCACCATACTTGTAGCCTTGAGGAGGACACACAACCTCCTTCACCACCAAATCACTCTCATCCCCTTCCAAACTCTCCTCCATACAAATTGCAATCTTGATAGCTTCAACCTTGGGAGAAGGTTTTTCATATCTCACCTTGCTTCTAATTTGTGGTCTCAACCCTCCCACAAAATTCTTGGTGAGCATGGCCCCTATGCCAATCATTGTAGTCTCCACATCATCCCCACCCTTCCTCAACACTATGCAAAATCTAGACTCTAACTTTTCCACTCTTTCCACATAGACTCTCACTTCCTCTCCTTCTCCTTGCTTGAGAAATGTAACCTCACTCATCAATCTCTCATAACTCTCATCAAGAAGAAAGTTCTCAATGAGTGCTGAAGTCAAAGTCTCCCAAGACTCCTCTTCCCCATCTCTCCTATCTCTCTTTTGGTATTCTGACTCATACCATGTAAGTGCTGCATCCTCAAAGAAATCTGGTAATAATGAGGCCCACTCATTCTTCCTCCTCTCATTGTTTCCTATGCAAGTTCTCTTGAAGTCTCTCACAAAGGCCTCCACATCTTCTCCATCCTTGCAAAAGAAAACCGGAAGTTTCCCCATCTTAACCTCTCACTATCTTTCTTTTCTCTCAAAATTCTTTTTTTTTTCTTTTCTCTCACTCTATTACTAATAGAGTATATACATGACTAACACCATTTAAGAGTAATCCACCCTAGGGAACACAAAAGGTTCAGGTTGCTCCAAGATTTCTATAGCAACATCAAATCCTAGAGTGCATATTAATCTAACTCTCATGGATAGTTTATCCATAAGTTGAAAGATTATCTCCATCACTAATCTTGAGAACTAGCTGATGAAGGTGGTAGTATTTATGTAGCTGTACTAAGACTCTCTCCAAGATCCTTCACCAAAGTCTCCAAAAGTGATTTTACTCCACTACACTCATGTCCTTTTGGAAGTCCTTCAACTCCACAAACCTCACACAACTCCTTGGTCTTAGATCTTCTCCCTCCCAATCTTGGTGAAGAAGGTCCAACATGCAAACCCAAGTCAAGTAAGCCTCTCCTTTCCCTCAATCTCTTGCTCTCAAAGGTCAATGGACATGAACTTGCCTTATGTCCCTTCTCTCTACATAGAAAGCACTTAGACTCACTCTTTCCTCCAAGTGGTGTAGGTTTTTGGATCCTCTCAACACTCTCTTCAAATTCTATTGTAAACTCTCTTTTCCTCAAATCCACCCCTAAAATCACCTCAAACCCTTGGGGAACCTTGCATAATCTCAATTTCCACTCTTGATGACACTCCATGTTCCCAAGATGAATCTAAACACTCAAACATGCTTTTTGTTGATCTCAAACTCCTCATGCATGAGATCTTCACTCTGCAGAATTGACCCTTCCTCACAATATCACTCAAATATCCCAACCACTATGTCACAGTCCTTTGAAATTTTGCACACTTGATCACAACTCCATGATATTTCTCCCTGCAAAATTTCAGATCTTTTCATCGATCCATTTGGCCTGGACACCTTTCTATTCAGCACACAAATTTCAGATTTGGTCTGAAAACCACCCCCCTCACTTCAAAAACTCATTTCTCCTTGCGCAAGAACAATCTCTCTCTAATTTTTGTGGTAGCAGGTAGGATACAATGCACTCAATGTTTTCGGAAATTTTCAGGACAATTCACTGAAAATTGAAGAAATGGCAGACTCTGGACAATTTTCCACAGAGCATGCAGTTGCGGGAGCACTTTACCCTATCAACTTTCAAAAATTCTAGCCCAGTGCGCATAGAAGCTCTCACAATAATTTTAAATGTGCTAACTGAAAGATAACCCAAGCTATCATGTGTAGAAATCTCAAGTCCAGATCTCAAACTTGAGATTTTGCCCAAAATCACCTTAATCCCCAAAATCTGCAATCCACCTCACACAATCTCTCCAATTCCTCTCATGTGTACAAGATGTACAAAATCACCTCAAAGACATCATAATGAACTACAGGGTATACAAATGGATCTTGGTTCTCTAACATAAGTTCAGCCCTCTCCTCTCCTAATGTTCTCTCCAAGTGAGCTCTCATAGCCTCCTTCTGCCTAATGTAGAATTGGACACGGAACATTATCTTGCCTTCTAGAGAGATCCCGACAACGGAACCAAAAATGTGAGCCGGCCTGTCTCTCACTCAGGATGAACCTTTGATGGCTATTATGGTAGCGCACCATGGACTAAGAAGGCAAGGAACCCCAACTCCATCATACTCCTCCAAGACTCAAGACATTGCTCACTAGAGAACTCAATGAGAGAGAGATAGTTGCAAATGAAAGGATGATGAGTACTTCCTCACCCCTTGTTTATATAGTGGTGAAATAGTTACGTACCAAAGTTACTAATTACCATAGTAACTCAAGTTACTAGACTAAAAGTCAAGTAAAGTCAAAAAGCAGAAAGGAATATCCATTCACATGGGCATATTCCCCTAAGCATATGATCTTATCTTGACCCAACCACTAAGTCAAGGATTCCTTCACATGGGCTATCCTTGGACTAAAGAAGAATCCAAAACAAAAAGGTTTGCGGGCCCAAGAGTTCTCAACTCTTTCCTCAAAGCCAAACACCTAGGAATAATACCAAGTCAACACACTAAAATCCAAAATAGTAGTGCTCATCTTTTCTACTTCCTCTAAAGTAAGGTCCCCTCTATCTTAGCTATGACTAACTTTAGCTAACCATGACTAATATAGAACCATCCTTTATCTCTATATAAATAATATCTCTTAAGTACTTGTAATACCAAGCTAAATATCACAATACCACACACATGCACAAATGGGTGTTACAGGTCAGCTTCGTCAAGGCCTTGGCAATGGCACTAAATCCTCTAACATAACGGCGATAGAAGTTTTCCAACCCAAGGAATGCTCGCACTTTGCTCACATCCGTAGGCCAAGGAATATGTGCAATAGCCTCCACCTTGGTCTGCTGAACACTAAGTCCTCCAGAGTAGATAGTGTGACCCAAATACTCAACCTGCTCGTGGAAGAACCTACACTTCCCAAGATGTAATTTTTTTCCATGAGATCTCAACCTCTCAAACACCTATAACAATTGTCTCTCATGCTCCTCCATAGTAGTGCTATAGACCAAAATGTCATCAAGATAGCATCGAGCAAAATCCAATCTAGCAAGGATCCTATCCATGACCCTCTGGAACTCAGCAAGAGCATTCTTTAACCCAAACGGTAAGAACCTCCATTGATATAACACATCCTTGCCGTGAGGATCGATAGCCCAAAATGATGTCTTGGACTTATCATGTGACAACCCAAAAAATATTACTTTTGCGGTAATCAGGTAAGTAAAGTTTGTTCTTGTAGAGATACTAGTCAGAAATTTCCAAATACAAAGCAAACAGTAACAATGTAGTTCTTCTTGGATGCTTCTTTAATCTCGCAGGTAGAAACCACATCCAAAAGAGAGTAACAAGCACTAACTCACAGTCTCCTCACAAATTAACACTTCTTAATCATAACTCCATCAAATCTTTCCAAGCAATCTTCATTGTGATGATTCAGGCTCTCCCAAAAATGGCACTTCATTGCAAAACAACTTTGCCTTAGAATTGTGTTCCACCCCTCCACTAAAGGCACAACTTCCTATCAAAATTTCTTCACATCAACTTTGTACTGCACTCACAACTGCAGAATACTACCAACACTACAATTCCTCTCACATCTATCAAGGCATTGCTTTGATTGCACATCACTCAGGATCAAACACACAGAGTGAAAATCAAGGCTACGGAATCCAACATCCAACAAACACACTGACTTGCACTTTGAAATTCTCCACACACTCACAAACACAAGCACAAAATTGATACTCGGAATCAAGCTCAAGCAACGAGCACTACTTCATAGCACTTTGCTTTATCTATTCTCAGAAATTATGAGCACTGAACAACATATGACTACAAATGCCACTCTTAAATAGTGAAGCAAACGACACTACTAACAACTATACCGTTCTATAACAACTCTTCTAACCTGTAGATCCAAAATGACAATGCACCTCTTCATATATGCCTCTTCAAATCTCAAATCTGTTACTAACCCGATCCAATGTCTACTTCTTCCTCGGCTTTCAATCCCAAAGTAACTTCACTTACTACTTTGTCCTTGGGTTTCACAACTACTAATTCCTCTACCAATTCTACTATTTCTTCCCTTTGATCTACAATTCCTGTCATAAGTAATCCTTCTAACTCTCTATCTCCAGACCCACTCTTCTCTAATATCTCCAATGGTAATTTCAATGACATATGCACTCCTATGTTATCTACTTTGGATTTTGCTCTTACATCCTTCCAAAGTTTATCTATCTCTAATTTCACTAAGTCTAATCTAATTGTGATATTGTCTTCTACTTCCAATATCTTTCTATCTACACGAGCTCTGAGACTGATAATTAAAGCATTCAAATCTTTATCCTTCACATTTCTCCTCCTTGTCTCCTGCACCAACAACTTCAACTTGTGCAGTCTTGTTTCTTCAATTCGCACGCTAGCTTCTGTACTCAACATCACATTCATCTTGATCACAATCTCCTTCAATGGCTCTAGTTGCATTTTTCTCTCCTGTTCTTGATCTGCAAGCCAATCTTCTCTATACATTGCCAATTCCACTTCAAACTCGGCTTTCACAGTCTCCTTCTCCTTCTCCTTCTGCACAATCTTCTCCTCCAGATAGCGAAGTAACTCTCTCAATCTTTCTTCCTCTCTATATCTTGCTGTCAACTCTCTTTGCCAGAGCTGCTTCTTCTCTTCTACACTCTCTATCACTCTATCGAACTCTTGCTCTTTCTCCGCTACTATTGCCATATCATGGATAATTTCTAATCTCAAATCAGCAAACTGCTACTTCACAATTTCATACTTAGCTACTTGCGTTTCCCTTGCTATGTCACTCTGCTCTATGAGTCCTTCTCTAATCCTTGATTCTCTCTTCAAGTTCTCAATCACTTTATTTTGTACTACTATATCTACTTGTAGTGCTTCCCTTTCCTCCTCACCTCGGATTATACTCTTCTTTAATTTTGAGTTCTCTTCTTCTAATTGAGCTAACACCTACAACACAGTCTTCACCTCCAAACACTTTGACTGCATCTCCTTCTTCTTGCACTCTAACTTCATAAACAATGGGCACACAACCTCCCGCAAATACTCTACTCCTTCACTTGCATTTATTTTGACTCACGGACTTGTCTCCTTCTTCACCTCTTTGTCACTTGACACTTGCCTTCTAAGCCATAGTTGCCTTATAGGAATGGATTTTTGCTCCCCAAACTTCCATCCTCCTCTTCTCTTACCTTACTTGGCCCCGCTCCATTCTTTGCCTTTCGTCTGGAATGAACTCTGCTTTGAATTGTAACTCTTTCTCCTCTTGCTCTAGAACTTCATCTTCCAGTTTTGAGTTACCTTTCTCCTCCATCTCCATCTTGGCTTCCTCCTCTTTGGGTACTGATTTCATCTCCACTCCATCATCACTGTCACTACTTGTGTCTCCACTCTGCAGTGTGAACTTGGGCTTCCTCCTTCTTTGAGTCTTTGGACTTGCACTCGGCTTCTCCTTCCAACTCTTCTTCCAACAATGCGATTACCACTAGTTCTTTCCTCGGGTTTACCCTTCTAGCCTTTTGAGGTCATGCTTTCTCTACTTCTTCTTCTCCTTGTCAACTCCTCTTCTTTGACTTTGCAGTGCTCACTTCCAAATGCACACTATGCCTCATCTGCATGTAGTACTTATCACTGCTCCTAATCTAAAGAATGTATTGTTGCTCCTCCGCATTGACATCTCTTCTCAAGTTGGGATGGAAATGGGACACCATCTTATTTTGCTCTGCTGCATTGAGCAAGTTCAGCCCCAGATAGAAATAGACTGCAAATGGCACAATCTAATGTGGAGGCGACTTGTCCCGCAAATTCCACACCATTTGTCTTGTCCTCTAATGAAGACACTTTGCCCAGTTAATTGGCTCTCCTGCAAACATCTTATGGAAGAACACTGCTTGGTGCTTCATCACATAAGTTGTTCTCTCCGGCTTCAAGATTGCCATTAGAGCACTCACAATCCCTCTCTTGAAAAGATCCTTATAGCTCTCCACTTTGCAGCCATTCTTTGTGCACTTTGAAGAGAAGGCATCTCTCACTTCTTGGGTTTCTTTGGCTACTTCTCCCTTCCTCAAGAACATGGCACCATGCTCTGCTTGCTTCTCTCCCAAGTACTAACCTCCAATCCGACTCTATCCATTGAGCCGGATTTCCTCTCTTCCCTTCTTCCTCGGGGCCATCAAGACACTTACTCTTGATGATCTTAGTCATGAAACCTAGAAAGCTAACATTCCAGTTCCATGCCAAGAACATGATCCTAAGCCTGCTCAAGACCTCAATTCTTGCGATCACATCTAACCTCTAAATTGCATGATTTCTCATTGTGAATTTGGAGTTCTTCTTCCCACCTCCCATCTTTCTCTCTTCCACTCTGGGCTAGGAACTTTTCCTCCTATTGATTCCCGAATTAACTCTCTCAACTTCCTCTCAACACACCAGCCCGTCTTCAACTATACTTCCCTTCCCACAATCTCCTGCAGGACAACTTCTTAATGGCAATGGGAAATTGCTTGTCATTGCTTTGTCTTTAGCATGATTTTTATAGAGTCATGCCTTCTCCATCTTTCTTCAATTTGAGTTTCTACCAAGAAATCACACCTCATGCATGCTCTTGTCACTGTCAAGTGTCCTTCACACATATGACCGCCATTTTTGAACGGTACCTTCTTGAATGTCTTGCCCCGAAAGAAAGTTGTTACATTGTCCTCGCCTTGATTTGAGCACCCCCAAGATGAAGAATCCTTACTTTGGGTTGTATGCTGATAGGGCAATTTCGAGGACCTTGCCTTATGACCCAAAGTCACATTACCTCGGGTTACATCATGAGGACACTTTTCTTTGGCTTCTTTGGCCATACAGGCGCAATTTGACTCCTCTGTACACTACTTCTTTAAAATTGAGAAAAAAAATGTGGGTACCACATTTCCTCCTCTTTGATTGGCAATTGATGATATTTCGCTTGGAGATCCAAAGTACTGAAGACCTTTGCATGCCTAATTGCATCAAAAATCTCTTCTGATGTAGGCATGGCATACCAATCAGCCCTAGTCTGTAGGTTGATAGGATAGTAATCTCCACACATCTGCCTATCTGTATGCATATCCATCTTGGCTGGCTTCATTGTTGTTGATGCATACTCTCCATGTGAAATCTCCACTAAACCAGCCTCAAAAAGGTCACTATTCCAGCTTTGAATCAATGTCCTCTCCATCTCACTATATTGATAAGGACGTCAGAAAACTGGTGTATCGCTAGTCAGCTCAATCCATATACCAGGTCCTTTTAGAGCACCCAAATCCTTCATACTGAAGGCAAAACAACTTGTGTGGCTCCTCAAGAACCTCCAAACCCTCTGTCTTTCCTCTCTAGTAAGCTTGGGTCCAAGATCTGGCTCCCAAGTATCCTTTGTAACTATAGTTGGAGTGGAAGACGTACTGACTAGCTGCTACACTAGGCCCTTGGGAGCAATAGTGTCATGCCCCCGACCACTAGAGGTCCCAACCTCTGTGTGAAAAATTCCCTCCACTCTAGCTGCAAGCTCCACACATCCTCTAGCTGCATCCCAAGTGGACCAAGCGTGTAATCCAAGTAGCCCACGCTCACCTGGATGGACTCCAAGTACACCACTTTCCGTAGTCGCTACTGGCTGTGTCCCAAGAATACCATGTCCTATAACACCCATTTGTGCATGTGTGCGGTATTGTGATATTTAGCTTGGTATTACAAGTACTTAAGAGATATTATTTATATAGAGATAAAGGATGGTTCTATATTAGTCATGGTTAGCTAAAGTTAGTCATAGCTAAGATAGAGGGAACCTTACTTTAGAGGAAGTAGAAAAGATGAGCACCACTATTTTGGATTCTTGTGTGTTGACTTGGTATTATTCCTAGATGTTTAGCTTTGAGGAAAGGGTTGAGAACTCTTGGGCCCGCAAGCCTTTTTGTTTTGGATTCTTCTTTAGTCCAAGGATAGCCCATGTGAAGGAATCCTTGACTTAGTGGTTGGGTCAAGATAAGACCACATGCTTAGGGGAATATGCCCATATGAATGGATATTCCTTTCTACTTTTTGAATTTACTTGACTTTTAGTCTAGTAACTTGAGTTACTAGGGTAATTAGTAACTTTGGTACGTAACTATTTCACAAGTATATAAACAAGGGGTGAGGAGTTACTCATCATCCTTTCATTTGCAACTATCTCTCTCTCATTGAGTTCTCTAGTGAGTAATGTCTTGAGTCTTGGAGTGTTAGCCTTGGAGGAGTATGATGGAGTTGGGGTTCCTTGCCTTCTTAGTCCATGGTGCGTTACCATAATAGCCATCAGAGATTCATCCTGAGTGAGAGACATGCCGGCTCACATTTTTGGTTCCGTTGCCGGGACTTCTCTAGAAGGCAAGATAATGTTCCGCGTTCACTTCTACATTAGGCAGAAGTAGACTATGAGAGCTCACTTGGAAAGAACATTAGGAGAGGAGAGGGCTGAACTTATGTTTGAGAACCAGATCCATTTGTATACCATGTAGTGCATTATGATATCTTTGAGGTGATTTTGTACATCTTGTACACATGAGAGGAATTGGAGAGATTGTGTGAGGTGGATTGTAGATTTTGGGCAAAATCTCAAGTTTGAGATCTGGACTTGAAATTTCTACACATGATAGCTTGAGTTATCTTTCAGTTAGCACACTTGAAATTATTGTGAGAGCTACTATGCGCACTAGGCTAGAATTTTTGAAAGTTGATAGGGTAAAGTGCTCCTGCAACTGCATGCTCTTCGGAAAATTGTACAGAGTTTGCAATTTCTTCAATTTTTAGTGAATTGTCCTGAAAATATCCAAGAAAATTCACTGCATTCTATCCTATGTGTTGCACAAAAATTAGAGAGAGATTGATCTTGCACAAGGAGTTATGAGTTATTGAAGTGAGGGGGGTGGTTTTCAGACCAAATCTGAAATATGTGTGCTGAATAGAAAGGTGTTTAGGCCAAATGGCTAGATGAAAAGATCTAAAATTTTTCAGGGAGGGACTCCCTAGAGTTGTGATCAAGTGTGCAAAATTTCAAAGGACTGTGACATAGTGGTTGGGATATTTGAGTGACATTGTGTGGAAGGGTCAATTCTGCAAAGTGAAGATCTCAAGCATGCGGAGTTTGAGATCAACAAAAAACATGTTTGAGTGTTTAGATTCATCTTGGGAACATGGAGGGTCATCAAGAGTGGAATTGAGATTATGCAAGGTTCCCCAAGGGTTTGAGGTGATTTTAGGGGTGGATTTGAGGAAAAGAGAGTTTACAATAGAATTTGAAGAGAGTGTTGAGAGGATCCAAAAACCTACACCACTTGGAGGAAAGAGTGAGTCTAAGTGCTTTTTGTGTGGAGAGAAGGGACATAAGGCAAGTTCATGTCCATTGACCTTTGAGAGCAAGAGATTGAGGGAAAGGAGAGGCTTACTTGACTTGGGTTTGCATGTTGGACCTTCTTCACCAAGATTGGGAGGGAGAAGATCTAAGACCAAGGAGTTGTGTGAGGTTTGTGGAGTTGAAGGACTTCCAAAAGGACATGAATGTAGTAGAGTAAAATCACTTTTGGAGACTTTGGTGAAGGATCTTGGAGAGAGTCTTAGTATAGCTACAGAAATACTACCACCTTCATCATTTAATTCTCAAGATTAATGATGGAGATAATCTTTCAACTTATGGATAAACTATCCATGAGGGTTCAATTAATATGCACTCTAGGATTTGATGTTGCTATAGAAATCTTGGAGCAACCTGAACCTTTTGTGTTCCCTAGGGTGGATTACTCTTAAATGGTGTTAGTCATGTATATACTCTATTAGTTATAGAGTGAGAGAAAAGAAAAGAGAAAAAGAAAAATTGAGAGAAGAGAAAGATAGTGAGAGGTTAAGATGGGGAACTTCTGGTTTTCTTTGACAAGGATGGAGAAGATGTGGAGACCTTTGTGAGAGACTTCAAGAGAGCTTGCATAGGAAAGAATGAGAGGAGGAACAATGAGTGGGCCTCATTATTACCAGATTTCTTTGAGGATGTAGCACTTACATGGTATGAGTCAGAATACCAAAAGAGAGAGAGGAGAGATGGGGAAGAGGAGTCTTGGGAGACTTTGACTTCAGCACTCATTGAGAACTTTATTCTTGATGAGAGTTATGAGAGATTGATGAGTGAGGATACCTTTCTCAAGCAAGGAAATGGAGAGAAAGTGAGGGTCTATGTGGAAAGAGTGGAAAAGTTAGAATCCAGATTTTGCATAGTGTTGAGGAAGGGTGGGGATGAGGTGGAGACTACAATGATTGGCATAGGGGCCATGCTCACCAAGAATTTTGTGGGAGGGTTGAGACCACAAATTAGAAGCAAGGTGAGATATGAAAAACCTTCTTCCAAGGTTGAAGCTATCAAAATTGCAATTTGTATGGAGGAGAGTTTGGAAGGGGATGAGAGTGATTTGGTGGTGAAGGAGGTAGTGCATCCTCCTCAAGGCTACAAGTATGGTGGGACTTCTGATACTTTGGTGACAAGGGTTGCACCACAAGTAGTAGTTGCTCCAATTATTGCAACTCCACCAAAGATCCACTTCAAACCATCACAGAACAAGTTGCGGATCTCAAGATTAGTATGGTGCAACTATGGGAGAAGAGAGAGGTGGATCAGAATGTAGGGAGAGGGCTTAGGAGTTATGGAAACTATCCATATAGAGGAGTTCAACCAGCCAAAAATTTCAATGATAGAAATTGTTTTGGTTGGGGAGGAAGAGGCCATATCCAAAGGAATTGCCCAAATTCCACTTACCATGGAGGAAGGGTTATGAGAGAGCCAATAGAGGGAAAGAGGGTGGTAGTGAAACCCAGGTGGCTCCTAATCCAAACAAAGGTAAGGGGATAGCATCCATAGATGTGGTGGAGAGCAAGTATGAGAAGGGAGAGTGCTCAAACTCCAAGAGTCTTAATTTGGAGCTTTTGGCACAAGAGAAGAAGAGAGCTCGTTTTGCAGAGGATGTTCACTCTTCTCAAGATTTACTCCAAGCAAGAATACTCCTATGTCTACTAGGAGCACTCACACCTCAACACCATCAACAACAAAGACTCCAAGGAAGAAGTTGGGGATGGAGGATCTCTTGATTTCAAAGCAACAATGGAACTACAATGTGTTGGAAGATGTTGGTAGTCACAAGGCTAATATCTCAATGGGCCAATTGATTGCTTTGAACCCTACCTTGAGAAATGAGCTTAGAGGTGTTTTGAGTTCTACAAGGAGCAAAAGGAAGAAGAAGGCAAAAGTTCCAGTATCAATGGGGGTGGTGGATGCCAAGCCAACGTCATGGGAGGCTTGTGAATATGCCTCCAAGATTGATGTGAGAGTGAATGGTCACAACATCAAGGATGCATTGGTTGATGGAGGATCAGTAGTGAATGCCATGTTAGAAAGGTTGATGAGGAAGTTGGGTATGATACCCTCAAGACCTTTAACATTTGTGGTGAGCATGGCAAACAAGCAACAAGTTAGACTAGTAGGGGTGATGGATAAATTGATAGTTTTAGTTATGGGAGTT
This sequence comes from Lunularia cruciata, assembly GCA_948567375.1. Classification (NCBI taxonomy): domain Eukaryota; kingdom Viridiplantae; phylum Streptophyta; class Marchantiopsida; order Lunulariales; family Lunulariaceae; genus Lunularia; species Lunularia cruciata. The sequence goes on along the minus strand of OX419755.1, from coordinate 52,971,709 downwards.
CAAAATCTCATGAATTTCCAAGTCTTGAAGGATTCAAGCTATGACTTACTTTGTGGGAGGCCATGGTTGAGAGCAACACGGACAACTGATCGATGGCACAAAGGGTACTTGAGGATTGGGCCATCAAACCATAGAGTCACAGTTCCTGTGACTAACACCACCAATACTTCACATTCAGATACACCATCTTCTGATTATTGGGAATCAGATTTTGAAGAAGGAGCTTCAAGTGTGGACACAAGCATGGAAGAGGAGACTTCCACGGAGGAGGATGAATCTGAATCTGATTCAGATGTGTATCCTTTGTGTGCTATGGATTTTGCACCTAAGCCAGAGGTTTTGAAGGACCCAGATAAATCACCATTGACACTTGAGGAGGTAGAGAGAAGGTTATCTACCCTCAAGTATGGTCCAAATGTTACCAAGGAGGAGAAGGTGAGATTTGAGGAGATTTTCCGCAAGTTCATCCATGTGTTTCCTTTTAGTTATAGGGATTTGAAGGAAGTCACCTCGGAGGAGCACAAGATAGAGGTGGAGTCACATGCAAGACCAATCTGCCAAAAGCAATGTCGCATTAGCCCACCAATATCTTTGGTTGTGAAGGGGGAGATTGATAAGCTCAAGGAGGCTAGATTTATCTTTGAGGTAGAGAATTCAGAGTGGGTGTCTCCAATTGTCATTGTGAAGAAAAAGAATGGCAAGCTTCGGGTATGTGTGGATTACAAGAAGCTCAATGCTGTTACCAAGAAGGACTACTACCCATTGCCATTCATTGATGAGATCTTGGAGGAGGTTGCAGGTCATGAGAGGTACAGTTTTGGAGATGGTTATAGTGGATATAACCAAATCAAAATTGCACCAGAGCATCAACAACTCACCACATTCACCACACCTTTGGGGAACTTACGCTTTCAAGGTCATGCCTTTTGGGCTTTGCAATGCTCCAGCCACATTCCAACGGTTCATGAACAAGGTATTTGAACCTTTCATTGGGAAATTTGTGAGAGACTTCATTGATGACTTTTGTGTCGATGGGAGCAAGGAGGAGCACTTTGAGCACCTAATCAAAGTCTTGCAATGCTTGGATGAGGCAGATGCATCAATCAACCCAAAGAAGTGCATTTTTAGATGTGAAGAAGGTCTACTTTTGGGGCATATCATCTCCAAGGATGGAATAGCAGTTGATCTTTAGAAGGTGAGGAAAATCTCAAACCTTCCATTCCCTTCAAGCTTGACAAAGTTACGCCAATTCTTGGGGATGGTTGGATACTATAGGAGGTTCATCTTCTCATTTTCCAACAAGGCTTATGCATTGACCATCTACATGAAGAAAGGTGTAGATTACATGGTGATTTTGGAAGACAAGGAGGCTCTCAAAGCTTTTGAGGAGCTCAAGCAATCCCTTGTTGTAGCTCCAATTCTTGCTAAACCTGATTGGAGTAAACCTTTCATCCTCTACACTGATGCTTCTAATGTAGCTATAGGATGCACTCTTAGTCAATTAGACCAAGATGGGCATGATCATCCAATTGCTTATGCTAGTAGGCAGATGGTTTCAGCAGAGAAGAACTACTCTATCACACAGAGAGAAGGGTTGACAATGATCTTTGGTCTTAAGAAGTTTAGACACTACTTGATTGGAAGGAAAGCCACCATTGTCACGGATCACAAGGCTTTGAAGTACATCTTCAACAAGCCTAATGTTGAAGGGAGACTAGCAAGGTGGATGACACTCTTGTCTGAGTATGATTACACTATTGAGGATAGGCCAGGAAAGAAACATGCAAATGCTGATTTGTTATCTAGAGCCTATGATCATGATGGAGATGAGTTAGTGGATGATTCCTTCCCGAATGAGGAACTCATGACAATCTCAATCACTCAAGAGGTTCCAATGGAGTACAAGGAGATTGTGGATTTTGTGACAAGAGGTAACTATCTAGAAGGGATGCATGCTAGGGAGAGGAAGGCCCTTGCAGCAAGATCTAGACCTTACACAATGGTGGAGGATATTCTTTTTCACCAAGGAGCAGATGGTCTACTTCGAAGAGCAGTGGGTAAAGAAGAGTCTATCCTACTCATAAAGGAGTTTCATGAAGGTTTAGTATGTGGAGGACACTTTGCAAGAAAGGTGATTACTTTCAAGATTCTAGATGCACGTTACCATTGGAGAGGGATTTTCAAGGATTGTCTTGATTATTGCAAAACTTAGTCATGTTTGTCAAGCTTTTGCTAGAAAGTCTACATCCACTCTACCACTTAGATAAATTCCATTGCTAGGACCTTTTGAGAAGTGGGGAATTGATTTTGTAGGTCCTCTCAATAGAACCCCAAGGAACAATCGGTACATTGTGGTAGTTACTGATTATCTTACCAAGTGGGTTGAGGCTAGACCATTGAGGGACAAGAATGGAGATGAAGTGGGTAGATTTCTTTATGAACGCATTATCACTAGGTTTGGATGCCCTTTGGAGTTGGTTTTTGATAGAGGAAAAGAGTTTACAGGAAGCATTACTACAGCCATGCTACAACATTTCTCTATCACACATAGAGTAACTACATCCTATAAGCCAAATTCCAATGGCTTGGTAGAGAGAACCAATCGACCTTGTGCATGATGTTGGCCAAAGATGCAAAAATGGAGGGGGCTAAACATCATTGGGACAAGAGGATTCATGCAGTTTTGTGGGAGTATAGGACAACCATGAAGACCTCCACCAAATATTCTCCATTTCAATTGGTATATGGTATTGAGTCTACCCTACCTATTCACTTTGATCTTCCTACCTTCCAAAGCATTCATAGAAGATTGAAGAAAGCACAAGGAGGTGATGCAAAGAAGTCAAGGAAGGAACAATTCATGGAGTTGGAAGAGGCAAGAGCAGTTGCTATGGTTTGAGTGGACCAAGCCCAAAGGAAACAAAAGGAGAGCTATGACAAGAGGCAGGGCAAGAAGAAGGTGGAGCCTTTCAAGGAAGGTGATTGGGTAATGTTGTTTGATTCCATTCAATTCAAGAGAGTACAAAAGAAGTTTTTGCCTAAGTACTTTGGACCTTTCATAGTGGAGAAGGTGTGGGACAATTACACCTATGATCTCAAGGAGTTGGGAGGAAGATACTTTGATAGGATTAACCATGATAAGTTGAAGATGTACCATAGAAGGTAGAGAGATCTTCACTTTGAGGACAAAGTGAAAACTTAGTCCGGGGGTAAATGTAACACCCATTTGTGCATGTGTGTGGTATTGTGATATTTAGCTTGGTATTACAAGTACTTAAGAGATATTATTTATATAGAGATAAAGGATGGTTCTATATTAGTCATGGTTAGCTAAATTTAGTCATAACTAAGATAGAGGGAACCTTACTTTAGAGGAAGTAGAAAAGATGAGCACCATTATTTTGGATTCTTGTGTGTTGACTTGGTATTATTCCTAGGTGTTTAGCTTTGAGGAAAGAGTTGAGAACTCTTGGGCCCGCAAGCCTTTTTGTTTTGGATTCTTCTTTAGTCCAAGGATAGCCCATGTGAAGGAATCCTTGACTTAGTGGTTGGGTCAAGATAAGAACACATGCTTAGGGGAATATGCCCAAGTGAATGGATATTCCTTTCTACTTTTTGACTTTACTTGACTTTTAGTCTAGTAACTTGAGTTACTACGGTAATTAGTAACTTTGGTATGTAACTATTTCACAAGTATATAAACAAGGGGTGAGGAGGTACTCATCATCCTTTCATTTGCAACTATCTCTCTCTCATTGAGTTCTCTAGTGAGTAATGTCTTGAGTCTTGGAGTGTTAGCCTTGGAGGAGTATGATGGAGTTGGGGTTCCTTGCCTTCTTAGTCCATGGTGCGTTACCATAATAGCCATCAGAGGTTCATCCTGAGTGAGAGACAGGCCGGCTCATAGGGCTGGAGACTTTTCTTCCTACTGATTCTCGGATTAGCTCTCTTGAATTCTCCTCTACATACCAACGCGCGTTTGACTCTACTTCCCTTCCAACAATCTCCTTCAAGATGACTTCTTAATGGCAAAGGAAAATTGCTTGTCATTGCTTTGTCTCTAGCCCAATTTTTATACAGGCGCACCATCTTTGTCTCTCTTCAATTTGAGTTTCTATCAAGAAATCACACCTCTTGCATGCTCCTATCACTATCAAGTGTCCTTCACGCGTATGACCACCAATTTTGAACGGTCCTTTCTTGAATCTCTCGCCCCAAAGGAAAGTTGTTACACTATCCTTGCCTTGGGTTGAGCACCTCCCAATACAAAGACTCCTTATTTTGGGTTGTCTACTGACAGGGCAATTTTGAGTACTTTGCCTTATGACCTGAAGCCACATTACCTTGGGTTTCATCCCGAATAATCATTTCTTTGCCTTCTTTGGCCATAAACTCGCAATCCAACTTCTATATACACTTCTTCTTTCATATTTCAAAAAACGGAAAACCAAAAATGTGGGTACTACAATATGTCCTTCATTACTCATCCTCATGGCATCCCTAGATAATATTGAACTGACTTTCACTTGGCTATAAAGTTCCTCACTAAGGAGTAGATATCAGGCCAACTTAGGAATTACAACACTGATTCATGTGAGGCTTTAGCTACATTGTTGCAAGATCTTCCTATGAGCCATCATGAGTGGGAGTGCATGTGGCGATATAATCCAATATGCCCATAGTTAGGTGGCTTGATGATGCCCTCAAGCACATCAAACGAGCATGCCTTGTCCCTATTCCCCTTCATCCTCTTAAGAAATACCATAAGATGCTTATATTATTATATAGCATTATATCATGACCACTTGTAATTCTTTGTATTATATTATGACCACTTGTAAATTTTATTTTAGTTTATTATGATCACTTCTTCATTGTTATACCAATAACTAGATATATTATGTAGAGATGAAAATTGACTTGGTAACATTTAGAAGGATGTTAAGTATGATGGATTAGGTATATTAGATAGAGGTGTCATAAAAAGAGCACTTCTACTAATAGAGCAAGAGCCAAAAATAGCTTAAAAATGTAACACCAATAGCTAGACATATGATCTAGCAAGAGCCAAGAATAGCATGAATACTTCAAAGGTCTAAAATGCCAAATTAGGCTTCAAAAATGTGCATATTCACCACCTCCTCCCCTCCACTGCCCCTTCACTCCCAATGGAAGCAAGGCTGGCCTGTGTTAATAGTAGTAAATAGAGTCAGATCATTGAGTTTTTGATTTTGACAATGTAAATCATTATTACTTGCCTTGTGACAACTTGCATTCTTTGCCAATTGATGCATGCATAGGTGGAAGTCATTATTCTGCTTTTCTATAATAGGTAAGAAATCCTTCTCCTTTATCCAATGGCATTCTCTTGATACATTTCTTACTTGCTTATTTGCAGCAAGTAAGCAATCCTTCTCCTTTATCCAATGGCATTTTCTTGATATAGTTCTTATAGTATTGACATGGTTGGTTGACTGCTATGCAACATTATGTATAAATTGTTTCAAAGGCTCTTAACCTTACTGCTTCCGACCTTCACTCTTGGAGATCTAGTTCTACTTTGGATTTTGTTGAATGAAAAACCATGTTTGAAAAGCAACCAGTATAATATTGGGGCTCTTATATTCCACAACATTCAAAGAATGGCGTTAATTTATAAAACATTTAGATACACTAAAACTTAAAGTATAGCTACACACATAACATAACAAAAACACTATACATTGAACACTAAGTATAGAAACACTTTACTACAAAAACACTCTAGAGCAATACACATAATGTAATAGAAACTCTAAGTATAAAAAAGATATACATTAAACACTAATGCACAGAAACACTTTATAAAAACAATATACATTAAAGTATAGAAAAGTTAAGACCCTTAAAGCATGATTTACAAGTAGAGCAAGAAGAGTTTAATAATATTTAAATGTTGTATTACTAGACTTTTTAAACACTTTGAAACCCAAAACACTTCACACATCTTGCACATTACTTTTCCAAGCAAAGCCACACCATTCATGAGCAATCCCAAGCTCTATTTGAGCCCTTGGGTAAACCAATTTCACATACACAAGTCAATCCATTCCTTTTTTGAGCAAACCCATACCACTCACGAGCAACTTGAAGCCCAAGCCTTGTTTGAGCCCATAGGCAAACCCACTTCACACCCATGAAGAACTCCACACAATCTTGCTTTCCAACAAACATAAGCAAATCCAAAATGGGAGCAAGCAAACCAATTAGTTTGCAATAAAACCAAGACTATTTTATCAAGTGAATCCATTCAATATTCAACACAAAAATTCAATATCCATTTCCATTCCATTTCCATCATTTCAACTTTGCACTTTACAAAAGTGAATCATTTATAGAATTGGATACATAGATTTCTGGATGATTGCTCCCTATTTCATAACAAGTTGTATCCATCACATCGGTTTCTAAAGAAGCAAGCATACTCATAACACTCTTGATTTCCAAAGCCATCTTACCTGCTCAGGCTAATTTTGTATCTAGTATTGATGCTTTAATTTTGCAATCCTCTCCTTAAATTTGAATTTCTCAAGTTTTGATCTTGCATCATCCTCTACCTTTACCTTGAGTTTTTCTCAAAGCCACTGCTTTGAGAACATCAATCTAGGTTAACTAGCACCTCTTTCTTGCTTCCATCAATTCAATCCTCAATGTGGCATGGTTGTCCATGTCTTAAGCAAAAGTATTCAATGTCTAGCAATTCTTTGGAGTTGTTTTTGATGACCTCTTGGTCTTGGATGATTCTTTCTTGCACTTATCTAGTGCATTTACTCCCTCCTTTTCACCTTTTCTCTCTTGCTCCTGCTTTGACAAGCATATCCTCTATTTCTATAGGCATATCCTCTATTTCTCCTAAACCCTCCTCAATCCCATGCATCTCTTTTGGACTTCCATCAATCTCCTCTTGTGCTCTTGTTCTTGTGTCCCATTGTGTAATTGTGATATCTTCTTTTCCATAAGCTCTAAATGGCTCATTTGGTGCATATTCATATTTCTCCTGCATGAAATCAAATGTATTCTCCTCTTTGTTACTTGGAATGCTCATTGGTGGTTGTATTGATCCATGGAGGCCAAAACTTGTGAAATCCCCAATAGAGGAGTATCCTTTCTAAACACACCCCCCTCAATTGGTGAAACTCTGCACATTTTATCTTCTTCACCCACCTACTTATAGAGATTCAATTCACTTCTCATCCCCAAATTTACAAGTGCAGAGGGAGATATATTAGCTCTACTCTTGAACAACACATCCATCCTCAAATAATAAGAACACAAATTGTTTAGTTTATCTTTGATTTTCCATCCATGTTGATCTTTGTCAATGAGTCTCTTGCCAATGAATTTGTCCTTCCAATTACAAGCAGTTTTGTAACACTCTATATTCTTTTGGATGGGTTTCTTGCTTGTGCCCCCATGGATTTGTTTAAAGTGCTTGGGATCTTCTTGATAATCCAAAATTTGGCTATAGTGATGAGATACCATTGAACATTTCATCCTCTCCTTCCCTTTTACTCTTGCTTGGATTAGAAATAGCAACTGCAAGGCACGTTGCTTTACTCAATGGAGTGACAAGAGGAGCCACTTCTTTTCTTGTAGGAGCTATAGATGGCCCCAATGATGGTGCAGAGCAAACCATTTTTAAAAGTTTTACAAATCTAGGTGCAAGAAGTACATGTTTGTGTAGGATTGGAGATGGGATTAGAATGGTGGAGACCAACAAGAGAATTGGAACCTATGTATGAGTGAGTTGGTTACTTGCTCATATAAACAAACTCCATATTCATTAATTCACTAATAGGTCAAATTTCTAGCAGTGAATGCTCAAAGTTGGTGCACCATGAATATTTTCATGCAAGTACTATAATAATATGAACACTCCAAGAATTCTCTCAAGATAGAACTTTGTATATCCTTTCCCACATTGGCACATGCACAAAAATTGATCAAATTTGAGTTTGAATTCAAAGAGCTTCAATTGCATTCCCTCTAGCCATATTTCAAATTCAACTTTACCCCCTCCTAATTCTCTTTCATAAGCCTAGTTACTCTAATTTTTGCTCCATGAGTGTTTGAATCACATTTGATTTAATTGAAATCTTACTGTGAGTGTTTGAATCCCATCTATGATACATAACACCTATTTCTATATTTTAAGTGGTGAAATATGGCATACATAGATAGGTTTTCATTAATACACTTGACTTGACACCCTTGCACAAAGCTTCCCATAAGCCATATTTCAACACAAAGTCCTAATTATGAAATGACCCATTATAACCTTTGATAGACCATTACTAAACTTTATGGGCCATTCATGTTTTTACATGAATTTTTGATTATGGGTCCTATTGGAGACTTTATAGCACATGTCTCATAACCATTAGTGCTCCGTATCTTTTAGAATTGAAACCCCCCCAATCTATACCAAAGACGTGGAAAGATGCACATAGTAGAGCAAAAATGATTGGTAGACAAGAAGACTCCATTATTAAACTTTCCATGATAAAACCCAAGGGCTAAGTCTCATCAAAATCTCAATGAGAAATTTGTTTCATTACCTTTAAGGTATTAGAACTATGTAAATTAAATGAATTTGATAGACTTTTATAGCTCTAAAGAAGCATTGCAAATGTGATGTTGTTTTATGGATTGCCTTTGTTAGTGTTTTCTCTAGAGCATTAAATACACATTTCTAAAGTAAGTTGTAAATTAGAAAAATGAAAGTTGCTTATTACAATAAGCCATTGTATAATCTTTGATAAGTGAGTCTAACTTTATGTCTATATCTTCAAATAATTCCAAATGTAGAAGGTAGCTCCAATGCTAGAGTAACAAAGAGATAGTTTCTCTGCATATCCTTATTCTTGGAGACCTTGGAAGTTGCCACTCTATTTTCCATCTACACAACCATCAACTCTTCCAAAATTGCATTGTGTGGCATCAAGATGTATATCATCTACTTTTATAATTTGACTTCTTAGACTATATACAAGTTTGTCCTAAACTATATAGTCTAAAATACATATGGATAGATCTACTCTCTTGTAGAGTCATACAAACCACATCCTTGATAACATCATGTGTAGTGTGTAGCTATCCAACTACTTTCCTAAAGAGCATCAATCATATGGATCCGCTCACAAGTTTATTAGGTATCTAAGGAAGTGCTACACCCACAAGTAAATAACAAAGATACAAATACAAAAACCATACCTAATCTAATTACTATAGATAAAGTTACAAGTGTGAGTCAAAATACCATAATATATGGTTGAGCTAGTATCCAGATCCTACAACCTTGATATGCTTATGGAAGATATGCCATAGTAACACACAAAATGAATGAGTTAACTAGAAGAAAATATAGAATCTCAATTACTAGTGTGAGTCAAATTACCATAATATATGGTTAAGCTAGTATTCAGATCCTACAAACTTGATATGCCTATGGAAGATATGCCATAGTAACACAAAAAATGAATGAGTTAACTAGAAGAAAATATAGAACCTATTGAGATGGTGAATGAATCAAGTAAGACTATAAACCTTTGATTCAATTGGAATTCAAATGACAAAGGATGATGATTATCTAAGGTAAAGGATTGAAAGTCATCTTATGTACTAAAGGACAAATCATATTTTATTGGCAATAATTATACAAGGAAAAGAGAAGACTAGTCTTCCATATTCACCACATAAGTTTCAAGGACTAACTTATCAATAACAACTAAATGAGAAGAAAAAGGTATTAAGAGTAACCAATTACGTAGAAACACAATGTAAACTTAACAAAGGTTTCTATCTAAGCACCAAACTCTTTATCATACATTCAAAAGTCCTTGGTCTTATGATGTGACTAAAACTACTTGTGATCCTCTTATCAAAGGCTCTCAAGTATTATACATAAGGCATGAGAAGTAGGAACCATATAAAATAGATAGTATACTAAATATGACTTCTAGTTCTTGTGGTAAAAGAAGATCATCCAAATATAATATATCTTCTATAAAAGTAGCATTTGAGTAATACAAGCTAAGTACTCAAACTTATTGGAATAACTAAGCAATAAATAGATGTAATATAACTCTTTGGAGATTGAAAGTGAGGAGGAATATCTAAAGAAGATCATGCACTATACTTGGACACTTTGACTCTCAAGCTTATAAGATGAAACTTGGTATTTAAATTATCAATCTAGTCTATATGGTTCCTAATTTATGTATCATCTACCAAGGCATGAAAGACATAATGTAGCACAACCAACGCCTATGTTCTTTCCATTGCAAGAAGTTGATTAGCATATAATGGTATTTAATTGATAGAGGAATCTCTCTCCTCACTTTAGCTGCAAGCATAAGTAGAACAGCATCAAAGCACTATAATGATCATAAATTTAGAAACAATCTCTAACATACTTATAAACCACCAATGATAAGTCCTCTAAAGGGAGTAATGGAAATATGCACAAAGCATGAGTAAATAACTAATCTATGAAGACAAAATAATTCCTCTAATTAATACTCCACAACCTTTGATGTTATTTATTCTTCTTAAAGGTATAATACTTATAAGAAAGGATAATTATTAGTGAACCTAGTCTAAGGTGTAGAGCTTGTATAGCTTTACTATACTCCTCAACCTAATCCAAGATGTATGCAATAAAATATAATAGAATACTTATATTTTTACTAATAAATTGTTACCTAATACTTGCAACTCAAATAGACACTTCATGTAATGTAGCTTAATATCTAAGTCACCATCTTCAAAACCTAATAACCGCCTCACATCTCACTTTTTTAAATAAATATATCAAGAATGAGAAAATTAAAATAACACTAACTCATTTATGGGATTATATGCTATTTAATTAAATAGTGAATAAAATTAACTATCTTGTTTTATTACGGAATGGAAAATGTATAAAAGAAACTGTAGAATTAATATGGATATGGAAAGCTAATATCCGATAACCAAAAGTATAACCTCTATATATATATATATATATATATATATATATATATATATATATATATATATATATATATATAGATCATCTAGATGACCTCAAAAGAAGGTGCAACAATAACTGGCAAAAGCGAATGATAATAGAACTATAACCCACTAACACTCCGCCTCATATAAGTAAATATTATTTCTTAAAATTACTAAAAGTCTACAACTTTCTATAACTTCCATTTCTTATTTCCATAGAAGCAGATTGAAAACATAAAAAATAAACTGACTGACCATCGCTGTCATATTAAAGTAACCATTCAAAACTCTAAAGGATCTCCTTATAATCATATCTTTATATATAATTGTCTATGACTTCCATTTAAGTACATACAGACCTTTATAAGTGTCCATAACCTTCTATTTGAGTACACAAGTCCGGATTTGGAAAGAAACCGAACCTTACATTTGAGTGTATATAGACCCAAATTGAAGAAAAAACGATTTACTTATAAATAATGCTTTTCTTCCTCACGCTTATCTCTCCGCTCCCTACTCTCTCTAGAATCGTTGTTGTGCCCCGGCGAGTTCGGTGAGATTTGGTGTGTACTGCCTAGGTTTGACTGGCATTCTCTTCCGGCACTGAACCCTGATGCACTCTGGGAATACAATGACTGAAGATGAGTGTGGCCTATGCTGAAAAGAAGTTGACTTCCTTGGCGTTCTGTGTGGTGTGGTGAGAAACAAATGAAGAACTCTCATGATGGCAGTTCAGAGATATCACACATTCTTGGGACAAAATGGAATGGGCTATTCTTCCCTACGCGGGAAAGGCTAGAGGTGGATATTGGTAGATGAGAGCGGAAGCCATTCGATTAACGGGGACCCAGAACCCATTGCATCTGAGGTATAGATGAAATGTAAACACGATGTATGCAAATCGAGAAGAATGTTAAAATCCGTAGAGGAGATTAAGCGAATGTAAACTGAAGCAAAGGTACAATAGCAACGTATCGAGGGCAACACATGTATAGATCTAATAAGCAACGTTTAAACGACAACATCTATGTTACATTAGGTAATCGACCACCTACAAGAGGACAGGGTGTGAGGAAAGAGAAAAGGAGCCGTCCAACCAAAGAACGGGGAATGCAGAGCAAAGCGTTAGAAGATTAGATAAAGTATGTCGCAGCATGCGCTAGGGATCCATGAGTCCTGAAACGCTAAACAACTTAAGGAAGCAGAAGGCGGCTATAGTAAACTTCCACGAAGGCACTTACTACTCCATCATTGCATACAGCAATGCCGCAGTAACTGAGCGACTCAATAGCCCTAGTACCAACTTTCTGCTTGAAAACTCACTAGCGCAAAGGTAAACTCGGTCGCTTGCCAAAGTGCCTAACGCAATGCCAAAGTGCCAACGAATCTCAGTACCCTTTAGTGCCGAGTTCCTGTTCGAAAGTTTATGAGTGCCAACGCAAATTCGGTTGCTTCCCAGAGTGACGCTCAAAGTGATGACGAAGCTAAGGAAAAAGCTAGAACTTTTACAGGAACCAGTGTAGTCATGTAATGAACTACTATGAAACCTATCAGAAATTTGTGGAAATTGGTGGATAGTTTGGTACTTTTGCGAGGTACGTATTTAAGACTGCGATTGATCGTTGATGCTACATAAGCAGTACGAGATCCTCGTAGGATCTTTTGAATGAGGTTAATCGACCTTTCAAAAGTTTGTATTCACACGCTGTGAAGTTTTAAACAACAATCACCACTATGGAAACGTTCTTTTTACTTCTGGGAGGATAGAACGTTTTAAATTGTTCTAAATTGTTTTAAAACCGTTTTTTTCGTACTTTTCTTGGTGCACGCGGGTCTGTCACCTGTGTGGTCCCATTATTCTACCATACAAGGAAGTTTAGTGTTTTCAGGGTCTGTGTGGCTTTGTCTGACCAGGGTGCTTGCTCCACAAATTGATTATTCTTTGTTTTGTCAAATATAAGTGTCACTGGCGAAGGTCTAAAATGAGGGGCTGATCGAGAGCATTTCGGTCAGGAGTTTGAAGACGATGTGTTCAAATCAATGCGTATTCAATACTTGCACTGCAGTTTAGTTGCTTCATCTATGTCAAATAATTGGAAAATGTGTCCTGCAAATTGCTTGAAGAGTTTTTCATATTCGTATGAACCGGCTTCAATTGTCTATTTTATATACCCGAGTCAATGTAGTTGGATATCATATTTTTTCTGGTGAACTGTGATGTTTTCCATACAATTAAAAAAACATTTTTATCAAAGTCGTGGTATTTTAAAATTCGTTTTAAAACGTCCTATTTTAAAACGAGAAACAAACAAACGTTTCCCTAATCACCACACTTACGACAAACAGATAACCTGCCCAATATGTTTCTCAAATTTGGTATATGAGTGTATGTTACTTCAAAAATGCTTGTGACAATTTTGAACACCGCCTAGATTAAGGCAAGACATATTCCTACAGATGGGCTTGGTTGCTTTCCCGAACGTTACTTGAGCAACTCCACCAAACGATCGTGAATACTGCCTCCGTTGGAAGCGAGAATACGCCCACTTACTAGTGGCAAATGCATACCTTCCAGATCAGTTACCCGACCACCCGCTTCCTGCATGGATAAGGAAAAGAATTAAAGAGCAGTCCCCAACGTACCCTGAAAACCTCTACTTTCTTAACATACTTTGGCTTTTGGCTTTCGACGGAACCGACTCCAAAGACAGACTTGTTATGCTCACACCAGTATCCAGCTACTGCAGTCGCATCATATCCGACACTCTCACCCACTTAACAGTACTCAGAAGTTACTGCAGCTTGGAGGTTAGCTTTAACGATCTGCATCATTGTGCAAATCTACTAGAAACTGCTGATTGCATTTCCAGTCTTCTGTCATTGAAATCACGGTCTCGCTCAATTGGAGTAGAGCTGTCTGAAATCTTCCGAACATCCTCAACCTCCTCGCTTTCAATGTTTTGAAAGAGACATGATGATGTCGCTATCCACAAGCTGATGAATCTACTTTGCCATCCAGTTGTTTGGAAATTCGTGAAATGAGATGCATATGTCAAGCAGGAACTAGGCAAGAGAAACCAACTGAGACTACCCACAAAGCTTTCAACTATACCTGCTCGACCCTGATTCTTTCTATACGCTAAGATTTAGAGGATGCATTCATAACAGGCTCACTAAGGGATTTGTTCCGTCATGAAAGGGAATACTGCTGAAATGACACGAATATGAAGGGGACACGGGGTTTATGACATCACAATGTTTAATGGCTCCTTGACAAACTCGGACAAGAAGAGCGATGAAGCCCAGAATTTTGAAGCTTGTGGATAGTGACAACACCAGGTCCATACCAAAACAAACCCCTGAAGCACAAAGAACTGTTGACCTGAATTGAATACCCTGGGTATTCAGCTGCGGATACCATAAAGAGTATGCTTGTGAGATGATTCGGATGTTTACAACAGAGTATCTGCAGAACAATCTATAGACAAGAATTTAATTTTGCAAGAGTCAACACATCAATGTGTATCGACGAAGAATAAAGCTGCAAATTCATACGGAGAGAACATCAAAAGACAGTTTGCAAAATACCAAAAGCAATTAGATGCAAACCAGCATCACCTGAGCCTGTCAGTCTTCATGTGAGAAGGGATTTGCCAGAACTGCACGTTCCATTAAATTGTAGGCACGAGGGGTCAGTGTCTTATCGCCAGTCCCTCTACCATGTCAAATGAAGGGAATGAGGGTCCTGGGGCAAAAGGCCTTGACTTCCTGAACCACTTTCGACGCAAGGAAAGATAGGGGCCAAAACACACTGGAAGTTATCTCGCATATGTCTGGAAGTATTTTCTCCGGCGATACTCAACACTAACGAAAGTTCTCTGCCTACCTCAAGCCAGTCATAAAACAAGGTAAATAAAACGGGAAATGGTACATGCTTCTTCATGGATAGACAGATCAGAGGCCAAGGAAGCATATTAGCCAAAGGAGCCTGAATTATTCTCTTTCGACAACCTCAGGTTTCTATCTTCAATATACTGTCTACATTTCCTTGGTTTTGTACAGTTAGTAGTAGCCCTAAGTTGTTAGTGACGAAGTACTAAGTCCATCCTTCATTCGTCATGCGTAAATATCTAGGGAACCAATAATTTGACCATGATTAGACAGTGGATAATGGACAATATATCTGATTAAAACAGGAAAGTCTATACTATCAACTTGCATTTCGTTTTGAATGTCTGACTCACCTCAATTATCAACCGACCAGCTGCAATGTCCCATGGCTGCACGAACAAGCAGCATTTTAGCAGCCATTCTAAACACTTGAACTTGGACTGCCGTAAGGGAACTCTGAAAATGGATACGGGCAGCGCTTTGATGGGCAATTCATTTTCCAATATCATTTCCAGGGTGAGGTGACTCGTTGTAAAGACTGCATTCCACGTCCTCGGTTAGGAATCCAATATGATCAATATACCCATCATATGTACTCCTTTTGCTCGTCCCTCTCCTGTCATTTAATATTCATCTTGAAGAAGCAGTCAAGTTGCAACAGTTTCAGCAAAAAGTGACGGCTTATATCAAACTGTCAACCACTAGACAACCCCGGATAGAGGTTATCTTTAAAGAGAAAGAAAGCACCTGGAGGACGGAATAACTGGAGTACCTTTATATCATTTTCAAAAAAACAGCCGAGACGGCCAGCTGCAACATAGCTCATGTGCAAAGCCTGCGCAGTTACATAAATTATGGCTTAAAGAAATTATATTCTCCGCTGTACAGAGCACCCTAAGATCTAGCAGCTGCGGTACTGGAGTAAATAGAAGCATGCCAAACAAGCCCAATCACTGACAGAATTCAAAAGGTATACAATATGTAAGCCATATTCACCGTGCGTTATCAACTTGACAAACAGCAATGGTTAGGTAAGATTTACCGCGGAACCCAACGCTTTCAGAGATCGGCAATGGAATGCAATCTTGGTTACATCTTCAAGCATTGCAGCGCGCTTGTCTGGCTTTGGAAGACTAACAGAACGAGTCAAATATTGAATTTACAGTTTGGCACACCAGGACTGCGAGTCGGAGAACTTGTGAAAGCATACTCGGAACGAGGCTGAAAGGAGAGATCGTAGAATAATGTTTGCAGCTAAGTACACGTGTCGAACCTTAGAAGGAACGCCAAAGGCAACCGTCGTATCCTCCAATTCGGTATCCGAAGGTAATACACTTATGCGATTACCGTTCAGGAAAGCACCTGAATATCCGAGGAACTATGAGATGAAAAAGAATGTGATATATCATTCAATAGGTGGTTAAGGGGATTCTGCATAAAGTGAATGAAAGCATCTTCGAAGATATATGCTAGGCAGGTTTGATGTCACTGCATGAACCCCATGATCAAGGTATACATCATATATATACGAAGATATTACTAGACAGTCAAGCAACGCAACGGCGTTTCCTAATTACAGAAGCAACGCCACGACTACAGAAGCAATTCGAAAGTGTAGGTTGAGCGATAACCATGGCCTCTTCTGGCTTGAAAGAGCTCATCATAATATGGGTTGTAGATGACCCCAACTTCCATCGAGTTCTCATAGGCGACACCGATAGATACCACCGATAGTGGAATTCCGTCGACCTTGAGACCAATCAAAATTTCATTTGCATTTCAGTCACAGGAAAAATACAACCAGAATAAAATATAAGCAGCCTTTCCTAGCTGGTATGACACATGCAGAGCTCCGTGGTTCTTTCTTATATATGCTTGTCGTGTGTGCGTGCGTCTCCGCCGGGAAAATCGGACTCAATCTTCTTACTTGAGCTCGATGCCATACTACGCTCACTTCAAAGAGCAATGAAAATCGAGTAGAATGGCTTTTAAACTCACAAAACTGAGTGTTCCATCGATAGGATCCACAATCCAAGTCCAACTCAATGCAGAGGGTCCCATAATTAGCTTGTCGATATCAGCAATGGTGGCAGTCTCTTCCCCAATCCACTGATGGTCGGGGAACGCTGTCTATACGGACACAGAAAGAAGGTTCAGCGATTAGCTATGAGGAGGACCAGGTAGAATTTTCAAGGAAAATAAAAATAAAAAGTTCAGTCCGTAATTTGTGGTGAAAAGCAGGCAAACTCAAACAGACCAATAGTCAGCAGCTGGCTTAAGTAGAGCTCAGAGCTATTAATGAGCCTACGTGGTAAGCTCATCAACAGTTACTCCTGCAGAGCTAGTCTCATCAACGAGTCGAAGAACTTGAAGTATAGAGGAGGTTAAAGTTACAGAGTCGAGAGAAGAATACTCACTTCCGGATTACACTCTTGCAAGTGGAATTGACTTTGGAAAGCCTTCCCACTTCGCAGTGACCTTTAAATAACTGAGAGACGACCTCAAATCAATCCTATGAGAGGATGAGGAACACTTTCAAATTTTTCAACAGGAGACTAATTTGGACCTCTACATGCCCGCTCTTGAGTGGGTTGCTATCTCCGCTGTACAAACTCTGCAATCATGGCGAAGATGGAAAGGCAGGCAAGAGAGAAAGAAAAGACGCACTCTAAAACCGAGGACATGTTGTCCTTTCGTTGACATTTTCTGCCAAAGAAGGAAGTTAATACTGCGAAATGAATCACACAGTGTGAGGTTGAACGGAAGGATAAGATCAACACCTGCACTTCGCATTGTATGAGCCGCTCACATGCCTTGTCGACCTCAGTCACCAAGTCATATCTCACTTCCTTCGTATCAACCTGGCACATAAGGAGACTGTCACTGTAAGCTACTTGGATGCTTCAACCTTCAACCATGAACAAAAGGAAAACTGCAAACCCAGAGAAAATTCCAAGTGTGGTCCCGGGAGTACAAAACATCTGTTCTACAAATGTAACAAGATTTGAGCTTCTGATTGTGCTGCTCACAAAAGGTAGTCACGAAGCTTGGAGGGATTTATACAAATTTCAGAGAGAGTGGACAGCAGGGATTGAAGCAACACTCGTGACAAGTGTCCGGCTTCTATCACTCCAACAACAACACCAAGCTGTCACTCTCAATACTAATGACATCCAGCCACAGCTTCTGGGAAACTTTTCGTTCAACAGCAACCCACAATTACGCGGAAATGTCATCACTGACCCTTGGAAGGAACAGGTCATAGCTGTCCTGATACCTTAGGTGTAATGCTCACACGCTTAAGAAGCTTACGACATGGGTAGTGCTATACTGTAGTGGTGCATGATGAATCCGTTATTCCCACCATATGATGATCAACCCAACATGATCTATCAACTGTGGCAGGCATGGCGCGTAGTCACACAACAAAGGAATCCTCACATAAAGTAGCAGCAGCAGTTTTGTAACTAGCATGGAACGTAGGTGGACCCGCGACTTCTGCTAAGACCCAACTGGTGGCGACAACATCAGCTCTTTCCCATATAAATTCTCTGCAGAGGCAAGAGCCTTTGCACTTCCGCAACCTCTCTCGTATTCAAGAGTATTCTCGTACACAAGAGTATCCACAATCTAAACTCACGGACTTTATTGTCAGCGTACAAGTGGGCAATTCCGAGAATAATTTTTCACGGTTGAATTTGTGAAATTCTGATTTCACGCTCACTTGGCAGTCCCATCACCTACCTGCAAAGCTCGCCCGGACTTCCGACGTATTAAAGCCCCTGCCTGCGAAGCAAACCGGCCCACCAATGTTACGTCGTTCACTTTCTTCCCAAGAATCTCAAACCGTACATCTTCTGAGTCTCCACACACAGACAATTACAAGAATCTCACAATTGCAAGAATCCAATAAAACTACAGCTCTGAACTGACATGAAAAGTCATGTCTGTCTACATACTATTCGAATAAGTATCCAAGTGCAGCAACATACCAAAACAAAGCAACGATAGAATTTCTCGGAAATGGACCCACAGATACTACTCACCTGTTTGGCAAGCTTAACAGCCAACAATTCGACCTGAGTGGCAACTTCCTGGTGCTCTGGAATCAGATTCCCATTCGTACGCCTTTGAGACTGAACCTGAACACTCCCCACTCTTGCACTTCCTCCTCTCAATCTTATTCTATGAGCACCAGTAGAGCCCACTTGTAATGGCACTCCCAATCTCCTCACATTTCCAATCCTCATTCGTCCACTGTACAATCCCATCATCATCCTCCTTCCCTCCCACACTCTTTCTCCTCTCCTCCTTTCGATCTCCCTCGCCCACCCACCACCACCCAATCCCCAGTTTTTTGTTTTTATTTCTCTCGTCTTCAACCCAAATTCACATTCAACTTCTCGTCCCTCCCTCCCTCTTATGCCACCACTGCTGTTGACAAGACTCCTGCAAGCAGCTCATACAAAGAAAACAGACCAGAGCAGCTGGAGTCCACGGACCGGGAAGCGTATACTACACTACTATCTCGTCCGTATACATACTAACTCCCCGTACGGTCTCTGACAGTACCACTCCCCTCCCCCCTACTGTACTGTACCAGCGGTGTACTCTACTATCAGACCCAAAAGCTCAGGCAGTTCAGGACAGCCAGCAGAAATCTTACACTTTTACACGTCACATGGAATCGTGGTTCGTTCGAATGAGCATTTCACTCGAATCGGAGTTTTATACTTTATTCAGTAGAATCAGAATCTGGTCACACGTACCTGGTGGATCCACAACGGAGGTGGAAAAACCTCTTGCAGTTTGTTGTTTATAGTACTGTAGTTTCATGGGGGAATTTGTGCAGGACGTTCAGTAAATAGGATGGAGTACGTAGTGGTCCTGTGACTGTTCATAGATGCATATGGAAAACGAGGTGAGATCACGTTCATGTGGGCAAAGAAGATGCGCCATCAATGGTGGCGCAAGGGGCTCAGTCTTTGATGGTGTTGGAGTCAAGAAACGCCATGTCCATGCACTTTGGTCGTAGGTGCCGCTTTTCATGCTCCAAGAGAGTTCAGATAGAGATCCTGGTTCGTCCATTATTTTAATTCAGTATAGTTGGTGATTTTTGTCGACATCGGCACGACATTGGAGGTTCCATCAAGTTGCTTTTATCCTCTTTTGAATATTACAATTCAAGTAAGGAACAAAATCAGTGCTTATTCGTGGATGTCCAATGGCAGTTCTCTGTGATAATCCCCTTTACCTACCCCGTTGAATGTAGGAATCCAAATATCCCAACGAGTGGAGAGCTCCGAGTTCCATTCATGCCACTAGAAAGATTTGGTTGCAAGCAGCTAGATGGAGAAAAAGGCACAATAACATGGGCTAAAGTTCTAAGGTGATTACTATGAGGTACGTCTACTAAGCACGCAAAGATAAAAGACATCGCGTACCAAGACAAGACGAGACAAGATATTGCTTTTGGTTCTTTGGAGACTCAAGTTTCCATGATTGTAAAGACATGGGTAGAAAAGCCAAGTCTTTTGTCCAAGAGAGTGCAACAGAGTTAAATACATGATACGATGGATACATTCATGCACGACATAGGGTAATCAACTCCAATAGTTGCTCTCTCTAATCTCGATCTCTTTCATAAATCCGGAAACGAACTCGGCCAAGAATAATATGAATGGATATTGGAGGCAACAAGGATATTGCCTTGTGATCCAATATTTCAGAAGGATCTCGAAGGATACAAGGCGTCTCGTTCCACACACATAAGAAATCTACGTTCCATTGATAACAACTTTTAGAGGATTGCTGAACAACACGTAAAGGCGGGATTGAAACCCCTATTACTGTGGGTAAACTTTCTAGTTTTCTAGGACATCGCTCCACTTTTGCGACTTTTGGTTTGATATGGGGTTGTTGGTCAGTAGAAGACTTACTCAACATATTTTAGCTTCACGCTTTTCTAAGAAATTGGCAGAATGATTTGTTGGATCCTCTTTTGAAAGGTGCCGGGCGTAACAATATTACGTGACATTCCAACCCATATGTGCACAAGCCTCGATATGAAGAAATCAAATGTTTTTATTTGCCGAATTAGAATGTTTCAAACTTGTGTTGTGTTATTACCACATAGGTAATTCGTGGATGCGGATAAATTACTTGATCAAAAATTTTAGATTGATTGAAATGGACGTCCAAGTGAGATGGAGTTATCAGCCACGGATATGAATATTAGAGTATGATTGGTAAAAACTTCAACAAAATAAAAATCGATTTGGCAATGAAGAGAAATCTTTGATGGTTCCGACGGTTGCCAGTTTGATTATCGCATATTGTGATGTGTAATGCATGAATTGACTTGAAATGAATGTACTCTATAGGTCTTTCAGATATACAGGTAATTAGTCCAAATTTGGGTCACTTCATCTTCGTGGCATTACAACCATGCCTTTCCTAGAAGGCCGAACAGTTCGGAACTGTTGGGCCTTGCGCTCTTCTTTCCTTTTGCGCTTGTTTGTGTCTTATACTCCTTCCCCTTTCTGTCGGGTACGAGAGTGGATTATGATTCCTTCCACCAAAGTTAATTTTTTTATATATTAGTATTCTGAACATATCCATCTGAACTTATTTGTAAGTTATCATAGTCCCAATTGAATCTCTACGTAAATTCACTCTTCGAGCCTCAACCATATGTTTTACGATGGTTGAGCCCTACCCAGAGAATATTTTACTTTGTGCAAAATCTTTAAATATAACCTGGTCCATAATCCATAACTCTTACCCGGAATGGACGTTCGGGGAGAGGAGAGAGAGATATGAGAGGAAAGATCTATACTTTTTGAGTGCTCTCTTGCACATAGCACTCGGTGAATAGTAGATTCTGTTTGTTTTTTGATTCCGGTTCCATTGGTATCTAGATTGAAGACCATGGAGAATTGAGTAGAAAGTTATAAGGTTTTTTAGGGTTTAGAGTGATCATTACACATTGAGAGTGATGGGTCTAGAATTTTCAATTCTAATATGCTGGTTTTTATGATTCAGTTCCATGAGAATTTAGTTTGAAAATTGTGGAGATGGAAATTGAAAGTTATGAGAGTTTATAGTTTTTAGGGTTTGGATACATTGTATTTTCTTATGTGAGTTGAGATGTGAGAGGTTGTGGTTTTGCAAATATGTGGAGATATGGAGAGGAGCTTCATGTGTTACTATTGTTATTCTTGTGCTAGCCATGGCTACACCTCCCCATGTGGGGCCGTTTAGAGCGGCTCGGGATACACCATGCCCAATGTGTCATCGATGCTTTACCTCGCACGGGGTAAAGACCCATGTGGGAAGGATGCACAAGGACTATGGTTGGACCACTTGGGATGCCCACGTGAGGCAAGCGACCACATCGACGGTAGTGACACTCGGGATTATACATGCTTCTTCTATTCTATCATTGATTGTTCTATATCGATCAAGTCATTGATACCAATCAAGTCGTGGGAATGGTTAGCTTCTCAAGCAGGTTGCATTTTGGAGACTAGTTTTCCATGTCCATGTCTATTCCATAAGCTACCCCACACATTCCATGATGAGGCTAGATAGGCTTTTTGCATACTACTTGATCATTTGGCATGTGATTCCTTGGATTGGTTCAGTCTTACCTTTGTACTTCAACATTGTTCTCACTTTTGACATCACTTCAATCCATATCAGTTTGGAGTAGTTACACTTGGAGGATGTGAGGCTATATCTCTAGGCATTAGGGCACTCCTAGATATCCATCCGGAGTGGGTCATCCTACAAGTGGATGTTGAAAATGATTTTAATAGTGTCTCACATGCATCCATATTTAGAGAGCTTAGTGAGGTTGGTGGATCCTTGGCAAGTCTTATTACTTTTGTGCAATCTTTTTATGGCTCTCCTGCTTCTCTTTACTACCAGCACGGTGGTTCACAAGAAGGAGTTAACGTCTTGGAGTCAAGTTTGGGTACACATCAAGGAGATCATTTAGGGGGACCCTTATTTGCCATGGCTCACTTTAGAGCTTTCCTATCTACTACTTTGGCCATGCCAAGTTGTGTATTTCCTCCTTGGCAGATGATACACACATCGTGAGCCTTGTAGATCAGATTAGGCAGGCTTTTGACCACTTGAATACCAATCTGACCAACTAACGCTGTATGAGAATGCTAGAGAGTTTTGAGTTCTACTTTAAGATACTGAAAAATGGCTGAGTTCTACTTTAAGATACTCAAGAATTGCAATTTTGGAGATATAAATGATTAAATTTTGCAACTCTCAAAGCACCAAATATTGTTTGCAAAACCATGTCACATCAGGTGAGAAATTTTCTTCAACCACTCTTTCATTGGGAGGAATTTTAAAGGATATTGAGACGATGAGACAATGAGTTTTTGAGCACAAACTTACATAGGGTATGAGACAAGGAAATTGGAAATTTTATACAGCACTTTTTGGTTATTATCATGTGCAGGTCTTTAAAGCCTTAAACATCTAGAAATCCTACTAGAGAAGTATCTCTAAGAATTTAAAGAGTGTATATTATTTTTGCAATTTTTCAAATCATTTTCTGAATTGACCGGTGGTAGAACCTTTGTGTCTTGATATATCCTACACTTTTATATGTGTCATTTGATGTACATATTGTAATCTAAAAGGCAAAGGCAATACTTTTTGCCAAGAATTGGACATATTATAATATTGTGCCAACTATTTGACTATACTTAGATATATAAAGACTTTGTAGGAAAGCACATCATTTCTATCAATGATCTTACCATTTATCTTGAAATTTATACAGTACTCTTCAAAGGAATCTTAAAGAAGAAAAGCTAAGAGAATATTTTACGTTTTTCCTCCAACACCACTTTTATAATAGTAAGTCACTATTCTTTATAAAAATTGAAAGATCCTTTAAGAGGGATTTCTTTTAAATGACTCATTTAAGAATATTATATCTACCAAATCTATCATGCTTGGATGTGTATTCCAGTTTTAGCAAACATTATACACATTATATACCTTATAAACCAAATGAAGTAGTCTTTGAAAACTTGATTATAGATCTTTATCTTGTAGGCTTGTAGGTGTAGTATGGTGTAATAGAATCTAAGGACTTCATCTTGTGCTTAGATGATACATGTAGTGCAATGTACATATTTGATATTTCCTACCATCAGACTGTTAGAATTTCTAAAAGCGTGTAGTGTATCTATAGATGGAATGCATTCTTAGAGTGCCAATAGAGTCAAAGGACTTTCTCTCATATAACTTAGATAATGCATTTACAAAGGGATATCCTATATGTGGATGAAATTTTCTAGTGTATCCATACGTGGTATTTGGTAACTCTTACTTCATAATGCTCATTGATCAACTTACTTATTTCATATGGTTTCATTTTGCCTACCTTCCTATTATGCTAAAGAGTAATCAAGGGATATTTGGTGATATGATGGGACTACAACTTTTTGAGGTATGATAGCGGACTTACCATGTAGATAGACGTCTTTGTTGATTTCATGTTGAGCGTAGGTTGATTTTCTAAAGAGGAGGTAAATCCTAGAGCATTTTGGCATCTTTTCTTTTTCTTCTTTTTTGATAACCAATAAGCTAATCCCTAAGATATATGTGATAGAGGTAGAGGGAATTAATTTTGTCTCTAGTATCTCTATAACAAATGAGAGGTGGTTTATTGCTAAGAAGAAGATCATTTTCTATCCTTTGCCTCTTTTACTTCCAAATAGAGAGAGGTTTATAGTCTTCCATGATAGACCAAGAGTTTCCATAGAACCTATATCATCTTCTAGTTGACCTTTCCATTCCTTGTATTATCAAAGTAAATCTTTACTCTTGCTTCTACAAGTGTAAGCTCTTGGATCCTAGCTTGAACATATACAAGGAAATTCTTGCCACATAAGCTAATTTTTGTATAATAATGAGATTCTCCTTAGGTTTGATACACCAATCTATATCTTAATTATCATACCGCAAGTGCAGCACTATCATTAATATAAAAAGGGATTCATGTAATCTATTTCACTTTTGAAGGACAAGCATAGATACACATAATCACATTATTTTTTACTATCCTTCTTCTTTCAAAAATATTACAATGACATGAGAGAGTAGGTACTTCACATGGATTGAGCAGTGATATACGTTGCAAGTTATAGTTGCAAAATTAGTTAGAATGGAAATAATACAAGGTCACCTCTTTTTTCCTTTGGACTTGGAGTTAGAGGGAGCTATGGATATATAATTTGACCTGTTTGTCAAAGACTAAGTAAGAGTTTACCACAAGTGATAAGAGATATCACTTTCACTTTCCTATATTGTTGTTTACTTTAGATAACATTTTCATTGACCTATAAAGAGCAAGGGTTGGTGCCATTTATAAAAGATCAAGCACATCAAATTAATCTCTTTTAGATACTCAAGTAGTGTTTGCAATTTGACTTGTATGATTTTGATATCCTAAGTGCAAGAAGATAGATTTCTCATAGAAATGATATTTGCGCTTAACATCATCTTAGCCATACAAAGGTGAAATTCAAGTTCCTTGTACGGCTTGATGGCGTGTTCCCATCTTATTTTTATTATCCTATGTGCATCCACAAGCAATGTTTTTGAAGAGGAAGTTGGTCAAGATGAAGGAAATGTATCTTGTTCAGAAGCTTAAAGAGACTCCAAGATTTCTTGTATAAAATCATTGGGTGTTTTAAAAGGAGATAAAGAAATTGAGCTCTTATATAACAAAAATGTCTAATCATATATAAAAATTAAGAATAGATGATTAGATAAAGAGTATTATGAATAAAGTGTAACTATATCTTCAATTTATAGTTAGTTTGTTATTCTCTATTGCACAAGATTGATTTCAAGAATTTGTAGATCCTTTTATTTAAGAGTCTTGTTTTTTATTATAAGATAGAAAAAGAGATAACATTTACACAATCTATCCTATTGTTGAGACTCATGTACAAAAATACAAAAGGGATTATGTGGTTGAGTTCTAGACAACATTAAAGATAATAATCACGATGATAACATCATAACTTCAAAATTGATGATGATATGTTGGTAGGTAGATATATAAATCAGTTGCATATTTAATATTATCTTTATATATATATATTATATATATACTATTTAGTATGTAAAATAAGGATATGATTAAAAAAAACTTCAAAAGCTATCATAGAACACAAATTAAATATGCTATATATTAAAGATACAAGAGTGTAATAATATAAAGTTAGAAAAGGCTAAGGAGTTAGTAAAATAAGCCAAATATAGCTAAAAATTCTAAGAATGTTCCACACGCATCTAGGAAGCTTCTTGGTTGAATGTTTTAGAAGTACATAAGAAGCTTCTTGGTGAAAACTTAAGGTGCAAAAGGCAGAAACAAAAAACATTTTTGGTTCTAAGTACCTCTAAGGATCAGATAACTTGCACACCAAGTTAACAACAAGTTTAGCTTGTATGCCAAGTAGGCAGTTTCAAGAATGAAACTTCTTTGGAAGCTTCTCAAGTAGCTTGGCTTACATTCCAAGAAGGTGGCTTTGAGGAGAAGATTCTCAAGAGGCTTGTATTGCTTCATTATAAATACCAAAGCCCAAGTTCATGTTAGGCATACAAAGTTTCTCTCACTTGATGTGCCCAATGTGATCTTCCACCCCAGTTTTCCATTCTCCTATTTATCTCCTTGGTCTTTTACATTTGTATCAGAGCAAAAATGGGATGGATGGAATCTATAGATTACCAAATCCATTTCTCCCAAACCATTGGGATTTTTGTGTTCATGTACTACCAAAGCATCATTTCATGCTTTAGGCAAGTTTTTTCTAAATATGATCATTTTATCAAATAAACCATTGATCCTTCCAATCGTAACTTACAAGGGGTAGTGGATGTGACGCATCTACATGTTAACTTAGATAATTGCAAGTAGATAGTTGGTAGACTAGTAGTCATGGTGGCAAGCCCAAAGTTATCATTGCTATGCAATGATAAATCAAGCACCTTACATGATTTTTGGAAGAAAGAGATCATGAAAATCAACAACTAGATCATGTAAAGAGAGTATTGTTTTGAGAATGAGAAGATTGAGTCTTAATTTCCAAAGCCAAAGGTATTTGACAGCAAGAATCTATTGAGTGCAATAGATATTTTTTTGTTTGGTTGCAAATTTTATTTTGAAGCAACAAATCTTCTTGATGAACAAATATTCTCTTGGCTTCAAGCCAATTAGATAGAGTTTCAAAGCTATGGTGGTAATTTTGGGTGGAGAAAACTCAACAACAGTTTTTTGCTCCAACCTCAACATGGTAAAAATTCAAGAGATTAATAATTGGGAGATTCCAAGAAAGAATGTTGCACAAGCCAGACAAGATAGATTGGTAGAATTAAAAATAGATTGGTTTTGTGAAGCACTACATTACACAATTCCAAAACACCATAATGAAAATTCCAAAGATACTAAAAGATTAAGCTCTAAATTGATTTGTGAGGTGCTTGAAATCACACACTAAATTAGACATAACCATGCACTAGCCCAAACACTTAGAAGAAGTATGCAATTGGCTCAACGCTTTGATTCTTTAGTTGCTCCAACTTGGTCTCAACTTAGACCTTCACAAAACTTGCAAACACACCATACAAAAGTGGAGGAGCTGACACCAATGTTAACCAACAAAGACCACTTGGCATTGTAGATATAAAAGGATTGTGACAAAGTGGTGGTTGCTCTATAGTCACCAAATTGGACATCACACTGCCAAATGTCCAATTAGGAATGAATGACCTCAACTAGAGGTCCAAATAGAATTTTTGAAGTGCAATGATTAGGGAAACAAAGATTCTCAATAGGAGATATTGAACCGCTTGTTAAGAACCTGATTATTTCCAATATGATTGCAGGTTTGATTTATGCTAGTTTGATTCACTTGCAAGGTATGGTATCTGATCATGGTTGTAGGATTTTAGTTGATTTTGGGAGTTTAAAGAATTAAATATCTATAAAATTAATAAAGGAATTATATATTCCTATAAAGCCAATATTGGATAGCACATTGATGATGTTGGATGGTAGAAAGAGTATTGAATTTTGTAATTTTTATCCTATTGTATTCAAGATTGGGAGGGAGTGTTCAAAGTGTTGAGATTTGTAACTCATCTACACTATGATATCATTTTAGGTCTTCCATAGCTCAAACATCATAAGGTTCAATAAATTCAAATATAATACCAAGGTAAGAATTACTGATTAGGTTGTCTTGCACTTTTGTGTAAGACATTTAAGAATAATAGATCCCAAGAGGAGAAGTTTGTTATTATTGCAACTATAAAGCAAGGTTTGAAGGAAGATATTCCTAATTTTGTGGTTTAGATAAAACTTGTTGCACAAGAATTTGATGAGGATAAGAAGCCTTATCAAGTGGTGTTTGATAAGATAGTTTAGGAGTTTTCATTTGTGTTTTTGGATAAAAGTTTGAAGGAGTTTCACTCTTGTTGTGGTATGCACTTCAAGATTGAGCTATTACCAAGTAAAACTCTAATGAGTAGACAAATCTCTTAGCTCTCACCAAGGGAGTTAGAAGAGCTCTGCAAAACATTGACTAAGTTGTTTGAAAAGGATTTAATGCAATATAGTATATCTCCTTAGGAAGCAAGAGTAATATTTGAACCCAAAAAAGGATGGAGGACTCTACTTCTATATTGACTACCATGGCCTTAATGAAAAATTGTGAACAATGCATATCCCTTGCCTCAAATTGATGACTTGTTGGATCAATTGAGTGGAGTTCAATACTTCTCAAATTTGGATCTTCAAAGTGATTAATTGGCCATTCCAATTGCTAGAGAAGATGTACAAAAGACTACTTTTCATACAAGGTATGGGAATTTTGAATGGAAGGTTTTACCTTTTAGGCTCACTAATACTTCATTTATTTTCATAGATCAATGCATCAAGTGTTAGATGGGCTATTGGATTAATATGTGTTTGTATTCTTGGATGGCATTTTGATTTACAATAAGACAAAGGTAGAAAATAAGAACCACATGCAAGAATCTTGAGAAGACTATGCCAATGGAAGTTCTATAGCAAGAAGTCCAAGTGCATCTTTTGGAAAAAGTAAGTTACCTTCTTGGGCCATAAGGTTTCAACAAAGGGATCAAGATGGAAGAGGAGAAAATCAAGGCCATTATGAACTATTCTACTTTTAAGGATGCCACAAAATTTCAAGGATTAAATGGATTTGTGAGCTTTTACTTATGTTTCATCCATTATTTTTCTCATGTGATTGCACAATTAAACAACCTCTTGAGGAAGACATCAAGCTTTGAATGGAATACCAAGCAAGAAGAATCATTCAAGAAGCTTAAGGATATGGTGTTTTCATGATCCATCCTCCAATCATATGATCCTCAACCATCTTGTGTGGTTGATCCTGATGCTTCTAACTTTGCAATTGGAGTTGTGTTACAAACAAGCATTTCAAAATGGATTGCATTCCATAGCCTTTGTATCTCAATGACTAAATGCAACATAAAGGAATTATTTTGCTCAAGATAGAGAACATTGGCAATGTTGCATGCAACAAAAGTGTAGCACCATTATCTTTTAGGAAAATAGGTGATTATGTGGACCAATCACAAAAACTTGTTAAAAACCTTACATTTGGAGCACATAAAGAGTCACCATCATCAATGGGAGGAGCAACAACAATTTTTTGACATCAAGCTTGAATAGAAACTTGGAAAGTTCCATGTCATTTTCTTGTTGCATTGTCCCAACAACTTGATTTGAAGACTCTTTGCATTTGCATCTCTTGTAATAGCAGCAATTATGAAGTGTCAATCAACTTACAAGTCCAAGCTTAGGACCATTTTACACCAAGAACCCTTCTTTTGATTGGTATATCATCTTGCATAACACAACAAGGACTACAATACCTTCTACTTCAAGGAATGCCTTCTATTTTATGTTCAAACCAAGGATGATCTATGACTTGTGTGGCTTCAAGAGGCCCATGAATTACCAATCAATGGTTACATGGATGTAGAAAAGACCTTGAGTACCCTAAAATATCAATTGTGGTGGCCCAATATGGTGCAAGAGGTTTCAAGAGTTTGTTCAATCTTCTGAGAGTTGCTAATGCAACAAAAAATATAGCCAAAAGACAAGTGGACAACCACTACCAATTTCATCTAATCATTAGGAACATGTAAGCTTAACCTCATCACATCCTTGCTAAAGACAAACCATGGTCATACAACCATTGTAGTGTTTATTGATAAGCTTAGCAAGTAGATTCATTTGGCACCTGCTATGGATATAATCAATGCTCCAATATTGGCCAAAATCTACTTTGACATTGTCTTGAAGCACAATGGGATACCAAGGGTTCTCATCTCTTATTGTGATCCTCAAATTATTGGTAAATTTTGGCAAGCACTTTTTAAACTCCTTGGCACCAAGCTTGAATTGTCTACAACCTATCATCCTCAAATTGATGGACACATAGAACAAGAAAATCACACTTTGGAGGATATGCTATGGACCTTTGTCCACCACATTGATTAGGATACTTGTCTTGCACTTGCCTAGTTTGCATATAATAATTCCAAGCATGCAAGTGTTGGTTTTTCTCTCTTCTTCCCTAATTATGGGCAAGATCCACTTGTTCCAAGTTCTCTTCTTGCTCCTTCACCATCTTAGGTCCCACATACTTTCAACTTCTTGTCCATGTTATCTAAATCCCTACACCAAGACAAGTCTCATATTATCATTGCTCAAAATTGGCAAAAGCAATATGTTGATGTATCAATGTAATCTTACCTTTCATCTTGATGATAAGTTCATGCTTTCTTTGAGTAACCTTCCTCTCCCACTTGACACCCAAGTTCATAAACTTGTTCCTAATTGGATAGGTCTCTTTGAGATTACTTAGATTATTTCTCTCATTGCCTACAAACTTCCTCTTCCTACTCATATACATATGCATCTTGTCTTACATGTTTCAAAGTTAAAACTTTTTATTTCTAACCCATCTTCCTTTTGCACTCATCTCCTACCTCTCATCCTCCCATCCTTATCAATGATGATCAAGAATACAAAGTTGATCATATAATTGCATGCATTGCACATCTAACATAGCCGCCAATAATACATTGAATATAAGGTTCTCTAGAAAAAGTATCTTTGTCACAATATCACATGTGAGCCTCTTCCTCATCTCCAAAGTGCACAAATAATTATACATGAGTTTGAAGATTCCATGATGATGAAGATGTCACCAAATAGTAGTGGGGGGATATATAATAATTTGGAGTTAGTAGATAAGTTAGCAAAGGCTAAGGAGTTAGTAAAATAAAGCAAATATAGCTAAAAATTCTAAGAATGTTCTTGAAGCATCTAGGAAGTTTCTTGGTAGAATATTCTAGAAGCACCTTAGAAGCTTCTTGGTGAAATTTTCTAAGTGCCATCCAAGGATTTTGTAACTTGCACACCAAGTTAATGGCTAGCTTAGCTTGTATACCAAGTAGATGGCTTCAAGAAGGTGACTTTGAGGAGGAAGCTTCTCAAGAGCGTTGTATTGTTTCACTATAAATACCAAAACTCAAGCTCATTCTAGGCATTCAAATTTTTTTTGCTCAATGCAAATTTTATAGGGAAGACAATATGTACAAGCAAATATGGAGACTTTAGCCAGAAGTTTAGATCCAAAAGTTCAAGGGATCAATTAGATGTTAAAGCATTCTAACCAAAAATTGGTATATCCATCATTTAATTACTAGCATATTAGACAAAAATGGAGATTGGATGAGAATATCCTATCAATTATCTATTTATAAAACTTAAAGAAATATGAAAACTTAAGAAGAAAGGTCTTTTCATTAAGTTAAACTCAAAGTGGAACAAGATAGATTTTGAGACATATGGACCAAAGTGGAAGCCACATAGATTTGAGCTTGACCTTTAGACTATAATAAAAATTAGTACAACCAAGTGAATTGAGATATTTATGCAAGGTGGGAAGTTTGACCTTGGTTTCAACCATGTGAAACTAGATATTGGAGCAAAGCAAAAAATTTGGCAATTTGCTCTATTATGTAGAACTGGACAATTCTCAAACTAGAAAACATTGTTTAGTATTTGATCATGGAATTTGATTAGAAGAAATAAGGCAATCACTCCTTGGTGTCGGGATATTTTAGGGTCTTTGGACCATAACCATAAATTTTTTTGCATGTAATGATTTTTGACCCGTGAAATTCTCATGGATCAAGTGAAATAAGGTCAGAAAAGTAAGTCTTAATTGGGGTAAAATTAAGCATTCAATTTGAAATATGATGAGCTTGTTTGTGTTTCTCCAAAGACATAAAACAATGTGTGGTATTTGTGTTTCTCTAAAGACATAAGACAAGGTGTGATATGAGCAAAACAGTTTTTGATGTTTGTTGCATAATTGAGACTAAATTGACATATTTGAATGTTACTTTTGAAAAAAAATTGGCAAATTGAGAGTGAATGTAAATTGAACATCATCACCTACACCATAGCTCAACAACATGCACTGGGCTACATTGGAAGAAGAAATTTCAGAAGAAGAGTACCTATCCATTAGGTATTATGATCACTATGTAGAATTTAAGTGCACATGCTCAATTCTATAACATTTAGAGCATACATGCTTATACTCCTTAGAAAATCCACTCTTCAAGGGAAGTGAAGTTTTTGTTATCTTGTTAGTGTAGTAGAAATGCTTGACTAGCTAAAAGGATGTGCAATCTTGAAGATCAAGGACCATTATCAAACAACATGTTTATCTTTAGGTTATGACTACAAAGACATTGCAAAGGAACTAGTTGATTTGCCATAATGAGAGCTACACTCCATTCAGCCATAAATTCTCTTAATGATAATCAAAATCTTATGAGTCACCTAGTGAACTGACCTTGGTTGTAAGGAATCAATTCTCTCAATCTGCTACATCTATATATAATAGACACAATTTGATTCACACAAACTATTCCTTCATATTGGTACTCTTTGAAGGTTTGTTGGAGAGTGCTTCTTCCATTGGATGTGAAAGGGATTGAATGAGCTGACTTGCTTTCTTGACTTTCTTCACATGTAGTCTTTATCTTTCTACTTTTTGTTTCATTTGTGTGGGTTTTTGTGGTTTGTTCCTCATTTGGTGTTGAATTTTTAGTCTACATTTTTTGGATGTATACTCTCCTAGTTATGTTTGGGGTTGTATCTCTTGGATGTTGGGAGATACTTCAGCAGGCTCTTCCATAATGGCCTTGCTTTTCTCTTTAGCATGGATAGCTAAAGAGATTACCATAGGCAAGGCTTCTTATCCACCACCCCATATACCTTATATGCATCTAGGCCTTAGTTCTAGGCACCATCATTTCCAACATGCCCTTTAAAGGTTCAAGTTCTCCATGATGGAGCCACTTCTATTCCCTTGCCACGTCCTCCACCATCCCTTATCAAAGAACCTACATTGGATGACTCTCCTATAGAGAATCTCCCATCCACTATCCTCTCAACACCTCACTTTTCTTCCATGATCTTTCCTTCTAGAGTCCTTACTCCACCACCAATACCACACACTTTGATCCATCCAATCCCTCTAGACTTCCCACCACCCTTTATATCCCGCCTCACCAATGCCTTATGTATTCATGCCTTGATTTCCCATGGGTAGGTTAGGCACAACACTAAGGGCAAGCTAGATGCTTAAATATGAGAGCAAAGGCCACCTCTCTGCCTACCTTCCTAGACCCTTTTCATACTCTAGCCCTCTCACTATAGGTATCACCATACTCTTACTCCTAGCTCCTTTCTTTGGATCCCTTTCAGGCTTTCTTACTAGGCTTACCTCATCCACACATGTAAACCAAGATCCCTATGTCCCTTTACCATCAAGTGGGCTCCATGCTTTCCATACTCCTATGTGCCATCTTGGTAGATGACCAAGAGAGAGATGTCTCTATTTGGACACTACTAGCTCTCTTCCCTAAATGGACTTTACTTCTTCCTACTCATGGGGGTGAATTTGGACACCAAAAGATCACCTCTTGAATTCATTGGCTTCCATATAGAGATTGGCCTACTTTACAAGAGGAGTGCACCATCTAAGCCCATGTGGTTGCCAAATGGATCATAGAGTCCCCATAGGCTCATTGTAATACCATTAGCAAGACATATTATCTAGAGGTGGAAATTGGCTTAGTAATATCTGGAAGGATCTTATATATGATGGTCTAAATAGATCAAATAGAGGTATTACCAAAAAAGTACTTCTACTAATAGGGTAGAGGCCAAAAACACCCTAAAAACTTCATAACCAATTTTGGAAGTCTTAACAAATGAACTAGATCTTGAAAATGGGAACATCTTGCCTCTTTGATGAAATACACATTGCCTTCTTCCCCCATGTTTATCTCATTGAGAGCTTTCTAATGGTACCTCACCCATGTTATTAAGGGCTTCCTACAATATGATTCTCTAAAGATTCCCTCTAGTCAAACTTGTTTGACCAATCACATAGGACAAGGACCAACATGTCACTCATCTATGCAACTAATCTAAGGGTTGAGCTAGCTAACATGTCACCAATCCATGTATCTGATCTAAAGGTGGAGCTCCTTTTGAGGGGATCTTCTTTGCTATGTAATAAAGACAAGGTGTTCCTTTGGGGGCATTGGAGTATTGAGGGTTGAAGCCTTGTGTTTCTTCTCTTGGAGGTTCTTATTTCCTTTGGAACATTACAATGATATTAGAGTAGGTATTTTAATCCAAGAGAGTGGATCATCCATCTTAGAGGAACACAAGCTATTGAGATTGAATAATTTTGAGGGGAAAAAATGTAGTGT
Source organism: Lunularia cruciata (assembly GCA_948567375.1). Lineage (NCBI taxonomy): Eukaryota > Viridiplantae > Streptophyta > Marchantiopsida > Lunulariales > Lunulariaceae > Lunularia > Lunularia cruciata. Next base: position 52,936,876 of record OX419755.1, on the reverse strand, counting down.
AATCAATAGATTGGAGGTGTTTTAGAGAAAGGATGAGATGGAGGCTCTTGGAAGACAATTTCATACACTCCACTTTTTATTTTTGGATGTGTTCCACATCAAGATTATGTACATCTAGTGTAAGCAAGTGAGAGAATATCTTGATTACCATTTGGAGCAAAGTTCATGGAAATTGTAACAATATGGAGTTTAGTGACAAAGTAAGTCGGGCTTACCAAGTAGCACATAAGACAAATAAGCCTAGAATATTCCAAAAGTATCTAGGAAGCTTCTTGGGAAGCTTCCCGGCTAGCTTAGCTTGCACCTCAAGTAAGTAGCTTCTAAAAGGAAGCTTCTAGAAACTTCTAACTAGCTTAGCTTGCACGCCAAGTAGGCGGCTTCTAGAAGGAAGTTTCTTGAGAAGCTTCCTAGTTAACTTGGCTTGCACTCTAAGAAAGCGGTTTGAGGAAGCTTCTTGAGAAGCTTCTCAAGGGCCTTTAATGCTACCAATAAATACCAAAGCCAAAGCTCATGCTAGGCATTTAGAGTTTTCCCACATTCAAGTTTCCCAATGTGAGTTTCCATTCTCTTATTTCTCTCCTTGTTCTTGGTGTTTTACATTGGTATCAGAGCAGGAATGGGATGGATGGAATTTATGGACCACCAAATCTACTTCTGCTTAACCATTGGGATTTTCATGTCCAGATATTACCCAAGCATCGTTTCACATAATTTATCACCTCACGCTTTGAGCAGGATTTTCTACATATGATCACCATGTCTGAAGAACCCTTGATACTTCCGGTTGTCACTTATGGAGAAAGGTGGACATGCTTTATCTATGTGTTAATCAATTAGATAAATTGGGAGTTGTAGGATAGAGTAGTAGCTATGGCGGCAATATCGGATGTTATCCTTGCGATGTAGCAACAAATCGAGCACCTTACTTGATTGTTGGATGAACGAGACCAACAACAATGAAAACATATAGAGAGAGTGCCAATTTGAGATGGAGAAGATTGTATTCAATTTCCAAAACCCAAGGTGTTTGAAGGCAAGAATCTTCCAGACATAGTGGAGAATTTTGTGTTTGATTGCAAACGTTACTTTGAAGCCACCAATCTTCAAGATGAACGGAAATAGATTCTCTTGGCTTCTAGCCAATTGGATGGTGTGGCAAAACTTTGGTGGTGATTCCGAGTGGAGTGAGCTGAACGACAGATTGTTGCACCAATCTTGACATGGACAAAATTCAAGGATGTAATACTTGGTCGATTTCAAACTATAAATGCCACCCGAGCCGCACAAGATAAATTAGCGGAGTTGAAGTAGATTGGCTCCGTAAGAGGCTACATCACACAATTTCAGAACATCATCATGCAAATTCCAGATATACAAGAAGGATAATTTTTGGATTGATTTGTGCAAGGATTGAAGTCATGAACCAAATTGGAGGTGACTATACAAGAACCACAAAACGTAGAAGAAGCCATGTAATTGGCTGAGCGCTTTGATTCCTTGGTTGCGACAACTTGGTCTCAACTTCGACTAACACCAAGCTTTCTAGTATAGTATGCATGGGTGGAAGAACCAACACCAATGGAGATTGATGTTATCCAATAGAGGCCACTTGGTGCAGTAGATAGAGAAAGATTGCAACAAAATGGAGGTTGTTTTTATTGTTTCCAAGTTGGACATTGCATTGCTTAATGTCCACTTAGGAATGGTCAACCTCGACAAGTTGCCCAGATGGAGTTTGTGGAACCAAATGATCACGGAAACAAAGAATCCCAATAGGAGATTTCAAGCTGCCTACTAGGAGCTTGATTGGAACCAGTGTTTGGATGTAGTTTGATGATGGCAGATGGTAGAAAGTGTTCTACATTCCGCACCTTGCATCTTGCTACCTTCAAGATTGGGAAGGAGTATTTGGAGTGTATGAGGTTTGTAATGGCACCTCTACACTATGATATCATTCTAGGTCTACCTTGGCTTGAACGTCATAAGGTTCAATTTGATTGGACCCGACACCAAACTCAAGTACAACACCAAGGTAGGAATTTCCAATTAGGTTGTCTAGCACCTCTGACTAAGACACCTAAGAATAGTCAGTCTCAAGCTGGAAGGTTTTTCAAGAAGGTAGCCATAGATCAAACCTTGAAGGGAGTTGAGTCCCAAATTGGAAAGTTTGCCAAGAAGGCAACCATAGAGCAAGCTTGGAAGAGAGATGAGTCCCTAAAAGGGAAATTGGTTAGTAAAGCAGCCATAGAGCAAGCTTTGGAGGAAGATAAGTCTGTATTCAAGGTGTGGATCAAGCCGATTATACCAAAACAATCAAAGGAGGGCCAAGAGCCTCATCAAGCAATGGTTGATCGGATAGTTCAAGAGTTTGTGGATGTGTTTCTAGATGATCTGCCAAAGGGGTTACCCTCCTATCAAGGTATACCCTTCAAGATCAAGTTATTGCCAAAGAGTACTCTAATGAGTAGATCAATCTATTGGCTCTCACCAAAGGAGTTAGAAGAGTTGCAAATAACACTTACAGAGTTGTTGGAGAAAGAATTCATACAACATAGTACCTCTCCTTGGGGAGCACCAGTACTATTTTTTCCAAAGAAGGATGGAGGACTTCATTTTTGTATTGATTACCATGGGCTCAATAAGCAAACCATGAAGAATGCATATCTCTTGCCTCGGATCGATGACTTGCTTGATCAACTAAGTGGAGCACGCTACTTTTCCAAGTTGGATCTTTGCAACGGCTATTGGCAAATTCCTATTGAGAGAGAGGATGTGCAAAAGACTACCTTTCAAGGTATGGGCATTTTGAGTGGAGAGTTCTACCTTTCGGACTCACTAATGCTCCAGTAGTCTTCATGGATCAGATGCATCGAGTGTTGGGTGGACTATTAGATAGGTTTGTGGTGGTGTTCTTGGATGATATCTTAATTTGTAAGACAGATGCAAAACACGTGAATCATGTGCAAGAAGTCCTAAGATGACTACGACAATGGAAATTTTATTGCAAGAAGTTGAAGTGTGCCTTTTGGTAGAAGGAGGTTACCTTCTTGGGTCATAAGATCTCATTAGAGGACATCAAGATGGAAGAAGAGAAAATCAAGGCCATTATTGGTTTGGCCTACCTCAAAGGATGCTATAGAAGTACGGGCATTCAATGGATAGGCCATTTTTTACCAACGGTTCATCCATTATTATGCTCATGTGGTTGCACCATTGATTGACCTCTTGGGAAAGAACTTGAGCTTCCAATGGACCACCAAGCATGAAGAAGCATTCCAAAAGTTAAAGCATATGGTGTCTTCAAGACCCATTCTTCAACCATATGACCCTCAACTACCCTGTGTGGTTGATTTTGATGCTTCTAACTTTGCAATTGGAGTAGTGTTGCAAGAGGAATTCTCAAATGGACTCCATTCCATTGCCTTTGTGTCTCGCCAACTTAATATGGCTGAACAAAACTACTCTGCTTGAGATCAAGAACAACTTGCAATGGTATATGCCACCAAGGTATGGAGGCATTACCTCTTGGGGAAAAAATTGATCATGCAAAATGATCACAAACCATTGTTGCAGACCTTATACTTATATAAGAGTCGACATCATTGATGGGAGGAACAACTCCAACTGTATGACATCAAACTTGAGTACAAACCAGGTTGGTTCTTTGTCATCCCTGATGCTTTATTATGACAACTTGATTTGAAGTCTCTTCCTCTCATCATAGTGGTAATTTCAATGGTGTTAGTTGACTCCAAAGGTCCAAAACAAGTTTCATTCAGCTCTACACCAAGATCCCTTCTTCCAAATGATATATGGTCACCTTACGGCATGCAATAAGGAGTACAATACCTTCTCCATCAAAGAGGGCCTTCTATTCCATGAGGACCGGATTTATGTTCCAACTAAAGGTGATCTTTGACTTGTACACCTTCAAGAAGCCCATGATTTACCCATCATTGGTCACATGGGTTTGGACAAGACCTTGGGTACACTCCAACGTCAATGGTGGTGGCCCAACATAACACAAGATGTTTGATAATTTATCCAATGGTGTGAGAGCTGCCAACATAACAAGGCCAACAACTTGAAGCCGAGTGGACCCCTTCAACCACTCACCATTCCATCTGCTCGCTGGGAGCTTGTGAGCTTGGATCTCATCACATCCTTGCCAAAGACAAAACAAGGATACACCGCAATTGCGGTGTTTGTGGATAAGCTTAGTAAGCAAATCCACTTGGCACTAACCTATGATACCATGGATGCTCCAACCTTAGCACAAATCTACTTGGACAATGTCTTCAAGCATCATGGGATGCCACGTGAACTCATCTCCGACCGTGATCCTCAATTTACCAAGAAGTTTTGGCAAGCACTCTTCCAGATACTTGACACCAAGCTTGCTTTGTCCCCGGCCTATCATCCTCAAACTGATGGCCAAACCAAACGTGCAAATTATACATTGGAGGATATGTTGTGTGCCTTTGTCAATGTTCACTATACCAATTGGGATGAATGTCTTACAATTGCAGAATTTGCCTACAGCAATTCCAAACAAGCAAGCACCGGATTTTCTCCTTTCTTTCTCAATTTTGGCCAGGATCCACTTGTTCCAGATTCTCATCTTGCTCCCCTTCCATCTCAGGTTCCTCATACTTCCACATTCTTGACCACTATATTGCAATCTCTCCAACAAGCCAAGTCTCACCTCCTTGTTGCTTAGAATCACCAAAAACTATATGCGGACCACCATCGTCATGATCTCACTTTTGAAGTCAGTGATAAAATCATGCTATCCTTTAGTAACCTCCCTCTCCCACTTGATACCCAAGTTCATAAACTTGCACCTAATTGGATATGACCCTTTAATATCACCCAAATTGTCTCTCTTGTTGCTTATCGACTTACCTTACCTTGTCACATGCGTATCCATCCTATCTTTCATGTTTCCAAGTTGAAACCCTTTGTTCCTAACCCCTCTTCCTTTTCCTCTCGAGTCCAACCTCCCCTTCTTCATGTCCCTATCAATGATCATGAGGAGTACAAAGTTGATTGTATCCTTGCACGTCACAATATTCAACGAGGCCGTCGCCATATTCAACAAGGCCATCGCCAATATATGGAGTACAAGGTCCTTTGGAAAGGGTATCCCCTTCATGATGCCACATGGGAATTTCTTTCTCACCTCTAGAATGCACAGACAGCCATCCAAGAATTTGAAGCTTCACTGGCAACGAGGACGTCACCAACTAACGGTGGGGGAATATATAATAATATGGAGTTTAGCAACAAAGTTAGTCGGGCTTACAAAGTAGCACATAAGACAAATTAGCCTAGCATATTCCAAAAGTATCTAGGAAACTTCTTGGGAAGCTTCCCAGCTAGTTAGCTTGCACCTCAAGTAAGTAGCTTCTAGAAGCTTCCAACTAGCTTAGCTTGCACGCCAAGTAGGTGGTTTCTAGAAGGAAGCTTCTTGAGAAGCTTCCTAGTTAACTTGGCTTGCACTCTAAGAAAGAGACTTGAGGAAGCTTCTTGAGAAGCTTCTCAATGGCCTTTTATGCTACCTATAAATACCAAAGCCAAAGCTCATGCTAGGCATTTGGTGTTTTCCCTCATTCAAGTGTCCCAATTTGAGTTTCCATTCTCCTATTTCTCTCCTCGGTCTCGGTCTTTTACAAACATAGTGATGAATTTGCCAAACTCTATGATTCTACCTGTGGTGATATATAATAGAGAATAAGATTTAATAATCTACATTTTGTTATGATGCAATGGGTCTAAATATACCAAATTTACTTTCAACACTCAAGTAGAAATCCCTTATGTGGTTAGACCAAAAGTGATGTTTAAGAATTTTGTAGTCCATAATTTTGGTGAGGAATTTTAGAAACAAATGATAGCTTTTGAGGTCCCAATGGTCCGTACACCCTCTTAAGTGATCATATAACCTTATTGAAATAGGAAGTAGCAATTGAGCGTTTACTATGTATATGATCATGGAGTTGTAAAAATAGGACCTGATACAAGAAATGTTGAACAAAGTTTGAGAGATCAATATGACAATAGAAGCATCACAAAGTCAAGTGTGTACCTTCAAAAACAAGCAAGTAATGCAAGAAGTAGAACTATCCCAAAACTAATACCAATGGCCAAAGTACTTGGAGAGTCGCTCATGCCGATGACACCAACCCTAGTCAACAATGAAGCCACATCGTTATTATGGATGAAGAAGGTGTGCAACATCAAGCCTTACAAGGGACAATATTTTATGGAGAGAGTAGAAAACTAGATTTCAATAACGAATTGATACTTTTGACTATTCACAATTGAGATCACCAATGATTCTATATGCATTTTTTCATATGGGTACTTGACCAGTAAAGCCCTCACATTGTAACAATATGGAGTTTAGCAACGTAGTTAGTCGGGCTTACCAAGTAGCAAATAAGACAAATAAGCCTAGAATATTCCAAAAGTATCTAGGAAGCTTCTTGGGAAGCTTCACGGCTAGCTTAGCTTGCACCTCAAGTAAGTAGCTTCTAGAAGCTTCTAACTAGCTTAGCTTGCACGCCAAGTAGGCGACTTCTAGAAGGAAGCTTCTTGAGAAGCTTCCTAGTTAACTTGGCTTGCACTCTAAGAAAGCGGCTTGAGGAAGCTTCTTGAGAAGCTTCTCAAGGGCCTTACATGCTACCTATAAATACCAAAGCCGAAGTCATGCTAGGCATTTGGAGTTTTCACACATTCAAGTATCCCAATGTGAGTTTCCATTCTCCTATTTCTCTCCTTGTTCTTGGTCTTTTACATTGGTATCAGAGCAGGAATGGGATGGATGGAATTTATGGACCACCAAATCCACTTCCGCTAAACTATTGAGATTTTCATGTCCAAATATTACCCAAGCATCATTTCATACAATTCATCATCTCGTGCTTTGGGCAGAATTTTCTATATATGATCACCGTGTCTGAGGAACCCTTGATACTTCCGGTTGTAACTTATGGAGAACATTGGACGTGTTGCATCTATGTGTTAATCAATTAGGTAAAGTGAGAGTAGTGGGATAGAGTAGTAGCTATGGCGGCAATACCAGTTGTCATCCTTGCGATGCAGCAAAAACTTGAGCACCTGACTTGATTGATGGATGAACAAGATCAGCAATGACAAGAACATATAGAGAGAGCGCCAATTTGAGATGGAGAAGATCATATTTGATATCCAAAACCTAAGGTGTTTCAAGGCAAGAATCTTTCGAGCACAATGGAGAATTTTGTGTTTGACTCCAAATGTTACTTTGAAGCCAACAATCTTCAAGATGAATGGAAAAAAATTCTCTTGGCCTCTAGCCAATTAGATGGTGTGGAAAAACTTTGGTGGCAATTTTGAGTAGAGCAAGCTAAACAACAAATTGTTGCACCAATTTTGACATGGGCAAAGTTCAAAGATGCAATATTTGGTTGCTTCCAAACTATAGATGCCACCTGTGCCGCACAAGAATAATTGGCAGAGTTGAAGCAAGTTGGTTCAATAAGGAGCTACATCACACAATTTTAGAACATCATCATGCAGATTCTAGATATACAAAAGGTGAAGTTCTGGATCGATTTATGTGGGGATTGAAGTCATGAACCAGATTAGAGGTGACCATGCAAGAACCACAAAACATAAAAGAAGCCATGCAATTGGCTGAGTGCTTTGATTCCTTGGTTGAGACAACTTGGTCTTGCCCTCGACCTACACAAGGCCTACCATTACACTATGCACGGGTGGAAGAACCAGCACCAATGGAGATTGATGTTATCCAATGGAGACCACTTGGTACAATGGATAGAGAAAGATTGCAACAAAATAGAGGTTGTTTCTATTTTCGCCAAGTTGTACATTGCACTGTTGAATGCCCACTTAAGAATGGGCAACCTCGACAAGTTGCCCAGATGGAGATTGTGGAACAGAATGATTAGGGAAACAAAGAATCCCAGTAGGAGATTTTGAGCCGCCTACTAGGAGGTTGATTAGTTCCAATGGGATTGAAGGCTCAACTTATGCAAGTTTGTTTCACTTGCAAGGTACAATATCTAATTGGGGTTGTAGGATTTTGGTTGATTTTGGAAGTTCTAGAAATTGCATGTCTATGCAAGTAGCAAAAGAATAAGGTATTCCTATCAAGCCAGTATTTGGAAGTAGTTTGATGATGGCGGATGGTAGAAACGGTTCTGCATTCCGCACCTCACATCCTATTACCTTCAAGATTGAGAAGGAGTATTTGGAGTATATGAGGTTTGTAGTGGCACCTCTGCACTATGATATCATTCTAGGTCTCCCTTGGCTTGAACGTCATAAGGTTCAATTTGATTGGACCTTACGACAGATTCAAGTACAACACCAAGGTAGGAATTTCCAATTAGGTTGTCTGGCACCTCTGAGTAAGACAGCTAAGAATAGTCAGTCCCAAGATGGGAAGTTTATTGAGAAGGTAGCCATAGAGAAAATCTGGAAGGGAGATGAGTCCCAAGATGGGAAGTTTGCCAAGAAGGCAACCATGGAGCAAGCTTGGAAGAGAGATGAGTCCCTAGAAGGGAAGTTTGTTAGTAAAGCAGCCATAGAGCAAGCTTTGGAGGAAGATAAGTCTTTATTTGCGGTGTGGATCAAGCCAATTGCACAAGAACAATCGGAGGAGGGCCAAGAGCCTCATCAAGCAACGGTTGATTGGATAGTTCAAGAGTTTGTTGACGTGTTTCTGGATGATCTGCCAAAGGGATTACCCTCCGATCGAGGTATGCACTTCAAGATCGAGCTATTGCCAGGGAGTACTCTAGTGAGTAGACCGATCTATTGGCTCTCACCAAAGGAGTTGGAGGAGTTGCAAACAACACTTACAGAGTTGTTGGAGAAGGATTTCATACAACATAGTACCTCTCCTTAGGGAGCATTGGTACTATTTGTTCCAAAGAAGGATGGAGTACTTTGTTTCTATATTGATTACCATGGGCTCAATAAGCAAACTGTGAAGAATGCATATCCCTTGCCTCGGATCAATGACCTGCTTGATCAACTAAGTGGAGCATGCAACTTTTCCAAGCTAGATCTTTGTAGCGGCTATTGGCAAATTCTTATTGAGAAAGAGGATGTGCAAAAGAATGCTTTTTGCACAAGGTATGGATATTTTGAGTGGATAGTTCTAGCTTTCAGACTCACTAATGCTCCAATAGTCTTCATGGATCAGATGCATTGGGTGTTGGATGGACTATTGGATTTGTCTGTAGTGGTGTTCTTGGATGATATCTTAATCTATAGCAAGATAGAGGCAAAACACATGAATCATGTGCAAGAAGTCCTAAGACGACTATGACCAATGGAAATTTTACTGCAAGAAGTCAAAGTGTACCTTTTGGCAGAAGGAGGTTACCTTCTTGGGTCATAAGATCTCATCAAAGGAGATCAAGATGGAAGAAGAGAAGATCAAGGCCATTATTGATTGGCCTTCTCCAAAGGATGTTACAAAAGTACGGGCATTCAATGAATTGGCTAGTTTTTACTGACGGTTCATCCATTATTATGCTCATGTGGCTGCACTATTGATTGCCCTCTTGGGAAAGAACTTGAGTTTCCAATGGACCACCAAGCATGAAGAAGCATTCCAGAAGTTAAAGCATATGGTGTCTTCAAGACCCATTCTTCAACCATATGATCCTCAACTACCTTGTGTGGTTGATTTTGATGCTTCTAAATTTGCAATTGGAGCTATGTTACAACAAGAATTCTCATGTGGACTACATCCCATTGCTTTTGAATCTTGCTGAATAAATACAACTGAAAGAAATTACTCTACTTGAGATCGGGAACAACTTGCAAAGGTATATGCCACCAAGGTATGGAGGCATTACCTCTTTGGGAAACAAGTGGTCATGCAAACTGATCACAAGCCATTGTTGTAGACCTTACACATGGAACACATGAAGAGTCAACATCATCAATGGGAAGAGCAACTCCAATTATTTGACATCAAACTTGAGTACAAACCAGGTTGGTTCCATGTCATCCCTAATGCTCTATCATGACGACCTGATTTGAAGTCTCTTCCTCTCATCATGGTGGCAATTACGACGGTGTCAATTGACCCCAAGATCCATAACAAGTTTTGGTCAACTCTACAACAAGATCCCTTCTTCCAAATGGTACATGGTCGTTTGACAACAGGTGACAAGGAGTACAACACCTTCTCTTCCAAGAAAGGCCTTCTATTCCATGCAGACCGGATCTATGTTCTAGCCAAAGATGATCTCTGACTTGTGCACCTTCAGGAAGCCCATGATTTACCAAGAGTTGGTCACATGGGGGTGGATAAGACCTTGGGTACCCTCCAACGCTAATGGTGGTGGACCAACATGACACGAGATGTTTGGGAGTTTGTCCAATTGTGTGAGAGTTGTCAACACAACAAGGCCAGTAACCAAAAGCCAAGTGGACTCCTTCAACAACTTCACATTCCAACTACTTGTTGAGAACATGTGAGCTTAGATCTCATCACCTCCTTGCCCATGACACAACAAGGTCACACAACAATTGTGGTGTTTGTGGATAAGCTTAGTAACCAAATCCATTTGGCACCAATAGTTGATATTGTGGATGCTCCAACCTTGGCGTAACTCTACTTCAATAATATATTCAAACATCATGGGATACCACGTGTACTCATCTTCGACCGTGATCCTCGCTTCACCGGAAATTTTTGGCAAGCCTTCTTCCAAATACTTGGCACCAAGCTTGCTTTGTCTACAGCCTATCATCCTCAAACTGATGGAAAAACTGAACGTGCAAATTGCACCTTTGAAGATATGCTTTGTGCCTTTGTCAACATTCACCATACCAATTGGGATGAATGTCTTGCAGCTACAGAGTTTGCATACAACAATTCTAAACAGGCAAGCACTAGATTCTCTCCTTTCTTTCTCAATTTTGGCCAAGATCTGTTTGTCCCAGATTCTCTTCTTGCTCCTCCTCCATCTCAAGTCCCTCATACTTCAACCTTCTTGAGCACCATAGCCAAATCTCTCCAACAAGCCAAATCTCACCTCCTTGTTGTCAGAATCGTCAAAAACAATATACGGACCACCATCATTGTGATCTCACCTTTGAAGTTGGTAATAAAGTTCTGCTATCCTCTAGTAATCTACCCTTCCCACTTGATACCCAGGTTTGTAAACTTGCCGTTAATTGGATAAGACCCTTTGATATCACCCAAATTGTCTCTCTTGTTGCTTATCAACTTGCCTTGCCTTATCATAAGCAAATCCATCATGTCTTTCATGTTTCCAAGTTGAAACACTTTGTTCCTAACCCCTCTTCTTTCTCCTCTTGAGTCCAACCTCCTCCTCCCCTATCCCTATCAATGACCATGAGGAGTACAAAGTTGATCGTATCCTTGCACATTGCCACATCCAACAAGGCCGCCATCAACATACGGAGTACAAGGTCCTTTGGAAAGGGTATCCCCTTCATGATACCACATGGGAACCTCTTTCTCACCTCCAAAATGCATAGACGGCCATCCAAGAGTTTGAAGCTTCACTGGCGACGAGGATGTCGCCTACTGGCGGTGGGAGAATATGTAATAGTATGGAGTTTAGCAATGTAGTTAGTAAGGCTAACAAAGTAGATAATAAGCCAAATTAGCCTAGAATATTTCAAAAGCATCTAGGAAGCTTCTTGGGAAGCTTCCCAACTAGTTAACTTGCACTCCAAGCAAGTAGCTTCTAACTAGCTTAGCTTGCACACCAAGTAGGCGACTTCTAGAAGAAAGTTTTTTGAGAAGCTCCCTAGTTAACTTGGCTTGCACTCTAAAGAAAGCGGCTCAAGGAAGCTTTTTGAGAAGCTTCTCAAGGGCCTTATATGCTACCTATAAATACCAAAGCCAAATTCATGCTAGGCATTCAGGGTTTTCACTCATTCAAGTGTCCCAATGTGAGTTTCCATTCTCCTATTTCTCTCCTTGGTCTTTTACACACATGGTACGATGCTTGTGAACAATCAATGTTGGCAAAAGGAAGAGAGATCACTTGGATAAAAATGCAAGAAGGGTTGTTGAAGAATTTTTTATCCATGGATTCCATGTAGATGATCCAAACCTAACTATGGAGGTTGAAGCAAAAGAACAACATACAAGAGTACATATAGGTATTTCTTGATTTGCAAGTTGCAATAACCAATCTGAGTCTAGCAAAAGCTCTTGATAATTTCCAATGGGGTTGAAAGAGTAAATTTACCAAGAGGTAATGGTACAAAATCCTCACATTGTTTTTGAAACTATTGCCTATGCTCAATGAATAGTAGGGGTGCTTAGAAGAGGTGAAAGGATAGTCCTAACTCAACATAATTGGGTTGAAACACCACAATTTGGTGGACCATTTCCTGTGGAATTGGGAAAAATTTGGTTTTGAGACCAAGGAGCACAACAACTCCAAGGAGAATGGAAGCGGGTCAAAGAAAAGAGAGATGGAGTCCCATGAGGAGAAAGAGCTTGAGCAAAACAATGAAATTATTTTAATTGTAGCTAAGTTGGTCATATAGCTGTCAATTGTCATGCTTGTCTTCCTAAAGACCCTCAACCTTTATACATGTGACCTTTGAAAAACATGGAGAGACAAATTGAAGAGGAGGATATTGAAATCATATTGAAAAACAAAGATCACCAATAAAAATACCTCATGGCCTTATTGGCTCAATGGAGAAGAGTTAAAGCAAGGAGATGAAGAGGACAAGTGTGAAAAGGTTGAGGAAGACAAATGCACCATTGATTGTCATAAATAGAGTCCTAAAAGGCGATCAAGTGAGAGTATTGATAGACCTCAGAGTAATAGAGAATTTCTTGTCTTGCTCTATTGCAATGAGGTTGAGAATGGAATTACAGAAGGATTAGAATGAAAAGTAGAGCTTCATACAGGTCAAACAAAGACGATTGAGTCATTACCTAGAAAGGTAGCACTCTCTATATGAGAGTATCAGGAATAAATTGAGTAGCAAGTGATATGGTTAGCTCATTATGATGTGATCTTAAGTATATTGTGTATAAATCACTATAAACCCATGGTTGATTGGAGAAAGAAAGTAGTGAGAATGAGTTGATGGAAGATCATTGGGGTTAAAGAAATATCACAAAGACAAGAATTTCCTCTCTATGTCATAAGGACAACAACTATTGGTAAGATAGAAAGATGTTTCATGGGCCTAATAAGAGAAGTCCAAAGTGCACAAGTTGATGCACAAATTCTTAAGAATTTGAAAGACATGGTCAATGAGTTACAAGATGTCTTTCTAAATGATCTACCCTTAGGATTACCACCAAAAAGGAGAGTAGATCATAAAATTGAGATACTTCTTAGGAAGACACCACCTTTTAAGGCACTATATTGACTATCACCTCATGAGTTGGAGGAATATAAGGCTCAAATCAAGGATATTTTGCAGAAAAGGTTTATCTAACCCACCATATGGAGCTCTTGTCTTATTTGTAAAGAAGAAGGATGGTATAATGCACATGTGCATTGACTATCAAGGTCTAAATCAAAAAACACCCATTGAAGAACAAACACCTATTACCTTACATGGATGACATATTTGATCAACTCAATGAGGCAAAACACTTCACCAAACTTGATCTATCAAGCGGTAACAACCAAATCATGATTGTGGAAGAAGACTTACACACAATTGCCTTCAAACAAGATATGGTCACTTTCAGTACCTTGTGATGCAGTTTGGTCTCACTAACACACCAACCACTTTCATGAGTTTGATAAATAATATATTTCATCCATACTTGGATAAAGCTATTATCATTTTCCTTGATGACATCTTAGTCTACAAAAAGATGATGACAAAGCACAAGCAACATCTACAAGAAGTCCTCAAAAATCTATGACAAAATCAATTGTATGCCAAAATCTCAAAGTGCGAGTTTGGCAAGTCTAGAGTAGATGACTTAGGGCATAGAGTAAGTGCAAAAGGTATCTAGTATTAAAAAATAAAATAGAGGTCATTAAGAAACAGGGTGCTCTAGAAGATCATACTCAACTCAAGAGTTTCTTGGGATTAATGGGGTCTATCAATTTGTCAAGGACTTCTCCAAGGTCACACAACCTCTAATAGCACTTCTTGGCAAGGAAAAGAACTGGATGTGGAGAACCATACAAGAATTGGCCTTTTAGGAATTCAAAGATACATTATTACATAAACAAATCTTGAAATGGTATGACCCAAAATGTCCAATCAAGCTAGCTACATATGCATCAAGTATTGCAATAAGAGCAGTCCTACAATAAGAATGGAATGACAACTGCCACCTAGTTGCATATTTCTCTTGAAAGTTGTTATCAAAAAATGCAATCATCACATCACCAAACAAGCAAAGTTGGCCATTGTCCTTGCAACCACGCATTGGAAGCACTATCTTGGCAAGAAAGCATCTATAATGGAGATAGATCACAAACCTCTAATCTACCTCAAGACGCAAAAAGATCTATCTTGTCAAAAGATTTAATTGGCAGAGTAGAGACAACGGTTCAACATGACTATCATATATGTGGAATGCAAGAAGCAACTTGCAAATGCATTCATCCAAATGTTTATGGTGAAAAATTTGGTGGTATAGGTCAAGAATTATGACCAAGGATTCTAACCACTACAAAGACTGACCCACAAATTGTAGGAGCTTAATCATCTGAACTAGTATCCAAAGACTTACCTTTTGTAATTGCAACTTATAGATCTTTGATGCCTCAGACCTAAGAGCCACCATCTTAGCAAAATATCATGATTTTGCCATTGCAACTCACATTTAAGTGGACAAGACTTTAGATACAATCAAACATCATTATCATTAATCCAAGATGAGCAACGATGTGATGGAGTATGTTTGAAACTCCCTCCTCTATCAATGAAATAAAGCCTCTAATCAAGCTCCCGCGTGACTCCTTCAACCCTTCTCTACTCCTAAACAACATTGGGAATAGGTTGGCATGGATCTGGTTTGTGAATTACACAATACCACCTCAGGGTTTGACTCCATTATAGTCTTTGTAGACCAACTGAGCAAGATGATTCATATGTGTCCTATGGCAAAGGACGTGATTGCTCCAAAATTAGCTTGATTGTACTTAGTTGTAGTCTTTTCTCACCATCACCTGTCTTGAGTGCTCATCATTGATCAAGGCACTCAATTCCCTAGTTTCTTTTGGAGAACACTCTTTGGCAAACACTCTTTGGCATCTTCAAAACCAAATCAGCCATGTCCATGGCTTACTATCCACAAAGTAATTGACAAAAACAAAGGAGGATAATTGGATTGTTGAAGAAATGCTCCAGAGCTTCATCTTAGAGAAGCAAGAAAGGAGTGATACCTTACTTCCATTGGTGGAATTTTCCTACAACAATTCAATGAATGCATCTACACAAGTCATACCATTCTTCCTCATGTATGGAGAGCACCCTTTCACACCTTCAAGCTTAGTAAGATCCACCCAATGGCTACAAAGGTTGAAGCTATCAACACTTTTGTTTATAGAATCAAACAAGGTGTGTAGAACACCAAGCACAAGTTGTAGATTGCACAAAATTGACAAAAATAGTATGCAAATGTACATTTTAGGCACATGGAGTTTAGCATTGGGAATCAAGTCTAGTTGTCCACAACCAACCTCACATTAGTTGGCCCTTGTAAACTTAAACCTTGTCTTATTGAGCCTTTTCCCATCTTCCATTGAATTGCTATGATGGCCTATCACCTTGAGTTACCGTCACACATGAAGATCCATCCAGCCATGCCATGGATGGATCTTCATGTGCCACCTTAAATCATTTTTTTAGCCTTCATTACTTACTTCCTTTTATAATAGTAGATGTTGTCCTATGTTTCCTTACTACATAAATATGCACCTTGACCTCCACACTTTCCTTCCATACAACAAGTTAGACTTTATTCAATGCTCATTAATGGCACGGAGGAATATGAAGTTGAACACATTCTCCAAAAATGCATCCATGGTAATTGCCATTTGCATGTGGAAGATCTTATACATTGGAAAGAGTACTCATTGTATGAGGCAACGTGGGAGCCAGTAGCTAACTTGACCCCTGCATTGGTTTTAGTGCAATCTTTTGAGCAACATCTTTGCAACAAGAATATTGTGTCTTAAAAGGAAAGAGGTTGTAATACCATTAACTAAACATATTATCTAGAAGTGGAAATTGGCTTGGTAATATCTAAAAGGATATTATATTTGATGGTCTAAGTAGATTAGATAGAGGTGTCACCAAAAGAGTATTTCCACTAATAGTGCAGAGGTCAAAAACACACTAAAAACTTCACAACCAATTTTGGAGGCCTAAATAGATGAATTAAGCCTCAAAATGGAAAACTTACTTTCCCTTTATACCAAATGGTGTCATCTTTCCCCACATGTTTGTCTTGTTGAGAGCTTTCTAATGGTACCTAACCCATGCTATTTTGAGCTTTTTACAAGAAGATTCTCTAAAGATTACCTTTGGTCAAACTTGTTTGACCAACTGAATATGACAAGGATTGACATGTAACCCATCCATACAACTAATCTAAAAGTGTAGCTCATTGACATGTCACCAATCCATGTATTGTATCCAAAGGTGAAGCTTCCTTTGAGTGTATCCTCCTTGATATACAATAAAGACAATGTGTTCCTTTGGAGGAATTGGAATATTGAGGATTGAAGCCTTGTTTTTTTTCTCTTGTGTTTCTCTTGGGGTTTTCCTATCCTTGGAACATAACACTCATGCTCCACTTCCAAAAGATTTGTGTCTACATTATTCCTTGATGTTAGGCCATGTAGGGAGTACTAGTGAGCAATCTAAGCACGATCACTCTCTATATCAACACGATTCTCCATAGATACATTATCAGCCTTATAAGATCTTCAATTATTAACCACATATGGCCTTCCTTCCTTCCTTTGTCCATGACTACCACCTAGATGAGGAGCTATAGCTTATAAAGTCCTTCTTTGCCCATGCTTTACTCCACTCTCCATGTTTCTCAACAAGTGGTTCTTTAGGATTAGATTTTGAGCATGTATGGGATTGTCTTTCCTCAGATATGCCACACTAAGGCTTACTCCTTCTCTTTGCTTTCTACTAATATAATGTTTTAAGATTATTGCACTCAAGTGTTGTTCATTTTTTTGGTACATCTTGTCTCCTTGCTCTAACCAAGGAGACTTCAAGTATTTGCTTCATTGCCATAAGAGATGTTTTCTTATAGATAGTCTCACACACCATATGTCTATATTTTTCCATTTTTTTTAATTACCCTTTTGCCTCATAATTATATTGTAGCCATATCATGTGGTTGTGAGATAGTTATTGCAAGAATTTGAGCTTCCTTGCACCTCCACCCTAATTGGGTGGTTGTCCAAGAGGATTTCCCAAATGCATTCAATACCATTTCTTATCCAGCTATGTTTCAAGCTCTTTTTTTGGAAAGGGATCAGATTCCCTCCCTTATTCCTTTGTTATATACTTTCTATGGTATAAAGACACCATTGTTGTAAAGCAACCATACTACCTTTAAAGAATTCACTCAGTTTGCATCAATAATGGGTACATGTTAGGGAGATCCTTTAGGACTGCCATTATTTTCCATAGCTCACTATGTCACTTTGCATGAGGTTGCAATCACCTTTCCCACATTTCTTCTTCCATCCCTATCAAATGATACCACATCTTAGGCCCCATAGAGGAAGTAGTTTGTGTAGTGCAGGCTTTCACACTTAGTATGGAGTTCTTGGATTTACAAGTTTAGACTCATAATGCAAGGTGTAGAGCACACACACAATCCTCTCCTCCTTTGACCTCCCATTAGGATTCCAATTCTCAATTGGAGGTTTGTGAGTATATGGTTCCTCTCTTGGAGAGAAGGCTTTTTGTACCTCCTTCATCTTCGACACTTTGATTCAAACTGTTGCCCATGCTCATCTCCTTTTCCAATTTTGGGATACATAAGAGTCCTATTTTGAGATGTTATGTCACGAGAGCATCCTATTTGGCATGCATATATCCTCCCATAGAAGTACCCCTACCACATCTATGGTTCTTTTATAATACCTTACGGCATATCTTCTCAACATTCTTAGGACCTTATATGCTCTCACAATTATTAAATGACTATGGCAATTATAAATAGCTCTTCCCATAGTCATAGGAGGATGTGGTATCACATCATAGAAAGCTACTACACCTAGTGACTAGTGGCCTCCCTATTGGCAGATAGATTCTTATAAAAGGTTCACCATTTCTATTGCCACCTATTGTGATAATTGACTCAAGTACCTATGATTTCCAAATATCTCTATGATTGGCAGATAGGTTCTTATAAAAGGGTCACCATTTCTATTGCCACCTATTGTGATAATTGACTCAAGTACCTATGATTTCCAAATATCTCTATGATTGGCACGGGATTTATTGCCAAGTCCACCCGTATAGCAATCCTTCCCTTTGCAGGCTATGTATCCCTAGACTTTAGGAATTTTTGGGCAAATCTCAATGAGAGTATGCATACTCACACCCTTTCCAACATTCTCACTAACTTGCCTTTACTTGATAGAGTTAAGGTCCTTTCTTGTAGTGGAAAAGGTGTCAATATTAGCTTTGTGCTTCCCCTTTGATTGTGGAATTTTGATTCACATTAGATGTTCACCATGGCCCTTTAGGTTTGGCTTGGCCTATCACATCCATCACTCTTGGGCATACCATACCTCTGCCTGTGTGGTTCTACACTGGATGTTGAGGGCATGCATCTCTTATGATGTGCCATATGAGGGGAGCTTACTAGAGTCTATGATGCCATTAGAGATGTAGTGGCACTTGATCCTATGATCTACATGCTCACATGTTCAAATCAAAAAAATGGATGGTCTTACCGTGCACACCTCATTGGAGGGTGCACATAGATATTTTCACCTTTAGAGATTGCTGATATACATTGTATGATGCGGTGGTGGCAAACCCACTTAGACCAAAGTCTTTGGCACGAGCTAGCATCTTGGCAAGAGCTACAATGATCATCATCATAGGGGGTAGGAGGACTACTATGCCCCATGGCTTGCCTTTGACACCTTTGTCTACCTTGCAGTGGAGCTTTTTAGCCACCTTCATCATCAATTTGATGGTCTTCTTAGAGAGGCAGCATGGAGCTCACTATAGAGGAGAGATGTTGTGACTTTCTCACCCACCATCCTTACCTTGTATTTTTGGTAGAGTGTCTTTTTCACACTACAAAGATCACAATATTTGATTCTTCATTGATGTGCATTAGTAGTAGATACACCCAATCCATCGACAACCCATCCCCCTCACTTTTGCCAAACATCCCATTGGAAGATCTATATCACATTGTGTAGTTATTTGCCTTGTCACTTAGTTTATGTATTTCTACTGTTGGTGTGGCTATGTAGTGCTTTGTTCTTTATGCCATGTGTGCTTTGGCTTTGGTTTCTCTATGCCTTTTTGCCCTTTTGTGGGGTTTCTTTATGCAACTTTTGATGCGCATGTATTCCTGTTCTCCTTTTCCTAAGGAATATATTCTTGGGCCTATTGGCCTTTTCCTTTTTCTTTCTCTTAGTTGATCCAAGTCATTGCTACAAAATTCTTATCCCCCAAAGACTTTTAAAAGAGGCCGTGGTTGAGCACATATTGAGGTTCATCTCATTAAAGCCTTCTTCCCACACAATTTCCACCATTAGTGAAGAGTGTTTTCTCTATATGATGTAAAAGAGATTGCATGCATTGAATTTCTTTCTTGACCTGCTTTCTTTTAGTTGATCCAAGTCATTTTTAAAACATGCTTATTACCCAAAGCCTTAAAATAGATGCCAAGGTTTGAGCACATAGTTAGGTTTATCTTATTAGAGTCTTCTTCACACACAATTTTCATTGATAGATTAGTAGTGTTGAATTATCAGGGGCAAAGAAGTTTCCCCCGATAATACAACTACTAACTACTACTAATATATCAATCTACTAATGAATAAATTTCATTTTGAATATATGAGTAAGGCAAGGAAGTTGCCCTGCTCATAGTTTCAAAATGCAATCTATTCATTGTTATGCACAAAGATTCAAGGGTTTATTATCTGATTATAATTTGATGTGAGATCTCCTTTATATGATGGAATTGCCTTCAACTCGTTCTAAGGCTCTAGTGTCTTTAGGTCATTGAAGCAATGTCATTCATCCAACCTTCAAAGCCAATACTTCAGAAATTTGCCAGTTTATTTCTTTGCAGTAAAATTGCCAAAGTGAAGAAGTATAAGAGTCAAGTCGACCATTGTACCCCATTTAGACCCTACAATCTCACCAATGTTTGTCTATATTGTCCGAAAGATTATAACTAAGATCATTAAGAAACAACTAAGATCCTTTGAGTTACCGAACCGATGCATGGAGTCATATACCCTCAAAGCTTATACTTGTAAGAAACAAATTTTTATTGTAAATAAACACCAACACCTGTGTCATGAAAACTCCATTCAAGCACTTCACCACATTGCATGCCCGGCTAGAAAACTTGCTTACCTCGACTCGACCCTGCGCACCCTCCTGGAAAACCTGTGGACCTCGACCCGTCCCGGTGCACACCAAACTTTGGTATGGACCCCTCCGTCCACTTGTACGTTCCCAAGACTAATACGCGATTGCAAATTATGAGATTATTTTCTGAAGCTCTCGTGATTTGGTCAGAACTATAACATCGATAGGAAAGGCAAAAGTATGCAAATGCAAAATTAGGAGTGAATTCAAGTGACAATAAATGAGCTTTAAACGTTAATATAAATCAATTTCTGATTATTTTATTTTCCTGGCATGCCGATAAATGGCTTGCCGCTTTTGTAGATTTAGACACTCTACGCTGCAGGACCGAAAATCAACAGGCAACTAACGCTCCCCACCAATTCATTAAATTCATTAAAATGACTTGCATGAACAAACGGGAAGGGCAACAACTATGAATAGTAGCAATTGGGGATGAGAGGAGGTGATACGAGTGAATAATTTTGTTGGAGAGAGAGGAGGTGTTTCGGAATATAAAAGACCAGTATGAAATGCATAAATTTTGTTCAGTCTTTGCATTATGGGTTGTGTTTGACGAGAGGAATACTCAATCTGGTGCTTGTACAAGGCTCACGCGAGTTCACTTTGTGGGAAAGATTCGAATTTGAAACTAGTCGCTTTTTCACATCGATCTGTCACGCATGTATATTTTGCTTCTTCCACACAGCAATAACTATCAAAAGTATTTCATTTAATTCAATCCTTTACCCACCATGATAATGATAGAGATTGAAACGCACTGCAATCTACACGGAACAGATAATTATTTCTATCATAAATATTTCATTTGATCCAACCCGTAAATCATCACTAACTCATGATAGAACCCGACAACCTAACCGTTAAATTTGCACTTTGCACCTGGAAATTACGGAATTTACGGACCATTCAGTTTTGCTGCATTTCTTCGTCATGATCAACTCCAAAAGTCAAAGTGCCGAGTCCCGTGACCATCTCTTTAATTGTGCATTTGAAATCCCTTCGCTTGCTGTTGAAACTCAGAAGGCCACCCGTAAAAGGTTTAACGGCCGCAGCAGATGAACTGAGGCCTCTGAATGTTGTTCAACGAAATCAATGCATACACTGGTTTGTTCGTTGTGAACATTAAGAGTATAGATAGCGTAGAAGAGTATATCTACTCAATTGCGGGAAGGAACTGCATTTGTCGTAGTACGGCAGGCTCTGTGGTCTACATTCGGGTCTGAGTTCGAGGGCTTTGAACTTTGCAAGCCTCGTGACAACAGGGTCTCCTTCGCGCATTAAGGTAGCCTGTCGTTGGGAAGGATATCTTCCCCTGGCAAATGTTTAAAACAAGCAGTTTTCCCTCGTCCTTCAAGAAGATTTGCACAGTTGGACGACGAGGATGTGGCTCGACCAGCAGCTCGGTTCCATGCGGGCTTTATAATCAAGGGGTTCGTAGGTTTGTGTACAGCGAAAGGTCACTTCAACTACCCTTGGAATTAGCTACACTAGATACCACTTTTCTCTCACTGTCTGAGCTTATTGGGCCAAACGAAAGCAGCCATGCAATGCTCAGGGATTGAGTAATCTCCATTCCTACACTTCCCTGCAGAATGGACAGATACCAGTAACAGTATTAAATATATACAAGGAACCATCTGTCGTTCAGGCAACTATTGCTTTAGCTTCAAAACTGCCCTTTCACAATAATATCTGTTTCACCAACTCGGGCTCTCAGGCTTGCCTGCTGTTAAACAACAGTGTTCACGGGTTCTTGAATATTATTTCTGGCCCGCAGTAAAACCATCTCGATGCTCACTGTCTTATAGGTTGAAAGCCTTCGGCTAGTCAATTCCTGATATCCGTGGGTAATTCTATGTAGCTCTCAATACACAACATTAAGACTGTCACGTTCTCACAATATTTGAACGGGCACATCCGTTCCCCGCGAATGTATCCGGTCGGCTGGAATTCCAGTTAACAATTTTCCCAGAAAGTACGGGACGTAGACGTGGATCATTGAACAGGTTTCCAAGTTTAGATATGTAGATCGCTGAGACTGAAGACAATGGATATCAAGGGCAAAAGTGGCGGCACTTCCGCCTACACAGGCAGAGAAAGAGACCTACTCGGGAGATCTCTATCCTATTAGCGAGGGGTCTAATTGATTAACAAAGCAAGAGCAGACAACATGAACAATGTCTCCGAAGGCAGCAAGTCTTAAAATCCCAATTCGAAATGACCTCTTGACAATCGTAAAACTTGCACGAAATTGATGTGGCCCATACGAATTTGCGAATGCATAATCAAGGTTATCTAGCAGCTTGCCTGCTTCATATACACAGGCAGCTACTACAAAAACCACACAACGACCTCTCAAATGACCACACTTTATTCCTCCAAGTTTGATCCAGAGTCGAGTGCACTTAGTCCTCCTCCTCTGCCTCTTCGAGCCACTTGACAAATGACTCTAGTCCTTTGACGAAAGTTTGCCTGCAGCAAGAACACGGGCAGCTTAGACTCGTGCTCCCCGACCGACAGCTTCTGCACTTATAATGTCGGAGGAGCTTGTATTTTTTGTGACAATTAAACGACGTCCAAAAATACGTCCAAATGGGAAACTCCTCCCCTAAACTAACAAAGCATCTCGAACAAAATTTCACAAAATTTCAAAATTTTGTAACAAAATTTCACAGCTCAAAGGGAACATCTACTTACCTGCCCTTCGGATTGGTCCCCTTTCGGAACCAGACGAGAACAGTATCTTCAGCAAGCACATCTTGATCGTAAAGTGCTCTTATGATCTCTGGGAAGAGTTTCATGAGTTTGGCATCCTCATAACAGTGAATCTGGATCTTATACATGAGATCCATCTCCAACTTTGCTGTCGTGCAAAAAGTTCCAAGAAGCTTTCCCCATGTCTTCACCTGTATCGTCCCAAGTTTATTAGTTTAGTGGACATTCAGCTAATCGCAGCTTCCTTAATGCATTAAAAATCGTCTAGACCAGAAGTTGACATATACCTGTCGGAGTGCAAGATTCGAGTTCTGCTGCTGGTTTTTCCCAGACCACTGAACGGCATCCATTATGGCGTCCCATATGGTACGAACAACATCAACATCTGGCAAAGCACATTCCCGGCGCCGTTGCTTTACCATCTCTACGACCTCACTGGGATCAATATTCTCCGCGATTTGATCCGTCAAAGTGGTCCTCAGTTCTTTCAGTTTGACGTCAAATACCTTCTTCGTGTTGTAGTCAACAAGCACTCCCAACCCTTCCTTGCTGTCAAGCACAATATACAAGCGAAATCCGATATCAAAGATGTAACAGAATACGCACATTGAGTAGTATAAAAACATAATAATAGAACACAGACGTAAACACTGCTTCAAAGGCCCGCGGGGATCATTTTTACCTGAAGTGTTCCCCGAAAGCTTCGATGGTCCGCTTTTGCATCGGGAAGAAATCCAGCAGTCTGTCCTCCATTTTCGCACGCTTGAGCAAACCGATAAGATCATCGAGACTGTTGTCCACAAGGTACTCCTTGAAAGAGTCTGTTACGAAACCAAGCACAGTTCCCTTCGCAATCAAACTGTCACTTAGTAGAGCTGAAAAAATTGTTTCAGGTGGTAGACCTGAGAGTTTCTGTGAGAAAGTGAGGGCAGTGAAAACGGCCAATTTCTTCCGATCATCGGGTCCATAAAGCTCCTGCATACAGAACATGCACATGTACGATGTCAGCTAACTTGGTTTCCGTTTGACGGCTACGTTACCGGTAAATAAATCGAACTGAACAGAGAAAGCGGTACAAATCGGGTTGGGCAGGGATCAATGAAGCATGGAAAATTTACCAGGGACTGCAGGAGCCTCCGCATCACATTCTCAAGATTCTTGATCATGAAAGGACGCCGTCTGATGATCTTTTGGATGTAAAGGACAATTGGCAGAATGCCCTCCCTGGTCGCTTCACAGTTTAGCACAGAGTACGGCTGTCGCTCACCCTCCTCTGGCTTGGTTGTGCCAGGCTGGTTTCGGCCTCCTGTAAACACAACCTGCAATTGAGAACACGACATGGTAACAAATGACTCATAAGTGAAAGATCCAAAGATCTCGCCTTCATTCAACGGACAGAAATGATGACTAAACTCAGAACAACTCTGCAAATTAACAAAAATACAAAAATGTTCTAATGATAGAGAAGTCAAGGTTCAAGGCCAATATGGTAAGTGACATGAAAGAGTTAAGCCTCTGTATCACAATGATTCTCATCAAGTGTATCAGTCATTGTCAGGTATACTGAACATCACAGGCCGAGGGTTTTCTAGGAATAACAGCACGTGCAACAGAGGCAGGTAAAATGCAGTAGGGTTAGGCTACTGCTCGTTGACGAGCATGTGTTAGGAAACGTTTGCATCAGAACTTTCGACTCTGTAACGACATAAGTCTAAGCCTCAGTTTTGTTCAATGGTACTCATCACCTTGATCAGCCATTGTCAGGTGAAATAACATCAGTGGCCTATCATCCTTGTGTGCAAGCTAAAAGAGCTCAGTTCCTGGCCTTTGGTTCATGGACATTGATTTCAAGTAAGAAACCCAAATGGCGATCTTCTTAGGCCTCAGTTGTATCACAATGGTTCTCATCACACTGATCAGTCATTGTCAGGTGTACAAAACATCCGTGGCCTCTCGACTGACTCGGATGGACATCACCAAGCTCTAAAATCTCAAATCTGTGACCATCAATTCGAAGATATTCTCGTAAGACAACCAATTGGACGTTTGTCACTTCAAAGGGAAGACCTTATGTATTTCCACTCTGTGGTGGAAATACGTAAGGGACAATATGACCATAGACAATTCCTCGGGGATGGAAATGTCGATATAATAAATAGTCCGCCATCATTATCATGGTCGAAGGTGGACAATGAGCGAACCAACAACTACGTGATTCGCTTCGTCTGTACAGTCATGGGAAAGAATTGGACAAAGTTATTTCCCCGGCTCATAACAGTTCGACTCACTCCACGATACCAGCAGCCTAGTCACACGAATGAATTATTTGGAGTACAACCATGTGAATCTCACATGCGATCAATCTGATCAGCCAAACTCCCTTCTGATATCATCTCACCCAGAGACAAGATAAGTCCAGCAGGTAAGGAGAGGCGCACGTCAGAGAGAATGACTCCTTAGACAAAGAAGGAATAGCGACTGGATTTGTAAGAATAAACCCGTGACACAGCAAGGCCTCAGTATTACAATGAATCTCGTCAAAGTGCTCAGTCATTGTCAGGTGTAATGAACATCAATGGCCAGACATTTATACCACATAACCGTGAGAGTAACAACGGTATAAAAATGTCAATCTAATGGACAATAACAAGAGTGGTGAACTACAGCACGACTAGTCAGCAAGGTACGCCGCCGGTGCAAATAGGATCTACGGATCAACTACTAAAATTTTACATACAGGGAACGACCTAATGACCGTGGATAAATATCAGACAAGTGAGAAGACAGCTAAACTTGCAGGTCACCTCGAAAAAGGTATCCCCATATCTGGAGAAATCGAGGTCGGACGTATCAACATCCTTGGCGATGAGTTCCTGTGCACAAAGCGAGATCAGCGACAGCTCCGAATCAGGACCAACTATGGAACTTGGAACGGACTAGAGAACTGTGAAGTATACATACGCTTAACAACAATGCAGACAAATTGCTTGCGAAACTTTCTTACCAAGTCACCCTGGTGCTCGAGGTAGATTTGAACAACTGCATCCGCAAAGCTGGATGGATCTAACGGAACAGCTATGTTCCGTTTGCGGGTCTTGATCCGCGTGCCGCTGATTGAGGTGAACAAATATCCAGTCAGGAGCTAATCCATTGCGTTTAGACTTGCGTCACAGACTACAGGCTTTACAAAGCATGGTCATTGTACAGAAGTAGTTCATTTCTTAGTTTCTTGCAGCGGGTAAGGAAAGATCACATGCACTTCTAACAAATCGTGATAGACGGAAAATGTCGAGGTAGAAACTACTCACCCAAGAGTCGGCTTCTCCTTCGAGCTGCAACAGAGGAAGACAAAAGTTAGACAACAGATTCGTACAGTACTAGCCAAAGACTTTGATTCTCAGTTTCAGAGCTTAAGTCATGACCTTAAAACTCGCCAAAGCAACTCAAGACATAGGGCCCCATTGTCATCCATATCTCCAATTGGTGAGACATATGATCCGTTTGGAATTCGGACTACACAAAATGAGCGAACTTACCCTACTTAGCTACTCAAGATGACCAAACTGATGTTAGGAAAGTCACTAATTTAAAAATAACCCTTCATGATGCAAACCCACTTTGGGGCATCATAGAACGTATGACTGTTGACTGATTGTATCACATGTATCCGAAATTCGAGTTCGAATGAGAGCAATGGAGAAAAGCGATCCGGTAGAAGAGCGTCTTAGAAACAAGGTGCAAGTTACTCTTCCGATCTGGGAGTAAAGCAGGCTCTAGCACATACTTCTATTATGATTCCCTCAACTGTGTACGAGTAAGCGAACTATCGAGACACGCTATCGGCTTGGTATTCAAAGTTGCATATCTTCTGCTTGCAATACAGTATGCTGGCTAGTCCGGCGACAACAAACTCCCGGTATAGTGAAGTCCAGGGAGACTCAGAAGCCCAGGAACCCAGCTTGACTTCGGGCAACGAAGCATGAACACGGATAGGTGCAAACCAGGCATATATCTCCGGCTCAACTGTCGATGCCTAAAGATCAGGAGGACAAGGAGGCTTTAAAAGCCGAACTTCTCTTCGTCCATATAGCTTGTGGTCAAGCAATAGAGTGGGGCAATGAGCTTATAAAATGAGGACTTCCTATAAAAGAAGGTAAAGAGGATCGCCGTAGATTACATGTAAGCTTGTCGCAAGTAAGGGGCGCTTGACCCTTTCAAAGGATTGATGATCAGAGATGTAATAACAGATGATTGCACCACATTGACAGGAGGTATATGAGATACCATAGATCACCACAGAAAAGGCCATGACTTTACTAGGTACAGAGAGGTTTTCATCGACTAGATTGACACGATGGTTTACATGAACGACCCGATCAAAATAAAACGGTTGCCTGGTAGGTTTTCCCAGGTCAGATGTCCAAACCCACTCCGGATTCCGACGTGCAATGATGAGGTTGCAACGCTTGATTCTCAAACTGTAGAGGCAAAAATAGCCCTCGTAAAGTGGCTGCCAATGGACTAGTCGACACGAAAGACAAACCACGAACTGATTCGAGCACATTAGGGCAGTGGCCATACACGTGCCTCAAATACAGGATAGCTACTCGTCAAAGGCTTGCCGACTCGAAGAGCAAAGCTATAGTGACGATTCCCTGCAAACCCCAGCTAATCGGTTCACAGCATCGATGATCAAGCGCCGCAAAGACTCAACTGCACTTAACTGACGCAGAGATGTCCATACCTCATAAACTGAAACGGGCGTGATCTCAGATACTTGGGAAATCTCCAACCTGCACACGGGGACGCTCTTGCACTTGCCTCCTCTCCCGCACTCTTCTTCTATGCGATCTATGCCCTACAGTCTATGCAAGGATCTTATTGTCTACAACACGAGACGCTCGGAGCGAGCTCTCTCTCTCTCTTTCTCCTTCTCTCTAACGCTGCTACGACTAACACGTTGGGCAGAGAAGTAGCGGGGGTGAGGACGGTAAGTACTACTTGTTGTGCGGTGCGGTGAGGAACGAAGGAACGGACGAACGAGGAAAAGGAGGTTTCAGAGAGAAGAGTGATGGGAGAAAAGAAGGAACCACAGATTAGGGTGCAAACAATGGCAATGTCATGGACAACGCCACACGGAAAGGAAGCGGCGGCTTTCTTCTTCCGCATCCATCCATCCACGCACATAACCCACATCCATTCAATCTTTCCATCCGTCAATCGGATTCGACGACGCAGTCTCTCTTCGTGCTTCCTCCACTTCTTCAACTTTAGGTGATATGCAGATCTTCTAACATGATTCTAATCAATTTAACAGATAAAAAGGAGACCGCGAAAAGGGCGATCCATTTAACACACTTACCTTACAATTCTTTTAGACAATAATAAAACTATTTAGGATATCTAGGATCGATGTATAATCAATAAATATAATTTTTAATAAATTTTATTGGGAACAATTTATAACTCAGTTAAAGATATTATGAATTATATATCTAATGATAATTCTTAAACCCTCTTCTTGGTAAAAATATATATATTCTAAAATCAATCGGGTCGTTTTTAAATGGTGAATTGTTCATCTTCATTTCCTTATATAATTTGGTACAAATTAATTCTACTTTTAACAGCAGAATTTCAGTTAAACAACCCCATTTCATATTACAATAATCATCATTGAATTATACTGATAATAATACTCATATTCTGAAATAGTAAGAAATCTTCAATAAATCTTATAATATAATCTACCCAAAACATCTTTGTTAATTAATTATCTAGTAAGTTTTTGACATCAGTTTATTTCATCCCTTCTAATATTTAAGAGAATATTTTGAAAATAAAAATACAAAATATTATAATTCATTCAAAAACCCTTTTGTATTATTTTAGTACTTGTTAAACTCTTCTCATTCCTTCTCATTCCATTCTCTCTATCAAATATTGAGTAAAAAGAAGTGTACAGATTATTATTGTAAACATATTAAGAGTACATGAGAAGACAACCGGACTAATAATCAATGGAGAGAAGGATAA
Source organism: Lunularia cruciata (assembly GCA_948567375.1). Classification (NCBI taxonomy): domain Eukaryota; kingdom Viridiplantae; phylum Streptophyta; class Marchantiopsida; order Lunulariales; family Lunulariaceae; genus Lunularia; species Lunularia cruciata. The sequence continues at coordinate 52,907,512 of OX419755.1, read as the reverse complement.
TTCCTTAAAGTTGCAAAGATATGAGTTCATACAAGAGTCTACATATCTAGTTGAGTATGTTTAAAAAACTGCACACTAACTAATAGTTATTTCTTTGTTCTCCAAAGGCTTCAAATGCAGCTAGAACTTGCTTTTTGTGTTCTCTTAAATAAGTAGAATAACATAAAACACCACCTAATTTTCTATTTTAACATGATTTAGTAACCTGATTATTCTTGAAATATAAATTTAGTTTATATAATAAATTATATAAATTATGAAGCTCATATAAATATCATGGAGAATACACATAAATACTAGAAAAAAGATGTTACTAAGTGTAAGGAAATTTAAATATTTTGACCTCATTCTAAGTCCTTTTTTCAAATATATTGAATATCCAGTAGTATACATATAGAAAGAATTTCCTCAAGAAGAATTATACAAAGAAGAATATAACTTGTGGGTTAGTTCATCCTTTTCTTCTTCATTTGCTTGATATTTGGCTTCATCTTCCTCCAAAGAAACATTGATCACTTGCAAATTTCTTCTTACTCTCTTTACATGTGATTTTGGTCTTGAGGGAGTGCTCTTCTTCTTCTCCTAGATTATATCTTCCGTCACTTCTACAAACTTACCCAAACAAGCAAACTTCTTGTATGCCTCTTGGATTTGCTTGAATACTCTCCTTCCTTCAATTTGTGAGAAGTCATCTTTGGGTCCTTGGAGGTAAGTAATGAAGTTCTTCCTCTCCTCTTTGGTTAGCAAATTAACATTCATGTAGAAATGAATGGTAAAGGAGTCCAAATAGGTAACTCTTCCATCCTCTTCCAATTCTCAAAGCAAGGATTGGGTGTGCTATTCGAACATTTATCCTAGTTTGTTGTTGCTCCTTCATATATCTGGTAAAAGAAGATTGTCTAGTTGATTTTAAGATAGGTGGTACTCCTTGATCAAAGATCTTCATAAGGAAAGAGACTATTTCTCTTTGAGTTGAGTCTTTGTAATTGTAGGCCTACTAACCAATGTTTGGGTTTTTTGGCTCTATTAAGGAATTGGTTATTCAAGAGTTGACCTGATCACCCATATCCCCAAACTTTATATCCAATGTGATCCCATACAAAAGTCCTACCTCTACTCCAAGGACCATCTTCCAATGTTCTTCATTCCACTCTCTTAGATTTGTCCTCAAATTTCCACTCTCTTATGTTCTACTTCTCACCTCTTGAATCATGGAAGATGAGTTGAAATCCCAATTTGAAAGCAAGAAGGTTAGATGCTTGCTCCTTAGGAATTCACTCTTAAAAAATAGTCCTCATTTGACTACCATTGAGTAGCAAAAGATCATTGCAAGTACTTCCCTTATCACTCTTTGTCCTCTCACCATATTGTCTATAAAAGAAATTACTCACACAAAGATTGTCTACTCCCAAAGAATGCTAAGTCTCTACTCTCTCTTTGGGTTATACTCAAAAGTGTTCCTCACCAAAAATAGACTAGCCTATAAGAAAGTTCTTATAAAAGAAAGGATTACTTGCCCTTGCTTTCTATTTCATAGACAAGGATCTTCTACAAACAATCCTCAGTAGGTAGGTCATTCCTATTCACATGTGAGAACTCCTCAACTTCCTTCAATAGTTCTTGGCAATGGTTCTTTACTTGTGCATGGTGGGAGGGTTTGAATTTGTAGTACTATCTTTGGTTCCAAATTTTGTTGGTGAAGAGTCTTTGTACCTTCTTTCTTTAATTGGGTATTTTTTTGTACTTATCTTACTCTTGTACCTTCCTTTCTTGCACACCTGCCATGTAAGGTGATGTATGCAAAGCATCTCTTGGACATGAAGGTTTCTTCCTTCAAATAAGAAGTAATACTTGTCATCTTTATAAGAAGTACACAAAAATAACACATCTTGAAGAATATAGGATCATACTCTCTCTTCTACATATCTCTCCAACACCACTCATGTGTAAGCTTGGTCAACTTAGTCAAGGCCTTGGCAATTGGACTAAACCTCTAATATATTTGCAATAAAAGTATGCCAATCCAAGGATGCTCACACCTTACTCACATCTTTAGGTCAAGGAATACGTGTAGTTGCCTTCACCTTGATCTACTAAACACAAAGTCCACTAAGATGCATAACGTTAACCAAATACAAACCTACTCTTGGAAAAATTTGCATATCACATGATGAAATTTGAATCCATGAGATCTTAATCCCTCAAACACTTCCAAAAAATGTCTCTCATACTCCTCAATGATAAAGTTGTAGATCAAAATGTCATCAATATAGCATCAAGTGAAATCCAATCATATTAAGATCATATCCATGACACTTTGGAACTTAATAAGAGCATTCTTTAACCCAAAATGGTCAAAACCACCATTAATACAAGATATTCTTACCATGAAGATCAATTGCCTATAATGATGTCTTATCTTTGTCCTCTTCTTTGATAAGCAATTGATGGTATTCTACTCAAAGATCCAAAGTATTGAAGACATTTGCATGCATAATTGCATAAAAAATCTCCTCCAATGTAGGCATAGCATACCAATTAGCCCTAGTTTATTGGTTGATAGAAAGTAATCTCCACACACACACATATATATCTATATATCTATATATATATATATATATATATATATTTGCCAAGCATAACCATCTTGGTTGGCATGATTGTGATTAAAGCACACTTTTCACATGAGATCTGCAACAAACCAACTGCACAAAGATCTTGAATCTTGCTCTAAAACAAAGCTCTCTCCATATCATTATATCTATAGGGATGTCAAAAGACTAATGTATAACTAGCTAGCTCATTCCATATACTAAGTCTCTTCAAAGCACTTACATTTCTCATATTGAAGGCAAAAGAACTCTTATAGCTCCTCAAGAACTTCCAAACCCTCAATCTCTCTCCTCATGTAAGCATAGGTCTATTTTTTTGCTCTTAATTATCATCTATAACTACTATAAAGATCAAAGATGCATTGATTGGATACTACATTGGAACTTTGAAAGCAATATCATCATATCTCACGAGTGTTCATAATGTTAGAGCAAAAAACTATTTTTTCTTTGACCATAAGCTACACAAGTCCATTAGTTATGTCCCAAGTAGACTAAAAGTGTATCAAAAGTATAACATGCTCACCTAGATGTATTCCAAGTAGAGCACTCTCAAATTAGTTACTTCTTGTATACCAAATTCTCACTTAGCCTAATTTTTCCAACATGTGCATGAATTATCTTGACAAGGATAGAGCTCACAAGTGTTCAAGTGTTGATGCCTATTGGTTGAGAATCTTATGTTGCTCAACCAATCCAACATTCACAAGTCAAGTCAAGTAGTTAAAGTCTATAACCTAATCTAAAAATTTATGCTTGGATGCCTTTGACATTATTGAAATGGTAGTGATATTGTTATAGAGACCCATCATTTGCTCTCTCTCATACATACTTGGCTCAACTAATGTTGTGAGTGAGTCCTAAACAAGTCTAGGACCTCTTTCTCAATAAACATGGAAACTTAAGAAACTCATGAGTGTAAGTAAAGTAGCTTTGGGCTATACCATAAGGTTCACCATTTTCATAGACAATAGATTATTCACTCGCATTGTTTGAGACTAATGCCCAAAATCCAAAATTATATCCAAAATGAGGTGTGCTAGTTGTTGAATACCATCATAAATACACTATAAAACGTCTTGGAGTAAGAGGGATGTCCACCAAAGACAAAGACACCGGGCAAAAGATTTAACTCTAGTAGCATCCAACAATAAAGTAGGCATAATCTAAGACCACACTTGGTATGTACTTGCTATTAACAATGTCCAAGAGTAACCCATCAAAGAGACATTCTCCAAAATTTATATTGGAGAAATGGCTTGATGAACCTTGTCATGAAATTTGTAGCACCAAAGCTAGTTTGCTCAAACGTTAGAGTGGTAGTATTGGCAATCATACTTATTTTGATAGTTGCTCATGGACTACTTGATGGCGACCAGATTTCATGTTAGGGCTTTTGATCACATAGTAGGACCCACCATCCTTTATGCCATTTATGCTATCAGATGTATCATCAATAGTGCCATTAGGGTTGGAGATCTAGGTTGAGCAAAGAGGTATACTTTTGAAGTGAAACTCCAAAGAGCTCACTCCTTTGATGTTGAGACTTTGACTTCTTGGCTATGGTAGACAGAGGCTGGCAAGCATCACCTAGAGTCTCTTAGCTAGAATAAGTATGGCTTGATTGTAATCAATGCCCAATTATTAGCAAATTGTGGAGTAGAGAATCAAGTTGAAACCCAATTTGAGTGTGATTCAAGTGGAAGAGTGAATTGATTACATTAGAGAAGTGAGAGTCAAGGGGTAATTGGGTGCAAATTGAGGACGTTCATGGGATCTCCAAGTTTCATAGGTTGTTGGTTCTATTGTTCTATTGTGGTCTTATATTTCCCTAAGAGTGATCATGTGTGAAAGTACTATTTGAGTTGATTAAGATTTGGCAATGAAGTAGATAGTGTGTAGAAGTGCTACTCAAATTTCTCTCAGTTGAGCTCAATTTTGAGTCAATGGATATCAAATTGAGAATAAGGGAGTGAAATTAAAGGCCTAGGTGTGCAAATCAGACTTGAGAAGTAAAATCAAAGGCAATTTTGGGAACAAATCTCTTTGAATTAAGACTCTGGAGATCCTTATCTTCTCAATTTGGCCCTGGTTGATAGTTAGCATAAGAATTAACGGTCAACCACTATAGAGAAGTTTTTCTAGATTTGGAGGTTTAGTTGATAGAGGTTGCCCAAATTGCCCTATCTAGTGCTCAAGTTGGTGAAGGTTAGCCAGATTTGGAGAGGGTTCAAATTGGCAAGAAGAAAAGCCTCATTTGGTTGAAAAGTTGGCCAGGTTTGGAGAGCACTACCCAAATTTCTCATAATTGAGGTTAATTTTGAGTCAATGGATATCAAGCTGAGTGCAAGAGAGTGAAATAGGAGGCCCTAGTGTTGCAAATTAGACTTGAGAAGCAAAATCAGAGGTTGATTTGGGACCTTATCTCCTTGAGTTAGAGATTCAGAGATCTTCATCTTCTCAATTAGCTCAAGTTGATAGTTAGCAAAAGATTTGACAGTCAGCCAATTGTAGAGGATGGTTTCCAGATTTGGAGGTCTAGTTGGTGGAGTTGTCTAGAGTTTGAAGTTACCCAAATTGCCCTAGTTAGTACTCAAGTTGATGAAGTTTGGCTAGATTTAGATTTAAATTCATAAGAAAAAAGGACTCAGTTTGACATTTAGAGGCTTTGAGGTCATTTAGAGGCTTTGAGGTAGGGTATAGAGGCTACAAAGGTCAAGAAGGGCCATCAAGCCAACTTTTTTGCATGAGGTATGATGATTTTTTATGTTTAGATGAGTTCTAGGTGGTTTTTGGTCATTATTTGGCAAGATCTACCCACCTTCGAGATTTTGTGCAATAGGATATGAACCCCAAATCTTTGGTTCCTAGATTGGTGCTCTAACCAACTGGTCTACCCTCACTTGTTGTTCTAATGATTAGTCGACCAATACCTATACACGTGTAGCTTTGGCTATGAGAGGTAATTTGATCCCATCCTTGGTGATCACAATAACTTAGGAGTAGATAGAACCTCTTATTATGTCAAATGCCAAATGGTAGAAAATTCAATATGATGGAAAGTTGATTTATGAGATGGAAAGTTTTATTTTGTTTAGACTTCTTGTGATTGGACTCCTTTTATTCTATGTTTCTTGTTTATACACCATGTTTATGTGAAGTGCCTTAACTTTAGAGGGCTGGTGCTTTGGTGTGCTCTTTGTAGTGAGACTATATTGATGACTAGTCAGCCTACCTATGTTTCTCTTTGATGAGGTAGGAAGTGATTACATGTAGACCATAAGATTGTGTGTTGTGACGATAGGTTATAGGTTGCCCTTTCCTCGAGTATAGTTATCATAGTTAGAGTTACATTAGTGATTGGTGTTCAATTGGTGGTGGCACTTGGTGGTGATCCTTGATGGGGTGATTATGGTTGTGGTTTGAGATAAATTGTCATGATGGAGTTCTTTGGGGATTCTAGCAGAGAAACTACTATATTATATGGTGGGTTTACATGAAGTGGTGCTCAGTATCAACTTGTATCTCAAGTCCAAATAAGGGAGGAGATTGACTCTAACTTAGAGTTTGATACAAGAGTTGATTCTATTGAAAGAGCACCTGGTGTGTCCACATTGTTGATTTGGGACATAAACAAAATTTACCAAAGGCCAAAGGGCCCAAGCATTACTCTAGTAAAATGGATACAATTGAGTTGGATGACTTTATCCAAGAGTTTGATAGTTGGTGTGATCTACAATAGATTGGTCTGTAAAGCCCATCCGCTCTCTAAAGCCCTTCCCAAGTCTAGCAATTGCACTATGTTCTCTACCTCAAATTACTCAATTTTAGTAGTTTGTACTCTTCCAAGAGGGGTGATACTCTCTCTTGGATTAAAGCACTCACTTTGATACCATTGTAATACTCTAAGGACAAGAGAACTCTTTAAGAGAGATACAAGAGAGAAAATATAGATTTCACACTCAATCCTTAGATGCCCCAAATTCTCTTTATTATATAGCCAAGGAGGATCTCCCCCAAGCAAGCTTTACCATAGGATTAGGTACATTGATAGGTGACTTGTCAACAAGCTACACTCTTAGATTACTTGCTTGGATGGGTGACATGTCGGTCGTCCCATCTGGTTGGTCAAACAAGCTTTGACCGGAGGGAATCTTCTTGTATGAATCTCAAAATCATGTGGGTGAGGTACTGTTAGAAAGCCCTTGGTGAGACAAACTTGGGGGGAGGGAAGGCCAGCCTTTTCTCTTTTGGAGTGGGAGGTCAACATATTTTTGAGGCGTAATTCATCCATTTAGGCCTCCAAAATTGTCTTTGAAGTTGAGGCCTATTTTTGCTTCTGCCCTATTAGTAGAAGTGCTATTTTGGTGATACTTCTACCTGATCTACATTCTCCATCATGTGTTATATCCTTCTAGATGTCACTACTCCAAGTTCACCTCTAGATCATATGCCTAGCTATTGATTCTAAAGTTTCAAAGCATGTTTTGGATTTTGGCATATTAGTCAAAATACTCTTTTGGTGAAACCTCTAGCTTATCTACTTAGTCCATCATATATAATATTCTTCTAGATGTTACCAAACCAAAATTCATCTCTAGATCATCTATCTAGTTATTGGTATTACACGTACTAAAGAATTTTCAATCCATGGATTTTGTGCAAATCGCTAAACTTGACTATGGGAGCTGAAGAAAAAGAGCAATATATAAGAATATGTAGAGGCATTTCTTGATCTATAGATTGCAATAACTAATGTGAGCCCAAAAAAGCTCTTGATAATTTCAAATGGGGTTAAATGAGCAAATTTTCCAAGAGTAATGGTACAAAATCCTTATACCAATTTTGAAGCCATTGCTTGTGCTCAAAGAATAGAAATAATGCTTGGAAGAGGTGAAGAAGCAGTCCTTATACAACACTATTAGGTTGAAATACCACACTTTGGTGGACCAATTCTTATGAAATTAGGCAACATTTGTTTCCTAAACCAAGGAGCATGATTGCTCCAAGAAGAACAACAACTGATCAAAGAAAGAAGAGATGGAGTTCCACAAGGAGAAGGGGCTTAAGCATACAATAATGTTGTTTCAATTGTAGCCAATTTGGGCACATAGCCATCAACTATTGGGCATGCCTTTCTAGGAGCCATTGGCCTTTATACAAGTGATCTTTGAATAACATGGAGAAACAAATCAAAGAGTAGGATGTTGAAATCACATTGGAAAACAAAGATCACTAGAAAATGTACCTTGTGGCCTTATTGGTTCAATGGAGAGGACTTAAAGTGGAGGGAGGAAGATGACAAGTGCACAAAGGTAGAAGAAGACAAACACAAAACTAATTATTGTAATTGAAGTCCTAGAAGACAATCAAGTGAGAGTGTTGATAGACCCTAGAGCAATGAAGAATTTATTTTCTTGCTCTATTGCAATAAGGTAGGGATGGAGCTAGATAAGGAGGAGAATGAAGAATTAGAGTTACCTAATGGTCAAATAGAGAGGATTGAGTCATTATCTAAAATGGTAGCACTCTTTGTAAGAGAGTACCAAGAAGAAATTGAGTGACAAGTGATATGGTTGGCTTGTTATGATGTGATCTTGTGCATGCCATGGATAGAGCACTACAACTCCGTAGTATATTGGAGAAGAAAAATAGTGAGGACTAGCAAATGAAAGATAATTAAAGATAAAGAAAGATCCCAAAGGCAAGAACTATCTCTTTTTGTCATAGAGACAATAGCTATCAATAATATAATAGATGTTTTATGGATCTTATAAGAGAAGTCTAGAGTGCAAAACTTGATGGAAATTTTTTTAAGAATTTGAAAGATGTTGTCAATGAGTTTCAAGATGTCTTTTGTGATGATTTACCCTTAGGATTACCACAAAAAAGAAAGTAAATCATAAAATCAAGGTAATTCTAGTGAAGACACCTCTTTGTAAGGCCTAATATTGACTATCACCTCATGAGTTTGAGGAATGCAAGGCTCAAATCAAGGATTTGTTGTAGAAAGGGTTTATCTCACCCAACATATCACTCTATGGAGCTCTTGTGTTATGTGTGAAGATCAAGGATGGTACAATATGAATGTGCATTGACTATCAAGGCCAAAATAGCAAACAATGAAGAAAAAATACCTATTTATCTTGCATGGATGACTTGTTTGATGAACTCAATAGGGAAAAACACTTTACCAAACTTGATCTACGGAGTGACTATAACCAAATCAAGATCATAGAGGAAGATGTACACAAAACTACGTTTCAAATAAGGTATGGTCACTTTGAGCACCTAGTGATGTAGCTGGCCTCACCAACACACTAGCCACTTTCATGAGTTTGATGAATGACATGTTTTGTCTATTTTGTCTTTTGGATAAGTCTATTATCATTTTCTTTAATGAAATCTTAGTCTACAATAAGATAATGAAAGAGCACACAATACCTACGAGAAGTCCTCTAGATTCTACTATAGAACTAGTTGTATGCCAAAGTCTCAAAGTGCAAGTTTGGCAAGTCTAAAGTAGATTACTTGGGCCATAGAGTAAGTGCAAAAGGTATCCAAGTGATAACAAATAAAATAGATATCATTCAAAATGGGATGCTCTAGAAGATCATACTTAACTCAAGAGTTTCTTGGGATTGATTGTGTTCTATCATGAATTTGTCAAGGACTTCTCTAAGGTTGCATAACTCCTAATGGCACTATTTGGCAATGGAAAGAAGTGGAGGTGTAGAACCACATAGAAATTTTCTTTCAAGAATTGAAAGATGTATTACTATATGCACCAATCTTGAAATAGTATGACCCAACACGTCCACTCAAGCTAGCTATAAATGCATCAAATGTTGCAATAGGAGTAGTCTCACAATAAGAATAGAGTGATGGATGGCACCCAAGTGCATATTTCTCTTAAAAATTATTATGAGTAGAGTGCAATTATCACACCACCAAATGGGAAGAGTTGGCTATTGTACTTTTGACCAAGCATGGGAATCAATATCTTGGCAAGAAGACATTTGTAGTGGAGATAGACCACAAACCACTAGGCTACCTTGAGATACAAAAAGATCTCTCTCATCATTAAATTTGTTAGGGAGAGTGGAGACAAAAATTCAACATGACAATCACATTTGTGGTAAGCAAGAATTAACTTGTAAATGCATTCACCTAAATGCCTATGGTGAACAAAATCTGGTTGTAAATGTCAAATGAACCCAATTTCTTTCTAATGATTTTTATTGTTACAAAGATTGACCCACAAATTGTAGGAGCTCAATCATCCAAAGGCATAATAAATATCCAAGGATATATACCTTTTTTGATGGTAAGTAATGGATCTTGGATGCTCTAGACCTAAGAAGTAGTATGCTAACAAAATGTCATGATTTTTCCATTATAGATCATGTTAGATTGGACAAGACCTTAGATGCAATCAAATGCCATTACTATTGATCCAAGATGAGCAACAATATGATGGAGTATGTTGGAAGTTTCCTACTCTTTCAATAAAATAAAGCTTCTAATCAGGCTCCCACTTGACTCCTTCAACCCCTCCTTATTCCTACACAACACTAGGAGCAAGTCAAAATAGATTTGGTTTGGGAATTGCAAAAGACCACCTTAGGTTTTGACTCCATTGTAGTCTTTTAACCTACTCAACAAGATTAGATATGCCTTATGACAAACAACATGACTGCTCCATAATCAGCTCAATTGTACTTAGTTGCAGTCTTTTTTACCATGGATTATCTTGAGTTTTCATCACCAATCGGGGTATTCAATTCATTAGTTTGTTTTGGAGAATACTCTCTAGCATCTTTAAAACTAAACTTGTCATGTCCATAACATACCGTCCACAAATTTATGGACAAATACAATGGGTCAATCAAACTATCAAGGACATGCTTTAGTGCTTCACTTTAGAGGAGCAAGAAAGGTGGGACACCTTACTTCCACTAGTGAAATTTGCCTACAACAATGTAGTGATGCATTTACACAAGTCACACCATTATTTCCCATGTATAGAGAACACTCTTTCACACCTTTGAGCTTGGTAAAGATCTACTTAATGGTTACAAAAGTTGATGTTGTCAACACTTTTGTTTCTAAAATCCAATAGGGTGTGGAGAATGCCAAGCATAGGTTATAGATAGCCAAAATAGATAGAGACAATATGTAGATGCACATTACAAGCACATGGAGTTCAAAATTAGTGTTCAACAATGTGGTTTTCCACAACTAATCTTACATTAGTTGGTCCTTGTAAGCTCAATACTCATTTTATTGGCCTTTTTCCATGATTTGTTAAATTGGTGCAATAGTGTATCACCTTGAGCTACTGCTACACATAAAGATCTATCTAGTGTTCCATGTTTCCTAACTATGTAGATATGCACCTTGGCCACTTCACTTTCCTTCCGTACAAGAAGCTTGACCTTGTCCAACACTCATTGATGGCATGGAGGAATACAAAGTCAAAATAATTCTCCAAAAATGTATTTGTGGTATCCACCATTTGTGTCTAGAATATATTTTATATTGGAAATGGTATCCATTATATGAGGTAACATAGGAACCATTAGCTAACTTGACCAATGCACTAGTGTTAGTGCAATATTTTGAGCAACCACCTTGCAATGAGGACATTGCATCTTAAATGAGAGCAGATTTGTAATATCATTAGCTAGATAGATTATCTAGAGTTAGAAATTGGCTTGGTAATATCTTTAGAGATATCATATACAATGATGTTAGTAGATCAAATAGAAGTATCACCAAAATAGTACTTCCACTAATAGGGCAAAAGTTGAAAACACTTTGAAAACTTTAGAGCCAATTTCAAAGACCTAAACAAATGAATTAGGTCTAAAAAATGGAATCCACCCTCTAGAAGGAAAGATGTTGCCTTCCCTCTTGTTTATCTTGTCAAGACCTTTCCAATGGTACCTTACCTATGATATTCTGAGCTTGCAACAAGAAGATTCTCCAAATATTCCTTTTGGTCAAACTTGTTTGACCAACCAAATAGGACAAGGATCAACAGGTCACTAATCCATGAAGCTAATCTAAGGGAGCTCATTTACATATCACCAATCCATGTAGTTGATCAAAGGGTGTAACTCCCTTTGAGTGGAATCTCTTTGTTATACAATAGAGACAAAGTGTTCATTTGGGGCATCAAAGTATTGAGAATGAAACCTTGTGTTTCTCTTGTATTTCGTCTCTTGTGTTATCTTGGGGTTTCTCTTGTCCTTAGAACATAACAAACGGTTATATCAATATCAAATGCTAAATTTGTAGTGGAGAAGTTTGATATAAAGCACAATTTTGGGCTATGGCAAAAGGACCTACTTGTCTAGCAAGGATTGCACAAAGTGCTAGGGAAAAGGAGGACAAAAGTAATGATGAGTGGGAGGATGCAGATCTCAGAGCTATTAGCACTATTTGGTTGAACCTTGTTGATGAAGTCATATACAACATAATGAATGAGAACTATGCACCAAAATTGTAAGCCATATGTTTTGGAGAGTCTCTATATGACCAAGTCCTTGACAAATAGACTACATATAAAATAGAAGTTGTATATGTTGCAGATGAAGGAAGGCCAGAGTATCATGGAGCACCTCAATGCATTCAAAGTGACTAAATTAACATAAAGGCTAAGTTACTATAAGAGGATGATGCACTCATGTTATTGATTTCATTGTCTCTTTCATATGAGCATCTATCACAACTCTTCTATATGGGAAAGGTGATATAAACTTTGAGGAGTTCACTTCAACATTATTGTCCAATGAGATGCAGAAAAGACCCAACCAAGAAAAATAAATCCAAAAGCTCTATTTTCAAAGGAAGGAAAAGAGACAAAGATCAGATCAAGAACAAATCAAGATCAAAGTTTAGAACTAGAGGCACCAAAGGGAAGTGGTATATTTGTGGGAAGGTCTATGGGAAGGTTGGGAATTTCAAGAAGGATTGTAATAGCAAGAGGCTTGAGCCTAGAAGGGATAAAGGTCATCTTTCAAATCAAGCAAGTATTGTTGACTCATTTGGAATTGTGGATGATGTTCTAGGTGTCACCCAAACACCAATTTGGAGAGTCTTGGATTATGAACTCAGGTTGCTCTTACCATCTATGTCCAAATAAGGAATGGTTTCATGAGAACAAACCTTTCAATAGAGGATTTGTAATAGTGTGGAACAATGTAGCTTGTAAAGCTATTGGCATTGCTACAGTATGCATCTAGATGTTTGAGGTGTTTTGAGGACAAAGAAAATAAGCAACATGTTCTTGAGTTAAGAAAGAATTTGATATCACTTGGTACTTGGGACTCAAATGGTTGGAAGTAGGGAACAAAACATGGAACACTAAAGGTATCAAAAGGAGCATTGTTGTAATGATGAGCAAGAAGATAGAAAATCTTTATGAGTTGGTTGGAGGTACCATTATAAGAGGAGTGGCACCTACAATTTCTAAAAAAAGAACTCCCACACGTATGGCATGTATGTTAGAAGAATATGACTGAAAGAGGTCTAAGTGAATTGTCTAAGCAATAATTAATGAAGGGTCTTAAAAGTTCTAAGTTAAATTTTTTTTGAGCATTATGTAATAGGAAAGCAATAAATAGTGAACTAAATGGTGAAGCAATAAATGGTGAATGGTCACCTAAGTTCATTGCACAAGGAGAATTTTACACAATGTATTCTAATGTTTGAACCATGTATATATAGCTTCAAAATCTAGAGCATTATATTTTTGTATCTTTAGTATATGACAACTCTAGGAGAGTATGTGTCTACTCCATGAAACAAAAATCAGAGTTCTTCTCTATCTTCAAACAATGGAAGATGATGAGAGAGAAACAAATTGGAAGGAGAGTGAAGTGTTTGAGGTCTGATAATGGTAAAGAATACAAATCTGGAGAGTTTAATTAATATTCTAAGAGTGAGGAGAAAATTCATCACTTTACCATACAAGGAACCCTTTCAAAAAGTGGTGTGGTAGAGCAGATAAAAAATACACTCTTGGAGAAGCAAGACATATGTTAAGCAACATTGAATTGGAGAAGAGCTTTTGGGCAGAAGTTGTAAATATGGCTTGTCATTTGGTAAAGATTTCTCCTTCTACCATTATTAACTACAAGAAACCTATGGAAAAATGGACATGTTGGCATGTTGATTACTCTTCACTGAGAGTGTTTAGATGCATAGCTTATTTTCAAATTTGTAGTAATATGGAGTTAGCAAACAAGTTAGAAAAACCTAAGAGTTAGTAGTCTAAGCTAAATATAGCAAAATGAAGTAGAACTAGCCTAAGAATGTGCTAGAAGCATCAAGAAAGCTTATAGGTAGAATATTCTAGAAGCACCTAGGAAGCTTCTCAGAACTATCTAAGGGTAGAGTAGCTTGTATGCCAAGTAAAGAATTAGCTTAGCTTGCACTCCAAGTAAGGTAGTTCCTCAAAGGAACCTTCCTTGGAAACTCTTGGAAGGCATGTACCCAAGTTACCTATAAATACCCAACCCAAGCTCAAGCTATGCATTTAGAGTTTCCTTCACTTGAGAGTCCCAATGCGATATTCTACCCTGGTCTTCCATTCTCCTATTTCTCTCTTTAGACTTTTACACTGGTATTAGAGTAGGAATGGGATGGACAGAATCTATGGTGCACCAAATCCATTTCTCCCAAACCATTGGGATTTCTATGTCCATGTATTATTGAAGCATCATTGCACATCGTTCATCATTTCATTCTTTGGGTAAAATTTTATAAATATAATCACTTTGTTCAATGGACCATTAATACTTCCAATTATAAATTACAAGGAGTGGTGGATAATTTAACTTAAATAATTACAGGTAGGTAGTTTTATAAAGTAGTAGTCATGGTAGTGGTGCCTAAATCATGCTAGGCAACAACAAATTGAGCACCTTCCTTGATTGTTGGAAGAGAGAGATCGTCATCAACAAGAGCATGTGGAGAGAGTAGCATTTCAAGGGGAAGAGCAAGTTTGATTTCCAAAGCTGAAGGTATTTGAAGGCAAGAATTTTCCCAAATGAAATGGAGAATTTTATGTTTGATCAGAAATATTATTTTAAAATTGCAAATTTTCAAGATGAATAGAGATAGATTCTCTTGGCTTCAAGCCAATTTGATGGAATTGCAAAATAGTGGTGGCAATTATGGGTGGAGTAAGCTGAATATTAAATTTTTGCACCAATCTTGATATGGGAAGAATTCAAGAGTGAAATAGTTGGGAGATTCCAAGTGGTAAATGCTACAAGAGCCACACAAGACAAATTAGTAGAGTTGAAGCATATTGGTTCTATGAGGAGCTACATCATTCAATTGCAAAACACCATAATGCAAATTCTACAAATACTAGAAGGTGAAGCTCTAGATCTATTGGTGAGGGTCTTGAAACCACACACCAAATTGGAAGTTACCATGTGGGAGCTCAACTACATGGAAGAAATAAAACAATTGGCTGAGCACTTTGATGATTCTTGGGTTGTCATAACTTGGTCTCAACCTAAATCTTCACAAAGCCTACAAACATAGCACACATGGGTGGAAGAGTTAGCACTTATAGAGATGCCATCCAACAAAGACCACTTGGCACTACATAAAGAGAAAGATTACAATGGTGGTTGTTTATATTGTTGCCAAATAGGATATGACATTGCTAAATGTCCAATTAAGAATGAATAACCTCAACCCATTGCTTAAATGGAGTTCTTGAAATGTGACCATCAAGGAAACAAAGAATCCCAATAGGAGATATTGAGCCGCTTACCAAGAACTTGACTTTTTCCAATGAGATTAACGGCTCAACTTATGCAAGTTTGATACACTTGCAAGGTATGATATCCAATTGTTATTATAGGATTTTGGTTGATTGTTGGTTGATAGGATTAATGATTGAATTTTGAGAATTTTATGCCCATGCAATTAGCAAAGAAATTATGTATTTGTATCAAGCCAACATTTAGTAGCAAATTGA
The DNA here is from genome assembly GCA_948567375.1 of Lunularia cruciata. Lineage (NCBI taxonomy): Eukaryota > Viridiplantae > Streptophyta > Marchantiopsida > Lunulariales > Lunulariaceae > Lunularia > Lunularia cruciata. The sequence goes on along the minus strand of OX419755.1, from coordinate 52,891,894 downwards.
TGATGGCCGATGGTAGAAAGAGTTTTGCATTCTATACCTTGAATTTTATTTCATTGAAGGTTGGAAATAAGTATTTAAAGTGTATGTGGTTTGTAGTAGCCCCCTACACTACAATGTTATTCAAGGTCTACCTTAGCTTGAACATCATAAGGTTCAATTTGATTAGACTTTATGATAAATCCAAGTACAACACCAAATTAAGAATTATTGATTTGGTTTTCTAGCACCTCTAAGTAAGATACCTAATAATAGTCAACTCCCAAAATGGAAAGTTTGTCAATATATCAGCTATAGGGAAAGCTTTGGAAAAATAGATTCTCATTTTTGTTGTGTGGATCAAGCTACTTGCACAAGGAGAATATGACAAGGGTAAGTAGCCTCAACAAGCAATGGTTGATAAGAAAATGCAAGAGTTTTCAGATATGTTTTTGGATGAGCTTCCAAAAGGATAACCTTTTGATCATATTATGTCCTTCAAGATCAAGCTATTATTAAGGAGTACTTATATGAGTGGACCAATTTATAAGTTCTTACCAAAGTTAGAAGAGATTTGAAAGACATTGGCCAAGTTGTTGGAGAAGGATTTCATATTATATAGTACATCTTCTTGTGGAGCACCAATACTCATATACTAAAGAAGGATGGATGACTTTGATTTTGTATTGACTATCATGGCCTTAATATGAAAACCGTGAGGAATGTGTATCCCTTGTCTCAAATTGATTACTTCTTGGATCAATTGATTGGAGCATAATACTTCTCCAAGTTGGATCCTTGAAGCGGCTATTTGTAAATTCTTGTTGATAGGGAAGATGTGCAAAATATTAGCTTTTGCACAAGGTATGGGCGTTTTGAGTGGAGAGTTTTTCTTTTTGTGCTCACTAATGCTAGTTTTCATGGATCAAATGCTTTGGATGTTGGATGTGCTATTGGATTGATATGTGGTAGTGCTCTTGGATGATATTTTAATCTACAATAACATGGAGACTGAACACAAAAATCATGTCCAAGAAATCTTGTGACAACTATGCTAATGGAAGTTTTACTACTACAAGTCAAAGTGCATCTTTTTGCAAAAAAAAAAGGTTACCTTCTTGGGTCATTAGGTTTCATTGGAGGGAAAATCAAGGCCATCAACAATTGGCTTACTCCTTAGGATGCCATAGAAGTACATGCATTTAGTGGATTAGTGAGTTTTTACCGATAGTTCATCTATTACTATGCTAATGTGGTTCAATTATTGATTGATCTCTTGGGGGAGACATCAAGCATTCAGTGGACCACCAAGAAAAAAGAAATATTAAATAATATGAAGCATATGGTATCTTCACTACCTATCTTCCAACTATATGATCCTCAGCTACCTTGTGTGATTGATTTTGATGTTTCTAACTTTGCCATTGGAGCTACATTGCAGCAAGAATTTATGAATAGATTATATCCCATTTCTTTTATGTCTTGCAAACTATTGAGAAAGAGAGGAAATTAATATCAAATATTCCTAATGCTAGTGCTATTTGGAGTTTAATGTATGCTATGGTCTCCACTAGACCAAACATCTTATATGCTATAAGTATGGTGAGTCTATATATAGTAAATCCAAGGAAACAACATTGGGAAGTTCTGAAGTGGATACTTTGTTAATTGAAAGGGACTTTAAATCATGGCATTATCTTTGATGTGAAGGAGGACCAAGAAGGAGTAATTACAAGGTATGTTAATTTTGGTTTTGCAAGAGACTTGGATAAGAGAAGGTCTACAATAGGATTTATATTTACATTTGTTGGTGGTCCAATAAGTTGGAGGTCTACTCTCCAATCTACTACTGCTCTTTCAACTATAGAGGCAACAACCTAGGCTACTAAAGAGGCAATATGGCTAAGGATGCAAGACTCCCAAAAATGAAGTCCATGATTTATTGTGATAGCCAGAGTGCTATTCACTCGGCCAAGAATCAAGTATATCATCACAAACAAAGCATATTGATGTGAGACATCGTTTTATCAAGGAAGTTGTGACAAATGGAGATATTAATTTTCAAATGATATGCAAGGAGGCTAATGCAATTAATATGTTAACTAAATTGGTTACTATTGAGAAGTTCAACTTATGCATGAACTTGCTCAATTTTGCTCATTGGGTAATAAAACTAAATATTCCAATGAGATTGTGTTGCCTAGATAGAACACAACCCAAGGTGGAGATTGTTACAACATGTCTTGCTATTTGAGCTTTGACTAAGTGTTGACATTGATGGATGAGGCAGCCATGTGTGAAACATGACTTAATTCATAGGCTATTAATATGGTACTCAATCAAGATAATATTGATAATAAACACACTTTGTGGCAGATACTCAAGAAGTTAAGGAAGATGAGCATGATGAGTGACTATCTTATTTGAACACATATATTCTAAGTGCTACATTGATAAAGTATTGGGTGTGAGAATATTTGGCCATGGATGTAGCTTATGGGATAGGAAGTGAACCATGTTATTTACTATTTTCCTTGATGTTTTTTTAATGGGGTATGTTGTGTGCTATTGCATGAGTATTTCAAGATTGAATTTCCTTATATTAGTCCACTTGGCTTTTGGTGTATTGGTAGCTCTCACAAGATTGGATAAACTCTTGACCATCTCAAGCCATGTTTGACCACTCCATTGGTATTGTAGACTCAATGTCTTGTCCACACCCATGCAAACAACGATTGGTAAATCCTGTGCTTCTAAAAGTTGCACAAGTCAAAGATCTCCCATAGTTTGAAGTTAAATTTGATTCTTGCACAATTAAAAGTACATGTTTGAATGAAAAGGTATCATACTCCTTGTCATATGCTACAATGCAACTTTGCACAAGATGAAAGAAGGGATCTTTTTGTAAAATAGTCTTGAACTTTGTGTTTACGTATGAGTGGTCAACAACATGGTGACTCTTGCTATGATAAGAGATTTTAGAAGAATCTTCAAATCAAGTAATTGTGATAAGACATTAAGAATGGTATGAGACTTTCTACGTTTGCTATAATGACATGGTGTTGTTCAGATTGGTAATATTGTGGTAAGAACTGGTTGATCTCACAATGATACAAGTTGGATATGATTAAAAACAAGGAAAAAGTGTCATATGACTAACAATCTATTGTTTTGTATTTAACCTCTTGAGGAAAATCATTCCCAGAAGAAGGTAGTCTCACCCCATTTGCATACTAAAAAAGATGTAAACAATTACTAATCACTTCTATGGTAACTTGTGACAACCCGGCAAATATCACTTTTGCGGTAATCGGGTAAGTAAAGTTCATTCCCGTAGAGATACAAGTCAGAATTGGTCAAATACAAAGCAAAGTAACAATTTAGTTCTTCTTGGTTCTTCTTTAATCTCTTGGGTAGAAACCACTCCCAGAAGAGAGTAACAAGCACTGATTCGTAGTCTTGTCACAAATTAACACTCCTTAATCACAACTCCATCAAATCTTTCCAAACAATCTTGATTGTGATGATTCAGGCTCTCCCGAAAATGGCACTTCACTACAAAACAACTTTGCCTCAGAATTTTGTTCCACCTCTCCATTGAAGGCACAACTTCCTCGATCAAAATTGCTTCACATCAACCTCGCATTGCACTCACAAATGCAGAATACTACCAACACTATAATTCCTCTCAAATTTGTCAAGGCATTGCTTTGATTGCACTTCACTCAAGATCAAACACATAGAATGAAGATCAAGGCTATGGAATCCAACATCCAACAAGCACACTCACTTGCACTTTGAATTTCTCCAAACACTCACAAATACAATTGCAAAGTTGATACTTGGAATCAAGCTTAAACGACAAGCACTGCTTCACAACACTTCGCTTTATCTATTCTCAGAATTATGAGCACTGAACAACATGATACTGCAAATGCCACTCTTAAATAGTGAAGCAATCGACAATTATCTTCCTAATACACCTCTTCCTAATGACTCTACAAACCTGCAGATCCGAAACGACAATGCACCTCTTCATATCTGCTTATTTAAATCTCAAATTGGTTACTAATCCGATCTGATGTCTACTTCTTCCTCGTCTTTCAAACCCAAACCCAAAGTAAATTTACTTCCTACTACTCTATCTTCAGGTTTCACAACTTCTAATTCTTCTACCAAGTCCAACAATTCTCTTTCATGATCTGAAATTTCACTAGTGGGTAATCTATCTAACTCTTTATCTCCTGACCCACTCTTCTCTAATGTCTCCATCGCTAACTACGAAGTCATATGTACTCCTACTTTGTCTACTTTGGGTTGGGCTCTGATCTCCTTCCGAAGTTTGTCTATCTCCAACTTTACTAAGTCTAATCTAATCGTGATATTATCTTCCACTTCTAATATCTTCCTATCTACCCGAGTTCTTAGACTGATCAACAAGGCATTAAAATTTGTGTCTTTTGCCTATCTTTGCCTTGTCTCTTGCACCAACAACTTCAACTTGTGCAGCCTTGTCTCTTCAATCCGAATGCAGGCCTCTGTACTTAGCATTGCATTCATCTTGAGGACAATCTCCTTCAATGGCTCTAGTCGCATCTTTCTTTCTTGCTCTCGATCTGCAAGCCTATCCTCTCTGTACATCACCAACTCCGCTTCAAACTTGGCTTTCACCGTTTCTTTCTACTTCTTCTTCTGTTTAATCTTCTTGATTACGAAGTAACTCTCGTAATCTATCTTCTTCTCTATATCTTACCGCCAACTCCCTCTGCCAAAGTTGCTTCTTCTCTTCTACACTCTCCATCACTCTATCGAGCTCTTGTTCCTTCGCTGCTACCCTCGCCATAGCATGGATAAGTTCTAATCTTGAATCAGCAAACTGTTGCTTCAAAATCTCGTACTCTACTACTTGTCTCTCCCTCGCTATGTCACTTTTCTTAACAAGTTCCTCTCGATACATTACTTCTCTCTTCAAGTCTTTACTTACTTGATTCTTCACTACTGCCTCCCCTTGTAGTACTTCCCTTTCCTCCTCACCTCGGGTTATAATCTTCTTCAACTCTGAGTTCTCTTCTTCTAATCTCAATAACACCTGCAAGATAGTCTTTACCTCTGGACAAGTCGACTGCATCTCTTTCTTCTTGTGCTCCAACTTCACCAGTAATGGACACACGACCTCCCACAGGTACTCTACTCCATCACTCACAACTACCTCCTCCTTTGTAGCAATCTCCCTTCTCACTCCTTGTTCTCCCAATACTCGCCTTCGTCTCTATAGTCTTCGTATCAGAATTGCTGCCTCTCTTCCCGAGCTAGCATTCACTTCTTCCTTCACCTTACTCGGACCCACTTCACACTTTGCCTTGCGTCTTGAACAAACTCCCCTCTGGATTGCAATCTTCTTCTCTTTGGGCTCATGTATCTTGACCTCCAACTTTGTGTTGTCCTCTGGCTCAAGCTCTGCCTGAACTTCTTCTTCCTCCTCCATAGCAATTGGTATCGACGTCATTTCTCCACCTTCATCGCTATTGCTACTTGTATCCCCACTTTGCAACATTAGCTCTGGTTCTTCCTCACATTTCGAGTCATCGGACTTGCACTCGGCTTCACCTTCCGAGTCTTCGTCTTTTGACGCAATCACCACCATGCCTCTCCTTGGGTTTCCTCTCCTGGTCTTCCGAGGCCTTGTCTTGTCTTCGGCTTTGCCCTGCCGACTTTGCTTCTTTGTCTTTGGAGTACTCACTTCTATCTTTACATTCTTCCTCGTCTTTGCGTAGTACTCATTCATGCTCCGGATTTGAAGGATATACTACTGCTCCTCTATGTCAACTTCTCTTCTCAAGTCAAGATGGAAGTACGATACCATTTGATTTCACTCTGCCAAGTTGAGCAAATTTAACCTGAGGTAAAAATGTGCTACAAACGGCACAATGTAATGTGGAGGCAACTTATCCTATAGTTTCCACACCATTTGTCGCATCCTTCCATGGAAGCACCTTGCCCAATTGATTGGTTCTCCTACAAACAGTTTGTGAAAGAACACTGCTTGGTGTTTCATCACATACGTCATTCTCTCCGGCTTTAGAATTGTTATGAGAGCACTCACGATCCCTCTCTTCATTGGATGCTTGTAATCTTGACCTTGTATCCGTTCTTTGCTCTCTTCAAAGAAAAAGTGTCCCTCACTTCTTGAGTTTCTTCTGCTACTTCTCCCTTACCCAAGAATATGGCTCCTTGCCCCATGCCTGCTTCTCTCCCGAGCACTAATCTCCAATCCGACTCTGTCTAGCAAGCCGGATTTCCTCTCTTCCCCTCTTCCTTGGGGCCATCGAGACACTTTCTCTTGATAATCTCAGTCATGAAACCTGGAAAACTGACATTCCAGTTCCATGCCAAGAACGTGATTTGAAGTAGGCTCAAGACTTCAATTCTTGCGATTATTTCTAGTCTTCAAATTGCTTGATTCCTCACTACAAATTCGGAGTTCTTCTTTCCTCCTCCCATCTCTCTTGCTTTCTCAATGTCTCTTGGTTTCACTCTCTCGACTTCTCTCTTACACACTAGCGCGTCTTCAACTCTATTTCCCTTCCCACGATCACCTGCAAGATGACTTCTCAACAGCAAAGGAAAATTTCTTGACATTGCTTCGTTGTTAGCTCAATTTTTATAGAGTCACACTTTCTTCATCTCTCTTCAATTTGAGTTTCTATCCAGAAATCACACCTCTTGTATGTGCCTATCACTGTCAATTGTACTTCACGCGTATGGGCCACCGGTTTTGAACAGTCCCTTCTTGAATTTCTCGCTCTGACGAAAGGTTGTTAGATTGTCTTTGCCTCGGGTTGAGCTCCCCTCAATATGAAGACTCCTTTGGGTTGTATGCTGACAGGGCATTTCTGAGTACTTTGCCTTATGACCCAAAGTCACTTTACTTTGGGCTTCATCCCAAAGTCTCTTTTCTTTGCCTTCTTTGGCCATACAGGTGCAATTCGACTTCTCTATACACTTCTTCTCCTTTATTTTGAACAAAAACAAAAAATGTGTGCACCACATAACTATAGTTTAGAGGACTCTTGAAGGTGATAGATCACTTGCAACAAAGGTCATTTCACCCTAGATTTTCTTTACCCTCCTCTTAGCCCAACCAAATTCCTACTTACTATTGCAATAACCTCTCTATCATCTATAGTTTGCACCACCATTACAAACATGAGGTCATATGAGATAGATAGACCTCAAAGGATCTCATGAATAGGAGATTGGAATGCACAAACTAAATGGAGTAGGATCTACCAAGAGTCCTATCTTTCTATCATCCATGATTGCAATATAGTGTACAACCCTTCCTAAGAGGCTTTGCTTTATAGGGGAATGGAATGATTCTTATTACTTAGTCTCCCTATTCATGGTACTTAATGATATCATGGTCGATAACAGTCTAGTATGATATTGTTCTTGGTATATATAAAGCACCTTGAGGTCCTTCCTCTAGTTCCACATGAATGATTCTTCCTCTCTAGTGCTTATGGCTCTATGCCAAGATTCCTCATGACTAAGTGACTAAGTAGGCAGATATTCATACATAGAGCAGCCACATACACATACACCAACTTGATAGTCTTGATGGTCATGCCTCATTTATTGCATAGAAATAATGCACCAAATGATCCCCATAAACATTGGGCCAAAGCCCTATACACTTTTCCTACTTAGTCACCAAAGAGATCCCACGGCTACAAATGGTTAGCAATGTCCTATTACATCTAATCCTCATTAAAAAGATTCTTATCTTATCCTAATCTAATCTCCAAGTAGGTGCATCTAACATAGCATTGTCACCTCAACAGATTTTTTATATCTTAATTTGTCATATAGGGGGCCACTTGGATTTTGTATTTACACTAAGGTCTACAAACTATTTACTAGTACAAAGCATCATGATTAAAACTATAAGATATAAACAAACTATGAATTGTAAACAACTACAAACCAGGTTGACCTACAAAAAAACCACTAAGGTTTCCACATCTTGGGACAAAGGAAATTTTCAAGGGGTTAGTCACCATGGGATGATCTGGTGGTGATTGTGACAAACTACTTGCATGTTTGCAAATTTACATGAGCTCAACAAGCTCTCTTTTGTACTCAATGGCCTCATTTGTGATGCTTGTTTGGGCTCCTTTGAACTTGGAGTTTGTGTGGCTCTACAATTTGAGGGACAAGGCTATGAGCTAATCATTTGTACATACCTTCCTCTTGAGAGCCTTGATTTGAGTTTTGAAGTCCTTGATCTTTTTCTGATTTGTTGTGTTGTTGGCCATCCATTCCAAATGGTTCAAGAGTTGAGTCATCGTATGTTCTATGGTTGTGAGAAGAGTAGTATATTGTTTTGCCAAGTTTTTGCGGTCTTGCTAAAGTTCTGAGTTCAAGTCCTCTTGTACCTTTGTTATAATTCCCTCCTCTTTCTCCCACACTCATTTCAAGCTTGTAGTTCTTGGATACAAAGATCCATGAGCTCTTTTAGATTCTTGTACTATCCCTCCATTGTAGCTATTTTTGTCTTAATATCCTCTATTTCTATTTAGATTGTTGTCAACTCTTTGTTTTGTACCTTCATCTACTTTTCATTGTTTAGCAACCTTTGTATGTACTACATCAACCTCAGATTGTAAGCATCATAAGATGACTTCATGTTGTCCTCATAATGCTAGTTCTTTGTGTTGGAACTTCTTGAGTAGTTGGTCTTTCTCCTTCAATGATGAGATCTCCTTGGTGAGCCATTTAGTGATGCTGATCAATTTAGTATGAAGCACAACCTTATCTTTGGAGTTTGTGCTTGTTTTGTCATGAAGGTACTATAGAGCTTAACTAGCTTGTTGATGGAAAAATCAAACTCTTTTTATAAGGGCTCAATCTCTTTTAGTAGTTCCATAGTTAGCATTACTACATGTACAAGGTATACCAACATTAGCAACACCATCAAATTATTGTTATATTTTAAACATTGGCAAATGTCATCCACAGTACTTGGGTCATCATCTCATGCCAGAGATTGTGCTAATGGTGTTTTGAGAGTGTTCAAAATGTTTTGATATTGTCTCATTTGCTAATGCAATAGATTCATCCCCTTCTTGTAGGTGGCATACAATGGAATCTTCTTCTTTTAGCTCCCAAGCTTCCACTTCCTACTTTTGCATTTCCTTAGCAAACAAACAACTTTGATTGGTTTGTATCCCCAAAATGACATCTATGATGTTCACGGTAGGACCCTTAGTCCAACAAGGTTTGGAGAAGAAGACATGAACTAGTTTAGGGGCTTTTTCTAGGACCATAATGGGAGCCTTGTCCTCATCTTCCATTGGTGCTTTCTCCTTATCTTAGATAGCTTCATCAAGAATTGGTGATGATTGAGCATTGTTGTTTGTTAATCTCCTCTGATATTTTGTTATTAGTATCCAATGATGAGATGCATGTGGATAAGTTGTCATTTCTTGACTAGTTCTTGTTTCTAAAGGAGTCTTTCTTGGAGCCAAAGTGACCTTCTTTGGTCATAAAGGCCTGGTTTCTACCTTATCTCTTGGCTCCGCCACTTCCACTTTCATCTAACAAAACTTCAATAACCTTATTCCTCTTTCATTTCTTATAGACCATGGTTTTGGCCTTCATCATGGGTACCTTATCAATAATCACAATGGTGTTCTATGATTCTTTGATAGGTACAAACTTCTTGGTACAAGCATACAAGCATACTCATATGCGTCATGATGCTTTGTTTTTTCCTTGGCCAAATTGGGTGGCGCTAAAGTTGGTTGGATGATGGAAGTGACTTGGAAATCTCTCCTTCTCCTTGTTTGTGAGGAACCCATTCCAAGGTAGAAATGCATTATGAAGAGTGCTACAATTACCACTCCTTGTTCCATGTCCTCCAATAGTTTGTTTACTCATTCACGAAATATCTGCCTCCAACTCACAGAATCCACTTTGTGCAAGATTTGGAATAAAATAGCTTGGTTGAGCTTGATATATAATGCTTGTTTTGATCAAAATAGTTTCATAATGAATTTGGTTACAACTTCTTCTAATGGGATCTATTAGATATTCTATTTTATACCCATTAGTGGACTTTTCTCCTACAAATGCATAATCTATTTTGAGTTTCATACTCTTACTTGGCCTACTACGAGGACTATGAATGTAAATCTAGCCAAATGGCATGCACTTTTCCCCTAAGGCTCACTTTTACTTTTATTTTCACTTTTAGTTTGTCTTTTATCCAAGTTACAAGATTAAGTGTACATGTTTTTTCATATTTCTTCTAACATTGGTAGATCTATAAAACTCTAATCCCCCATCAAGAATTATAGATTTCTACTCGTCAAGTACTCCACTCTATAATGCAATCCTCCTTTTGATCATTTCAAGAGGTTTGCACATAATTTTGTCTTCCTTGCATGATTTTGGCTCTGTCTTGACTACCATCTCTCATTCTACTATCTTGAAGGTATTCAAGTCTTCTTTCTCTTGAATTACCCCTATAACTCTTACACTCTTGCACTATGCACTTGAGTTTGCACTTTGAACTTCATTTTGGATCTTGGATACAATTTTGAGAGATTCCTCTGCAAGAGAAATGAGAATTGATGCAAGTAAAAAGTAACTCCTTGCAAGATAGGGTCTGCCTTCCATAGATCCTACCTCCTAGTTGCTCCTCAACCATCATGATGGTTGGTGAAAGGTGCAGTCAAATGGTGCATATGCAAGCTCCTTGCAAAATGGTTGCAAATGGTTCTTTGATGGTGCACTACAAGTCCTAGGTCACAAATTTTGAATTGGTGGTAGAATCCTAGAGAATGTCATTTTGATAAAATCTTGTCACTATGCAGCTCATACAAAGAAATTATGTGAGCTTTTGACATCATCATAAGCCATCTTGTGTCATAGTCCTTGTTGCACATTTTGTTTAATACAAATTGTTGAGCTAGATTTGGACCTTATTAAGGATAAAGCAAAAACTAAACATTTTCTCCTATTAAGTACAATCTTAAAACTTAATCTATTGTGTAAAACACTACTAAGCTACTAGAAAGAAGATAAAGTGAGACAAAAAGAAAAAATGGGTAGTGATCTTTGTACTCAAACTTGATATCAAATAACTATAGTTTGTTCTTCCCATAGATGATATCAACTCTTCATGTGCTCCATATCTACAACAAAGGTTTGTGGTCAATTTTCATTATCATTAGTTTGCCCAAGAGATAATTTTCCATACTATTGCGTGTACTATTGCAAGTTGCTCATGATATCAAGATAAATAATGTATTCTTTTGCATTTAGTAATCTAGTTGGGACTACACCTTCACCTCTTCAAGTGTTATTGCTATTCTTTGGGCACACGCAATGGCTACAAAACTAGTACAAGGATTTGTACCATTACCTCTTAGAGAAATTTCCCTTTTAACCTACATTTGAATTTTTCAAGAGCTTGTGTTGGGCTCATATTGGTTATCATGCCCTGCAAATCAAGAAATGATTCTATGTATTCTTGTGTGTTGGTCATTTATATCAACCTCCATAGTTGAGTTTGAGCAATCTGTATGGAATGTATGGATTGGAAATTCTTTAGTAGTCCTTCTAGCATTGCCGTCCAATTGATCTCTCTTCCTTTTGAAAACACAAATTCTTTCGAGGCATCATACCATATGCGGGCTTTATCAGTTAGATATCCACTTGCAAACATCCTTGTGGAATGATTAGTGATCTGAGTTATGAATCATCAAAAGTATCTATTAATTCTTGAGATCTCCTGTCCACCACTCCTATGAAATGTTGTCTCTTGTAAGGCTCAATGTTGCACATCTTCTTCACCTTTAGTAATAATGTGGCTTCATTGTTGAGCAAGGTCGGTGGCATTGGCATGAGTTACTAACTTTCCAAGTACTTTGGCCACAATTATTGGGTTTTGAGATGATTCTCCTTCTTGCATTACATGATTGTTCCTAAAGGTACATACTTGAATTTTTAATACCTCCATTTTCATCTTAATATCCCAAAATTTATTCAACATCCCATGCATTCCTTGCATCTGATCATACAACCATGGCTCCATGATTCATACATATGGAAAATGCCCAAATTGATACTTCCTATTTTTATAAAGGTTAATATGATCACTTGAGAGGGAATATAGATGATTTGGACTACTATTGGGACCTTAGAATCTATCACTCATTGATAATATTCCTCACCAAAATTGTGGATTATGAAAAACTTAAACATCACTTTTGGGCTAACTACATAGTGGATTTCTACTTGATTGTTGCAAAGGAGAAGAATTGATATATTCAAATCTATTGCATCATAATAAAATGTAAATGATCAAATCTTACTCTCTATCATATATCATTATAGGTAGAATCACAAGGTTTGACTACATCCATGAACTCTATTGCAAAATGGTGAATGAGGTATACTCTCACTTGCTTATGCTAGATGTACATAATCTTGATGTGGAAAAATTCAAGAATAGAAAGCAAGGTGCAAGAAATTGTCCTCCAAGAGCATCCATCCTATCCTCTCTCTAAAACATCCCCAATCTATCAATTGCACTACTTTTTCTCCTCTTAAATTTACTCAATCTCAATAGCCCCATGTTCCTCTAAGAGAGGTAATCCACTCACTTGGATAAAATACTTGCTCTAATACCATTATAATGTTCCAAAGACAAGATAAACCCTAAGAAAAACACAAGGTTTTATTCCTCAATACTCCAATGTCCCAAATGAGCACTTTGTCTTTATTATATAACAAGGATGATCCACTCAAAGTGAGTTACACTGTTGGATCAAACACATGCATTGGTGAAATGTCAGCAAGCTCTACCCTTAGATCAGATGTATGGATTGGTGACATGTTAATCCTTGTCCTATTTGGTTGGTCAAACAATTTTGACCATATGGAATCTTTGGAGAATCTTCTTTCAAGAAGCTCAAAATAGCATGGATGAGGTACTATTTGATAGCTCTTGATGATACAAGCAAGGGGAGAAAGGCTATGTTATTTCCCTTAAAAAGGAAATTTTATTTTATTTTTTGAGGCTTAATTTGTTCATTTGGGCTTCCATAATTAACCCCCAAGTTTTTAGTATGTCTTTAGCCTTTGCTCTATTAGTCGATACTCTTTTGGTGACATCTCTATTTTTTCCACTTAAACCATCATATATAACATCCCTAAAGATATTACCAAGCCAATTTCCACCTTTAGATAATCTGTCTAGCTAATGGAATTATAGGATTCTAGAGGAGATATTGTTGTAATACATAGTGGATTTTCATAGAATGGAGCATGTATCAACCTATATCTTAGGTCCTAGTGAAAGAGGAGATTGACTCTAATTTGGAGTTTGATACAAGAGTTGATTCAACTGAGAGTGCACATAGCTGATGGATGACTACCATGAGTTTAGGAGAGCTTACTTGGAGGAGATTGAGCTAAGGAGATAATATTGGTCTCCAAACTACATCTTTTTTTACGTTAGGTTCAATTTCTAGAGGTAGATTGGCAATACCCATGAGTTCTAGCTCTAATAACATTTGTGTATCCAACTGAGGTGCTCTAGTTGGAGATGGTGCTACTACAAGTGGAGGTACTACTACAAAAAGTGGTGTAATTCCAAGGTTAACTCCATGGTTGAGTTCTTCTTATGTTTGAGGCAAAACTACTAAAGAGTGCATATTAACAATTTGATGAGCTTGCAAGAGTTCTAATGAAAGGGTAGAGAGAGCCTATACAAGGCATACCCTTGCATGAGAGTTGATTAGTTTCACTAAGGGAATTATTGAGGCCTAAGTAATCTAGTTTTGGTAGAGGATCTTGGACAAGGAGTTACAACATAGAGTACATGATGTTATGTTGTTATAGTCTACCTCACCTACTTTGGTAATGGTCTTTAATTTGGCTAAATACATTGAGCTCAACATGGTGGAAGAGAAAGTGGTAACATCTAGATTTGGTAGGGAGACCTTATCCACAATTGTTACTTCTTCTAGAGTGCACCACACCATGTTAGCTTTTGAGGGTAGAGTGGACAACATAGATCTTACAGAGCAAGTGGAGGGCCTAGTGAAGCTAGATCCTTAACTTCATTTTTGGATCAATAGAAGCCAATAAGTAGTGGTGTTGCTTGTTAAACTTGTGTTAGACCTCACCATAAGAAAGAGTGCACTTAAGGCAATGAACATGCTATTTCTAGTGCATCATAGCCAATATAGAGATAGTGTGACCATTGCTATAGATTTGGTCATGCCAATGACCAATGCTTTGACCTTCACCTAGAGTTAAAGAGTGGTAGGGCTAATATGGTAAGTGGTATAGAGGAGCTCCAAGTCATGGAAGACAAGGCGGTAGAGGACCTTAATACTTGGCCTTGCTTATGATACAATTATGGCTACTTGGATTTAGCAATTGGAGCAAAGATTGGCTAGCATGGCCTTAGCTCAAACGAAATCAGACTTGGGTGATGAGGTTTCCACCTCTTATATTGATCATAGAGATTTCTTGGACTTAATGCGGGGAGCAACATAAGTAGATGCATCTGCCATAGTGACTAAGAGTGTAGTATGTTCTTTAAAGCCTAGAGGAGCATCAGTGGAGTTCGACACACAAAGAAGAGAGGTTGGTAGACATGTCAAACTTCCTAGTCTTTCACACTCTTTGAGGCACTATAGACAGTATCCATGGCTCCTATACATCCTTGTATAGGTGTAATAGGTAATGATGGAATGCATGATAGACTAGATGTTATTCAACCACCTATTATTATATAGATTGAGTCTAGCATGATGTTATAGGTGGCTTAGTTGATTATGTGCTTCCCTTTGTTCTCAACTAGTGATATGTTTACATTGGGCATTGACCTAGCTCTAGTGTTCCGGTTGGCTACCACACTTTGTAAGACTAGGAGTGAGATGATTCTTGCCTCTAAAGTAGAGGTAGTTGATAGTGGAGCCAACTTGGGTAAGGAGCATGGGATCTATTCAACAACCAATGGTTTATGGTAGGCAGAAATAGCTAGGTTGGAGGAGTTACCATCTAGACTTACCTTTGAGCAAGCTCAATTCACACTTGGAGTTATCATATTGGACAACCAAAGTGTGATTTTCTATTTAGTAAGACCTTTAGGGAAGGTCTATACACCATAGAAGGTCTTATTAGACTTTGGTGTGCAACCACTTATGTTAGGGAAGGCTATAGTTTTTGGTCTTGAGCTACAAAAGACCAATCAAGAGAGGTGTCTATATTAGATCCAAACATCTGGGGTGGTTTTACATAGTATATCACACGTGGGAAGCTCATTGTCCAGATTTAGTCCAATCATCTGATTGATAGCTCTATGGTGAGAGCTCAGACCATTGTGATAGTAGTAGAATCATATGATTTGCTAAATGGTATAGTATTATTATACTCCAAGGTTTCAATATTGAAAATTAGGAGGAGAAAAATTCCTATAGGCCAAGTTTATAATCAAATGAGGGATGGGTATATTGCCTACTTGTGCAATTGAGTAGTGGCAATCTTGGCTCACTATAGTCAAGGACCTTGAGATCAATTTCAACTTTCAATGGTTTTGTTACTTAGCCTAGTGACTTAATAGAGGAGAAATTCCATGTGTAGGACACCTTAGTATGAAAGGAGATCACTTGGATTTTGGTATACAAGTGAGATTTTTCTATCCACCTTAGATGTTCCATTATGGAGTTCTAAGGGAGCATTGCAACAACATGCAGATCAGTTGGTACAATAGGCTCAAAGTGGAGCCTTTGTACTACTAGTGGACCAATGTGAGGATGAGATTCCAAATTCTTTTACCTTATCATCTTTGGATACCACACTCAATGCTTGGAAATATCCAACAAAGGGAGTATGTCTATTGGAGTTGTTTTGGTAGGATTAGCTTTAGACTAGCTATAGTACCATATGCAAGTATATGAGTTTAGAGGTGCTTGTATTTAAAGAGAGATGATACTGCTAGGAAAGTTTCTTTACATCATATGGCACACTAGACCTATTGGTATCTTGAGTTATTACCAATATTAGTAGTCAAGTTGCCAAAAGACATTTCCTTGCTAGGAGTATAGGATGTGGAAAGACATGGTATCCTTCATTTGGTGATTTTGGGAAAGCCATGTTAGGACTTATACTTATGCTTACCAAGGTCAAGGTCTACAAGATATCTATTATAGTGTATTTTGGGAGATAACATATACAACAAGATCTCCAAGTTCATAAGTTTGTTTTTTCCATCCACATTTTGGAGAACATCCCTTTGATGGGTGATTCTCATACATAAGTAGTGGCAACTACACATCATGTCCATTCTTAGATGTAACCTATAGTGTTGTTGAATGCAACTAGTATGGGATTACAAGCTCACCATTTTGTGTTTGGTGGACAAACATACTACTTGGATAGTTTCCACAATGTGCTTATGATGGGATTCAATGACTAGACCACCTTATTGTTGATGATATTTTGGATGTTATTTTGGATGTTGGCCACCAATCTCAAACAGTGGTAGTGGTTGGTTGATTACCTTTGATAATAGTGAACCTTTTTGGATAGCCTAGAGTCACTTTACCCACACTTCTGAGTTTCCCATGCTCCCATACTTTTCAAGAGAGGTCTTGGACTTGGTTGGGGCTCATTGTAACATCAATTGGTGGAGTTCAATGCTGATGAGAGGGAGTGGATGATGGGTTTTTGTACCAATATTATTGTTATTATAGCAATGTTAGAGGTTTCCAAGCATTGGATAATAGTTTTGTATCTCTCACTTAGGATGAACCTCTAATGGCTAAAATGGTAGTTCACCATGGACTAATAAGCCAAGGAACCCCAACTCCATCATACTCCTCTAAGTCTGACACTCCAAGACTCAAGCCATTGCTCACTAGAGAACTCAATGAGAGAGATAGTTACAAATTAAAGGATGATGAGTACCTCCTCACTCCTAGTTTATATACTTGTGGAATAGTTATGCACCTGTGGGAGTAATTCAAGTTACTAGACTAAGAGTCAAATAAAGTCAAAAAGCTAAAGGAATATTCATACTCATAGGAATATTCTCCTAAGCATATGGTCTTATCTTGACCCAACCACTAAGTCAAGGATTCCTTCACATGGGCTATCCTTGGACTACAGAAGAATCTAAAACAAAAAGGCTTGTGGGTCAAGAGTCCTTAACTCTTTCCTCAAAGCCAAACACCTAGGAATAATACCAAGTCAATACACTATAACCCAAAATAGGGGTGCTCATATTTTCTACTTCCTCTAAATTAAGATCGTCTTTATCTTAACTATGACTAACTTTAGCTAATCATGACTAATGTAGAACCATCCTTTATCTTTATATAAATCATATCCAAACAACATTACCCAATCATCTTCTTTGAAAGGCTCCAACTTCTTCTTGCCTTGCCTCTTTTCATAGCTCTCCTTTTATTTCCTTTAGGCTTGCTCTACTTGACCCATAATAACTACTCTTGCCTCTTGCAACTCCATGAGTTGATTCTTCTTTGACTTCTCTACATCACCTCTGTGTGCTTTCTTCTATCTCCTATGAATGCTTTGGAAGATAGGAAGATCAAAGTAAATATGTAAGGTAGACTCAATACCATATACCAATTAAAATGGAAAATATCTTGTGGAAGTCTTCATGGTTGTCTTATACTCCCACAAAACTATACAAATCCTCCCGTCCCAATGATGTTTAGCTCCCTCTATTTCTGCATCTTTGGCCAACATCATGCACAAGGTCTGATTGGTTCTCTCTACCAAGCCATTGGAATTTGGCTTATAGGATGTTGTTACTCTATGTGTGATAGAGAAATGTTGTAGCATGGCTATAGTAATGCTTCTTGTAAACTCTACTCCTCTATCAAAATCCAACTCCAAAGCCCACCCACACCTAGTGATCACACATTCATAAAGAAATCTCCCAATTTCATCTTCATTCTTGTCTCTCAATGGTCAAACCTCAACCCTCTTGGTAAGATAATTAGTAATTACCACAATATAAAGATTTTTCCTTGGAGTTCTACTAAGAGGACCTAAAAAATCAATTCCCCACTTCTCAAAAGGTCCTAGCAATGGAATTGATCTAAGTGGTGGAGTGGAGGTAGAATTTCTAGCAAAAACTTTACAAACATGACAAGTTTTGCAATAATCAAGACAATCCTTGAAAATCCTTCTCCAATGGTAACGTGCATCTAGAATCTTGAAAGCAATTACCTTTCTTGCAAAGTGTACTCCACACACTAAACCTTCATGAAACTCCTTTATGACTAAGATAGACTCTTCCTTACCCATTGCTCTTCAAAGTAGACCATTTGCTCCTTGGTGAAAAAGAATATCCTCCACCATTGTGTAAGGTCTAGATCTTGATGCAAGGACCTTCCTCTCCCTAGCATGCAACCCTTTTGGATAATTACCTCTTGTCACAAAGTCCACAATCTCTTTGTACTTCATTGGAACCTCTAAAGTGATTGAGATTGTCATGAGTTCCTCATTTGAGAAGGAATCATCTATTGGCTCATCTCCATCATGATCATAGGCATAAGATAACAAATTAGCATTTGCATGTTTCTTCCTTGGCATATCCTCAATGGTGTAGTCATACTCAAACAAGAGTATCATCCACCTTGGCTAGCCTCCCTTCCACAGTAGGCTTGTTGAAGATGTACTTCAAGCCGTGACAATGGTGGTTTTCCCTCCAATCAATTAGTGTCTAAACTTCTTGAGACCAAAGATCACTACCAACCCTTCTTTCTCCGTGATAGAGTAGTTCTTTTTTGTTGAAACCATCTTCCTGCTAGCATAAGCTATTTGATGATCATGCCTATCTTGGTCTAATTGACTAGGAGTGCATCCTATAGCTACATTGGAAGCATTAGTGTAAAGGATGAAAGGCTTACTCCAATCAGGTTTAGCAAAATTAGAGCTACAACAAGGGATTGCTTGAGCTACTTCAAAGCTTTGAGAGCCTCCTTGTCTTCCAAAATCACCATGTAATCTACACCCTTCTTCATGTAGATGGTCAATGCATAAGCATTGTTGGAAAATGAGAAGATGAACTTCCTATAGTACCAAATCATCCCTAAGAATTGGTGTTACTTTGTCAAGCTTGAAGGGAATGGAAGGTATGAGATTTTTCCTCAACTTCTCAAGGTCAACTACTATTCCATCCTTGGAGATGATGTGCACCAAAATTAGACCTTCTTCAAAACCACTTATCTGGGTTGAGTGATGCATTTGTATCATCCAAGTATTGCAAGACCTTGATCAAGTGCTCAAATTGCTCCTCCTTGCTCCTATAGACACAAAAGTCATCAATGAAATCTATTACAAATTTCCCAATGAAAGGTTCAAATACTTTATTCATGAACCATTGGAATGTGGCTAGAGCATTGCAAAGCCCAAAAGGCATGACATTGAAAGCATAAGTCTCCCAAGGTGTGGTGAATATATATATGGTGAGTTGTTGATGCTCTAGTGCAATCTTGACTTGGTTATACCCCCTATAATCATCTCCAAAACTGTACCTCTCATGACTTGTAACCTCCTCCAAGATCTCATCAATGAATGGAAAAGGATAATAGTCCTTCTTAGTAACAACATTGAGCCTCTTGTAATCCACACAAACCCAAAGCTTGCCATTCTTTTTCTTCACAATCACAATTGGAGACACCCATTCTGAATTCTCCACCTCAAAGATAAATCTGGCCTCCTTGAGCTTATCAATCTCATGCTTCACAACCAAAGATATTGGTGGACTTATGCAATGTTGCTTTTGGCAAACTGGTCTTGCATGTGACTCCACCTCAATCTTGTGCTCCTCCAAGGTGACTTCCTTTAGATCCTTGTAACTAAAGCAAACACGTGTATGAACTCACGGAAAATCTCCTCAAATCTAACCTTCTACTCCTTGTTAACATTTGGACCATACTTGAAGTTAGAAAATCTCCTCTCTATCTCCTCAAGTGTCAATAGTGATTTATTTGGGTCCTTCAAAACCTCTAGTTGGGATGAAAAATCTATAGCACACAAAGGATACACATCTAGATAAGATTCAGATCCATCCTACTTTGTGGAAATCTCTTCTTCCATTCTTGTGTCCACACTTAAAGCTCCTTCTTTTGAATTTGATTTCCAAAAATCCAAAGATGGTTAATCTTAAGGTGAAGTGTTGGTGGAATTAGTGATAGAAACTGTAACTCTATGGTTTGATGGACCAATCTTCAAGGACCATTTGTGTCATCAATCAATTGTGCATGCTGCTCTCAACCATGGCTCCCAAGAAGCAAATCATAGCTTGAATCCTTCAAGACTTGGAAATTCATGAGATTTTGAACTCCCATAATTGAAACTACCACCTTATCTATCACCCTTATTGGTCAAACTTGTTGCTTGTTTGCCATGCCACCACAAATGTTAAAGTCTAGAGTGCATTATACCTAACTTCTTCATCAATCTTTATAACATGGGATTCACTACTTATCCTCCATCAACCAATGCATCCTTGATGGTATATTCACAAGCTTGGAGGTATATTCACAAGCTTCCCATGGTGCTTGTTAGGCATCCACCACCCCCGTTGAAACAAGAGCTTTTGCCTTCTTCTTCTCTTGCTCCTTGTAGAACTCAAACCACCTCTAAGATCCTTTCTCAAGGTAGGGTTCAAAGCAATCAATTGGCACCCTATGATATTAGCCTTGTGACTACCAACATCCTCTTAACCATTATAGTTCAATTCTTGCTTTAAGATCAAGAATTCCTCCATCCCCAACTTCTTTTATAGAATCTTTGTTGTTGATGGTATTGAAGTTTTTGCGCAAGTGCTCCTAGTAGGCATAGGAGTATCCTTGCTAGGAGTAAATTCTTGAGAAGAGTGTACATCTTGTGCAAAATGAGTTCTCTTTTTCTCTTGTGCCAAAAGATCCAAATTAAGACCTTTGGAGTTTGAGCACTCCCCCTTCTCATACTTGCTCTCAACCACATCTATTGATTCTATCTCCTTACCTTTGTTTGGATTAGGAGCCACTTGGGTTTCACTACCTCCCTCTTACCCTCTATTGGCTCCCTCGTAACCCCTTCCTCCATGGTAAGTGGAATCTGGGCAATTCCTTTGTATATGGCCTCTTCCTCTACAACCAAAATAATTTCTATCATTGAAATTGTTGGTTAGTTGGCCTCCTCTAAATAGATAGTTTCCATAACTCCTATGCACTCTCCCTACTTTCTGATCCACCTCTCTTCTCCAATAGTTACATTACATTGATCTCAAGATGTACAAGTTGTTCTATGATAGTTTGAAGTGGATCTTTTGGTAAAGGTGCAAGAACCGGAGCAACTTCTTCTTGTGGTGCAACCATTGCCATCAAAGCATCAAAAGGTCCACCATACTTGTAGCCTTGAGGAGGATGCACAACCTCCTTCACCACCAAATCACTCTCATCCCTTTCCAAACTCTCCTCCATACGAATTGCAATCTTGATAGCTTCAACCTTGGAAGAAGGTTTTTCATATCTCACCTTGCTTCTTATTTGTGGTCTCAATCCTCCTACAAAATTCTTGGTGAACATGGCTCTTAGTACCAATAATATTAGTCTTCACATCATTCCACACTTCCTCAACACTATGCAAAATTTGGACACTAACTTCTCCACTCTTTCTACATAGACTCTCACTTTTTGTACATCTCCTTGTTTGAGGAAGGTAACCTCTCTCATTAATCTCTCATAATTCTCATGTGAAATAAAGTTCTCAATAAGTTCTGAAATCAAACTCTCCCAAGACTCTTCTTGACCATCTTTCCTCTCTCTCTCGTATGGTACTCTAAATCATACCATGTAAGTGTTGTATCCTCAAATAAATCTGGTAGTAACAAGATTCACTAATTCTTCCTCCTCTCATTATTTCCTATGCAAACTCTTTTAAAGTCTCTCACAAAGGCCTCCATGTCTTCTCCATCCTTGCCAAAGAAAACCAAAATTTTCCCTATCTTAGCCCCTACTAGTTTTCTCTTTTCTCTCAAAATTTATTTATTTTCCTCAATCTATAACTAATAGAGTATGTACATGATTAACACCACTTGAGAGTAATCCACCCTAGAGAATACAAAAGGTCCAGGTTGCTCCAAGATTTCTATAGTGATATCAAATCTTAGAGTGCATATTAATCAAATCCTCATGGATAGCTTATCCATTAGTTGAAAGATTATCTCTATCATTAATCTTAAGAACTAGCAGATGAAGGTGATAGTATTTTTGTAATAGTACTAAGACTCTTTCCAAGATCTTTCACCAAAGTCTCTTAAAGTGCTTTTAATCCACTACACTCATGTCCTTTGGGAAGTCCTTCCACTCCGCAAACCTCACATAACTCCTTGGTTTTAGATCTTCTCCTTCCCATCTTGGTGAAAAAGATCCAACATGCAAAGCCAAGTCAAGTAAGCCTCTCCTTTCACTTGATCCCTTGCTCTCAAAGGTCAATGGATATGAACTTGCCTTATGTTCCTTCTCTCTACATAGAAAGCACTTGGACTCACTCTCTCCAAGTGGTGTAGGTTTTTGGATCCTCTCAACACTCTCTTCAAATTGTATTCTAAACTATCGTTTTCCTCAAATCCACCCTTACAATCATCTTAAACCCTTGAGTGCCACTTGAAGGACAACCCAAGCTATCATGTGTAGAAATTTCAAGTCTAGATCTCAAACTTGAGATTTTGCCCAAAATCACCTTAATCTCCAAAATTTGCAATCCACCTCACATAATCTCTCCAAATCCTCTCATGTGTAAAAGATGTACAAAATCACCTCAAAGACATCATAATGAACTACAAGGTGTACAAATAGGTCCAATTTCTCTAACAAAAGTTCAACTCTCTCTTCCCCTAATATTCTCTCCAAGTGAGCTCCCATAGCTTCCTTCTGTCTATCATTGAATTTTATGCGGAACATTATCTTACCTTCTAGAGAGATCCCGACAACAGAACCAAAAAATGTGAACTGGTCTATCTGTCACTCAAGATGAACCTCTAATGGCTATTACATCAACGTACCATAGGTCTACATCTTTTTTTCTACATTTTGGAGAACATCCTTTTGATGGGTGATTCTCATACACAAGTGGTGGCAACTACATATCATGTCCATTCTTAGAGGGAACCTATAGTGTTGTTGGATGCAACTAGTATGAGATTACAAGCTCACCATTTTTGTCTTTGGTGGACAGACCTACTTAGATAGGTTCCCCAATGTGCTTATGATGGGATTCAATGACTAGACCACCTTATTGTTGATGATATTTTGGATGTTATTTTGGATGTTGGCCACCAATCTCAAACAATGGTAGTGGTTGATTGGTCACCTATGATAATAGTGAACTTTTTGGAGAGCCTAGAGTCACTTTACCCACACTTATGAGTTTCTCATGCTCCCATAATTTTCAAGAGAGATCTTGGACTTAGTTGGGACTCATTGTTACATCAATTGGTGGAGTTCAATGCTGATAAGAGGGAGTGGATGATGGGTTTTTCTACCAATATTATTGTTGTTATAGAAATGTTAGAGGTATCTAAGCATTAGATAATAGTTTTGTGTCTCTCACTTAGGATGAACCTTTAATGGCTATAATGGTAGTGCACCATGGACTAAGAAGGCAAGGAACCCCAACTCCATCATACTCCTCCAAGGTTAACACTCCAAGACTCAAGCCATTGCACACTAGAGAATTCAATGAAAGAGAGAGATAGTTGCAAATAAAAGGATGATGAGTACCTCCTCACCCCTAGTTTATATACTTGTGAAATGTTTATGCACCAAAGTTACTAATTACTAGAGTAACTCAAGTTACTAGGCTAAAAGTCAAACAAAGTAAAAAAAGCAAAAGGAATATCCATAATCATGGGAATATTCTCCTAAGCATGTGGATTATCATGACCCAACCACTAAGTCAAGGATTCCTTCACATGTGCTAACCTTGGACTTCAATAGAATCTAAAACAAAAAGGCTTGTGTGTCCAAGAGTTTTTAACTCTCTCCTTAAAGCTAAACACCTTGACTAATACCAAGTCAACACACGAGAATCCAGAATAGTGGTGTTCATCTTTTCTACTTCCTCTAAAGTTAGATCCTCTCTATCTTAGTGAATAACTTTAGCTAATCATGACTAATGTAGAACCATCCTTTATCTTTATATAAATAATATCTCTCAAGTACTTGTAATACCAAACAC
The DNA here is from genome assembly GCA_948567375.1 of Lunularia cruciata. Classification (NCBI taxonomy): domain Eukaryota; kingdom Viridiplantae; phylum Streptophyta; class Marchantiopsida; order Lunulariales; family Lunulariaceae; genus Lunularia; species Lunularia cruciata. The sequence continues at coordinate 52,867,633 of OX419755.1, read as the reverse complement.
ATGCACAAATGGGTGTTAGAGTGCACACTCCCTACTAGTTTTGCATCAAACACTAGAAGAATTCCACCATGGGGCTAAACCCCAATACTACACTTCCTCATATAGTAGTTCCTCCACTCATGATAGCATTATCTCTGCTAGTGTCCCTCCACTAGCTCCACCAACACTATTAGTGCTAGAACTAGTGGGTATTGCCAATGTACCCTTGGCAACCGAGCCTAAAGTGATGGAGATTTAGTTTGGAGACCAATATTTTTCTCCATAGCTCAATCTCTTCCAAGTAAGCTCTACTAAACTCATAATAGTTGTCCATTGGTGGACCCTCCAAGTGCTGAAACAATCCTTTCCATGCCATGAAAGGTGTGAACAAAGTTGGGTTCCGCATCTACTACAAATCACACCTACTATCAAACTCCTAGAGGAAATCATCAAACTCCATGTATGCTCCATACTAGAGTAACACCCATGGCCCTTTGGAGGCCCTATAAATCTTGTCTAATCCCACAATAACAATACAAACACACCAAGTGCACTCTAAATTGAATCAACTCCTATATCAAACTCCAACTTAGAGCCAATCTCTTCCCTCATTAGGACCTAAGCTACAAGCTGATATTGATTGTCACTTTGAGTAAACCCAGTACATACTACAATGCTATCTCCTCTAGAATCCCCAAAGAACTTTATCATGACAAAGTAATTCAAAATTGCAAATCGTAACTATAAACACCGCAAGTACCCCATCAACAATCATCACCAAGTGCCAACACCACCAAGTGCTAACACCACCAACCTAACATCACCCACTAATGTAACTCTAATTATGACAACTACATTAGGGAAAGTGCAACCTATAACCTACAATCATAACATGCACTCTCACAATTTGCAAGTCATCACTTCCTATCTCACGAAAGAGAAACACAAGTAATTTGACTGGTCATCACTCCAACCTCACTACCAAGAGCACACCATAACACCAACACTCTAAAGTCACAGCACATCATGAAATTATGTTGTACAAACATGAAGTAGAGAATGGAGGGGGTCCAATCACAAGAAGGCTAAACAAAACCCTCCATCTCATAAATCAACATCGGATTAACTCTACTACCATTTGGTATTTGACATAATAGGAATTATCTATCTACTTTGTTAGCTACAAGGATCATAGAGAATGAGATTAAACTTTCTCTTGCCAAAATTTGACATTAACTATCCATGAAATTTGATGTAAAATTTGACATAAATTTGACACAAATCTAACGTAAAATCTAACATAAAACCCTAGCGTTGGTTGATTGCCAAATCCTTTGCTAAATCTTCACTCAAGCCAAATTAGAAGATGGGGATCTTTGAATCTCTAATTCATGGGAATGAGTTCCTAAATCCACCTTCAATTTTACCCTTTGAGCTTAATTTGCACCAAATTGGTCCTACTTTCACCTCTTGAGCTCAAAATGAACACAACTGCTTGAAATTGATTCTCTTGGGCTCCAAATTTGGCCAAACCTTCTACGAAAAATCCCTCTTCAGGAAAATTGAATTAAAAATAAGGTACCACAATCCACCAAACTTGGAGATACCACTAATACCTTCAATTCATGCACCTAATTTCTCCTAACTCTCATTTCTCTAATGTAATCAGTCTATTCACAACTCAAATCACACTCAATGAGAGAAAGGCTACCGCATAGGAAAAAGAAAGGATGGGAAGACCCCATCAAGCCATACAAGGGAGAGACAAAAAAGGTAACACTCAATCATATTAATACTAATTCTATCATTCAACAATTTGCAAACAAATGGATATTAATTACCATTAAGCCACATCGACTCTAGCTAAGCGACTCCATGTGATGCTTACCAGATTTCTATCCACTCTAACTAGGAACTCAAAGGCTCAACATCAAAGAAGTGAGCTCTTTGGAGTTACACTTCTAGGGTATACCTTTGATTTTGACCTAGATCTCCAACCCTAACAGTCCCGTTGATGGTATACCCAATGGTGCAAATGGTGCAAGTGACAATGGGTCCTACCATGTAATCAATACCCCAAATAGGAAATTTGACCATCAACAAGTAGTATATGAATAATTTCCAAGATACCTCTTACACCCAACATTATTACTCAAAAGTTAGAGCAATCTAGGTGCAACATTACACATGGCATGACAAATGTGCTTATAGTTTTGGGGGTTATTTTGTGTATCACTACTCTTATATTGGATAGAATTTAACCTCTTGCAAACACTACAACCTCCCATCCAAGCCTCGATCACTTCTAATAATTGACCTTCTAGAATGGAACCTTGAACTAATGAATGCAAATAGAAATTGCCAAGTTTACTTGGCACTTTTTTGCTCAATTTTTGTTCCACAAACTTGATCAGTAAACCAATCAGAAATTTTATGCATGGAGTGATATCACCATAATGAGAATGGGATGCCAACCTAAATGGGCACTTCAAAAAGTCTCTAAAGCAATCAATTATACTTCCATTATTAATTAGTAGTGAATTCTCTATAATCACAACAATAAACACCAAATTGAACTTTGTAGAGATATTGAGAATCACATTAGAAGGCTCTTACATGGAGTACTTGAGACACACTCTATCACATCATTTGTCTTGAAACATAATAGAAGAAAACATTGTTCACTCCTCAATTACTAAACAATCACAACAAAGCTCACAACAACTATCAAAGTTCCTCTCATCAATCACAACACAATTTCAACTTTAATTGCAACACAACTATACAATTGATCAACTACCCTTTACTATGTTCAAGAATAGAAAATTCAGCTACACATCTATTGAGATTGTAATTCCTACACTAAAATTGGCTGAAACAAGCAAGTCCAAGCCTTAGGCATTAGGGTATATTTCCTCAACTATGCGCATAATGGTGCAAGAAAATTTAAACACTAAATGAAAACAACCCTTACGCTTTAGGGCATTTTTCCTCAATGGCACAAAGGAAGTAAACACTAAATGCAAATGGAAAAATGCTGAAAAGTAATGAACTAGGAAATTGGTCAATAAATTCAAACAAAACAAATTGGTGAACCAATCAAAGTATTGCTATGTAGAGGCCAATGTAGCAAAAAAGGAGTGTCAACCTAGACCACACTTGGTTTATTATTGCCTAAGGTTGAGTGTTTGGAGAATCTTATGTAGGTGCATGCATCTATCTTTTGCACAATAACAAGGTTCAAATTGTTTGAATGGGAGAGGTGGTGTATTAAGGTTTGCCTTGTTTTGGTGCAACATGCTTGCCATATATGAATCATTAAAGTCAACAAAGTGCATACTATGAAATTATCACCCTCTAAACGGGTAATTTCTTACATTTTATATGTTAAGCATAATATGGGAGCTTGTCATGAGGTGATAAATTGAAATTTCTTGCATATATTTTGAGTTCAGATGCACTATTTTTAGCTCTTGTTATAAATGTTGCTTTATAGGATGAAATTCAGCGGCTTGATATTTCTTGTCATGAAGCAATTGGTTATATGCTACTAGTATTTCTTGGTTGCATTGGTCATATCAATGGTACACTATTATGTTATATCAACCAATAAAGAATTGAGTTGTCTAAGTGCTTCTACAACAAGAAGAAAGCAATGTGCTACTTTAATAATATTACAATTGTTGATCACAATGGCCTCATAATTTATATGGATGTTGGCCATGCATGTTCATTTCAAAATGATAGGTGTTTATGAGTCAATCATATGTACAATCATTGATATGAAAATTTGTGAAGTGAAAATCATGACATCATTCAAGAATATATACACTAAGATCCAAGTTACATGTGTGAAAAAATATCCATTCTCTAGTGTATAGATGGAAGAGAAGTTGAGAATATGCAAGCAAGCAATCATGTGTTGTGAGCATTCAGCCAACATGCAACATCCTCAAAGGTGTGTAAAGGTCAAATGAGGAATTAGTGATACTGAAATTTATTTACAATATTTGGGACTATGTGCCATAATCAACATGATATATTCTCTATGATGTTTGAATCTTGTTGTAGACTAAACAACTTTATTCATCTTTCTTATTTGGAATTTTGGATATATTTTCAATGAAGATCTTACTTCTAAAGGACTATCAATGATTGGCCTTTTGACATAAAAAAGTTCATTCAAATCATTTGTTTTTTGCCTCTCCTTTGCTCATTCACTTGTAGGTTGTGTGTATTCTATCTTCATGTGTGTTGTATTATAGGTTCTTCATTCCTCTCTATATTTTGTCATTTTTTACAATGTGCATCCATATGCAAACTCAACTTCCTATATTGGTTGTTGATGAGATACCAACACCTATCATATAATTCTTGGGTTTGCTTATCTTGATCATAAATTGTGAAGGGAAAACAATCACATATCAAGTTTAGTGTAGGCTATAAACTAAAGAACATGAAGGAGAACATCCAAAGGTATTCAATGATCACCTAAACCATTTTTGTAAAAGAACAAGGAGAGAAATATTAGAATAGAAGGGAAAGTCACATTAGAAACACTTGAGTGAATCAAACTCTGAATGCCTAGTATGAGCTTGAGCTTTAATATTGATGACAAAGCAAAAGAAGGCTCTTGAGAAGCTTGCAAAGAATCTTCCTTCTTGAAGCTATCATCTTGGAGTGCCAAGCTACTTGAGAAGCTGCCAAGGAAGCTTCTTTCTAGAAGTCACCTACTTGGCATACAAACTAAGGTAGTCATTAACTCGATGTACAAGTTACCCATCATTGGAAAGTACCTAGAAGCTTATCACCTCAAAGCTTCCTAGATGCTTATAATATTTTACCACAAAGCTTCCTAGATGCTTTTAGCACATTCTAAGCATTCATTGGTTATGCTAGTTCTACCTTATTTTTGCTATATATAGCTTATTCTACTAACTTCTTAGCTCTACTAACTCTTTTGCTAACTTCGTATATTTTATATTCCTCATCGCTAGTTAGTGACAAACTTATTACTATGGACTCTTTGAATACTTGGATAGTCTCTTGTGCACTTTGGAGATGAGAACAGGGCTCCCATGTGGCATCATGAAGAAGATCTTATACTCAATGTGTCATTATCAGCCATGTTGGATGTCATAATATGCAGTATACAAATAACATGATATTCTTCATGATCATTAATAGAGATTAGAGGAAGAGGAGGTTGGATGCAAGTATGGAAAGAAGATGGGTTAAAAAAAGGATTTTAACTTAGAGATGTGGAATATAGGGTGGATCTTCATGGGACTAAGAAGAGAAAATTTGTAAGCACTGGGAGAAATGATCTAAATAATAACAAAAGGTCCAATCCAATAAGGAGCAAGTTTGCAAACTTGGGTGCCAAGAGGATAGGAATGTCTATAGAGGAGAGCATAACCTTATTGCCATTCTAAAAGGTGAGATAATAATGATTTTGATCAACATATTGTTTTTGTTGAGCAACAATGAGGTGAGACTTGGCTTGGTGTAAGGACATAGATAGTGTGGAAAGAAGGTGGAAAAACAAGGAACATGAAATGGAATTGGAGCAAGACAAGAATTATGAACAAGTGGATCTTATCCAAGGAAGAAAGGAGAGAATATAGTATATGCTTGTTTGTAATAATTGTAAGCAAACTTGGCAATCGCAAGAAAAGTATCCAGATTGGTATGATGAACATTGACAAAGGCATATAATATATCTTCCAAGGTGTGATTTTCTTGTTGTATTTGCCTATTAGTTTGGGGATGATATGTGGTAGACAAGGCAAGTTTAGTACCAAGAAGCTTAAAAGTTGCTTTCCAAAATTTTCCAATGAATCAAGAATCATAACTAAGATGAGCACCCCTAGCATCCCATGATATTTAAAGAATATAAAAATAGATACGGGCCAATATCAAAGAATCAATGTATCCAAGTGGATTTTCTTGTTGAGTTTATCAACAAATATAACAATTGTTGTATAGCCCTGGTTTTTCTCTAGCAAAGATGTAATGAGATCTAAGCTCACATGTTCACATTGAGAAGAGGAAATTGAGAGTAGTTGGAGGAGTCCATTTGGTTTTTGATTGATGGCCTTGTTGTGTTGGCAGCTCTCATAAGATTGGACAAACTCTTGAACCTCATGTGTCATGTCGAGCCACCACCATTGTCATTGTAGGGTATTCAAGGTTTTGTCCATACATAGGTGACTAAAAATTAGTAATTCATGCATTTCTTAAAGTTTTACAAGTCATAGGTCTCTTAGAGATGGAACATAGACTCAATTCTTGCAAAATAGAAGACCATCCTTGAAGAAAAGATGACATATGCCTTATCATGTATTGAAGGTGAATTTGCACAAGATGAAAAGAAGGATCATGTTGTAGAGTGGTCTTCAAACCTATATATACTTTGTAGTCCATTGACACTATGGTGGTTTTTATTACTAGGAGAGATTTAAGAAGAATATTCAAATCAAGTTGTTATGATATAGCATCAGAGGTGACATGGAATATTTGGGTTTGTACTCTAGTCTGATATCAAAAAATTGCAATTGCTCCTCCCATAAATGATGTTGAATCTTATGTGTTCCAAATGTAAGGTCTACACTAAGAGTTTATGATCAATTTGCATGATTATTTGTTTTCCCAAGAGGTAATGTTACAACACCTTTGTTGAATACACCATTGAAAGTTGTTCTCAATCTCAAGTAAAATCACTTATTTCTATTGCATTGAGTTTTCAAGATATAAAGGCAATGGGATGCAATCCATCTAGAAACCCTTATTGCAACATGACTCCAATTGCAAAAATTAGAAGCATCAAAATTAACCACACAAGGTAGCTGAGGATCACTATGGTTTTATATTTAGCTACAATTACTTGGATTCTTTCAACAAAGAATATGGTTGGAAGATAGATCGTAAGGACACCATGTCCTTTAGTTTCTTGAATGCTCCTTGCTTGATGGTCCACTCAAATTTTACTATTTTTCCAAGAGATCAGTCAATGGTGCGGCCACATGAGCAAAATAGTAGATGAACCATTGGTAAAAATTTGCCAATCCTTTAAAATACCCAAACTTCTATGGCATCCTTAAGAGTAGGCTAATTTGCAATGGTCTTGATTTTTCCTATTCCATCTTGATCCCCTCCATTGGGATCGTATGATCCAAGAAGGTAACTTCTTTTTGCCAAAAGGCACACTTGGACTTCTTGGCATAGAATTATAACTTTCATTGGCGTAGCCATCTTAAGACTTCTTGTGTATAGTGTTTGTGTTTAGCCTCTGTTTTTTATAAATTAAAATATAACATAAGAACACTACCCCATATTGATCCAATAGCTTCTTTATCACCCAATACATTTGATCTATGAAAATTGCAAAACATTAATGAGCCTGAAAAAGGTAAAACTCCTCATTCAGAATGTCCATACCATATGCAAAAGGTAGTTTTTACACATCCTTCTTATCAATGGGAATTTGAAAATAAATACTTTGAAGATATAACTTTGAGAAGTATTTGCTCCACTTAATTGACCCAACAAGTAATCAATTCAAGGCAAGGAATATGGATTCTTCATGGTTTGTCTATTAAGACCACAATAGTAAACATAAAATCAAAGCACTGCAACCTTCTCTGGTACAAAGAGTGTTGGTGTGCCTCATGAAGATGTAATATGTTTCATGAAATCCTTCTCTAACAACTTGAAATGTTGTTCAAAGTTCACCCTAATTCCTTTAGTGAGAGCCAATAGATTGATCTCCTCATTATAGTGATACTAAGTAGTAGCTCAATCTTGAAAGTCACACCTTGATTAGAAAGTGGTCCTTTTGGAAGATCATCCAAAAACCTATCTACAACCTCCTAAAAGATTTGTTCAATCATTGGCTTTTGATCCTCATCAAAGCCTCCTTGTACAATAAGTTTGATATACATTGAAAAAATAAGAATAACGTCCTCCAAAGCTTGCTTCACAGCTACTATATTGACAAACTTTTCATATTAGGATTGACTATTCTTAGATCTCTTACTCAAAGGTGCTAGACAACCCAATTGGTAATTCTTACTTAATGTCATGCTTGAATTTGTCATTGGTCCAATCAAAATAAACGCTATGGTGTTCAAGCTAAGGAAGATCTAGAATGATGTTGTAGTGTAAGGGGATGACTATGAATCTCATGTATTTAGAAGACTTATTTCCAATCTTGAATGCAATAGGTTGTGAGGTTCACAATGCATAGCACTTTCTACCATCTACCATTGCTAATTTTTTGCCTAATATTGGCTTTTTATGAATATCTAATTCCTTTGGTAATTGCATGGACATGCAATTCTCAAAAGTCTTAAAATCAACCAAAACTTAACAACCATGATCAAATACCATACTTTGCAAGTAATTAAAATTTTCATAGGTGGAGTTTGTTGGAACTAATCAGGTTCTCAATAAGTAGCTCAACATCTCCTATTAGGAATATTTATTTCCTTGATCATTACATTCTACAAACTCCATTTGGGCACCTTTTCAAGATCATCCTTCATGGTAAGGACATTCAACAATACAATGTCACATTTGGTGAGAATAGAAGCATCCAACTTACTATGGTAATACAACCACTTTTAGTTTGCCATACCATGAGGTTTACCATACCATACTATTTGCACTTGGTTACTTCTAATTTTGGTGCATAAATACAAGCCTCTCATAAACCAATACAAAGCTTCACCTTTTTGTATATCTTAAATCAACATCATAGTGTTCTAGAATTGAGAAATGCAACTTTTCACTTAACCAATCTGCCTTAATTTCACCAATTGACCTTGTGTAGCATGTGTAATATTCATAGCTTGGAATCGCTCAATGACTACACTCTTGAGGTCTTCTCATGTCAAAATTTGAGTACAAATTACCATTGAGTTTGCTCTACTTGGAATAGCCACCATAGTTTTGCCACTCTCTCTAGTTGATATGATGAAGCTAAGAGTATTTGCCTCTTATCATCCAAGAGATTCGTAGCTTCAAAATAACATTCACAATTGAACACAAGATTCTTTGCTACACCCAATAGATTCTTTCCTTCAAAGACCTTTGGTTTTGGGAATAAGATGCAACCTTCTCCTTCTCAAAATGATGTTCTCCTCAATTTCTCTTGTTGTTGCTATTCAAGATTGCTTTCTTCCAGTAATTTACTAAGATGCTCAATTTGTTGTTGCATATCAATGATAACTTTGGGAATTTCTGCCATGATTACTACACTATCAACTTGCAATTATCTAGGTTAGCACATAGATGCAACACGTTCACCAATCCCCATAAGTTACAATTGGAAAGATCAATGGTTCATCAAACAAGATGATCAAATTCAAAAAATCTTGGCCAAAGTAAGAAGTGATAAACTAATATAAATGGTGCTTTGATAGTACATTGATATAAAAACACCAATGCTTTGTGAGAGACTAACTTGGTGGTCCATAGTACATGGATACAAAAATCCTAATGGATTGAGAGAGACTAATTTGGTGGTCCATCCATCCAATCCTATTTTAATACCAATGTAAATGAACAAGGAGATAAATAGGAGAATGGAAGGGAAAATCATATTAGAAACACTTGAGTGAAAGAAAATCTAAATGCCTAGGATGAGCTTGGGCTTTGGTATGTAAAGCAAAGCAATACAAGGCTCTTGAGAAGCTTCCCTCTTGGAGCTGTCATATTGGAGTGCAAGCCAAACTACTTGAGAAGCCAAGCTAGCCAAACTAGTCAAGCTACTTGAGAAGTTGCTAAGGAATCTTTTCTTAAAGACACCTACTTGGCATACAAGCTAAGCTAGCCATTAACTTGATGTGCAAGTTACACATCATTGGAAGGTACCTAGAAGCTTCTCACCTCAAAGATTCTTGGATGCATATAGTGTATTCTACCACAAAGCTTCCTAGATGCTTCTAGCACATTCTTAACATTCATAGGTTATGCTAGTCCTACCTCATTTTTGTTATATGTAGTTGATTGTACTAACTCCTTTGCTTCTATTGACTCTTTTGCTAACTCCATATTATTAAAAATTGACAATAGTCAATTAGAATCACAACACAAGAATAATGCACAACTATAGGTTTTCACGTCTTTTGCCACGTTCTTCTACATTATCTCTTTTTTGAAACATATGGTTGTAATCGCTTGAGCATTTGCATAGATTTAAACATGCCAAGATCTGCTAAAGTCTAGAGAGGCATATTCCATCTTGACTCAAAGATTAATTCACAATTATATAATTAATTTATGGTTCATAATGTAGACATGTTTACTACAATGTGTTAAACTCTTAATATGGATCATTGTGTGTAGTATACCAATGAACCAATCATTTACTATTCACATTAGATGCAATTTGGTATCACATGATACCAAATTCTAGGAGGTGAAAATGAGCCAACTAATTGTTTGTATGATCTAAGATATGGTTTAATAGTCCACTTCAACTTATTGATTCATATGTTGAGAGTTTGAGCAAATCTTACACAATCTCTTTGATCCAGCAATGTTTCCAAAAGCAAAAATGAAACAAGAGGTGGATTATTGAAGCAACATCTAATGGATAATTTATCTCATTTATGTATTATTTGATCTACCAAATTGCATGATTGATACCATGTTGTGTGAGAGATAGGGTTTGTTGAAGGATTTATGACTATGTTGAATTCTTGGATATGCTATGGAACTTGTTGATCAACAATAGGTTGTGGTCACGGATTCTATGCCATATGTTGAAGTGCAAAACATCTTGATTCTTGAACATGAACAATAAAATAAATGAGAGCAATTTATTGCATTGTTCTTTAGCTATTTCTTTCTTGAGTAAGTCACTCTATAGAGTATTAGCTTATTCAATTGGCAAATGACTCTTCCTTTCTCTAATCAATCACTTTATTGAGTATTAACTTGTTCAACCATCAAATTGACTCTTGCGGTATATCTAGAGGTTTATAAAACAAAAAATGACCCCTATAATGAGCCAAAAAATGAAGACATGTTGTTTGTTCATTGTAGAATGAGGTGAGACCACTTGTATAGTTAAACATTGTTGATACTTGTTTACTTCTTATTTTTTAGAATCTTACTCTATTATATAAGAATAGTAGATTTATGATTATATGAATCTAGAAAAGTTTACCACAAACTTTAATCAAGATTCAACCCAAAAAAACAAATACATCATAAAACCTGAGCAAGAAATCATTAATAGATCCAACACACAAAGTTCATGTGAATTGATAAATGTCAATTATGTTACAAATCAACCAAATTTTTTTACTTTCTATGTAAACTCTTTACTTATAATAACACAATTGTAATGAAGGAAAGCAAGCTATTACAAACTTTAACTTGAAAATTCAAGTTTGTATCATTCATCTTTGCATTTAGACTTTGCTCACTCAATTTAAGCTTATCTTTCAGCACTCCTAACTTTTGCTTAGATATGCCTACTTGTTATTGTAAATCTTTGACAAGCTCTTGAGTCTTCATTGTTTTTGCAATTCTTGCCAAGGCTTGAGCTATTTTGGCTTGTAGTTGGGTCTTTGTTTCTTTGGTAGTCTTTTATTAACTTGGTAGTATTGTTATAGAAACTTCAACCTTTGTTTAAGTTACAATAATTGATGGATTCGATGCGATGTCAAACTTTTAGCAATCAACTCATTTTGTAATTTGATCATATTACACCTTGCATGTCCACTGGTCGCTTTCAACTCTTTTACAATTTCCTCGTTTTGCAATGAAATTTGTTCCATATCTTTAGGATCATTGTTTATTGTGTCTTCATTGATATCATGCTTCCCAAGGAGTCATAAAGAGTGCATCCATAGTGCATCTACTCTATAAATACACATTGTTTCTCTGCAGACCGTTTGGGTGTTTGCAATTTGTTTCTCCATACAAGAAAGTCTCAATGGACAGATTTCCATGGAAGCTTCTATGTAACATTAGTATTGCCCTTGCAATACTCCAAAAAATGCATGAGATGGCTAACTTTCATGGTTTAGAAGTATTCTATCTCAACAACTACCGTATGCTTCTTCTCCACAAGAGTGCAATCCTTAGAAGAAATCTCCATGGTCTTAGTTGCTAAAATAGCTTTGGGCTATGAGTGATATCTAGGTCTTCGTTAATGGCTTGGGGTTATTAGGGAGGAATTGTATTGGTAGATGCACATTATAAATTTTATTCAGGTTAAACATGTTTAAGTATATAAGAATTAACACCACTTGAACTATAAATTTTATTTATAGTCACTTAGTTTCTTGCAAGTTGAAAGAAGTCACTTTACTGTCCATACCACATTAAATATTTATTCCAAATATTATATATACTTTGAGAGAATTTCACCTTCAAAATAATTATTTTTGTAGTGAGGGACTAAGACATAACACCATCAGGATACAATTTGAACAACAAAGAGAGGATATCACAATTCATCATATAATCAATACTACAATTAAGTATTTGTTTATATTAGAGTGATATTTAATTTTAGTTGCATTAAAATTATATTGAAAAATTAATAGATAAGATAAAAATAAAATTTCATTTAACCATCTGAATTTATGAATAAATTTGTTGATGTAAATTATTAAATATAATTTAATAAAGCTTCCCTTTCTAAAAATGATTAATTGTAGCTGTGTACGAGGACATAACCTCGTCAAAGAAACAATTTCAACAATTAAAGAAAAGAATTTTAAATCGAAGACACTTTAAATGATTTATTATTGTCCAAAACGGTTATAACGAAAGTGCTTTAAATTGATTAGAATCATGTTGGAAGATTGAAGACGCTAGAAAATTAATTAGATATATGTTTAAAGATTGAGGTCAGCTAAAGTTGAAGAAGTGGAGGAAGCATGAAGAAAGATTGCGTGGTCGAAACCGAATTGACGGATAGGAAGATTGAATGGACGTGGGTTCTAAGTGCGTGGATGGATGGATGTGGAAGAAGAAAGCTGCCCGCTTCCCTCCCATATGGCGTTGTCAATGAATTCTCCTACAGCCTCCTTTCCTCGTTCGTCCGTTCCTTCGTTCCTCACCGCACCGCACAGTAAGTAGTACTTACCGTCCTCACCCGCTACTTCTCTGCCCAACGTTAGTTAGGCAGAGAACCCCGCTGTTAGTCCCAGCAGCGTTAGGAGAGAAAGAGAGAGAGAGCTCCCAGCGCCTCATGTTGTAGACAATTAGAGTTTTACATAGACTGTAGAGCACAGACCTCATGGAAGCAGAGTGCGGGAGAGGAGGCAAGTGCAAGAGCGTTCCCGTGTGCAGGTTGCAGATTTCCCAAGTATCCGAGATCACGCCCGTTTCAGTTTATGAGGTATGGACATCTCTGCGTCAGTTAAATGCAGTTTAATCTTTGCGGTGCTTGATCATCGATGCTGTGAAGAGATTAGCTGGGGTTTGTAGAGAATCCTCACTATAGCTTTGCTCTTCGAGTCGGCAAGCCTTTGACGAGTAGCTATCCTGTATTTGAGGCACGTATATGGGCACTGCCCTAGTGTGCTCGAATCAGTTCGTGGTTTGTCTTTCGCGTGGACCGGTCAATTGGCAGCCACTTTACGAGGGCTGTTTTTGCCTCTGCAGTTTGAGAATCAAGCGTTGCAACCTCATCATTGCGCGTCGGAATCCGGAGTGGGTTTGGACATCTGACGTGGGCAAGGGTAGCAGGCAACGGTTTTAACTTGATCGGGTCGGCCATGTAGAACATCGTGTCAATCTAGTCGATGAAAACTTCTCTCTACCTAGTCAAGTTATGGCCATTTCTGTGGTCATCTAGGGTATTTCATGTATTTCAGCTCAATGTAGTGCAATCATGTGTTGTTACGTCTCTGATCATCAGTCCCTGGGAAAGGGTCAAGCGCCCCTTGCTTGCTTACCTGTAATCTACCGCGATCCCATACCTTCTTTATAGGAAGTCCTTGTTTTATAAGCTCATTGCCCCACTCTATTGTTTGACTAGAACCTGTATGGACGGAGAGAAGTTCGGCTTTTTATAGCCTCTTTGTTCTCCTGATCTTTAGGCATCGACAGTTGAGCCGGAGATATATGCCTGGTTTACACCTATCTGTGTTCATGCTACGTAGCCCGAAGTCATACTGGCGTCCTGGGCTCCCTGAACTTCACAATACCGGGAGGTTGTTGTCGCCGGACTAGCCAGCATACGGTATTGCAACCAGAAGTCATGCAACTTCGATTACCAAGCCGATATCTTGTCTCGATAGTTCTGCTTACTCGTACTCAATTGGAGGAAATCATAGTAGAATTATGTGCTAGGGCCTGGCTTTACTCCTAGATCGGAAAGAGTAACTTGCACCTTGTTTCTAAGACGCTCTACTATCGGGATCGCTTTTCTTCATTGCTCTCATTCGAACTCAAATTTCGGATACGTGATACGTGATACAATTAGTCGACAGTTATACGTTCTGTGATGCCCAAAGTGTGTTTCCAGCATGAAGGGTCACATCTTTAAATTAGTGACTTTTATGACATCAGTTTGGTCATCTTGAGTTGTGAAGTAGAGTAAGTTGGCTCATTGTAGAAATTATTAATAATCGAACCGCTATTTCAGTTTTTGCTGTATGTTGAGGTTCTTCACTGTGAGATCACGGTTGTAGAGTAAAGCCGGCAGTAATCGCTTTAGAGCCCTAAATAGCGTCAGAACTGCTGCAGATCGAAGTTGGGAGCGAGAGGTGAAAATTCTATGCAAACATTGCTTGTTGGCGAAATTACTGAGGAGCCGGTGGCTCGAGGTGACAGTCGAGCAAGGGCAAGATGACGGAAGTGACGATCAGAAATCAGAGGGGCATGACCTCCGTGAAGGAGATGCCCATTCTGCAAGATGGTCCTCCTCCTGGTGGATTCCCTGCTGTGCGTTATGCCCGTAGGATTCCTAATTCGGGTCCCGGCGGAGCTGCCGTCGTCCTCGTTTCTTCTCTCATTATTGGCTTCGGATTTTATCAAGTCGGCCAGGGCAATATCCATCGCCGGTATGATTCTCTCTCTGGGTTTTGCTCCTTCTCCTATTCTTTTCCCTGTCTACAGAACTGAGGGGTAAACGCGGATTATAAGATTTTCGACCGTAAGCGAAGATATACAAGAGCAAGTTCCGAATTCATGGGTCGGCTCAGTGAGGTAAGTTTCAATGCGTTTAAGGTTTCATGGGAATTTGCTTCGAATTCAGTTAACCTCGGTTTACACCTAACCGGAACAATAATGCATACGATCCTTGTGGATTCTGCTACACTATGGTATTGAGAATGTTGCATAAGCTTGCGGATTCTGCTACACTATGGGATCGAGAATGTTTCATAAGCCGACAGGTGCTTCTAAGTCTATGGCAGCGCTGACCGGTGCATTAGTGATCGCATCCTTGATCATCAGAAAAACGATTTAAGGATAGAAAAGGGCATTCGCTGCTGTAATTGTCATTTCATGACTTTAAGTTGTATCATAGTTCGAGCTTGTCAAGGTCATCACCCGCTATGTTCATTGCAGGCAAAATTTTTATCAAGTAACGTTTCTCTAGATCTTACAAGGAGAGGAAGCTTACACTTGCAATTGCGAAGTTTTTAGTTTAGGGCGGTCATCAGGAGGCTCTTATTTCTCATCTAGTCAGCTTGCAGTATAACTAGACTCGCTTAAGTGAAGCTGTCATACTATCTACTTGAAGTTGGTTTTCCTTTCCTCCTACTTTTTGGTTCTTCTTCTTCCATGTTCGACTTTTCTGACTAGAATCTCCCTAGTTTGATTCTACGTTATATTATCGTTGGTCACTATAAAAGCTCTGATCGCCAAGCAAGTCCAAATTATTGCCCAGAATGGTGTCTCACGTCCTGATACTTACTAGCTTTCTAAGAGCGTCTGTGATGACCACCATGTTATCAAATCTTGACTAAACTCTAACTAGACCAGGTTTCTTCCCTGTTGTTGATCAGGGCTCTGAAGGCGGAGAAAATTGCCGCTCGACAGGCGATACTGCCTCTGATTCAAGCAGAGGAAGATGCAAGGTAAAAACTTTGCTTGGTTATGCATAAGGGTTTGGTGGAGTTTGAATCAATGTGTTGTCATCATCTTGAAATCAGCGATGAGATGAAGAACGCTGATCATAAAGGAAGTGCACATCAAAGCGACATTTCCCTAGAGTGTGTGCTGCTTAACACATTTCGTGGTAATTCTTTACCCAGAGGTGAATATGCATGATTTGCTGGAGCATGCTTACCTCTTCGTATTATTGCAGTAACTTCCTTGCCCCTCAACCACATGGTCGAGGCATGTACTTATTCGTCATTCTAAATATTCTTATTGTCTTTCAGGTTTGTCAAAGAGCTCCAAAAGCAATTGCAGGAAGAGAAGGAATTGATGAGCGGTATTCCTGGCTGGAAAGTTGGGGAAAATGTTTACTCCACTGGAAGATGGATGGCGCCCGCAACAGGAAAATTGATGGCAGAATTGAGCTAAACAGTCTAAAGACGATAAGTTTCCGGCAGTTAGTTTTCTCCAGTGCCGAGATGGTTGACAGAATACAAATTAAAAAGATACACTTGGGTCCGAAGTGATGGTATCTTTCGGACTCGGGTTCTCTGTGGTAAGTTTTACCTTCTTAGTTTTCCAGAATACAGTAATAAAGTGTTGTGAATAGCACGAATGGTTCTGGTTATCGCAACAATTTGCACGAGCCAATAACCTAGGTGCTCTCAGGTTTTTCCTTTCCTACGTGGTTCTACAGCTCATTCACGAGTGTGAAACGGGTATGATTTGAGGGAATAATGCGTGTGCCGAATGTGATTACTTCTTTCTGCATCTGACCTGTTCTGCGAAACAGTGGTCGGGCATACTCTATGGGACAATCACGATTGGACTGGTTAATATGGTTAATTCGGGATTCTGGGTTCTGGATCCCCCGTTCTTCGAACGACTCCTGCTCCCATTTTTCAAATATGCTTAGTTCAGTGTTAATGTGACAGTCATTGTCCAGTTCTCCTGGGATGTACTATGACAATATCTTGAAGTGTTCTCCTTATCCCCAGAGGCAATCACTTTAACCTGTTCTGACTCACACCTAATCTAAACAATTTAAGGCATTTTCTCTACGTACCTCAACAACTGAAAAATACTCCTCTCTTGTGGTACATGTACACATGACTCGATGTTTTGCAGTTGCACATGTACCCCTGCAAACATCCATGCCCTGAACGATAAAGAGGCCTAGAAGCTTAACTTGGTCTGGCTGGGTTATTCTGCATTATCCTGCAGCGCACTCACTTCAGACTCCAGAAACTTTTTGTTAAGACGGATGCGGGACGTTTTGTGGAAGAGTGGTTTCTGGGCTTTACTCTTTACGTCGGTCTCTTACATGGTTGTGTCCGAACTTCAAGGGCCTTTGTTGCAGATTTCAAAACACCAGCATGGTTGAAAAGAATGGTCCATGTTCCTAGAGTCCGAACTCATACTTGAGGAGTTGAATCAAAGCGTCCTTTGAGTTAAGGTGGATATTTCAAGAGATGACCCATGGTACGAAG
Source organism: Lunularia cruciata (assembly GCA_948567375.1). Lineage (NCBI taxonomy): Eukaryota > Viridiplantae > Streptophyta > Marchantiopsida > Lunulariales > Lunulariaceae > Lunularia > Lunularia cruciata. The sequence goes on along the minus strand of OX419755.1, from coordinate 52,850,087 downwards.
AGATCTCATTCTGGTAGAGTTTGGAGTGTGTTGACGTTACTCGATGTACAGAGCGTATCGTTTAAATTCATGTATTGTAGTTTGTCGTGGAGCGGCAAACGAAGGACATCTTTGCTGATCACCTGGCTTATTTTATATAATAGCTTTTATTCCAAGTTGTATATCATCGTCACTAAACAGTCCAGCTTTACCATCTTGGATACGTACTTAATTAGGTTCCCGATGACTCGATCTAGCGTTTCTCTTGGTAAATTACTTGACTCAGTTCAAAATTTAAACTTATTCAATTGGACACCATTGTCCTTGAGGTAGGAATTCGGAAACATGCCTATTTTTCATATTCGAGTAAATCTCTCCACGCAGAGCACATGGTAGTAGCGTACATGCAGAACTTGGACTCGACAACATTTCTAACTCGATGCGAGCAGATGTCGTCTTTGAGTTCGACTTTAATCTAGTGCGTTTCGTTCGGTCCAGCATTTGCTTCATGTCTTTTCTCATATTGCACGTAGTTTGCCACTCTAACTCTGTTCATTGAAAGAGGTCAAAAGAAAGGGTCCCGGTCGTCTTCCTCCTATCATAGAGATTCAAGTAGAAAAAACAGCGTTGTGAAGTAGAAGTAAGTAACGATGCTACTCACTAACTTCGCATTAACCCCATTTGCCTCGTGCCTCCTCCGCTTCAATTGTTCTTCCTTCTCAAAGAAATCCGCGTCAATTGTTCTTCCTTCTCAAAGAAAACCAACAGGTTTGACAAATCCTCTAGTATCCCTGAGTCGTTTCTCATGTTTTGCGGTCAAGTATGCATCCCGTATAACTACTGTACTGGATCCAGGGCTTGTTTGCTTTTGCCTTTGTCAGCACCTTTAGTTCGTCTTTGAAGGGTGATTCTTTTAAGTCTCAAATATACATTTCCCAGAGGAAGACGTAGTAGAGGCTTACACGAGACGCGGTCATACATTGAGACTTAGCTGTCAGAAATTTCCATTGCGAAGAGATTGATTATGCCCAACGAGGCGAAGAAGGCCGGGAGTATGGGAGCTGCTGGGAAGGAAATTTCTGAGAATAACATCAAGCCTCCAGAAATTATCATTACAAATAGGGCATTTGAAGTGGTAAGCGGTGCTCTTGAATTGACTTCTGCAATTCCATAGCTTCTCGTATTGCTTAAAAAGTTTTCTCTAATTCTCACGTTTGAAATCGGCAATCTAGGCACAAGCATGGGTCAAAAATATGACAGGCGGAATGGATTCAGACCCGGAAGAAGAAGACGGGACTTCTGCAACAGCTTACTCAGGTCTACGGCCAGCAAGGTGTGTAGCGCGAACGCCGCTGTTGTGTGAATGAGTAGCAGACTTGAAAATCGGGAAATTCCGAATTGAGAGGTAGTAAAGAAGGAACTGAAGAAAATAATGATCTGTGGTTCTTGGAAGGAAGAAATTCTTGTTAGACCTCAAGCAGTGTTACGATTCCTGTGATTCCACTCAACGAGGCTAAACTCATCAATTTGCTGATGTATTATACAGTCCTGCAAACCTGGAAATCTCACACATGATGAGCATTGCAGATTGGGGCTGGGAGCCAAGTTCGTGCCCCATTCGCTAGCTGCAGCGACAATGACTCCAGTGGAGAAGAAACTGCGTGGGAGAATCAACGCTGCGAGACAAGCGGGTTTGACCACAGGTCACGATCATTCCGCCTCAACTTTCATAAAGGAAACCACTTCCGACCCTGAACTCGATGTGGACAGCGACTACGAGAGCAAAGACAGCAAAACGTCGGCATTCGGAAGAAAGCAAAAGAACACCACGGCTAACCTCTTAATGCCTACCAGCAAAGCAGGAAAGAGGAGGAGGACAGGAAAATAGTAGCTGTGGAATTTCAACGCCGGTTTACAACCAGGTTAATTGCTCAGGGATGCATGAAGCACGAGTAGTTGGGCCAGGACTTTATTTATAGGGGTTGGTGTGTGGTGCAAAGTCCTTTCCTTTCCGGGGTTTAAGATGTATGCGTTAAGAGGAAGGGAAGCCTTATTCCCTGCATAAGTTGCCCAGAATTCCAACCCCTGAGGGATTCCAAGAAAGACCAAAGCCAAACTGATCACTAGAAGGGAAGTTCTTACAGCATTAAGCGTTGCGGGGAGAGATAAATGAGAATTCTCTTATTTTGATCGTACATCGGAAGTCTGTATAGTCCAGGTCAGACCTGTTGCAATTTATTGATTCCTGTCATAACTGTGCCCTTCAAAAGAAATAAAAAGTTTATCATCTTCAGGTATCCAGGTTTGACAACAAAGCTCGCACTGCAGTTCGTTGTCCCTCTACTCCTTTCTCTGTCTATTTAATAATCTGCTGCTAACAAGTTCGTTCCGACTGGAATCGGATTGAACAAGCAGGGTGGGGTCAATGTTGAAGCTATAGCTTTTGATCATTATCAGGAGTAAGATTTGGTCTTCAATATTTCAGTGGAGATGATTCCACACAAATCTCATCGTAAACGCGTGCGAAATGTCGCTACGGTACGCTACCTAGTAGCGATTCGGTAGTCATGTTTCGTCAATGAGTTGCTCCAGTCTGTCGCTGCGTTTCACTGAAGCCGTACTGCAAGCAAACGTCGCTGCCAGTTTAAGCACATTCGGATACCTGGTATGAGGAAATCGTCAATAGTTATCGTCGAGAATCACTGTGTTTTACCTACATAAGAAATGGTCCTGTAACGATCTGACGCCCTCACGAAGAAACTCCTCAAATTCTGCTCTTTCAACTGCTCTTCTGAAGAGAAGTTGAAAGAGCAGAATTTCTTCCTCACAGACGCGGATGTCCCCGAAGGAGTGTACCCCCTTTAGGGAGGTTCTTCCAGGATTCAGTGGAGAACTTTCTACAATGTGGTACACTTCCCGAATCACTTCAACGAAGACTTCACATTTGAGAACCACCTTCATATCTTATGTTCCAAGATCTCGATCTCTCTGCACAACCCTTTCTTTTCCTCATTGTATACATGTGGTCGTAAGCTGACAGTGCCCACTATGCACATCCGTGTTTCTACATTCGCTAAATATGCAACACTTCACAGGAGTATTCCGGCCTTCTGTGTTTATGCTAAAGATGCTCTTTTGTGCCTTGTGCATCAGACTTGCAATTTTCACAATCCAGCTATGGTACGAAAATGAGTGAAGTGTTATTGAGTGAATTTCATATTCTGCCCCTGCCCCGCTGCTTTGCACCAATTATGCTGAATGGGATGGACATAATGGAAGCCAATTAGAAATTAGTTGTTTTGAAGTAACTTTCTACAAAGTGACCAAGCGCTATGAGAATGAAGGGAGATATCTAAAAACTTTATCATTGTATGCCTAGCTTTATTTTAAATCGAGAATAGAATTAGGAGACATTTTCATTCTGGCCTAAAATTGACGAAGAATCTACTGACATTATGTTTAGAAGCTACTTATTCTTAAATCAACTATAAGAGAGTTAATAAATTTTGATCCCTATTAAAGCATCTTAGATGCTCATGTGACCTCTTTACGTGCAATTATGGTTGTTAAAGGACAAATCCAGTTTTATGAATGTAATCCACTTAAAATTATTTAGGAAAGAGAAATTTACTCAATGTAGTTCGTAGGATAATCTTAGTGAGTGGTTTTCATCAAAATTTAACCAAGGTTAAACAATCACTTTAATAGACTTTTAAAGTATCAATCAGAATGCGTTTTACCTTGTTAATCTCTATTTGCATTCCATTTCGATATGTTGGTGTTCGGACACGATCGTACCGCTGAATATGAAATCTTCTTTCAACACCATCTTCTTAGTTTGGCCCCAAGACGTCTAAAGGAATCAAACAAAGTGTCATCTTAATTTGAGTATCCTTATATACTTAACATAAAGGAAAAATTTAGAATTTCTAATGATATTAATAAACTAAAAGAGACAAGAGTACACCAATTCTCAAGAATATTCCATATAATTCTTGAAAATACCAATAACCTCGCTAAACCTTTCAGACATGCATAATCATAAGATCTTAGTCAATGCACTAAACATATTAGGACACAAACTGACATATTAAGAAAATGATATTCATTTTTATAACTTTTGTTTTATGTTTTAGTGTAAGATTCTCACAATTTATTCTAAATCTTTATGAAGATATGAAAACATATAAAAGTTTATATATTAACAATATTAATCTCCCTACTTCCCCTAAACATCCAAAAGGTATATTTATTTCTTCTATGAAACAAAAGACTACCACACTTTAATATAACTACCATACATAAATTCTAAAACACAACTTGTTCCTTCTATAATGCATCTATGAAATACATAAATTTAACAAACCTGTGTTCTTCCTCCAGTTCGATAGGGATAGAATGAATTACCTTCGATTCTCCACTAAGCTATGGCGATTCTAGAGGAGGTCATTATGACAATCTCGGTACTAAAATGACCAGAGTCGGTTGCCTTTAGGCTATATTGGGCCGGGTTCGAACTGAAGGTTACGGTGTAACATATGTCGCATATCTGTGCAGTATAAGACATTGGAGAGAAATTTGAATTCCAAGTGGGAATTGGAGAATACTCGCTGAACCCTAGACGAATAGATTGCCACGAAAAGTTGATTTCGGTGGTTGTAAATGTAAGATGTCGATTTCTTGCTGCTGGTATGAGTCGAGGAACAGGAGGAGATAAATTGCTGTGAAGAGAAGAACGTCAAGAGCAGTCAACAAGACTGTCTGCACACTGTTCTCCAGATAAAATGAAGAAGGATTAATCCACCAAGGTCCGTATACAGAAGCATGAAAGTTATTTTGGAAATGAGATTTCTCTCAGGATGCTGGAAGAATCAGGCTGTGCGTTGCTGGACGTGGAACATTGTCAGTAGCTCAAACTATAGCTATATTTGAGGGTGTAATCTATCGCTTCTCGAATTTTACGATTACAGGAGACCAGAGATGAAAGTAAGATGGACGGTTGCTTATTCTCGGCCTCTGTTATTTCTTCTAGTCTGCTGGACGAATCGTGTGCAGTTGAATTTCGACCATACTCTTGACAGCATGAAAAAGTCAGATCCGGGTGATGCAATGATTGGCATTCTGCATTCTAACGTTCCAAATCTGAAGAGAAAGGCTAACCCAACTGTGCTGTCTCACTACTGTACTGTGCGCTTCTTCATCCCAGCTTTACTGGTAGGAATCAGGACCCTAGCTGTATCAGTATCTTGCTTTCGTTCGAATGCTGATGTTTTGCTGTCGGCTTCCTATAAAGTTCAGGGTTGAGAGTGCTTTTAGCTCAAAGATGAGGTGAGATGATCCTGTGGTCTCGCAGTATTTGTTTTCACACATTAAGACCTTTCTGTAAATAATGAGTGCAACCCAAAGCTTGCAGGCATTAGCTGTGGATTTCACTTGGTAGAGAGAGGTCACGTGCTCTCCTTCTTCTCAACTCATACAACTCAAGCCCCGGAAAGGAAATTTCGTTATTGAATTAGAATCATGTTAGAAGATCCTCATATCAGCTAAAGTTGAAGAAGTGGAGGAAGCAATGAAGAGAGGATTGCGTGGTCGAATCTGAATTGACGGATAGAAAGATTGAATGGATATGGGTCATACGTGCGTAGATGGATGGATTCGGAAGAAGAAAGCCGCCGCTTCCTTTCCATGTGGTGTCGTCCATGACATTGCCATTGTTGGCACCCTAATTTGTGGTTCCGTCTTTTCTGTCACCATTCTTCCCTCTCAAACCTCCTTCTTCCTCGTTCGTCCGTTCCTTCGTTCCTCACCGCACCGTAGTAAGTAGCAAGTAGTAATTACCGTCCTCACCCCCGCTACTTCTCTGCCCAACGTGTTAGTCACATCAGCGTTAGAGAGAAAGATAGAGAGAGAGCTCCGAGCGCCTCATATTGTAGACAATTACATAGACTGTAGAGCACAGACCGCATAGAAGCAGAGTGCGGGACAGGAGGCAAGTGCAAGAGCGTCCCCGTGTGCAGGTTGGAGATTTTCCAAGTATCTGAGATCACATCACAAATGCATCGTAGGATAATTCTCATTTATCTCTCCCCGCAACGCTTAACTGTGCAAGAACTTCCCTTCTAGTGATCAGTTTGGCTTTGTTCTTTCTTGGAATCCCTCAGGGGTTTGGAATTCTGGGCAACTTATGCAGGGAATAAGGCTCCCCTTCCTCTTAACTCATACATCTTAAACCCCGGAAAGGAAAGGACTTTGCACCACACACCAACCCCTATAAATAAAGTCCTGGCTCAACTACCGGTGCTTCATACATCCCTGCGCAATTAACCTGGTAGTAAACCGGCGTTGAAATTCCACAGCTACTATTTTCCTGTCCGCCTCCTCTTTCCTGCTTTGCTGGTAGGCATTAAGAGGTTAGCCGTGGTGTTCTTTTGCTTTCTTCCGAATGCCGATGTTTTGCTGTCTTTGCTCTCGTAGTCGCCGTCCACATCGAGTTCAGGGTCGGAAGTGGTTTCCTTTATAAAAGTTGAGGCGGGATGATCGTGACCTGTGGTCAAAACCCCTTGTCTCGTAGCGTTGATTCTCGCACGTTAGAATGCCTAGTTTGATGCATCTAGTATAAATGCCGGTCTAGTGACGGGTAATTTGTTCACCCTAAACTGATGCAAATTTGGGAACAGGCGAATTATTTTATCAGCAAGAGTGAGGTGGAGAAGACATGAGGAGGGACTTCGACAGGAATAGGAGCTATAATGATGACGATTTTGACGGTGAAGAAGAAGAAGAAGAGTGGAGAGGAAGTGAAAGAAAATCAGCACGGAAAGGGTATGAGCAACAAAACAAGGGTGCAACTTATGAGAAGCTTGAAGCCCACCAAATATTTAAACAGGCTAGGGTGAATAGCGTTGTGCTTCAAAAGGATACCTTGGAAGGATCTAAACCAAGTATTCCACTCAATCTGATAGCGTATGATGGCCAAGGTCGCCTCTTTGTTTGGAATTCGGAACATAAACTTCTGCATTTCGTGGAAACTCAACGGTCCGACTTTCTACACTCTTTTGGTGGCGATTCAGGAAATCTACTTGCCAGTAAGGATTATAAGGTTCGTGCTTCTGTCCTATTCGGAGATGTTATTGTTACCCTAAAACTACTTCTCGAAGTGAACTTACTAACGGGTTGTATGATTCATAGATTGATTCATCGATTCTCTAAGAGGTCAAAAAGTCCTCTTGTTTCGGAACGTTCTCATGTGATCACTTTCACCTCATGTCACTGCTTTCAGAATTTTATTGCATGGGTCTAAACCTCCCTAACATACACTTCTTTCTTTGATTGCAGAATGTTCAGCTAAGCTCTCCGATCGATTTTCAAGTACTGCACATGGCTTTTAATAGGACTGGCAGATCTCTAGTGCTTGTCGGGGATGGATCCTTAATGGTGGTGAACCTTCTTGCTCCAAGCTCTACATCGTATTGTGGCGTGTGCAGGTAAATTGAGCTTTTATCACCAGCTTACGCCACTTAAGTTATGAAACTTAAAATTCCATGGGGTACTTGTCCTTGAGAATGCTGCTACTGATACGTAATTCTTCTGTTTCAGAGTACGAAATGTAGGAGCTGAACGAATATTTACTGGAGGGAATGGACAGTGGTTGCGCATACTGCAAGTTGCTTGGCACCCATACAGTGACACCCATCTCGGTGTTCTCTCATCGGATGGCTGTTTCCGGTAAGGACTCCCCACACTTTACACTGCCTTTGTCCCCATTAGGTTTAGAACGGTGCTTTGGTGCGCACTCAAAAAGCAGTTTTGCCTGCTTTTTCAGGATGCATTTCTTGTGTTGATCCAAAAGGTTGGTTGATACATTCCTCGCGTTGTATCAGTCGAGTTGCCTCTTGCTAACAAGTGTGGTCCCATTTTCAACTGAAAATTCTGTGACCTGAGTCTCATGACTTTGTTCAGATGCTTTTGGTCATGTCCTTCAGTACAGTCCTCTCGTCTTTATGGGTCTGTGGCCTTTGATGCTTGCAGACTCTTTGATTTATCCCTGGATACAGAAATTGCAGAGCAAGAATATCATCTACAGCCTAGCTCGAATACGAAATCCGGCTTTTCTCCACTGGTTCGAGCTATCGCTTTTGCCTTTGGTGGAGAGCACTTGTGGGACCGTTTCACGGTAAGATTTATTTCTCCAGGATGTTTGGAATCAAGAAAGGAAGTTCCTTAGCTTGACCTAGACCGCCGCTAAGTTGAAAAACTGTTCCTTCTATTGCAGGTTTTTATACTCTACAGTGATGGGAGTCTGTATGCCTTATGCCCAATCGTACCGTTTGGGAGGTGAGCTGAAAGAAACTTTTAGGCCAGTTGATAAACGAGTCTGGTTACATGCGAGGGAGTTGTTTCTTACTGGCGAAGTTTGAGAGTCAAAACATTTAACTACCTACTGTCCAGTCTGTATCCTTATGTTGACGACCTTCCTTTTTCAGCAATTTCTAAGCGGTTCAACTCTTACAACTATTAATTTATATCGTCTTGGGTCAGCATGTTCAATGGGGCAGCTATTGAGGAGCTGGCAAAAGATGCAGGGCAACTCGAGGACTTAGGCAGGGCCAATTCAACATCGTCAGAAAGTTCTGTTCTTGCCCTTGGGTGGTTGGAATCCGTATTCCCGTGGGTTCATGCTGGTGGTTATCCGTCAGCTGGGGAGTCCCTTGGAGGTTCATTTGTGCTCAAGGCGCATGCTTATGTACCACTTGATGCTTCTCCTCACCTCCAGGTGCTGTTTTCGTGTTCAGGTTCAGCACACAGTGGGCCCTTACCATGCGTTATACGTTATTACCATCTGACGATCTTAGATCTTAACGCAAGATGTTCATGTTTACGGCCTAACTGCCTTTGTCTCTGTTTGCACATGGCAAGTCTTATACTGTTTCAGCATTAACTCGTATAGAAGCTTAAATTTCATTACAGGGTCCTTTTGCAACTTTATGTCGAAGAACGGAAGGAGATGGCAGACATGCCTACTTGGAGCAAACGACTTGTGAATCCTGTCAGGCTGTTAGTCTTCTGTACAATGTTGTTGGCAAGGATAGCATTCTTGCAATTAGCACAAAAGATGGGCAGGTGCAGTTGTATGTACTTGCAGATGAGATCCAACCTACCTGGAATGTAGGAAAACCACCTCGAATATGGGTAGATGACAAAGGTAGCATACTTGCAGTCGGCATGTTGGTGGAGGCGACCAAGACACGGGATTTTGTTGGGATGTGCCCTGAAGAACTCAAGGGTACCTGGGAAGGAAATGTGCCACCTCTGTTGCGTTTAGCTTTCGTTGACCTGGCATTGCAGCCAGCTGTTTTGGATTCAGGCCCTGTTGTTCTCTTCGCGGACCCTGTTGTTCCTGAGAGGTTATACTGCCAACATTCCGCGGGACTTGATGCGATCCTCCTTCAGTGGTTGCCATTCTCAGTGCAATCTGATAATAGACCCTCCAATGGGGCTCCTCCTGCTGTATTTCCTTTGTTGGACATTTGTCCAACTGGTTTTACTACCCCTCGTCCCCTTCTTGGTTCAGCACTTGTCTTAGATTCATTAGGAGAATCATGGATTGTTGTTGTCACTGCCAACTGCGAATGCGCTGTTATGAACATGAAGCCACAAAGAACTTTGCCGGAACCTCTCCTTCTAGAAGAAAATGACTATGAAGACGAAGACAAGGGGCTCCAGGAACCTGGAGTATTCCAAATGATGAGCAAAGATCTTCTACTTGGTCCCAAAGATATTCCGATCACACAGGTATCGCCTCTATTCTTCCTCTATTTTTCCGATAAGTTAATATTCCTGTGACAAATATATTTAGCTTGATTGAACGGTAAGGGCTATACACAGCAGATTTGTATCAGTATGATATATTTCTAAGTTGCCTAGGATGTATATCATAGAATATTTCTCTTCTCCTTGGTCCATAAGTGATTAACTTGGGTTTGCAAAATTACAGTTGACCTCGGTAGGAGCTCCCTTGACAGTGGACTCTATCGAAGGTCGTGCTCTCCTTCATGACCAGTGCAAGTTACTTCATGAGAAATATATTGAGTATGCGCACCGGGTAAGATTTTCCCAATCCAAAAGTTTGTGAAACGTTGATTAGTGAGAAGTCATATAGTTGCTGTCTCGGTCTGGTCTGCTGTTGAGAACCACACTTATCTTTTCTGGAGAGCCATTAGAAGTGCAAGTTTTTCACTGCTGCTAATGAACTGGTTCCATGGTCCTAAATGAGTGGGTTGCAATCCTACCTCTCTCGCTATGGATGCTCTTGGAAGTTGTACTGATTACGTTCCTAACGTTTTAGGTCTACATTGAATTCACTTCTCATCGATCGAGGCTTCATGACATTGTTCGAGACCAGCAGCTGCAGCAGAAGAAAGTGGAAGGGAGGCTGAGGCAGTCTCAGAAGAACGCAACTTCGTTAAGCAGTCGTATACAACAAATTATGATGAACAATCGAAGCTTAGAACAACGCGTGAAGCGTTGTAGTAGCTTGCCAGGTGTACGAGAGAAACCACTCACAACAACGGAGCAGGAACTCAAATCACAACTTGGTAAGGTCCTCCTCATGTGTCCAAACTCAAAGCTTGAAGTGTTGATGGATGCCTGATCGAGGCTCCTAATATTTGTGGAACTGTACGGAGGGACCTGCGCAGGAGATGAATCACCTGCGTATGTTGATGCTTTTACGCAATCCAGAATAGACTCTTTTGGTTCGTTTACGATGCCCTCGTGACTTCTATAAGACTCGTCACTGACCAGAATTCTGATGCACATACCGAATTCACTAATTAGTTGTGCTTGACGTGAAAAGTACTGACTTGGTCCATGACTTGCCTGGCAGATAACATGAGGTTTCAAGATCTGGATATATTACATTCAGCAGTAGAAACACTCTCGGTCCGAGCAGAACGTCTTTTGAGTAAGCAGACTGAGCTCTCAAGAGCAGGGCTATCACCATATCAGAACAAAAATGACAGGGGTGGTATTCCAGACTCTCAGATGCGTCGCCTGAAAGTTGCTGTGGAACACTTGAGTCATGTGGTAGAGGACTCAGCACAGAAGGTGAAAATTATCGATGACTCGGTCAATCATCGCGAGTTATTGAAGGATCGATAATCTCTTGTCACATTGTATGGTTCTTCCTCCCTTACAGACTCAGATATTAGTATTCCCGTTATCTGGAGGGAGCAAGGCGGGTTTGCAACTAGGCAGGACATGGTCTCTATTTGCTGCCAGAATTGTCAAAGTCTAGTTTTGAGTTCGGAAAGGGAGTCTGCAGATATCTTCTTGTACTCCGAGTAAGGTTAGGAAATCCGAGGGGAGTATAGGAGCGGCGGAAGTTGTAGTTCACTAGGAACTCGAGAGGATGGGGTTACAAGCTTTAAAGCCAGGGAACTCAAATCCAATTTATTATTAATCATGCTGTAAACAAAATACTTGAAGTTTTGGAGCTAAAAAAGATTATTCTCTTCTTTATTAATGTGTCAAAATTTAGCTTCCACCTAATTTACTTGTGATGCTACCTGTCATCGCTCCGTTGTCTTTCTTTGTATGATCTAAACTTCTTTAAGAAATTGGCCAACCCGTGGACTAAAACTAAGTACCCGACAATAGTTTCCTCAAACTTCTGATGATTCTGCTGATTGTCTGGTAAGGAGATCTTATCTGTTGCTTATGTGCAATCCAGTCTTAGCCTTTTGGCTCATTCATCTTGTTATTGTACATAGGACGCTCTATGGGTGAACCTTTTGAATAATTCAGTGAAATTGTGAAACCTTGAACAGCTATATTTTGAAAGCGCCAGTAGCTTGAGAGTTGCTGAAGTCCTAGCTTACGCAGTAAATGAAAATTTGCTACTGACGCACGCGAACACGCCACTTATGTATGTAAGCATCCTTTGTAAAATGGTTTGCATCAAATAAATGGAACTAAATTCCATTCCTCTGCTGCTTACAAGCATCCCGTTTTACAAAATGAATGCAATGTACAAGGATTCACTTTCAGAACCATTGTGTGGACACTAAGGGCGATATACGGAAACGAAACTCTTTTGAGTGTGCTCGGCCAGGACAGCTTTCCAAACTTTCTAAAACTACCACCCAAAGTATACTACAGGGGAATTTGCGGCTCAAAACTGGCGGATTTGGTATATCTTGAACGTTAGTAGTACCTGTTTTGAGAAACTTCCACGAGACAGGCAACTCAGTATCATGTGAAAACTGAAGAGTCAACGTGTAATTCACTGACAGGTCTTCAAACATTTAGGGCTCAGTTCGGCATGTACCCTCACCAGTACTTCACCAGAATCCGTTTAACCCCATAGACAGGGCGAATAGAACTTATCGCTATGAATCTGTATCTTGGATGCAAAGCTGAGACAATCTCGGTACTCAACTGGGGCCATAAAGATCGCTCCAGTCTCATGGTACAACTGCATCTACGCGTTCGTAGCCAATACTCAGGCCCTTTGGCAGATGGTAACTGGCTCTTCAAGTGTGACCATAAGCCTGGAGAATCAGCCAAATAGTAGGGGCACAAGGCTTCATCTCAGAAACAAAATTTGTGGCTCAACTCTCTGCAGCAGCATCACGCCTTCGTTTCTTCTTCGACGACTTTTCCCTGGATCTCTCACTGTGAGTGGCTACAGGATCAATCTTCTGGGGATTCAGGACCTCTGCAACCCACTTGCTCGACCTCAGTACTGTCTTGAAGCAAATCTTCCGCAAGAGGAAGCCATAATGGAGGCTAGAATATATACCACTACTGCGAGTATGTAGGTCAATATAGAGGTACATCCAGTCAAGTTAAAGTTCTGATACTGACTATACTACTGCATATGACAAGAGCAGCCGATAAAGATCTAAACAAAGTTCTCACAAGATGAAACACCGAACTGACCTTGCGCAGGCTGAAAACTGGCTTCCAATAAATTAGGATCCTTCGTGAGACGTTGGTTGCGTACAAAGCACACCTGCCGCCTTATTTTCCTCACTGTAAATAAAAACATCGGAGGTATAGAATAAGTTCCCTGTTTGAGAAATAAATTGCGTGTAAAACACTTCGAGCCTGAGTAGAGTTGTAAAACATTTCACTCGGAGCAGTCGCTGTAGATCTATAGTTTTGAGCATGAAAGCTATAGATGGCATTTGGGATCTATAATCTCAAAAGCGCACTACTGCTTGCACTATTTTGAGGCTTAGTCTCCACCTTCGCGGTATTCTGTCATAATTAAATAGTATCCTGTCACAATACACGTACCATTATACGGGCCTGAACCAGTCGGCAAGACGGCGTAAGGTTGAATAACATCCCCATTATCTTGTCTTACAATATTGTACTCCTGACCTGTTTAATGGAGACATCACTCAACACCGGAGGAATTCAGCGACAGACTAAAGCGAACAAATTGTCCCAAAGCCCTTCATTCCCAATAGCCATGGTTAAAGCTAGAAATGACAACCAGTTAACGTAAAACATATGTCGTGACGAACCTTGCAAGCTAAAGAAATGACCCATTTTTCCATCTGCAGAATCGACAGTGATTCTCAACTTCTTTTCTACGAGGTCTTCTTGAGTTATCTGCAGAAATCCGTCATCTACATCAGTGAAAGCAAGGCTCCTGAGTTCCGCGGCGTTCAACCCTAACTCCCGCTTAAATTACTCCCGAGTCTAATTGCACACCAATTGCACGTGACAGGGGACAACGGTGTAGTCGCTAACTTCGTTGACCGGTACTCTTATTAACCACAACTCGATATTGCTGTCCAAAGCTTCTTCCACAAGAGTTTCAGTCCCGTCTATTTTCTTGAAGTGCTCGGGGGGCGAATAACTGCGCAATTCAAAACAATCGGGCAAATCTTGTCAAAATCTAACAAAAGACCGATTCCTCAGCTGCTGGATACATCCAGCTGTGCCCCATGGAGCTTAAATCAGAAATCCGAGCTCTTACGTGGGCGAGACCGAGGTTCGGGACATTCACCAACACAGCTACAATCGAACTCAATACAGACCTAGTCTTTCGACCTTCAGTTTCAAGGCCAAAGGCGCCATCCTTCGCGAAACTCAATCTGCGTTGCGCTTTGTCAACGCCTCCCTTCGTCTTCGGCGTTGCCGCCATCACTATTCCCTACCGTCTCCACCACACCCACACCGATTTTTGCTTCCAAATCTCTCACATTCCTGAGCTTCAACTGTCTTCAACGCTCTTCAGACACTAGCACAAGAGCAATAATTAATTAAGTTAATTAACATCACCGTATTCTATTCCTACTACATTAAGCAACTATTGCTGAATAATATGTTGGTTCAGGCTAAACATCACCTTCCACTTAATTAATTACTATCTTCACCACACGATAATCTCGAATCTGGAGAACTGTATTACATTACCTTTCTTTCCTCCATGATGCTGCAGCATAGATGCAGTGAGATTTACTAACCCGAGGTCAAAAATTTGGTTTTTACCTTTCAGAGTTTATTAGCCATCATGTGTGCTAGGACAAGAAATCAATTTGCATACGACTATGTGATGTTCCAGGTTTTACCTCCTTTACATTTTCTTGAAGAAATTTTGGCGTGAAATTGTCTTCTTTGATTTATCCCTTAGGTCACTAAGATAGCGACGAATGTGATTTGGAAGGGGATATCTTCAACGCGCGACTACAAAAGCAGAGGGCAGTCTATAATGGACATTGCAAGTGAGAAAAGTGACCATTTTCAAAATTTCAAAGTCATCATTAAGTGCTTTCAACTTGCAAATTAAAAAACATATATGTCGTCCATAAGTCCGACGATCTTCTCTTAGTACTTTCTCGAAATGAAACAGTTGTAATGAATACAGCTTGCGTAGAATGTAATGGCGCCGTGCAACAATCTATGCAGAATATCGACACAGACGCCCACAGTGAACTGACAAATACAGGGTCCAAATGTGGTGTATATCACTATCATCAACATCGGGTGTGTTTGTCATTGCATTCTGCAACCCGTCCGTTATGGATCTACTCTTTTATGAATGGAAACGTCTTCGATTCTTTAGATTCAGAAGCTTTTTCCATGACCTCGAATGAAATGAAGGTGGAAAATTCAATTGACCATGATATATTCCCCTCTCTCGAAGGGGACCTCTGAATTTTGTTACAAGAATCAGAAGAAAAGCAAGGGACATGTCGATATCTCGACCTCAATGTTTTCCGCTCTCACTAATTTAGCTTCGTCGACAATTGCTTTGCTGTCGTCAAATTTTGCTCCAAGTTGAATCAATGTTGTCGGTCACATGAGTATGATATGATTATGGTACCTGAAAAAATATAGACATGGGAGTAAAAGGCGACCGCTTAGAAAGTTCGGAGGATGAGAAGGCCCCATGAAGCCCTGACAAGGAGAGACAAAAAAGGTAATATGGGGCTAAGCCCCAATAAAGTCGAAATGAGAAATTTGCCCTACTGCACCTAAGATATCATAGCTATGCAAGTAGTACGGTCTAAAACAACTAGAGCATTTGAAGAATCATCACCTAGTGTGATTGCTCTTCTATGGATTGCACTCTGTAGAGCAATGTACACACATTGTCTAAAATATGCTACGAAATATGAGAATGAGAGTGGTACCCTTGGCGCCTAACATGATAGGCTCTCATAGACTCCTTGACAAATGCGTTAAACACCGTGTCCATATCTCCATATAATTCCAAGGCTAGAGGAACAAAGAGGTGACCTCGCTACATACCCCTATACTTGGAGACTTTGCAAGCAGCTGCTGCACTCATAGCCCATCTAGGGAGATGGGTAACAACTCCCTCCAAAAGTGTATCACGCCTACGGTCCATAACCACGACATCCGCTATTGTCACCTTATCATCTCGGATCAAGTATAAGTCTACATTGACACGTGTCGTCTACAAAGCATACGAACACTCACGCTATCATAGGGGAATTAATCTGTATGTTACATTAATGCTATTTAATGTGGTAGGTAAAATAGTAGAAAATTATTTAGATTTAGTAAAAATGCTAGTTGTAGGCAGTAACTTTTAGATTCCAATAGGGGATTTCTAGTAATTGTGGAAATTAGAGTTTTTTTCAAATAAAATTGTGTCATTTGTAGTAACTTTTGTTTACTTAAAAAGTACTTTCTAGGTAGTAACTTTGATAGCTTCCAAAATAGTGGCTGCTAATATGTTGTAGGTACCCGCAAGTGGAAGTGGGGCCAAGGTAAGAAAGGGAGAAGAAGTCAATCTCAAGAGTACCTGGTCTCAATTCAACTCAACTCAACTCATGGGCAGTGAGAACTTGGGTGTTTGGGACTTGTGCTATTGTGGGGTGTGCATGAGTGAGGTGGACATGGGTTTCTGCAGAGAAGGAGGTGAGGACTGTAGAGTAGAGTGGTGAGGAGTGAACGTCGAACAATGGCAAAGATAGGAATTGAATGATAGTAAGCTTAGGTGAAGAGAGCTCTATTATACATATTGAAACAAGTTTAATCAAGTTGGATGGATACATACAGGAGCAAGGACTGTTGGGAATAGTGAGAGGCGGTTCCAGAATCTGGAGCGAAATACTCTGTACTTTGATGTTTCCTATTAGAGCAAAAAAAAAGAATTCAAGTTTTCAAGAGAATGCAAAGCAGGCATACATTGAAACTTTGGGAGCTCCAAATGCTCCGTAGGTTTATAAAGGTTGAGGAAGTAGGAATTTTGGGGAGTACTCTTGATTGTTGTCCATACTGGGCTAGCTAGCTCCACATACTGGAAATCAAAGCAACAAGAAAGGAAATGGAACTAGAGAGGAAAGAAAATAGAAGGTAGAGAGGAACGGGAAATTGAAGCAGCAATAAGAGAGGAAGAAGGAAAACAAGAGGAGGCCACAAATCATGAGGTCAAAAATGTAGTTCTTCTTGTGGCTTTGTATTTCCAAGGAGTGAGTATGTGTTTTGGTGTTTATATGTGCTCTGGTGATTTTTGTCGTTGTGGTCTTGTTGATGGATTTTTGATGGAAGGAAGAATATATGAATATTGAGACATAATATTTCATACACGCCAAAATAGACGAGGTAATGTGTTGAATGCATAGACGGTCGGAAAGGAAATTGATAGGAGAATAAGACAGATTGTCAATGTTCATGTTGAAGTCCTCTCCAAAAGTCGTGCAATAAAGGATTACAAGAACTCCTCTACACATAAGATGGTAAATGTGGTTCTTGTGCTTGAGTTTGCTGTTGGCACCACTTGATTTTGAAGAGGCAGATCTTTTTTGCTGACAATTTGGCTTTACAATGATGGATGAATTGACAGAAAGCCTATCTTAGTAAGTTGGTTCAAAGCAAAATGCAGTATTTGACTTCCTAAAAGAAGTTGATGAGATAGATCTCCCGGATCAGCCTAGATGTGATAAGATGGGCACAACTTGCACGAGTTAGCAATATCATATCTATACAATCAGCGGTTTTGCTCTAAGGGGTCCGATTACAAGAGTAAGCACACTTGATATAGAGCCTCAAACATAAAGCTTATCACAGATCCATATAGAACTGTCTAAAATTCTATTGATTCTTTTGGGAAGGATTTTAGGGAATCAAGAGGGGAGATTTGGGTACATTCAAGTACCAACCTGACCAACCAATAGTCTTTGTAGATGTGAAAGATGATGATGATAGAATACCATCATGGACTTTTGTTTCTACATTGAAAGTACCATTTACTTTACCAAGAAGAGAAACTCTATTGTACTCTATATGAATCGGGCCACCTTCATAAAGAAAATCACCAATGCCTTCATACAACAAAAACAACATTGATTGATCATACTTCCATTGGATATGAAGATACAAGTACATAAACTCATGTTGGATCAAGTAAAAGTCTGAATGAAGCCCCTTCAAAAGCCACGAAGATGTTTTCACAAGTGATGACCTTGTTGATTTGGTGATATAACTCATATGTCACGTCCTGACACCAATATCGTTCTCCTCTGTTAGTCTTCAAAATTGCAAGAAAGGAAAGAAAATTGGTAGGGAGGAAATGAAACAAAGAGAAGAAAGGAAATTGCTAGGGAGGAAAGGAGACAAAGGCATGCAAGGGAATTGGTTGGGAGGAAAGGAAATGGAAGGCAAAGAGTCAAAGCAAAAATCAGAGGAAATCAAAGCAAGAGGGAAGGAAAAGATTAGGAAATAGGAAACATAGGCAGGAAAGGAAATTGGTAGGGAGGAAAGGAAACATAAGGCAAAGAGGCAAAGCACAAATTAAAGGAAATCAAAGCAGCAAGAAAGGAAGAGAAAAGTCAAGAAGGAAGGAGAAGAGATCAAAGAACAACAAAAAAGAAGGAAAAGGTACGAGAGAGATCAAAGAACATCACAAAAGAAGGAAAAGGCTGGAGAGATGAATGGCAATTGAATTTCTTGTCAAAGCCAATTGCTCCTAGGACTATTTCCTGCCAGGTGCACAAGACATTTTGGAAGGGACTGTCCCAATGCTTTGGTCTACAATGATTGTGGTGTATCAGGGTACATAACCGCTGAATGTTCAATAGAGCCTCTATGCAGTAATTGTAAGAAACTAGAGCACATTGTAGCAGTTGTTGCAGCCAAGAAGGAATAAAAGAAACTCAGCGATAGGTTTCATCATATGGGTCTGGTATTCATTGAAAGTTCCAACTATCAAAATTTATGCATGCTACTCATGCCATCATACTGTGAAGTTTAAGTGAAAGCAACTAGGTGCTTGGTGCATTCTTGAAACCATACAATCCTTGTGACACCGCCAAGCCAAGTATCCACTCTCTCGTGCCATAGAAAACACTATATCCCTAATAGCATCATGGGTAGCTATCCTTTGTCCTCCAAAAGGACACTATCATATGGACCATTATTGCATCTAGTGTAGAACCACATTCACAAGTGAGTAATGAAGATGCAGATGGGTGAACTAGACCTAGGCAAAACCTCATCACTATGGAGAAAATAGTTGGTGCAAGTCAGAATGCCCTAATGCATGGTTGAGCTAGGATCCAAGAGCTTGCACCCTTGCCAGAGCAAGAGCAAAGATGTGCTCTAGTAGCTTGAGGAATGGATGAGTCAACTAAGAGAGAATGTAGCATATGATGACATTGTCACTCCATCAAGGAAGATTGTAAACCTCTAGTCCAATCAGACAATAGTGAAGCAAAAGATAGAAGGTCCTCTTGTGCCCATGAGGATAGACTATCTTTCATCTGCCACAATAACATGAGGAGAGAAAAGGATCCCTACTCCAAATTTGTCACATAAGTCTCCAAAACTGGCCTATCATGAACCACAAAATAAGAAGAAAGTAGGGGTGCAAAGAGAGCCCAACTACCCAAAAATGCTATAGGTGTTGTCTCCTCCATAGATAGCAAGCCAACCCCTCCACATGAGATTGGTGAAGATTTGTGTATATGCGTCAAATCCCTTGTCACACACTCAAATGTCCTTGGTCCAATAATATCACCAAAGACTCCCATAATCCCCTATCAAAGGCTCTCAAACATGATAGGAAGGTCAAGGAAGGAGGACTATGCACAAGAGGTAAGTCGGTCAACGAGCAATACTAGAGGAGAGTATACCAAATGCCACATATGATCTTCTAATAACAAAAGGTCATCCACATGGAGAGCATCCTCTACAAGAGCAATGTCTAAGAAGCATGTGACAAAATCCTTGGATCCTATTGGCACTCCAAGAACACATAGTTCATTTGTAGATGTGATATACCCCTCTGAAAGCCCAAGGTGAGGAGGGATGCCTAAAGAGGACCATGCACTATACTTTGACACCTTGACTCTCAAGCCTACTAGATAGAGCTCGGTAGTCATGTGGTCAAAGGCCTGCCTAATCTGATCTATAGGGCCCATGATGTGTGCATCATCTGCCAAGGAAAGAAATACACAACCTGGCATGGCCAAAGTAGTAGGTAAGTAAGCCGTGACAAATAAGGGTCTACCTAAAGGATCTCCCTGATGTGTACCAACAATTAACTCCAAGACGGTGACTCCCTCTTATGAACTACCATGTTGGTTGTAAAGAGAAGCAAAAGAGCCATAAAAAGACCACACAAAAGGAATAAGACTTTCCGAGGATCTACTAGCCTCCCTAAGCTCTCTAAAGATGGATGCTTGTAAGATGCTATTAAAAGCTTTCTCAACATCCACTTGTAGGACGACCCACTCCGGATGGATATCTAGGAGAGCCCTAATACTTAGAGATATAGCATCACATCCTCTAGGTGTAGCTACTCCAAATTGATATGGACTGAGGTGTTGTCAAAAGTGAGAATGATGTTGAAGGACAATGGTGTGGCTGACCAAATGTAAAAAGATCTCTCCAATAACAATTGGTCTAATGCTCTTGTGTCCTTCTCCATCACAAGAAGTCAACTAGCACCTAATACCTAACCAATAGACATATGAATGTCTCTTCTTGCTACTACTATAGCCACTTGAAACAACTTAGTGAAACCACTAGAAAGATCATCTGCCTAAAAGCAAATCTCTAAGATGCTCATATACCATCCTTGAAAAGCCTCTTGAGGAAAGCTGAGGAGCAGTGCACAATGCTTGTGAAAAAAGTGACCTATCTAGACATAAAGGTTGCTCAAGCTGATAATCTAAGACCTCTAATGGTAATCTTTCTCTTGCCGTAGGATGTAGTGAGCGTAGGGAAGAGATAGTCTCATCAGTAGGACTAGCCATAGACAAAGAGTGTAGTGCTCATGCTACTCTACTAAACTCTCTTGCCTGATCCAGTGTCCTACACCATTGCAATCAAGTGGACTTTGTGGTATCTTGTGGCAAGACTTATCTCCTAAAACGTGCAGCCCTAACAAACTCCTCTTGTAGGGCCACTCAATCTCCCACTCAAAATTGATGAAATCTAGCAGCCACCTCTCTATGCCCTACATGTCTCCTTCTAGCATAACATCATTGAGGGAGTAGGAGGAATATGAACTATGCTAGAGGTGAATATGAATATGAACATGAATATGAACTTGTACAAGGAATCATGTGCCAAAAAATCAAGTGGTAGGTAAAAAGCCTATCTAGCCTCATCATGGAGCATATAGGGTAGCCCATGGAATAGACATGGACATGGAAAAATACTCTCAAATTGCCCTAAAATGTAACCCGCATGAGAAGCTAACCACTCCCATGATTCAATTGGTATCTCTAGAACAATCAACATAGGGATAAAGGAAGCGTGTGTAATCCCAAGTGTTAGTATTGTCAATTTGGTTGCTTGTCTCACATGAGCATCCCAAGTGGTCCAGTCATAGTCCTTGTGCATCCTTCTTACATGGGTCTTTTTCCCTTGCAAGATAAAGAGTCTATGATATACCAAGCATGGTGTATCTTGAGTTGCTCTAGGCGGCCCTACATGGGGAGGTGTAGCCATGGCTAGCACAAGAATAATGATAGTAACACATGATACTCCTCTCCATATCTCCCCGCACTTGCAAAACCCCAACCCCTCACATTCCAACTCACAAGAGAAAATACAATCTCTCCAAACTAAACACTAAAAGCTCTCATAACTTTCAGTTTCCATCTCAAAATTTTTCAAATTAACTTCCCATGGAACTCAATCATGAAAACCAAAAGATGGAAATGAAAATTACCAACCCATCACTCTCAATGTGTATTGATCACTTTAAATCCAAAAGAACCTAAAGATCCCCATAACTTTCTACTGAATTCTCCATAGTCTTCAATCTAGGTACCAATAGAACCAAAATTGAAAACAAATAGAATGGACTATTCACTCAGGTATTATTTGCTAGAGAAACCTCAAGAAATTTATGTCTTTCTCTCACATCTCTCCCTCTCCTCTCCAGTCTCCACACTCTCTCAAACTCCCAAACCAAAAGCCCTATTTTGATCTAGAACGTGTGACAATGCGTCATATCCGGCTTTGCTTTTTTTCTAATTATTTGTGGCACATTGAAATTGTATGAGAATTTTATGGTCATTCTTTATATTGCAAGTGACAAACTCCAATAATCACAAGTTGATAGCCATTGGGACAATGAGCACAAGTTGAATTGCCATTGATCTTGCCATCCAACAACTCTCTTGGCATGTTTGATTCAAGGTCAAACTTGCACACTTGAAGACCCAATTATCGATGCTTAGTGAAAACCTTGTTCAAGATAATCCATTGCATGCCACTTGCATATTCCAAGCAAATCCTTAGCTCCATATGAGCCATCCTTTGAAGAAGGAGTAGCAACATGTAAGGTCTCCAAGTATATAGGTATGTAGTGAGGTCACCTCTTTTCTCCTCTAGCCTTGGAGTCATATGGAGTGATGGACATGGCATTTGATATATTTGTTGGGGAATGAGCAAGAGCTTATCATATTGGATTCTAGGGGTATCATTCTCATTGTCATACTTTGTAGTATACTTTAGATGGCGTGTGTCCTTGCTCTATAGAGAGCATTGGCTGTTGCAATCCATAGGAGAGCAACCACTCTAAGTAATGCTTCCTTGGATGCTCAAGTAGTCTACAGACCTTATGATTTGCATAGCCCGGATATCTTAGGTGTAGTAGGGCAGATTTCTCATATTGAAACTATTGGAGCCTAGCCCCATTCTACTTTTTTGTCTCTCCCTTGATTGGCTTGATGGGTCTTCCATCCTTCTTGTGTTCTACGTGGTTGCCTTTTTGCCTTTGAAGAAGATCTAAAAAGAGAAGGAGAGAGTCTAAACCATCTTCTCTTTTCTTCATCCAATGTCCTAATCTGATCTTCTACTCCTCTTGGAAGATCTTGACCAAGATATGAAAGAGTGCCAAGTCTAGTATACAAATTACATCAAAAAATATCCTTTTTTTTGTCACATATTGCATGTTAAATGGATAGATTAAAACTATCAAGGCTATTGTGAATGAACTGTCTGCGATAATCAAAAGATGGAGATTGAATCTTTGGAATAGACTGTATATCATCTCTCACTCAAACTATAAATACACTCTAGTCATCAGGTTGTTGAAAGATTGCAGCCAACACATGCAAGGAGGGTAGTTGCCCATCATATCAAGATGTGTATATCTACTATGGTCCAAAATAAATTGAAACAAGTCTTGAATGAGAAAAGTCTACTACCGTGTTTTGACTACTACTTACAATCACTAATTGTAAAGCACATTTCCAAGTGACACTTTTGTCTGCAGATCCACAATAGACTCCTTCTTCACTTTGCTTGGGAGAGCCAATAGCTCTTGCATTTGCATTGAGGTCATAGTCCTATATATAGGTCCACTTCCATGGTTCACTATTGTGATCTAGAAACTTTCTTGGGAGCAACTAGTTTCCGGCTGATGGTGCCTCAGATATACTCATTTGGTGCTTGCATAAAAGGGAGTTTCACTTTTAGGTTTTATGGGGATAGAACATATCCATAAAAGTTTTTATGAATGATCTCAAATTATTTTACAATGGTCAGAAGTGGAAAATGATCCAAGCTAATGGTATATGTAAAATTGCTATAAAATGGATATGGGTATTCTACATTGTCACCCTAGAGCTTTTATGGTTAAGGAAATAGGTAATGGTACTATCTAAAACATCACTGATGAATCAAGAGTAGTTAATAATTATAGGAGTAAGATACAAAATGAGCCAGTGCATCATCTTGAAATTGAAATGAACTATACTCAAAGTACATGCAAGTAAGCACATCATCTCAGAGCACCAAATCAAGCAAGCTTAGAGTTTTTCTTGGATAAATCAAGGGAAATGTGAGTAGATTTAGGAGAGAGAGAGGATTGTGAAAATGGGATTTCCACATTTGGTATTGGTAATGAGAATGCCATGCACAAGTACCTAATCTCTACTTCAACACCAAATCATGAGATGCATAACAAGGTATAATGATGGAGGAGATGAGTAGGAGCGGTTTCAATTTCATGAAGGCCATGACAACATTTGGTCATAAGAAGAGCAAGTGGATGATTCACTAGATTTACTTTGGAGATGATGGAAGTTTTCTCACAATTCTTGTTATTTGCAACATTGAACACACTATGCTCATAGTTCAAAGTTTGTTTTGGAAATTTTCAAAGAATTGGAAGAGTGTGCATTTAGACAACTCACTAGGATGGATTTGTCCTCATTCCAAGCTTTAGTAGGTGCAGTTAAAGAGCATAGAGTATTTAAGAATGGTTCTTCCAAAAACCAAACCCTTGTATGGATCCAGGTTGCTCTTGCTCTAGATATATTTGGTCATCATGAGGATGGTGGGTCCGTAGCTAGAGGTTTAAATATTTGGGAAATCAGTGTTGGATCAATAGTAAGATTCATCTCTAGAGTAATGAAAGTTATAATTTCTATCCCTTGAAGAGGAGGTGAAATTGCCTGAAAAAAATGAGAGAGCAAGGATATCATCTATGTTTTCTCAAATACGGTCTCTTGGATGCATTGAATTTGTAGATGGAACTATGTTTCCACTTGCAAATAACACACTATAGATGAAGAAACTTATTTGAGTAGAAAAAGATACTAGTCCATCAATGGTTCATATTTTTTTAATGAAAAGCAGAAAATCAATCACTTTGTTGGTAGTAAACTAAGCTCCAAAATCCAAGATTCAATTCTATTTGTGTCTTGAGTAACATATTTGTATTAAAATGGTTGATTCCAAGGCTAATCTTAACGCATTTCTAATAATTTTTGAATTTTAGGTATGCAAAGTTCATGCCATAACATGGCTTGTTTGAGAAGATCATCAATTTGGAATGAGATAAAAAGAAAGGGAATTGCACTTTGTTTGAGCACTCATAATATTTATTAGAGGATGCATGGTATGTGCATATGTGTCACCTGGTTCCCTTGTTCCAAATAACACAACCTAGGAGAAATCTGATTTTAATAGATGTGTAAGATGCACTTGTGTATTAAATAAGCATTACATAGGAGTGCTAAAGAGAAGAAGACATTCATTGAGGGAGATTTGGGTTCAAATAAATGATCCCTCCCCAAATGCTTATTTATTTAAGTGGATAACTATATCTATCATCCTCCATAATTTTTTGATAAAAAAGTTGGATTTGTGGGTAGATAAAGAAGCAGATTTAGAGGAAGATACAGATACAAATCTTCTTGGGGTTTGAAGTGCTCCCTATAGTGAATTTAGAGAAGAAAAAAGGAATTAAGTGTTACATTATTGTTTGGCTTCCAACCGCCAAGAAGGTGGTTTTTTGAGTCCTTTAGAATAATAAAGAGTTGCGTATTTACGTTAAATTAAAGTAAGTAGGATGGAGTACTTGGGATACTAAGTCTACTTTGGTCATAGTTTAATTTTTGTAGAATACTCAGTCTACTCAGGTCTTAGTTAATTTTTCAGAGTTATTTAATGAGAAGTGATCTTAGTGACCATGCTGAAAGTGACCTTAGTGAGTGAATTGTGGGGCAAAGTTTAGTTTTTGTTGAGTTATTTCATGTTCAATGACCTTAGTGACCACCTTGAAAATATCCTTAGTGAGAGTGAATTGTGAGGCAGATTTATATCATGTTATTGACCTTATGAAAGTGACCTTAAGGAGTTAAATTGTGAGGATTAGATGTGATTTTGTTGGTGCTTTACAAGTTTTATAAACTTTGGTACACGTTTAGTACAAGTGTGTGAAGTTTTGCACAAAGATTTGTGTAAGGCATGAATGGTGCATTCTACCTACCATGTCTATGTGAAGTGTGTGAAGTACATTGCTATTGATAGTAAGTGTATATGGATATATGTATATGGCTTGACATCCAATCCAAAGAGTTGTGATCTTGTTTGAAGCAATTTAAATATAAGACAAACATCCTTTCATTTGAGTATTAGAAGAGATATAAGGAAGGACAAAGGAGAACAAAGTAAAAAAAAGGGGTTTCAAGGATAAAAATTGGGAGCCTACCAAGGGGAGCTTAGGAAGAGAACTTGAACAGCAGAAGTAGAAGAGACCTTGAATCTAGAGCCTGCCAAAGGGAGCTTGCCAAAAGGAGAGAACTCAAACAACAAAAGCAAGAGAGAACTCAAATCGAGAGCCTACCAAGGGAGCTTAAGGAGAGAACTTGAACAACAAAAGCAGGAGAGAACTCAAAAAACAGAAGCAAGAGAGATAGAACTATTTAGAGCCATAGGAGAATTTTATATCCCCAAAGAAACCTAATTCTTTAAGAGGATTCAAATTGGGAGCTTGCAAAAGAGAGCTTAGGGAGAAAACTCAAATAGCAGAAGTAGGAGAGAACTTGAAACGGGAGCTTGCAAAGGAAGCTTAAGGAGAGAACTCAAACATCATAAGCAAGAGAGATAGAACTATTTAGAACCTCAAGAGAGTTTTAGACCCCCAAAGAAACCTGATTCTTTGAGAGCTTAGAGAGAACTCAAACAACAAAAGCAAGAGAGGACTCAAATCAGGAGCATGCAAAGGGAGCTTAGGGCAAGAACTCAAACAGCAGAAGCAAGAGAGATAGGATTTTTTAGAACCTTGGGAGAGTTTTAAACCCCAAAGAAACCTGATTGTTTGAGAGCTTAGGGAGAGAACTCAAACATCAAAGATAAAACTATTTAGAGCCTTGAGAGAAACTTGATTCCTTGAAAGAACATACATCGAAAGAAACTTGATTCTTTGAGAGCTTAGAGAGAGATTTTTAACAACAAAAGAGAGTGTTTGAAAATCCAAAAGATAGGATTTTGAACCCTAAAACATGTTTGAAACATTGAAACATTGAAACTTGGTTCTTCTTGTAACAGCCCTAGGGAGTTTAGAAGCAAGGAAGTTTAAAGAGTATTGGGAGTATTGCGAGAGTTCTTAGAACTTTCCCAATAGAAATGTTTTTACCATCTCAAATATTTCTCAATGGCAATGGAAAATTATTTTAGGGTTATCAAGGATGATTCTGTGGAAAATAGTCAAGAGAGTCCTGTAACACCCATTTGTGCATGTGTGTGGTATTGTGATATTTAGCTTGGTATTACAAGTACTTAAGAGATATTATTTATATAGAGATAAAGGATGGTTCTATATTAGTCATGGTTAGCTAAAGTTAGTCATAGCTAAGATAGATGGGACCTTACTTTAGAGGAAGTAGAAAAGATGAGCACCACTATTTTGGATTTTAGTGTGTTGACTTGGTATTATTCCTAGGTGTTTGGCTTTGGGGAAAGAGTTGAGAACTCTTGGGCCCGCAAGCCTTTTTGTTTTGGATTCTTCTTTAGTCCAAGGATAGCCCATGTGAAGGAATCCTTGCTTTAGTGGTTGGGTCAAGATAAGGGGAATATGCCCATGTGAATGGATATTCCTTTCTACTTTTTGACTTTACTTGACTTTTAGTCTAGTAACTTGAGTTACTACCGTAATTAGTAACTTTGGTACGTAACTATTTCACAAGTATATAAACAAGGAGTGAGGAGGTACTCATCATCCTTTCATTTGCAACTATCTCTCTCTCATTGAGTTCTCTAGTGAGCAATGTCTTGAGTCTTGGAGTGTTAGCCTTGGAGGAGTATGATGGAGTTGGGGTTCCTTGCCTTCTTAGTCCATGGTGCGCTACCAT
This sequence comes from Lunularia cruciata, assembly GCA_948567375.1. NCBI lineage: Eukaryota > Viridiplantae > Streptophyta > Marchantiopsida > Lunulariales > Lunulariaceae > Lunularia > Lunularia cruciata. The sequence continues at coordinate 52,822,518 of OX419755.1, read as the reverse complement.
AATAGCCATCAGAGGTTCATCTTGAGTGAGAGACAGGCCGGCTCACAGTACACATGAGAGGAATTGGAGAGATTGTGTGAGGTGGATTGCAGATTTTGGGGATTAAGGTGATTTTGGGCAAAATCTCAAGTTTGAGATCTGGACTTGAGATTTCTACACATGATAGCTTGGGTTATCTTTCAGTTAGCACACTTGAAATTATTGAGAGAGCTTCTATGCGCACTGGGCTAGAATTTTTGAAAGTTGATAGGGTAAAGTGCTCCCGCAACTGCATGCTCTCTAGAAAATTGTACAGAGTCTGCCATTTCTTCAATTTTTAGTGAATTGTGCTGAAAATTTCCAAGAAAATTCAGTGCATTGTATCCTACCTGATGCCACAAAAATTAGAGAGAGATCAGTTTTGCGCAGTGCGTTATGAGTTTTTGAAGTGAGGGGGGTGGTTTTCAGACCAAATCTGAAATATGGGTGCTGAATAGAAAGGTGTCTAGGCCAAATGGCTTGATGAAAAGATCTAAAATTTTGCAGGGAGGGACGCCCTAGAGTTGTGATCAAGTGTGGAAAATTTCAGAGGACTGTGACATATTCGTTGGGAGATTTGAGTGACATTGTGAGGAAGGGTCAATTCTGCAGAGTGGAGATCTCATGCATGAGAAGTTTGAGATCAACAAAAAGCATGTTTGAGTGTTTAGATTCATCTTTGAGAACATGGAGGGTCATCAAGAGTGGAAATTGAGATTATGCAAGGTTCCCCAAGGGTTTGAGGTGATTGTAGGGGTGGATTTGAGGAAAAGAGAGTTTACAATAGAATTTGAAGAGAGTGTTGAGAGGATCCAAAAACCTACACCACTTGGAGGAAAGAGTGAGTCTAAGTGCTTTCTATGTGGAGAGAAGGGACATAAGGCAAGTTCATGTCCATTAACCTTTGAGAGCAAGAGATTGAGGGAAAGGAGAGGCTTACTTGACTTGGGTTTGCATGTTGGACCTTCTTCACCAAGATTGGGAGGGAGAAGATCTAAGACCAAGGAGTTGTGTGAGGTTTGTGGAGTTGAAGGACTTCCAAAAGGACATGAGTGTAGTGGAGTAAAAGCACTTTTGGAAACTTTGGTGAAGGATCTTGGAGAGAGTCTTAGTACAGCTACAGAAATACTACCACCTTCATCAGCTAGTTCTCAAGATTAGTGATGGAGATAATCTTTCAACTTATGGATAAACTATCCATGAGAGTTAGATTAATATGCACTCTAGGATTTGATGTTGCTATAGAAATCTTGGAGCAACCTGAACCTTTTTTGTTCCCTAGAGTGGATTATTCTCAGATGGTGTTAGTCATGTATATACTCTATTAGTAATAGAGTGAGAGAAAAGAAAAGAGAAAAAAAAATTAAGAGAAAAGAAAGATAGTGAGGGGTTAAGATGGGGAAACTTCCGGTTTTCTTTGGCAAGGATGGAGAAGATGTGGAGGCCTTTGTGAGAGACTTCAAGAGAGCTTGCATAGGAAACAATGAGAGGAGGAAGAATGAGTGGGCCTCATTATTACCAGATTTCTTTGAGGATGCAGCACTTACATGGTATGAGTCAGAATACCAAAAGAGAGAGAAGAGAGAGGGGGAAGAGGAGTCTTGGGAGACTTTGACTTCAGCACTCATTGAGAACTTTCTTCCTGATGAGAGTTATGAGAGATTGATGAGTGAGGTTACATTTCTCAAGCAAGGAGATGGAGAGAAAGTGAGGGTCTATGTGGAAAGAGTGGAAAAGTTGGAGTCCAGATTTCGCATAGTGTTGAGGAAGGGTGGGGATGATGTGGAGACTACAATGATTGGCATAGGGGCCATGCTCACCAAGAATTTTGTGGGAGGATTGAGACCACAAATTAGAAGCAAGGTGAGATATGAGAAACCTTCTTCCAAGGTTGAAGCTATCAAGATCGCAATTCGTATGGAGGAGAGTTTGGAAGGGGATGAGAGTGATTTGGTGGTGAAGGAGGTTGTGCATCCTCCTCAAGGCTACAAGTATGGTGGAACTTCTGATACTTTGGTGACAAGGGTTGCACCACAAGTAGTAGTTGCTCCAATTCTTGCACCTCCACCAAAAGATCCACTCCAAACCATCACAGAACAACTTGCGGATCTCAAGATCAATGTGGTGCAACTATGGGAGAAGAGAGAGGTGGATCAGAATGTAGGGAGAGGACCTAGGAGTTATGGAAACTATCCATATAGAGGAGGCCAACCAGCCAACAATTTCAATGATAGAAATTGTTTTGGTTGTGGAGGAAGAGGCCATATCCAAAGGAATTGCCCAAATTCCACTTACCATGGAGGAAGGGGTTATGAGGGAGCCAATAGAGGGGAAAGAGGGAGGTAGTGAAACCCAAGTGGCTCCTAATCCCAACAAAGGTAAGGGGATAGCATCCATAGATGTGGTTGAGAGCAAGTATGAGAAGGGAGAGTGCTCAAACTCCAAGGGTCTTAATTTGGAGCTTTTGGCACAAGAGAAGAAGAGAGCTCGTTTTGCAGAGGATGTTCACTCTTCTCAAGGATTTACTTCAAGCAAGGATACTCCTATGTCTACTAGGAGCACTCGCACCTCAACACCATCAACAACAAAGACTCCAAGGAAGAAGTTGGGGATGGAGGACTTCTTGATCTCAAAGCAACAATGGAACTACAATGTGTTGGAGGATGTTGGTAGTCACAAGGCTAACATCACAGTGGGCCAATTAATTGCTTTGAACCCTACCTTGAGAAAGGAGCTTAGAGGTGGTTTGAGTTCTACAAGGAGCAAAAAGAAGAAGAAGGCAAAAGTTCCAGTATCAATGGGGGTGGTGGATGCCAAGCCAGCACCATGGGAGGCTTGTGAATATGCCTCCAAGATTGATGTGAGAGTGAATGGTCACAACATCAAGGATGCATTGGTTGATGGAGGATCAGCAGTGAATGCCATGTCAGAAAGGTTGATGAAGAAGTTGGGTATGATACCCTCAAGACCTTCAACATTTGTGGTGAGCATGGCAAACAAGCAACAAGTTCGACCAGTAGGGGTGATGGATAAGGTGGTAGTTTCAGTTATGGGAGTTCAAAATCTCATGACTTTCCAAGTCTTGAAGGATTCAAGCTATGACTTACTTCTTGGGAGGCCATGGTTGAGAGCAGCACGCACAACTGATCGATGGCACAAAGGGTACTTGAGGATTGGGCCATCAAACCATAGAGTCACTGTTCCTGTGACTAACACCACCAACACTTCACATTCAGATACCCCATCTTCTAATTATTGGGAATCAGATTCTGAAGAAGGAGCTTCAGGTGTGGACACAAGCATGGAAGAGGAGACTTCCACGGAGGAAGATGAATCTGAATCTGATTCAGATGTGTATCCCTTGTGTGCTATGGATTTTGCACCTAAGCCAGAGGTTTTGAAGGACCCAGATAAATCACCATTGACACTTGAGGAGGTAGAGAGAAGGTTATCTACCCTCAAGTATGGCCCAAATGTTACCAAGGAGGAGAAGGTGAGATTTGAGGAGATTTTCCGCAAGTTCATCCATGTGTTTGCTTTTAGTTACAAGGATTTGAAGGAAGTCACCTTGGAGGAGCACAAGATAGAGGTGGAGTCACATGCAAGACCAATCCGCCAAAAGCAACGTCGCATTAGCCCACCAATATCTTTGGTTGTGAAGGAGGAGATTGATAAGCTCAAGGAGGCTGGATTTATCTTTGAGGTGGAGAATTCAGAATGGGTGTCTCCAATTGTCATTGTGAAGAAAAAGAATGGCAAGCTTCGGGTATGTGTGGATTACAAGAAGCTTAATGCTGTTACCAAGAAGGACTACTACCCATTGCCATTCATTGATGAGATCTTGGAGGAGGTTGCAGGTCATGAGAGGTACAGTTTTGGAGATGGTTATAGTGGATATAACCAAATAAAGATTGCACCAGAGCATCAACAACTCACCACATTCACCACACCTTGGGGAACTTACGCTTTCAAGGTCATGCCTTTTGGGCTTTGCAATGCTCCAGCCACATTCCAACGGTTCATGAACAAGGTATTTGAACCTTTCATTGGGAAATTTGTGAGAGATTTCATTGATGACTTTTGTGTCTATGGGAGCAAGGAGGAGCACTTTGAGCACCTAATCAAAGTCTTGCAACGCTTGGATGAGGCAAATGCATCACTCAACCCAGAGAAGTGCATTTTTGGATGTGAAGAAGGTCTACTTTTGGGGCACATCATCTCCAAGGATGGAATAGCAGTTGATCCTGAGAAGGTGAGGAAAATCTCAGACCTTCCATTCCCTTCAAGCTTGACAAAGTTACGCCAATTCTTGGGAATGGTTGGGTACTATAGGAGGTTCATCTTCTCATTTTCCAACAAGGCTTATGCATTGACCATCTACATGAAGAAGGGTGTAGATTACATGGTGATTTTGGAAGACAAGGAGGCTCTCAAAGCTTTTGAGGAGCTCAAGCAATCCCTTGTTGTAGCTCCAATTCTTGCTAAACCTGATTGGAGTAAGCCTTTCATCCTCTACACTGATGCTTCTAATGTAGCTATAGGATGCACTCTTAGTCAATTAGACCAAGATGGGCATGATCATCCAATAGCTTATGCTAGTAGGCAGATGGTTTCAGCAAAGAAGAACTACTCTGTCACAGAGAGAGAAGGGTTGGCAGTGATCTTTGGTCTCAAGAAGTTTAGACACTACTTGATTGGAGGGAAAGCCACAATTGTCACGGATCACAAGGCTTTGAAGTACATCTTCAACAAGCCTAATGTTGAAGGGAGACTAGCAAGGTGGATGATACTCTTGTCTGAGTATGACTACACAATTGAGGATAGGCCAGGAAAGAAACATGCAAATGCTGATTTGTTATCTAGAGCCTATGATCATGATGGAGATGAGCCAGTAGATGATTCCTTCCCGGATGAGGAGCTCATGACAATCTCAGTCACTCAAGAGATTCCAATGGAGTACAAGGAGATTGTGGATTTTGTGACAAGAGGTAACTATCCAGAAGGGATGCATGCTAGGGAGAGGAAGGCCCTTGCAGCAAGATCTAGACCTTACACAATGGTGGAGGATATTCTTTTTCACCAAGGAGCAGATGGTCTACTTCGAAGAGCAGTGGGTAAGGAAGAGTCTATCCTACTCATAAAGGAGTTTCATGAAGGTTTAGTATGTGGAGGACACTTTGCAGGAAAGGTGACTGCTTTCAAGATTCTAGATGCAGGTTACCATTGGAGAGGGATTTTCAAGGATTGTCTTGATTATTGCAAAACTTGTCATGTTTGTCAAGCTTTTGCTAGAAAGTCTACATCCACTCCACCACTTAGATCAATTCCATTGCTAGGACCTTTTGAGAAGTGGGGAATTGATTTTGTAGGACCTCTCAATAGAACCCCAAGGAACAATCGGTACATTGTGGTAGTTACTGATTACCTTACCAAGTGGGTTGAGGCTAGACCATTGAGGGACAAGAATGAAGATGAAGTGGGTAGATTTCTTTATGAACGCATTATCACTAGGTTTGGATGCCCTTTGGAGTTGGTTTCTGATAGAGGAGGAGAGTTTACAGGAAGCATTACTACAGCCATGCTACGACATTTCTCTATCACACATAGAGTAACTACATCCTATAAGCCAAATTCCAATGGCTTGGCAGAGAGAACCAATCAGACCTTGTGCATGATGTTGGCCAAAGATGCAGAAATGGAGGGGGCTAAACATCATTGGGACAAGAGGATTCATGCAGTTTTGTGGGAGTATAGGACAACCATGAAGACTTCCACTGGATATTCTCCATTCCAATTGGTGTATGGTATTGAGTCTACCTTACCTATTCACTTTGATCTTCCTACCTTCCAAAGCATTCATAGGAGATTGAAGAAAGCACAAGGAAGTGATGCAGGGAAGTCAAGGAAGGATCAACTCATGGAGTTGGAAGAGGCAAGAGCAGTTGCTATGGTTCGAGTGGAGCAAGCCCAAAGGAAACAAAAGGAGAGCTATGACAAGAGGCAAGGCAAGAAGAAGGTGGAGCCTTTCAAAGAAGGTGATTGGGTAATGTTGTTTGATTCCATTCGATTCAAGAGAGTGCAAAAGAAGTTTTTGCCTAAGTACTTTGGACCTTTCATAGTAGAGAAGGTGTGGGGCAATTACACCTATGATCTCAAGGAGTTGGGAGGAAGACACTTTGATAGGATTAACCATGATAAGTTGAAGATGTACCATAGAAGGTAGAGAGACCTTCACTTTGAGGACAAAGTGAAAACTTAGTCCGGGGGTAAATGTAACACCCATTTGTGCATGTGTGTGGTATTGTGATATTTAGCTTGGTATTACAAGTACTTAAGAGATATTATTTATATAGAGATAAAGGATGGTTCTATATTAGTCATGGTTAGCTAAAGTTAGTCATAGCTAAGATAGATGGGACCTTACTTTAGAGGAAGTAGAAAAGATGAGCACCACTATTTTGGATTTTAGTGTGTTGACTTGGTATTATTCCTAGGTGTTTGGCTTTGGGGAAAGAGTTGAGAACTCTTGGGCCCGCAAGCCTTTTTGTTTTGGATTCTTCTTTAGTCCAAGGATAGCCCATGTGAAGGAATCCTTGCTTTAGTGGTTGGGTCAAGATAAGGGGAATATGCCCATGTGAATGGATATTCCTTTCTACTTTTTGACTTCACTTGACTTTTAGTCTAGTAACTTGAGTTACTACGGTAATCAGTAACTTTGGTACATAACTATTTCACAAGTATATAAACAAGGAGTGAGGAGGTACTCATCATCCTTTCATTTGCAACTATCTCTCTCTCATTGAGTTCTCTAGTGAGCAATGTCTTGAGTCTTGGAGTGTTAGCCTTGGAGGAGTATGATGGAGTTGGGGTTCCTTGCCTTCTTAGTCCATGGTGCGCTACCATAATAGCCATCAGAGGTTCATCCTGAGTGAGAGACAGGCCGGCTCACAGTCCATCTTTAATTGATTTTCATATTCTGGAAGACTGCATGACTTTCATAGCATGGGAATGGCTTGACAAGGACCATATTCAAAAATCTGTGATGCAAATCAGGGAAACCAACCTTGATGCATTTGGCTTGAAAATTGCTATTGGCCTTCAATATCCACAACCCCATGTAACACATCTTATATCATATATACATTAGTTCAATGGATCTGCCTTGCACATTTGTTCTTTGGTTTGTGAATTTTTGAATTTTTGAATCAAGCAACTTCAAATTGGATTTTGACCTAAACTATAGACTGCACATTCTACACATCCCACATATTCTATGCAAACTACATGGAATACATTACATGTGTAGGATGCACAACAAGAGTTGTCTTTGGGATACTAACTATAGCCCACTAACAATTTTCTAACTTTATAAATTTGTGGTATGTATACAAGTTCCATCTTGTACTATATTTGTCAAAACATGGAATAGAAATAACCATTTTGTAATAGTAGTTGGTAGGAGACTAACACTAAATGCACAAGTCATAAGAACAACATTCTGCTTGAAAAGAAGGAGAATAGGTAGGAGGAAGATTGTGCCTCATACCTTGGTGGAGGATTGGTTCCCAACAAGAAATAGGATAGCAAGGCAATATTTAGCAAGGCAATGTGCATACGCCATATTCAGACCTTTCTTTCATATGTTATCTTGTATTTTATTCCATCCCATAGACCAAAGGTTGTCCATGGAAACATAATACTCAAAGTGAAGACCAAAATGACTAGATCTTTGTTTGAGGATTATGATTGTGTAGAGATGATGCTATATGTTGTTGAGCAAGAGTTGGTAATCATACATAGGTGGATACACCATCTAGATGGATATTGCTTCAAGGTGACATATCTAGGACAATTTCTTATTCATATATTCATGGAAGGAGCAATATTGGGTGAGACCAATGTAGTGTACAAGAGCCAAGGGGCCCCAGATGAGAAGGTTGTCATCCATGATGATGATAGAGAGGAGCATGAAGATGAGCATGTAGAGGAGAGTGAGTCAGATGTAGGATATATAAAACATATTGTTTGACACTTATGTTTTCTTCTTATAGATACATATAGGAAGGAAGGATGTATTTCACTTTGATAACAAACAGATTTTTGATATAAATGTTGGATTTTGCTCAAATATTGGATTTTCCTCTTGTATTAGATGAGAAAATATGGTTTTATGAGCAGTTGTATCTTCTATTTTGCACAAGTGTACATGTGAATTCTCCATGTACTCAACAAAAAATTTAGATTTGTCATTGGCATGAATGCAATTCTACATTTTGGAGTGGATTTGTGCAAATCACGTTCTTTGTAGAAGACCGAGCACGAGGAGAGAAATAGGAGAATGGAAACTCACATTGGGACACTTGAATGTGGGAAAACTCCAAATGCCTAGCATGAGCTTTGGCTTTGGTATTTATAGGTAGCATACAAGGCCCTTGAGAAGCTTCTCAAGAAGCTTCCTTGAGCCGCTTTCTTAGAGTGCAAGCCAAGTTAACCAAGAAGCTTCTCAAGAAACTTCCTTCTAGAAGTTGCCTACTTGGCATGCAAGCTAAGCTAGTTGGAAGCTTCTAGAAGCTACCTACTTGGGGTGCAAGTTAAGCTAGTCGGGAAGCTTCCCAAGAAGCTTCCTAGATGCTTCTAGAATACTCTGGGCTAATTTGGCTTATTCTCTACTTTGTGAGCCTTACTAACTACATCGCTAAACTCCATATTATTACATATTCCCCCACCGCTAGTTGGTGACGTCCTTGTTGCCATTGAAGCTTCAAACTCTTGGATGGCCATTTATGCATTTTGGAGGTGAGAAAGAGGTTCCCATGTGACATAATGAAGGAGATTCCCTTTCCAAAGGACCTCGTACTCCTTATGTTGTTGGTGTCCTTGTTGAATGTGGCAACGTGATACAATCAACTTCATACTCCTCATGATCATTGATAAGGATAGGATGAGGAGGAGGTTGGACACAAGAAGAAAAGGAAGATGGGTTAGGAACAAAGTGTTTTAACTTGGAAATATGAAAGATAGGGTGGATGCACATATGACAAGGTAAGGCAAGTCAATAAGCAACATGAGAGATGATTTGGGTGATATCAAAGGATTTCTATCTAATTAGGGGCAAGTTTACAAACTTGGTTATCAAATGGGAAGGGTAGGTTACTAGAAGATAACATGACTTTATCACCAACTTCAAAGGTAAGATCACGACAATGGTGGTCCACATATCATTTCTGAAGATTCTGAGCAACAAGGAGGTAAGATTTGGCTTGTTGGAGAGATTGGAAGATGATGATCAAGAAGGTTGAAGAATGAGGGACCTTAGATGGAGGAGGAGCAAGAAGAGAATCTGGAACAAGTGAATCTTGGCCAAAATTGAGAAAGAAAGGAGAAAATTTGATGCTTGCCTATTTGGAATTGTTGTAGGCAAATTCTACAACTACAAGACATTCATCCCAATTGGTATGGTGGACATTGACAAAGGCATGCATCATATCTTCCAAGGTACAATTTGCACGTTCAGTTTGTCCATCAGTTTGAGGATGATAGGCCATGGACAAAGCAAGCTTGGTGCCAAGTATTTGGAAGAGTGCTTGCTAAAACTTCCCAATGAATCAAGGATCACGGTTGGAGATGAGTACACATGGCATCCCATGATGCTTGAAGACATTGTCATAGTAGATTTGCGCTAAGGTTGGAGCATTCACGGCATCAAAGGTTAGTGCCAAGTGGATTTTCTTACTAAGCTTATCCACAAACACCACGATTGTTATGTGTCCTTGCTTTGTCTTGGGTAAGGATGTGATGAGATCCAAACTCACATAGTCTTATTGAGTGGATGGAATGGGGAGTGGTTGAAGGAGTCCACTTGGCTTTGGTTGCTGGCCATGTTATGTTGGCAGCTTTCACACAATTGGACAAACTCTTGAATATCTTGTGTCATGTTTGGCTACCACCATTGGCATTGGAGGGTACCCAAGGTCTTTTCCACACCCATATGACTAGCTATTGGTAAATCATGGGCTTCTTGAAGATGCACAAGTTAGAGATCACCTTTGGTTGGAACACAGATCCGGTCCTCATGGAATAGAAGGCCTTCCTTGAAGGAGAAGGTGTTGTACTCCTTGTCACATGCTATAAGACAACCATGTACCATTTGGAAGAAGAGATCTTGTTGTAGAGCTGACCAAAACTCATTTTGGACCTTGGAGTCAATTGTTGCTATTGTAATTGCAGCCGTGATGAGAGGAAGAGACTTCAAATCAGGTCGTCATGATAGAGCATCAGGGATGACATGGAACCAACCTGGTTTGTACTCAAGTTTGATGTCAAAAAATTAGAGTTGCTTCTCCTATTGATGATGTTGACTCTTCATGTGTTCCAAGTGTAAGGTCTGCAACAATGGTTTGTGATCAATTTGTATGATCACTTGTTTCTCCAAGAGATAATGCCTCCATACTTTGGTGGCATATACCATTGCAATTTGTTCCCAATCTCAAACAAAGTAATTTATTTCAGTTGTATTTAGTTGGTGAGATACAAAGGCAATGGGATGTAGTCCATTTAGGAATTCCTGTTGCAACATAGCTCCAATTGCAAAGTTAGAAGCATCAAAATCAACCACACAAGGTAGTTAAGGATCATATGGTTGATAGATGTGTCTTGAAGACACCATATGTTTCAGCTTCTGGAATGCTTCTTCATGCTTGGTGGTCTATTGGAAGCTTGAGTTCTTCCCTGAGAGGTCAGCCAATAGTGCAGCCACATGAGCATAATAATGGATGAACCGTTGGTAAAAATTGGCCAATCCATTAAATACCTGTACTTCTGTAACATCCTTTGGAGTAGGCAATCAATAATGGCCTGATTTCTCTTCTTCCACCATGATCCCTTCCAATGAGATCTTGTGACCCAAGAAGGTGACTTTGTTTTGCCAAAAGGTACAATTCAACTTCTTGCAATAAAATTTCCATTATCGTTGTTGTCTTAGGACTTCTTGCACATGATTCACATGTTTTGCCTCTATCTTGCTATATATTAAGATATTCATCCAAGAACACCACCATGTTTTGATCCAATAGTCCATCCAACACCAGATGCATATGATCTATGAAGACTATTGGAGCATTAGTGAGCCCTAAAGGTAGAACTCTCCACTCAAAATGCCCATACCTTGTGCAAAAGGTAGTCTTTTTTAGATCCTCCTTATCAATGGGGATTTTCCAATAGCCATTGCAGAGATCCAACTTGGAAAAGTATTGTGCTACACTCAATTGATCAAGCAAGTCATCAATCCAAGGTAAAGGATACACATTCTTCATTGTTTGCTTATTGAGCCCACGATAATCAATATAGAAATGAAGTCTTCAATCCTTCTTTGGAACAAATAGTACCGGTGCTCCCAAAGGAGAGGTACTATGTTGTATGAAGTCCTTCTCCAACAACTTTTTAAGTGTTGCTCGTAACTCCTCCAACAACTCCGTAAGTGTTGTTTGCAACTCCTCCAACTTCTTTGGTGAGAGCCGATAAATTGGTCTACTCACTAGAGTACTCCTTGGCAATAGCTCAATCTTGAAGGTCATACCACAATTGGAGGGTAATCCCTTTGGTAGATCATCCGGAAACACGTCCACAAACTCCTAAACCATCTGATCAACCATTGCTTACTTAGGCTCTTGGCCTTCCTTAGATTGTCTTTGTGCAATTGGCTTGATCCACACCACAAAAATATACTTATCTTCCTCCAAAGCTTGCTCTATGGTTGCTTCACTAACAAACTTCCCATCTAGGGACTCATATTTCTTTAAAGTTTGCTCCATGGCTACTTTCCCGGTAAACTTCCCATCTTGGAACTCATCTCCCTTCAAGGCTTGCTCTATAGATACCTTCTTGACAAACTTCATATCTTGGGACTGAATATTTTTAAGTGTCTTACTCAGAGGTGCCAGACAACCTAATCACAAATTCCTACCTTGGTGTTATACTTGAATTTGTCATTGGGTCCAATCAAATTGAACCTATGACGCTCAAGCCAATGTAGTCCTAAAATGACATCGTAGTATAGAGGTGCCACTACAAACCTCATACACTCCAAATACTCCTTCCCAATCTTGAAGGTAATAGAATGTGAGGTACGGAATGCAGAACCCTTTCTACCATCCGCCATCATAAATCTACTTCCAATTATTGGCTTGATAGGAATACCCAATTTCTTTGCTACTTGCATAGACATACAATTCTCTAAACTTCCAAAATCAACCAAAATCCTATAACCCCAATTAGATATTGTACCTTGCAAGTGAAGCAAACTTGCATAGGTCAAACCTTCAATCCCATTAGAATTAATCAAGCTCCCAATTGGCGGCTTGAAATCTCCTACTAGGATTCCTTTTTTCCTTGATCATTCCGCTCCACAAACTCCACTAGGCACTTGTTGAGGTTGCTCATTCTTGAGTGGACATTCAGTAATGCAATGTCCCAATTGGCAATAATAAAAAAACACCATTTTGTCGTAGTTTCTCTCTATCTACAGTGCCAAGTGATCTTTGTTGAATGGCATCAATCTCCATTGGTGCCGGCTCCTCCACCCTGTATAGTGTATGGGTAGGTTCTATGGAGGTCAAGGTCTGTAACACCCATTTGTGCATGTGTGGTATTGTGATATTTAGCTTGGTATAACAAGTACTTGAGAGGTATTATTTATATAGAGATAAAAGATAGTTCTACATTATTCATGATTAGCTAGAGTTAGTCATAGCTAAGATAGAGGAGACCTTACTTTAGAAGAAGTGGAAAAGATGAACACTACTATTTTGGATTCTAGTGTGTTGACTTGGTATTATTCCTAGGTGTTTGGCTTTGAGGAAAGAGTTGAGAACTCTTGGGCCCGCAAGCCTTTTTGTTTTGGATTCTTCTTTAGTCCAAGGATAGCCCATGTGAAGGAATCCTTGATTTAGTGGTTGGGTCAAGATTAGATCACATGCTAGTGGAATATGCCCATGTGAATGGATATTCCTCTCTACTTTTTGACTTTACTTGACTTTTAGTTTAGTAACTTGAGTTACTATGGTAATTAGTAACTTTGGTATGTAATTATTTCACAAGTATATAAACAAGGGGCAAGGTACTCATCATCATTTCATTTGCAACCATCTCTCTTTCATTGAGTTCTCTAGTGAGCAATGTCTTGAGTCTTGGAGTGTTAGCCTTGGAGGAGTATGATGGAGTTGCGGTTCCTTGCCTTCATAGTCCATGGTGCACTACCATAATAGACATCAGAGGTTCATCCTAAGTGAGAGACAGGTCGGCATACACTCTTGGTTCTGTTGCCGAGACCTCTCTAGAAGGCAAGATAATGTTCCGTGTTCAATTTTACATTAGGCAGAAGGAGGCTATGAGAGCTCACTTGGAGAGAACATTAGGAGAGGATAGGGCTGAACTTATGTTAGAGAACCAAGATCCATTTGTATACCATGTAGTTCATTATGATATCTTTGAAGTGATTTTGTACATCTTGTATACATGAGAGGATTTGGAGAGATTGTGTGAGGTGGATTGCAGATTTTGGGGATTAAGGTGATTTTGGGCAAAATCTTAGGTTTGAGATCTGAACTTGAAATTTCTACACATGATAGCTTGGGCTATCTTTCAGTTAGCAAACTTGGAATTATTGTGAGAGCTATTATGCGCATTTGGCTAGAACTTTTGAAAGTTGATAATGTAAACTGCTCCCGCAATTGCACGCTCTCTGGAAAATTGTTCAGAGTCTGCCATTTCTTCAATTTTTAGTGGATTTTTGTGAAACTTTCCAAGAAAATTTAGTATGTTATATCCTACCTACTGACACAAAAATTAAAGAAAGATAATTCTTGAGCATGGAGTTATGAGTTTTTGAAGTGAGGGGTGTGGTTTTCAGACCAAATCTGAAATATATGTGCTGAATAGAAAGGTGTCTAGGCCAAATGGCTCAATGAAAAGATTTAAAACTTTGCAGGGAGGAATACACTGGAGTTTTGATCAAGTATGAAACATTTCAGAGGACTATCACATACTTGTTGAGAGATTTGAGTGAAATTGCAAGGAAGGGTCAATTCTGCAGAGTTGAGATCTCATGCATGAGAAGTTTGAGAGCAACAAAAAGCATGTTTGAATGTTTAGATTCATCTTGGGAACATGGAGTGTCATCAAGAGTGGAAATTGAGACTATGCAAGGTTCCCCAAGGGTGATTGTAGGGGTGGATTTGAGGAAAAGAGAGTTTACAATAGAATTTGAAAAGAGTGTTGAGAGGATCCAAAAACCTGCACCACGTGGAGGAAAGAGTGAGTCTAAGAAGGGAGAGAGAGAGGGACATAAGGCAATTTCATGTCCATTGACCTTTGAGAGCAAGAGATTAAGGGAAAGGAGAGGCTTACTTGACTTGGGTTTGCATGTTGGATCTTCATCACCAAGATTTTGAGGGAGAAGATCTAAAACCAAGGAGTTGTGTGAGGTTTGTAGAGTTGAAGGCCTTCCAAAAGGACATGAGTGTAGTAGAGTAAAATTACTTTTGGAGATGTGAAAACCCGGCAAATATCACTTTTGTGGTAATCAGGTAAGTAAAGTTTGTTCCCGCAGAAATATGAGTCAGAAATGTCCAAATACAAAGCAAAGTAACAATTGCATTTCTTCTTGGTTACGTCTTTGATCTCTCAGGTAGAAACCACACCCAAAAGAGAGTAACAAGCACTGACTCAGTCTTGTCACAAAGTAACACTCCTTAATCACAACACCTTCAATTCTTTCCAAACAATCTTGATTGTGATGATTCAGGCTCTCCCAAAAATGGCACTTCACTACAAAACGACTTTGCCTCAAAATTGTGTTTTACCCCTCCACCGAAGGCACAACTTCCTCAATCAAAATTGCTTCACATAAACTTTGTGCTGCACTCACAAATGCAAAGTACTACCAAAACTACAATTCCTCTCAGATCTATCAAGGCATTGCTCCGATTGCACTTCATTCAAGATCAAACACACCAAACAAAGATCAAGGCTGTGGAATCCAACATCCAACAAGCACATTGACTTGCACTTCAAATCTCTTCACACACTCACAATTACAAACACAAAGTTGATACTTGGAATCGAGCTCAAGCAACAAGCACTGCTTCATAGCACTTTGCTTTATCTATTCTCAGAAATTATTAGCACTGAACAACATAAGACTACAAATGCCACTCTTAAATAGTGAAGAAAATGACAATTATCTTCCTAATATACCTCTTCCTAACAACTCTACAAACCTGCAGATCCGAAATGACAATGCACCTCTTCATATTTGCCTCTTCAAATCTCAAATTTGTTACTTATCCAATCCGATGTCTACTTCTTCCTTGGCTTTCAAACCCAAAACCAAAGTAACTTCACTCCCTACTACTCTATCCTTGGGTTTCACAACTCCTAATTCCTCTACCAAATCTAACAGTTCTCTTTCCTGATCTGAAATTTCACTAGTGGGTAATCTATCTAACTCCTTATCTCCCAACCCACTCTTCTCTAATGTCTCCAATGGTAACTCTGAAGACATCTGCACTCCTACTTCATCTACTTTGGGTTTTGCTCTGACATCCTTCCAAAGTTTATCTATCTCTTATTTCACTAAGTCTAATCTAATCGTGATATTGTCTTCTACTTCCAATATCTTCCTATCTGCATGAGTTCTTAGACTGATCAACAAAGCATTCAAGTCTTTGTCCTTTGCATGTCTCCTCCTCGTCTCCTGCACCAACAACTTTAGCTTGTGCAGCCTCGTCTCTTTGATATGCACACTAGCCTTGGTACTCAACATCGCATTCATCCTAATCACGATCTCTTTTAATGGCTCCAATCTCATTTTCCTCTCCTGTTCTTGATCTGCAAGCCAATCTTCTCGGTACATTGCCAATTTTGCTTCAAACTCGGCTTTCACAACCTCCTTCTCCTTCTCCTTTCGTACAATCTTCTACTCTTGATTGCGAAGTAACTCTCTCAACCTCTCTTCTTCTCTATACCGCACAGTCAACTCTTGTTGCCAAAGCTTCTTCTTCTCTTCTACACTTTCCATCACCCTATCAAGCTCTTGTTCTCTCTTGGCTACTCTTGCCATAGCATGGATAATCTCTAATCTCAAATCAACAAATTGCTGCTTCAAGATTTCATACTCAGCTACTTGTCTTTCCCTTGCTATGTCACTCTGTTCTATGAGCTCCTCCTGATTCCTTGCTTCTCTCTTCAAGTTCTCAATCACTTGATTCTATACTACTTCATCTACTTGTAGTACTTCCTTTTTCTCCTCACCTCGGATTATACTCTTCTTCAATTCCGAGTTCTCTTCTTCTAATCAGGCTAGCACCTGCAACACAATCTTCACCTCCGGACACTTTGACTGCATCTCCTTCTTCTTGTGTTCTAACTTCACCAATAAGGGACACACAACCTCCCGTAGGTACTCCACTCCTTCACTCGTGGCTACTTTGACTTGCAGAGTGATCTCTTTCTTCACCTCTTCTTCTCTCGATACTCATCTTCTAAGCTACAACCGTTGTATAGGAATGGATGCTTCACTTTCCGAACTTGCATTCTCCTCTTCTCTTACCTTGCTCAGCCCCGCTTCACACTTTGCCTTTTTCTTGGGACAAACTCCTTGTTGAATGGTAACTTTTCTCTCTTCCTCCTCTGGCACTTCATCTTCTAACTTTGCGTTACCTTTCTCCTCTATCTCCATCCTGGCTTCTTCTATTTTGGGTACCGATGTCATCTCTCTTCCATCATCGCTGTCACTACTTGTGTCTCCACTTTGCAATGTGAGCTTGGGTTCTTCTTCTCTTTCTAAGTCTTCGGACTTGCACTCAGCTTTGCCCTCTGATTCTTCCTTTGACGATGCAATTACTACCATACGTTTCCTTTGGTTTACTCTTCTGGTCTTCCGAGGTCTTATTTTCTTGATGTCTTCTCCTTCTCCTTGTCAACTCCTCTTCTTTGACTTTGGAGTACTCATGTCCAACTGCACATTCTTCCCCATCTACGCGTAGTACTCATCACTACTCTTGATATGAAGAATGTACTGCTGTTCCTCCGTGTCAACCTCCTTTCTTAAGTCGGGATAGAAATGTGACGCCATTTTGTTGTGCTCTGCCGCATTGAGCAAGTTTAGCCCCAAATAAAAATGCATTGCAAATGGCACAATGTAATGCAAAGGTGATTTATCTTGCAAATTTCCACACCATCTGTCTTGTTTGCCCATGAAAGCACTTTGCACAGTTAATCGGCTCTTTTGCAAACATCTTATGGAAGAACACCGCTTGGTGCTTCATCACATAAGTTGTTCTCTATGGCTTCAAGATTGCCATTAGAGCACTCATGATCCCTCACTTGACAGGATCCTTGTAACTCTCTACTTTGTATCCATTCTTTGTGCGCTTCATAGAGAAAGCATCTCTCACCTCTTGGGTTTCTTATGCTACTTCTCCCTTCCCCAAGAACGTTGCACCTTGCTCCACACCTGCTTCTCTTCTGAGTACTAACCTCCAATCCGACTCCATCCAACAAGCCGGATTACCTCTCTTCCCTTCTTCTTTGGGGCCATCAAGACATCTACTCTCAATTATCTCAGTCATGAACCCTGGAAAGCTCACATTCTAGTTCCACGCCAAAATGTGATCTGAAGTCTGCTCAAGACTTCAATTCTTGCAATCACATCTAACCTCCAAATTGCATGATTTCTCACTAAGAATTTAGAGTTCTTCTTCCCTCCTCCCATCTTTCTCTCTTCCTCTCTGGCCTGGGGACTATTCTTCCTATTGACTCCCAGATTAGCTCTCTCAAATTCTCTTCTACACACCAATGCATCTTTGACTCTACTTCCCTTCCCCCCTTCTCTTGCAAGATGACTTCTTAACGGCAAAGGAAAATTGCTTGTCATCACTTTGTCTTTAGCCCAATTTTTATAGAGTTGCACCTTCTTTGTCTCTCTTCAATTTGAGTTTCTATTGAGAAATCATACCTCTTGCATGCTCTTGTCACTATCAAGTGTCCTTCATGCGTTTGACCGCCGTTTTTGAACAGTCCCTTCTTGAATCTCTTGCCCCAAAGGAAAGTTGTTACACTGTCCTCGCCTTGGGTTGAGCACCCCTAATACAAAGACTCCTTACTTTGGGTTGTATGCTGATAGGGCAATTCCGAGTACTTTGCCTTATGACCCAAAGCCACATTACACTGGGTTTCATCCCGAAGACTCTTTTCTTTGCCTTCTTTGGCCATATAGGCGCAATCTGACTTCTCTATACACTTCTTCTTCTCCATTTCAAAAAAAGCAAAAAATGTGGGTACCACAAGAGACTTTGGTGAAGGATCTTGGAGAGAGTCTTAGTACAGCTACATAAATACTACCACCTTCATCAACTAATTCTCAAGATTAATGATGGAGATAATCTTTCAACTTATGGATAAACAATCCATGAGGGTTTGATTAATATGCACTCTAGGATTTGACGTTGCTATAGAAATCTTGGAGCAACTTGAAACTTTTGTGTTCACTATGGTGGATTATTCTCAAATGGTGTTAGTCATGTATATACTCTATTAGTTATAGAGTGAGAGAAAGAAAAGAGAAAAAAATTCATAGTTTAGGGGAGCTCATACAAACCTCATACACTCTCAACACTATTTCCCAATCTTGAATGTAATAGGATGTGAAGCACAAAATGTAGAATGCTTTTTACCATCCACAATCATCAATCTACTACCAAATACTTTCTTGATAAGAATATATAATTCCTTTGCCAATTACATAAACATGAAATTCTCAAAACTCACATAATCAATCAAAATACTACTTTATAATTGGATATCATACCTTGCAAGTATAACAAACTTGCATAGGTAAAGTCTTCAATCCCATTCAAACAAATCAAGCTTTTAGTAAGTGGTTCTATATCTCCTATTGGGATTCTTTGTTTCCTTGATCCTCATACTTTAGGAACTCCATTTAGGCAATAAGTTGAGGTCATACATTCCTAGTTGGACATTTAGCAATGAAATGTCCAATTTGGCAACATTAGAAACAACCACCATCTTTGTCACAATATTTCTTTGTCTTTACTGCCAAGGGGTATCCATTGGATAAGATCAATCTCCATTGGTGTTGGTTCCTCTTATGTGTGGTGTATCTATAAGGTTTGTGAAGGTCTAGATCAAGATCATGATCCAGTTATGGCAACCAAGGAATCAAAGCACCCAACCAACTACATGGTATCTTCCAAGTGTTTGGCCTCCTACATGGTTACTTCTATTTGATGTGTGATTTCAAACCCCTCACAAATTGAGCCAAAGCTTCACCTTCTAGTATCTTAGGAATTTTCATTATGGTATTTTGGAACTAAGTGATGTAGCTCATCATAGAACCAATCTATTGCAATTCTACCAATCTATCTCATACAACATTCACCGATTAGAATCTCCAAATTATTGTTCTCTTGAATTTGTCCCATGTCGAGATTGGAGCAACAAATTACCATTAAGCTTACTCCACTTAGAATTGCCACCATAGTTTTGCCACTCCATGTAATTGGCTTGAAGCCAAGAGAATCTGTCTTTGTTCATCTTGAAGATTTATATCTTTAAAATAACATTCACAATCAACACAAAATTTTGTATTACACCCAATAGATTCTTACCTTCAAAAATCAAAATTTCTCTTCTCTATCTTCAAATGCAATTCTTTCTTTTTGTGCATATATAAATCATTATACAATATGAAATGTTATCATTATCACACATTATAGAAGCACAAGTCATACAAAAGTCATGCATGAACTCTAAAGTGCCACAATCAATTTGATCATACACTTAACTCTGATCAAATTCTCAACTCTCAACTAGAGAAACAAAAATTAGAGGGCTCTAATTACACAACAAAGGCACAACCACTCTAGCTAAGAAACTCTAGGTGATGCTCATTTGCTTCTATCAACCATCAAGGCTCAACAACAAAGAAATAAATTCTCTAGAGCTGCACTTTGAAGGCATACCCTTTTGGAAATAACCTAGAACTCCAACCCTAATACTTCTATTGATGGCCCATCTAACAATACAAAGAGTAGCTCTAATGGTGTGATCAATAGTCCTAACATGAAATCTGACCGCCATTAAGTAGTCTTTGAGCAATTACTAATATAACTATGACTGCCAAGACTAACACTCTAGAGGATAAGCGGCTTTAGTGTTGAAAATTTTGTGGTAGTTTTCATACGTATATACATTGCTACAAAATATATATTGTTATCAACATCATACACTAGAAGCATAAGTCATATTGAAGCACACATGAAATCTAAAGTGCCACAATTACTCCCTAGTTGGAAATTAGGTTCCTATAACTCTAGATAGCCATCTACTCCAAGTATGTGATGTATTGTATGGTGTGCAAAGATCAAGAAGCCGAGTGCTTATGAGCCTCATAATTAGTTGCTTGTCTACAATCTATACCACATAAAGAGTGAACTAGCTATGGGTCAAGTACATCAAAGACATAGCCATTGTCCTTGAAGAACCATCATGAAGAAAGAAGTCAAACATGCCATATACCATCCTCTTGAACAACTATCACACACCAATATAGTAGCAACTACACCAAAAGAGCCACATAACATACACCACAAGCCTACACATACAAATATGAAACTTGGGTTCATAGTGCCATCAATGTTTGGGAGGTGGCATGGTGCACAATTGTGCAAATGATCCTTCCAAACAGCACCATCATGTCCTTCCAACATGAGGAATCTGAAAGGCAAATCTCATGCATTCTCAAGATAATATAGCATTTAGTCACATCAAGTGTCATTGGTGATGTTTGCTATAGATATACATAATCACTTGGATGAAATTGACAAATTGAGAGTCTATAACCTTCTCCTCAAATAATAGTATAACATAAGATATCCCTATGCTAAGCAATTGCTAAATTCTCAAAGGCCATTGGCATCACTCTCCAAAAGGTTTTTACCCACTAAAAACATGTACTCACTAATATGACTAGATCATCCAAGTCCAAAACCGTAGTTTCATTGCAATGGATGGCTACAAGTAAATTTGGATCTTGCGCATAGAGTAGAAAGTAAGGAGAGAAGGATGCTAAAAAGGCTTGCTAGCTGAACCAATAGCCCATGTCCAACCAAGGTAGTTGGAGATCCCAATCTCTTAAGTGACCTCTTTGCAAACCATACTTATACAACTCTCTCTTCACCATTTGAACCACTCTCTCTGCTAAACCATATGTCTTAGGGTGACCTCAAGAGGTAGTACCATAGAGAGTTTTAAAACTAGTTTTGACAGATGTCTATAGGATAAATAAAAAATTTCATTACCATTTTTAGCAAACTTTGTATTGGGATGAAGTGCTAATAAATGAACCCCTTGTAAATGGTGTAATGGATATTTAGTGCAAGTTGCATTCATTTAAAAAAATTAGGCAAGATATTATGGATGTTTAGTTGTGCCATTTCAAAATAAATTTGAGTCAAAAGAAGTAATGTGCCTTATCAATCAGGTTGCAATGGTGATTCATGAGAATTTTTGGCAAATACCATCTGCTCCAAAACATGCCACCCTCTCCAAGCTATTCAAATTAGAATTCACCATTAGTGTGTGCTAATGGTGTATGAATGCTCCTATCACATGTAAGTAAACTAAACGGTGGGTTTAGTAGTTTTGAATTGGTGTGGTTGTTCTTTCAATAAATTAGTGTGGCAAGGGAGATAACAAGTTATGGAAAATGATACCCATTGCTTGGCAACAACCAAGAAATTGATAGAGGGTCAAGAAATTTTACTCCATAAGGGAAAAAAAAATTATGTTATGGGAGATCAAGTACCTAATAGCATTGTAGACTCAAATTTGGATTCAAAACCAAAACCTTTAGACTCATATTTGGATTTGCAACCAATACAATTATTAGGGAAGTTTGGAGAATGGTTGAGGATAGCTTTTTCCATGCAAAGCAAAACAAAACAAAAGAGGATGAATGGTTCCGCATGGCAACACTCTATTATGGCCAAATATTGGATTATTTGGAAGACCTTGATCATTTTGCATAGATTCATGATAGGAATTGCAAAAAGCCCATTCAAAAATCTACTACTTTTAGTTTCATGACCACATTTCTAGTTTGAGAAGGGCATGGATTTCCTACTTCTATGACAGGTGATAGATTGTGCAAGAAATAGCTGAGGGATATGAAATCATACAAAGAAGCTACAAAGTTGAAAAACAATTCTATTGGAGAAGTTCTCATGGAAAAGGAATATGGCAAAGGATGGAGAACTATAGATAATAAACTGAATAGAATGTGCACATATTTTGCTAGAATGGAAGCCATGTTCAGGAATGGAGCTAACATTATTCCACATGCTATGGTAAGTTTGGGAGATTTAAATCCCAATTAGGAGGTTGGTGCTAAGGAGGTTCTTGAATGCAAAGAAACCATCTTGATAATTCCAATCTCTTCTATAGGTGGTACTCTTAGACTCCTGCCTCCAATTTGTCTCAATCCCCAAGGGGTGGAAATTTTACCTAGTGTTTACATGGAGGGCTTGGACAATGGACTCCAAGCCTGTACTCCCAAGGAGGAATCCCATTTTTTTGCAATGGTCAAGGACTTGCTTTTCCTTACACCACCTCCTCTAGCTTCTATAGGGGATGGATTACAAGGCAATTTCCTTGTCAAAAAAGGATAACATGACCCAAAGAGGAGAAAAGGTGGAACATCCATAAGTAAGGTATCTAGAATGCCACCTAGTATGTCATTGTTTCAAAGTTTAGTAAAAACCACCATGTTGATAGCAAAAACTATAAAATCTAGAGAGAGGTTACAACTAGGTGAACTAGAAGCCATTAACATGAGGAAAAGAGAGAAAATATTAATAAAAATTGGAAGTTGAGCATGTTAGATTAGAAGCAAAGAAGATGAAAGTCAAGATTGAGAAGAAATTGAGTGTTGATAAAAGGAAAGCTAGGGTAGACAAAAAGAGGTTCAAGGAGATGAGTCTAAAGTCAAAGCACACACATGAAATCAAAATGAGTCTCTTGTGGGGAAGAAAAAATCTGGAAGGAATAAGTCAATATCTCAAAGTGCTAATTCAGTTCATTAGGAAATCAAGCATTTGGCTACATGTTATAGTCCCAAGCTAAAATATAATATTCCAAATTCATACTCTAATGACAATGAATATGAGACCACCACTAAAAGCACTTCTATATAATCAGAGTATGTTTATAATTTATATGATCTTGGACTGCTTTGTAATTTATTTAATGTGTAATGATTACTACAAAGTGTATTGTGATTAAGTGTATGAGATTTGAGATTTGAGATTTGAGATTTGAGATTTGAGATTTGAGATTTTTGTATAACCTCTAGAGATTGCTAGAACAAGGACACTTATCAAAAGCCACTCCATAATGACTTCTCACGCTTGAAGTTGAACAAAACAACCGCATGGAGTTGCCTGCTGGAGCTCAAAAGAGCATCACATCCCCAACCAATCTGTAAAATGGCATGCATTGCCACTTGTTGGTGCTTGCCGTTGCCTACTCATGAAAGGATTCTCACTAAAATTTGTTGAAGAATGTAAGGTGCCCAATGGCATTTAATAGTGCACAATGGCATGTACCAAAGCTTGTGTAAGTTGTTAGATGGCACTCAATGATACCAATTGGGTTTGGAAGGCATACAATGGTACCCATTGTTAGTGGCTAGCGCTCATAGGTGCTGGTTGATGCCCAAGCATAGGTGAATAAAGTTCATTTCATTTAATGGATTCAAATTCAAGTGATGTGAGATATGAGTGTGATGCAAAGTGAAAATGGAAATAAATGGAGAATCAAAACTATGATACATATCACATGATATGAGGTATGAGAGTGAGGCAAAGTGAGAATGAGAATAGAAATAAATGTATAATAATAAATATGATACATCTGATGTGTATATGTGTGTAATCCCTAAGGCTAGTCACTGTGCTAGAGGAGAAGGAGGTGAAGAAGATGAGAGAGATGCAACATGGAGTCTACGTCCTCAAGCCTACGTCAATATATATTATGTTGAATCTTAAATGGACTCAATGACCACCAAAGGAACCACTTGCTCTCATCCAAGGGTTGGTGCTTGATACCACTAGCTAGAAGGTCATGTGGGTCATAACTATAAGAACTCAGTCTACCAAATATCCATTCCTCTTTTGCCCAACTAACAATAGACTAATCATCATGGACAAATCTGTCCAAAGCTATCATCAAGGGATCAAACGACCAAGTGTATGATAATCTCTTTGCCCTATGAGGACAAAAGTAGAAAGGATGGATCATACCATGTGAATGGTTCCTACAATAAGAGAGTGCAGAACTATCTAGGATCAAAAGATCACGTATAGGTAAACCTAATGAGGTGAGATGCTCATAGGATCTAACTCTTAGTCCTTTGAACTCATCTTGTTGGATATTTGAAGAACAAAAATAGGCCATGAGGCAAGACCCAATGTGAATTCCCTTTGGGAGTTTTACCCATTAGTAAACTCTATAGCAAAAACTTAGCTCCATTTAGATGGAAGATCTATCTACAAGATAACCTCAAAGTGCAACAAACAAAACTAAATGAAATGGCTTACACCAAGATATGCAAACCACCCTATAGGCCTGATTGTGTGTGAGGATATTAGCCATGCAATATTTTCAAGCTCTCCCACACAATATAACCAATGATACCACAAATCCATAATGATGCTAAATAAGTAACACCCACAACAATAATCTTCTTCTATAGGAATCAAGGGAATAAAAGATGTGGAATATACTTTCTCAATAGACAAAGCCTCTCTCTAAACTCAATCTGAGTTTCTTGAGTCACCACACTACAAGGTAAGGAATGGGAGGCAAATTTTTGGGTCTCTTGAGTCATAACATTGTAGGGTAAGACATGGGTGGCATGTTTGGGCTTGCATCTCCTTATGGGGTTGGAAATCGATCATATGGAGTCTTGGCCAAAGATAAGCCACACTAGCCTTCACCTGAGCTAGACTACTCTCATTCTCCTCTACTTGAACATGTTTACTCTCACACCTCTCCATAGCAAATGCTAACTCTCATGCATGATACTATAATTGGATCTTATAACCCTCAACCATGGTAGCAACACCTAGGATATCCAAGTCCACGTCAATTAACCTCTACTCTCTCTCCATCTCATAGCTAGTAGGTCGGATGAATCTCCTTTGTAGCAAGAGTATCCTCTTGCTCATAACAGAGTCTCTCTCTCTCAAACAACAATCTATCTTGCTCTTCCAAGCTCTCCAATCTACTCTCATGCTCAAGCACTAATCTCTCTTGCTCCTCTACACTCTCCAATCTACTCTCATATTGAAGAACTTATTTCTATCTCCTCTAAATTCTCCAATCTACTCTCTTGCTCAACAACAAGTCTCTCTTGTTCCTTGGCTACTTGGACACAATCATTCAATACATGCTTTGTATCAACATAACAAGAGGGAAAAGGGACTCTTGGGTATGAGGGAGGAAGTGCACCCTGTAGGGATGGAGGAGGGGAAAAAGAAGAAGGATCTATATCAAAGGATGGAGATGTACAAGGAACTCTCTCAAGATAACTTGTACTCCCTAGCCTCACTATTGGTAAGGCATGTGTCTCAACATGAATTTGTTGAATACATGTTCACTATAAAAGACCGAGACTGAGGCAAGAAATAGTAGAATAAAAGCTCACATTGGAACACTTGAATGAAGGAAAATCCAAATACCTAGCATGAGCTTTGGCTCTTGTATTTATAGGGAGTATACAAGGTCCTTGAGAAGCTTCTTAAGAAGCTTCCTTGAGCCGCTTTCTTGGAGTGCAAGCCAAGTTAACTAGGAAGCTTCTAGAAGCTTCCTTCTAGAAGTTATCTACTTGGGGTGCAAACTAAGCTAGTTGGGAAGCTTCCTAGATACTTCTGGAATATTCTAGGTTAATTTGTCTTTTTTGCTACTTTGTTAGCCCTATTAACTTTGTCGCTAAACTCCATATTGTTACATATTCCCCTACCACTAGTTGGTGATGTCTTTGTTGCCAATAAAGCTTCAAACTCTTGGATGGCTTGTTATGCATTCTGGAGATAAGAAATAGGTTCCCATGTGGCATCATGAAGGGAGTACCCTTTCCAAAGGACCTTGTACTCCATATGTTGTCGACGGTCTTGTTGAATATGGTGACGTGCAAGGATATGATCAACTTCATACTCCTCATGATCATTGTAGGGACAGGAGGAGGGGGAGGTTGGACTCAAGAGAAAAAAGAAGAGGGGTTATGAACAAAGGATTTCAACTTGGAAACATGAAAGACAGGATGGATGCACATATGACAAGGCAAGGCAAGTCAATAGGAAATAGGAGAGACAATTTGGGTGATATCAAAGGGTCCTATCCAATTAGAGGCAAGTTTACAAACTTGAGTATCAAGTGGGAGAGGGAGGTTATTGGATGAGAGAATGACCTTATCACCAACTTGAAAGCTGATATTGTGGCAATGGTGATCCGCATATTGTTTCTACTAATTTTGAGCAACAAGGAGATGAGATTTGGCTTATTGGAAGTATTGGGAGATAGTGGTCAAGAAGGTGGAAGTATGAGGGACATGAGATAAAGGAGGAGCAAAAAGGGAATCTAGAACAAGTAGATCTTGGACAAAATTTAGAAAGAAAGGAGAGAATCTGGTGTTTGCCTATTTAGAATTGTTGTATGCAAACTCTGCAACTGCAAGACATTCATCCCAATTGGTTTGGTGAATGTTGACAAAGGCATGAAGCATATCTTCCAAGGTGCAATTTGCATGTTCAGTTTGTCCATCAGTTTGAAGATTATAGGCTGTGGACAAAGCAAGCTTAGTGCCAAGTATCTCAAAGAGTTGTGGTGCCTACATTTTTTGTTTTTTTCAAAATAAAGGAGAAGAAGTGTATAGAGAAGTCGGATTGCGCCTGTATGGCCGAAGAAGGCAAAGAAAAGAGTCTTCGGGTTGAAACCCGAAGTAAAGTGACTTCGGGTCATAAGGCAAAGTACTTGGAAATTCCCTGTCAGCATACATTATGAAGTAAATTGTCTTCGGACCGGGGGGAGCTCAACCCGAGGCGAAGACAGTCTAGCAACCTTTCGTCGGGGCAAGAAATTCAAGAAGGGGCCGTTTCAAAACTGGTGGCTCATACGCACGAAGGTTGATTGATAGTGACAGGTGCATGCCGGAGGTGTGATTTCTCGATAGAAACTCAAAGTGACGGAAGACAAAGAAGTGCAACTCTATAAAAATCGAAACTGCAAAAAAAATGTCAACAAAATGAACAAAACAAAATGACAAAATGTCAAGAAATTTTCCTTCGCTGTTGAGGAGTCGTCTTGTAGGTGATCGGGGAAAGGGAAATAGAGTTGGGCTCGTGTTAGTGCGCAAGGGAGAAGTCGTGAGAGTGAAATCGAGAGAAAGTGAGAAAGCAGAAGAGATGGGAGGAGGGAAGAAGAACTCCAAATTTGCAGTGAGAAATCATGCGATTCAGAGATTAGATGTACTAGCGAGGATCGAAGTCTTGAGCCGACTTTGGATCACATTTCTAGCATGGAATTGGAATGTAAGTTTTCTAGGATTCATGACAGAAATCATCGAGAGTAAGTGTCTTGATGGACCCGAGGAAGAAGGGAAGAGAGGAAATCCGGCTCGCTGGACAAAGTCGGATTGGAGATTGGTACTCAAGAAGGAGGCAGGCTCGAAGCAGGGAGCCACGTTCTTGGGGAAAGGAGAGATAGCCCAAGAAACTCAAGAGGTGAGAGATGCCTTCTCATCGAAGAGAACAAAGAATGGGTACAAGGTAGAAAGTTACAAAGACCCTGTCAAGAGAGGAATTGTGAGTGCTTTGATGGCAATCCTAAAGCCGGAGAGAACAACATATGTGATGAAACACCAAGCGGTGTTCTTTCACAAATTGTTTGCAGGAGAACCAATTAATTGGGCAAGGTGTTTTCACGGGAGAACGAGGCAGATGGTGTGGAATCTGCGGGATAAGTCACCTCCACATTACATTGTGCCATTTGCAGTGCATTTCTACCTCGGGCTCAATTTGCTGAACTCGGTGGAGCAGAATCGGATGGTGTCGCACTTCCATCCGGATGTGCGAAAGGAGGTCGATGTGAGGAGCAACAATACATTTTGCAAATCCGGAGCACGGATGATTACTACGCGAAGACAGGGAAAAACGTGGAGGTCATAGTAAGTACCCCGACGAAGAAGAGGACTCGGCAAGCAGAAGCCGAAGAAAACAAGAAACCTCGAAAGATGCAGCAAAGTAACCCGAGGCGAGGAATGGTGGTAATTGAGTTAGAAGATGAAGACTCAGAAGGTGAGGCCGAGCTCAAGACGGAGGACTCGGAGCATGAGGAGGAACCTGAGCTGACCCTGCAGAGCGGAGATACAAGCAGTGATAGTGAGGACGGTGGAGAGATGGCCTCGGCGCCAATGGCTGAAGAATACAAAGAAGAAGTGCAAGCCGAGGTAGAAGCCGAAGACAATACAACGCTGGAAGATGAAGTACCGGTGCCAGAGGAGAAGAAGATTGTAGTGAAGCAAGGAGTTCGCTCGTGATGTAAGGCGAAGTGTGAGGCGGGACCAAGTCAAGTGAAGACAGAGGTAGAAGAAAGCTCGGGCAGCGAGGTATCAATCCCGATATGACGACTCCAGAGAAGAAGGCGAGTATCAGGAGAACACGAGGAGAGAAGAGAGACCACTCCGTGGAAGGCAGAAGTTGCCAATAATGGAGTGGAGTACCTGCAAGAGGTAGTGTGCCCGCTGTTGGTGAAGTTGGAGCAGAAGAAGAAGGAGATGCAGTCGACTTGTCCCGAGGTAAAGACTGTGTTGCAGGTGGTAGTAAGATTAGAAGAAGAGAACTCGGAGTTGAAGAGGAGTGTAACCCAAGGTGAGGAGGAGAGAGAAGTACTGCGAGTGGAGGCAGTAGAGAGAAGTCAGGTAATCGAAGACCTGAAGAGAGAAGTGATCTATCGAGAGGATCTTGCAAGGAAGAGTGATATCGCAAGAGAAAGGCAAGTAGCTGAATATGAAATCTTGAAGCAGTAGTTTGCTGATTCAAGAGTAGAGCTTATCCATGCTATGGCGCGGATAGCATCAAAGGATCAAGAGCTCAATAGAGTGATGGAGAGTATGGAGGAGAAGAAGTAACTCTGGCAACAAGAGTTGGCTGCGAGATATAGAGAAGAAGAGAGATTACGAGAGTTACTTCGTTATCAGGAAGAGAAGGTTGAACAAAAGGAGAAAGAGAAGGAAGCGGTGAAAGCCGAGTTTGAGGAAGAGTTGGCGATGTACAAAGAGGAATGGCTTGCGGATCGGGAATGAGAAAGGAAGACAAGATTGGAGCCATTGAAGGAAATAGTCCTCAGAGTGAATGCAATGTTAAGTACAAAAGCCAACGTTTGAATTGAAGAAGCATGACTGCACGAGTTAAAGCTATTGGTGCAGGAGACAAGGCAAAGACAAGCAAAGGACACAGAGATGAATGCCTTGTTGATCAAATTAAAAAACTCGTGTAGATAGGAAGGTTTTAGAGGTAGAGGATAACATTTCAATTAGATTAGACTTAGTGAAAGTAGAGCTAGAAAAACTTCGAAAAGATGTTAAAGAAAAACCCGAAGTAGATAACATAGGAGTCCAAATGTCTTCGGAGTTGCCCTCAGAGACATTAGAGAAGAGTGGGTCAGGAGATAAGGAGTTAGATAGATTACCCACTAGTGAAATTTTAGATCAAGAAAGAGAATTGCTGGAATTGGTAGAAGAAGTAGAAGATTTGAAACCCGAGGAAAAGTTAGTAGGAAGTAAGATTACTTTGGGTTCAGGTTTGAAAGCCGATGATGATGTAGACATCGGATTGTAGTGGTAACAGATTTGAGATTTGAAGGGGCAGATATGAAGAGGTGCATTGTCATTTCGGATCTGCAGGTTAGAACAGTTGTTGTAGAACGGTATAGTTGTTAGAACTATCGATTGATTCACTACTTAAGAGTGGCATTTGCAGGAAATTGTTGTTCAGTGCTCATTATTTCTGAGAATAGATAAAGCAAAGTGCTGTGAAGCAGTGCTCGTTGCTTGAGCTTGATTCCGAGTATCAACTTTGCAATTGTGTTTGTGAGTGTGTGAAGAAATTCGAAGTGCAAGTCAGTGTGTTTGTTGGATGTTGGATTCCACAACCTTGATCTTTATTCTGTGTGTTTGATCCTGAGTGAAGTGCAATCAAAGCAATGCCTTGACAGATTTGAGAGGAATTGTAGTGTTGGTAGTATTCTGCATTTGTGAGTGCAGAGCAAAGTTGATGTGAAGCAATTTTGATCGAGGAAGTTGTACCTTCAGTGGAGAGGTAGAACACAATTCTAAGGCAAAGTTGTTTTGCAATGAAGTGCCGTTTTTGGGAGAGCCTGAATCATCACAATCAAGGTTGTTTGGAAAGATTTGATGGAGTTGTGATTATGGAGTGTTAATTTATGACAAGACTATGAGTCAGTGCTTGTTACTCTCTTCTGGGTGTGGTTTCTACCTGAGAGACTAAAGACGCAACCAAGAAGAACTAAATTGTTACTTTGCTTCGTATTTGGACATTTCTGACTCGTATCTCTGCGGGAACAAACTTTACTTACCCAATTACTGCAAAAGTGATATTTGCCAGGTTGTCACAGGAGTGCTTGCCAAAACTTTCTAGTGAAGCGAGGATCACAGTCAGAGATGAGTACATGCGGTATCCCATGATGCTTGAATATATTATTGAAGTACAGTTGTGCCAAGGTTGGAGCATCCACATTATCAACCATTGG
Source organism: Lunularia cruciata (assembly GCA_948567375.1). Taxonomy (NCBI): domain Eukaryota; kingdom Viridiplantae; phylum Streptophyta; class Marchantiopsida; order Lunulariales; family Lunulariaceae; genus Lunularia; species Lunularia cruciata. The sequence continues at coordinate 52,791,597 of OX419755.1, read as the reverse complement.
TGCCAAATGGATTTGCTTATTAAGCTTATCCACAAACACCACAATTGTTGTATAACCTTGCTTTGTCTTGGGCAAGGAAGTGATGAGATTTAAGCTTACATGTTCCCAGCAAGTAGTTGGAATGAGGAGTGGCTAAAGGAAGTCCACTTGGCTTATGGTTGATGGCCTTGTTGCATTGACAACTCTCACATGATCAGACAAACTCCTGAACATCTCATGCCATGTTGGGCCACCACTATTGGCGTTGGAGGTTACCCAAGGTCTTGTCCATACCCATATGAACAGCTATTGGTAAATCATGGGCTTCTTGAAGGCGCACAAGTCAAAGATCACCTTTGGTTGGAACATAGATCCAAACCTCATGGAACAGAAGGTCTTCCTTGAAGGAGAAGGTGTTATACTCCTTTTTGCATGTTGTCAGATGACCATATGAAGAAGGGATCTTGTTGTAGAGCTGACCAAAACTCATTATGGACCTTGGAGTCAATTGACACAATTGTAATTGCCGCCATGATGAAAGGAAGAGACTTCAAATCAGGTCGTCGTGATAGAGCATTGGAGATGACATGGAATCTACTTGGTTTGTACTCAAGTTTGATGTCAAAAAATTGGAGCTGCTCCTCCCATCAATGATGTCAACTCTTCATGTGTTCCAAGTGTGAGGTCTGCAATAATGGTTTGTGATCAATTTGCATGATCACTTGTTTCCCCAAGAGATAATGCCTCTATACCTTGGTGGTATATACCATTGCAAGTTGTTCCTGATCTTGAGTAGAGTAATTTACTTCAGCTATATTTAGTTGGCAAGACACAAAGGCAATGAGATGTAGTTCATCTGGGAATTCTTATTGCAACATAGCTCCAATTGCAAAGTTAGAAGCATCAAAATCAACCACACAAGGTAGCTGAGGATCATATGGTTGAAGAATGGGTCTTGAAGACACCATATGTTTCAACTTCTGGAATGCTTCTTCATGCTTGGTGGTCCACTAGAAGCTTGAGTTCTTCCCCAAGAAGTCAGTCAATGGTGCAACCACATGAGCATAATAGTGGATGAACCGTTGGTAAAAACTAGCCAATCCATTGAATGCCGGTACTTCTATAGCATCCTTCAGAGTAGGCCAATCAATAATGGCCTTGATTTTCTCCTCTTCCATCTTGATCCCCTCTGATGAGATCTTGTGACCCAAGAAGGTAACCTCCTTCTACCAAAAAGCACACTTTGACTTCTTGCAATAAAATTTTCATTGTTGTAGTTGTCTTAGGACTTCTTGCACATGATTCATGTGTTTTACCTCCATCTTGCTATAGATTAAGATAACATCTAAAAACACCACCACATACCAATCCAACAGTCCATCCAACACCCAATGCATATGATCCATGAAGACTATTGGAGCATTAGTGAGCCCGGAAGGTAGAACTCTCCACTCAAAATGCCCATACCTTGTGCAAAAGGTAATCTTTTGCACATCCTCCCTATCAATGAGGATTTGCAAGTAGTCGTTGCAAAGATCCAACTTGGAAAAGTATCATGCTCCACTCCATTGATCAAGCAAGTCATCAATCCAAGGCAAGGGATATGCATTCTTCATTTTTTGCTTATTGAGCACACGGTTATCAATATGGAAACAAAGTCCTCCATCATTCTTTGGAACAAATAGTACTGATGCTCCACAAGGAGAGGTACTATGTTGTATGAAGTCCTTCTTCAACAATTCCGTAAGTGTTGTTCAAAACTCCTCCAACTTCTTTGGTGAGAGTCTATAGTTTGGTCTACTCACTAGAGTACTCCCTGGCAATAGCTCAATTTTGAAGAGCATACCATGATCTGTAACACTCATTTGTGCATGTGTGTGGTATTGTGATATTTAGCTTGGTATTACAAGTACTTGAGAGATATTTACATAGAGATAAAGGATATTTCTACATTAGTCATCATAAGCTAGAGTTAGTCATAGCTAAGATAGAGGAGACCTTACTTTAGAAGAAGTGGAAAAGATGAGCACCACTATTTTGGATTCTAGTGTGTTGACTTGGTATCATTCCTAGGTGTTTGGCTTTGAGGAAAGAGTTGAGAACTCTTAGGCCCGCAAGCCTTTTTGTTTTGGATTCTTCTATAGTCCAAGGATAGTTCAAGTTCAAGGATAAGGCAAGTTCACATCCATAGACCTTTGAGAGCAAGAGATTGAGAGAAAGAAAAGGATTACTTGATTTGGGTTTGCATGATGGACCTTCTTCACCAAGATTGGGAGGGAGAAGATCTAAGACCAAGGAGTTATGTGAGGTTTGTGGAGTGGAAGGACTTCCAAAAGGACATGAGTGTAGTGGAGTAAAAGCACTTTTGGAGACTATGATGAAGGATCTTGGAGAGAGTCTTAGTACAGCTACAGAAATACTACCACCTTCATCAAATAGTTCCCAAGATTAGTGATGGAGATAATCTTTCAACTTATGGATAAACTATCCATGAGAGTTTGATTAAAATACACTCTAGGATTTGATATTGCTATAGAAATCTTGAAGCAACCTGAACCTTTTGTGTTCCCTAGGGTGGATTATTCTCAAATGGTGTTAGTCATGTACATACTCTATTAGTTATAGAGCAAGAGAAAGAAAAGAGAAAAAAATTGAGAGAAAAGAAAGATAGTAAGGGGTTAAGATGAGGAAACTTACGGTTTTCTTTGGCAAGGATGGAGAAGATGTGGAGGCCTTTGTGAGAGACTTCAAGAGAGCTTGCATAAGAAACAATGAGAGGAGGAAGAATGAGTGGGCCTCATTATTACCAGATTTCTTTGAGGATGCAACACTTACATGGTATGAGTCAGAATACTAAAAGAGAGAGAGGAGATATGGAAAAGAAGAGTCTTGGGAGAGTTTGACTTCAGCATTCATTGAGAACTTTCTTCCAGATGAGAGTTATGAGAGATTGATAGTGAGGTTACCTTTCTCAAACAAGGAGATGGAGAGAAAGTGAGAGTCTATGTGGAAAAGTAAGAGTCCAAATTTTGCATAGTGTTAAGAAAGGGTGGAGATGATATGGAGACTACTATGATTGGTATAAGGTTCATGCTCACCAGGACTTTTGTGTGAGGATTGAGACCACAAATTAGAAGCAAGGTGAGATATGAGAAACCTTCTTCCAAGGTTGAAGCTATCAAGATTGCAATTTGTATGGAGGAGAGTTTGGAAGGGGATGAGTGTGATTTGGTGGTGAAGGAGATTGTGCATCCTCCTCAAGGTTACAAGTATAGTGGAACTTCTAATACTTTGGTGGCAAGGGTTGCACCACATGTAGTAGTTGCTCCAGTTCTTGCACCTCCACCAAAGGATCCACTTCAAACCATCACACAACAACTTGCATATCTCAAGATCAATGTGGTGCAACTATAGGAGAGGAGAGAGGTAGATCAGAATGTGGGGAGAGGGCCTAAGAGTTATGGAAATTATCTATATAGAGGAAGCCAACCAACCAGCAATTTCAATGAGAGAAATTGTTTTGGTTGTGGAGGAAGAGGTCACATCCAAAGGAATTATCCAAATTCCACTTACCAAGGAGGAAGGAGTTATGAGAGAGCCAATAGAGGGGAAAGAGGGAGGTAGTGAAACCCAAGTGGCTCCTTATCCAAACAAAGGTAAGGGGATATCATCCATAGATGTGGTTGAGAGCAAGTATGAGAAGGGAGAGTGCTCAAACTCCAAGGGTCTTAATTTGGAGCTTTTGGCACAAGAGAAGAAGCGAGCTCATTTTGTAGAGGATGTTCACTCTTCTCAAGGATTTACTCCAAGAAAAGATACTCCTATGTCTACTAGGAGCACTCCCACCTCAACACCATCAACAACAAAGACTCCAAGGAAGAAGTTGGGGATGGAGGATTTCTTGATTTCAAAGCAACAATGGAACTACAATGTGTTGGAGGATGTTGGTAGTCACAAGGCTAACATCATAGTGGGCCAATTAATTGCTTTGAACCCTACCTTGAGAAAGGAGCTTGGAGGTGATTTGAGTTCTACAAGGAGCAAGAGGAAGAAGAAGGAAAAAGTTCAAGTATCAATGGGGGTGGTGGATGCCAAGCCAGCACTGTGAGCCGGCCTGTCTCTCACTTAGGATGAACCTTTGATGACTATTATGGTAGCGCACCATGGACTAAGAAGGCAAGGAACCCCAACTCCATCATACTCCTCCAAGGCTAACACTACAAGACTCAAGACATTGCTCACTAGAGAACTCAATGAGAGAGAGATAGTTGCAAATGAAAGGATGATGAGTACCTCCTCACCCCTTTTTTATATACTTGTGAAATAGTTATGTACCAAAGTTACTAATCACTGTAGTAACTCAAGTTACTAGACTAAAAGTCAAGTAAAGTCAAAAAGTAGAAAGGAATATCCATTCACATGGGCATATTCCCCTAAGCATGTGGTCTTATCTTGACCCAACCACTAAGTCAAGGATTCCTTCACATGGGCTATCCTTGGACTAAGGAACAATCCAAAACAAAAACGCTTGCAGGCCCAAGAGTTCTCAACTCTTCTCTCAAAGCCAAACACCTAGGAATAACACCAAGTCAACACACTAAAATCCAAAATAGTGATGCTCATCTTTTCTACTTCCTCTAAAGTAAAGTCCCCTCTATCTTAGCTATGACTAACTTTAGCTAACCATGACTAATATAGAACCATCCTTTATCTCTATATAAATAATATCTCTTAAGTACTTGTAATACAAAGCTAAATATCACAATACCACACACATGCACAAATGGGTGTTACAGCACCATGGAAGACTTGTGAATATGCCTCAAGATTGATATGAGAGTGAATGGTCACAACATCAAGTATGCACTTGTTGATGGAGGATCAGCAATGAATGCCATGTTAAAAAGGTTGATGAAGAATTTGGGTATGATACCTACAAGACCTTCAACATTTGTGGTGAGCATGGCAAACAAGAAACAAGTTCAACCAATAGGGGTGATGGATAAGGTGGTAGTTTCAGTTATGGGAGTTCTAAATCTCATGACTTTCCAAGTCTTGAAGGATTCAAGCTTTGACTTACTTCTTGGGAGGCCATGGTTGAGAGCAACACGCACAATAGATAGATGGCACAAAGGGTACTTGAGGATTGGGCGACCAAACCATAGAGTCACAATTCTTGTAACTAACACTTCACATTCATATACACCATCTTTTGATTATTGGGAATCAGATTCTAAAGAAGGAGTTTAAGGTGTGGACACAAGCATGGAAGAGGACACTTCCACGGGGGAGGATGAATCTGAATGAGATTCAGATGTGTATCCTTTGTGTGCTATGGATTTTTCACCTAAGCCAGAGGTTTTAAAGGACCTAGATAAATCACCATTGACAATTGAGGAGGTAGAGAGAAGGTTAGCTACCTTCAAGTATGGCCCAAATGTTACCAAGGAGGTGAAGGTGATATTTGAGGAGATTTTCCGCAAGTTTGTCCATGTGTTTTGCTTTCCATTACAAGGATTTGAAGGAAGTCACCTTGGAGGAGCACAAGATAGAGATGGAGTCACATGCAAGACCAATCCACCAAAAGCAATGTCGCATTAGCCCACCAATATCTTTGGTTGTGAAGGAGGAGATTGATAAGCTCAAGGAGGCCGGATTTATCTTTGAGGTGGAGAATACAGAAAAGGTGTCTCCAATTGTCATTGTGAAGAAAAAAAATGGCAAGCTTTCAGTATGTGAGGATTACAAGAAGCTCAATAATGTTACCAAGAAGGACTACCCATTGCCATTCATTGATGAGATCTTGGAGGAGGTTGCAGGTCATGGGAGGTACCATTTTAGAGATGGTTATAGTGGCTATAACCAAATCAAGATTGCACCAGAGCATCAACAACTCACCACATTCACCACATCTTGGGGAACTTAGGCTTTCAAGGTCATGCCTTTTGGGCTTTGCAATGCTCCAGCTACATTCCAAGGGTTCATGAACAATGTATTTGAACCTTTCATTGGGAAATTTGTAAGAGACTCCATTGATGACTTTTGTGTCTATGTGTGACAACTCGGCAAATATCACTTTTGTGGTAATCGGGTAAGTTAAGTTCATTCCCGCATAGATACGAGTCAGAAATTTCCAAATACAAAGCAAAGTAACAATTTCAGTTCTTCTTGAGTTCTTCTTTAGTCTCTCAAGTAGAAACCACACCCAAAAGAGAGTAACAAGCACTGATTCACAGTCTTGTCACGAATTTCACACTCCTTAATCACAACTCCTTCAATTCTTTCCAAACAATCTTGATTGTGATGATTCAGGCTCTCCCAAAAATGGCACTTCACTACAAAACGACTTCGCCTCAAAATTGTGTTCCACCCCTCTACTAAAGGCACAACTTCCTCAATTGAAATTGTTTCACATCAACTTCACACTGCACTCACAAATGCAGAATACTACCAACACTACAATTCCTCTTAGATCTGTCAAGGCATTGCTCTGATTGCACTTCACTTAGGATCAAACACACAGAATGAAGATCAAGGCTATGGAATCCAACATCCAATAAGCACACTAACTTGCACTTCAAATTTCTTCACACACTCACAAACACAAAGCTGATACTCAAAATCAAGCTCAAGTGACAAGCACTGCTTCATAGCACTTTGCTTTATCTATTCTCAAAATTATGAGCACTAAACAACATTTCTCTACAAATTCCACTCTTAAATAGTGAAGCAATCAACAGTTCTAACAACTATACCATTCTACAACAACTTTTCTAACCTGTAGATCCGAAATGACAATGCACCTCTTCATATCTGCCTCTTCATATCTCAAAACTGTTACTACTCTGATCCAATGTCTACTTTGTCATCGGCTTTCAAACCCGAACCCGAAGTAATTTTACTTCCTACTACTCTATCCTCGGGTTTCATATCTTCTACTTCTTCTACCAGATCCAGCAATTCTCTTTCCTGATCTGAAATTGCACTAGTAGGTAATCTATCTAACTCTTCATCTCTTGACCCACTCTTCTCCAATGTCTCCATCTCTAACTCCAAAGACATCTGCACTCCTATGTTATCTACTTCGGGTTTGGCTCTAACGTCTTTCCAAAGTTTTTCTACCTCTATTTTCACTAAGTCTAATCTAATTGCAATATTTTCTTCTATTTCTTAGATCTTCCTGTCCACACGAGTCCGGAGACTTACCAACAATGCGTTCAAATCTGTATCTTTTGCCTGTCTTCGCCTTGTCTCCTGCACCAACAATTTCAACTCGTGCAGCCTCGTCTCTTCAATCCAAACGTTGGCTTTTGTACTCAACATTGCGTTCATCCTGAGGACTATCTCCTTCAATGGCTCCAATCTCATCTTCCTCTCTCACTCTTGATATGCGAGCCAGTCCTCCTTGTACATCGCCAATTCCACTTCAAATTTGGCTTTCACCGTCTCCTTCTCCTTCTCCTCCTGATTACAAAGTAACTCTCGTAATCTCTCTTCTTCCCTATACCGTGCTGCCAACTCTTGTTGCCAAAGTTGCTTCTTCTCCTCGACAGTCTCCATCACCCTATTGAGCTCTTGATCCTTCGCTACTACCCTTGCCAAGCATGGATAACTTCTACTCTTGAATCAGCAAACTACTGCTTCAAGATCTCATATTCAGCTTCTTGTCTTTCCCTTGCTATGTCACTCTTCTTCACAAGTTCTTCTCAATATCTTACTTCTCTCTTCAGGTCTTCAATTACCTGAGTCCTCACTACTGCCTCCGCTCGCAGCACTTCCCTTTCCTCCTCACCTCGGGTTATACTCTTCTTCAACTCCGAGTTCTCTTCTTCTAATCTGGACAACACCTGCAAGACAGTCTTTACCTCTGGACAAGTCGCCTGCATCTCCTTCTTCTTGTACTCTAACTTTACCAGTAGAGGACATACCACATCCTGTAGGTACTTGACTCCATCGCTTGGGGTTACTTCTTCTTGCATGGCCACTTCCCTTTGTACTTCTTGTTCCAATACTCGCCTTCTTCTCTGCAGTCTTCATATTGGAATGGACGCCTCGCTTCTTGAGCTTGCATTCGCTTCTTCTTGCACATTACTTGGACCTGCATTGTACTTTGCCTTACGTCTCGAGCGGATTCCTCTTTGAACTACAATCTTTTCTTCTGCCTTAGGTACTTTGTCTTCCAACTTCGTGTTGTCGTCGGCCTCAATCTCTACCTGCACTTCTTCTGCAGCAGCTGGTGCCAATGTCATTTCTCCACCCTCATCACTGTCGCTACTTGTATCTTGACTCTGTAGCGTTAGCTCGGGTTCCTCCTTGTGCTCCAAGTCTTCGGTCTTGAGCTCGGCATCACCTTCCGAGTCTTCATCTTCCGACTTGATCACCACCATACCTTGCCTCGGGTTCCCTCTCCTGGTCTTCCAAGGTTTCTTTGTGTCTTTGGCTTTGCCCTGCCGACTTCTCTTCTTCGAGTTTGGAGAACTCACTTTGATCTCCACATTCTTCCTTGTCTTCTTGTAGTACTCATCGGTGCTTCTAATTTGCAAAATGTACTACTGCTCCTCTACATTGCCCTCCTTTCTCAAATGGGGATGGAAATGCGACACCATCCGAGTTCGCTCCGCTGTGTTCAACAAATTTAACCCGAGGTAAAAATGAGCTACAAACGGCACGATGTAGTGTGGAGGTGATTTATCCCGCAGATTCCACACCATTTGTCATGTTCTCCCATGGAAACACCTTGCCCAATTGATCGGTTCTCCTGCAAACAACTTGTGAAAGAACACCGCTTGGTGTTTCATCACATACGTTGTTCTCTCCGGCTTCAGGATTGACATCAGAGCACCCACAATTCCTCTCTTGACACGGTCTTTGTAGCTCTCAACTTTGTACCCATTCTTCGTCCGCTTTGACAAGAATGCATCTCTCACCTCTTGGGTTTCTTGAGCTATCTCTCCCTTCCCCAAGAACGTGGCCCCCTGCTCCAAGCCTGCTTCTTTCCGGAGTACTAGTCTCCAATCCGACTCTGTCTAGCGAGCCGGATTTCCTCTCTTCCCTTCTTCCTTAGGTCCATCAAGACACTTTCTCTCGATGATTTTTGTCATGAAACCTGGAAAACTCACGTTCCAGTTCCACGCCAAGAAGGTGATCCAAAGTCGGCTCAAGACTTTGATCCTAGCGATCACATCTAAACTCCAAATTGCATGATTTCTCATTGTGAATTTGGAGTTCTTCTTTCCTCCTCCCATCTCTCTTGCTTTCTCACTGTCTCTTGATTTCACTCTTGCGACTTCTCCCTTACACACTAACGCGTTTCCAACTCTATTTCCCTTCCCACAATCACCTGCAAGATGACTTCTCAACGGCAAAGGAAAATTACTTGACATTTCCTCATTGCGAGTTCAATTTTTATAGAGTTGCATTTTCTTTGTCTTTCTTCACTTTGAGTTTCTATCAAGAAATCACACCTCCTGCATGCACCTGTCAGTGTCAATCAAACTTTGCACGTATGGGTTGCCAATTTTTGAACGGTCCCTTCTTGAATTTCTCGCCCCGACAAAAGGTTGTTAGACTGACTCTGCCTCGGGTTGAGCTCCTCCCAATACAAAGACTCCTTACTTCGGGTTGTGTGCTGACAGGGCATTTCCGAGTACTTTGCCTTATGACCCGAAGTCACTTTACTTTGGGTTTCATCCCAAAGACTCTTTTCTTTGCCTTCTTTGGCCATACAGGCGCAATCCGACTTCTCTATACACTTCTTCTTCTTTATTTTGAAAAAAAATAAAATTGTGGGAGGGAGGGGGTATGTGGTCACCACATACCACCTCCCTCAAATGTGAGCGTCCCCGTGAACATAGACCTCGGATGTCTTAGAAACTTCCGAGTCTATGGTCCAACATCTCCAAACTTTCCACCCGTTTACTCGAGTGGCAAAAGGATTACCTTCCAAGTCTACAAGCTGCATGGACCCATTTTTGTAAAGATGAAGAACTCGATAGGGACCCATCCCTCTCAAATGAAACTTGCATGGAAAAAATATTTGGCGATTGTCATATAACAAAACCAAATCCCCTTCACATACAGCTACAGGCTTGATTCTCTTATCGTGCCTGACTTTCCTTTGTGCTTGTACTTCTTTTGTGGTTTGCATTGCATCGTCTCTTTTCTCTTTTCAACCACATCAGTTGATGAATCCGAAGATCCTGACTTTCCTCTTCAAACATGTGTTCTTTGCAAAGAACCCGATATGTTGGTACTTCAAATTCAACTGGCAATATGGGATGCAAGCCATATGTCAAGAAGTATAGAGTTTGTTTGGTTGTAATCTTTTCTGTCGTTTGATATGCCCACAACGCGGCTGGTAATTTTGTATCCCAATCATAGGCATAATTGATAGTCACCTTATTCAAAATTTGCAAAGTAACTCATTTTCTTTTTCCATTAAGCCATTTGCTTTTGGGTTATAAGGATTTGTCTTCCGATGTTTAATCTAAAAGTACTTGGCTAATGCCTCCATTATAGAGTTCAAAAAATGTGTTCCTCGGTCACTGACCAATTCCAGAGGACACCCATATTGGGAGATGATGTTTTGAAAGAAAAATTCCGCTACAGTTTCAGCATCATCTCTATGAGTTGCTTCAAGTTTGACCATTTTGGTAGCATAGTCAGTGCAAACCAAAATGTATTGCTTTCTTGTGACTCGGGTCACTGGTTGAATGGGACCCACAAAATCAATCCCCCATTTCTCAAATGGGGCCAAAGGCAAAATTGGTCTCAAAGGCCATTGAGAAGTACCCGTCGGCTTCCCGCTCTTTGACAAGCATCACAGCATTGGATATGAGCGTGCACGTCTTTGTACATTGTAGGCCACCAATACCCTGCCAAAAGAATTTTATTTACAATATTCTTCAGAGCATAGTGTCCTCCTGATGCTTCAGAGTGTAAAGATTCAATCACTCCTCCTACTTTGTATGACTCTAAGCATCACCAAAGTACTTCGTCTTTGCCCATCTTAAATAAAATATTGTGTTTGAGCTGGTACGGCCCCATTTTCCTGAGAAAGACTGCCCTCTGCTCCGGATCCATCCCTTCAAGACAATGGAGAGTATGCAAATAATGATATTCAGCTGCATACCTTGTACTTTGCATTGCTGATAAGTGATACAACTCTTCATTAGGGAACCAATCGTCAATTTCCCACTCATGGTCTTGAGTTTCTAACCTGGACAGGAAGTCCGCATTTGAATGTGAAGCTCCCTTCCTTACTTGTACAGTATACGTGAATTCTTGTAAGAACAAGATCCATCTTGCAATTTGCTTGGATAAATCTGCCTTCTTGACCAAATGTTGTAATGCGTAATGGTCAACATAAAAGACAAACTTGTACCCCAACAGATAATGGCAAAATTTCTTGCAGGCATACACCATTCCAAGTGCTTCTCTTTCAGTCGTCAAATAGTTCTTTTCAGAAACTGAAAGTTGTCAGCTGGCATAATACACTGGGTAGTCCTTCTTCTTTTTGTCCTTCTGACTTAAGATGACTCCGATGGCCATGGAGAAAGTGTCCACATATACATGAAAAGGGACGTCCCAATTTGGGGCCCTCATAACTGGTGCTTCAACCAGCTTCTTCTTCAACACCTGGAAAGCTTCTTCTTGATTTGATTCCCACAAATAGTCTTCGGATTTCTTCAAAAACTTTGTAAGTGGTGCAGCAAGCACTGAATAATTTGACACGAAGCGTTTGTAGTACCCGACATGTCCCAAGAAGGCTCTCAGCTCCCAAAGGTTCTTCGGTGATTCCAAAGATGTGATTATCTTAACCTTCTCAACATCGACTTCAATACCTCGGCTTGACACCCGATGCCCCAGAAGAATTCCCTCCTTCATTGCGAAGAAGCATTTCTCCGGGTGTAATGACAAGCCGGCAAAATGACACCTTTCAAAAGTTTGGTGAAGGTAATCTAAATGTACATCTCTTTGCCCAAACACACAAAAGTCATCAATGAAAACTTCCACAAATTTGCGCAGGAAATCTTTGAAGATTGAATTCATCATCCGCTGGAAAGTAGCAAGAACATTACACAACCCAAAGGGCATTTGATTGTAAGCAAAAGTGACCCAATTGGTCATGAAGGTGGTTTTATCCTTGTCCTCTTCTCGAATGGATACTTGATTGTACCCTAAAAATCCATCAAGAAAGCTATAACAAGGATGACCCGCTACCTGATCTAAAATTGTATCGGTAAAAGGCAAGGGATGATGATCTTTCCTTGTGACTGCATTCAACTTCCAAAAGTCTTGGCACACTCTGATCTTCCCTGTTTTCTTCTTTGGGACAATGACAATGGCGGAAACTCATTCACTACTTAAGATAGGGAAGATGATTCCGGCCCCTAAGTACTTATCAATTTCATCTTTCACCGAAAGTGAGTACTTCAAGTTTAGGCGGTATTGTTGCTGCCGAACCGGAACTGCACCTTCAACCAGATCAATCCGGTGTTCTCCAAATTCTTGTGGAATACCTGGCATTTGATCAATAGACCAGGCAAACACATCTTGGAATTCTATGAACAAGGCAGTATATCCTGCCAACTCCTCCGAAGTGACTGTCTTTGAGATTTTCAAAAAATTTCCTTCAGTCAATAAAACATCTTGACAGTCATCGGGGTTGATGAATCCTTCAACGTGGCTTACTCGGCTTAACCCGAGGCGAGCTGCCATCAAACCCCCTTCCTCCAAGTCAGGTTCACCCGAGGCAAGGTCATATGGATCTTCGTCTTTGACATCCACCTCATAGCATTCCAAATAGTTAACTTGGACTTTGTCTTTAAATTCGTTTGAGAACAAAGACGATGAGTCTTTGAATTCGTCCTCCTCTTCCGACGAACTTGTTTCCCCAAGGTGGGGAACCTTTGTCCAACTCACAGTCACCAACTTCTGATCTTCGGACGAAATGTCCTTAAATCTTAACTTCTGCTGATGCCAATCCACCACAACTTGGGCACTGTACAACCAGGGTTTTCCGATCAACAGAGGGTAACCAGTCTTTGTCACTAGTTGCAACACGATGTAGTTCAATTTAAAGGGAACCCCTCCAATGATCGTGGTTATATTTGATAGCATGCCCAAAGGCCATCTCCTGGTTTGGTCTGCAAATTTCAACACTCGGGGTGTTGGTTCAAACGTGTGATACCCAAGTCGATTTGCAATATCTTTGGTCATGACATTCACACCAGATCCCAAATCAATGGGTATCGATGTGATCATGCACCCTACAATCTTTGCGTCTACCTCGGGAGATCCCAAATCTTCTTGTATAATACGATAAATAGCATGCAGGTCCTTCTTTGACATCGACCTCACCTTCTTGAGTGCCAAATTCAGCTGCCTCTTGTACAGCTTGTTATCTTCCCACAATTGCTTGAATGTAACGTTGGCATTAGTGGCTGGCAGATCTGCTACAATATCATATTGGGGAACTCCTCCCAATTTGACCGTCTTTGCCTTCGGCTTTGGGTCCAAAGTCTCTCCATGTTCCCTCTTGACTTTGGGACGCTTCAAAATGGTAACGGGCTTGCTAATAGCCTTAACCCGAGGTTCCTTGGGTTGGCTTACTTCGGCTTGGATCAGACCCTTTACTTCGGATTGGATGTCCGCCGGAAAAATTGGAGACTTTGTCTTTGTCTCCTCTTCCAAACTCAGTTCCTAAGTCTTGAGTAGTGCCTCCTTTAGTTCTTCTGCAAGGCTTTAGCTTTGGCTTTTGCGAGGATCTTTTCCTCCTTGGCAGAAAGAATTGCCTTTGGGCGCAATCTCTTCGTCTTTATGGAAGACGACGAGGTCATACTCAGTTCTTTGGGATCACACTTCTTCTTGCTGGAGCGTGTCTCAACTTTCAAAATTTCAGGGTCCAGCCATTCTCCTTCCGAGGCCGGACTTCCTTCTTGAGGTCTCTCTTCCTCAAGAGTGATACAATTTACATTAGTATCCCCCTTTGGCTGAATTGATGCACGCTCAGCGGGGGTCTATACATACTTTACAGGCGGCTTTGGGTTCGATGGGTGAGGACATTGGTTGCCTGTATGCTCTGATCCTTTACAATTTCCGCATAGGGGAACATACCCGATTTGCCTTCTTGGCTCTGGACAGTTTGGAGACCAATGTCCCATCAAGCCACAATTATAACAGGCTCTGAGTGCCACATTTTGAGGGCAATTCTGGTTGCTCATTGGTGGTCTTTGTGGAGGAGCATTGGGATTATACTCCCTTGGTCCAAACCTTGGACCTTGGTACGATGTGCTAGCTTGAGGCTGTACGTCTTGTGTTTGGTACACAACCTCTTCATCCTCGTCTTGGTTCCATCCCGGAACCCAATCAATTTGTTGCACCTGGAGTGCATTACGAGTATTGCATTCTGTGTTTGCGTGACCTGATTTGCCACATGCGGTGCACCATACATTCGATCTCCCAAATGATGGGGCCTTCCTTCTATCCTTAGCCCCAATCATCTGGATCTTGAAATCCGAAAACTCCTTGATGAGGGCATCCAGCTTGGTATCAGCCTTATGTACACTCTTTGCTCGAGGAGTCATTGGTTTCTTACTCCCACGTCTTCTGACTCGTCTTGGCTTTGATTCTTCTTTGGATTCCAAAGAAGAGCTCAAAGACGTGGACTCGTCCAAAGAAGGGGATGTGCTGCGCAAAGCTCTCCTTTTGGGCTTCTTGCCTTTCTTCTCCTGATTTCTCCGGTTACCGGTAGAGTGAGAGTGGGCCGCCTCATAACGAGCAACATGTTTGAGTACTTTGTCAAGGGAAGTTACATTCCTCTCCCTTGCAAAGATTTGTATCTCTGGTGAAAGTCCCCTGAGGAACTAGGTAATGGCTTGGGCATCGGAGTGACCCACCACCCCCGATTGATTGGGAACTCGCTTCAATAGTGCCATGAACTGCTCAAAGTAGTCTCTCAACTTCTCCTTCTTGCCTTGGTCTAAATCATTGAGTGTCACGAAGACACTCGTATCGTAATCAACCTCCCAAAATCATTCCAAGAAGTTGTTTCTCAAGTCCGCTCAGTCTGCTAGTACAAACCTCTTTTGGGTCACATGGGTGTACCAGCTTTGACCTTTCTTTTAGAGCAGACTTGGGAAAATTCTCAAGCAATCCGCTGTCGTCAGGAAAAGGCCAGATGAGAGTGGTAAGGAGTGGTTGCAGGATTTTGAGAAGAGGAGGGCTGGACAGTAGAGGGTTTTTTTTTCAGTGAAAGTTTTGCGGGAGGGCACATGCTGACAGGGTATGAAAATTTGGAACAGATGAGGACTGGACAGCAAAGAGTTTTCAAAAAAGAATGTCAGATGAGCTTGGTAAGGAGTGGTAGCTGGAATTTTCAAGAAAGGAAGGAAAGGAGAAGATAGATAAGTCTGGAAGGGCTTTGTTGAATGATAGAGAGGTATCAAGCACTTCTGCAAAGGGGAAAGGAATAAAAGAACAGAGCAGCAAGAAGAGGTGACTCCTAAACGTAAAGAGGTTTTAGGAATCAAGAAGGGAAAAACAAAAGGGAAGAGAAAACAAAAACAAGGGAAAATAGGAAGATCGTGGGCAGAGAAAGGGGAACGGGGAAAGAATGGAAGGCAGAGTTGGGTAGCAGCAACAAAGGACAATCAAGGAGACAAGGAGGTCGAAAGGGGTTTTTGCAAAGGATAGGAACAGGAAAGGGGTTTTTGCAAAGGACAGGAACAGGAAAGGGGTTTTTGCGAAGGACAAGAACAGGAAAGGGGTTTTTTTTTTGAAGTGACAAGAACAGGTCGAAGAGGGAAAGACACAAGAATCGGAAGAGGGGTTGCGGTGACAGGGAAAGATCGAAAGGAGTTTGGAGACAAGGGAATTGATGTATCGAGAGAGAAGTTGCCAGAGGATTTTGGGAGAGACAAGGAGTTTCAAGAAGTTTGCAGAGGATTTTTGAGAGAAGTTGCAGAAATTTTTGTGAGAAGAAAGGAGTAGGATTTTCCAGAGATGAGGGCTGATAGTTTCAGGAGATTTCAGAGGATTTTCAAGAGAAGTGGCAGAAATATTAGTGAGAGGAAAGGCTGAGGGTTTTTGGAAAGTGAGGAAGGTTGGACAGGAAGTTTTTGGGACATGACAGGGGAGGTTTTCAAGAGAAAGGTGGGCAGGAAGGAAGTGAAACGAAATGAGAATTGAAACATGAAGGAGTAATCAGGAAGGCTCTTTAGGGATAGACTGTAGGAAGAATGACAGAGGTTTGTTTTATCTGATTAAAGAATGAGGGTTTTGAGTTTGCAGAGGACAGAAGGTGGGCCGGAAGGAAGTGAAACAAAAGGAATTGTGTGGTGGCCACATTTTTTGTCTTTTTCAAAATAAAGGAGAAGAAGTTGTATAGAGAAGTCGGATTGCACCTGTATGGCCAAAGAAAGTGAATAAAGGAGTCTTTGGGATAAAACCCAAAGTAAAGTGACTTCGGGTCATAAGGTGAACTACTCGGAAATGACTTGTCAGCATACAACCCAAAGTAAATTGTCTTCGGATCGGGGGGAGCTCAACCCAAGGCGAAGACAGTCTAACAACCTTTCGTCGGGGCGAGAAATTTCTCGGTAGGAACTTGAAGTGATGGAAGACAAAGAACCGCAACTCTATAAAAATTGAAACTGCAACGACAAAATGTTGAGCAATTTTCCTTCACCATTGAGGAGTCATCTTGCAGGTGATCGGGGAAAGGGAAATAGAGTTGGACTTGTGTTAGTGCGCAAGGGAGAAGTTGCAAGAGTGAAATCAAGAGAAAGTGAGAAAGTAGAAGAGATGGGAGGAGGGAAGAAAAACTCCGAATTCATAGTGAGAAATCATGCAATTCGCAGATTAGATGTGACAACGAGGATTGAAGTCTTGAGCCGACTTCGGATCACATTTCTGGCATGGAACTAGAACGTGAGTTTTCCAAGATTCATGACAAAAATCATCGAGAGTAAGTATCTCGATGGACCCGAGGAAGAAGGGAAGAGAGGAAATCCGGCTCGCTGGACAGAGTCGGATTGGAGACTTGTACTCGGGAAGGAGGCAGGCTCGGAGCAGGGAGCCACGTTCTTGGGGAAAGGAGAGATTGCTCAGGAGACGTAGGAGGTGAGAGATGCCTTCTCGTCGAAAAGAAGAAAGAATGGGTACAAAGTTGAGAGTTACAAGGATCCAGATAAGAGAGGGATTGTGAGTGCTCTCATGGTGATCTTGAAGCCGGAGAGAACAACTTATGTGATGAAACACCAAGCGGTGTTCTTCCATAAGTTGTTTGCAGGAGAACCTATCAATTGGGTGAGGTGTTTTCATGGGAGAACAAGGTAGATGGTGTGGAATTTGCGGGATAAGTTGCCTCCACACTACATTGTGCCATTTGCATCACACTTCTACCTTGGGCTCAATTTGTTGAACTCGGCGGAGCGGACTCGAGTGGTGTCGCACTTCCATCCTGATGTGCAAAAGGAGGTCGACATCAGGCAAAGTGTGAAGCGGGAAGGAGTAGAATGAAGGAAGAGGTAGGAGATAGCTCGGGAAGGGAGGCATCCATCCCGATACGAAGACTCCAGAGAAGAAGGTGAGTATCGGGTGAAGAAGAGGTAAGGAAGGAGATTTCTCTGCAGGAAGACGTAGGTGTGAGAAATGGAGTGGAGTACCTGCAGAAAATTGTGTGTCCATTGCTGATGAAGTTAGAGCACAAGAAGAAGGAGATGCAGTCGACTTGTCTAGAGGTGAAGACTGTTTTGCAGGTCTTATCAAGATAAGAAGAAGAGAACTCGGAGTTGAAGAAGAGTCTAACCCGAGGTGAGGAGGAGAGAGAGGTACTGCAAGCAGAGGCAGTAGAGAGAAGTCAGGTAATTGAAGACCTGAAGAGGGAAGTGAGCTATTGAGAGGATCTTGCGAGGAAGAGTGACATAGCAAGAGAGAGACAGGTAGTTGAACACAAAATCTTGAAGCAATAGTTTGCTGATTCAAGAGTAGAACTTATCCATGCTATAGCAAGGGTAGCAGCGAAGGATCAAGAGTTTGATAGAGTGATGGAGAGTATGGAGGAGAAGAAGCAACTCTGGCAAAGAGAGTTGGTTGCGTGGTATAGAGAAGAAGAAAGATTACGAGAGTTACTTTGTAATCAGGAGGAGAAGGTTGTGCAGAAGGAGAAGGAGAAGGAGACAGTGAAAGCTGAGTTCGAGGCAAAGTTGGAGATGTACCGAGAGGAATGGCTTGCAGATCAGGAACGAGAAAGGAAGACAAGATTGGAGCCATTGAAGGAGACAGTTCTCAGGGTGAATGCAATGTTAAGTACAAAAGCCAACGTTCAAATTGAAGAAGCACGATTGCACGAGTTAAAGCTGTTGGTGCAGGAGACAAGGCGCAGACAAGCGAAAGACACCGAGATGAATGCCTTGTTGATCAAACTACAAACTCATGTAGAAAAGAAGGTTTTAGAGGTAGAGGATAACATTTCAATTAGATTAGACTTAGTGAAAATAGAGCTAGAAAAACTTCGGAGAGATGTTAGAGCAAAACCCGAAGTAGATAACATAGGAGTGCAAATGTCTTCGGAATTACCAATGGAGATATTAGAGAAGAGTGAGTCAAAAGAAAAGGAGTTAGATAGATTACCTGATAGAGGAATTTTAGATCAAGAAAGAGAATTGCTGGATTTGGTAGAAGATGTAGGAGTTGTGAAACCCAAGGAAAAAGTGGTAGGAAGTAAGATTACTTTGGGTTTGGGTTTGAAAGCCGAGGAAGAAGTAGACATCGGATTGAAGTAGTAACTGATTTGAGATTTGAATAGACAGATATGAAGAGGTGCATTGTCATTTTGGATCTACAAGTTAGAACAGTTGTTGTAGAACGGTATAGTTGTTAGAATTGTCAATTGCTTCACTACTTAAGAGTGGCATTCGTAGTCTAATGTTGTTCAGTGCTCATTATTTCTAAGAATAGATAAAGCGAAGTGTTGTGAAGCAGTGCTCGTCGCTTGAGCTTGATTTCGAGTATCAACTTTGTGATTGTGTTTGTGAATGTTTGGAGAAATTCAAAGTGCAAGTCAGTGTGCTTGTTGGATGTTGGATTCCACAGCCTTGATCTTCATTTTGTGTGTTTGATCTTGAGTGAAGTGCAATCGAAGCAATGCCTTGATAGATCTGAGAGGAATTGTTGTGTTGGTAGTATTTTGCAGTTGTGAGTGTAGTGCAAAGTTGATGTGAAGCAATTTTGATCGAGGAAGTTGTGCCTTCAATGGAGGGGTGGAACATAATTCTAAGGCGAAGTTGTTTTGCAGTGAAGTGCCATTTTTGGGAGAGCATAAATCATCACAATCAAGATCATTTGGAAAGAATTGAAAGAGTTGTGATTATGGAGTGTTAATTTGTGACAAGACTGCGAGTCAGTGCTTGTTACTCTCTTCTGGGTGTGGTTTCTACCTGAGAGATTAAAGACGCAACCAAGAAGAACTACATGTTATTGTTTGACTTTGTATTGGACATTTCTGACTCGTATCTCTGCGGGAACAAACTTTACTTACCTGATTACCGCAAAAGTGATATTTGCCGGGTTGTCACATGATTTTTGGCACCGCTGCCGGGGATACAAATCTCGGAAGTGGAAGAATACAAAGCCAAATTGGAAACTGGGTATCAACGCAATATGAATGTCTGCATCGAGAGAACAATGGGAAGAGAGAGCTCAAAGACAAGCACTTCAGCATGAAGAAGACAAACGTTTGAACGTTCCATCCACTGTCAACAAAACTGAACAAGAGGCGTTGGATTTTCAACTCCTTCACAAAGTGCAAGAAGCCCTGCAAGAACTTGACCACAAGAAACATGAAGGCGGTTGGCAAGGCTACTTTGCATCTCCCTCTTCTTCCAAGAAGAAGAAAGAATTGAGTGGGCAAACATATGCATTGCGGCCCAATACACCAACTTCCCCTAGAGCTGTAAAGTAAGTTGTTTCCTTGAAGAACTTTGTTTGAGAAAAGACAGCAAGAACACTTACTAAAGACGAGTGTCAACATCTTCTACAAACGATTCCTTGGTTGTCCCCAAGGAATTTTGAAGAACCAATCAAAGGTGTTGATCTTGAATCTTCCACTCGGGTTGAAGTCGACACCCTCATAGCAGAAATTGTCGAAGAAGACCCCACCTTGAACTTGATGAATTGGAATCCCTGGGCTGACAACATGGCATCAATTCCAGCCAATCCTAGTGCGTGCAAAGTTGATGTGAAGCAATTTCGATCAAGGAAGTTGTGCCTTCAATGGAGGGGTGGAACACAAATCTGAGGCGAAGTCATTTTGCAGTGAAGTGCCGTTTTTGGGAGCCTGAATCATCACAATCAAGATTGTTTGGAAAGAATTGAAGGAGTTGTGATTATGGAGTGTTAATTTGTGACAAGACTACGAGGTCAGTGCTTGTTACTCTCTTCTGGGTGTGGTTTCTACCTGAGAGATTAAAGACACAACCAAGAAGAACTACATGTTACTGTTTGACTTCGTATTTGGACATTTCTGACTTGTATCTCTGCGGGAATGAACTTTACTTACCTGATTATAGCAAAAGTGATATTTGTCGGGTTGTCTCAAATTGAAACAATCATGAAGGAGTAATCAAGAAGGCTCTTTAGGGACAGAGTGAAGGAAGAATGGCAGAGGTTTGTTTTATCTGATTGGAGAATGAGGGTTTTGAGTTTGCAGAGGACAGAAGGTGGGCAGGAAGGAAGTGAAACGAAAGGAATTGAAATGATCGTGAAGGAGTAATCAGGAAGGCTCTTTAGGGATAGAGTGAAGGAAGAATGGCAGAGATTTGTTTTATCTGATTGGAGTGAGAGGGTTTCAAGTTTGCAGAGGACAGAAGGTGGGCAAGAAGGAAGTGAATCAAAAGGAATTGGAATGATTGTGAATGACTAGTCAGGAAGGCTCTTTAGGGACAGAGTGAAGGAAGAATGGCAGAGATTTGTTTTATCTGATTGGAGTGAGAGGGTTTCAAGTTTGCAGAGGATAGGAGGTGGATAGAGAAAAGGAAGAATGAGAGGAGGTTTTTGGGATTTTGGCAGAGAGCAGTAAGGATCGACGGGAGAAGAAGGACAGAAAGGAAAACAGAATTGGAATGACAAGTGGATAAACAAAAAGGTTTAGAGAGTAGGGAGTGAAGGATCGTGGAGACAGGAAGGAGTGAAGTATCGTGGAGTCAGAAAAAAGGAGGAGAATTACAGAAAATACGGAAAGAAGTGAAAGATTGTGGAGGCAAGAAAAGGCAAAGAATCGAGAGAAGGCAGGGGTTTTCTGAAAAATCATAGGAAGAGAGAACATGATTTTGTTTTGAGAATCGAAAGGAGGTAATTGGCAGAAAAGAAAGATAGGACCAGAAATCAAAAGAAGGATAGGGAAATGAAAGGAAGGAGATGAAGGAGAGATAGGAGTGATCAAAGGGGCTTTCAGGGAAGGCAGTAAGATTTGAGGTTGGTAGAAGGCAAAAGAGAATAGATTTTGAGTTCTCAAAGAAGCAGTAAGTTTGAATTTTGAAGGGAGAAGTAGGATGCACGTGAAGATAAGTTGGCTGACAATTGATAGAACAGTGTGGGATTTTAGAGAACGGTGTTGATTTTCCTCAGAGAAACAAGAACGCATAATGGTTTGAATTTGGCAAAAGGCAGTAAGGGTCAATGACAAAGGAAGGATCAGGGTTCAGGGGAAGGGAATCTGGCAGAGCAGCGTTGAGTGAGAAGCTCAAGAGAAGAACTTCCTATTGGCAATACAAAGGACTGTGAAGCATGGAGAGGGTTTAGCCAGGATCAAAAATAGAGACCAAGAGAAGGATCTTCGAAGAGGACAATTAGTCTCAAAAGGAGAAGAAGAGAAGAAATTGCAGGGGAAAAACAGGGAAGGTATTTGGAAGGACAAAAATCAGCAGAAAGGTTAGCAGGACAGAGGTGTCCCTAAGGGCTTGGCAGGAATAGAAAAATCTCGAAAGGTTGGTTGGACGGAGAATCTGTTACTAGTCAAAGGTTCATCCAAAGGAAAGGTGAGCAGGAACAAAAGAAGAGAGAAGTCATGTTTGGCTCAGGATAATACGAGGACTGGACATAGAAACTCGATATAGGATTTGTCATGAGCTTTTACCATGCATAGAATCCTATGGCAAGAGCAGTGCAAAGCGTTTTGGAAGATCTAACATACCGGAATATCAAAGAGAAGGAGAATCCCGAGGAAGGACCTACTGGACAGTGGAGACTTGGAAAGAACAACAATTTGGAGATGTTGCGGAACAAGGAGATGACGAGTTGTAAGGAATAGGATATAGGACCTGCTCAATTTTTTTTCTTTCTTCATGTGCTTGGCTGGTCAGTGTGCCTCGGTTTGGTCACTGTTTGGTTAGGAGCCGTGTGTCATGGCTCAAAGGATTATAAATTGCAAAACTTGGAATTGAAATGGAAATGAGATTTTAGTGATTGAGATTGTGTACTTGATGTGCAAACAGCGGTAGAGAAAAATAATAATAATGTTTTTTCTTTTTACTTTTTTTTTACACTCAGTCCAGCTTATGTAGATGGGTCAGCACATTTAACTAATTGCTCGGGATTGAGTCCGGTTGCATAACTTGTGGATAACTCTACAAAACCCCACCAGATCATTCTCTCTGGAATATCAGTCTGGACCAGAACTGCAAAACCCACCAAACCCAAAACATACTAAAGCCGAGGATAATAGACCAAACAAGAGGTCAAGAATAATGAGCCGGGACTAATAATAGACGGTACGAGAAAGACAAAAAAATCCAAAAGCCTAAGCGCAAGGAGCCAGGTGCCCAGCGCAATCTCGAGACCATACGATCCCCACAACATAAGTGGCGACCATGTTGGGGAATCTCGAGGCTTGTGCTTAGAGGTTACGACTAGTTGGAGTTGGGGAAGGGAACAAGGACAGATCGGACTGATTTAAGTGGACAGTAGTGAGTTGTGCTGAGGTAGAGATGGGCCCAGAGGCTTCATCTTCAACTATGACAAGGGAACAAGAGATCTCACTGATTGTCATGGCAACCATGAGAGCCATGAAGGATCAAGATGAAGAGAGAGACAAGGTGAGAGTGCAGTCTTTACGAGTCATGAAGTGTCTGCGCGCTGTGGTAGATCAGCAAGGGGAATTTGATGGTAAGGATGTGACCAAGTACCTAAAGGTCTACTGGAGAGAGGTTAAGCTTCATGATCTGGATGAGAACATTGCCATTGCTAGGTTTCCTACGTTGGCTGAGCTCAAAATCAGGAAGGTGGTTGAGGGCTTGGTGCAAGGGGCAGAGACATGGGAGGAGTTCTCCCTGATGATGAAGGAGGAATTCTTGCTGCAAGATGCAGATCGGGTCACCTAGGCCATGTTCTTGGATTGGGTGAACAATAGGAGTAAAAACTTGGGGCCTCAAGATCTCCTAAGAGAGTTTAACAAGAGACTGGAGCATCTGTCAGCTTGTGAAGTTGAGGCCATTAGACTACAGAGGTCTAACTATTTTCTGCAAGCTACGGATAGTCATTTGCGGGATGAGTTGGAGTATGCACTCGATTTGCTCCAACCTGATCGGTTAGGAGCGGTAGAGTGGGGAAAGATTGAGGAAGCGGTTGTCTGGGTAAGCCGTAGAAGGAGGCAGAGAGAGTTGGATGAAGAAGCAATAGCCAAAGCGCCTATTCGGAGTAACGTGATTGGGTCCGGGAGAGGGAAGGAGGGACAGCAAGTGAGTGAGATGCCCAAAGAAGGAGCAGTGGATGAGATCTCGTGACTGATGGAGGGGTTGAAGATTTTGACCACCAAGGTCAACCAATTGCAGAGTGGGAGTAGCACTGCGAGGACGGATGGAGAGAGGAGGCAACCCTATGGGTGCATGTGGTGTGACAGTAAGAGTCATGCCAAAAGGGACTGCCAAGAACTATCAGAAGCAGTACGCAAACAGTGGGTGAAGTTTGTTGGAGAACCCGGGATGAAGAAGATAGCCTTCTATGATAATGGGGAGCCAATACCACTGAACGGTAACAGGGGAGGGATGAAGGCTCTGCTGGAAAGACACATGGGCAAATGTGAAGTAAGTATGGCAGTCGCTGCATTTGAGCCTAGTGTGTATAGTGCAATGAGTGAAGTGAAGCACTGTGCAGACCTAGGAGAAGCTGAGAAGAAGAGACTAGCAGAGCAAGTCCGGAGGAAATCAGGGTGGGATGTGCCTGTGGTAATAACTGCCATCACTACGGAAGTTGGTGCCACTTGGGATGCTATGGTGGAAGAGAAACAAAAATCTGATCAATGGGCAGATAGTGAAGGGCAGCCAAGGGAAAAGCAACAGCAAGGGGAACCGGAGAGGAGGCAAGTTAGAAGGAAAGAGGTGCAGTTCAGCGATGCACAAAAGGGCAGGGATCAAAATTTGGGCGTTGGAGAAGAGTCACGAATGGACACAAAAGGGGCAGCAAACCAAAAGTCGGGAGAGAGATCTCCTAGGAAGGGGCCGGGTTGGCTGTTGAGCCGGGACATAGAAATGGAACTGGATCCGCAAGAGATTGCCAAAAAGTTTTGGAAGCAAGAGGTGAGGGGTTTCACAAACGAAGAGTTCTTTGGTAGCTTGAGGAAGGATGTGCAGGACCTTATCCTTGTCAAGGCAAAGAAGAAATGATTCTACAAGGAAGGACCGCACACATCCTTGTTGTACGAGGACGAGAGTGAGGCTGAAGGAGAGGTAGGAACTTTTGGGCTTGAGCTTGAACAGGAAAAACCAAAGGATGAGACCCGAGAAGCACGTGTCTATGATGCTGCTCTTGAGGATGAGAAGTCTTTTGTGCCCTTGTCAGAGGAGGTTCAAGACTCTTTTTGGGCGAGAAGTTGCAGCGAGTGTGAGATCGAGATGCAAGGAGTGAAAGCACCGGTGAGAGCGCTGATTGATTCAGGATCTGAGGTCAATCTCGTGTCAAAGGCGGTCTACGATGAAGGGCGATGGAAGGTGGACCGTGACATCGATTGGAAGGTAAACTCAGTGAATAGGACCAGAAATGCATTGTGGGGAGCTTGTCCGGAGGTCAAAATCAAGATAGGGAATGTGGTAGAGCCTATTAATGTGTTCGTGCATGATACCTTGCCCTACCTGGTGATCCTAGGATAGCCCTTCATTACTCAGTTTAGAATGGAGAGCAAAGTTCTGAATGATGGGACTCATGTGGCGAAGGTTAGAAGTCAGAATGGGACCAGAATAGTGCAATTCCCTACTATGTTGCCGGGCAGCGATAGGAACATGAGAGAGTTAAGGGATCCAGAAAAGCCTATTGGAAGGTGGGGTTTCCACTAGGCGTCTTGTCAGAGAAGGTGGGGGGACAAGGCGCCCTATGCTACATTCCACCGCAAGAGATCAGTGAGGAGGACTGTTTTGATAGGACCTATGTGGGAATCCAGAGTGGTGGAACTGTTTGCTTTGCACATGTAGGGAGTACCACGGGAATTTTGCAGAAGAGAATGAAAGGGAAAGAGAGAGTACTGAAAACAGCAAGGGAAATGGATGATAGCAAGACTATCATTGGACTGTTGGAGGATTGGGGAGAAGGTAGGGCAGTCCAAAAGGTGATTGGGGCAAAGGAGAAAGGAGAGCCCGTGATTGAAATAGGAAGGGAGCTTCATGAAACACTTTCAAAGTTGGTTCATGAAGTGAGATGTGACACTAAGTACAAAACAGTGGACAAAAAGGTTTGTCCTATTGCTATCCCATTGCCATTGGATGCTTCTGATTTGATGCATAGGACTAGAGAGGAACCGAGACTGAGGCAAGAAAAAGATATTGGTCATTCCTTTACTAAAGAGACCTTGGATGAGCTTATGGTTGGAGGGGATGGATTGCTCACAGAAGTTGAGCGCCGTGCATTTAAGGAAATGATTGGGAGGTGCGGGAAGGCTTTTGCTTTCAAGATTGAGGAGATTGGGTGTGTGAAACCGCAAGAAATCACACCGATGATAATTTTCACGGTTCCACATGTACCGTGGGATCTAAGACCAATACCAGTGCCAAAGACGCTTCTGCCCCAGCTGACAGAACTATTGAAGGAGAAAGTTTAGGCAAAGATTTTAGAACCATCAGAAGCGCCATACTCAAATTGCTGGTTCACCGTTCAGAAGAAAAATGGTAAGTTGCGGTTCATACAAGATATGCAACCGCCAAATAAGGTAACAATCCGGAATTCTGGTGTTGGAACTGTAACACCCATTTGTGCATGTGTGTGGTATTGTGATATTTAGCTTGGTATTACAAGTACTTAAGAGATATTATTTATATAGAGATAAAGGATGGTTCTATATTAGTCATGGTTAGCTAAAGTTAGTCATAGCTAAGATAGATGGGACCTTACTTTAGAGGAAGTAGAAAAGATGAGCACCACTATTTTGGATTTTAGTGTGTTGACTTGGTATTATTCCTAGGTGTTTGGCTTTGGGGAAAGAGTTGAGAACTCTTGGGCCCGCAAGCCTTTTTGTTTTGGATTCTTCTTTAGTCCAAGGATAGCCCATGTGAAGGAATCCTTGCTTTAGTGGTTGGGTCAAGATAAGGGGAATATGCCCATGTGAATGGATATTCCTTTCTACTTTTTGACTTTACTTGACTTTTAGTCTAGTAACTTGAGTTACTACGGTAATGAGTAACTTTGGTACGTAACTATTTCACAAGTATATAAACAAGGAGTGAGGAGGTACTCATCATCCTTTCATTTGCAACTATCTCTCTCTCATTGAGTTCTCTAGTGAGCAATGTCTTGAGTCTTGGAGTGTTAGCCTTGGAGGAGTATGATGGAGTTGGGGTTCCTTGCCTTCTTAGTCCATGGTGCGCTACCATAATAGCCATCAGAGGTTCATCCTGAGTGAGAGACAGGCCGGCTCACATTTTTGGTTCCGTTGCCGAGACCTCTCTAGAAGGCAAGATAATGTTCCGCGTCCAATTCTACATTAGGCAGAATGAGGCTATGAGAGCTCACTTGGAGAGAACATTAGGAGAGGAGAGGGCTGAACTTATGTTAGAGAACCAAGATCCATTTGTATACCCTGTAGTTCATTATGATGTCTTTGAGGTGATTTTGTACATCTTGTACACATGAGAGGAATTGGAGAGATTGTGTGAGGTGGATTGCAGATTTTGGGGATTAAGGTGATTTTGGGCAAAATCTCAAGTTTGAGATCTGGACTTGAGATTTCTACACATGATAGTTTGGGTTATCTTTCAGTTAGCACACTTGAAATTATTGAGAGAGCTTCTATGCGCACTAGGCTAGAATTTTTGAAAGTTGATAGGGTAAAGTGCTCCCGCAACTGCATGCTCTCTGGAAAATTGTACAGAGTCTGCCATTTCTTCAATTTTTAGTGAATTGTCCTGAAAATTTCCAAGAAAATTCAGTGCATTGTATCCTACCTGGTGCTACAAAAATTAGAGAGAGATCATTTTTGCGCAGTGCGTTATGAGTTTTTGAAATGAGGGGGGTGGTTTTCAGACCAAATTTGAAATATGGGTGCTGAATAGAAAGGTGTCTAGGCCAAATGGCTCGATGAAAAGATCTAAAATTTTGCAGGGAGGGACGCCCTAGAGTTGTGATCAAGTGTGGAAAATTTCAGAGGACTGTGACATATTCGTTGGGAGATTTGAGTGACATTGTGAGGAAGGGTCAATTCTGCAGAGTGGAGATCTCATGCATGAGAAGTTTGAGATCAACAAAAAGCATGTTTAAGTGTTTAGATTCATCTTTGGGAACATGGAGGGTCATCAAGAGTGGAAATTGAGATTATGCAAGGTTCCCCAAGGGTTTGAGGTGATTGTAGGGGTGGATTTGAGGAAAAGAGAGTTTACAATAGAATTTGAAGAGAGTGTTGAGAGGATCCAAAAACCTACACCACTTGGAGGAAAGAGTGAGTCTAAGTGCTTTCTATGTGGAGAGAAGGGACATAAGGCAAGTTCATGTCCATTAACCTTTGAGAGCAAGAGATTGAGGGAAAGGAGAGGCTTACTTGACTTGGGTTTGCATGTTGGACCTTCTTCACCAAGATTGGGAGGGAGAAGATCCAAGACCAAGGAGTTGTGTGAGGTTTGTGGAGTTGAAGGACTTCCAAAAGGACATGAGTGTAGTGGAGTAAAAGCACTTTTGGAAACTTTGGTGAAGGATCTTGGAGAGAGTCTTAGTACAGCTACAGAAATACTACCACCTTCATCAGCTAGTTCTCAAGATTAGTGATGGAGATAATCTTTCAACTTATGGATAAACTATCCATGAGAGTTAGATTAATATGCACTCTAGGATTTGATGTTGCTATAGAAATCTTGGAGCAACCTGAACCTTTTTTGTTCCCTAGAGTGGATTATTCTCAGATGGTGTTAGTCATGTATATACTCTATTAGTAATAGAGTGAGAGAAAAGAAAAGAGAAAAAAAAATTAAGAGAAAAGAAAGATAGTGAGGGGTTAAGATGGGGAAACTTCCGGTTTTCTTTGGCAAGGATGGAGAAGATGTGGAGGCCTTTGTGAGAGACTTCAAGAGAGCTTGCATAGGAAACAATGAGAGGAGGAAGAATGAGTGGGCCTCATTATTACCAGATTTCTTTGAGGATGCAGCACTTACATGGTATGAGTCAGAATACCAAAAGAGAGAGAGGAGAGAGGGGGAAGAGGAGTCTTGGGAGACTTTGACTTCAGCACTCATTGAGAACTTTCTTCCTGATGAGAGTTATGAGAGATTGATGAGTGAGGTTACATTTCTCAAGCAAGGAGATGGAGAGAAAGTGAGGGTCTATGTGGAAAGAGTGGAAAAGTTGGAGTCCAGATTTCGCATAGTGTTGAGGAAGGGTGGGGATGATGTGGAGACTACAATGATTGGCATAGGGGCCATGCTCACCAAGAATTTTGTGGGAGGATTGAGACCACAAATTAGAAGCAAGGTGAGATATGAGAAACCTTCTTCCAAGGTTGAAGCTATCAAGATCGCAATTCGTATGGAGGAGAGTTTGGAAGGGGATGAGAGTGATTTGGTGGTGAAGGAGGTTGTGCATCCTCCTCAAGGCTACAAGTATGGTGGAACTTCTGATACTTTGGTGACAAGGGTTGCACCACAAGTAGTAGTTGCTCCAATTCTTGCACCTCCACCAAAAGATCCACTCCAAACCATCACAGAACAACTTGCGGATCTCAAGATCAATGTGGTGCAACTATGGGAGAAGAGAGAGGTGGATCAGAATGTAGGGAGAGGACCTAGGAGTTATGGAAACTATCCATATAGAGGAGGCCAACCAGCCAACAATTTCAATGATAGAAATTGTTTTGGTTGTGGAGGAAGAGGCCATATCCAAAGGAATTGCCCAAATTCCACTTACCATGGAGGAAGGGGTTATGAGGGAGCCAATAGAGGGGAAAGAGGGAGGTAGTGAAACCCAAGTGGCTCCTAATCCCAACAAAGGTAAGGGGATAGCATCCATAGATGTGGTTGAGAGCAAGTATGAGAAGGGAGAGTGCTCAAACTCCAAGGGTCTTAATTTGGAGCTTTTGGCACAAGAGAAGAAGAGAGCTCGTTTTGCAGAGGATGTTCACTCTTCTCAAGGATTTACTTCAAGCAAGGATACTCCTATGTCTACTAGGAGCACTCGCACCTCAACACCATCAACAACAAAGACTCCAAGGAAGAAGTTGGGGATGGAGGACTTCTTGATCTCAAAGCAACAATGGAACTACAATGTGTTGGAGGATGTTGGTAGTCACAAGGCTAACATCACAGTGGGCCAATTAATTGCTTTGAACCCTACCTTGAGAAAGGAGCTTAGAGGTGGTTTGAGTTCTACAAGGAGCAAAAAGAAGAAGAAGGCAAAAGTTCCAGTATCAATGGGGGTGGTGGATGCCAAGCCAGCACCATGGGAGGCTTGTGAATATGCCTCCAAGATTGATGTGAGAGTGAATGGTCACAACATCAAGGATGCATTGGTTGATGGAGGATCAGCAGTGAATGCCATATCAGAAAGGTTGATGAAGAAGTTGGGTATGATACCCTCAAGACCTTCAACATTTGTGGTGAGCATGGCAAACAAGCAACAAGTTCGACCAGTAGGGGTGATGGATAAGGTGGTAGTTTCAGTTATGGGAGTTCAAAATCTCATGACTTTCCAAGTCTTGAAGGATTCAAGCTATGACTTACTTCTTGGGAGGCCATGGTTGAGAGCAGCACGCACAACTGATCGATGGCACAAAGGGTACTTGAGGATTGGGCCATCAAACCATAGAGTCACTGTTCCTGTGACTAACACCACCAACACTTCACATTCAGATACCCCATCTTCTAATTATTGGGAATCAGATTCTGAAGAAGGAGCTTCAGGTGTGGACACAAGCATGGAAGAGGAGACTTCCACGGAGGAAGATGAATCTGAATCTGATTCAGATGTGTATCCCTTGTGTGCTATGGATTTTGCACCTAAGCCAGAGGTTTTGAAGGACCCAGATAAATCACCATTGACACTTGAGGAGGTAGAGAGAAGGTTATCTACCCTCAAGTATGGCCCAAATGTTACCAAGGAGGAGAAGGTGAGATTTGAGGAGATTTTCCGCAAGTTCATCCATGTGTTTGCTTTTAGTTACAAGGATTTGAAGGAAGTCACCTTGGAGGAGCACAAGATAGAGGTGGAGTCACATGCAAGACCAATCCGCCAAAAGCAACGTCGCATTAGCCCACCAATATCTTTGGTTGTGAAGGAGGAGATTGATAAGCTCAAGGAGGCTGGATTTATCTTTGAGGTGGAGAATTCAGAATGGGTGTCTCCAATTGTCATTGTGAAGAAAAAGAATGGCAAGCTTCGGGTATGTGTGGATTACAAGAAGCTTAATGCTGTTACCAAGAAGGACTACTACCCATTGCCATTCATTGATGAGATCTTGGAGGAGGTTGCAGGTCATGAGAGGTACAGTTTTGGAGATGGTTATAGTGGATAGAACCAAATAAAGATTGCACCAGAGCATCAACAACTCACCACATTCACCACACCTTGGGGAACTTACGCTTTCAAGGTCATGCCTTTTGGGCTTTGCAATGCTCCAGCCACATTCCAACGGTTCATGAACAAGGTATTTGAACCTTTCATTGGGAAATTTGTGAGAGATTTCATTGATGACTTTTGTGTCTATGGGAGCAAGGAGGAGCACTTTGAGCACCTAATCAAAGTCTTGCAACGCTTGGATGAGGCAAATGCATCACTCAACCCAGAGAAGTGCATTTTTGGATGTGAAGAAGGTCTACTTTTGGGGCACATCATCTCCAAGGATGGAATAGCAGTTGATCCTGAGAAGGTGAGGAAAATCTCAGACCTTCCATTCCCTTCAAGCTTGACAAAGTTACGCCAATTCTTGGGAATGGTTGGGTACTATAGGAGGTTCATCTTCTCATTTTCCAACAAGGCTTATGCATTGACCATCTACATGAAGAAGGGTGTAGATTACATGGTGATTTTGGAAGACAAGGAGGCTCTCAAAGCTTTTGAGGAGCTCAAGCAATCCCTTGTTGTAGCTCCAATTCTTGCTAAACCTGATTGGAGTAAGCCTTTCATCCTCTACACTGATGCTTCTAATGTAGCTATAGGATGCACTCTTAGTCAATTAGACCAAGATGGGCATGATCATCCAATAGCTTATGCTAGTAGGCAGATGGTTTCAGCAGAGAAGAACTACTCTGTCACAGAGAGAGAAGGGTTGGCAGTGATCTTTGGTCTCAAGAAGTTTAGACACTACTTGATTGGAGGGAAAGCCACAATTGTCACGGATCACAAGGCTTTGAAGTACATCTTCAACAAGCCTAATGTTGAAGGGAGACTAGCAAGGTGGATGATACTCTTGTCTGAGTATGACTACACAATTGAGGATAGGCCAGGAAAGAAACATGCAAATGCTGATTTGTTATCTAGAGCCTATGATCATGATGGAGATGAGCTAGTAGATGATTCCTTCCCGGATGAGGAGCTCATGACAATCTCAGTCACTCAAGAGATTCCAATGGAGTACAAGGAGATTGTGGATTTTGTGACAAGAGGTAACTATCCAGAAGGGATGCATGCTAGGGAGAGGAAGGCCCTTGCAGCAAGATCTAGACCTTACACAATGGTGGAGGATATTCTTTTTCACCAAGGAGCAGATGGTCTACTTCGAAGAGCAGTGGGTAAGGAAGAGTCTATCCTACTCATAAAGGAGTTTCATGAAGGTTTAGTATGTGGAGGACACTTTGCAGGAAAGGTGACTGCTTTCAAGATTCTAGATGCAGGTTACCATTGGAGAGGGATTTTCAAGGATTGTCTTGATTATTGCAAAACTTGTCATGTTTGTCAAGCTTTTGCTAGAAAGTCTACATCCACTCCACCACTTAGATCAATTCCATTGCTAGGACCTTTTGAGAAGTGGGGAATTGATTTTGTAGGACCTCTCAATAGAACCCCAAGGAACAATCGGTACATTGTGGTAGTTACTGATTACCTTACCAAGTGGGTTGAGGCTAGACCATTGAGGGACAAGAATGAAGATGAAGTGGGTAGATTTCTTTATGAACGCATTATCACTAGGTTTGGATGCCCTTTGGAGTTGGTTTCTGATAGAGGAGGAGAGTTTACAGGAAGCATTACTACAGCCATGCTACAACATTTCTCTATCACACATAGAGTAACTACATCCTATAAGCCAAATTCCAATGGCTTGGCAGAGAGAACCAATCAGACCTTGTGCATGATGTTGGCCAAAGATGCAGAAATGGAAGGGGCTAAACATCATTGGGACAAGAGGATTCATGCAGTTTTGTGGGAGTATAGGACAACCATGAAGACTTCCACTGGATATTCTCCATTCCAATTGGTGTATGGTATTGAGTCTACCTTACCTATTCACTTTGATCTTCTTACCTTCCAAAGCATTCATAGGAGATTGAAGAAAGCACAATGAAGTGATGCAGGGAAGTCAAGGAAGGATCAACTCATGGAGTTGGAAGAGGCAAAGCAGTTGCTATGGTTCGAGTGGAGCAAGCCCAAAGGAAACAAAAGGAGAGCTATGACAAGAGGCAAGGCAAGAAGAAGGTGGAGCCTTTCAAAGAAGGTGATTGGGTAATGTTGTTTGATTCCATTCGATTCAAGAGAGTGCAAAAGAAGTTTTTGCCTAAGTACTTTGGACCTTTCATAGTAGAGAAGGTGTGGGGCAATTACACCTATGATCTCAAGGAGTTGGGAGGAAGACACTTTGATAGGATTAACCATGATAAGTTGAAGATGTACCATAGAAGGTAGAGAGACCTTCACTTTGAGGACAAAGTGAAAACTTAGTCCGGGGGTAAATGTAACACCCATTTGTGCATGTGTGTGGTATTGTGATATTTAGCTTGGTATTACAAGTACTTAAGAGATATTATTTATATAGAGATAAAGGATGGTTCTATATTAGTCATGGTTAGCTAAAGTTAGTCATAGCTAAGATAGATGGGACCTTACTTTAGAGGAAGTAGAAAAGATGAGCACCACTATTTTGGATTTTAGTGTGTTGACTTGGTATTATTCCTAGGTGTTTGGCTTTGGGGAAAGAGTTGAGAACTCTTGGGCCCGCAAGCCTTTTTGTTTTGGATTCTTCTTTAGTCCAAGGATAGCCCATGTGAAGGAACCCTTGCTTTAGTGGTTGGGTCAAGATAAGGGGAATATGCCCATGTGAATGGATATTCCTTTCTACTTTTTGACTTTACTTGACTTTTAGTCTAGTAACTTGAGTTACTACGGTAATTAGTAACTTTGGTACGTAACTATTTCACAAGTATATAAACAAGGAGTGAGGAGGTACTCATCATCCTTTCATTTGCAACTATCTCTCTCTCATTGAGTTCTCTAGTGAGCAATGTCTTGAGTCTTGGAGTGTTAGCCTTGGAGGAGTATGATGGAGTTGGGGTTCCTTGCCTTCTTAGTCCATGGTGCGCTACCATAATAGCCATCAGAGGTTCATCCTGAGTGAGAGACAGAACGGCTGTGGATGAGTTTGCTGAGGAGTTTGCAGGGAGGGCAATCTATTCTATAGGAGATTTGTATTCAGGTTATGATCAGTTTCAGCTTGCTGAAGGGAGCCGGGACATAACCACGATGCGAACACCGTTCGGGCTGATGTGTATGTGCACTCTCCCAATGGGGGCTACTAACTCTGTGGCACATATGCAAAGCGCTATGAATCAAATTCTGCAGTCTTTTATCCTTGAGAAGACCCGTCCATTCTTGGATGATATACCTGTCAAGGGCTGCATAGAGAGCAAAAAAGATGAAACTTTGGTGGATGGAGGTATAAGGAGGTTTGTCATAGATCATATTCAAGATGTGGAGGCAATACTGAGAAGGTTGATGGAAGCGGGGGTGACTCTCTCTGGAGAGAAGTTGGCATTTGGACTTGGATAAATCCTTGTGGTGGGACACTTGTGTGGCTCGTATGGAAGGAAGCCAAATCCAAAAAAGGTGGACATAATAGGGAAGATCAAGGAATGTTCCTCAGTTCAGGAGGTAAGAAGGTTCTTAGGGGCATGCGTTTTCTACCGTATATGGATTCCACACTTTGGTCATGTTGCAGAGCCGCTCTACCAGCTTTTGAGGAAAAGGATCAGGTTTGTTTGGAGACCGGAACATTTGGATGCTATGGCAAAACTGAAGAAAGCGTTACAGAACCCGCCTATGCTCCACCCGCTTGACTACCGCTGTGGACGACCAATTATAGTTACGGTTGACTCAAGTCCCTACGCTACTGGTTGGGCTGTGGGCCAAGACGACAAGAATGGCAGCAGATTTGCAGCAAGGTTTGGAGCAAGGATCTTCACGGAACGGCAACGGAGGTACCCTCAGATCAAACGGGAATTGTGGGGTGCCAAGATAGCACTAAGACAGGATAGAAATTGTCTAATAGGGACCTATGTCATCCTAGAGACAGATTGCTTGCCGCTGCTTGGAATGGTTGCCAATTGTGACACTCCAAACATTGCCATGTTGCACTGGATAGCGTTCATTCGGATGTTTAATCCAAAGCTAAGGTACATAGCCGGGAAGGACAATCTGGTAGCTGATATGTTGTCTAGAGCATGTTATGAAGGAGTTGAAAATGACTGTATGGTGGATGTGCATGAGCTAGACTTGAACTTACCCTTTAGAGAAGAACTGTACAAGGATGATCTTCTGGCTGTTGGGAAGTATCTTAGTTCTCTAGAGAAGAACTCTGAATGGACCAGGGACGAATTTGAGAAGATCAGAAGGAGATCGGGAAAATTCTTGTTGAAGGATGGGTATCTTTGGCAAAGG
The DNA here is from genome assembly GCA_948567375.1 of Lunularia cruciata. Taxonomy (NCBI): domain Eukaryota; kingdom Viridiplantae; phylum Streptophyta; class Marchantiopsida; order Lunulariales; family Lunulariaceae; genus Lunularia; species Lunularia cruciata. The sequence continues at coordinate 52,756,293 of OX419755.1, read as the reverse complement.
CCCAAGGGCAGCTCTGGAGTTCCACTAAGAGTGTTGGGAGATGAGGAGACGAAGTGAAGAGTGCTACGGGAGTCACACGATGCGGATGCTGCCAGACACCGTGGGGTTTAGGGTACCTATGAGCACATCCGGTGTTTGTACTAGTGGCCAGGTATTTACACAGAGGTACGGCGGTATGTAGAAACTTGTGAAATCTGTCAGATCTACTCCAAGGTAAGGCACAGAGATGGGTTGAAACCTACTTATCCGCTTAATCTCCATTTTCAATGGGTTTTGGACTTGGTTCACATGCCTTTAGGAGTCCGAGGAGCTAAATATCTAGTGCTAGCTAGGGAAGACCTATCTAATTATGTGGAGGGAAGAGCATTGTCGTCTACACATACCCAACAAGTGTGTTGGTTTGTCTTAGAGGATATCATTGCCAGGCACGGATGTTTCTACCGGATGAGGGCAGATCGAGGTGAATTGGATGCAAGGGAAGCAGCTGACTTCTTTGCTAAGTTCAATATCAAGCTGAACCTGACTACTGCATACAATCCAGAAGCCAATGGTAAGAGTGAACAAGGTCATCCGCCAATAGTGAATGCTTTGGTGAAGGCTTGCCAAGGTGAGACATACAGATGGCCTGATTTGCTGCCCTTAGCACTTATGGCTGATAGGTTAACTTGCAGCTCGGTAACTGGGATGCCACCTGCTGAGTTAGTATCAGGGCACTTACCTATTATGCCTGTGGAAGAGGACATCATTAGTTGGAGAACTGTTCAGTGGGAGGATAATGTGTCTACAGAGGAGTTGATATTGCGCAGGATCGAGCACTTTAACCTAACACCATAGAGAATACAAGTGGCACGTGAGAAGGTGAAGGAAGCGCGGCTGAGGAACAAAGTATACTTTGACAAGACTCACCAATTGCGACCAATACCTATCAATGAAGGAGATTGGGTGTTGATTTCTGATAACAGCCTAGACGTACAACATTTGACCCTCAAGAAGTTTGCCCGCCGTTGGCATGGTCCATTTGTTGTTACCAAAGTCCACGAGAATGCCACCTACAGTGTGCAAGAGCTAGATGGTACTGAACATTGTCGGCCATATGCAGGGAAAAGGGTTAAACTTTTCAAGAGGCGATCAGGAGATGAGGAGGAAAGAGATCATGATTTTGACTCTTGAGGTGATTTGGAAGATGCCACTGAAGAAAGCTGATATTGATCACTCCGGACTTGCTGGTGCAGACCAATGGCTGCACAAGATTGGTGGGAGTGGATGTCGTCGGGAAAAGGCCAGATGAGAGTGGTAAGGAGTGGTTGCAAGATTTCAAGAAGAGAAGGGCTGGACAGTAGAGGGTTTTTTTTCAGTGAAAGTCTTGCGGGAGGGCACATGCTGAGAGGGTATGAAAATTCGGGACAGATGAGGACTGGACAGCAGAGAGTTTTTGAAAAAGAATGTTAGATGAGCTTGGTAAGGAGTGGTAGCTGGAATTTTCAAGAAAGGAAGGAAAGGAGAAGATAGATAAGTCTGGAAGGGCTTTGTTGAATGATAGAGAGGTATCAAGCATTTTTGCAAAGGGGAAAGGAATAAAAGAACAGAGCAGCAAGAAGAGGTGACTCCTAAACGTAAAGAGGTTTTAGGAATCAAGAAGGGAAAAACAAAAGGGAAGAGAAAACAGAAACAGGGGAAAATAGGAAGACTGTGGGCAGAGAAAGGGGAACAGGGAAAGAATGGAAGGCAGAGTTGGGTAGCAGCAACAAAGGACAATCAAGGAGACAAAGAGGTTGAAAGGGGTTTTTTTGCGAAGGACAGGAACAGGAAAGGGGTTTTTTTTGAAGTGACAAGAACAGGTCAAAGAGGGAAAGACACAAGAATCGGAAGAGGGGTTGGGGTGACAGGGAAAGATCGAAAGGAGTTTGGAGACAAGGGAATTGGTGTATCGAGAGAGAAGTTGCCAAAGGATTTTCGGGAGAGACAAGGAGTTTCAGGAAGTTTGCAGAGGATTTTTGAGAGAAGTTGCAGAAATTTTTGTGAGAAGAAAAGAGTAGGATTTTCCAGAGATGACGGCTAACAGATTTAGGAGATTTCAGAGGATTTTCGAGAGAAGTGGCAAAAATATTTGTGAGAGGAAAGGCTGAGGGTTTTTGGAAAGTGAGGAAGGTTGGACAGGAAGTTTTTGAGACATGACAGGGGAGGTTTTCAGGAGAAAGGTGGGCAGGAAGGAAGTGAAACTAAATGAAAATTGAAACGATTGTGAAGGAGGAATCAGGAAGGCTCTTTAGGGACAGAGTGAAGGAAGAATGACAGAGGTTTGTTTTATCTGATTGGAGAATGAGGGTTTCGAGTTTGCAGAGGACAGAAGGTGGGCAGGAAGGAAGTGAAACAAAAGGAATTGAAACGATCGTGAAGGAGTAATCATGAAGGCTCTTTAGGGACAGAGTGAAGGAACAATGGTAGAGGTTTTTTTTATCTGATTGGAGAATGAGGGTTTCAAGTTTGCAGAGGACAGAAGGTGGGCAGGAAGGAAGTGAAATGAAAGGAATTGAAATGATTGTGAAGGAGTAATCAGGAAGGCTCTTTAGGGACAGAGTGAAGGAAGAATGGCAGAGATTTGTTTTATCTGATTGGAGTGAGAGGGTTTCGAGTTTGCACAGGACAAAAGGTGGGCAGGAAGGAAGTGAATCAAAAGGAATTGGAATGATTGTGAATGACTAGTCAGGAAGGCTTTTTAGGGACAGAGTGAAGGAAGAATGGTAGAGATTTGTTTTATCTGATTGGAGTGAGAGGGTTTCAAGTTTGCAGAGGATAGGAGGTGGATAGAGAAAAGGAAGAATGAGAGGAGGTGGATAGAGAAAAGGAAGAATGAGAGGAGGTTTTTGGGATTTTGGCAGAGAGCAGTAAGGATCGACGGGAGAAGAAGGACAGAAAGGAAAACAGAATTGGAATGACAAGGGGATAAACAAAAAGGTTTAGAGAGTAGGGAGTGAAGGATCGTGGAGACAGGAAGGAGTGAAGTATCGTGGAGTCAGAAAAAAGGAGGAGAATTACAGAAAATACGGAAAGAAGTGAAAGATTGTGGAGGCAAGAAAAGGCAAAGAATCGAGAGAAGGCAAGGGTTTGCTGAAAAATTGCAGGAAGAGAGAACAAGATTTTGTTTTGAGAATCGAAAGGAGGTAATTGGCAGAAAAGAAAGATAGGACCAGAAATCAAAAGAAGGATAGGGAAATGAAAGGAAGGAGATGAAGGAGAGATAGGAGTGATCAAAGGGGCTTTCAGGGAAGGCAGTAAGATTTGAGGTTGGCAGAAGGCAAAAGAGAATAGATTTTGAGTTCTCAAAGAAGCAGTAAGTTTGAATTTCGAAGGGAGAAGTAGGATGCACGTGAAGATAAGTTGGCTGACGATTGATAGAACAATGTGGGATTTTAGAGAACGGTGTTGATTTTCCTCAGAGAAACAAGAACGCATAATGGTTTGAATTTGGCAAAAGGCAGTAAGGGTCAATGACAAAGGAAGGATCAGGGTTCAGGGGAAGGGAATCTGGAAGAGCAGCGTTGAGTGAGAAGCTCAAGAGAAGAACTTCCTATTGGCAATACAAAGGACTGTGAAGCATGGAGAGGGTTTAGCCAGGATCAAAAATAGAGACCAAGAGAAGGATTTTCGAAGAGGACAATTAGTCTCAAAAGGAGAAGAAGATAAGAAATTGCAGGGGAAAAATAGGGAAGGTATTTGGAAGGACAAAAATCAGCAGAAAGGTTAGCAGGACAGAGGTGTCCCTAAGGGCTTGGCAGGAACAGAAAAATCTCGAAAGGTTGGTTGGACGGAGAATCTGTTACTAGTCAAAGGTTCATCCAAAGGAAAGGTGAGCAGGAACAAAAGAAGAGAGAAGTCATGTTTGGCTCAGGATAATACGAGGACTGGACATAGAAACTCTATAGGATTTGTCATGAGCTTTTACCATGCATAGAATCCTATGGCAAGAGCAGTGCAAAGCATTTTGGAAGATCTAACATACCGGAATATCAAAGAGAAGGAGAATCCCGAGGAAGGACCTACTGGACAATGGAGACTTGGAAAGAACAACAATTTGGAGATGTTGCGGAACAAGGAGATGACGAGTTGTAAGGAATAGGATATAGGACCTGCTCAATTTTTTTTCTTTCTTCATGTGCTTGGCTGGTCAGTGTGCCTCGGTTTGGTCACTGTTTGGTTAGGAGCCGTATGTCATGGCTCAAAGGATTATAAATTGCAAAACTTGGAATTGAAATAGAAATGAGATTTTAGTGATTGAGATTGTGTACTTGATGTGCAAACAGCGATAGAGAAAAATAATAATAATGTCTTTCTTTTTACTTTTTTTTACACTCAGTCCGGCTTATGTAGATGGGTCAGCACATTTAACTAATTGCCCAGGATTGAGTCTGGTTGCATAACTTGTGGATAACTCCACAAAACCCCACCAGATCATTCTCTCTGGAATATCAGTCTAGACCAGAACTGCAAAACCCACCAAACCCAAAACATACTAAAGCCGAGGATAATAGACCAAACAAGAGGTCAAGAATAATGAGCCGGGACTAATAATAGACGGTACGAGAAAGACAAAAAATCCAAAAGCCTAAGCGCAGGGAGCCAAGTGCCCAGCGCAATCTCAAGACCATACGATCCCCGCAACACCGCCAAGTCATGCTCCTTGCTAGCAAAGGAGATGACTTTGAATTCTTCAATGAACTCATCGGGGTCTTCGTCTTGTTTTGTCCCCTTGTACCCTGGTAGGCGTGTCGGGTGACGGGCAACAAAGTCATTGTTCGATGCACTGGGATCGGCTGAGGTAGTGTTGAACTTGATAGAACTGAAGGATTGGCTGGTATCGCTGCCGTGTTGTCAGCCCAGGGGTTCCAATTCGTCAAATTCAAGGTGGGGTCTTCTTTGACAATTTCTACTATGAGGGTGTTGACTTCAATCCGAGTGGAAGATTCATTATTAACACCTTTGATTGGTTCTTCAAAATTCCTTTGGGACAACCGAGGAATAGTTCATAGCAGATGTTGACACTCGTCTTCAGTAAGTGTTCGTGCTGTCTTTTCTTGAGCAAAGTTCTTCAAGGACACAACTTCCTTTACAGCTCTAGGTGAAGTCGGTGTACTGGGTCGCAATGCATATATTTGGCCACTCGATTCTTTCTTCTTCTTGGATGAAGAGGGAGATGCAAAGTAGCCTTGCCAACCGCCTTTGCATTTCTTGTGGTCAAGTTCTCACAGGGCTTCTTGCACTTTGTGAAGGAGTTGAAAATCCAACACCTCTCATCAACTTCCTCAACTTCCTTGATCAAAATTGTTTCACATCAACTTTGCACTGCACTCACAAATGCAGAATACTACCAACACTACAATTCCTCTTAGATCTATCAAGGCATTGCTCAGATTGCACTTCACTCAAGATCAAACACACAAAATGAAGATCAAGACTGTGGAATCCAACATCCAACAAGCACACTAACTTTCACTTTGAATTTCTTCACACACTCACAAACGCAAACACAAAGCTGATACTCGGAATCAAGCTCAAGCGATGAGCACTGCTTCACAGCACTTTGCTTTATCTATTCTCAGAATTATGAGCACTGAAAAACATTTCTCTATGAATTCCACTTTTAAATAGTGAAGCAATCGACAATTCTAACAACTAAACCGTTCTACAACAACTTTTCTAACTTGCAAATCCAAAATGACAATGCACCTCTTCATATCTGCCTCTTCATATCTCAAAACTATTACTACTCCGATCCGATGTCTACTTTGTCATCGGCTTTCAAACCCGAACCCGAAGTAATTTTACTTCCTACTACTCTATCCTTGAGTTTCATATTTTCTACTTCTTCTACCAGATCCAGCAATTCTCTTTCCTGATCTGAAATTGCACTAGTAGGTAATCTATCTAACTCTTCATCTCTTGACCCACTCTTCTCCAATGTCTCCATCTCTAACTCCGAAGACATATGCACTCCTATGTTATCTACTTCGGGTTTGGCTCTAACGTCTTTCCAAAGTTTTTCTACCTCTATTTTCACTAAGTCTAATCTAATTACAATATTTTCTTCTACTTCTAAGATCTTTCTGTCTACACGAGTCCGGAGACTTACCAACAACGCGTTCAAATCTGTATCTTTTGCATGTCTTTGCCTTGTCTCCTGCACCAACAATTTCAACTCGTGCAGCCTCGTCTCTTCCATCCGAACGCTAGCTTTTGTACTCAACATTGCGTTCATCCTGAGGACTATCTCCTTCAACGGCTCCAATCTCATCTTCCTCTCTTGCTCTCGATCTGCGAGCCAGTCCTCCCTGTACATCACCAATTCCGCTTCGAACTCGGCTTTCACCGTCTTCTTCTCCTTCTCCTTTTGTACAACCTTCTCCTCCTGATTACGAAGTAACTCTTGTAATCTCTCTTCTTCCCTATACCGTGCTGCCAACTCTTGTTGCCAGAGTTGCTTCTTCTCCTTGACACTCTCTATCACCCTATTGAGCTCTTGATCCTTTGCTGCTACTCTCGCCATAGCATGGATAACTTCTACTCTTGAATCAGCAAACTGCTGCTTCAAGATCTTGTATTCAGCTACTTGTCTTTCCCTTGCTATGTCACTCTTCTTCACAAGTTCTTCTCGATATCTTACTTCTCTCTTCAGGTCTTCAATTACCTGAGTCCTCACTACTGCCTCCGCTCGTAGTACTTCCCTTTCCTCCTCACCTCTAGTTATACTCTTCTTCAACTCCGAGTTCTCTTCTTCTAATCTGGACAACACCTGCAAGACAGTCTTTACTTCTGGACAAGTCGCCTGCATCTCCTTCTTCTTGTACTCTAAATTTACCAGCAGAGGACATACCACATCTCGTAGGTACTCGACTCCATCGCTCGGGGTTACTTCTTCTTGCGTGGCTACTTCCCTTCGTACTTCTTGTTCATCTGATACTCGCCTTCTTCTCTGCAGTCTTTGTATCGGAATGGATGCCTTGCTTCCTGAGCTTGCATTGCTTCTTCTTGCACATTACTTGGACCTGCATTGTACTTTGCCTTATGTCTTGAGTGGACTCCTCTCTGAACTGCGATCTTTTCTTCTCCCTTAAGTACTTCGTCTTCCAACTTTGTGTTGTCCTCGGCCTCGATCTTTGCCTGCACTTCTTCTTCTTCTTCTGCAGCAGCTGGTGCCGATGTCATTTCTCCACCCTCATCGCTGTCGCTACTTGTATCTCCACTCTGTAGCGTTAGCTTGGGTTCCTCCTTGTGCTCCAAGTCTTTGGTCTTGAGCTCGGCATCACCTTTCGAGTCTTCATCTTCCGACTCGATCACCACCATACCTCACCTTGGGTTTCCTCTCCTGGTCTTCCAAGGTTTCTTTGTGTCTCCGGCTTTGCCTTGCCAACTTCTCTTCTTTGAGTTTGGAGTACTCACTTTGATCTCCACATTCTTCCCTGTCTTCTTGTAGTAATTGTTGGTGCTTCTAATTTGCAAAATGTACTATTGCTCCTCTACATCGACCTCCTTTCTCAAATGGGGATGGAAATGCGACACCATCCGAGTTTGCTCTGCCGAGTTTAGCAAATTTAACCCGAGGTAAAAATGAGCTGCAAATGGCATGATGTAGTGTGGAGGCGATTTATCCCGCAGATTCCACACCATTTGTTGCATTCTCCTATGGAAACACCTTGCCCAATTGATTGGTTCTCTTGCAAACAACTTATGAAAGAACACCGCTTGGTGTTTCATCACATACGTTGTTCTCTTTGGCTTCAGGATTGCCATCAGAGCACTCACAATTCCTCTCTTGATAGGGTCTTTGTAGCTCTCGACTTTGTACCCATTCTTTATCCGCTTTGATGAGAATGCATCTCTCACCTCTTGGGTTTCTTGAGCTATCTCTCCCTTCCCCAAGAACGTGGCCCCCTGCTCCAAGCCTGCTTCTTTCCGGAGTACTAGTCTCCAATTCGACTCTATCCAGCGAGCCGGATTTCCTCTCTTCCCTTCTTCCTCGGGTCCATCGAAACACTTGCTCTCGATGATTTCTGTCATGAAACCTGGAAAACTCACTTTCTAGCTCCATGCCAAGAAGGTGATCCAGAGTCGGCTCAAGACTTTGATCCTAGCAATCACATCTAACCTCCAAATCACATGATTTCTCATTGCAAATTCGGAGTTCTTCTTTCCTCCTCCCATCTCTCCTGCTTTCTCATTGTCTCTCGATTTCACTCTTGCAACTTCTCCCTTACACACTAACGCGTTTCCAACTCTATTTCCCTTCCCACAATCACCTACAAGACGACTTCTCAATGGCAAAGGAAAATTACTTGACATTTTGTCGTTGCGAGTTTGATTTTTATAGAGTTGCGCTTTCTTTGTCTTTCTTCACTTTGATTTTCTACCAAGAAATCACACCTCCTGCATGCACCTGTTAGTGTCAATCAAACTTTGCGCATATGGGTTGCCAATTTTCAAACGGTCCCTTCTTGAATTTCTCAACCTGACAAAAGCTTGTTAGACTGACTTCGCCTCGGGTTGAGCTCCCCCCGATACAAAGACTTCTTACTTTGGGTTGTGTGCTGACAAGGCATTTTTGAGTACTTTGCCTTATGACCCAAAGTCACTTTACTTCGGGTTTCATCCCAAAGACTCTTTTCTTTGCCTTCTTTGGCCATGCAGGCGCAATCTGACTTCTCTATACACTTCTTCTTCGTTATTTTGAAAAAACAAAAAATGTGGGCACCACACTATGGGAGGAGCACTTTGAGCACCTAATCAAGGTCTTGCAATGCTTGGATGAGGGAAATGCATCACTCAACCCAAAGAAGTGCATTTTTGGATGTGAAGAAGGTCTACTTTTGGAGCACATCATCTCCAAGGATGGAATAGCAGTTGATCTTGAGAATTGAGGAAAATCTCAGACCTTCCATTCCCTTCAAGCTTGACAAAGTTATGCCAATTCTTGGGGATGGTTGGATACTATAGGAGGTTCATCTTCTCTTTTTCCAACAAGGCTTATGCATTGACCATCTACATGAAGAAGGATGTAGATTACATGGTGATTTTGGAGGACAAGGAGGCTCTCAAAGCTTTTGAAGAGCTCAAGTAATCCCTTGTTGTAGCTCCAATTCTTGCTAAACCTGATTGGAGTAAGCCTTTCATCCTCTACATTGATGCTTCTAATGTAACTATAGGATGCACTCTAAGTCAATTAGACAAAGATAGGCATGATCATCCAATAGCTTATTCTAGTAGGCAGATGGTTTTAGCAGAAAAGAACTACTCTATCATGGAGAGAGAAGGGTTGGCAGTGATATTTGGACTCAAGAAGTTTAGACACTACTTGATTGGAGGGAAAGCCACCATTTTCACGGATCACAAGGCTTTGAATTACATCTTCAACAAACCTAATGTTGAAGGGAGACTAGCAAGGTGGATGATACTCTTGTCTGAGTATGACTACACCATTGAGGATAGGCCAAGAAAGAAATATGCAAATGCTGATTTGTTATCTAGAGCCTATGATCATGATTGAGATGAGCCAGTGGATGATTCCTTCCCGGATGAGGAGCTCATGACAATCTCAATCACTCAAGAGGTTCCAATGGAATACAAGGAGATTGTGGATTTTGTGACAAGAGGTAACTATCCAAAAGGGATGCATGCTAGGGAGAGGAAGGCCCTTGCAGCAAGATCTAGACCTTACACAATGGTGGAGGATATTCTTTTTCCTTAAGGAGCAGATAGTCTTATTCAAAGAGTAGTGGGTAAGGAAGAGTCTATCCTACTTATAAAGGAGTTTCACAAAGGTTTAGTGTGTGGAGGACACTTGCAAGAAAGGTGACTGCTTTCAAGATTCTAGATGCAGGTTACCATTGGAGAGGGATTTTCAAGGATTGTCTTGATTATTGCAAAACTTGTCATGTTTGTTAAGCTTTTGCTAGAAAGTCTACAACCACTCCACCACTTAGATCAATTCCATTGCTAGGACCTTTTGAGAAGTGGGGAATTGATTTTGTAGGTCCTCTCAATAGAACCCCAAGGAACAATTGGTATATTGTGGTAGTTACTGATTATCTTACCAAGTGGGTTGAGGCTAGACCATTGAGGGACAAGAATGAAGATGAAGTTGGTGGAATTCTTTATGAATGCATTATCACTAGGTTTGGATGCCCTTTGGAGTTGGTTTCTGATAGAGGAGAGTTTACAAGAAGCATTACTACAGCCATGCTACGACATTCCTCTATCACACATAGAGTAACTACATCCTACAAGCCAAATTCCAATGGCTTGGCAGAGAGAACAAATCAGACTTTGTGCATGATGTTGGCCAAAGATGCAGAAATGGAGGGGGCTAAACATCATTGGGACAAGAAGATTCATGCAGTTTTGTGGGAGTATAGGACAACCATGAAGACTTCCACCGTGTATTCTCCATTTTAATTGGTATATGGTATTGAGTCTACCTTACCTATTCACTTTGATCTTCCTACCTTCCAAAGTATTCATATGAGATTGAAGAAAGCACAAGGAGGTGATGAAGAGAAGTCAAGGAAGGAACAACTCATGGAGTTGGAAGAGGCAAGAGCAATTGCTATGGTTCAAGTGGAACAAGCCCAAAGGAAACAAAAAGAGAGCTATGACAAGAGGCAAGGCAAGAAGAAGGTGATTGGGTAATGTTGTTTGATTCTATTCGATTCAAGAGAGTGCAAAAGAAGTTTTTGCCTAAGTACTTTGGACCTTTCATAATGGAAAAGGTGTGGGGAAATTACACCTATGATCTCAAGGAGTTGGGAGGAAGACACTTTGATAGGATTAACCATGATAAGTTGAAGATATATCATAGAAGGTAGAGAGATCTTCACTTTGAGGACAAAGTGAAAACTTAGTCCGGGGGTAAATGTAACACCCATTTGTGCATGTGTGTGGAATTGTGATATTTAGCTTGGTATTACAAGTAGTTGAGAGATATTATTTATATAGAGATAAAGGGTGGTTCTACATTAGTCATGATTAGCTAGAGTTAGTCATAGCTAAGATAGAAGGGACCTTACTTTAGAAGAAGTGGAAAAGATGAGCACCACTATTTTGGATTCTAGTGTGTTGACTTGGAATTATTCCTAGGTTTTTGGCTTTGGGGAAAGAGTTGAGAACTCTTGGGCCCACAAGCCTTTTTGTTTTGGATTCTTCTATAGTCCAAGGATAGCACATGTGAATGAATCCTTGACTTAGTGGTTGGGTCAAGATAAGATCACATGCTAGTGGAATATGCCCATGTGAATGGATATTCCTCTCTACTTTTTGACTTTACTTGACTTTTAGTTTAGTAACTTGAGTTACTATGGTAATTAGTAACTTTGGTATGTAACTATTTCACAAGTATATAAACAAGGGGTGATGAAGTACTCATCATCCTTTCATTTGCAACCGTCTCTATCTTATTGAGTTCTCTAGTGAGCAATGTCTTGAGTCTTGGAGTGTTAGCCTTGGAGGAGTATGATGGAGTTGGGGTTCCTTGCCTTCTTAGTCCATGATGCGCTACCATAATAGCCATCAGAGGTTCATCTTGAGTGAGAGACAGGCCGGCTCACAAATCTATGAGCCAGCTTGTCTCTCACTCAAGATCATGGGCTATCCTTGGACTATAGAAGAATCCAAAGCAAAAAGACTTGTGGGCCCAAGAGTTCTCAACTTTTTTCTCAAAGCCAAACACCTAGGAATAATACCAAGCCAATACACTAGAACCTAAAATAGTGGTGCTCATCTTTTTCCACTTCCTCTAAAGAAAGGTCCACTCTATCTTAGCTATGACTAACTTTAGCTAATCATGACTAATATAGAACCATCCTTTATCACTATATAAATAATATCTCTCAAGTATGTGTAATACCAAGCTAAATATCATAATATCACACACATGCACAAATGGGTGTTATAGATCAGAGGGTAATCCCTTTGGCAGATCATTCGGAAACACGTCCGCAAACTCCTCAACTCTTTGATCAACCATTGCTTGATGAGGCTCTTGGCCCTCCTCAGATTGTCCTTGTGCAATTGGCTTGATCCACACCGCAAAAACAAACTTATCTTCCTCCAAAGCTTGCTCTATTGCTACTTCACTAACAAAATTCCTATCTAGGGACTCATCTTTCTTCAAAGCTTGCTCCATGGCTGCTTTCCTAGCAAACTTCCCATCTTGGGACCCATCTCCCTTCAAGTTTTGCTTTATTGCTACCTTCTTGACAAACTTCCTATCTTGGGACTGACTATTCTTAGGTGTTTTACTCAAAGGTGCCAAACAACCTAATCATAAATTCCTATCTTGGTGTTGCACTTGAATTTGTCATCGGTTCCAATCAAATTGAACCTTATGACATTCAAGCCAAGGTAGTCCTATAATGACATCATAGTGTAAAGGTGCCACTACAAACCTCATACACTCCAAATACTCCTTCCCAATCTTGAAGATAACATAATGTAAGGTACATAATGTAGTACAATGTCTACTATCTGTCATCATCAATCTACTTCCAATTACTAGCTTGATAGGAATACCCAATACTTTTGCTTCATGCATAGATATGCAATTCTCTGAACGTCCAAAATCAACCAAAATCCTACAAACCCAAGTAGATATCATACCTTGCAAGTGAAGCAAACTTGCATAGGTTGAGCTTTCAATCCCATTGGAACTAATCAAGCTCCTAATAGGCGGCTCAAAATCTCCTATTGGAACTCCTCATTTTCTTGATCATTCCGCTCCACAAACTCCATCTGGGCAACTTGTTGAGGTTGCCCATTCTTAAGTGGATATTCAACAATGTGATGTCCAACTTGGCAACAATAAAAATAACCACCATTTTGTCACAATATTTCTCTATCCGTTGTACCAAGTGGTCTCCATTGGATAGGATCAATCTCCATTGGGATCGGTTCTTCCACCCGTGCATAGTGTACTGGTAGGCTTTGTGTAGGTCAAGGTCAAGACCAAGTTGTTGCAACCAAGGAATCAAAGTCCTCAACCAATTGCATGGCTCCTTCCAGATTTTGTGGTTCCCGCATGGTCACCTCCAATTTCAACTTCAACCCCTCACAAATCAATCCAAAACTTCACCTTCTTGTATATCTAGAATCTACATGATTATGTTCTAAAATTGAATGATGGAGCTCCTTATAGAGCAAATTTGCTTCAACTCTGCCAATTTATCTCGTGTGGCTTGAGTGGCATTTATAGTTTGAAATTGACCAAGTATTGCATCCTTGAATTTCACCCATGTTAAGATTGGTGCAACAATCTGTTACTCAGCTTGCTCTACTCGGAATTGCCACCAAAGTTTTGCCACACCATCTAATTTGCTAGAAGCCAAGAGAATCGATTTCCATTCATCTTGAAGATTGGTAGGTTCAAAGTAACGTTTGCAATCAAATACAAAATTCTCCACTAGGCTTGGAAGATTCTTGCCTTCAAACACCTTGGGTTTTGGAAATCGGATTTGATCTTCTCCATCTTGAACTAGTGCTCTTTCTATGTGTTCTTGTCATTGCTAGGCTCATTCATCTAACAATCTAATAAGGTGCTTGATTTGTTATTACATAGCAATGATAACATCCGGTATTGTCGCCATGGCTACTTCTCTATCCTACTACTCTCAATTTATCTAATTTATAAACACATAGATGCAACACGTCCACCGTTCTCCATAAGTTACAACCGGAAGTATCAAGGGTTCCTCAGGTGCAAGGTGATCATATGGAGAAAATCCTACCCAAAGTGCAAGGTGATGAATTGTGTGAACCGATGCTTGAGTAGTACTTGGACACAAAAATCCCAATGATTTGGTGGAAGTGGATTTGGTGGTCCATAAATTCTATCCATCCTATTCTTGCTCTGATACCAATGTAAAAGACCTAGACCGAGGAGAGAAATATGAGAATGGAAGCTCACATTGGGACACTTGAATGAGGGAAAACTCCAAATGCCTAACATGAGCTTTGGCTCTTGTATCTATAGGGAGCATACATGCCATTGAGAAGCTTCTCAAGAAGCTTCCTTGAGCCGCTTTCTTGGAGTGCAAGCCAACTCAACTGGGAAGCTTCTAAAGAAGCTTTGTTCTAGAAGCCACTTACTTGGCATGCAAGCTAAGCTAGTTGGAAGCTTTTAGAAGCTTTCTTATGGAAGTTATCTATTTGGGGTGCAAGCTAAGCTAGCCGGGAGGCTTCCCAAGAAGCTTCCTAGATACTTATGGAATATTCTAGGCTAATTTGTCTTATTTGCTACTTCATTAGCCTTACTACCTTTGTCGCTAAACTCCATATTGTTACATTGACAATAGGTAATATTTAGTCATCCATCAAGTAAAAATCACTATCAATCAAGTAAATACACAATTTCATTAATTCAGGTATGTTAAATTAACTCATTTATTAAATATAATTATGGTGGAAACAATAAATATTTTATATGTTTTCAAATTATGACAACATACAAAATATGCCATAACTCAATACAGCAAAACTATCTAATCAGTCACTCATTGTCCTTATCCTCCCCATCATCAGCTATCTCATCCTCATCCTCATCCTCATCCTCTACATCCTTATCATCAGCATCCTCTCTATTGTGCATAATCTCTTCCTCTCCCTCACTCAAGTAGGACACTTCCTCCTTAGAAATGTAACTTCTCTCCACCAAGAGGTGAGTTATTATTTGCCGAAGGAAAGGTGACTCTAAACCTATGCCATTAGGTCTCCTCAATTGGCTTTACAAAATCCCCACCTTCATTGATAGCTCAAAATCCTAATTCCTACCAATCTTAATCTTCTTGTAATACTCCAAGGACAAGAGAAGAGAGAAAACACAGATTGCACACTCAAACATTCGATGTCCCAAGGGAGCACCTTCTCTTTATTATATAGACAAAGAGGATCTCCTCCAAGGAAGCTCCACCCTAGGATTAGGGACACAGATAGGTGACATGTCAGCAAGCTCCACCCTTGGATTACTTACTTGGATGGGTGACCTGTCTGGTCTAGGTCCTATCTGGTTGGTCAAATGAGCTTTGACCGGAGGGAATCTTTTAGGGAATCTTCCTGTAGGAATCTCAGAATCACATGAGTAAGGTACCGTTGGAAAGCTCTCGACGATACAAACCAGGGGGAGGGAAGGCCAGCCTTTCCTCTACTGGGGGCGGGGGGAATCTGCACATTTTTGAGGCCTAATTCATCCGTTTAGGCCTCCAAAATTGCCTTCAAAGATTTTAGGCATATTTTGGTTCCTACTCTATTAGTAGAAGTCCCCTTTTGGTGATACCTCTTTCTGATCTGTTTAGTCCATCATGTGTAACATCCTTCCAGATGTTACCAAACCAATTCTCACCTTTAAATCATATGTCTAGCTATTGGTTCTAAGGTTCTCAAGTCTATTTCGGTTTCTACCCTATTAGTAGAAGTACTCTTTTGGTGATACTTCTATCTGATCTATTTTGACCATCATGTATGACATCATTCTAGATGTTACCAAACCAAATTTCACATCTAGATCATATGGCTAACCCTTGGTATTACACTTCCACACCAAATCTCCTCAACGTTTTTTTGGTATTGAGAACCAAATACCCATGTACAACCTTGGGCTAAATTGTTGGTGCCACAAGTGCACCTATCATCTGGAAGAAAGCCCTAAATGCAAGATACACACATTGCCTTGCCAAATACCTCTTTGAAACCCTATCTCTTTGTGGAAACCAATCTGAAATAGTTGTATAAGGAATTTTACTCCTTCTTGGTGTCCTCCCTCTTATTATTGAAAGTGCATCTTGAATTACATCCATTTTCAACTAAAATTGCCTTCCTTTAACCAACTTTGTGCAAGAATTCTTGTCCCAAGAATGCATGAACTTTCTCCATGCAAGTACCTAGAAAATTCTCCTACAATCAAGTGTAAGCAACCAGGTTCATAAGGGAAGCCGTTGGGCACCACCAAGAGACACTTTTGGATAGTAAAAAACATGGTTCAAAAGAATGACATGGTAGCTGCCCACCAGCACTAGGGGATAGATAAATGATGCCCAACAATGATGGAAGTAGCCTATTGACACTACAAGATAAGTATTTCACAAATAGGTGAAAATGGGTGACGTTAGGTGATGCCTAAAGATGTTGCAGCATAGGAAAACGCACTAGGTGATTTAGGGTTTTAGGGTAGGCAATGTAAGGTGAGGCTTGCAGATGCTACAAAACAAGGTAAAAAACACGGGTTGGTGCCAAGCAACGCCCGCACCAACCCGTGTTGATGAGTAGGCTCAAAAAACATAAAGAAAAGTTGATAGTAGGGTTTGAAAACAAACAAAAAGTGAGAAAGAACAGAGAATGGGAGAAAAAATACCTTTGGATGAGTGTAGTGTAGCCCAAGGGTTATTTTCAAGCCAAGAACATCTAGATCAACCTCCCTAATTCCAGTAATAGCAATTCATACTTGGTGTTTATCCATCCAAGACCATTTTATGAAGGTAGTTGGGTGTTGAATTGTGTAAAAACAAATTAACAAATCTCCTTCATGAGTATTATTCATGTCTTCACCATGAATGATCTTCTCATAACCCCAAATTCTTGCCATGGGAAAATTTCATCTACACTCTCTTTTGAAACTTGCTCTCATTCAAAATTTGTTGTCCTCTCAACACTTGCTCTCTTGCCATGTTTTCTCTCTCACAATTCTCTTTCTCTCCCAAATGGCACTCCTTTTGGTCCAAAATGGCAACAAGTCTCTCGCAAACCCCTCCCAAATGACACTTCTTCTTCTCTTCTCCTTCTATGTTTAAGTTGTACTCTCAAATGGTACATTCCTTCAAATGGGATTCCTCCTTCAAAATTAAAGTATAGTTTTAAAAAAATAAAATTTCCCTTCTCTTTTGAAAACCAAATTGCTCCCCAAACTTGTGCAAAATGGTGACTTCTTTGTAGAAGGTGCACATTTATAACGAGCTTTACATGAACTCTTAAATCTATATTTCACTGAGATAAAATCACAATTCAGCACCAAATTTTGAATTTCTAAATTTAGAAATTAGAAAATTCACAATCCACCAATACATCTAAATTTCTATAAATTTAATTTGTATAAATCATTTTTTATCATCACAAATCACTTGGCCAGTTATGGAATAAGAGCCCTTCCTACTGAAATATATTTCTCCATCCATTGTAGGTTGAGTTGTGAGAGGAAAACATGTTCTATCTACCAAACCTACACAACTAGGGAAACCTTTGTGTGCAAAATCAACTAATATTATCCTTCTCTCCTCATGCTTAGGCCATGCAACTTGATTCTTGATCAAATTTAATATGGCCATCATGAATTTGATCTATAAAGGCAATTTTTGAACCCACACTAATACCTAAATTTTTTACCCTTGCAACACAAGCTCATTATAGAGATGCCCAAATCTAACAAAAGCAAGAGCTACTTGGATTCACGTTGGTGTTTGCTCTCATTGGTATTTCTTTTGAAATAGCATATGATCCTTGATCAGATATACTAATGTTGAAAAAGATCAATGTTCATTCTAGTCAGTTTGCAGACTGCTTTCACATCTAGGCCTCTAAAATATTTAATCAAAATTCTTGGCTACAAGGGTATATAAGTCTGGGTTCTAAGTACCTGTGCAAATGTGCACACTCCCACCCATTAAAGAATAGTTCTAGCATATCTAAATCTCCCTCTTCATGTTCCTGTTCATCAAACATTGTCTCCAAATTTAATTGGATAATCCATTGCATATATTTTCTAATGTTTTTGGTGAGTTCTCTGTGAGTGCTACCTCTTGGCATGCTCTACTCTATTATTCTCAATTCTCATATAACTTAGAAATAGTCAAATCCTTCCTCTTGTCATTCTAAACTTTCCTTGACCCTGGATCCAAGAAAAAATAAACATCTAAGAAAAGCTAGCACTCTTGTGAAGAGAGCAAGGAAATGAAGAGTTCCAACTAAGAATGTGATAAGAAATCTAAATAGAATTAAATGCATTGGAATCCCACCCAAAAAAACACTACAAATTCACTATGAAGAGAGCAAAGGAAATAAAGAATTCTAACTAAGACTACAATAAGAAATCTAGATAGAAACAAACACACTAGAATCCCACTTGCAAATAAACACCATGAATTCACACTTTCTTTACACTCTCTCTAGAGTGACTACTCAGAGGAGATTCCTTAAAAAAATGGATCACTATGAATTTACACTCTTTGAAATGTGGAAAGATCACTCAAGCTAATAAATCCACATAGTTTCTAGACCAAGAGAAACCGTTCAAGCCAAGAAATTGATCGCTAAAAATTCATATTGGGTAGAGAGACCCTTTCAAGCAAGGAAATTGAGGAAATTGGATAGCATTGCAATTGAATTCCCTCCCCATCCTTCCCACTTGTAGTTTCTTGATCTCTTGAACAATCTAGATAAGAACCATCTCTTGCTTGGGTGGCTAGCACCTAGATTCAAATAAAATCAAGCACTTCATTAACACTAAATTGTAATTAATACTTTATATCATGTGTTGATGCAAAATTTCATATCCCTTATTTCCTATAAACTACCTATTATAGAGTTTGCTAATAATAAGGAGCTTGGGTGGATATTTCTAGTGGGTCCCTTTCTTGCTCTTGTATGAACCTCATACCAATTTTTTGTACACTTTGTAAGAAAATATATAGAGTTTTGTAAAACTATTTCTGAAACCACCTAATGATGAATCAAAGCCTTGTCACATAAGACATGAAACTCTTCTAAGAAATCTATACCTTGATCAATCAAGAACTCAATTGATGCACTAAAATGACTAAGAATCCAATCTAAGAATGAGTAAGCACTCCCTTCACTAGACTTGTCAAGAAGTGCCACCAACTCAATCTACTTGGAGAAGTGCTCTACTTTACTCCACAAACATACCGATAATATCTCATAGTCAATGATAAAGGTCCAACAAATTCCAAACTCCAATAGTAATCCAACCACGTGGTAGGTAATGGGTGTGACAATTTGGCATATGAGCATTTAATGATTCTCTAACTTGGTCCACAAACCACACAATTGGCAACAAACTATTGTACATTGGACATACATACTGCACCACCAATAATGACTTTGGAGTAAGTTATATGTCCACTTAACTCCAAAATATCTTAGCTCCTCATGAGTATGACATAGCGATTGTGGTCTCTAAGATGGAAGGAGTACTACTCACACTCTACCATCCTCCCATACCCAAAGAAGTTGTTTGCACCTCTAATCTAAACCATTTGGCTTGCTAAAGGCCATGATTTCTCTCCTTAGCACCAATTGTACTCACAGCACTAATGAAAAGATAGTCCATCACTAAGACATCATGAATTTCTTGCTACCAATACAAATAGTTCCACCTTGATTTGAGACCTCAACAACTCCTCCTATATGTATTGAGTGAAATACCACCAGAGCCTCAAAAAATATACATATGAAACATGCCAACTTGGCACAATCTCCTCATTTATCTCATGCCAATGTGCTCCAGTCTGATCCTACTTGCTGGTACATGGGTTTTTACTCAACACATCTACATCATGGTTCACTCCTCTAAGTCTTTAAATAACCATGAAATCATACTCTTGTAAAATCAGAGTCCATTATGCAAGTTTTCTTGAAAGAATACTGGACTCCATAAACCACTTTAGTGGTTGATGATTAATGATGAGCATGAAAGAGTTACCAAATATATTACATTCAAAATGTGGTACTACCCATATTGTTGCCAAACACTCTCTCTTATATGAACTATAATTTGCCTTGATAAGACGGTAATTTCCACACATTTATTTATCCATGTAGTTGTCATGCATATCTTTCTTGGTTGGTATTCTTGTAGCTAAAGTGTACTCTCCATGTGACATCTCTACCATATTAGCCTCAAAAGGTCTCTACTCTAACTCGAAATCAAGGTTCCGTCCATGTCACTATATGTATATGGACGTCAAAAAATTGGTGTATTACTAGTCAGCTCAATCCAAATACAATGTTCTTTTAGAGCACCCAAGTCCTTCATACTAAAGGCAAAACAAATCATATAGCTCCTCAAGAACCTCTAAATTCTGAATCTTTCTCCTCTTGTAAGCTTGAGTCCAATGTTTGTAACCCAAGTGTGGTACCCACATTTTTCATCTTGGACGAGTTTTGAAGAAGAAGTGCCTTGCTGAAACCAAATGGAGAAGAAATGAGGAGAAACTTGTGTTTTGATCAAGCTTGAGGAAGTAGACTTCATGTAAGAGGAAGAAGGTCTCAGACTAGATCAGACCCGAAGAAGTTTACTTCGTGTAAGAGGAGGGAAAAACTCGGATTAGACGTTGAAAGAGGGCAAACCCGAAAGAGAAATAGAAGTTGTAGGTTAGGATTCTTGCGGGGGCCATATCTCAATGCACACAAGTTCAAATCAAGCGTGTTGTATCTCGTTGGAAGCGTCTTGTCCAGGGCTTTCCATTGCCACCAAAATCGCAAAGTTTAGAGGTCTGTAGAAGAAGTTAAAAGCATTTGAAGTTTTTGGAGTATATGTACTTCGGGTCAAAGTGTCTTCGGGTCAATATGACTTCGGCCTTCGTATTTCGGACTTCGGGTCAAAAGACTTCGTCTCAAGATGAAGATGACTAAATCCAAGGAAGTCGGACCTCAAAGTGCAGTGAAGGTGACTTCGGGAGTTTTGCTAGAGGGATCAAAGGAAGTTAGAGTAGGGAAAGAAGATAGTTAGGATACCCATGACTTCAATTTCAGTTCTGATTGAAGATGGAACATGAATTGAAGGAGAAGTAACAGGAGTGAATAAACCCGAAGAGTAGGATCAGACAGTAAGTGTCTTTGGGTCAGTAACATGAGTGATTAGGGGAAAGTGGATTACAAATTGAAGGTGTAGATAGTGTATTCATGCTTTCAATTACAATTCTTGACGATGACATAGTAGAATTAGCAAGAGAATTGACAATAGTTAGACCCGAGATAAGAGAGATAGGAGTGCAGGTGTCTTTGGATTTGACATTTGACACTTTAGAGAAGAGTGGGTCGGGAAATAAAGATTTAGAAGGCTTAATTATGATAGGAATTGTAGATCAGGAAGGAGAAGTGTTAGAATTAGTGGAGGAATTGCGAGTTGTGAAACCCGAGGACAGAATATTAGGAAGTAAAGTTACTTCGGGTTTGGGTTTGAAAGCCAAAGAAGAAGTAGACATCGGATCGGAGTAGTAACCGATTTGAGATTTGAATAGATAGATATGAAGGGTTGCATTGTCATTTTGGATTTGCAGGTTAAAAGAGTTGTTATAGAATGGTATAGTTGTTAGAACTGACAATTTGTTCACTATTTAAGAGTGGCATTTGTAGTCAGATGTTGTTCAGTGCTCATAATTTCTGAGAATAGATAAAGCGAAGTGTTGTGAAGCAGTGCTCGCCGCTTGAGCTTGATTTCAAGTATCAACTTTGCAATTGTGTTTGTGAGTGTTTGGAGAAATTTGAAGTGCAAGTCAAAGTGCTTGTTCGATGTTGGATTCCATAGCCGTGATCTCCATTCTATGTGTTTGATCCTGAGTGAAGTGCAATCAAAGCAATGCCTTGACAGATCTGAGAGGAATTGTAGTGTTGGTAGTATTCTACATTTGTGAGTGCAGTGCAAAGTTGATGTGAAGCAATTTTGATCGAGGAAGTTGTGCCTTCAGTGGAGGGGTAGAACACAATTTTGAGGCAAAGTCGTTTTGCAATGAAGTGTCATTTTTGGGAGAGCCTGAATCATCACAATCAAGATTGTTTGGAAAGAATTGAAGTATTTGTGATTAAGGAGTGTGAATTTGTGACAAGACTGCGAGTCAGTGCTTGTTACTCTCTTCTGGGTGCGGTTTCTACCTGAGAGATTAAAGACGCAACCAAGAAGAACTAAATTGTTACTTTGCTTTGTATTTGGACATTTCTGACTCGTATCTCTGCGGGAACGAACTTTACTTACCCGATTACCGCAAAAGTGATATTTGCCGGGTTGTCACACCAAGTATCCTTTGTGACTGATGTAGGAGTGGAAGACGCATTGGCTAGCTG
The DNA here is from genome assembly GCA_948567375.1 of Lunularia cruciata. Classification (NCBI taxonomy): domain Eukaryota; kingdom Viridiplantae; phylum Streptophyta; class Marchantiopsida; order Lunulariales; family Lunulariaceae; genus Lunularia; species Lunularia cruciata. The sequence goes on along the minus strand of OX419755.1, from coordinate 52,734,189 downwards.
CTACACAAGGGCCTTGGAAGCAATATTTTCATGTATGACTTCATTTCCATCATACATAGTGCCAAAGTAGATGAGCAAGAGTCAGTACTCCTTGATCAAGTTTTTGTTTGAAAGCTTACAAGTGCCAAGGCAAACTTGGTTACTTTTCTAAGGTGCTGCTCAAAAGTCAAAAACCATGTCGAGGGGAGACTTGAGAAAAGAAAACTATTCAAAATCAAATTAGGCTTCCAATGTCAGATGAAGCTTAATAGAGACTAGAAAAGCAAGATGAGCAAAAGAAAAATTTAAAACATTGATTACATGAAGAAATCAAAAAGAGAAAAAGACATACCTGGTGAAAATCTGCAAACAAACTAAGATTAGTTGAGCAAAAGCAAGGGAAATTAGATGAAGTCAACAAAGGCGATAGAAAGCACATATCAAAAGCTAAGAGAGGAACGTAAGACAAAAACAAAACAGAAAAACCTAAGATAAGTTGAGCAAAAGCAAAGTGAAATTAAATGAAGTCAATAAAGGCAATAGAAAGTGCATATCAGAAGCTAAGAGCAGAAAGTAAGACTGAAACCAAATGAAATCCGAAAGAAGAGAGGAGGAAGGAAAGAGAGGGTTCGAGAAAGAGGGAAGAGACTTGGATTCTCTTTAGGGTTCGGTGACCAACCACAACCACACGGATTACAGTATAACTTCCTGTCATATAAATTAGACACATCCAATTGCCATTTGAAGCAATGTGAGATTACCTATTGGTGGGCTCAAGAACTCTCTGATTGAAAGAGCTAAAATTTTCAAATCTCTATAGATGCTAAGACCATGACAACTATACATTTTCTTTTTGAAAATATTTTATCTATACTTGTGAGAATACTATTGGTGTGCTTGGTCTGGAGCTCTCCACCTATTTGAGAAAATAGAGTGTCTCAAGTCTCTATAAATATTGACCATGATAACCATATATATCCTTTTCCCTTTGTAAAATTGAGCAAAATTTTCTACAAATAAGGTGAAGAGTGTAGTTTAACAAGACAAATTGTCTATTAGTTTCCTACATGCTACAAGGTTTTTGGAGTTACAAACTCTCCTACATCTTCTGCACACCAATTTGATAATCCTTACTTTACATTGGGTGGAAATATCTTCAAGAACATGAGGTAACAAAAAGGTATCAATTTTAGCAAAAGGAGGCCACTCTTTCTTGTCATATATGGAGACCAAGATATGGAGTAATTTGAGTAATTTTGCAGTCTAGATAATCACAATGATTGCCATAGTGAGTATGTGCTAACTCATAGGAAAGTCTAGGATAAATCTTACCTCCTCTTGCAATGTCATTCCTATACATGAAGTCAGTTCAGTTATCGAGACGAGAATCTACTACTAGGAGATCATCTATGTCCCTCCTAATCTGGGATATATTGCAGATAGGTATCATTAGTATCCATTAATCTTTGAAGAAAATCAAGTTCATAGGTAAAGAGGTCCAGATTAGCCACAAGGTGCCCCCATTGGAATTCCAATATCGTGACAGAAAAGTTGATTACAAAAGGTAATGTAGAGGTTATCAAATAAAAATAGCATCCGTCCGTCATATAAGAGTTTCCGCATCAACCACCATGAACTTGAGATGTTTTGCCTATGGAATAATTTTGTTTCTGCTTTTAAACCATCTATATTTAAAATCAAGAGTTGAGGTCTCGAGTAGTAACATTGATTCCCTATTTACAGTGAAATTGTAATGAAATATGAATTGGATGAGGTTCCACAATCTTGTTTTGAGGTTGTCTTTGTTATGTATAAAAGGTGGTAAAATCCAAACTTTGAAAAGGAACTTTATCTAGGGAGACATGAGTTTCTGAAATGCAGTATCTTAAGGAGTAGTGGAAAGTGGTTTGCGGAGTCTTTGCACTTTCTCAAGTAGAATGGGACTCCTCAAGAGTCATCTTGGATCCAATTGGTGTAGATTACCATTCCAACTCGCAGAAATACTTCTTTCCAGAACTTGGCTCGCATAATGTAGCAAAGCTTTGAACAAGGAACTTAACTATCGTGACTATTCTGAAAGAGATGTTGCATGTCCTTCAACAATGAACCTAGGGTTTGAGAAAGACTTGTAGAATTTCCAAGTGCAACAAAAGTAATGGAATCTATCCGTATCCTTAGAATTGTGAAAACTTTGAGAAGAGTTGAATACATTGTGAAAAATTAAGAGCTCTGTTTGTAGAATCTGTATTGTGAAAAATTAAGAATTGTGTTTGTGAAATTTGTATCGTGTCGACTTGTAAGTTGCAGAATGAAAATGGAGTTAGTTGAGTAAAGTTGAACATAGAATTATTTGTATACAGCAACAAAATTGTTAGTAAATTGCAGAATGAAAATGGAATTAGTTGCATAAAGTTTGAAAATAGAATTGTTAGCACACAAAAACGACTTGCTAAGACACTCGGACATACAAGTAATAACAATTTGGGATTCGAAGTGAGAAAGTAGGTTTCTATCGTTCCGAGAGAGGAAAATTGGATCTCCTGTATCGAAGTCCTCTCGAAAGGTGGGGAGTTTGAGGAAATGCTGGACTTGTTGTAGGAGGGTAACTTTCTACTGCTCGAAAATTCCCTTGGTACCTAAAATAGCTTCCTGAGAAGACGTACAATTTAGAATGCAATCTTGAATAGCTATGAAACTAGAGGGAGGAGATCTTGAAGAAAGACTAAATTTGGTAACTCTTGAGAAGAGCATGGATAAGTTAACTGAAGGCAAGATCTCAAGAGAAGTTGTAACGACATGTCCACATGAAGGGTTAATGAAACCTGCATGGTGAATTCAGCTACACGGAGCACGAAATGGAGTTAAATTCGAAGCTTTCCTCATAATTGAAGCGAATCTACAGTGTAGCCGACCTCGCGTTTTACTGTACTTGTAAGCAACGATAGGAACTCTTAAGGGTTACGTGGCGATATGGCCTCCAAGATTCCGCGGTCCTTGAGAAGGGACTGTAGTCTGGCTTTATCCGTCTCTTTAGAGGGAAAACGGAAAATAATGAGTGTAGGACGAATATCAGGGTAGATTTGTTGACAGAAAAGTAAGGCGAGAGAAGAGGAAGTAGCCGGTTGAGAAGAGCATTGAGTTCCTCTCCATATCTGAGTATGATGGAAGTAGGAGTGGATTTTAGATAGTGCAGAATTCGAAGAAGGTTACGTACTGTGAGACGTGCGAAGAATCAGTGAGCTTTATCAGAGTCTAGTAAAGAGAAAAGGTAGGAGATCGTCCTAAGGTAGTCTCTGTAAGCAAATCTCCTAGAGTGTGTGGTGCTCACCCCAGGAAGTAAAGGGTGAGGAGAATGAACTTGAGAAGAGAAGAAATGGTGGTAAGTGAGAGGGAGAGGATATCCTGGGAACGATTAAAGTGTTGGTGGTGGTAATGAAAAACTCATCCACGGACGTTGTATCCTACAGGAGCCCAACAGTTAAAAACCCGAATCCAAGAAAGTTTTTCTGCGTTGGCAGAGTCTCTGAAATAGATATGTTCAACAGATGGAATTTCTCGTGTCCCCATACTCGTGAACGGTAAGTTAACGTGAACTTTACCAAGATAAACTTTTGGGTCGATCCTTTACAATTTATCAGAACAACAGATGTAATCAGGGTTGACTTGACTTACCATATGTTTTCTTTCTAGTTAATTCTGAAACTTTATACGCTCCTTATCAATGGAATGTCACATCCTGATTCATTCACCGTGGAAACAAGTTGTGATAACGTGCATCAATTTTACAATTTTACATCAATACTACACCTGCTCTTGTATAGAGGCTTGCATCATGTACTCTTCTTTCACAGAACTAATTCAAGTCAACAGCATTATGTGGACAAATCTGTATCGGTACAAAAAACATTTGGTGATGTGGAAAATTTCTTAGATACTCTTTGATCGTCTGACCAATATCGGAACTGATCAGTACAGTTGCAAGGAACCTACCTTTACACTATTCCTCCCGGTCAATCGTGGCCTTCAGAACAAGGACTCAGCTCTCTGTATTTCCTAATTGAAGAAAAACCTTTCAAATCAACGCTATTATCCTACCCAAAATCCTCTGCCAGGGAGACTAAGCGGCCACTTGAGGTTCTTCAGACCTAGCAGTCGACATGGCCGGGCCTCTACCTTGAAATCCTAATATCTTGTTCAATGCACTAACATACGCTCTAACACTGGATACAACGATATCCTCCCCTGCACCAGATCCACTGGACAAAAAAAGGATAGAAGAGAGAGGGATATCAGAGACAACAATGCATATTTAAATATCATGAGCTCAACTCTCTGACAGCTACATCGTGCTTGAAATTAGAGTGGTGTGTAGTTTCAGTCCAATGAGGATATGTACTCATTTACACCGTGGTACGCAAGAAGCAACATAGACATCCACTCAGAATTTTAATATTCTCGATATATACACATCTAGAGATGTATTTGTGTTGCTGAACAAACACTCGGTGATTTTCCCGTGTCACAAATAACATGAAACCAGAGCCGGAAGAACGTACCTGAAAGATCTCTGCACAGGCTGCCCTGATTGGGGATGTTTCACTGAGATTGATTTTTCAGATCGCAGCACAACCCTTGTATGAGCAATGGCATCAATACCCTCGGTCACCGAGTTCATAGAATACTCCAAAAGAGTGACAGGCTCCTGCAAACCATACAGAAAGAATTTAATGGTGAAAGTCCACTCCCGCTGATTGGACTGTGTCCAGACGATCACCCTTAGAAAAATTCACGATTTTAAGTCCAAATATCTGATACGTGATATTGCGCATATGCCTTTTGCCTTCACGTAGCTCGTCCTCCGTTCAAATAAGCTGGATGTAGCGAACATAACGGTAATTAGAATTGATTAACTCGCAAGCTACAAACCTTCACTATTTGATCAACAGCTTTGTACGCTGCGTCCACAGGGCCTGTACCAATACATGAGCCAATCTGCTCTCCACCGTCGGGACCCACTAGCTTTACTGTGGCTGTTGGTAATCCCATTGTTCCACAGACAACCTGAAAGAGATAGCTATCATGATTAGATCTATTTTCCTCAGGTCATGCAAGCTGACATTCTACGCATGCTTCAAGCTCATTTCATACCCCAATGACACTGCTCAAAGACCAAGACAGACATCTGTCAAGAACGACTTTGAGCAGTAAGTGAAAATATGTTAGGAAAAATTTTGATGAAAAGATCAAGAGTCACTTCTGAAATGTCTGGTACCTGCAAATCAACCAAAGACCAGATCGTAGCAGGTTGATGAACTTCATCAGACAAAAGAGCTTCTATATCTTCGTCTGCCACAGTCTGCAAAGGCCACAAGAACTTCTTACTTCCCTCGAACATCACATTACTACTGTTTTCACCCTCCAATCTCGCCTGCTCGTCTCCTTTAATTCGTACTCATTTTCGGTCCTGACACCCTATTACATAGCTGAGATAAATGAAAAATCAAAATGATCTTGACGACGACGAGACATGCAGCTACTCCTTCATTCAGGGCAACTGGAAGATTGTCACTAGTGCCGTGCGCGATCAGAGGGAATCTTAGGTTGCACAACAATTTAGCTGGACAGACATACACACCTTCTTCTTTTCTGCAACTGCTTTGAAGCGCTTGAACACATCATCCAGCTTCTTGCCTTCGAGTTCATATCCAAGCTGTTCAAAGTGTTGAATAAATCCAAGTTCAAGACCTTCGGAAAGACTCAAATAGCATCATGATCTTCAAAAGGTGACAACAAAGTGCTACTCTAGTTAGAGCCTGGGTCACCAAAGATGACTGGTTCAGGGTCCCGGAGGACTGCAATTCTCCTGTATAAACTCTAAAAGAACGGCTCCTACCTGCTGTAACCTTGTCTTGAGCGCATGCCTCCCACTAATCAAAACACCACAACGATAACATCGTGGAACGAGTCAATGCCGATATGAAAGGGACTAGCAGTTATTGGTGGTTGGCTTCTTCACTTAAGATCTTTGGATAACCAAGTATAAGTCGCTTGAAAATTACGGTAACAATGTTCACGTTTGCTTGGAACTCCCCTTTCCTCAACTAAAAAAGAAGATGACAAATATACCTCAACTTTCCAAGCACAAGGCCTGCTTCATCCGCCCGGACAAGCCCAACCTCTTCGGGAGACATGATCTCGTAAGTGCCTTTGTGCTTAAGCATGCCATCCTGCATCAGTTTTCTTTACTTCAAACACATACCTTGGGATAGTAAAAGAATGTTGAAAGGAACTTCCAGCATCAAGTGGGACCAGGACTAGCTATTTGAAGGTTTACCTGATGAATTCCACTTTCATGAGCGAAGGCATTGGCTCCGACGACTGCCTTGTGGGGTTGTATGACCATTCCCGTTAAATCTGACACCTGTATTATCAGATATTTCGGCACAACGGATTTCAAAATTTCTGCATACAATAGTCAAATCTTCATATCCTGACTTCGAAGTCGAATCTTCAAGAATTGATCATTCCTACAGAAGGCTATAAACATCTTCAACCTCCTGGAAACGTTTACCATTCGGCTCGCTACTGAGATATGCTTCGTTGTAATACCGGTGTAGAGGCCTCCAAGTAAATCTTCTCCTCTATACTTGATGGCCATGACGACCTGAAATTGCAGGTCACAACCCGTTAATAACATATGTTCTGATACTTAAACTAGAATCTCGTCAATTTCACTCACACGATTCAAATATTTTCTTGCTTTCTTGCAAACGGGCGATTGTTCAGTTTCGCAAAAAATTGAGGAGAAAATTCCCAATTTTGATGACTTTCTTGTCAAGTGCCACAGAAATCTTTTAAACAAAAATTTGAATTGCTACTGTATTCATACCTCTTCCAATGAAGCATTTCCAGCCCGCTCACCAATCCCATTGATAGTACACTCCAGTTGTCTCGCACCATTATATGCACCCTGGAACAGTTATGGATACTTCGTCCATATTGTCAAAGGGATTGATAAACTTCATCTACATCGACTTACGACCGTTGCGTAGGTAGAGCTTGTGCGGGCATATAATAACTTGAACTTCATAATTACACATATATGGTAATAATACACTATGCACTTACCGAAAGAGTGTTAGCAGTAGCCAGGCCCAAATCATTCTGACAATGCGTAGATATTATCACATTCTCAGCGCCGGGTGTATTAGCCTTGATTTTGGCAATCAATCCTCCGAACTCGGTAGGCAAATTGTAACCAACAGTATCTGGGATATTTAGGGTGGTGGCTCCAGCTTTAATCACTTCAGTGAGAAGGCGATAAAGAAATTCCGGGTCGGACCTGAGGATCATCCACTCTAATTGTGTGAATTATACCATCCATTATCGCTAGTTAAAATCAGAACGGACTTGGGGTATAAAAGAAGTCGGAAAAATGCCGTACCTTCCTGCATCTTCCGGACTGAACTCCACGTCGTCACAGCCCAAACTGCGAGCATAAGTGACCATCTCTGATGCTATCTGAATGACCTCGTCAGGGGTCTTCCGGAGCTTGTACTGCATATGAATCTCACTGGTTGCAATAAAAGTATGAATCCTTGGACGCAATGCATGTCTTACTCCTTCCCAGGCTGCGTCAATATCTGCCTTGTTGCACCGTGATAATCCACAAATGACGGGAACATATCCATCATCATCAACTTGATTCCCAACTTCCTTTGCAATCATTTTCACAGCTTCCAAATCATCTGGTGACGACCTCGGATAACCTGCTTCAATAATATCCACTCCAAGCTTCGCAAGCTGACGAGCTATATCTAACTTCTCCTTGCTGGTCAGACTTGCTCCAGGAGACTGCTCTCCATCTCTCAAGGTGGTGTCAAAAATTCGGACATAATTGGGGTCTTCGATTTTATTCGGGATGTATTTCGGGCGCTTCCTTTGCTCTTGCGCGCTAGATCTGATGACAGCTGCGGCAACCTGCGTTGAGTTCCTCCTGATGCTCTGCTTCTTGACTGCCAACGCGAACTCCTCACCTCTTACTGACAACGACGCCCGCGTGAATGAAGAAACGGGCCCAAAACTTGAAGCCGGGGTCGTGGGACCCCCTCTGTTGGAACCAAATCGATTCACAACTATCTGAAATTGACCAACATTTGAAATACTAACTCGTGCCATTCCCAATCTTGTGCAAAACCCTGAGAGCCTGCTTCAGAATATCACTCCACTCGGGGTCGAGTAGTCGTCGACTACTTACTGCTGCTGCTGCTGCAAACCCCTTGTGAGATTACGACACACACACCGAGAGGAGTTGCTGTCGGGAAGAAGGACAAAAGAACAATCTCCAAGCCACTCGAATTGGAGGTACGAACCAAGGGGGAAGTAATCGTGTCTGACTCCCTCCGGAGGACGATTAGAGGATGTAGAGTCCACGACAGTTGGTCCCACCCACCGACTCACTCTATTCCTCTGCCCTAAGGGTTTTACAAAAGACAATAAGCAGATCTGCATCTTCACTACTCACTTGTGAGTGTGGTTCTCCATTAGATGCAGCGGCGGTCCACATGACACGGTGTCCTTTTGGAAGATAGAGGATAGCTACCCATGATGCCATTAGAGATATAGTGTTTGCTATGGCACGAGAGAGTGGATACTTGGCCTGGAGGGAGCGTTCGTATGCATTGCAGACGACACGTGTTAGGGCAGACTTATATTTGGTCCGAGATGATCAAGTGACAGTAGCGGATGTCGTGGTGACCGACCCTACGCGGGATATAGTTTCGGAGGGAGTGATTACCCATCCCCCTGGATGGGCGGCGAGTGCAGCAGCAGGTCGCAAGGTCTCCAAGTATAGGGGCATGCAGCGAGGTCACCTCTTTGTTCCTCTAGCCTTGGAGTTATATGGAGCAATGGACACGGCATTTGACACATTTGTCAGGGAGTGCGCGAGAGCTTATCATGTTAGGCGTCAGGGGGTACCACTCTCACTCTCATACTTTGTAGCTTACTTTAGACAGCGTGTATCCATTGCTCTATAGAGGGCAGTGGCTGGTGCAATCCATATGAGAGCAATCACATTAGGTGATGTTTCTTCGGATGCTCCATTTGTGTGTAGACCGTACGACTTGCATAGCTCGGATATCTTAGGTGCGGTAGTGCAGATTTCTCATACAGACTCTATTGGGGCTTAGCCCCATGTTACCTTTTTTGTCTCTCCCTTGTACGGCTTGATGGGGTCCTCCCATCCTTCATTTTTCCTACGCAGTCGCCTTTTTTCGATTGGGTATAGTTCTTCTGACTTTGTATCGTAGCTTTGCTTAGGTCTTACTCAATTGAAATTCTTTGCCGAAACGAACATACAATTACGGAGAGTTTGGGAGGTCGAATCCGAATGTGGATCTACATTTATGGAGCTTGCACTGTTGTCTTTTGAGACATTAGGGGTTTTGAGTTAGCTTTGAGTGATATTAGTATTTTAGAGTTTTCTCCAAAAAAAAACCATCATGTCAATATGAATCGTCTATAAAATATTACAGAGTTGAAACTACTTTAATAAATTTTTCTGTGATATTGATCTGGTTATTTGTGGAATTGAAAAGTCTTGGGAATCCATTCAATTTATATCAAACTTTTATTAAAGATATTTTATTTATATTTATCGAAATAGATCCATCTCGTAGTATATCACAATATTTCAAGTTATATCCATTATTACTTGTATCGATAAAGTTAATTATTTTTTAGATTAGTGCTATGAGATGCTACAATCTTCGTAGACGGAGCTAATGCATGCGGAGATAATCTCACCAATTTGTGATTATTTGAGCATTTGTTATCAAGCCCAAATATTAACGACGTTAGTTTACGAGTTACTTATTTGTTGTGATAACTATTTAAGAAAAATTCAAGTACATGTGAACTTAAATCTCTAAGATTGCAGATAAAATTTTAATAAATTAAGTAGAAATTAAATTCAAGTTTTACATAGATAGATTAGGACCAAGTTCAAGAATTGTTCTAAACCCAAGCTATACGAAAACAGATGTTTAGGATTGCAGACAAAAATTAATCAAAGAAATTAGTATTCAGTTGAGGAAATAAATACTAGATAAATCTACATTAATCTTACAAATTCCCATATTAATAAACAAGAAGTCACTTCAGTTGAGTTATTAAGTGTAAGTATATGTCTATCTAAATTAGCTTGATTTTATAGTTTATTTATTTTTGTTACCATTTTAACTACAATATTTATTTTGATGTACTTTTTAGATTTTTTGACTATTTTAATTCCTTTATTTTTATGTGATTACGTGATAAATGACCTATAATAATAATTTATTATAGTTTAAAAATTAATATTAGATAAATATTGTAATATAAATTCCATTAAGAGATCTCATTTCTATAAAGTTTATTTTAAGTCCACATTAATATATTATATATGAATTTTTGGATTTTTCACTTTCATATTATATTATATTATATTATATTAGCATGGGATCCTTTTGTAGATTTAATTGAATTAAATTAAAGAGTGATTTCTATTTTGGTCTTTGTATGGTTAATTTGACTAGATATATAGAAATATCAAAGTATTACTAGCTCCAATTCTCCTCCTTTAGGATGAACATTTTGGTAGTTTCAAGATAGGTATAATTAAATTAAACAAAATATACCACTAACTAAATTAAGGTGACTAAATAAGAAGACTGATCTAATATTTTATTGTTGTACATTCAATGAAACCACCCCACAGTGAATTTTAAATATGATTATGTTACAAAGCAATCTCTTGAAAGAAGTATGTGTTGTAATGAGATACTTTAGAGAATTTTATATTGCTGGATATTGGAGTAGTACTTCCATCTTAAACATTATATGGTCAAATTGACTAGGCAATTAGGATTTCTTGAATTTCTAATATCTTGACCAAGTTAAATGACCTTTGGTCATGGAGGTAGATCAAGTTAGATAGATTTGATTTAACTTTCAAATATATTGTGATTTTTCACTAAAAAAATATCCTAGATTCCTAATGAATATACTTGGAAGCTTTTTAAGGATGAAGTTAAAAATGTGAATTGAAACAATCCATTGACTAAAGATTCCTTACCTACCATTATATAAGGAAACTAGGGATGTTATCGAGTTACCAAGGCACTTAGCATGGTAATTATGGCAAATGTGCAAGGTGGGATTTCAAGGTGAAAGGAATCCATTCCTTAGTAAACTTGGAACATGGAGTTAGTGAAAGGATAAGGTTTGTAAGTAATACTTATATATGCTAGTGAAGAGTGAGATCTTTCTATTTGAGATTGTCATTATAATGATGATATTGGAGGAATCTCTTACCCTAGAGGATTCTTTTATGAGTGTGAAAGAAGGATCTTATACGATAACATCAATGAAGTGTCTTTGTAGATGCTATTTTGGAGGAACTTTGTACAAGAGAGGTATAAGAGAGTTCTATGTTGTCATGTTGTGGTTTACTTAGCTAGTGAAAAAATAACCTGTTGTTATTTATCTATGTAATGTTGGACTAGATTGTATGATTGATCACATAGTTGAACCATTGCCATGTGAGTATTAAGTATACTTGGGTCTATAGAGCTCAAAAGTTAACCCAAATTGGGAATCGATCCATATCTAAGGATTGGATTTGGATTTGGATTTGATTTGGATTCAACAATCAAACTTTATAGAGGTTTAGACTAGAGCACAAAAAACTATTATACAAATTTGGTTGGCTCAATGTTTATAGATAGTGAGATCTAGTGCAATAAAATTTATTGGAATACTATCATAAGTTGGATGGAGCAAATCTATCTCCAACTACAATTGAATGTCAACTCTTTATTTTGAAGTCATGAGTGAAACAATTGTAGCTTTCTAAAGTATTTCCTACTATTTACATGAGTACTTAGGCCAAACTTTTGCCAGAAATCATGCAAGAATCAAGACTTGAGCCTTACTTAGGGTTTTGAAATTAAGGTTTCAAATACAAAAATTATCCAAGTTTAAGTTCTTGCCAAGAGAGCTATAGTGGTCAGATTGAGGCTTTTTTTATATAATTAGAATTGGAAAGTTTATCTCACATGCTTTCTATTGAGTCATAGAACATCTAAATCAGAGCTATAGGGAGAAAGGTATCCTCATCTAAGTCTAGAGATTTCCTTGTCAAAAGGCATAAATATCCAATTTTTGGAATATAGACAAAGAATAGGTCTTGGACAAAGAAAGTGCTCTTTGAAGCACATTCTTATCAAAATCATGGAGAGTTGTTGTTAGTTCTTGTGTTTGGATCATCTCCATGTTTTGCATGCTTGATTGTACACTCAATTGGTTGGATTGGTATGTGTGCATTGCGCTTAGGTTCCTTTCATCTATGTATGTTGTATATTTCTCCTTGGTAGTGCTAGAAGTGATGACCAACAAACTAGGAATGCATGTTATGATGTAGATTAGGTTGCCGTTTAGTCCTCTATCCAATAGAAAGAACATAAGGAGTTTCAAAAATAGTTTTACAAAGCTTTGTATATTTTCTTATAACTTATTACAAAATGTTGAAAAATTGATATGAGGTGTGGGCGGGAGGAAGAAAAGGTCTTGCTATAGAGTTCCAATCAAGTTCCTTATTATTAGCAAACTCCATAATAGGTGGTTCATAGGAAATATGAGATATGGAGTTTTCCATTGTCACACCGTAATGCATTAATTACACATTAGGGTTAATTAAAGTGTGTAGTTTAGGTTAGGGTGAAGGGAGTGGTCACTGAAGGAGCCACAAAGATAGGTGATGTACAAGAACAAGATGAATTGTGCACACAAGGACAAGAATGATAAAATTGACATAGAAGATTAGTGCTAGTTATGGGAAGAGTGTGAGTGAATTTTGTTTGAAGTGGGAAGATTATTATGGGTTGTATGAATGTGCAAAGATGGGGAGTGAAATTTGTTTGAAGCACGATGTAAAATTCTCAATTTCATTACTTAAAAATTCCTTGTTCAACTAGTTTAAAATGTATTTCTTATCTTGCAAGCTTGTTCATTGTGCAGGTTACATCTTTGAAGTGAGAAGAGTAAAGCATGCCGATCAAGTGTTAATTTTGGTGATCAAAGAATCAAGGAGGATAGAGTTATTTTTGGTGATCAAAGAATAGAGGAGGATAGAGTCTAGTATAACATGCCAAGAGGGAGCACTAGTGGAGAATTAACTCAAAACATAAGGTGTAACAATATGGAGTTTAGCAACAAAGTTGGTCAAGGCTAACAAAGTAGTGAAAATGCCAAATTAGTCTAGAATATCATAGAAGTATCTAGGAAGCTTCCCACTAGCTTAACTTGCACCCCAAGTAAGTAGTTTCTGGAAGGAAAATTCTAGAAGCTTCCAACCAACTTAGCTTGCATGCCAAGTACGCGACTTCAAGAAGGAAGTTTTCTTGAGAAGCTTCTAGGTTAACTTGGCTTCCCTCCAAGAAAGCGGCTCAAGGGAGCTTCTTGAGAAGCTTCTCAAGAGCCTTGTATACTCTTTATAAATACAAGAGCCAAAGCTTATGTTAAGCATTTGGAGTTTCACTCATTCAAGAATCCAATATGAGCTTCCATTCTCTTATTTCTCTCCTTGATCTTGGTCTTTTTCATTGGTATTAGAGCCAAAATAGGATGGATTGAATTTATGGACCACCAAATCCACTTCTGCCAAACCATTAGGATATTTGTATCTAGGTACCACCCAAGCATTGTTTCACAAAATTCATCTCCTCATGCTTTGGACAAGATTTTTTGCATATGATCACCTTGTCTGAGGAACCCTTGGTGCTTCCGGTTGTAACTTATGGAGAATGGTGGACCTATTGCATCACATGTTAATACATTAGATAAATTGGGGATAGTATAATAGAGTAGAAGCCATGGCAATGATGCTCAAAGTTATCCTTACTATGCAACAACAAATTGAGCACCTTACTCAATTGTTGGATGAACTAGACTATCTTAGACAAGAGTAGGTAGAGAAAACACCAATAAAAGAAGGAGAAGAGCAAATCTAATTTCTGGAGCCTAAGATATTTGAAGGTAAGAACCTTCCGGGTGTAGTGGAAAATTTTGTGTTTGATTGTGAATGTTAATTTGAAGCAACAAACCTTCAAGATGAGTGGAGACAAATTCTACTGGCTTCAAACCAATTGTATGGAGTGGCTAAATTATGGTGGCGATTCAATGTGGAAAAAGTTGAGCAGAAGTTTGTCACGCCAATTGTGACATGGGAAGAATTCAAGAGTGAAATAATTGGTGGTTCCAAGCTATAAACGCCACACAGGCCGCACAAAATAAGTTGGCAAAATTGAAGCAGATTGGCTCAGTAAGCTATATCACTCAATTCCAAAACACCATTATGCAAATTCTGGATATACTAGATGGAGAAGCTCTAAATTGCTTTGTGAGAGGCTTGAAGTCTTCCACCAGACTAGAAGTGACTATGCATGTGCCCAAAGACTTGGAGGAAGCCATTCAGTTGGATGAATACTTTGATTCCTTAGTTACAACAACCTGGTCTTGACCTCAGCCTTCCCCAAATCCACCCACACACTACACATGGGTGGAGAAGCCAATACCAACGGAGATCGATGTCATTCAACAAAGACCACTTTGCACAATAAATTGAGAAAGATTATGACAAAATGGTGGATGTTTTGGTACTCTTTTCCACCAAATTGGACATCATATTGTAGAGTGTCCACTCAAGAACGAGCATCCTCAACAAGTTGCCCAAATGGAATTTGTGGAGCAAAATGATTGGGGAAATTGATGAATTACAATGTCAAATCACTACCCAAGCTCAAACCAAAATCCACTAATTACCTCCTTCTTGCTTGTTGGAAACTCTTTTCTAGTAGTCAAAAACTCCTTCATGCCTTTTAGTTGAAACCCTTCCCATTCATAACACCCATTCATGTCCAATTGAGAACTCTCTCTTGTCCAAACCAAAACTCTTCTCTTCTTATTTATTGACACTCTTCTTGACAATCATGAACTCCTTCCTTCCTATTCAATTTCCTTCTTTGCTATCCATAGCCTCCTTCCTTCATATCCAATTTCCTCCCTCTTCAATCAAGACCTCCTACTTTCTCTATTTCCTCCCTTGCTATCAAAGCACTTTATTCTTGACAATTAATACCTTCCATTTTCCCAATTTCCTCCTTTGCTATTGGAAAACCCTTCTTCCTTGACAATAGAAATCTCATACTTTCCCAATTTCTTCCCTTATTGTTGAAAAACCCTTCTTCCATTGAAAAACCTTGATAATTGAGATTGTTAAAGATCCAAAAAATGATATAAGGACGTAACAAAATATCCTAGTTGTATTGTGCTGGTTATTAAGACTCTTAACATCAACTAAGACCCAATAATTTTCCTTTAAAGGAGTCTATCTCAGTCTATGATTTTTATCAAACCTTACCTTATTCTTAGGTTAAGCTACATGGGATCAATGCAAAGCATTTCTACATTAATTTTGGCTTTTGTGTTAATTTTTTGATCCTAAGAGCTAATAGATCTTTGGTTGAGATACCGTCATTTTAAGGAATTATACTCCATGTTGGTACTATCTCCTTAATAAGAATAATAGGTTTTTGTGCATACATTAACTCATATAACATGTATATTGCTGTTGAACTATTGTAGTACTATCAACTCTTAAAGTAAAAGGTAATGCTTTAGGCCATTGATGCATTCTCCCATTGCAAACTTTAACAAAAGCTTTTACTATTAGTGAATTAATACTCCACTTTTTTGAGTTCCTTTTGGATTGTTAGCAATAGTCAAGGATAAATTCACCTCAACCCTTTGGAATAATGCCTTAGCCTTTGCAACATCCAACTCACTCCTTTATGTAGGAACATTTCCCATAAATCCATATCAGCAAATAATCTCCTCCAAAATCAATTGGCAACTAGATTCTATGATCTTTGTGGGCAAAGCACTTCTTCAACCTGATTGGTAAGATTCTCCCCACCTAGAATTAAGTATATCCTTAAGCATGTCACCAACATTTACTAACCACCTATAGTGCATAGTAAATGGATATGTTGGATGAGTCCCTCCCTATACTTGATAGTGGAATAGAATTGACAAGTGTCATAGATACCAACAAATGAGACTACATTCTAATACATTCCCTTCTACCAACACTTTTACGTAAGTCTAGAAAATGTAACCCATACAACTTGATGTCTTGCTCAAAGGCTATCATGATACTCTTTGATCAAGTCTTTGTTTCTATCACAAACAACTCTCCAAGGGATTCCACTTGAAACCTTTGGATGCTTTCTCAAAAATCTATCTCTCAAGAAAATAGTTGTATGCCTTCCTTTTGGTCCATTTGAAAACTCATATATCCAACACTCTTGTCTATTGAGAGTGCTCAAGTATTTCCCAATTGACAACCATTCTGCTTCATACAAGTTCTCAAAGAATGACTCAAAAGCCAAGACAATATGCTCACTAGTACCTTTTACCACTATTATGCTATAGAATTTATCCCCAACACAATCATCTTCCTCCACCATTGCTTGCTAATTGTGGAACCTTGCTCTAGATTGCATATCAAAAAGAGCAAAATACCTTTTATAACATAGGTGTAGAAATTAGTAACTTCTCCAACTACTACATGGAACAAATCTACTTCTCTTCTTATCAAAATTTCTCCTCCTTCATTAGTAGTTGATACAAAGGATCTACAACATGTGCAAAGTAAGGAATCCAAGTTTTGTAAAATAGACAAGCACTTAAGAATCTTCTAACTTTTGTCTTGGTGTTGCATATTCCATGGATGCTCATTGTGGCTTGCACTTTCTCTAGATATGGCTTCTGGCCATATTTTCCACACCAATGGCCAATTGCAAGTACTTCACCAACTCTAAATGTTGATTTCTCCCTTGAAAACAATATTGTACTTCTTCCAACCTTGAGAGAATTTTGTTTTGATCTATTACATGATTGGCAACCAATTTCCCACAACATGTTGTATCTACTTGCTCATCCTTCTCTATTTCCACACATCCTTTAATAGGTACATTATCCAAGAAAGACATATTTTTCTTTGGAATGAAGTCTCAGAAAACCCTATGCATACCACTCATTATATGAGCTAGAGAATTTGTGGCTCCTTGAGATAAGGTCCGCATTCTCATTAATTCTAATGGTGTCCTCATTTTTTTCAAATACCTACTCTCCTTAGCTAATTGAAATTAATGATAACTAGTATACAAGTCTCCCATTGAGTAAATGGATCCACATGCAAAATTCCTCTACAAAATCCTCCACTATTGGACCCACTCCCATGTTCCTAATGGCAACTTGGTTCACAGGTTACATATCCTATATAAATTTGAGTTTTCAAGTTTTAAGGAACTATAAACTATCTTTTAACTAGAATAAGGAGCTATAGATGGTTCTAAAAATTTCTATTTGGACCTTCTCTTTCAAGGAAGCACTGAGTCTTGGCAAATGAGCTTTAAGGATAGGAATTGGTCTCAAATTCCATGGAACATGCAGAATTATGAAAATGATCCTAGGTGATAAAATAGCTAGATCTATACACCCAATTTCTAATGGCTGAAAAGCAAAGGCTTTACCATGTTTAGATAACATTTTGTTAAACAAATTCTTCTTTTATCCGTAAGAAATTTTTTTTTCCAACTTTTGACATCTTTAAAGTCTCCTCCATGAACCAATGATCCATCCTTGCAAGCTCTTTAAGACTTTGGTTCTTTGATGTCTATCCTAACTACTATGACTAGTCCTTAGGTAGTGGCTAAGCAATTGGATTCAACTTCTTTTTGATAGTTCTATACTTCATCTCAGCCATTACCTCTTGGTACCCAAAACTTCTCTCCTTTTTGCAATATCATCCATTATATCCTAAACCTTCTTGAAGCATTTATGTTTAACTATTTATTCACCCATATCGATAGGATTGTTGTAGGTCTTGGACAACTTACTCAAATCATGTAGGAAATATTTTTCATCTAAAACCCTTGATACAAGTTCTCAATCTTCCATTTATTTTTGTTTCACCAACACATATAGCACACTTTTTACATAGTCTCTTCCTTCTCTTCCTAATTCTTCCACTTTGATAAATGACATACAATGGTCCTACATGACACATGGAAAACCTATACAAAAGAGCTTTGATTTATCCTTTTGAAGCAAGAATCCACTATACTTAGTGCCACCACACTCCTGCTTTGTAAAGGCACCTCCTAAATATTTCCTTCATCTAGAAGATCAACAAACTCACTCCTTATCTCTATTTTTGTGATAGTTGGCACAAATAGTTAAGAGCTAGATCACTTTTGTGCCATTGCTACTCCTTATCTAGGCGTATATAGATCTATCATCCAAAACCTTTGTCTCCATCTTCAATACAATAATATAAGGCTTGACTAATAGCTTTCTCATACATAAAGAAGTTTTGAAAGCTATTAACATCCTTGATAGTCACCTTGACATTAAGACATGCTTCATAAAGCCTACCCTTTGCTATTATTTACTCCTTTGACCTTTCAATCATGATCAACAGACCATAACCTTTTATCATACAAATCCTTGGAAATCATGTTCAATTCAGAACCATGATCAATCAAAAGCTACAATTGGCTCCTCCAAACCCTGCCAACTTGATCAATGTTTCCATTGTAGCTCTTGCCCAATGATTTGGCTAAAATGACTTCTCACTTCCTTGGTTCTAACTTTATCTTCAAATCTCACTTGCAACTTTTCAGGGTAGTTTTGGGATGAAAGGATTTAGCAAACTCATCCTCTCCTCCTACTACCTCTCCTTGATAGACTTCTATAGTATGGATCTCAAGAAACCTACATCCTTCTACAACATAGCACTTTCTCTTGATTATATCAATAATAACCGTATAAAACTCCCTCTTAGCAATGAAAGTACCTCTCTAATTGTAAATTTCACCTTCCCATTCAATATCCTTTCTTCCAAGATCTTCCTCAAAATAGTTGTAGCTTCAATCTCCAACTGTAGCTTGTAAGCAAGTAATTTACCTCTTTGGTCCTTCCCACCTCCTCCAAATTTTGGTTGATTTTCTTCTTCAGCCAATCCTTCCTCCATGGCCTTATCCTTCCCAAGAGGTAGTTTGTGCTTAACTTCAGGCTCTAGTGCAGGCCTTTCTCCTAATTGGATCTATCTCTTTGATCATCTAATTTCATCATCACTATCTCTTCCTCTCTTCTCCTCCACCAAGACATCATACACAGTCTTTGCAATGCAAGCATGAATATACATAAAATTAATAGGATCATCCTTATTAATAGACTTCCTGATGGTATTACCGATTCCTTGTTGTACATCTCTAGACACCTTTTTCTTAAAGATAATTCTGAACTTGTGACCACATAGAGTCATGCAACTTTTCCTCATCCTCAACTTGTATCTACATGAAAAGTAAGAATATCCTTAGCTAGCTTCTTTGTACCTCTTTTACCAAAATTTATCTTCATTTGGTTGCTAGTCTCCTTCAAATGATTTGGGCCATCCTTGAAGAATACCACTCTCTTGCAAAAGGAAGTGGTCCTTGAATTCTACACAGTGATCCCTTTGATGAATTGGACTATCATACCACATACATAATAATTACAATACCCAACCATCCTTAGATGCAACTCTTTGCTATCTATGCACCATCTCATTACTAGCTTGCTTGTTAGCGGTCTCAACCTTACACTTGAACCTTTATCCTTAAACATGCTCACTAGATCCTCAATTGGAATGTCATCTACCTTAGGACCAATTGATACAACCTTCCCCTTGCTTACCCACTCTTCATGAGAAACATTACTTGTAGTAACAAGTACAACAATTAACAAAAATTGAAAATAACAATTGAACTTTTCTATTTGTCTCTTTGTTAGCAATACCAAAACATCTTTTATATCACTCCAATTGGTTGTGAGGCCTCTCTTTTAAAATTTTTTCTCCAAAGCACCTCTAGTTTTCATAGAACACAAGATCTAAAGCTTGCAAGAAAAACTCAATCTTTTCTACATCCAAATTGAGCTTCTCTAGCCTATGAAGCTATTTAAACTTCATCTCAAACTCCCTTAAAAGTTTTTTCACAATCATATGCTTATTTGTTCTTCCTATCCACTCCAAAAATGATCTTCTTGTCACCCTCTCAAAATCTTATGTAAAAACTCATCCTTCAATATGCAAACAAAAAGTGGCCAATCCTTTTTCCTTGCTTGTGCTAATCTATTGATTGAACTCACAACTCAAGTATGGAAGCAATTAAAAATGTGGCAATCATATCCTGATTAGAAACCTTGTGCACATCCATATGCAACTCATAAAATCTCATAAACTTCAAAATCTCTTTACCATCAAAATGAACATTCTTAATAACCACAGCTTGCAACATTGTTGTTTTGAAGACTCTTGTCTCTCATCTACTTGTTGCTAATGCATATATTCCATAAATGCTTGAAACATCTTCATAACAATTAAACCCAACTCTCCGTGGGATGATGATCCTATCTCTTGATTGGTCATTGCACTCAAATCCTCAATGGATGAAAACTAGTAGCTATACTCTTACAATACATTTCACGTCAAGTTCACCAACTTGTTGTAGGAATTAACTTCTAACTACTAGAAGACCATAGTTCTTACTGAATAGACACCATATTTGTTTGGGTATAATTGCTAACCCGTTCTCAACCTTGCTAGAGCTTTTTCAAATTAATCCAAAGACCATAGATTGTTTGATTTGCAATACACACAATAAAATATTTTACTCAAAAGGATTTGAAATACACTTCTCTTCCTAGCTTAGTGAAGTACAATGTAATATCACTACACTTTCAACCCAAACTCAAACCAAACTTAGCTAATTTCTTCTTCCCTACTTGCCAAAACCTCCTTTTTAGTCGTCAAGAAATCTTTGCTCCCTATTAATTGAAACCCTTCATTTTCATAAAACCTCTCTCTATCCAAAAGAGAGCTCCTTCTTGTCCAAACCAAAACTCCTCTCTTCTTCTTAATCAACACACTTTTTGGCAATCATGAACTCCCTCCTTCTTGTCTTATTTCTTTCCTTGACATTTGAGACCTCCTTCATAATCCAATTTCCTTCCTTGCTATCCAAACCCTCCTTCCTTGGCAATAAAGACCTCTTTCCTTCTTGTCCTGTGAGCCGGCCTGTCTCTCACTCAGGATGAACCTCTGATGGCTATTATGGTAGCGCACCATGGACTAAGAAGGCAAGGAACCCCAACTCCATCATACTCCTCCAAGGCTAACACTCCAAGACTCAAGACATTGCTCACTAGAGAACTCAATGAGAGAGAGATAGTTGCAAATGAAAGGATGCTGAGTACCTCCTCACTCCTTGTTTATATACTTGTGAAATAGTTACGTACCAAAGTTACTAATTACCGTAGTAACTCAAGTTACTAGACTAAAAGTCAAGTAAAGTCAAAAAGTAGAAAGGAATATCCATTCACATGGGCATATTCCCCTTATCTTGACCCAACCACTAAAGCAAGGATTCCTTCACATGGGCTATCCTTGGACTAAAGAAGAATCCAAAACAAAAAGGCTTGCGGGCCCAAGAGTTCTCAACTCTTTCCTCAAAGCCAAACACCTAGGAATAATACCAAGTCAACACACTAAAATCCAAAATAGTGGTGCTCATCTTTTCTACTTCCTCTAAAGTAAGGTCCCATCTATCTTAGCTATGACTAACTTTAGCTAACCATGACTAATATAGAACCATCCTTTATCTCTATATAAATAATATCTCTTAAGTACTTGTAATACCAAGCTAAATATCACAATACCACACACATGCACAAATGGGTGTTACATTTACCCCCGGACTAAGTTTTCACTTTGTCCTCAAAGTGAAGGTCTCTCTACCTTCTATGGTACATCTTCAACTTATCATGGTTAATCCTATCAAAGTGTCTTCCTCCCAACTCCTTGAGATCATAGGTGTAATTGCCCCACACCTTCTCTACTATGAAAGGTCCAAAGTACTTAGGCAAAAACTTCTTTTGCACTCTCTTGAATCGAATGGAATCAAACAACATTACCCAATCACCTTCTTTGAAAGGCTCCACCTTCTTCTTGCCTTGCCTCTTGTCATAGCTCTCCTTTTGTTTCCTTTGGGCTTGCTCCACTCGAACCATAGCAACTGCTCTTGCCTCTTCCAACTCCATGAGTTGATCCTTCCTTGACTTCCCTGCATCACTTCCCTGTGCTTTCTTCAATCTCCTATGAATGCTTTGGAAGGTAGGAAGATCAAAGTGAATAGGTAAGGTAGACTCAATACCATACACCAATTGGAATGGAGAATATCCAGTGGAAGTCTTCATGGTTGTCCTATACTCCCACAAAACTGCATGAATCCTCTTGTCCCAATGATGTTTAGCCCCCTCCATTTCTGCATCTTTGGCCAACATCATGCACAAGGTCTGATTGGTTCTCTCTGCCAAGCCATTGGAATTTGGCTTATAGGATGTAGTTACTCTATGTGTGATAGAGAAATGTCGTAGCATGGCTGTAGTAATGCTTCCTGTAAACTCTCCTCCTCTATCAGAAACCAACTCCAAAGGGCATCCAAACCTAGTGATAATGCGTTCATAAAGAAATCTACCCACTTCATCTTCATTCTTGTCCCTCAATGGTCTAGCCTCAACCCACTTGGTAAGGTAATCAGTAACTACCACAATGTACCGATTGTTCCTTGGGGTTCTATTGAGAGGTCCTACAAAATCAATTCCCCACTTCTCAAAAGGTCCTAGCAATGGAATTGATCTAAGTGGTGGAGTGGATGTAGACTTTCTAGCAAAAGCTTGACAAACATGACAAGTTTTGCAATAATCAAGACAATCCTTGAAAATCCCTCTCCAATGGTAACCTGCATCTAGAATCTTGAAAGCAGTCACCTTTCCTGCAAAGTGTCCTCCACATACTAAACCTTCATGAAACTCCTTTATGAGTAGGATAGACTCTTCCTTACCCACTGCTCTTCGAAGTAGACCATCTGCTCCTTGGTGAAAAAGAATATCCTCCACCATTGTGTAAGGTCTAGATCTTGCTGCAAGGGCCTTCCTCTCCCTAGCATGCATCCCTTCTGGATAGTTACCTCTTGTCACAAAATCCACAATCTCCTTGTACTCCATTGGAATCTCTTGAGTGATTGAGATTGTCATGAGCTCCTCATCCGGGAAGGAATCATCTACTGGCTCATCTCCATCATGATCATAGGCTCTAGATAACAAATCAGCATTTGCATGTTTC
The DNA here is from genome assembly GCA_948567375.1 of Lunularia cruciata. Classification (NCBI taxonomy): domain Eukaryota; kingdom Viridiplantae; phylum Streptophyta; class Marchantiopsida; order Lunulariales; family Lunulariaceae; genus Lunularia; species Lunularia cruciata. The sequence continues at coordinate 52,710,881 of OX419755.1, read as the reverse complement.
TTTCTTGGCCTATCCTCAATTGTGTAGTCATACTCAGACAAGAGTATCATCCACCTTGCTAGTCTCCCTTCAACATTAGGCTTGTTGAAGATGTACTTCAAAGCCTTGTGATCCGTGACAATTGTGGCTTTCCCTCCAATCAAGTAGTGTCTAAACTTCTTGAGACCAAAGATCACTGCCAACCCTTCTCTCTCTATGACAGAGTAGTTCTTCTCTGCTGAAACCATCTGCCTACTAGCATAAGCTATTGGATGATCATGCCCATCTTGGTCTAATTGACTAAGAGTGCATCCTATAGCTACATTAGAAGCATCAGTGTAGAGGATGAAAGGCTTACTCCAATCAAGTTTAGCAAGAATTGGAGCTACAACAAGGGATTGCTTGAGCTCCTCAAAAGCTTTGAGAGCCTCCTTGTCTTCCAAAATCACCATGTAATCTACACCCTTCTTCATGTAGATGGTCAATGCATAAGCCTTGTTGGAAAATGAGAAGATGAACCTCCTATAGTACCCAACCATTCCCAAGAATTGGCGTAACTTTGTCAAGCTTGAAGGGAATGGAAGGTCTGAGATTTTCCTCACCTTCTCAGGATCAACTGCTATTCCATCCTTGGAGATGATGTGCCCCAAAAGTAGACCTTCTTCACATCCAAAAATGCACTTCTCTGGGTTGAGTGATGCATTTGCCTCATCCAAGCGTTGCAAGACTTTGATTAAGTGCTCAAAGTGCTCCTCCTTGCTCCCATAGACACAAAAGTCATCAATGAAATCTCTCACAAATTTCCCAATGAAAGGTTCAAATACCTTGTTCATGAACCGTTGGAATGTGGCTGGAGCATTGCAAAGCCCAAAAGGCATGACCTTGAAAGCGTAAGTTCCCCAAGGTGTGGTGAATGTGGTGAGTTGTTGATGCTCTGGTGCACTCTTTATTTGGTTATATCCACTATAACCATCTCCAAAACTGTACCTCTCATGACCTGCAACCTCCTCCAAGATCTCATCAATGAATGGCAATGGGTAGTAGTCCTTCTTGGTAACAACATTAAGCTTCTTGTAATCCACACATACCCGAAGCTTGCCATTCTTTTTCTTCACAATGACAATTGGAGACACCCATTCTGAATTCTCCACCTCAAAGATAAATCCAGCCTCCTTGAGCTTATCAATCTCCTCCTTCACAACCAAAGATATTGGTGGGCTAATGCGACGTTGCTTTTGGCGGATTGGTCTTGCATGTGACTCCACCTCTATCTTGTGCTCCTCCAAGGTGACTTCCTTCAAATCCTTGTAACTAAAAGCAAACACATGGATGAACTTGCGGAAAATCTCCTCAAATCTCACCTTCTCCTCCTTGGTAACATTTGGGCCATACTTGAGGGTAGATAACCTTCTCTCTACCTCCTCAAGTGTCAATGGTGATTTATCTGGGTCCTTCAAAACCTCTGGCTTAGGTGCAAAATCCATAGCACACAAGGGATACACATCTGAATCAGATTCAGATTCATCTTCCTCCGTGGAAGTCTCCTCTTCCATGCTTGTGTCCACACCTGAAGCTCCTTCTTCAGAATCTGATTCCCAATAATTAGAAGATGGGGTATCTGAATGTGAAGTGTTGGTGGTGTTAGTCACAGGAACAGTGACTCTATGGTTTGATGGCCCAATCCTCAAGTACCCTTTGTGCCATCGATCAGTTGTGCGTGCTGCTCTCAACCATGGCCTCCCAAGAAGTAAGTCATAGCTTGAATCCTTCAAGACTTGGAAAGTCATGAGATTTTGAACTCCCATAACTGAAACTACCACCTTATCCATCACCCCTACTGGTCGAACTTGTTGCTTGTTTGCCATGCTCACCACAAATGTTGAAGGTCTTGAGGGTATCATACCCAACTTCTTCATCAACCTTTTTGACATGGCATTCACTGCTGATCCTCCATCAACCAATGCATCCTTGATGTTGTGACCATTCACTCTCACATCAATCTTGGAGGCATATTCACAAGCCTCCCATGGTGCTGGCTTGGCATCCACCACCCCCATTGATACTGGAACTTTTGCCTTCTTCTTCTTTTTGCTCCTTGTAGAACTCAAACCACCTCTAAGCTCCTTTCTCAAGGTAGGGTTCAAAGCAATTAATTGGCCCACTGTGATGTTAGCCTTGTGACTACCAACATCCTCCAACACATTGTAGTTCCATTGTTGCTTTGAGATCAAGAAGTCCTCCATCCCCAACTTCTTCCTTGGAGTCTTTGTTGTTGATGGTGTTGAGGTGCGAGTGCTCCTAGTAGACATAGGAGTATCCTTGCTTGAAGTAAATCCTTGAGAAGAGTGAACATCCTCTGCAAAACGAGCTCTCTTCTTCTCTTGTGCCAAAAGCTCCAAATTAAGACCCTTGGAGTTTGAGCACTCTCCCTTCTCATACTTGCTCTCAACCACATCTATGGATGCTATCCCCTTACCTTTGTTGGGATTAGGAGCCACTTGGGTTTCACTACCTCCCTCTTTCCCTCTATTGGCTCCCTCATAACCCCTTCCTCCATGGTAAGTGGAATTTGGGCAATTCCTTTGGATATGGCCTCTTCCTCCACAACCAAAACAATTTCTATCATTGAAATTGTTGGCTGGTTGGCCTCCTCTATATGGATAGTTTCCATAACTCCTAGGTCCTCTCCCTACATTCTGATCCACCTCTCTCTTCTCCCATAGTTGCACCACATTGATCTTGAGATCCGCAAGTTGTTCTGTGATGGTTTGGAGTGGATCTTTTGGTGGAGGTGCAAGAATTGGAGCAACTACTACTTGTGGTGCAACCCTTGTCACCAAAGTATCAGAAGTTCCACCATACTTGTAGCCTTGAGGAGGATGCACAACCTCCTTCACCACCAAATCACTCTCATCCCCTTCCAAACTCTCCTCCATACGAATTGCGATCTTGATAGCTTCAACCTTGGAAGAAGGTTTCTCATATCTCACCTTGCTTCTAATTTGTGGTCTCAATCCTCCCACAAAATTCTTGGTGAGCATGGCCCCTATGCCAATCATTGTAGTCTCCACATCATCCCCACCCTTCCTCAACACTATGCAAAATCTGGACTCCAACTTTTCCACTCTTTCCACATAGACCCTCACTTTCTCTCCATCTCCTTGCTTGAGAAATGTAACCTCACTCATCAATCTCTCATAACTCTCATCAGGAAGAAAGTTCTCAATGAGTGCTGAAGTCAAAGTCTCCCAAGACTCCTCTTCCCCCTCTCTCCTCTCTCTCTTTTGGTATTCTGACTCATACCATGTAAGTGCTGCATCCTCAAAGAAATCTGGTAATAATGAGGCCCACTCATTCTTCCTCCTCTCATTGTTTCCTATGCAAGCTCTCTTGAAGTCTCTCACAAAGGCCTCCACATCTTCTCCATCCTTGCCAAAGAAAACCGGAAGTTTCCCCATCTTAACCCCTCACTATCTTTCTTTTCTCTTAATTTTTTTTTTCTCTTTTCTTTTCTCTCACTCTATTACTAATAGAGTATATACATGACTAACACCATCTGAGAATAATCCACTCTAGGGAACACAAAAGGTTCAGGTTGCTCCAAGATTTCTATAGCAACATCAAATCCTAGAGTGCATATTAATCTAACTCTCATGGATAGTTTATCCATAAGTTGAAAGATTATCTCCATCACTAATCTTGAGAACTAGCTGATGAAGGTGGTAGTATTTCTGTAGCTGTACTAAGACTCTCTCCAAGATCCTTCACCAAAGTTTCCAAAAGTGCTTTTACTCCACTACACTCATGTCCTTTTGGAAGTCCTTCAACTCCACAAACCTCACACAACTCCTTGGTCTTAGATCTTCTCCCTCCCAATCTTGGTGAAGAAGGTCCAACATGCAAACCCAAGTCAAGTAAGCCTCTCCTTTCCCTCAATCTCTTGCTCTCAAAGGTTAATGGACATGAACTTGCCTTATGTCCCTTCTCTCCACATAGAAAGCACTTAGACTCACTCTTTCCTCCAAGTGGTGTAGGTTTTTGGATCCTCTCAACACTCTCTTCAAATTCTATTGTAAACTCTCTTTTCCTCAAATCCACCCCTACAATCACCTCAAACCCTTGGGGAACCTTGCATAATCTCAATTTCCACTCTTGATGACCCTCCATGTTCCCAAAGATGAATCTAAACACTCAAACATGCTTTTTGTTGATCTCAAACTTCTCATGCATGAGATCTCCACTCTGCAGAATTGACCCTTCCTCACAATGTCACTCAAATCTCCCAACGAATATGTCACAGTCCTCTGAAATTTTCCACACTTGATCACAACTCTAGGGCGTCCCTCCCTGCAAAATTTTAGATCTTTTCATCGAGCCATTTGGCCTAGACACCTTTCTATTCAGCACCCATATTTCAGATTTGGTTTGAAAACCACCCCCCTCACTTCAAAAACTCATAACGCACTGCGCAAAAATGATCTCTCTCTAATTTTTGTGGCACCAGGTAGGATACAATGCACTGAATTTTCTTGGAAATTTTCAGGACAATTCACTAAAAATTGAAGAAATGGCAGACTCTGTACAATTTTCCAGAGAGCATGTAGTTGCGGGAGCACTTTACCCTATCAACTTTCAAAAATTCTAGCCCAGTGCGCATAGAAGCTCTCTCAATAATTTCAAGTGTGCTAACTGAAAGATAACCCAAGCTATCATGTGTAGAAATCTCAAGTCCAGATCTCAAACTTGAGATTTTGCCCAAAATCACCTTAATCCCCAAAATCTGCAACCCACCTCACACAATCTCTCCAATTCCTCTCATGTGTACAAGATGTACAAAATCACCTCAAAGACATCATAATGAACTACAGGGTATACAAATGGATCTTGGTTCTCTAACATAAGTTCAGCCCTCTCCTCTCCTAATGTTCTCTCCAAGTGAGCTCTCATAGCCTCCTTCTGCCTAATGTAGAATTGGACGCGGAACATTATCTTGCCTTCTAGAGAGGTCCCGGCAACGGAACCAAAAATGGGAGCCGGCCTGTCTCTCACTCAGGATGAACCTCTGATGGCTATTATGGTAGCGCACCATGGACTAAGAAGGCAAGGAACCCCAACTCCATCATACTCCTCCAAGGCTAACACTCCAAGACTCAAGACATTGCTCACTAGAGAACTCAATGAGAGAGAGATAGTTGCAAATGAAAGGATGCTGAGTACCTCCTCACTCCTTGTTTATATACTTGTGAAATAGTTACGTACCAAAGTTACTAATTACCGTAGTAACTCAAGTTACTAGACTAAAGGTCAAGTAAAGTCAAAAAGTAGAAAGGAATATCCATTCACATGGGCATATTCCCCTTATCTTGACCCAACCACTAAAGCAAGGATTCCTTCACATGGGCTATCCTTGGACTAAAGAAGAATCCAAAACAAAAAGGCTTGCGGGCCCAAGAGTTCTCAACTCTTTCCTCAAAGCCAAACACCTAGGAATAATACCAAGTCAACACACTAAAATCCAAAATAGTGGTGCTCATCTTTTCTACTTCCTCTAAAGTAAGGTCCCATCTATCTTAGCTATGACTAACTTTAGCTAACCATGACTAATATAGAACCATCCTTTATCTCTATATAAATAATATCTCTTAAGTACTTGTAATACCAAGCTAAATATCACAATACCACACACATGCACAAATGGGTGTTACAGTCCAATTTCCTTCTTTGTTTTCAAAACCCTCCTTCTTGGCAATCAAGACCTCCAAATTTCCCAATTTAATCTCTTGTTGTCAGAAAACCCTTCTTCCCTAACAATTGAGACCTCATATTTTCCCAATTTCCTCTATTATTTTTGAAAACTCTTTGCTCTTAACAATCAAGACCTCTCACTTTCCCAATTTTCTTCCTTATTGTCCTAAACCCTTCTCCTAAGTTGATCTAGAACTCTCTACTCTTCTTTTCTCTCTAAAATCTTCAAGAAAAATGATCTTATAACTAAAAAGGTCATCCATTCCAAAGGTGTCTTCCATGCCAAAGGTATCTTCCACATCCAAGGTCTTCCTTGCCAAAGGTGTCTTCCATGCCAAAGGTCTCTCATGCCAAAGGTGTCTTCATTTAAAAGGTGTCTTCTACGCCAAAGGTTTCTCATGCCAAAGGTGTCTTCCATGCCAAAGGTGTCTTTCATATCAAAGGTCTTTCATGCCACAATTTTCTTGCACCTAAAGGTCTCTTACACTCCAAACTTCAAATGCTTGTAACATTTTATATAGACATCCCAACACTAAAATTGTGAGGTCAATGGAAAGCCCTTGAGAAGGTGCTTCTAGTGAGATAAAGATCACTTCATTGGATATATAATCACAAAGATATGAACCACAAAGTGCATGTAGTACACAATCCTTTGAGATTCTCTTTGAAACATGAAAGCATCTTTCCTTCAAGGTAAACAATACACTTCATGATATCATATATGGTTAATTCCAGTTTGGTGCATGATTTCAAGCCTTTCACAAACCAATCTAGAGCTTTTACTTCTAGTATCTTTGGAATTTACATTATTCTATTTTGGAATTGAGTGATGTTGCTCTTCTCATAACCAATTTTTTTCAATTCTACCAAATATTTGTGTGGTTTGTGTAGCCTTCAAAACTTGGAATTGTCTTATTATTGCTCTCTTGAATTCTTCCTATCTTGAGATTGGAACAACAAAGAGTCATTTAGCTTGCTCTAGTCTAAATTTCCACCTTAGTTTTTCCACTTCCATTTAATTGGCTCAAAGCCAAGAAAATCTATCGCTATTCACCTAAAAGATTTGTAGCTTGAAAATAACATTTTCAATCACACACAAAATTCTCTACCCAATAGATTCTGCACTCACATACGCTTGGCTTTGGAAATAAAACTCTATCTTCTTCTTCTTGAAAGGCTACTCTCTCTACTTACTCTTGTTGTTGATTATCATGATCTCTTTCTTCTAACAATCAAGTAAGGTGCTCAATCTATTGTTGCATATTAATGATAATTTTGGGCATTGCTACCATGACTACTACCATGCCAAACTACTTACTTACAATTATCTAAGTTAACATGTAGATGCAACATGTCCATTGCTCTCTATAAGTTAAAATTGGAAGGATCAATGGTTCATTGGATAAGGTGATTGTATTCTAAAAGATTCTACCCATTGTGGGAAATGATAAACTATATGAAATGATACTTTGATGGTATATTGTAATACCAATAGCTAGATAGATGATCTAGAGATGAAATTTGGTTTGATAACATTTGGAAGGATGTTATACATGATGGACTAAGTAGATAAGCTAGATGTATCACCAAAAGAGTACTTCTACTAATAGGCTAGGAATCAAAACATGCTTCAAAACTTTAAAATCAATAGCTAGGCATATGATATAGAGGTGAAACTTGGGGTAGTGATATCTAGAAGGATGTTACACATGATAGAGAAGGTAGATCAGATAGAGGTATCACCAAAAGAAAACTTCTACTAATAGAGTAGAAGCCAAAATAGGCTTGAAAACTTCAGAGATAATTTTGGAGGCCTAAACGGATGATGATGTACAAATTCCCCTCTCTCCTGCCCTAAGAAGGATAGGTTGAACTTCCCTCCCCCTTGGTTTGTCATGCCAAGACCTTTCCAATAGTACCTCACCCACATGATTTTGAGATTCCTACAAGAAGAGTTCCTAAAAGATTCCCTCCGGACAAAGCTGATTTGACCAACCAGATGGGACAAGACCAACATTTTACCCATCCAAGCAAGTAATCTAAGGGTAGAGATTGCTATCAGGTCACCTATCCATGTACCTAATCCTATGGTGGAGCTTTATTAGAGGAGATCCTCCTTGGCTATATAATAAAGAAAGGTGCTCCTTGGGGGTATCGAAGGATTGAGTGTGAAATTTATGTTTTCTCTCTTTATCTCTCTTGAAGAGTTCTCTTGTCCTTGGAGTATTACAATGGTATTAGAGCAAGTGTTTTAATCCAAGAGAGTGGATCATCCCTCTTGGAAGAGCATGAGTGTAATACCAAGAGCTAGCCATATGATCTAGATGTGAAATTTGGTTTGGTAACATCTGGAATGATTTTAAACATGATGGTAAAAATAGATCAGATAGAAGTATCACCAAAAAGGTACTTTTACTAATAGGGCAAAAAACCAAAATAGATTTGAAAACCTTAGAACCAATAGCTAGACATATGATTTGAAGGTGAAAATTGGTTTGGTAATATCTGGAAGGATGTTACACATGATGGACTGAATAGATCATAAAGAGGTATCACCAAAAGGGGACTTCTACTAATAGAGTTTGAACCGAAATATGCCTAAAATCTTTGAAGGCAATTTTGGAGGCCTAAATGGATGAGAGCTGCTTTGTCTCGTCGAGAGCTTTCCATGATACCTCATCTACGTGATTATGAGATTCCTACAGGAAGATTCCCTAAAAGATTCCCTCTGGTCAAAGCTTGTTTGACCAACCAGATAGGACCAGGACCGACATGTCACCCATCCAAGTAAGTAATCCAAGGGTGCAGCTTGCTGACATGTCACCTATCTATGTACCTAATCCTATGGTGGAGCTTCATTGGAGGAGATCCGCTTTGCCTATATAATAAAGAGAAGGTGCTCCTTTGGGGCATCGGAGTTTGAGTGTGAAAGTGTGTGTTTCTCATGGTGTGTTTCTTTTCAGGTTTCCTATCCTTGGAGTATTACAATGGTATCAGAGCAGGTGTTGTCCAAGAGAGCGGATCACCCTTCTTGGAAGAACATGGGCTACTAAGACTGAATAATTTTGAGGAGAGACATTCTGGTGTAATTGGTAGATTAGGATGATAGAATGGATGCTTGGGAGGACAATATCTAGTGCCTTGCTTTCCATTCTTGAATCCATTCAACATCAAGATTATGTACATTCAGCGCGAGCAAGTGAGAGTGTATTTGGTTTTTCACTTAAGAGTAGAGTTCATGGATATAGTAATGAATTTGCCAAACCTAGTGATTTTGCCTATAGTGATTTACAATAGAGAGTGGGATTTGACAATTTACATTTTGTTGTGATGGATTTGAATGTCCCAAATCCTTTCCCTTTTAACACTCAAGTAGAAATTTGTGATGTAGTGAGACCAAAAGTGATGTTTAGGGAATTCATGGTCAGAAATTTTGGTGAGGAATATTACCAATGAATGGTAGCTTCTGAGGTCCCAATGGTAGTTCCAATAGTTTGTGTGCTCTCCAGAGTGATCATATTAACTCTCTATTGAAGTTTAGGGTATAGCAATCGAGTGTTACAAGAACCATGGATCTGCAATTGCAGGAGTTGGTGCAAGGAATGCAGGGGATGTTGAACAAATTTTAAGAGATTAAGATGACCATGGAGGCATTAGAAAGTCAAGTAAAGACCCTCAAGAATGATCAAGCAATGCAAGAAGAAGAGCTGTCTCAAAATCCAATACCTACGACTGAAGTACTTGGAGAGGCATCCGTGCCTACAAACCCTATCAATAATGAAGCCACATTACTACTCCGGATGAAGAAGATCTATAACATTGAGCCTTACAAGGAGCATCATACGATGGGAGTAGTGGAGAACTGGATCTCGAGAATGAATCGATATTTTTGGTTATTCTCAATAGAGATCATTGAGCATGTTGTAGGCGGGTTTGCATGTGGGTGCTTGACCAATAAAGCCCTCACATGGTATGACGCTTGGGAATGATCCATGTTGGCCAAGAGAAGGGAGGTCACATGGACAGCAATGCAAGAAGCATTGTTGAAGAATTTCCAATCTATGGATTGTGTGCAGATGGCCCAAATCCAACTATGGGGATTGAAATAAAAGAACAACATACAAGAGTATGTGGAGGCATTTCTAGACCAACAAGTCGCAATAACCAACATGAGTCCAGCAGAGGCTCTCGACAATTTCAAATGAGGGTTGAAGGAGCTGTGAGCCGGCCTGTCTCTCACTCAGGATGAACCTCTGATGGCTATTATGATAGCGCACCATGGACTAAGAAGGCAAGGAACCCCAACTCCATCATACTCCTCCAAGGCTAACACTCCAAGACTCAAGACATTGCTCACTAGAGAACTCAATGAGAGAGAGATAGTTGCAAATGAAAGGATGATGAGTACCTCCTCACTCCTTGTTTATATACTTGTGAAATAGTTACGTACCAAAGTTACTAATTACCGTAGTAACTCAAGTTACTAGACTAAAAGTCAAGTAAAGTCAAAAAGTAGAAAGGAATATCCATTCACATGGGCATATTCCCCTTATCTTGACCCAACCACTAAAGCAAGGATTCCTTCACATGGGCTATCCTTGGACTAAAGAAGAATCCAAAACAAAAAGGCTTGCGGGCCCAAGAGTTCTCAACTCTTTCCCCAAAGCCAAACACCTAGGAATAATACCAAGTCAACACACTAAAATCCAAAATAGTGGTGCTCATCTTTTCTACTTCCTCTAAAGTAAGGTCCCATCTATCTTAGCTATGACTAACTTTAGCTAACCATGACTAATATAGAACCATCCTTTATCTCTATATAAATAATATCTCTTAAGTACTTGTAATACCAAGCTAAATATCACAATACCACACACATGCACAAATGGGTGTTACATTTACCCCCGGACTAAGTTTTCACTTTGTCCTCAAAGTGAAGGTCTCTCTACCTTCTATGGTACATCTTCAACTTATCATGGTTAATCCTATCAAAGTGTCTTCCTCCCAACTCCTTGAGATCATAGGTGTAATTGCCCCACACCTTCTCTACTATGAAAGGTCCAAAGTACTTAGGCAAAAACTTCTTTTGCACTCTCTTGAATCGAATGGAATCAAACAACATTACCCAATCACCTTCTTTGAAAGGCTCCACCTTCTTCTTGCCTTGCCTCTTGTCATAGCTCTCCTTTTGTTTCCTTTGGGCTTGCTCCACTCGAACCATAGCAACTGCTCTTGCCTCTTCCAACTCCATGAGTTGATCCTTCCTTGACTTCCCTGCATCACTTCCTTGTGCTTTCTTCAATCTCCTATGAATGCTTTGGAAGGTAGGAAGATCAAAGTGAATAGGTAAGGTAGACTCAATACCATACACCAATTGGAATGGAGAATATCCAGTGGAAGTCTTCATGGTTGTCCTATACTCCCACAAAACTGCATGAATCCTCTTGTCCCAATGATGTTTAGCCCCCTCCATTTTTGCATCTTTGGCCAACATCATGCACAAGGTCTGATTGGTTCTCTCTGCCAAGCCATTGGAATTTGGCTTATAGGATGTAGTTACTCTATGTGTGATAGAGAAATGTCGTAGCATGGCTGTAGTAATGCTTCCTGTAAACTCTCCTCCTCTATCAGAAACCAACTCCAAAGGGCATCCAAACCTAGTGATAATGCGTTCATAAAGAAATCTACCCACTTCATCTTCATTCTTGTCCCTCAATGGTCTAGCCTCAACCCACTTGGTAAGGTAATCAGTAACTACCACAATGTACCGATTGTTCCTTGGGGTTCTATTGAGAGGTCCTACAAAATCAATTCCCCACTTCTCAAAAGGTCCTAGCAATGGAATTGATCTAAGTGGTGGAGTGGATGTAGACTTTCTAGCAAAAGCTTGACAAACATGACAAGTTTTGCAATAATCAAGGCAATCCTTGAAAATCCCTCTCCAATGGTAACCTGCATCTAGAATCTTGAAAGCAGTCACCTTTCCTGCAAAGTGTCCTCCACATACTAAACCTTCATGAAACTCCTTTATGAGTAGGATAGACTCTTCCTTACCCACTGCTCTTCGAAGTAGACCATCTGCTCCTTGGTGAAAAAGAATATCATCCACCATTGTGTAAGGTCTAGATCTTGCTGCAAGGGCCTTCCTCTCCCTAGCATGCATCCCTTCGGGATAGTTACCTCTTGTCACAAAATCCACAATCTCCTTGTACTCCATTGGAACCTCTTGAGTGACTGAGATTGTCATGAGCTCCTCATCCGGGAAGGAATCATCTACTGGCTCATCTCCATCATGATCATAGGCTCTAGATAACAAATCAGCATTTGCATGTTTCTTTCCAGGCCTATCCTCAATTGTGTAGTCATACTCAGACAAGAGAATCATCCACCTTGCTAGTCTCCCTTCAACATTAGGCTTGTTAAAGATGTACTTCAAAGCCTTGTGATCCGTGACAATTGTGGCTTTCCCTCCAATCAAGTAGTGTCTAAACTTCTTGAGACCAAAGATCACTGCCAACCCTTCTCTCTCTGTGACAGAGTAGTTCTTCTCTGCTGAAACCATCTGCCTACTAGCATAAGCTATTGGATGATCATGCCCATCTTGGTCTAATTGACTAAGAGTGCATCCTATAGCTACATTAGAAGCATCAGTGTAGAGGATGAAAGGCTTACTCCAATCAGGTTTAGCAAGAATTGGAGCTACAACAAGGGATTGCTTGAGCTCCTCAAAAGCTTTGAGAGCCTCCTTGTCTTCCAAAATCACCATGTAATCTACACCCTTCTTCATGTAGATGGTCAATGCATAAGCCTTGTTGGAAAATGAGAAGATGAACCTCCTATAGTACCCAACCATTCCCAAGAATTGGCGTAACTTTGTCAAGCTTGAAGGGAATGGAAGGTCTGAGATTTTCCTCACCTTCTCAGGATCAACTGCTATTCCATCCTTGGAGATGATGTGCCCCAAAAGTAGACCTTCTTCACATCCAAAAATGCACTTCTCTGGGTTGAGTGATGCATTTGCCTCATCCAAGCGTTGCAAGACTTTGATTAGGTGCTCAAAGTGCTCCTCCTTGCTCCCATAGACACAAAAGTCATCAATGAAATCTCTCACAAATTTCCCAATGAAAGGTTCAAATACCTTGTTCATGAACCGTTGGAATGTGGCTGGAGCATTGCAAAGCCCAAAAGGCATGACCTTGAAAGCGTAAGTTCCCCAAGGTGTGGTGAATGTGGTGAGTTGTTGATGCTCTGGTGCAATCTTGATTTGGTTATATCCACTATAACCATCTCCAAAACTGTACCTCTCATGACCTGCAACCTCCTCCAAGATCTCATCAATGAATGGCAATGGGTAGTAGTCCTTCTTGGTAACAGCATTGAGCTTCTTGTAATCCACACATACCCGAAGCTTGCCATTCTTTTTCTTCACAATGACAATTGGAGACACCCATTCTGAATTCTCCACCTCAAAGATAAATCCAGCCTCCTTGAGCTTATCAATCTCCTCCTTCACAACCAAAGATATTGGTGGGCTAATGCGACGTTGCTTTTGGCGGATTGGTCTTGCATGTGACTCCACCTCTATCTTGTGCTCCTCCAAGGTGACTTCCTTCAAATCCTTGTAACTAAAAGCAAACACATGGATGAACTTGCGGAAAATCTCCTCAAATCTCACCTTCTCCTCCTTGGTAACATTTGGGCCATACTTGAGGGTAGATAACCTTCTCTCTACCTCCTCAAGTGTCAATGGTGATTTATCTGGGTCCTTCAAAACCTCTGGCTTAGGTGCAAAATCCATAGCACACAAGGGATACACATCTGAATCAGATTCAGATTCATCTTCCTCCGTGGAAGTCTCCTCTTCCATGCTTGTGTCCACACCTGAAGCTCCTTCTTCAGAATCTGATTCCCAATAATTAGAAGATGGGGTATCTGAATGTGAAGTGTTGGTGGTGTTAGTCACAGGAACAGTGACTCTATGGTTTGATGGCCCAATCCTCAAGTACCCTTTGTGCCATCGATCAGTTGTGCGTGCTGCTCTCAACCATGGCCTCCCAAGAAGTAAGTCATAGCTTGAATCCTTCAAGACTTGGAAAGTCATGAGATTTTGAACTCCCATAACTGAAACTACCACCTTATCCATCACCCCTACTGGTCGAACTTGTTGCTTGTTTGCCATGCTCACCACAAATGTTGAAGGTCTTGAGGGTATCATACCCAACTTCTTCATCAACCTTTTTGACATGGCATTCACTGCTGATCCTCCATCAACCAATGCATCCTTGATGTTGTGACCATTCACTCTCACATCAATCTTGGAGGCATATTCACAAGCCTCCCATGGTGCTGGCTTGGCATCCACCACCCCCATTGATACTGGAACTTTTGCCTTCTTCTTCTTTTTGCTCCTTGTAGAACTCAAACCACCTCTAAGCTCCTTTCTCAAGGTAGGGTTCAAAGCAATTAATTGGCCCACTGTGATGTTAGCCTTGTGACTACCAACATCCTCCAACACATTGTAGTTCCATTGTTGCTTTGAGATCAAGAAGTCCTCCATCCCCAACTTCTTCCTTGGAGTCTTTGTTGTTGATGGTGTTGAGGTGCGAGTGCTCCTAGTAGACATAGGAGTATCCTTGCTTGAAGTAAATCCTTGAGAAGAGTGAACATCCTCTGCAAAACGAGCTCTCTTCTTCTCTTGTGCCAAAAGCTCCAAATTAAGACCCTTGGAGTTTGAGCACTCTCCCTTCTCATACTTGCTCTCAACCACATCTATGGATGCTATCCCCTTACCTTTGTTGGGATTAGGAGCCACTTGGGTTTCACTACCTCCCTCTTTCCCTCTATTGGCTCCCTCATAACCCCTTCCTCCATGGTAAGTGGAATTTGGGCAATTCCTTTGGATATGGCCTCTTCCTCCACAACCAAAACAATTTCTATCATTGAAATTGTTGGCTGGTTGGCCTCCTCTATATGGATAGTTTCCATAACTCCTAGGTCCTCTCCCTACATTCTGATCCACCTCTCTCTTCTCCCATAGTTGCACCACATTGATCTTGAGATCCGCAAGTTGTTCTGTGATGGTTTGGAGTGGATCTTTTGGTGGAGGTGCAAGAATTGGAGCAACTACTACTTGTGGTGCAACCCTTGTCACCAAAGTATCAGAAGTTCCACCATACTTGTAGCCTTGAGGAGGATGCACAACCTCCTTCACCACCAAATCACTCTCATCCCCTTCCAAACTCTCCTCCATACGAATTGTGATCTTGATAGCTTCAACCTTGGAAGAAGGTTTCTCATATCTCACCTTGCTTCTAATTTGTGGTCTCAATCCTCCCACAAAATTCTTGGTGAGCATGGCCCCTATGCCAATCATTGTAGTCTCCACATCATCCCCACCCTTCCTCAACACTATGCGAAATCTGGACTCCAACTTTTCCACTCTTTCCACATAGACCCTCACTTTCTCTCCATCTCCTTGCTTGAGAAATGTAACCTCACTCATCAATCTCTCATAACTCTCATCAGGAAGAAAGTTCTCAATGAGTGCTGAAGTCAAAGTCTCCCAAGACTCCTCTTCCCCCTCTCTCCTCTCTCTCTTTTGGTATTCTGACTCATACCATGTAAGTGCTGCATCCTCAAAGAAATCTGGTAATAATGAGGCCCACTCATTCTTCCTCCTCTCATTGTTTCCTATGCAAGCTCTCTTGAAGTCTCTCACAAAGGCCTCCACATCTTCTCCATCCTTGCCAAAGAAAACCGGAAGTTTCCCCATCTTAACCCCTCACTATCTTTCTTTTCTCTTAATTTTTTTTTTCTCTTTTCTCTCACTCTATTACTAATAGAGTATATACATGACTAACACCATCTGAGAATAATCCACTCTAGGGAACACAAAAGGTTCAGGTTGCTCCAAGATTTCTATAGCAACATCAAATCCTAGAGTGCATATTAATCTAACTCTCATGGATAGTTTATCCATAAGTTGAAAGATTATCTCCATCACTAATCTTGAGAACTAGCTGATGAAGGTGGTAGTATTTCTGTAGCTGTACTAAGACTCTCTCCAAGATCCTTCACCAAAGTTTCCAAAAGTGCTTTTACTCCACTACACTCATGTCCTTTTGGAAGTCCTTCAACTCCACAAACCTCACACAACTCCTTGGTCTTAGATCTTCTCCCTCCCAATCTTGGTGAAGAAGGTCCAACATGCAAACCCAAGTCAAGTAAGCCTCTCCTTTCCCTCAATCTCTTGCTCTCAAAGGTTAATGGACATGAACTTGCCTTATGTCCCTTCTCTCCACATAGAAAGCACTTAGACTCACTCTTTCCTCCAAGTGGTGTAGGTTTTTGGATCCTCTCAACACTCTCTTCAAATTCTATTGTAAACTCTCTTTTCCTCAAATCCACCCCTACAATCACCTCAAACCCTTGGGGAACCTTGCATAATCTCAATTTCCACTCTTGATGACCCTCCATGTTCCCAAAGATGAATCTAAACACTCAAACATGCTTTTTGTTGATCTCAAACTTCTCATGCATGAGATCTCCACTCTGCAGAATTGACCCTTCCTCACAATGTCACTCAAATCTCCCAACGAATATGTCACAGTCCTCTGAAATTTTCCACACTTGATTACAACTCTAGGGCGTCCCTCCCTGCAAAATTTTAGATCTTTTCATCGAGCCATTTGGCCTAGACACCTTTCTATTCAGCACCCATATTTCAGATTTGGTCTGAAAACCACCCCCCTCACTTCAAAAACTCATAACGCACTGCGCAAAAATGATCTCTCTCTAATTTTTGTGGCACCAGGTAGGATACAATGCACTGAATTTTCTTGGAAATTTTCAGGACAATTCACTAAAAATTGAAGAAATGGCAGACTCTGTACAATTTTCCAGAGAGCATGCAGTTGCGGGAGCACTTTACCCTATCAACTTTCAAAAATTCTAGCCCAGTGCGCATAGAAGCTCTCTCAATAATTTCAAGTGTGCTAACTGAAAGATAACCTAAGCTATCATGTGTAGAAATCTCAAGTCCAGATCTCAAACTTGAGATTTTGCCCAAAATCACCTTAATCCCCAAAATCTGCAATCCACCTCACACAATCTCTCCAATTCCTCTCATGTGTACAAGATGTACAAAATCACCTCAAAGACATCATAATGAACTACAGGGTATACAAATGGATCTTGGTTCTCTAACATAAGTTCAGCCCTCTCCTCTCCTAATGTTCTCTCCAAGTGAGCTCTCATAGCCTCCTTCTGCCTAATGTAGAATTGGACGCGGAACATTATCTTGCCTTCTAGAGAGGTCCCGGCAACGGAACCAAAAATGTGAGCCGGCCTGTCTCTCACTCAGGATGAACCTCTGATGGCTATTATGGTAGCGCACCATGGACTAAGAAGGCAAGGAACCCCAACTCCATCATACTCCTCCAAGGCTAACACTCCAAGACTCAAGACATTGCTCACTAGAGAACTCAATGAGAGAGAGATAGTTGCAAATGAAAGGATGATGAGTACCTCCTCACTCCTTGTTTATATACTTGTGAAATAGTTACGTACCAAAGTTACTAATTACCATAGTAACTCAAGTTACTAGACTAAAAGTCAAGTAAAGTCAAAAAGTAGAAAGGAATATCCATTCACATGGGCATATTCCCCTAAGCATGTGGTCTTATCTTGACCCAACCACTAAGTAAAGGATTCCTTCACATGGGCTATCCTTGGACTAAAGAAGAATCCAAAACAAAAAGGCTTGCGGGCCCAAGAGTTCTCAACTCTTTCCCCAAAGCCAAACACCTAGGAATAATACCAAGTCAACACACTAAAATCCAAAATAGTGGTGCTCATCTTTTCTACTTCCTCTAAAGTAAGGTCCCATCTATCTTAGCTATGACTAACTTTAGCTAACCATGACTAATATAGAACCATCCTTTATCTCTATATAAATAATATCTCTTAAGTACTTGTAATACCAAGCTAAATATCACAATACCACACACATGCACAAATGGGTGTTACAGAGCAGATTTGCCAAGAAGTCATGGTACAAAATCCTCAGATATTTGAAGCCATTGCTTGTGCGCAAAGAATAGCATGAGCATTAGGTGGAGGTGAAGGAGTAGTTCCACCTCAACATTATCGAGTAGAAATGCCACCCGTGGGTGGGCCAGTACCGATGGAACTGAGCAACCTTCAATTTTGAGACTGAGGAGTATGACCGGTTCAAGGAGAACGAGGACGGGTAGAAGAACGGAGAGATGGAGCTCCACAAGGAGAAGGAACTTGAGGAGAACAACGCCATTGTTACAATTGTGGTCGTATTGGGCATATATCTACCAACTATTGTGCTCAACTTCCCAGAGGCCCTCGACCTTCATACATGCAATCTTTGAACAACATGGAGAGACGCATTGAAGAGGAGGAGGTGGAAATCACTTCAGAAAACAAAAATTGCCAATAAATGTACCTTGTGGCCTTACTGGCTCAATAAGGAAGCAAAAAAGCAAGGGAAGGAAGAAGACAAGCACAAAAAGGTACCAAAAGGCAACCTCACAATTGATTGTAGTGAATGGGGTCCTATAAGGCAATCAAGTGAGAGTGTTAATAGATCCGGGAGCCTCAAAGAATTTCTTGTCTTGCTCTATTGCAATAAGATTGGGATTGGATCTAGAGAGAGAGATGAGAGTGAAGAAGTAGATTTGCCTCACAGACAAATAGAGAGGATTGAATCATTACCCAGGCGGGTAACACTCTCTATAGGAAAATATCAAGAGGCAATTGAGTGGCAAGTGATACAATTAGCTTGTTATGATGCAATCTTAGATATGCCATGGATAGAGCATTACAACCCTTTGGTAGATTGGAGGAAGAAAGTAGTGAGAACCCACCAATGGTCGATCATTGGGGTTAAAGAAAAGTCACATAGGCAAGAATTGCCTCTCTATGTCATAGGGACAACAACTATCTGTAAGACTGATAGGTGTTTCATGGGTCTAATAAGAGAAGTCTAGAGTGCACAACTTGGAGACAAATTCTTGAGAAATTGAAGGATATTGCAAATGAGTTTCAAGATGTCTTTCTTGATGATCTACCCTCAAGATTACCACCAAAAAGGAGAGTAGATCATAAAATTGAGATACTCCCGGGGAAGACACCTCCCTTTAAGGCCCCATATTGCCTATCACCTCATGAGTTGGAAGAGTGCAAGAATCAAATTGAGGATATGTTGCAGAAAGGGCTCATCCAACCCAACGTATCACCATATGGGGCTCCGGTCTTGTTTGTGAAGAAGAAAGATGGTACAATGCGCATGTGCATTGACTATTGGGATCTCAATTAGCAAACAGTGAAGAACAAATACCCCTTACCTCACATGGATGATCTATTTGATCAACTCAATGGAGCAAGACACTTCACCAAACTAGATTTGCGGAGCGGTTACAATCAAATCTAAATTGCAGAGGAGGATGTGTACAAGACTGCCTTTCAAACCAAGTATGGCCACTTTGAGTATCTCATGATGCCTTTTGGTCTCACCAATGCACCCGCCACTTTCATGAGTCTAATGAATGATATATTTTGTCCATATTTAGACAAAATATGTCATTCATATGTCTGTCATCAGCTTCCTAGATGACATCTTAGTATATAGTAGCACGATGATGGAACAAAAACAACATCTATGAGAAGTCCTCCAGATTCTAAGATAGAATCGATTGTATGCCAAAATCTCAAAGTGTGAGTTTGGCAAGTCTGAAGTAGACTACTTGGGGCATAGACTAAGTGAAAAGGGTATTCAAGTATTGACAGATAAAATAGAGGTCATTCAAAAATGGAGTGCCCTAGAAGATCAAATTCAACTCAAGAGCTTCTTGGGTTTGACGGGATTCTATCGTTGATTTGTCAAGGACTTCTCCAAGGTTGCACAGCCTTTAACAACACTACTTGGCAAGGGGAAGAAGTGGACATGGAGAACCGCACAAGAGTTGGTCTTTCAAGAATTGAAAGCCGCCTTGCTACATGCACCAATCTTGAAGTGGTATGACACAAAACGTCCAATCAAGTTGGCTACAGATGCATCAAGCATAGCAATCAGAGCAGTCCTACAATAGGAGTGGCATGACAGATGGCATCCCATTGCATATTTCTCTCAAAAGTTGTTACTGGCAGAGCGCTACTACCACACCATAGAACAAGAAGAGTTGGCCATCGTCTTGGCAACCAAGCATTGGAAGCACTATCTGGGCAAGAAGGCATTTGTGGTAGAGACAGACCACAAATCTCTAGTCTACCTCAAGACGTAGAAAGATCTATCTCATTGCTAGATTTGATGGGCTGTGAGCCGGCCTGTCTCTCACTCAAGATGAACCTCTGATGGCTATTATGGTAGCACACCATGGACTAAGAAGGCAAGGAACCCCAACTCCATCATACTCCTCCAAGGCTAACGCTCCAAGACTCAAGACATTGCTCACTAGAGAACTCAATGAGAGAGAGATAGTTGCAAATGAAAGGATGATGAGTACCTCCTCATCCCTTGTTTATATACTTGTGAAATAGTTACGTACCAAAGTTACTAATTACCATAGTAACTCAAGTTACTAGACTAAAAGTCAAGTAAAGTCAAAAAGTAGAAAGGAATATCCATCCACATGGGCATATTCCCCTAAGCATGTGGTCTTATCTTGACCCAACCACTAAGTAAAGGATTCCTTCACATGGGCTATCCTTGGACTAAAGAAGAATCCAAAACAAAAAGGCTTGCAGGCCCAAGAGTTCTCAACTCTTTCCTCAAAGCCAAACACCTAGGAATAATACCAAGTCAACACACTAAAATCCAAAATAGTGATGCTCATCTTTTCTACTTCCTCTAAAGTAAGGTCCCCTCTATCTTAGCTATGACTAACTTTAGCTAACCATGACTAATATAGAACCATCCTTTATCTTTATATAAATAATATCTCTTAAGTACTTGTAATACCAAGCTAAATATCACAATACCACACACATGCACAAATGGGTGTTACAAGGCAAGGTAGCAACAATGCTTCAACATGACAATCACCTATGTTGAAGGTAAGAAGCAACTTGCAAATGCATTCACCGCATGCCAATGGCAAACAAATTGGTGGTAGAGGTTCAGATTAACCTTAAATTTTGGCTAGAGATTCTGGCGGCTACAAAAACTGATCCACAGATTGTAGAAGGGCAATCATCCAAAGGTGTCACCAATACCCAGGGACTCACCTTTCATGATGGCAGATTATGGATTCCAAATGTCCCAGAGATGTGCACCACCATTCTAGTGGAATGTCATGATTCGGCCATTGTAGGTCATGTTGGAGTGGACAAGACCTTGGATGCTATCCAGCGCCATTACTATTGGTCCAAGATGAGCAATGATGTGATGGACTAAGTGTGCAATTGCTTACTTTGTCAACAAAAAAAAGCTTTTAATCAAGCTCTTGCAACCTCTCCCCACTCCTACACAATGTTAGGAACAGGTGTGTATGGATCTCGTCTATGAATTACCCAAGACCACATCAGGACTTGACTCCATTGTGGTCTTTGTGGACCGGCTCAGCAAAATGATTCATGTACACCCTACCACCAAGGAGGTGACCACTCCACAACTTGCTCAATTAAACTTAGATGCAATCTTCTCTCACCATGGCTTGTCTCGAGTACTCAACACCGATAGGGGTACTCAATTCACTAGTTTGTTTTGGCATACCCTCTTTGGTTTCTTCAAAACCAAGTTGGCCATGTCCATAGCTTACCACCTACAAACAGATGGACAAACAAAGCAGGCTAATTGCACTATTGAAGACATGTTACGCCGCTTCACCTTAGAAGAGCAAGAGAGGTGGGACACCCTACTCCCGTTGGTGGAATTCGCTTACAACAATTCAATGAATACATCCACCCAAGTCACTCCATTCTTCCTCATGTATGGTGAGCATCCCTTCACACCTCCCAGTTTGATGAAGATCTGTCTGGTGGCTACCAAGGTAGAAGCGGTCAACACATTTGTTTCTAGAATCCAACAAAGGGTGGAGAGCGCTAAGCACAAATTACAGATTGCACAAAATTGCCAGAAGCAATATACTGATGCACACTGTAGGCACATGGAGTTCAATGTTGGGGATCAAGTGTGGCTATTGACAACCAACCTCACATAAGTGGGACCTCGTAAGCTTAGACCTTGTTTTATTGGGCCTTTCTCAATTCTCCGTCGAGTCGGCATTGTGGCCTATCACCTTGAGCTACCACCACACATGAAGATCCATCCAGTGTTCCATGTTTCCCTACTATATAGATATGCTCCCCCATCAGGCTTGGGTCACTCCACACAAGACATTTGACCTTGTCCAACACTCATTGATGGCAACAAGGAATATGAAGTGGAGCGTATTCTCCAAAAACGCATGCGTGGTACTCATCATCATGGATGGATTACCTTGTCCAGTGGAAAGGTTACCCCCTCTATTAAGAAAATTGGGAACCCATTGCCAATTTGACACATGCACCGGTGTTGGTACAAGCATTTGAGTAACAGTTGCACAATGAGGACGTTGCGTCTTAAAAGGAGGGAGGTTTGTAATACCAAGAGCTAGCCATATGATCTAGATGTGAAATTTGATTTGGTAAAATCTGGAATGATTTTATACATGATGGTCAAAATAGATCAGATAGAAGTGTCACCAAAAGGGTACTTCTACAAATAGGGCAAAAAACCAAAATAGATTTGAAAACCTTAGAACCAATAGCTAGACATATGATTTGAAGGTGAGAATTGGATTGGTAACATCTAGAAGGATGTTATACAAGATGGACTGAATAGATCAGAAAGAGGTATCACCAAAAGGGGACTTCTACTAATAGAGTTAGAACCAAAATATGCTTGAAATCTTTGAAGGCAATTTTGGAGGCCTAAACGGATGAATTAGGCCTCAAAAATGTGCAAGTTACCCCCTCCCCCCCAAGATGAAAGAAAGATTGGCCTTTCCTCCATTGGCTGGCCTTCCCTCCCCCTGCTTTGTCTTGTCAAGAGCTTTCCAACGGTACCTCACCCACATGATTATGAGATTCTTACAGGAAGATTCCCTAAAAGATTCCCTCCGGTCAAAGCTTATTTGACCAACCAGATAGGACCAGGACCAACATGTCACCCATCCAAGTAAGTAATCCAAGGGTGGAGCTTGCTGACATGTCACCTATCTATGTACCTAATCTTATGGTGGAGCTTCATTGGAGGAGATCCGCTTTGCCTATATAATAAAGAGAAGGTGCTCCTTTGGGGCATCGGAGTTTGAGTGTGAAAGTGTGTGTTTCTTATGGTGTGTTTCTCTTCAGGTCTCCTATCCTTGGAGTATTACAATGAGCTACTGAAATTGAGTAATTTGAGATGGAGAACATGCTAGACTTGGGAAGGGCTTTAGAGAGCGGATGGGATGGATGCACCGAGAGGATGATTTTGTACACCTAGATTCCAATTCTTGAATCCATTCCACATCAAGATTATCTACATCTAGCATGAGAAAATGAAAGTATCCCTAGTTTATCACTCTAGAGCAAAATTCATGGACAAAGTGATAAATTCACCAAACCTGGTGATTCTACCTACGGTGGTATACAATAGAGAGTGAGGTTTGACAATCTATATTATTTTATGATATTATGGATCTATAATGTACCAATCATCACCCTTTCAACACAAAAGTAGAAATCTGTTATGTAGTTAGACAAAAGTGATATTTAGGGATTTTGTAGTTCACAATTTTGGTGAGGAATATTATCAACAAATGATGGCCTCTAAGGTCCCAATGGTAGTCCCTATAATTCATGCACCCTCCCAAGTGATCATTCTAACCCTTTATTGAAGTAGGAAGTAGCAAGTGAACATCAATTATGTGTAGGAATTGTGGATCCGCAATTGCAAGAGTTGATGCAAGGAATGTAGAGGATGTTGAATGAGTTTTAAGAAATCAAGATAACCATAGAGGAATTGAAAAATCAAGTACATGCTATCAAGAAGGATCAAATAATGCAGAAGGGGAGATGTCTCAACAACCAGCACCAACAATCAAAGTACCTAGAGAGTTATGCATGCCGATGATACCGATTCCAATCAACAACCAAACCACATTGTTACTACAAATGAAGAAGACATGCAACATTGAGCCTTACATGTACAGTGTTCCATGGGAGTAGTGGAAAATTAGATGTCAAGAATGAATCAATACCTTTGATTGTTCATAATAGAGATCATTGATCATTCTGCAGGTGTGTTTGCGTGTGTATACTTGACCAATAAGGCTCTCACATGGTATGATGCTTGGGAATGATCATTGCTTGTAGAAGGAAGAAATGTCACTTAGACAGCCATGCAAAAAGAGTTGCTCAAGAATTTCCATTCTATGGATTTTGTGCAAATGGCCCAAACCAAACTTTGGGGTTGAAGCAGAAGAATAACATACAAGAGTATGTGGAGGCATTTCTAGATCTATAGGTTGCAATAACCGATATGAGTCTAGTCAAAGCTCTTGACAATTTCAAGAGAGGAGCAAATTCACCAAGAAGTAATGGTGCAAAATCCTTGTACTATTTTTGAAGCCATTGCCTACATCCAAAGAATAGTAGGGGCACTTGGAGGAGGTGAAGAAATAACACTGATGCAAAACTATCAAGCCAAATGTGACAACCCGACAAATATCACTTTTGCGGTAATCAGGTAAGTAAAGTTTGTTCCTACAAAGATATGAGTCAAAAATATCCAAATACAAAACAAAGTAACCAAATTAGTTCTTCTTGGTTGCGTCTTTTATATCTTAGGTAGAAACCACACCCAGAAGAGAGTAATAAGCACTAAAATGTAGTCTCATCACAATAATTTGTCACCCAAAATCACATATCTTTCAAATCTTTCTAAACAATCTTGATTGTGATGATTCAGTCCCTCTTGAAAATGGCTACTTCATTGTAAGACAACTTTACTTCAAAATTGTGTTCCACCCCTCCATTAAAGGCACAACTTCCTTGATCAAAATTTCTTCACATCAACTCAGCACTACACTTACAAATGTAAAATATTACCAATACTATAATTCCTCTCAAATTTATCAAGGCATTGCTCCGATTGCACTTCACTCAAGATCAAACACACAAAATGAAGACCAACATTGTGGAATCCAACATCCAACAAGCATACTAACTTGCACTTCAAATTTCTCCCAACACTCACAAACACACACACAGAATTGATACTCGGAATTAAGCTCAATCGACAAGCACTAAAATCAGCAATTCACTTTATCTTTTCTCAGGAATAATGAACAGTCAACAATATTTTACTACAAAGGCCTCCTTTAAATACACAGATCACTTTAATAGTTATCTAAGTTCCTAAACCAATTCCTAACAACTTTACCAACCTATAGATCCAAGATGACAATCCACCTTTTCATATCTACCTCTTCCTATCAAAATAGGTCCTAATCTGATCTTATGTCTACCTCGACTTTGGCTTCTAAACACAAAGTAACTTCTTGCCCTCCTCTATCTTTGGATCTATCTATTATCACTAAATCTTCTACCAATTCTCCTACCTCTTTATGTTGAACTGTAATTAAAGACATGGATATCCTATCTATATCTTTATCCTGCAACCCACTGTTCTCTAACGGTGTAGATAACTAATCCAAAGACACTTGCACTCCTAACTCTCTTACTTTGGACTTCGTCTCTAACTTCATGGTACTACAAATTCTCTCTAATTCCAAATGTACTAAGTCCAAACTAAGACACACATTGTCTCTAGCCTCTAATATGCTCCTATCTACTTGATCTTTCAAGCAAATCAACAACTTATTCAATTCAATGTCTTTTGCTTTCTTCCATCTCATTTCTTGCACTAGCAATTTCAATTTGTGCAATCTTGCTTCCTCCAACTAAACCTCAAACATTGTACCAAGCATTGCCTTCACTCTTACAACAACTTCTTTGATTGTCTCCCACTTTGGCATCTACAGCTTATGTCTTTGCTAATAACTCTTCATGATACATCTTCACCTCATCTTCCAACTTGGCCTTCAATGCTTCTTTCTCCTTCACGCTCTGTCTGAGTTGTTCTTCTATTGCTTTGAGTAACTTGAAAAATCATTCTTCTTCTCTATCTTGCATTACTAACTCCCATTGCCAAGCCCAATCTTTCTCTACCTCACTTGCCTTCAAACTCTCCAACTCTTGTCCATTACAGCCGCCATTGCCTTCAAATGGATAACTTCCACTTGAGTATCATGCACTTTGGCCCTCAAAGCTTCAGTCTTTACCAACTGCTCCTTCCTACTTCCTCTTGCTTTGCCATGGCTTTGCCTCTCTTCACAAACTCTTTCATCAAGCTCTCATTTTCCTTCCTCCTCAACTTTGAATTTCTACTAATTCACGTGCTCCTTGACTCAATTTTCTTCTTAACTCCAAACTTTTATCACTCATATACTGCACTACTGCCAATTTATCTTTCATCTTGAATGATCTCTCTTCAATTCTTCTCTCTTCTTTTGTAGTTGCAACAACAAGGGACAAACTATCTACGACAAGTACTCCACCCTATCAAAGACTTGTAAGCTCTCAAACTGCTTTGGCTCTTCTCTCCTCACTTCTTCTACTGGAGCTTTACTCCAAAGTCTTAATCTTCTAACTCTCAAAGGTACTTCATTTGAGCTTTCCCCCTCCTCCACTACCGGGCTTACATTACTCACTTTTGCTCCTACAGTAGTAACACTCTTTCTTCCTCTTTTACCTCTCTAAACTTCTGACTTTGGCTCAGCCTCCAAAGTTTCTTCTATCTTTGTGGTGAGCAATTTGTGACACATTTTTCCTCCTCCTTCCATCCAATCAATTGCCACATGAGACTCCTCCTCTTCCTTGTCAGCATTGTCTTCTCCTCATTGCTGAAATTCCACCTCCCCTTCATTTCCATTGCTCAATTCTTCACTTTGCATCATCAACTCTGGTTCTTCTTCTTCTCTTGAGTCTTGTGTTTTGTACTCGGCTTTGCCTTCCAATTCTTCTGCTCCTGACAACTCATTGAGCACTACGACCTCTTGCCTCAAGTTCACCTTCCTCACCTTCTTTAGCTTAGCTAGCAATAGACTCTCCTTTGGATGACTTTGCTTCTTCATCTTTGAGATGGTCACTTATACTCTCAGATACTGCCCTGTGTGCGCATAGTGTTCATCACTACTTTGGATTTGTTGTATGTACTTTTTTTCCTTATCATCTGCAGTCTTTTATAAGTCTGGATGAAAATGCAACACCATCTTTCTTTGCTTAGTCTCCTTCATCAAATTCAGTCCAAAGTAGAAATGGGCAGCAAATGACACCAAATAGTGAAAAACATCTTGATCTATTCACCACCGCACCATCTATTGCGTTCTTTGGTGAAAGAACTTGGCCCAATTTATTAGCGCACATACAAACATCTGGTGGAAGAAGAACACTTGATGCTTCATTACATAAGTCATGCAATCAAGCTTAAAGAGTGCCATCATTGCTCCAATGATGCTTTGCCTGACTGGGTCTCAATAGGTATCCACTTTGTACCTGTTCTTTATGCATGGGGTCGTAAAAGAATTGCAAATTTCATCCGTCTCCTCCGTAGACTCTCCTTTCCTGAGAAGTGTTGCCCCAATTTCCTCACCGGCCTCTCTTCCCAACATCAACCTCCAATCTGACTGTCCCTTGAGCCAGATTGCCTCTCTTCCCTTCATTCTCACGTCCTTCCTCACAATCACTTGATGCTACTTCTGCCATGAACCTTGGAAAACTCAAATTCCAATTCCAAGCCAAAAAAGTGATCCAAAGTCTACTTGGTACTTCAATCCAAGCTACTATATCTAACCTTTAAATCATTGGATTTCTCACTGCAAGTGAAGGACTCTTCTTCTCACCCTTCTTCAGTATTGTGCAATCTCTAACGAGTGGTACTTTAATGATAATTCTACCGTCTCTTGGTCTCAAGATCCTAACTCCTTCATACATGTTAAACATCAAACACTTGACTGGCTTGGCTATAGGCACTCCTTTGGGTCAACTACTCAGTGGCTTAGGATACTTGTGTGACATTTCAAAATCCTTTTGACAAAGTCCCAATTGTATAGTTCTTTGTTGATCAGCCATTCCTCTACTGCTCGTCACTTATGCACCCCTTATGCATGAATTCTTCTTGGCATTATCTAGTTTAATAGTTCACACCTTGTTTGTTGTTTCTTTGCTTGTACTTTCTTGACTAAACCATCCAAAGGGAAGTTGATATGCCATCTTTGCATCAGGCTGATTACCCCAAGATGAAGTTCCTTTACTTTGGGTTTCTCTGGCTAGGTCTGATCCAAGTACTTTGCTTCTAACTCAAAGTCATGTTACTTTGAGTTTCAACCCAAAGACACACTTCTTCTCCTTCCAATGCCATTTGGGTTCAATACGACTTTGTCTATACACTTCTTCAAAATAGAACATAAACAAAAATAACAAAAAATGTGGGTACCACACCAAGACACACCATTTTGGTGGACCAATACCTATGGAATTGGGCAACATTTGGTTCCAAGATAGAGGAGCAAGACCTCTCCAAGGAGAACGGAGATGGGTCAAAGAAAAGAGAGAAGGAGTCACATAGGGAGAAGAGGCTTGAGTAGAATAACGACGATGTTACAATTGTGGTAGAATTGGGCACATAGCCATCAATTTTTGTGCTTGTCATCTTAGATTCCCGGCTGCTCCATACAAGCAACCTCTAAACCACATGGAGAGACAAATTGAAGAGGAAGATATAAGAACCGCATAAAAAAACAAAGATTGCTAGTAAATATGCCTTGCGGCCTTACTAGCTCAGTGAAGAAGAGTAAAAGCGGGGGGAGGAAGAGGACAAGTGTGCTAAGGAGGGAGATAAATGCACAATTAATTTTTGTAAGTGGAGTACTAGAAGGCAATCTGGTGAAAATGTTGATAGACCTTGGGGCAATAAAAAATTTCTTGTCTTGCTCTATTGCAATAAGGTTGGGGATGAAACTAGAGAAGGATGAGAAGGACAAAGTAAAGTTACCTAATGGTCAGATAGAGAGTATTGAATCGTTACCTTGAAAGGTAATAATTTTTATAGGAGGGTATCAAGAAGCAATCAAGTAGCAAGTGATATAATTAGCTTGTTATAGTGCAATCTTAGGTATGCCGTAGATGGAGCACTACAACCCTACAGTGGATTGGAGAAAGAAAGTAGTGAAAACTAGTCAATGGAAGATCTTTTGGATTAAAGGAAGGTCACAAAGGCAAGAGTTGCCTTTGTATATCACAAAGACCATATCTATTGGTAAGATAGATAGATGTTTCATGGGTTTAATAAGAGAAGTCTATAGTGCCAAACAATGGACAAATTCTTAAGAAATTGAAAGATGTGGTCAATGAGTTCCAAGATGTCTTTCCGGATGAATTACAAAAAGATTTATCACCAAAAGGAGAGTAGATCATAAAATTGAGATACATCTTGGGAAGACACCTCCTTGGAAGGCACCATATTGATTATCACCTCAAGAGTTGGAGGAGTGTAAGGCTCAAATTGAGGATATGTTGCAAAGGGTTTTATCCAACCAACGTATCACCATATGGGACTCTTGTATTGTTTGTGAAGAAGGACAGAACAATGCGTATGTGCATTGACTACCGGGGACTGAATCTACAAATGGTGAAGAAAAATTATCCATTACCTTGCATGATGAATTGTTTGATCAACTCAATGGGGCAAGGCACTTCACCAAACTTGATTTGCGGAGTGGTTACAACCAAATCAAGATTGCGGAAGAAGATATATACAAATGGTCGTTCAAACAAGGTATGGTCACTTTGAATACTTGGTGATGCCATTTGGCCTCACCAATGCTTTAACCACTTTCATGGGTTTGATGAATGACATATTTCATCCATACTTGGATAAATTTGTTGTCATTTTTCTTGATGACATCTTAGTCTACAATAGGACGCTGATAGAGCACAAGCAACATCTACAAGAAGTCTTCCAGATTTTGCAAAAAAATCAATTGTATGCCTAAATCTCAAAGTGCAAGTTTGGCAAATCTAAAGTAGACTACTTAGGGCATAAAGTAAGTGTAAAGGGTATCCAAGTGTTAAAAAATAAAATAGAGGTCATTCAAAAATAGAGTGCTCCAAAAGATCAAACTCAACTCAAGAGTTTATTGGGATTGATTGGGTTTTATTGTCAATTTGTCAAGGAATATTCCAAGATTTCATAACCTCTAATAGCACTATTTGGCAAGTGGAAGAGGTGGATATGGGGAATTGCACAAGAATTGGCCTTGTGAGAGTTGAAAGATGCATTACTACATGCACCAATCTTGAAATGGTATGACCCAAAACATCCAATCAAGATGGCTACAAATGCATCAAGTGTAGCAATAGGAGCAATCCTAAACAAGAATAGCAAGATGGATGGCACCCAATTGCATATTTCTCTTATAAGTTTCTATTGGTAGAATGAAACTATCACACCACCAAACAAGAAAAGCTAGCCATTGTCCTTGCAACCAAGCATTGGAAGCACTATTTGGGTGAGAAGGCATTTGTGGTAGAGATGGACCACAAACCTCTAGTTTACCTTGAGACACAAAAGGATCTTTCTCATTGATAGATTTGGTGGGCAAAATAGAGACAACAATTCAACATGACAATCAAATATGTGGAAGGCAAGAAGCAACTTTCAGATGCATTCACCCAAATGCCGATGGTAAACAATTTGGTGGTGGAAATCAAGATGAA
Source organism: Lunularia cruciata (assembly GCA_948567375.1). Taxonomy (NCBI): domain Eukaryota; kingdom Viridiplantae; phylum Streptophyta; class Marchantiopsida; order Lunulariales; family Lunulariaceae; genus Lunularia; species Lunularia cruciata. The sequence goes on along the minus strand of OX419755.1, from coordinate 52,680,323 downwards.
CCCTGAATTCTAGCCCAAGATTCTTGCTACTACAAAATTGATTCATAGATTGTAGGTGCTCAATCATCCAAAGACATCACCAATATCCAAGGACTCACCTTTTATGATGGTACGTTGTGGATCCCAAATGATACGGATCTAAGAACCACCATCCTAGAAAAATGTCATGATTTTGCCATTGCAAGTCACATTGGAATGGACAAGACCTTGGATGCAGTCAAATGTCATTACTATTTGCTCAAGATGAGTAACAATGTGATAAAATATGTTTGGAGCTTCCTACTTTGTCAACAAAATAAGGCTTCTAATCAAGCTCCCACAAGACTCCTCCAACCTCTCCCCACTCCTACACAATGTTAGGAACAAGTAAGCATGGATCTGGTTTGTGAATTGCCTAAGACCACCTTTGGGTTTCATCCATCGTAGTTTTTGTTGATTGACTCAGCAAAATGATTCATGTATTGTGAGCCAGCCTGCTCTCACTCAAGATGAACCTCTTATGGCTATTATGGTAGCTCACCATGGACTAAGAAGGCAAAGAACCCCAACTCCATCATCCTCCAAGGCTAACACTCCAAGACTCAAGACATTGCTTACTAGTGAACTCAATGAGAGAGAGATAGTTGCAAATGAAAGTATGATGAGTACCTCCTCACTCCTTGTTTATATACTTATGAAATAGTTACACACTAAAGTTACTATTTACTAAATAACTCAAGTTACTAGGCTAAAAGTAAAGTAAAATCAAAAGGTATAAAGGAATATCCATCCACATGTGCATATTCTACTAAGTATGTGATCTTATCTTGACCAAATCACTAAGTCAAGGATTCTTTCACATGGACTATCCTTAGACTAAAGAAGAATCCAAAACAAAAAAGCTTGCGGGCCCAACAACTCTTTCCTCAAAGCCAAACACCTAAGAATAATACCAAGTCAACAGACTAGAATCCAAAATAGTGACGCTCATCTTTTCCATTTCCTCTAAAGTAAGGTCCTCACTATCTTAGCTATGACTAAATTTAGCTAATCATGATTAATGTAGAACCATCCTTTATCTCTATATACATAATATCTCTCAAGTGTTTGTAATACCAAGCTAAATATCACAGATGCACAAATGGGTGTAAAAATATGTCCTACCACCAAGGACGTGACTGCCCCGCAACTAGCTCAAATGTACTTAGATGCAATCTTTTCCCATCATGGCTTGTCTTGAATACCCATCATGGCTTGTCTTGAATACTCATCACAAATAGAAGCACTCAATTGTTTGTTCTAGTTTGTTTTGGAGAACACTCTTTGGGTTCTTCACAACCAAATTGGCTATGTCCATAGCTTAACATCCAGAGACCAATGGGCAAACAAAGAGGGAAAATTGCAGTATTGAGGACATGCTTTGGAGCTTTACTTTGGATGAGCAAAGAGAGTTGAGACACCTTACTCCCATTGGTGGAATATACATACAACAATTTAGTTAATGTCTCCACAAGTGACACCCTTCTTCCTCATGGATAGACAATATCTTTTCAAACCTTCAAGCTTGATGAAGGTCCATCCGGTGGCTACCAAGGGGGACACTGTCAACACTTTTGCTTCTAGAATCCAACAAGGGTTGGTGTAAAAGACCAAATAGGAGAGAAATAGGAGAATGGAACTCACATTGGGACACTTGAATGAGTGAAAACTCCGAATACCTAGCATGAGCTTTGGCCTTGGTATTTATAAGTAGCATACAAGGCCCTTGAGAAGCTTCTCAAGAAGCTTCCTCAAGCCGCTTTCTTAAAGTGCAAGCCAACTTAACTAGGAAGCTTCTCAAGAAGCTTCCTTCTAGAAGCCGCCTACTTGGCGTGCAAGCTAAGCTAGTTAGAAGTTTCTAAAAGCCTCCTTCTAGAAGCTACTTACTTGAGGTGCAAGCTAAGCCAGCCGGAAAGCTTCCCAAGAAGCTTCCTAGATACTCTTGAATATTCTAGGATAATTTGTCTTATGTGCTACTTCATAATCCCGACTAACTTTGCTGCTAAACTCCATATTGTAACATATTCCCCCACTGCTAATTGGTAACATCCTTATTGCCAGTGAAGCTTGGAATTCCTAGATGGCCGTCTGTGCATTCAGGAGGTGAGAAAGAGGTTCCCATGTGGCATCATGAAGGGGATACCCTTTCCAAAGGACCTTGTACTCTGTATGTTGGCGACGGCCTCGTTGAATATGGTGACGTGCAAGGATACGATCAACTTTGTACTCCTCATGATCATTGATAGGGACTGGAAGAGGGGGAGATTGGACTCAAGAGGGAAAGGAAGAGGGGTTAGGAACAAAGGGTTTCAACTTGGAAACATGAAAGACTCGATGGATACGCATGTGACAAGGCAAGGCAAGTTGATAAGCAACAAGAGAGACAATTTGGGTGATATCAAAGGGTCCTATCCAATTAGGTGCAAGTTTACGAACTTGGGTATCAAGTGGGAGAGGAAGGTTACTAGAGGATAACATGACTTTATCACCAACTTCAAAGGTGAGATCACGATGATGGTGGTTTGCATATTGTTATTGCATACTGAGCAACAAGGAGGTGAGACTTGGCTTGTTGGAGAGATTGGGAAATAGTGGTCAAGAATGTGGAAGTATGAGGAACCTAAGATGGAGGTGGAGCAAGAAGAGAATCTGGAACAAGTGGATCTTGGCTAAAATTGAGAAAGAAAGGAGAAAATCTAGTGCTTGCTTCTTTTGAATTGTTGTAGGCAAATTGTGCAGTTGCAAGACATTTGTCCCAATTGGTATGGTGGACATTGACAAAGGCATGCAACATATCCTCCAATATATGATTTGCACATTTGGTTTGTCCATCAGTTTGAGGATGATAGGCAGTGGACAAAGCAAGCTTGGTGCCGAGTATCTGGAAGAGTGCTTGCCAAAACTTCCCGGTAAATTGAGGATCACGGTCGGAGATGAGTACACGTGGCATCCCATGATGCTTGAAGACATTGTTGAAGTAGATTTGCGCTAAGGTTGGAGCATCCACAATATCACAGGTTGGTGCTAAGTGGATTTGCTTATTAAGCTTATCCACAAACACCATGATTGCGGTGTGTCCTTATTTTGTCTTTAGCAAGGATGTGATTAGATCCAAGCTCACATGCTCCCAGCAAGCGGATGGAATAGCGAGTGGTTGAAGGTGTCCACTCGGCTTTTGGTTGCTAGCCTTGTTACGTTGGCAACTCTCACACGATTGGATAAATTCTCAAACATCTTGTGTCATGTTGGGCCACCACCATTGACGTTGCAGGGTACTCAAGGTCTTGTCCACACCCATGTGACCTGCAATGGGTAAATCATGGGCTTCTTGAAGGCGCACAAGTCAAAGATCACCTTTAGCTGGCACATAGATCCGGTCCTCATGGAATAAAAGGCCCTCCTTGATGGAGAAGGTGTTGTACTCCTTATCAAATACCATAAGGCAACCCTATACAATTTGGAAGAAGGATCTTGGTGTAGAGCTGACTGAAACTCATTTTGGATCTTGGAGTCAACTAACACCGTTGAAATTGCCGCTGTGATGAGAGGAAGAGACTTCAAATCAGGTAGTCGTGATAAAGCATCAGGGATGACATGGAACCAACCTGGTTTGTACTCAAGTTTGATGTCATACAGTTGGAGTTGTTCCTCCCATCAATGATGTTGACTCTTCATGTGTTCCAAGTGTAAGGTCTGCAACAATGGTTTGTGATCAATTCACATGATCACTTGTTTCCCCAAGAGGTAATGCCTCCATACCCTGGTGGCGTATACCATTGCAAGTTGTTCTCAATCTTGAACAGAAAATTTTTGTTTAGCCGTATTGAGTCGGCAAGACACAAAGGCAATGGGATGGAGTCTATCTGGGAATTCTTGTTGCAACACGGCTCCAATTGCAAAGTTAGAAGCATCAAAATCAACTACACAAGGTAGTTGAGGATCATATGGTTGAAGAATGGGTCTTGAAGACACCATATGCTTTAACTTTTGGAATGCTTCTTCATGCTTGCTAGTCCATTGGAAGCTCAAGTTCTTTCCCAAGAGGTCAGTCAATGGTGCAACCACATGAGCATAATAATGGATGAACTGTCGGTAAAAATTGGCCATTCCATTGAATGCTCGTACTTCTGTAGCATCCTTTGGGGTAGGCCAATCAGTAATGGCCTTGATCTTCTCTTCCTCCATCTTGATCCCCTCTAATGAGATCTTATGACCCAAGAAGGCACACTTTGACTTCTTGTAGTAAAATTTCCATTGTCGTAATCGTCTTAGGACTTCTTGCAAATGATTCACGTGTTCTACCTCTATCTTACTATAAATTAAGATATCATCCAAGAATACCACCATGGACCAATCCAATAGTCCATCCAACACCCGATGCATCTAATCCATGAAGACTACATGAGCATTCGTGAGTCCAAAAGTTAGAACTCTCCACTGAAAATGCCCATACTTTGTACAAAAGGTAGTCTTTTGCACATCCTCTCTATCAATAGGAATTTGCCAATAGCCGCTGCAAAGATCCAACTTGGAAAAGTAGTGTGCTCCACTTAGTTGATCAAGCAAGTCATCGATCCAAGGCAAGGGATATGCATTCTTCACGGTTTGCTTATTGAGCCTACGATAATCAATACAGAAACAAAGTCCTCCATCCTTCTTTGGAACAGATAGTACCGGTGCTCCCCAAGGAGAGGTATTATGTCATATGAAGTCCTTCTCCAACAACTCTATAAGTGTTGTTTTGCAACTCCTCCAACTCCTTTGGTGAGAGCCAATAGATTGGTCTACTCACTGGAGTACTCCTTGGCAATAACTTGATCTTGATCAACCATTGCTTGATGAGGCTCTCAATCCTCCACAGATTGGTCTTGTGCAATTGGCTTGATCCACACCGTAAATACAGACTTATCTTCCTCCAAAGCTTGCTCTATGGCTGCTTTACTAACAAACTTCCTTTCTAGGGACTCATCTCTCTTCCAAGCTTGCTCCATGGTTGCCTTCTTGGCAAACTTCCCATCTTGGGACTCCACTTCCTTCAAGGTTTACTCTATTGCTACCTGCTCAACAAACTTCCCATCTTGGGACTGATTCTTAAATGTCTTACTCAAAGGTGCCAGACAACCTAATCGGAAATTCATACATTAGTGTTGTTCTTGAATTTGGTGTGGGGTCCAATCAAATTGAACCTTATGACATTCAAGCCAAGGTAGACCCAGAATGATATCATAGTGTAGAGGTGCCACTAGAAACCTCATACACTCCAAATACTCCTTCCCAATCTTGAAGGTAACAGGATGTGAGGTGCGGAATGCAGAACCCTTTCTACCATCCGCCATCATCAAAATACTTCCAATCACTGGCTTGATATGAATACCCAATTCCTTTGCTACTTGCATAGACATGCAATGCAATTTGTTGAACTTCCAGAATCAACCAAAATCATACAACCCCAATTAGATATCATACCTTACAAATGAAGGAAACTTGCATAGGTCGCGTTCAATCTCATTGGAACTAATCAAGCTCCTAGTAGGCGGCTCAAAATTTCCTACCAGGATTCCTTGTTTCCTTGATCATTCCGCTCCACAACCTCCACTTGGGCAACTTGTCGAGGTCATCCATTCTTGAGTAGACATTCAGCAATGCGATGCCCCAACTGGCAACAATAAAAACAACCACCATTTTGTCGCTATTTCTCCCTATCTACCGTGCCAAGCGGTCTTTGTTGAATTGCATCAATCTCCATTGGTGTTGGCTCCTCCACTTGTGTGTAGTCTATTGGTAGGCTTTGTGGAGGTCAAGGTCAAGACCAAGTTGTTGCTACCAAGGAATCAAAATGTTCGGCCAACCGCATGGCTTCCTCCAAGTGTTGTGGCTCTTGCATGGTTACCTCTAATTGGTTTCTTGCCTTCAAGCTCCTCACAAATTGATCCAGAGCTTCACCTTCCAATACATCTGGAATTTTCATGATGGTGTTTTGGAACTACGTGATGTAACTTCTTACAGAGCCAATCTGTTTCAACTCTGCCAACTTATCCCGTGCAGCTCGTGTGGCATTTATAGCTTGGAACCAACTAATTATTGCGCTCTTGAATTCTGCCTATATCAAGATTGGTGTAACCATTTTTGTTTGGCTTGGTCCACTCGGAATCTCCACCATAGCTTTGCTACTCCATCCAATTGGCTAGAAGCCAAGAGAATCTGTTTTTTCTCGTCTTGTAGATTGGTAGCTTCAAAATAACATTCACAATCAAACAAAAAATTCTCCACTACACCCGAGAGATTCTTGCTTTCAAATACCTTGGGTTTAGGGAATCTGATCTGATCTTCTCCTTCTCAAATTGGTACTCTCTCCACCTGCTCTTGTTGTTGAAGATCTCATTCATCCAATAATCAAGTAAGGGGCTCGATTTGTTGTTGCATAGCAATGATAACATTAGGTATTGCCACCATGGTTGCTCCTCTATCACACCACTCCTAATCTATCTAATTTATTAACACATAGAAATAGCACGTCCACCATTCTCCATAAGTTACAACCGGGAGCACCAAGGGTTCCTCAGATATGGTGATCATATGTAGAAAATCTTGTCCAAAGTATGAGGTGATGAATTGTGTGAAACGATGCTTTAGTATTATTTGGACGCAAAAATCCCAATGGTTTGGTGGAGGTGGATTTGGTTGTCCATAAATTCCATCCATCCCATTCCTACTCTGATATCAGTGTAAAAGACCGAATCCAAGGAGAGAAATAAGAGAATGGAAACTCACATTGGGACACTTGAATGAGGGAAAACTTTGAATGAGGGAAAACTCTGAATGCCTAGCATGAGCTTTGGCCTTGGTATTTATAGGTAGCATACAAGGCCCTTGAGAAGCTTCTCAAGAAGCTTCCTCAAGCTGCTTTCTTAGAGTGCAAGCCAACTTAACTAGGAAGCTTCTCAAGAAGCTTCCTTTTCTAAGCCGCCTACTTGGCATGCAAGCTAAGCTAGTTGGAAGTTTCTAAAAGCTTCCTTCTAGAAGCTACTTACTTGAGGTGCAAGCTAAGCTAGTCGGGAAGCTTTCCAAGAAGCTTCCTAAATACTTCTAGAATATTCTAGGCTAATTTGTCTTATGTGCTACTTTGTAATCCCAACTAACTTCATCGCTAAACTCCATATTGTTACAGTTGGCGCATGCCAAGCACAGGTTATAGATTGACCAAAAGCAACAAAAGTCATATGTAGATGTACACCGCCAACACATGGCATTCAATGTGGGAGATAAAGTCTGGCTGTCAACCACCAAACTCAAGTTAGTTGGTTCTCATAAGCTCATACCTTATTTTATTGGACCTTTCTCCATCTTTTGTTGCATTACAGCCATGGCCTATCACCTCGTGCTACCACCACATATGAAGATCCATCCAATATTTCATGTTTCCTTATTACACCGATATGCTCTCCAACCACCTCTCTTCTCTTCCATCCAAGAAAGTCGACCTTGTCCAACCCTGGTTGATGACATAGAGGAGTATGAAGTCAAAAGCATTCTCCAGAAGCGCATCTAGGGTACTCACCATCCGTGTGTGGAATACTTGGTACATTGGAAAGGGTACCCCTTGTATGAGGCAACATGGGAACTAGTAGCTACCTTGACCCACACACCAATGTTAGTGAAATCTTTTGAGCAATAGCTTTGCAACGAGGATGTTGCTTCTTAAAAGGAGGGAGGTTTGTAATATCAATAGCTAGAAAGATGATCTAGAGATGAAATTTGGTTTGGTAACATCTAGAAAGATGTTATATGTGATGGACTTAGTAAATAAGCTAGAGGTATTACCAAAAGAGTACTTCTACTAATAGGCAAGAAACCAAAACATGCTTGGAAACTTTAGAATCAAAAGCTAGTCATATGATGTAGAGGTGAAACTTGGGGTGGTGACATTTGGAAGGATGTTACACATGATGGAGAAGGTAGTTCAGATAGAAGTATCACCAAAAAAGCACTTCCACTAATAAGGCAAAAGCCAAAATAGGCCTGAAAACTTCAAAGGTAATTTTGGAGGCCTAAATGGATGAAAATGTGAAAATTCCCCTCCTCCCGCAAATGGAGGAAAGGCCAGCTTTCCCTCCCCCTAGTTTGTCTTGCCAAGAGCTTTCCAACAGTACCTCACCCATGTGATTTTGAGATTCCTACAAGAAGATGCCCTAAAAGATTCTCTTTGGTCAAAGCCTGTATTCCCAACTAGATGAGACCATGGCCGACATGTCACCCATCCAAGAAAGTAATCTGAGGGTGGAGCTTGCTGATAGGTCACCTATCCATTTACCTAATCCTATAGTGAAGCTTCATTGGAGGAGATCCTCCTTGGCTATATAATAAAGAGAAGATGCTCCTTGGGGGCATTGGAGGATTGAGTGTGAAAGACCTTTTATGGAAAGAAAACCTTTTATGGAAAGCAATTTTACCCAAGGAAACCCATCTGTACCGGTACTACAACCTGTAGATACATAGGCCCCCCTTGTGGCAACAACACCTCTCCTAGTCCGTACTATTCTTGTACCTATTGCTACAATGACATCAACCTCAAGAGGAGTGAACAATTGTATACACCATGGAATTATAGTGTTCACCTAGGCAAGAAGATTTCAAATCCTTCTTTTACCTGGGCAAGAATGTTTGAGAATGTTTGTATGGCACAAAATATCTTGGATGATATATATATTGCCATAACATGACAAATTGACCAATATTTCATTGAAGTCATGCAACAATGGTTCAATGGCCTAATCCAACTACATGAACAAGTTATGCATTGATACAAGTTGAAGGATGACTAGAATACATCTTGCCAAGATGTCAAGAACAACTTAGGGACAAGATAAATAGGCTTTGCAAAGGACAAAATGAAACCATGCAAGCATTTATTCAAGATTTTAATACACATCATCAATGATCACATGACTATGGTTCTCAATTGGTTTAAGGATGCATTACTCAAGGATATTAAAAAATCGCTCATCTATAACAAAGCTACCACACTAACTAAATTTTTTGAGGAAGCACAATGTTAGGCTCAAGCTAATGAGAAAGACATAGCCTTGCCTAACCTCTGCTCTATAATATCATGATTCAAAGGGAACATATTACATAATCCCTATGTTGCTACTTAAGCACTTCAACAACCAATTTACTTCTATAGAGGAATTGCTACAATTGTGCTAGCCCAATACATGAGACACTCCTACTGATACTTGTATATGAGCATACGCTTATAGCCTTACCAATTCTTGTAGCTGCTAGCATAGCTCATATGTCTCTATTGGGATTGTCAATGCCCATAGCTACCAATGTTCCCACAACAAACATCAAGATGGAGGGCATCCTAGTGAAGTTGGAACAACTTCAGAATTTTCACCTAGCGCAATAGACTCAAGAGAGAAATCTAGTGAACACTAATGCTAGGGGAGAGATCTCTTTGTAATGTTGCCTTGGACGGAGACACCATAATACTCAGTGTGCTACCCTAGATATTCCAAATTATTATGTCCGCTATGGAAAGTATGGACACGTAATGGAAAATTGTAGAATAAGTCAAAGGTACCAAGAGCTTTGCAAAGAAAGAGCACATGTTGTGGATGTTATCCCATAGCACAATAATTACAACCAACACTTACAAGATCTTCCTTTCCAAGGAGGAAGAGAACATGGATAGGGCAAAGGACATCTCAGACCTGATATACACTATCACATTTGTAGTGAAAATCACTATGGAAATTAGTGTCCCAATAAGCATGCTTGTTGTTTGTTTTGCTCCCAAGTGCATACTATGGCTCAATGTCTAGACTTTCAAAATTTTATGACTCAAGCATGGGGAGCGCTTGTATAGAATGACCCATAGAATAACACCAGTCTTCATGGGAATGTGCATTTTATTGTGATTGAGGAAAGTCTTCTCATGGGAGAAACAATGCCAACCAATGAAAGTGCTATTATAGAAGCAAATGTATTCTTCACAAAGCATTCCTAAGCAGCAACTCTAATTTTGATAGCTATTCCTTCATCAATCCAGATTAAGAAACCATGTAGGATAAAGCTTGTTAGCATGCTCTAAAAATGAATAGGACCGCAATACCTATGTTTGACACTCTAGCAAAGTAGCCACCCACTTTTATCATAAATGACTATGAAATTATTGCCAACTTGGCCCACATAAAAGGCAATATCACTATTAAACAACTTTGTAAAGTGTCCTCTATAGAGTGTAGGAAATTGTAGAATTTCCTAACAATTGAAGATCTTACACTTAAATTTTCTATTGATTGAGAATATTGTCCAATCAAGACCTGCTTCTATAGACATACAATAGAATTCAACTACAACAATCTTGTACACCGCCTCTATTGATACAAATCCAGTGGATCACCATGTGCTCTACATCCCAAACATTCCCGTAACCATCCAAGGAAGTGTTATTCCAAATTTTCACATTGACTCTAAGTCCTTGGTGAATACAATGACAAAGGAGGTAAATGGAAACCCTAGAGGTGAAGAGTATGATCAAAACTTCCACTCTCCTCCAAATGCCTGATGGGAGAAGACATCACCTTCTCAAAGTGTTGTCCAAGGTCCCTATGCTAATTGATGAGCAAACCTTCTTGGTAAATTTCTTGAGAATGGATACGCCTACTCTAGTGCAATCTCCATTACTATTGGAAACTCCATGGTTGGTAGATGCTGATGTTGTCACCTTTTGGTGAACTGGTAAATTGACCTTCAAAACAATCAAATCACATTGTACTTATGTCATACTCATATAAGCATATGTTGAGCTTGGATCATGAAGGAGAACCAACTTTTAGCATTGATGCATGGAACCAGCTCATGCTAATAGGGGTAAGGAAACTGAGGACACCATTGCTAATTGTCTATTTGTAATCAAAGTATAGATGAGCAATTGTGCCACACATGGGTTGGCAAGTGATAGAAAGTCACACAGCCCTAGCCCGACTCTTCCACCATGTTCATATAACCTTCTTGGCATGCTTGCTTCCACAATCTCAAAGAATACCTCTTAGGACTCAAAGGATGGCACCCTTAAGTGTGATGATGGAGCTTTTTGCTAGAAAATGGTTCCTTTGCCTTACATAAGGGAACATAATTTCAAAGCTACTACTACCTCTTGTTTTCATATAGAGGATGATGACATTGATTGTCAAGATAAAAAATTGGATTTGGAAACCTCCATCTTGATGGATCTCTCTATGATGACACCTTTATCCCTTGAGAAGATGGAAGAAATTCCATCTCATGCAAAAGAGTCTCCACAATTGTTGTTCATGATAGTCTTCCACCACAACTACTCAAGCAAGTTCTGGGAGAAGTTGTCACTATCATTGATGATCCAATAGGGAAACCCACAAAGTGATTTGAAAAGGAACAAGAAGTCCATTAAATAGTACCTAAGGACAAATTACAACAATAATTTTTTGGAGAAATGTCCAAAGCAATCATTTGAAATTGTCTCTCTCTATTTGGAGGTCATGGACTGTGAGCCGGCCTGTCTCTCATTCAAGATGAACCTCTGATGGCTATTATGGTAGTGCACCATGGACTAAGAAGGCAAGGAACCCCATCTCCATCATACTCCTCTAAGGCTACCACTCCAAGACTCAAGACATTGCTCACTAGAGAACTCAATGAGAGAGAGATAGTTGCAAATGAAAGGATGATGAGTACTTCCTCACCCCTTGTTTATATACTTGTGAAATAGTTACATACCAAAGCTACTTATTACTAGAGTAACTCAAGTTACAAGGCTAAAAGTCAAGTAAAGTAAAAAATATAAAGGAATATCCATCCACACAGGCATATTCCACTAAGCATGTGATCTTATCTTGACCCAACCACTAAGTCAAGGATTCCTTCACATGGGCTATCCTTGGACTATAAAAGAATCCAAAACAAAAAAGCTTACGGGCCCAAGAGTTCTCAACTCTTTCCTCAAAGCCAAACACTTAGGAATAATACCAAGTCAACACACTAGAATCCAAAATAGTGGTGCTCATCTTTTCCACTTCCTCTAAAGTTCCCCTCTATCTTAGCTGTGACTAAATTTAGTTATTCATGACTAATGTAGAACCATCCTTTATCTCTATATAAATAATATCTCTCAACTACTTGTAATACCAAGCTAAATATCACAATGCCACACACATGCACAAATGGGTGTTACATTTACCTCCGGACTAAGTTTTCACTTTGTCCTCAAAGTTAAGGTCTCTCTACCTTCTATGATACATCTTCAACTTATCATGGTTAATCCTATCAAAGTGTCTTCCTCCCAACTTCTTGAGATCATAGGTGTAATTGCCCCACACCTTCTTCACTATGAAAGGTCCAAAATACTTAGGCAAAAACTTCTTTTGTACTCTCTTGAATCAAATAGAATCAAACAACATTACCCAATCACCTTCTTTGAAAGGCACCACCTTCTTCTTGCCTTGCCTCTTGTCATAGCTCTTCTTTTGTTTCTTTTGGGCTTGCTTCACTTGAGCTATAGCAACTGCTCTTGCCTCTTCCAACTCCATGAGTTATTCCTTCCTTGACTTCTCTACATCACCTCCTTGTGCTTTCTTCAATCTCCTATGAATGCTTTGGTAGGTAGGAAGATCAAAGTGAATAGGTAGGGTAGACTCAATACCATATACTAATTGAAATGAAGAATATCCGGTGGAAGTCTTCATGGTTGTCTCCCACAAAACCGCATGAATCCTCTTATCCCAATTGTGTTTAGCTCCCTCCATTTCTGCATCTTTGGCCAACATCATGCACAAGGCCTGATTGGTTCTCTCTGCCAAGCCATTGGAATTTGGCTTATAGGATGTGGTTACTCTATGTGTGATAGAGAAATGTTGTAGCATGGCTGTAGTGATGCTTCTTGTAAACACTCCTCCTCTATCAAAAAATAACTCCAAAGGGCATCCAAACCTAGTGATAATGCGTTCATAAAGAAATCTACCAAATTCATCTTCATTCTTGTCCCTCAATGGTCTAGCCTCAACCCACAAGGTAAGGTAATCAGTAACTTGGTAAGGTAAAGGGAATAGTTGCCACTATTGCAGCTGTTCTCTCGAGCAGACCAGGCCAGCAAGGCAGAGACTCCAGACAGAAGGAAGCAACCCCGGTCCATGTACTACAATGGACAGACATGTCCTTCCGTCCGTCCTTCACATCCATTGACAAACGGACAGAAGTCCAGTCCATCCGATGAGGAGAACTTTCTTCTCCGACTCATTCAGGATCTTGGAAACCTCTAGCCTGTTGCCCCCTATTTTCTGCTGTTTTTTCATCCTGATTGCTATTAAAGGCTCCTTTTCTCGTGCATTGATGATAATTGACCATTGTCCATTGCTTTAGATTTGGGTCTCTAGTTCTTCCTTTGTGGGGCTAGTCTAACCTGTTTTTGCTCTTGGAACTGAATGAAATTGTCTCATAATGTTAATTTGGAGCCATTGTCACTGCAAGTGACATGTATCTTCTATTCTCAGAGGCTCTTCTATCTTTCATGCATGGACCGTTACTAATCAGTAACTACCACAATGTACCAAATGTTCCTTGGGGTTCTTTTGACTCAATTCAATTCCCCACTTCTCAAAAGGTCCTAGCAATGGAATTTCTCTAAATGGTGGAGTGGATGTAGACTTTCTAGCAAAAGCTTGACAAACATGACAAGTTTTGTAGTAATCAAGACAATCCTTGAAAATCCCCATCCCCATCTCCATCATGATCATAGATCCTAGATAAAAATCTGCATTTGCATGTTTCTTCCTTGGCCTATCCTCAATGGTGTAGTCATACTCAGCAAGAGTATCATCTACCTTGCTTGTAAAAGACCGAGACCAAGAAGAGAGATAGGAGAATGGAAACTCACATTGGGACACTTGAATGTGGGAAAGCTCCAAATGCCTAGCATGAGCTTTGGCTTTGTATTTATAGGTAGCATACAAGGCCTTTGGGAAGCTTCTCAAGAAGCTTCCTCAAGCCTCTTTCTTAGAGTGCAAGCCAAGTTAACTAAGAAGCTTCTCAAGTAGCTTCCTTCTAGAAGCCGCCTACTTGGCATGCAAGCTAAGCTAGTTGGAAGCGTCTAGAAGTTACTTACTTGAGGTGCAAGCTAAGCTACTTAGGAAGCTTCCCAAGAAGCTTCTTAGATACTTTTGGAATATTCTAGGCTAATTTGTCTTATGTGCTACTTTGTAAGCCCGACTAACTTCATCGCTAAACTCCATATTGTTACATACTCCCCCACTGCTAGTTGGTGACATCCTCGTTGCCAGTGAAGCTTCAAATTCTTGGATGACCATTTGTGCATTCTGGAGGTGAGAAGAGGTTTCCATGTGGCATCATGAAGGGGATACCATTTCCAATGGACCTTGTACTCAGTATGTTGGCAACAGCCTTGTTGAATATGGTGACACACAAGGATACAATCAACTTTGTACTCCTCATGATCATTGATAGGGACTAGAAGAGGAGGAGGTTGGACTTAAGAGGAAAAGGATGAGGGGTTAGGAACAAAGAATTTCAACTTGGAAGCATGAAAGATAGGATGGATATCGCATGTGACAAGGCAAGGCAAGTCGATAAACAACAAGAGAGACAATTTGGGTGATAGCAAAGGGTCTTATCTAATTAGATGCAAGTTTACAAACTTGGGTATCAAGTGGGAGAGGGAGGTTACTAGAGGATAACATGACTTTATCATTGACTTCAAAGGTGAGATCATGACAATGGTGGTCCGCATATTGTTTTTGGCAAATCTGAGCAACAAGGTGGTGAGAGTTGGCTTGTTGGAGAGATTGGGATATAAGGGTTAAGAATGTGGAAGTATGAGGAACCTAAGATGGAAGAGGAGCATGAAGAGAATCTAGAACAAGTGGATATTGGCCAAAATTGAGAAAGAAAGGAGAAAATCCAGTGCTTGCTTGTTTAGAATTGTTGTAGGCAAATTTTGCAATTACAAGACATTTGTCCCAATTGGTATGGTGTACATTGACAAAAGCACGCAATATATCCTCCAATGTATGATTTGTACATTTGGTTTTTCCATCAGTTTGAGGATGATAGGCCGTAGACAAAGCAAGCTTGGTGCAGAGTATCTGGAAGAGTGCTTGCCAAAACTTCTTGGTAAATTGAGGATCACGATCGGAGATGAGTACACATGGCATCCCATGATGCTTGAAGACATTATTGAAGTAGATTTGCGCTAAGGTTGGAGCATCCACGGTATCATAGGTTGGTGCCAAGTGGATTTGCTTACTAAGCTTATCCACAAACACCACGATTGTAGTGTGTCCTTGTTTTGTCTTTAGCAAGGATGTGATGAGATCCAAGCTCACATGCTCCCAGCGAGTGGATGGAACGGCAAGTGGTTGAAGGAGTCCACTCCGCTTCTAGTTGTTGGCCTTGTTACATTGGCAACTCTCACACAATTGGACAAATTCTTGAACATCTTGTGTCATGTTGGCCCACCACCATTGACGTTGGAGGGTACCTACGGTCTTGTCCACACCATGTGACCAGCAATGGGTAAATCATGGGCTTCTTGAAGGTGCACAAGTCAAAGATCACCTTTAGTTAGAACATAGATCCAGTCCTCATGGAATAAAAGGCACTCCTTGATGGAGAAGGTGTTGTACTCCTTATTGCATGCGGTAAGGCAACCATGTACCATTTGGAAGAATGGATCTTGGTGTAGAGCTGACTGAAACTCATTTTGGACCTTGGAGTCGACTAACACTATTTAAATTGCCGTTGTGATGAGAGGAAGAGACTTCAAATTAGGTCGTCGTGGTAAAGCATCAGGGATGACATGAACCAACCTGGTTTGTACTCAAGTTTGATGTCATATAGTTGGAGTTGTTCTTCCCATCAATGATGTTGACTCTTCATTTGTTCTAAGTGTAAGGTCTGCAACAATGGTTTATGATCAATTCGCATGATCACTTGTTTCCCCAAGAGGTAATGCCTCCATACCTTGGTGGTGTATACCATTGCAAGTTGTTCTCAATCTTGAGCAGAGTAGTTTTGTTTGGCCATATTGAGTCAGTGAGACGCAAAGCCAATGGGATGGAATCCATTTGGGAATTCTTGTTGCAGCATAGCTCCAATTGCAAATTTAGAAGCATCAAAGTAAACCACACAGGGTAGTTGAGGATCACATGGTTGAAGAATGGGTCTTGAAGACACCATATGCTTTAACTTTTGGAATGCTTCTTCATGCTTGGTGGTCAAGTGGAAGCTCAAGTTCTTTCCCAAGAGGTAAGTCAATGGTGCAACCACATGAGCATAATAATGGATAAACTGTCGGTAAAAATTGGCCAATCTATTGAATGCCTGTACTTCTATAGCATCCTTGTTTAGTTGGCTAGGCTAGTCGGGTAGGCTAATCAGTAATAGCTTTGATTTTCTCTTCTTCCATTTTGATCCCCTCTTATGAGATCTTATGACCCAAGAAGGTAACCTTCTTCTGCCAAAAGGCACATGTGGTGCCGACATTTTTTGTTTTTTTTTCAAAATAAAGGAGAAGAAGTGTATAGAGAAGTCGGATTGCGGATGTATGGCCGAAGAAGGCAAAGAAAAGAGTCTTCAGGGTGAAACCCGAAGTAAAGTGACTTCGGGTCATAAGGCAAAGTACTCGGAAATGCCCTGTCAACATACAACCCAAAGTAAAATGTCTTCGTATCGGGGGGAGCTCAACCCGAGGTGAAGACAGTTTAACAACCTTTCGTCAGGGCAAGAAATTCAAGAAGAGGCCGTTTAAAACCTGGCAGCCATACGTGCAAAGGTTTATTGACAGTGATAGGTGCATGCCGGAGGTGTGATTTCTTGGTAGAAACTCGAAGTGACAAAAGACAAAGAAGCACAACTCTATAAAAATCAAACTTGCAACGACGAAATGTCAAGTAATTTTCCTTCGCCGTTGAGAAGTCATCTTGCAAGTGATCGGAGGAAGGGAAATAGAGTTGGAATCGTGTTAATGCGCAAGGGAGAAGTCACGAGAGTGAAATTGAGAGAGAGTGAGAAAGTAGAAGAGATGGGAGGAGGAAGAAGAACTCCAAATTTGCAGTGAAAAATCATGCAATTCGGAAGTTAGACGTGATAGCAAGGATCAAAGTCTTGAGCCGACTTTGGATCACATTTCTGGCATGGAACTAGAATGTAAGTTTTCCAGGATTCATGACAGAAATCATCAAGAGTAAGTGTCTCGATGGACCCGAGGAAGAAAGGAAGAGAGGAAATCCGGCTCGCTGGACAGAGTCAGATTGGAGACTTGTACTCGGGAAGGAGGCAGGCTCAAAGTAGGGAGCCACTTCAAGTTTGGGTTTGAAAGATTACTTCAAGTTTGGGTTTGAAAGCCAAGGAAGAAGTAGACATTGGATCGGAGTAGTTACAGTTTTGAGATTTGAAGAGGCAGATATGAAGAGGTGCATTGTCATTTTGGATCTACAGGTTAGAAGAGTTGTTGTAGAACGGTATAGTTGTTAGAACTATCGATTGCTTCACTACTTAAGAGTGGCATTCGCAGTCAAATGTTGTTCAGTGCTCATAATTTCTGAGAGTAGATAAAGTGAAGTGTTGTGAAGCAGTGCTTGTTGCTTGAGCTTGATTTCAAGTATCAACTTTGCAATTGTGTTTGTGAGTGTGTGAAGAATTTTGAAGTGCAAGTCAGAGTGCTTGTTGGATGTTGGATTCCACAGCCTTGATCTTCATTTTGTGTGTTTGATCTTGAGTGAAGTGCAATCGCAGCAATGCCTTGACAGATCTGAGAGGAATTGTAGTGTTGGTAGTATTCTGCATTTGTGAGTGCAGTGCAAAGTTGATGTGAAGCAATTTTGATCGAGGAAGTTGTGCCTTCAGTGGAGGAGTGGAACATAATTCTGAGGCAAAGTCATTTTGCAGTGAAGTGCCATTTTTGGGAGAGCCTGAATCATCACAATCAAGATTATTTAGAAAGATTTGATGGAGTTGTGATTAAGGAGTGTTACTTTGTGACAAGACTGTGAATTAGTGCTTGTTACTCTCTTCTAGGTGTAGTTTCTACTTGAGAGATTAAAGAACTCAAGAAAGAACTACATTGTTACTGTTTGACTTTGTGTTTGGACATTTCTGACTCGTATCTCTACGGGAACAAACTTTACTTACCCGATTACCGCAAAAGTGATATTTGCCGGGTTGTCACAACACACTTTGACTTCTTGTAGTAAAATTTCCATTGTCGTAGGCGTCTTATGAATTCTTGCACATGATTCACATGTTCTACCTCTATCTTACTATAAATTAAGATATCTTCCAAGAACACCATCATAGACCAATCCACTAGTCCATCCAACACCCAATGCATATGATCCATGAAGGCTATTAGAGCATTAGTGAGTCCGAAAGGTAGAACTCTCCACTCAAAATGCCCATACCTTGTATGAAAGGTAGTCTTTTGCACATCCTCTCTATCAATAGGAATCTGCCAATAGCCACTACAAAGATCCAACTTGGAAAAGTAGCATGCTCCACTTAGTTGATCAAGCAAGTCATCAATCCAAGGCAAGGGATATGCATTCTTCACGGTTTGCTTATTGAGTCCATGGTAATCAATACAAAAATGAAGTCCTCCATCCTTCTTTGGAACAAATAGTACTGGTGCTCCCCAAGGAGAGGTACTATGTTGTATGAAGTCTTTCTCAAAAAACTCTTTAAGTGTTGTTTGCAACTCCTCCAACTCCTTTGGTGAGAGCCAAAGATTGCTCTACTCATTGGAGTACTACCCAGCAATAACTCAATCTTGAAGGGCATACCTCGATCGGAGGGTTATCCCTTTGGAAGATCATTTGGAAACATGTCTACAAACTCTTGAACTATCCAATCAACCATTGCTTGATTGTTCTTGTGCAATTGGCTTGATCCACACCGCAAATATAGACTTATCTTCCTCCAAAGCTTGCTCTATGGCTGCTTTACTAACCAACTTCTCTTCAAGGGACTCATCTCTCTTCCAAGCTTGCTCCATGGTTGCCTTCTTGACAATCTTCCCATCTTGGGACTCCACTTCCTTCAAGGTTCACTTTATGGCTACCTTCTGGACAAACTTCCCATCTTGGGACTGACTATTCTTAGGTGTCTTACTCAGAGATCCCAGACAACCTAACCAGAAATTCCTACCTTGGTGTTGTACTTGAATTTTGCTTGAGGTCCAATCAAATTGAACCTTATGACATTCAAGCCAAGGTAGACCCAAAATGATATCATAGTGTAGAGGTGCCACTACAAACCTCATACACTCTAAATACTCCTTCCCAATCTTGAAGGTAACAAGATGCAAGGTGCAGAATGCAAAACCCTTTCTACCATCCGCCACCATCAATCTACTTCCAATCACAGGCTTGATAGGAATACCCAATTCCTTTGCTACTTACATAGACATGCAATTCTCTAAATTTCATGAGTCAACCAAAATCCTACAACCCCAATCAGATATTGTACCTTGCAAGTGAAACAAACTTGCATAGGTAGAGCCTTCAATCCTATTGGAACTAATCAAGCTCCCAATAGGCGGCTCAAAATCTCCTACTGGGATTCTTTGTTTCCTTGATCATTTGGTTCCACAAACTCCATCTGGGCAACTTGTCGAGGTCACCCATTCCTAAGTAGACATTCAGCAATGTGATGTCCAACTTGGCAACAATAAAAACAACCTCCATTTTGTTGCAATCTTTCTCTATCCGCTGCACCAAGTGGCCTCCATTGGATAGCATCAATCTCCATTGGTGCTGGTTCTTCCACCCGTGCATATGGTATTGGTAAGTTTGGTGTAAGTTGAGGTCAAGACCAAGTTGTCACAACCAAGGATTCAAAGCGCTCAGCCGATTGCATGGCTTCTTCTACATTTTTTGGTTCTTGCATGGTCACCTCCAATTTGGTTTGTGACTTCAATCCCCGCAAAAATTGATCTAGAACTTCTCATCATGTATCTCTAGAATTTGCATGATGATGTTATGAAATTGTGTGATGTAGCCTCTTATGGAGCCAATCTGCTTCAACTCCACTAATTTATCTTGTGCAGCTTGGGTGACATTTATAGTTTGAAATCAACCAAGTATTGCATCCTTGAATTTTGTCCATGTCAAGATTGGTGCAACAATGTGTCATTCAGCTTTCTCTACTTGGACTCGCCACCAAAGTTTTGCCACACCATCCAATTGGCTAGAAGCAAAGAGAAACTATTTTTGTTCATCTTGAAGATTGGTGGCTTTGAAGTAACGTTTGCAATAAAACACAAAATTCTCCATTGTGCTTGGAAGATTCTTGCCTTCAAACACCTTGGGTTTTGGAAACCAAATAGAATCTTCTCCATCTCAGACTAGCGCTCTCTCTATATGATCTTGTTGTTGTTGTTGGTCTCATTCATCCAACAATTGAGTAAGGTGCTCGATTTGTTGCTACATCGTAAGGATATCATCCAGTATTGCTGCCATAACTACTACTCTATCCTACTACTCCCAATTTATCTAATTGATTAACACATAGATACAACATGTCCACCTTTCTCCATAAGTGACAACCGGAAGTATCAAGGGTTCCTCAGACACGGTGATCATATGTAGAAAATCCTACCCAAAGCGTGAGGTGATGAATTGTGTGAAGCGGTGCTTGGGTAATATCTAGACATGAAAATCCCAATGGTTTGGCGGAAGTGGATTTGGTGGTCCATAAATTCCATCCATCCCATTCTTGCTCTGATACCAATGTTAAAGACCAAGACGGAGGAGAGAATTAGGAGAATAGATACTCACATTGGGACACTTGAATGTGAGAAAGCTCCAAATGCCTAGCATGAGCTTTGGATTTGGTATTTATAGGTAGCATACAAGGCCCTTGGGAAGCTTCTCAAGAAGCTTCCTCAAGCCGCTTTCTTAGAGTGCAAGCCAAGTTAACTACGAAGCTTCTCAAGTAGCTTCCTTCTAGAAGCCGCCTACTTGGCATGCAAGCTAAGCTAAAAGCTTCCTTCTAGAAGCTACTTACTTGAGGTGCAAGCTAAGCTAGCCGGGAAGCTTCCCAAGAAGCTTCCTAGATATTTCCAAAATATTCTAGGCTAATTTGTCTTATGTGCTACTTTGTAAGCCCAACTAACTTCATCGCTTAACTCCATATTGTTACATTGCTAGTCTCCCTTCCACATTAGGCTTGTTGAAGATCAAAGCCTTGTGATCTTTGACAATAGTAGCTTTCCCTCCAATCAAGTAGGGTCTAAACTTTTTGAGACCAAAGATCACTGCCAACCCTTCTCTCTCTATGACAAAGAAGTCTTCTCTACTGAAACCATTTGTCTACTAGCATAAGTTGTTGGATGATCATGCCCATCTTGGTCTAATTGACTAAGAGTGCATCCTATAGCTTCATTAGAAGCATCAATGTAGAGGATGAAAGGCTTACTCCAATCAGGTTAAGCAAGAATTAGAGCTACAACAAGGGATTGCTTGAGCTCCTCAAAAGCTTTGAGAGCCTCCTTGTCTTCTAAAGTCACCATGTAATCTACACCCTTCTTCATGTAGATGGTCAATGCATAAGCCTTGTTGGAAAATGAGAAGACAAACCTCCTATAGTACCCAAAAATCCCCAAGAATTGGAGTAACTTTGTCAAGCTTGAAGGGAATGGAAGGTCTGAGACTTTCCTCACCTTCTTAGGATCAATTGCTATTCCATCCTTGGAGATGATGTGCCCCAAAAGTAGACCTTCTTCACATCCAAAAATATACTTCTTTGGGTTGATGATGCATTTGCTTCATCCAAGCATTGCAAGACCTTGATTAGGTGATCAAAGTGCTCCTCCTTGCTCCCATAGACACAAAAGTCATCAATGAAGTCTCTCATAAATTTCCCAATGAAAGGTTAAAATACCTTATTCATGAACCATTGGAATGTGGCTGTAGCATTGCAAAGCCCAAAAGGCATGACCTTGAACGCATAAGTTCCCCAAGGGTGGTGAATGTGGTGAGTTGTTGATGCTCTGGTGCAATCTTGATTTGGTTATATCCACTATAACCATCTCCAAAACTATACCTCTCATGACCTGCAACCTCCTCCAAGATCTCATCAATGAATGGTAATGGGTAGTATTCCTTCTTGGTAACAACATTGAGCTTCTTGTAATCCACACATACTCAAAGCTTGCCATTCTTTTTCTTCACAATGACAATTGGAGACACTCATTCTGAATTCTCCACCTCAAAGATAAATCAAGCCTCCTTGAGCTTAACAATCTCCTACTTCACAACCAAAGATATTGGTGGGCTGATGCGACATTACTTTTGGCGGATTGGTCTTGCATGTGACTCCAACTCTATCTTGTGCTCCTCCAAGGTGACTTCCTTCAAATCCTTGTAATTGAAAGCAAACACATGGATGAACTTGCAAAAAATCTCCTCAAATATCACCTTCTCCTCCTTGGTAACATTTGGGCTATACTTGAGGGTAGCTAACCTTCTCTCTACCTCCTCAAGTGTCAATGGTGATTTATCTAGGTCCTTCAAAACCTTTGGCTTAGGTGCAAAATCCATAGCACACAAGGGATACACATCTGAATCCGATTCTGATTCATCCTCCTCCACGGAAGTCTCCTCCTCCATGCTTGTGTCCACACCTGACGCTCCTTCTTCAAATCTGATTCCCAATAATCAGAAGATAGTTTATCTAAAAAATGTGAAGTGTTGGTGGTGTTAGTCACATACTCTATGGTTTGATGACCCAATCCTTGAGTACCCTTTGTGCCATCGATCAATTGTGCATGCCGCTCTCAACCATGGTCTCCTAAGAAGTAGGTCATAGCTTGAATCCTTCAAGACTTGGAAAGTCATGAGATTTTGAATTCCCATAATTGAAATTACCACTTTATCCATCACCCCTACTGGTTGAACTTGTTGCTTGTTTGCCATGCTCACCACAAATGTTGAAGGTCTTGAGGGTATCATACCAACTTCTTCATCAACCTTTCTGACATGGCATTCAATGCTTATCCTCTATCAACCAATGCATCCTTGATGTTGTGACCATTTACTCTCACATCAATCTTGAAGGCATATTTACAAGCCTTCCATGGTGATGGTTTGGCATCCACCACTCCCATTGATATTGGAACTTTTGCCTTCTTCCTCTTGCTTGTTATAGAACTCAAACCACCTCTAAGCTCCTTTCTCAAAATAGGATTCAAAGCAATTAATTTGCCCACTATGATGTTAGCCTTGTGACTACCAATATCCTCCAAGACATTGTAGTTCCATTGTTGCTTTGAGATCAAGAAGTCCTCCATCCCCAACTTCTTCCTTGGAGTCTTGTTGTTGATGTGTTGAAGTGCTTGTGCAAGTGCTCCTAGTAGTAATAAGAGTATCTTGGCTAGGAGTAAATCCTTGAGAAGAGTGCACATCCTCTGCAAAACAAGCTCGCTTCTTCTCTTGTGCAAAAAGCTCCAAATTAAGACTCCTAGAGTTTGAGCACTCTCTCTTCTCATACTTGCTCTCAACCACATCCATAGATGCTATCTCCTTACCTTTGTTTGGATTAGGATCCACTTGGGTTTCACTACCTCCCTCTTTCCCTCTATTGGCTTCCTCATAACCCCTTCTTCCATGGTAAGTGGAACTTGGTCAATTCCTTTGGATATGGCCTCTTCCTCCACAACCAAAAAAATTTCTCTCATTGAAATTGTTGTTTGGTTTTCCTCCTCTATATGGATAATTCCATGAATCCTAGGCCCTCTCTCCACATTCTGATCCACCTCTCTCTTCTCCCATAGTTGCACCACATTGATCTTGAGATCTGCAAGTTGTTTTGTGATGGTTTGAAGTGGATCATTTAGTGGAGGTGCAAGAACTGGAGCAACTACTACTTGTGGTGCAACCCTTGCCACCAAAGTATCAGAAGTTCCCCATACTTGTAACCTTGAGGAGGATGCACAACCTCCTTCACCACCAAATCACGCTCATCCTCTTCCAAACTCTCCTCCATACAAATTGCAATCTTGATAGCTTCAACCTTAGAAAAAGGTTTCTCATATCTCACTTTGCTTCTAATGTGTGGTTTCAATCCTCCCACAAAATTCTTGGTGAGCATGGCTCCTATGCCAATCATAGTAGTCTTCACATCATCCCCACCCTTCCTCAACACTATTCAAAATATGGACTCTAACTTTTCCACTCTTTCCACATAGACTCTCACTTTCTCTCCATCTCCTTGTCTGAGAAAGGTAACCTCACTCATCAATCTCCCATAACTTTCATCTAGAAGAAAGTTCTCAATGATTGCTGAAGTCAAACTCTCCAAAAACTCTATTTCCCTATCTCTCCTCTCTCTCTCTTTTGGTATTCTAACTCATATCATGTAAGTGTTGCATCCTCAAAGAAATCTGGTAATAATGAGGCCCACTTATTCTTACTTCTCTCATTGTTTCCTATGCAAGCTCTCTTGAAGTCTCTCACATCTTCTCCATCCTTGCCAAAGAAAACCAAAAGTTTCCCCATCTTAACCCCTCACTATCTTTCTTTTCTCTCAATTTTTTTCTTTTTTTCTTTTCTTTTCTCTCACTCTATGACTAAGAGAGTATATACATGACTAACACCATTTTGAGAATAATCTACCATAGAGAAAACAAAAGATTTAGGTTGCTCCAAGATTTCTATAGCAACATCAAATCCTAGAGTGCATATTAATCAAACTCTCATGGATAGTTTATCCATAAGTTGAAAGATTATCTCCATCACTAATCTTGAGAACTAGCTGATGAAGGTGGTAGGATTTTTGGATAAATACTAAGACTATCTCCAAGATCCTTCACCAAAGTCTCCAAAAGTGCTTTTACTCCACTACACTCATGTCCTCTTGGAAGTCCTTCCACTCCACAAACCTCACGCAACTCCTTGGTCTTAGATCTTCTCCCTCCCAATCTTGGTGAAGAAGGTCCAACATGAAAATCCAAGTCAAGTAAGCCTCTCCATTCTCTCAATCTCTTGCTCTCTAAAGTCAATAGACATGAACTTGCCTTATGTCCCTTCTCTCCACATAAAAAGCACTTAGACTCACTCTTTCCTTCATGTGGTGTAGGTTTTTGGAGATAATATATTACCATATTTCCTCTCAACACTCTCTTCAAATTCTATTTTAAACTCTCTTCTCCTCAAATCCACCCCTACAATCACCTCAAACCCTTGGAGAACCTTGCATAGCCTCAATTTCCACTCTTGGTGACCCTCTATGTTCCCAAGATGAGTCTAAACACTCAAACATGCTTTTTGTTGCTCTCACACTTCTCATGCATGAAATCTAAATTCTCCAAAATTGAACCTTCCTCACAATTTCAGTCAAATCTTCCAATTGGTAAGTAAAAGTCCTTTGAAATTTTTTCATTGGATGACAATTCTAGGGCATCACTCTCTGAAACATTTCAGATCTTTTTGTCGAGCCATTTGGCGTAAGCACCTTTCTATTCAGCACACATATTTTAGCTTTGGTCTGAAAACCACCCCCTCACTTTAGAAAATTTTCACTCTTTGCTCAAGAATGATCTCTATCTAATTTTGTATCAAAAGGTAGGATACAATGCACTAAATTGTTTTGGAAATTTTCAACACAATTGATCAAAAATTGAAGAAATGGCAAACATTATACAATTTTCCAGAGAGCATGCTGTTGCAGGAGTAGGTTACCCTATCAACTTTCAAAAATTCTAGCCCAATGACCATAGCAAATCTT
This sequence comes from Lunularia cruciata, assembly GCA_948567375.1. Classification (NCBI taxonomy): domain Eukaryota; kingdom Viridiplantae; phylum Streptophyta; class Marchantiopsida; order Lunulariales; family Lunulariaceae; genus Lunularia; species Lunularia cruciata. The sequence continues at coordinate 52,654,529 of OX419755.1, read as the reverse complement.
TTTAATTATTTCAAGTGTGCTTACTAAAGGATAACCCAAACTATCATGTGCAGAAATTTCAAGTCTAGATCCCAAACTTGAGATTTTGCCCAAAATCACCTTAATCTCCAAAATCTACAATCCACCTCACACAATCTCTCCAAATTCTCTCAAGTATACAAGATGTACAAAATCACCTCAAAGACATCATAATGAACTACAAGGTATAAAAATGGGTCCAAATTCTTTAACATAAGTTTATCCCTCTTGTCCTCTAGAGTTCTCTCCAAGTGAGCTCTCATAGCCTCCTTCTGTCTAATATAGAATTGTACGTGAAACATTATCTTGCCTTCTAGAGAGGTCTCGAAAATGGAACCAGAAATGTGAGCTGGCCTATCTCTCACTCATGATGAATCTCTGATGGCTATTATGGTAGCGCACCATGGACTAAGAAGGCAAGGAACCCCAACTCCATCATACTCTTCCAAGGCTACCATTCCAAGACTCAAGACATTGCACACTAGAGAACTCAATGAGAGAGAGATAGTTGCAAATGAAGGATGATGAGTACTTCCTCACCCTTGTTTATATACTTGTGAAAAAGTTACGCACCAAATTTACTAATTACTAGAGTAACTCAAGTTACTAGGCTAAAAGTAAAGTCAAAAAGTATAAAGGAATATCAATCCACATGGGCATATTCCACTAAGTATATGATCTTATCTTGACCCAACCATTAAGTCAAGGATTCCTTCACATGGGCTATCCTTGGACTATAAAAGAATCCAAAACAAAAAAGCTTGTGTGCCCAAGAGTTCCCAACTCTTTCCTCAAAGCAAAACACCTAGGAATAATACCAAGTCAACACACTAGAATCCAAAATAATGGTGCTCATCTTTTCCACTTCCTCTAAAGTAAGGTCACCTCTATCTTAGCTATGACTTACTTTAGCTAATCATGATTAATGTAGAACTATCCTTTATCTCTATATAAATATATCTCTCAAGTACTTGTAATACAAAGCTAAATATCAAAATACCACACACATGCACAAATGGGTGTTAAATGACAAGTTTCAAGATCTTGATATCTCACAAACCCATGAGGCACCTAAATATGTCAAGATTAACACCAATGTGTTAGTAAATGATCAACCTACCTACCAAGACCTCTTGCAAGAATTTTGAGATATTTTTGCCTACAATTACATGGAGCTTATGGATGTTGATTTGTAGATGTGTCAACCTCAAATATTACTCCTTCTAGATATAGTCCTAATCAGATTTGTAACACCCAATTATGCATGTATGTGCTATTGTGATATTTAATTTGGTATTATAAATACTTGAGAGATATTATTTATATAGAGATAAAGAATGAGTCTACATTAGTCATTATTAGCTAAAGTTAGTCATGGCTAAATAGAGAGGACCTTACTTTAGAGGAAGTGGAAAAAATGAGCACCACTATTTTTGATTTTGGTGTTTTGACTTGGTATTATTCTTAAGTGTTTGGCTTTGAGGGAAGAATTGAGAACTCTTGGACCCACAGGCCATTTTGGTTTTGGATTCTTCTAATAGTCCAAGCCAATGTGAAGGAATCCTTGACTAAGTGGTTGGGTCAAGATAAGACTACATGCTTAGGAGAATATTCCCATGAGTAGGGATATTCCTTTAGACTCTTTGACTTTATTTGACTTTTAGCCTAGTAACTTGAGTTACTCCAATGATTAGTAACTTTTGTATGTAACTATTTCACAAGTATATAAACTACCGGTGAGGAGGTACTCAACATCCTTTCATTTGTAACTTTATCTCTCTCATTGAGTTCTCTAGTGAGCAATGTCTTGAGTCTTAGAGTGTTAGCCTTGGAAGAGTATGATAGAGTTGGGGTCCCTTGCCTTCTTAGTCCATCATGCACAACCATAATAGCCATCAGTGGTTCATCTTGAGTGAAAGACATGTCGGCTCATAGATCTAAGCCATACAAGTTGAACCCCACCAACTCTCAAAAGGAATGGGAAAAATTGGACAAATTATTAAAGTGTGGGTTCATCTATCTCGTAGGAAATAGAATGGGCCTCCCTAATCTTAATGGTTCCTAAAAAGGATACATCTTTGGGTTATAAATTGCTCCCACAATGTTCCAAAGCTACATGATGAGCTCCTTTGGCAAAGTGAGGAAGGACATGGAGCTATATCTCAAAGATATGTGCATGCATAGTTCCCATACTGATAACATCAAAGTCATATGGGCTATTTTGCACCTTTGCAAGCTAGTTAGGATCTTTTTAAACCATCTTTTTGCCCTCTTGTGTGGATCTCTCCTTGGTCACTTTCTTTATGAAAATAGCATAATGGTGGACCCCAAGAAGATCTAGATTATTCTAGAATAGCCTATATTAGAAATAGTGTGGGAGCTTAAAATAATCTTAGGTTATATGGGATATTATAGGCAATATATCTATATGTATGCTAAGATAGCTTCTACACTAACTAGCCTACTTCAAACCACCATCAAATTTTTATGGACCAACAATTGCACCAAAGCTTTCAAAACTTTGAAAAAGAAAGTTGGCCACTATTGTGGTACCCACATTTTTTCATTTTGGATGAGTTTTGAAGAAGAGGTGCCTTGCTGAAACCGCATTGAAACCAAATGGAGAAGAAATGAGTGGAAACGTGTGTTTTGATCAAGCTCAAGGGAGTAGACTTTGTGTTAGAGGAAGAAGGACTCGGACTGGATCAAACCCGAAGAAGTTTACTTCGTGTCAGAGGAGGGAAAAACTCGGATCAGACGCCGAAGGAGGGTTTCTTTGCATCGGAATAAAGGTTACAGGTCAGGATTCTTGCGGGGGCCATATCTCAGTGACAACAAGTCCAAATCAAGCGTGCTATATTTTGTTGGAAGTGTTTCGTTCAAGACTTTTCATTGCCACAAAAATTGTAAAGTTTGGAGGTCTGTAGAAGAAGTTACAAGCATTTGAAGTTTCGGGTGTAGATATGAAGAGTAGTTTGGTGTCTTCGGGTCAATGTGACTTTGGACTTCGGACTTCAGGTTTACATGATTTTGGGTCATGAGACTTTGCCTCAAGACAAATATGATTCAACCCGAGGAAGTCGGACCTCAGAGTGCAGTGAAGGTGACTTTGGGAGTTTTGCCAGAGGGATCAGAGGAAATTAGAGTAGGGAAAGAAGATAGTTAGGATACCCATGACTTCAATTTCAGTTCTGATTGAAGATGGAATATGAATTGAAGGAGAAATAGTAGTAATGAATAAACCCAAAGTGCAGGATCAGACAGTAAGTGTATTCGGGTCAGTTATATGAGTGATTAGGGGAAAGTGGGTTACAAATTGAAGGTGTAGATAGTGTATTCATGCTTTCAATTACAATTCTTGATGATGACATAGTAGAATTAGTAAAGGAATTGATAGTAGTTAGACCTGAAGTAAGAGAGATAGGAGTGCAGTTGTCTTTGGATTTGACATTTGACACTTTAGAGAAGAGTGGGTTGGGAGATAAAGATTCAGAAGGATTACTTGTGATAGGAATTGTAGATTAGAGTGGAGAATTAGTAGAATTGGTTGAGGAAGTAGGAGTTATGAAACCCAAGGACAGAGTAGTAGTAAGTAAAGTTACTTCGGGCTCGGGTTTGAAAGATGTGGAAGAAGTAGACATCAGATCGGATTAGTAACCAATTGGAGATTTGAATAGGCAGATAAGAAGAGGTGCATTGTCATTTTGGATCTGTAGTTTGTAGAGTCATTAGGAAGAGGTGCATTAGGAAGATAACTGTCATTTGCTTCACTATTTAAGAGTGGCATTTGCAGTCAGATGTTGTTTAGTGCTCATTATTTCTGAGAATAGATAAAGCAAAGTGTTGTGAAGCAGTGCTCGTCGCTTGAGTTTGATTCCGAGTATTAGCTTTGCAATTGTGTTTGTGAGTGTGTGAAGAATTTCAAAGTGCAAGTCAATGTGCTTGTTGGATGTTGGATTCCGCAGCCTTGATCTTCATTCTGTGTGTTCGATCCTGAGTGAAGTGCAATTGGAGCAATGCCTTGACAGATCTAAGAGGAATTGTAGTGTTGGTAGTATTCTGCATTTGTGAGTGCAGTGCAAGGTTGATATGAAGCAATTTTGAACAAGGAAGTTGTGCCTTCAGTGGAGGGGTGGAACACAATTCTGAGGCAAAGTTGTTTTGCACTGAAGTGTTGTTTTTGGGAGAGCGTGAATCATCACAATCAAGATTGTTTGGAAAGATTTGATGGAGTTGTGATTACGGAGTGATAATTTGTGACAAGACTGAAAATTAGTGCTTGTTACTCTCTTCAGGTGTGGTTTCTACTTGAGAGATTAAAGACACAACCAAGAAGAACTACATTGTTACTGTTTGACTTTGTATTTGACCAATTCTGACTCGTATCTCTCCGGGAACAAACTTTACTTACCCGATTACCGCAAAAGTGATATTTGTCAGGTTGTCACAACTACTTCAATTCTTGTAGCACCTAATTGGGAGTTGGTTTTCCATGTTTTTTCAACATATCAAACACAACCATTTGCGTTGTTATAGCACAATATGAGGATGAACAACAAAAACATCCAATCTACTATTCCAGTTTGCAACTCAACTTAGTGGAAAGGAAATACTTGGCAATAGAGTAGGAGTGCCTCAAAATGACCTTCATTGTCCAGAAATTTTTGCACTACCTTATGGAAACAATTTGTATTCCATGTAGATCATGAATCCCTCAAATATCTAATAAACAAGCCATTTTTTGTGGGAAGGCTAGCACACTAGATATTACTCCTATAGGAGTTTTCATTTAATAGTAGAATATTTTCCCATCAAATCTCATGATAAAATTGACTTTTTGTCCCATATTCATAAGCAATCCATAATTTCCTTGACTGTTCCTTGAACATGGATTCCAAAGACTTCAATCTCTTTTATGTATGGAAAAATGTGACTACTCAATCATCTTGATGCTACAAATAAAGCACTATGTCCTATAGGAAACATGCTTTGTGATTTACCACAAGAAAAATGCACAGGTTTCCATACATTGGTACTTCTCTTCATCATCTTGCAAGGAGACCTATATCGGATAGGCGTGGTTAGAGTACTCCAATGTTGCATCAGCCCAGGGGAATTCCTTATAGTGCATTCCAATATGATGAAACAAGAGGGAAATTATTGTGAGCTTACTACACTCAAGATCTACCTTGTAGGGTATTGGTTGCACAACCATTCTAGAAGTAGGGAATTGCCTTTGTGGGACTTGTTAACTCTCCAATGCAATATAACAGATATTGGTACATCATTCTTGCTTTTGACTATGTTGCAAAGTGGGTAGAAGCTTAATCTATTGTCAAAAACTCCATTGTGGTCATGATATGATTCTTGTACAAAATATTATTTCCAAGTTTGATGTTCCCTTATCCATTGTCATAGAGAATGGATCCCATTTCATCAATGAAGATGCATAAGACTTGACCAATGCCTACAATATTCAGCACAACTAGTCTATCTCATACCACTCATAGGCCAATGGTCGAGTAGAATATGTCAATAAAATCATGTGAACCATTCTTAAGAAGATGGTAAATATAAACCCTACATATTGGTTCAAAAGCTCTTGAGTGCTCTTTGGGCTTACCATACTATGGTAAAATTTACTACAAGATTTACCTCATTCAAGCTTGCTTATGAGCAAGAAGCAAGAAGCTATCTTGCCAATAGAACTCTTAATTCCATCATTAAGAGTTCTTATGGGCAATTTGACAAGGGTGTCTCCTCATGAAGCGAAAGAAGACAGTTTTGTTTGTATGATCTGATTGAAAAACATTGTAAGGCACTCTAATTAATACACTACTTAGGATAACTAGAAAATAGATTGTGGCAACAAAACCAAGTAGGTCTCACTTCACAAAAGGGACTTAGTATTAAAGCTCAATGGCAAGGTTGGCCAATTCCTAAGAAAATTCATTGAAAGATGGCTAGGTCCTTATAGAGTATGGGAAGTTTTTGACAATGGGTTTGTCTAGTAGGAAATGTTGGTTGGAGAACTCTTGGAATCCCATACCAATGGTGCAAAATATAGACCATACAACACACACTACATTCTTCTATGGAGCCAAGAAGAGAAGATACCATAGGCAAACTAGATGTTTTTTCATTATGAAGGAAGAGAATACGAGAATATTGTTATGAGAACTTCTTCCTCCTAGATTTGAGAAATTTCTTGAATGGTTATATAATTGCATATAGACTCCTTCTTGTTGCTTGATACACTTTTCCAGACCTAAAATCCCAAAGAACAGATTCTAGAGAAAGCTAACACAAGGAAATGAAAGAATTCTTGCAAGAATCCTCTACTTCATGGAGCATTTAATAGCCATGCCATTTTGATTTCAATAGCAATAAATTGATGAAAAAACAACATTTCAAGTTCAATTCTAAGATGGTGCTATCAGCATTATATTTCCAATTCAAATGCATAAAAATTGCCAATGGCATGATGGCATTTCCAATTCAAATGGGAGATGATGCAACACTGATAAAAGTTACTTGTGGACCAAGAAATTGACATTCAAAAAAGGTGACCCAACCCTTATAAAACTCTTGTAGAATTTAGTCCTTGCTTTAGTTTTCAAAATCAAGATTGACAAAGATTATTTCATTGTGCACTTATGCCACAAAGGTTAGTTTGTTGAGACAACCCTATCTGGAAGAGCAAGAAACCAGCAAGTTATCAAAGAATTTATGCCCACTAAAGAGCATTTCATAGCAAGATTAAATATTGGATCAATCTTATATAGGTTGGATCAAATGCAATGAGAGTCCATCATTTCATCTATTTGCGAATTTGTTCATGACATGGAGACGAACAAGGTAGATAGAGTACAACTAACACAAGACTTGGAGACAATTTTTGATAGAATCTTCAAAGAACTTGAGTGTTGTGTAGAATTAGACCAACTCCATAAGATGGGAATTGAGAGGATCCAACAGATCCACTTGGAGATACTGTGGGAAAAAAGAGAGATGGCACCCCAAAAATCCATAGAAGCTGAAATCCCAATCTACATGCATGCAAGTTTAACAATGCAGACCCAAGTACAAGGAAGGATATAGAGAAGGGCAAGATTTGGAATATCATTTCTCTCAAGTTCTACTTACCAAGTGACGAGGAGCTTACAAGGGTGGTAGCAATGGTAGAAGAAATACAAGTAGAGTCAAAAGTTATCCAATTACCAATTCTCACACCTGACTCCTCCCCACCCAAAGAGTAACTTACATCCATTTCCAAAAATCAGACTCCCACTTATGGATGTTTAGGTTTGATGTAATGAAATAAATATTAGACCATATAGGTGATGTGGATTACAAATCAAACTACCATAACTTGCAAGAATGTATTTGAAAAATCAACGCCAACCAGCACCAATAAGTGTCAACCAGCACCTACCTCATTGAAATGAAAAGCCATGTGCACTTTGGTACCTTCTAACACCTCCTAGTACCTTCTAGCACCTTTTCATGACTTTCCTTGGATTCACTCTTGAACCATTTAAAAAATTTTTCAAATAAGACAATCTATTATTAACCTTGACTTATAATTAATGCTAATTAATTCTTTATGGGTGCTATGATGCAAACTCCATATCCCTTATCTCCTAGAAACCATCTATTATAGAGTTTGCTCAAAGTAAGGAACTTGGACAAATCTCCATAATCTCCCCAAATGTGATTTTGGGATGGCCTCATATAGACTTTTCACACACTTCATAAATACAATTTAGAATTATATCAAGCTTTGCAAAATTATTTCTGAAATCCCCTAATGTTCCCATATCTTGGAAGGATTTCTAGTTTAGCCCACAACATATGTAGAGCCTTTTGTTCTTTAAACCTACCAAGAATCTATTTGGGACCATGAACAAGAATGGATTTCTAATGACAATTTATCACATACCCGCCACTATATTTTTCCATTAAAAACTTCCATTGACTCATCAATGGTCAGGAGAGTATATCTTACTTAATCATGTCACTCATGGATGCTTTGATCCAATGTGTGATATACAAGGAAACATCTAACTAGGCTCATGTATTATTTGCAAAACTATGGAATGTTGTGCTAATTTTAAGAAAGCACTCCCAACAGATGAGACAAAAGGAGGGAAGCCTTTCACTATGGGGCCTATACTTATGGAAATTGTGGAATAGTTGGCCTTAAGTGCCTTCCAACTGAAGGAGAATCTTGTCAAAGAATTGGCACCAAAATTGTAGATGCCAAATTTTAGGCAAAGTACCAAGAAATGCTAAAGTGGACCCCAAGGGGGATGTAGAATGTGAGTCTCCATGTGGGAGCTCAATTGGTCTCATATTTCACCAAATGAACCAATAGGGAATGGAAAAACCTCTTGAATTTACAAATGACCATAACTACAGGAGTATAGGAGGCAAAAATACAAGAACCTCTTGATCCCATAGAAGTTGGTGCTGCCAACAATAAGTGGAAGAATATAACCAACTTCAAAAAAGGCATAATCATATCACCACCCCTAGCAAAGGATAACAAAAAGTTGTGGGTCATAATTAAGGTGCCCACTAGTAAAGGCAAGCAAGTAGAGAGAAATATTTGCTAAAAATAAGAGCTCCTTCCTAAAAAGGGAAGAAATTAATAGTAGAAGTCTGGGAACCCACAATTATTGTAGTTGAAAGAGGCATAGGCTCCAAGCAACAAAAAAAGTTGGAAATTGGAAATTTGAAGGGAAATTTGCCAAAACCTCCTAGAGATATAATAGGCTATTTAGAAACTACAAAAGAAGCAAAAAAGGCCACCTAGAAGGAAGAGTGTAGCATCTTGTGCCACACTAAACAACAACATGGATTTTCTTTGCTTGGAGATGGCCCTGCTGCTTATATCACCCAAAAAAGGTTGCTCCCTATTCCTAAGGCCTTAATCCTTTTGCAAGAAGTGCAAAAGGAGTGGCATAGCACTTCTCAAGAGATCAACATATTGACAAATAGGCTATGGGAAGTAGATCCGCAAAACATGATAGGTTAGAGATGTCCTCTTGGATAGTAGACACCTTATTGGCAAAATAATGAGTAATGAATACCTCACTAAATAGGAAGACAAACCCAATAAATCATGGGAGCTTGGTCTGATATCCATAAAAAGATATGGCCTATAATACCTATTTATGCATGTATGTGTTATTTTGATATTAGTTTGGTATTACAAGTACTTGAGAGATATTTTTTGCATAGATATAAAAGATGGTTCTAGATCTGTCATGATTAGCTAAAGTTAGTCATAGCTAAGATAGAATGCACCTTTCTTTATAGGAAATGGAAAAGATGAGGACCACTTTTTTGGATTCTAGTGTATTGACTTGATATTATTCATAGGTGTTTGGCTTTGAGGCAAGATTACTTTAGATTCTTCTATAGTCCAAAGAAAGCCCATGTGAAGGAATCCTTGACTTAGTGGTTAGGTCAAGATAATACCATATGCTTAGTGGAATATTCCCATGAGTATAGATATTCCTTTACACTTTACACTTTATTTGACTTTTAGCATAGGAACTTGAATTACTCTAATAATTAGTAACTTTGGTGCATAACTATTTCACAAGTATATAAACTAGAGGTGAGGAGGTACTCATCATCCTTTCATTTGTAACTATCTCTCTCTCATTGAGTTCTCTAGTGAGTAATAACTTCAATTTTGGAGCGTTAGCCTTGTAGGAGTATGATGGAGTTGGTGGTTCTTTGCCATAATAACTATTGGAGGTTCACTAACATAATAACTATTGGAGGTCCATCCTGAGTGAGAGATAGGCTGGCTCACATTTTTGGTTCCATTGTTGGAACCTCTATAGAATGCAAAATAATATTTGATGTACAATTCTATATTAGAAAAAAGGAACCTATGAGAGCTCATTTGGAGAGAATATTAGGGGAGGAAAGAGCTAAACTTATGTTAGAGAACCAAAATCTATTTTTTTACATTTAATTCAGTTTGATGTCTTTGAGATGATATTGTATATTTTGTACACATGAGAAGATTTTGAGAGATTGTGGGAGGTGAATTGCAAAATTTTGGAGATTATGGTCAATTTGGGCAAAACTTCAAGTTTATGATCTAGACTTTGATTTTTTACATGATAGCTTAGGTTATCATGTAGTTATTACACTTATTACACTTACACAAGTTATTGTGAGATCTTGTAACATGCACTGAGCTAGAATTTTTAGAAGTTGATAGGGTAAATTGCTCCCAAAACTATATGTTCTTTGGAATTTTGATCAAAGTTTACCATTTCTTCATTTTTCATTAGATTATTTTGAAACTTTCCAAGAAAATGTAGTGCATGGTATTCTTCCTTTTGGCCCAAGGATTAGGGAGATCATTCTTGCATAGGAAGTTATGAGTTTTTAAAAGTGAGAGAGGTGGTTTTTAGACCAAATCTAAAATATGTTTGTTGAATAGAAAGGTCCTAGGCCAAAAGTCTTGATGAAAATATCTAAAATTTTGCAGGCAAGGATATAGGGTTTTAATCAAGTGTAAAAAATTTCAATGGACTATGACATACCAATTGAGAGAATTTAGCTCAATTCATGAGAGTTGAGATTTCATGCATGAGGAGCGTGAGAACAATCAAAACATGTTTGAGTGTTCATTGATGGTCACCAAGAATGGAAGTTAAGGCTATGCAAAGTTCCCCAAGGGTTTGAGATGATTGTAGGTGTTGATTTGAGGAGAAGAGATTTTAGAATAGAATTTGAAGAGAGTGTTGAGAGGATCCAAAAACATACACTTCTTGGAGGAAAGAGTGATTCTAAGTGGAGAGAAGGAACTCAAGGCAAGTTCATGCCCATTGACCTTTGAGATCAAGAGATTGAGTGAAAGGAAAGACTTGAATTGGGGTTGCATGTTAGACATTCTTCACCAAGATTGGGAGGGAGGAGATCTAAGACCAAGAGTTGTGTGAGGTTTGTGGAGTAAAAGGACTTCCAAAAGACATGAGTATAGTTGAGTTACAACAATTTTGGAAACTTTGGTAAAAGATCTTGGAGAGAGTCTCAGTACAGCTACAAAGAAACTACCACCTTCATCAACTAGTTTTAAAGATAATCTTTCAACTTATGGATAAACTATCCATGAGGGTTTGATTATATGGACTTTAGGATTTGATCGTGCTATAGAAATCTTAGAGTAACCTGAACCTTTTGTGGGTTATTCTCAAATGGTGTTTGTCATGTATATACTCTATTAGCTATATAGTGAGAGAAAAGAAAAGAAAATTGAGAGAAAAGAGAAAGATAATGAGGGGCTAAGATGAGGAAAATTTTGGTTTTCTTTGGCAAGGATGGAGAAGATGTGAAGGTCTTTGTGAGAGACTTCAAGGGAGATTGGATAGGAAAAAATAAGGGGAAGAAGAATGAGTGTGCCCCATTATTACTGGATTTCTTTGAAGATGTAGCCCTTACATGGTATGAGTCAAAATACCAAAAGATAGAGAGGAGAGGTAGGCAAGAAAAGCTCGAGAGAGTTTGACTATAGCACTCTTTGAGAACTTTCTTCCATATGGGAGTTATGAGAGGATGATGAGTGAAGTAACTTTCCTTCAGCAAGGAGATGGAAAGAAAATGAGAGTTTATGTAGAAAGAGTGGAGAAGTTAGAGTCCAAGATCCATATAATGTTGAGGAAGATTGTGGCTGATCTAGAGACTTCTATAATTGGCATAGGAGCCATGCTCACCAAGAATTTTATGGGATGGTTGAGATTGCAAAGTAGAATCAAGGTGAGATGTGAGAAACCTTCTCCTAAGGTTGAAGCTATCAAGATTGTAATACTTATGGAAGAGAGTTTGGAAAAAGATGAGTGGTTTGGTGGTGAAGGGGGTTGTGCATTCTCCTCAAAGCTATAAGTATGGTAGAATTTCTAATACTTTGGTGGAAAGGGTTGCACCACAAGTAGAAGTTGCTCATTTTCTTGCACCTCTACCAAAAGATCCACTTCAAACCATCACAAAACAACTTGCAGATCTCAAGATCAATGTAGTGCAACTATGGAAGAAGAGAGAGGTGGATCAAAATGTAGGGTAGATACTCCTATTTTTACTAGAAGCACTCACACTAGCATCTCAACACCATCAACAACAAAGAATCCAAGGAAGAAGTTGAGTATGGAGGACTTCTTGATCTCCAAGAAACAATGGAATTACAATGTATTGGAGGATGTTGGTAATCACAAGGCTAAAATCATAGTGGGCTAATTGATTGCTTTGAATACTACATTAAGAAAGGAGCTTAGAGATGGTTTGAGCTCTACAAGGAGCAAGAGGAAGAAGAAAGAAAAAGAGAAAGCTCCAATATCAATGGGGGTGGTGGATGCCAAACTAGCATCACAAGAGGCTTGTGAATATGCCTCCAAGATGTGAGAGTGAATGGTCACAACATCAATCTATGACTTGCTTCTTGGGAGGCTATGGTTGAGAGCAACATGCACAACTAATCAATAGCACAAAGGGTTCTTGAGGATTGGGCTTTCAAATCATCAAGTTATATTTCTTGTGACTAACATAACTAGCACTTCACATTCAGATACTCCATCTTTTGATTATTGAGAATAAGATACAAAAGAAGATTTAAGTGTGGACACAAGCATGGAGGAAGAGATTTCTATCAAAGAGGATGAATTTGGATCTGATTTAGATGTGTATCGCTTGTGTGCTATAGATTTTGCACCTAAGTCAAAGGTTTTGAAGGACCTAGATAAATCACCATTGACACTTGAGAGATAAAGACAACGTTATCTACCCTTAAGTATGGTCCAAATGTTACCAAGGAGGAGAAGATGATATTTGAAGAGATTTTGCATAGGTTCATCCATGTGTTTGCTTTCAATTACAAGGATCTAAAGGAGATCACTTGGGAGGAACACAAAATAGAGGTGGAGTCACATGCAAGACCAGTTTTCCAATAGCAATGTTGCATTAGCACACCGATAGCTTTGGTTGTGAAGGAGGACATTGATAAGCTAAAGGAGTTTGGATTTATCTTTGAGATGGAGAATTTAGAATGGGTGTCTCTAATGGTGATTGTGAAGAAAAAGAATGGCAAGATTTGGGTATATGTGGATTACAAGAAGCTCCATGCTATTACTAAGAAGGTCTATTACACTTTGCCATTCATTAATGAGATCTTGGAGGAGGTTGCAGGTCATGAGAGGTACAATTTTGGAGATGATTATAATGGGTATAACCAAATAAAGATTGCACCAAAGCATCAACAACTCACCATATTTAGCACACCTTGGAGGACTTATGCTTTCAAGGTCATGCCTTTTAGGCTTTGCAATGATCTAGACACATTCTAATGGTTCATGAACAATGTGTTTGAACCTTTCATTGGGAAATTTATCAAAGACTTCATTGATGACTTTTGTATCTATGGGAGTAAGGAGGAGTACTTTGAGCACCTAATCAAGGTCTTGCAAAGCTTGGATGAAGCAAATGCATCACTCAACCTAAAGAATTGCATTTTTGGTTGTGAAAAAGGTCTACTTTTGGAGCACATCATTTCCAAGGATGGAATAGCAATTGATCTTGAGAATGTGAGAAAATCTCAAACCTTCCATTCCTTTTAAGCTTAACAAAGTTATGCCACTTCTTGGAGATGGTTGGGTACTATTTGTGGTACCCACATTTTTTTTTAGTCTTTAGAGAAGAAGTGAATTGTTGAAGCCAAATTGAAGCCAAATGAAAGAAAGAAGACCAAAATTGTGTGTTTGGATCTGACCCAAGGAAGTTGACTTTGTGTCAAAGGAAGAAGGACTCAGAGACTAGAAGGAAGGTAGACCTATAGTAAGGTTACTTTGCATCAATATGATCAACCTGATCCAAAGACACCTTAACAAATCTAACTTGGGCTGTACCAACCAAGAAGGTACATGTAGCACAAATGGCTCCTTTGTGATTAGGATAAATTTTGAGAGTGATAGGAATAAGGCATGTAAAATGCATAAGTCTCAATTGAGCTCTATTGAAGAATGACTATGAATTAGAGAAGCCTAAACTCAAGACTATATCAAGGGAATTCTGCAATCTTGAAGTGTTGTCCCATTTCTCTAAAGAGTTGTCATGAGGGAGTTAAGAACTATGAGCAGAGTCATGGGGTTGATTTGTGAGCAATTGAGAGTTAGAGAGTACATGATGCCAATGAAAGGCAACAGCCAAATTCTGGCACTTGCAGTGCAGAATCCTACAATTCAAAGACTACACATGGTAGCTAGGATTGCAATCCTAAGCCAACTTTGGATCACATTTTTGGTGTGGAGCTGGAACTTGAGTTTTCCATATTTTATGGCAAAAATTGCTGCAAGTAGTTGTATAGATGGTCCTAATAAGGAAGACAAGAGAGGAAATTTGACTTGATACCCTGAGTCAAATTGGAGACTTGTGTTGGAGAGAAAGGCAAAATCACCTTCTATCTGAAGTATGATCATGTAGAGGAGATTGAAGAGTTGAAGAGTACCTTCAATGCACCTTGCGTAGAGAATAGTTATAAGGTAGATAGTTACAAAGACCCAACAAGGCAAAATATCATTGGAGGTCTGATGCATATGATGAAGCCAGAGTGATCTACCTATGTTACAAAGTAGCAGATGGTTTTTTTCACCTCATGTTCATAGGTGAGAAGCTGAACTATGCAAAGTGCTTCTACTAAAGAATGAGGCAGATGATCATGACTTGGAGGACAGGCTTGCCATCCCATTAGTTCATACCACTCACGACACATCTATATTTGATTTTGAACATACCTCAACCCCAAAGAGAAGAAGAAAATATGTTGCACTTTCATCCAAATCTTCATCAAGATGAAGATGGAGAGAAAAGATATTACATGGTGGAGATTAAAGAAGGAGATGATTACTTTGCCAAAAATGAATGGGAGAAGATAATGCAAGTCTCCGTTCCAAAGTCAAGGAATTGAAGTCAACCCAAGGATATGGTATCTCTAGTGAAGAGGATGACAACTCAGAGACTGAACCCAAGCCACAAAATGGCGGTAGTCAATTTGTCATCAAAGGTGGAGTTGGAAGCAGAGGTAGAATCCAACTATGGGGATTCAAAAGAAGAAGAGCTCACTCTAAAGAGTAAGGAGTCGAGTAATGGCAGCAAAGGTGAACTTGAGGCTCAACAATTAGCAAAAGAAGTGGTTGAGGAGGAGGATCAGGAGTTCCATGCAGAGATTGAGCATGTGAAAGGAGGAGATACCAAATACTTGGGATTACCTAAAGTTGACACTCTAGAAGAACAAGATGAAGAGCCTGAAATGGAATTTCAGAGAGGAGTGAGATCACAAAGAAGTATGTTTGTGAGTGCAGGCCGAGTTGAGCTGAAGGAGATCAAGAAAGCTTGAAGGAGGTCAACTTGAAGGTAAGGCACCAGCGGAAACATCACCAACCAAATTTGAGGAAGAAGACACATGCAATGTGTCGTGTTGTGATATGCATAGCCATGAAAAAGTAAATTAGCATGCTTTATCTCCACATTAGTGGAGTAGGTTGTATGATGGATCCCATGTTTGAGCTATGGCCATATGAGCAATCTATGTACGTGTATGCAATTGGCCACATGGGTTACTTCTTATGAGATTTGATGGTGACACATTTTGGGGTGCCATTCATGGAATTGATGATGGGAAACCTAGATCTTGTTGTCCTTCTAGTGCTTACTTATGAGCAAGTATGGGATCTAATAATTTATGCGCTCTTATAGATGGAACATAACTCAATTTTCTCATGAGCTTCAAGGTGGATTTGTGGGGTCCAATTATCAAAAGTGAAGAGACTAAATGACAAACTTGTAAGAGATTAGGTCCCAAGAGGAGAACTTTGAAGTTTTTGGACCATCAAGGGAGTTTAGAGAAGGCATTCAAAGAGAAAAGACCACAATTCAAGAGAAGAGTTGACATGCCACAATTTGGAGAGAGAAATTAGAAAATTTGAGCAGATTTTGGGAAGGATGTCATGGATTGAATCAAAGAGGGTAGAATTCATACCTAGGAGCACAAAATAGGCAATTTGGAGAGCTTCTTGAGACACTTTTATTATCCATTAGTGGAAATAGAGATTGCACAAATTGCTTATAGTGCCGAGTGCAAGAACTTCTAGTTTTGGATCAATCTTAAATCAGATTTGGTTGATTGAAGTTGGTGCTTTTGGGGTATAAGGTATTAGAGAAGAGTTGATGATCAAGTTTGGAGTTTTGATCACTCTCCAAGTTGTGGTTTGAGTTAATTTACAAAAAAAAATTGTATTGTTGGTGATTAGAATTTTCACCTCTATGTGAAGGTTTCATGTGAATTCCTCAAAAGGAGAATTTAGGGTTGTGGATCAAGTATACATGGGTCTATAGAGCTCATAAGCTAGCACAACTCAAGAATTGATCTATATCTAGGGATTGGGGTTGGATTAGACCATCAAAATTTGTAGAGGATTAGACAAGGGTACAATTAGCTACTATAAAAAATTTGCTTAGCTTTGGGTCCACGGAGAGTGAGAGTTGATGTAATAAGTGTTATTGAAATACTATTGTATGCTCGGTAGAGCAATTCTATCTTAAATCATGAATGACTGGAAATTTTCCTATTTTTTGTGACTATGATTGAGGATTTTAGACTTCTAGAGTGTTTTTGAGGATCAAGGGTACCTCTAATTCAGAAATCTGGAGAATAGTTACCATGAACCAGGAGCAAACCCTAAATTAGGGATTTTGAAATAAGGGTAAAAATTATAGAGAATTGGCCAAGTTTGAGAGCTTGTCTAGGAAGCTGCCATGATCAGATTGTAGATTATTTCATATCATTGGAAAATCATTCATATCATTAGATTATTTCTTATCTCTCAGATTTCCATTGAATTCAAGACCACTTGAATCCAAGTCACACACAAAAGGTTATATCTATACAAGTTTTGCAGACTTTTACCATAAAAAAGACATAGAAGTTCCCCACTTGTATTAGAAGTTGGTTGGAATTTGAAGAATAACTTAGAGGAGGCTTGGAGTATAGATTAAAACTAGCTTGATGGTAGAGCAAAAAGACTCTGAAACTCTTTTTGACAAAAAGTACAAAGTTATTATCAAATTCTTGGATCCCTCTATGTTTGCATGCTTGTTTGTACACCCGGTTGGCTTGGATTGGTGTGTGGACATTGTGCTTAGATTCCTTTCTTCTAGATATGTTGTGTTTTTCTCCTTGGTAATGTTGGTGGTTATGACCAATAAACTTGGAGTTCATGTTATGATGACAGGTTAGGTTGCACACTAATTCCCTACTTGATAGAAGAAACCTTAGAAACAAGAGCAGAGGGTACTACTGGTTGGGCACCACATGTGCTCAGATAAGTAGTGACAAGTTTATGCATGAACTCTGATCCATAAACTCCACAGCTAGGTGCCCTATGTGCTCCTAGAGAGAGAAAGGCAAAGTACAACACCGGTTGAATTGGACCCACAAAATCAATTCCTTATTTTTTTAATGGAGCCAATGGCAAAATTGGTCTCAAAGGCCACTAGAAAGTAGCTATCAGCTTTCTTGTTCTTTGATAAGCATCACAACTTTGGATATGGACATGAGTGTCCTTGTACATCATAAGCAACTAGTTCCATGTTGAAAGAATCTTTATAGTATTCTTAATGGCATAGTGTCCTCTTGATGAGTGTAAGGACTCAATTACTCCTCCAACTTTTTATGCTTCCAAACAACTTTGAATACTTTTTCTTTGCCCATTTTAAATAAAATGTTATCTTTTAGCTAGTACAGCCCATCTTCTTAAGGAAGACTGCCCTCTGCTTTGGGTCTAGTCCTTTAAGACAATGGAAAGTATGTAGATAGTGATTTTTGGCCACATACCTTGTATTTTTCAATACCATCAAATGATATAGCTCTTTGTCAAGAAACCAGTCATTGATTTCTGAATCTTGGTCTTGAGTTTCCAACCTGGAGAAGAAGTTTGCATTCAAATGCAAAGCTCCATTCCTTACTTGTATTGTGTATATGAATTCTTGTAACAACAAGATCCATCTTGCAATTTGCCCAAATAAATCTACCTTCTTTATCAAATGTTGCATACCATAATGGTCCGCATAGAAGACAAAATTGTATCCTGACAAATAGTGGCAAAACTTTTTGCAAGCATACACCATTCCGAGTGCTTCTCTTTCAATTGTCAAATAGTTCTTTTCTCCAACTGAAAGCTATTAGTTGGCATAGTAAATTGGGTATTCTTTCTTCTTCTTGTCCTTCTAACTTAAGACAATTCCAATTGCCATGGATGGAGTGTACACATACACATGAAAAGGGACATTCCAATTTGGGGCTCTCATAATTGGTGCTTCAACCAATTTCTTCTTCAACACTTGGAAAGCTTCTTCTTGTTCTACTTCCCACAAGTAGTCTTTGGCCTTCTTCAAAAGCTTTGTTAGGGGTGCACCAAGCACCACATAGTTTGATACAAAGAGTGTGTAGTATGCAACATCTCCCAAGAAGGCCCTCAGATCTTGAATTTTTTAGGAGATTCCAAAACTGAGATGACTTTCACCTTCTTGACATCAACTTCAATACCTCGGCTTGAGACCCAATGCACCAAAAGAATACCTTCTTTCATTCCAAAGAAGCATTTCTCTAGGTGTAATGAAAAGTTGGCAAAATGACACCTTTCAAAAGTCCAGTAAAGGTAATCTAAATGTACTTCTCTTTGCCCAAACACACAAAAATCATCAATGAAAACTTCCACAAATGCATTCTTCAAAAAATTGAAGAATGCATTCATCATCCACTAGAAAGTAGCAAGAGCATTACACAACCCAAAGGGCATTTGATTGTAAGCAAAAGTACCCCAATTGGTGGTGAATGTGGTATTGTCCTTGTCTTCTTCTCAAATAGATACTTGATTATAGCCTTAAAATCCATTGAGAAAGCTACAGCAAGGATAACCAACTAATTGGTCCAAAATTGTATTGATAAAAGGTAAGACATGATGATCCTTCCTTGTAACTGCATTCAACTTGCAAAAGTCTTGGCACACTCAAATCTTCCTAGTCTTCTTCTTCAAAACAATGACAATAGGGGAAACCCACTCACCGCTCAAGATAGGGAAGATTATTTTGACCTCTAAGTACTTGTCAATTTCATCTTTCACCAAGAGCAAGTACTTTAGGTTCAGTCAATACTATCATTGATGTACTGAAACAACTTCAACAAGATCAATCCGATGGTCTCCAAATTGGCATGGAATACCCGACATTTGATCAATTGACTAAGCAAATACATCCTAGTACTCTATAAATAGTGTAGTG
This sequence comes from Lunularia cruciata, assembly GCA_948567375.1. Taxonomy (NCBI): domain Eukaryota; kingdom Viridiplantae; phylum Streptophyta; class Marchantiopsida; order Lunulariales; family Lunulariaceae; genus Lunularia; species Lunularia cruciata. The sequence continues at coordinate 52,635,161 of OX419755.1, read as the reverse complement.
TATCCTACCAACTCCTCCAAAGTGACTATCTTCAAAAAATTTAAAAAATTTTCCTTCAGACATGACAATGTCTTGACAATCATCAAGGTTAATGACTCCTTCAACATGACTAACTCAACTTAACCTAAGTTGAATTGAAGTCAAACCCCCTTCTTCCAAATCATTTTCACTCAAGGCAATGTTTTATGGGTCTTTGTCTTTGACCTCTACCTTGTAGCACTCCAAGTAATTGACTTGGAATTCATCTTTGGAGTCTTCAGAAGACAAAGATGATGAATCTTTGGATTCATCTTAGTCTTGTAACAAACTTGTTTCTCCAAGGTGTGGAACCTTTGTCCAACTCACAATCACCAGCTTTTGGTCTTTGGACAAGATGTCCTTAAACCTCAACTTCTGTTGGTGCCAATCCACAACAACTTGGGCACTATACAACCAAGGTCTTCCAATCAACAATGGGTAACTAGTTTTAATCAATGGTCTCAACACAATGGAATTTAATTTGAAAGGCACCTCCAATGATCATAGTGATGTTTGACAGCATGCCCAAAGGTCGTCTCATGGTTTGATCCACAAACTGCAAAATTTGGGATGTTAGCACTAACCAATTTGTGGTCCTCTATCATGACATTCATACTAGAACCTAAATCCAAGGGTAGCAATGTGATCATGCAACCCGTGATCTCCGCATCTTCTTTGGGAGATCCCAAATCCTCTTGTTCAATATGATAGATGGCCAATAAGTTGTTCTTGGTCATTGCCCTTACTTTCTTGAGGGAAAACTTAGCTACTTCTTGTACAGCTTGTTGTCCTCCCACAATTGCTTGAATGTGACATTTGCATTCATGGACGCCAAATTTGCCACAATATCATATTGGGGTACTTCCTTTAACTTCATCTTTGGTGCCTTTGACTTTGGGTTTGAAGTCTCTATGTGTTCAAATTGGACTTGGGGTGCTTCATGATGGTGACCGGAGTATTGGTGATTTTGACCTGAGGTTCTTTGGGTTTACTCACATTGGCTTGGATCAAATCCTTGACTCTTGATCTAATGTTTGCCAGAAAAAGTGGAGGCTTTGTCTTTGTATCCACCTCCAAACTCATCTCTTGAGTTCATTGTATTGCCTCTTGTATTTCTTTCTACAAGGCCTTGGCTTTGGCTTTGGCTTTTGCTAAAATTTTCTCCTCCTCTGTAGAAAGAATTGCTTTTGGACATAGCCTCTTTGCCTTTTGTGAAGACAAAGAAGTAGTACTCATTTCTTTGGGACCATGCTTCTTCTTACCTGAGCATGTCTCAACTTTCAAAATTTCAAGGTTTGGCCATTGTCCTTCTGAAGTCGGTCTTCCCTCTTGAGGTCTCTCCTCCTCAAGTGTTATACAATTTACATTTTTATCCCCTTTTGACTGAAGTGCAGTGCACTCTGCTAGGGTTTATACATACTTCACTGGTGGCTTTGGGTTAGGTGGTTGTGGGCCCTGATTTCCAATTTGGCCCAACCTTTGCAATTTTCACAAAGTGGAACATACCCAACTTGACTCCTTGGCTTAGGGCAATTTGTGGTGCCCACATTTTTTGTTTTTTTTTCAAAATAAAGAAGAAGAAGTGTATAGAGAAGTCGGATTGCGCCTGTATGGCCGAAGAAGGCAAAGAAAAGAGTCTTTGGGATGAAACCCAAAGTAAAGTGACTTGGGGTCATAAGGCGAAGTACTTGGAAATGCCCTATCATCATACAACCAAAGTAAATTGTCTTCGTATGGGAAGGAGCTCAACCCGAGGCAAAGATAGTCTAACAACCTTTCGTCGGGGCAAGAAATTCAAGAAGGGACCGTTCAAAAACCGGTGGCCCATACGCGCAAAGGTTGATTGACAGTGACAGGTGCATGCAGGAGGTGTGATTTCTCGATAGAAACTCAAAGTGAAGAAAGACAAAGAAGCGCAAATCTATAAAAATCAAACTTGCAACAAAAAATGTCGAGTAATTTTCCTTTGCCGTTGAGAAGTCGTCTTGCAGGTGATCATGGGAAGGGAAATAGAGTTGGAATCGCGTTAGTGCGTAAGGAAGAAGTGGCAAGAGTGAAATCGAGAGATAGTGAGAAGGCAAAAGAGATGGGAGGAGGAAAGAAGAACTCTGAATTTGCAGTGAAAAATCATGCAATTTGTAGGTTAGATATAATCGCTAGGATCAAAGTCTTGAGCCGACTTTGGATCACTTTTCTGGCATGGAACTGGAATGTGAGCTTTCCAGGTTTCATGACAGAAATCATTGAGAGCAAGTGTCTTGATGGACCCAAGGAAGAAGGGAAGAGAGGAAATCTGGCTTGCTGGACAGAGTCGGATTGGAGACTTGTATTCGGGAAGGAAGCAGGCTCGAAGTAGGGGGCCACGTTCTTGGGGAAGGGAGAGATAGCTCAAGAAACCCAAGAAGTGAGAGATGCATTCTCATCAAAGCGGACAAAGAATGGGTACAAAGTTGAGAGCTACAAAGACCCTGTGAAGAGAGGAATCATGAGTGCACTGATGGCCATCCTGAAGCCGGAGAGAACCACTTATGTGATGAAACACCAAGCGGTGTTCTTTCACAAGCTATTCGCAAGAGAACCGATCAATTAGGCGAGGTGTTTCCACGGGAGAACAAGGCAGATGGTGTGGAATTTGTGGGATAAATTGCCTCCACACTACATCGTGCCGTTTGTAGTGCATTTCTACCTTGGGCTAAATTTGCTGAACTTGGCAGAGCGGACTCGGATGGTGTCGCACTTCCATCCTGATTTGCAAAAGGAGGTCGATGTCAAGGAGCAGCAATACATATTGCAAATCAGGAGCACCAACGCCTACTACATGAAGACAGGGAAGAACGTGGAGGTTGCAGTGAGTACCCCAAATATGAAGAAGAGGAGTCGGCAGGGCAAAGCCAAAGACACAAAGAAACCTCGGAAGACACAAAGAGGCAACTCGAGGCAAGGTATGGTGGTGATCGAGTCGGAGGATGAAGACTCGGAAGGTGATGCCGAGCTTAAGACTAAGACTCGGAACACGAGGAGGAGCCTAAGCTAACGCTACAAAGTAGAGATACGAGTAGCGATAGCAAAAGAGGAGAAATGACATTGGCACCGGTGGCCGCAGAAGAAGAATATGAAGAAGAAGAAGTGTAGGTAGAAATTGAAGCCAAAAACAATACACAGGTGGAAGACAAAGTAACTGTGCCCGAAGAGAAGAAGATCGCAGTACAGAGAGAAGTTTGCTTGAGATGTAAGGCGAAATGTGAAGCGGGGCCAAGTAAGGCAAAAGAAGACGTGAGTGAAAGCTCGGGAAGTGAGGCGTCAATTCCGATACAAAGGCTACAGAGACAAAGGCAAGTATTGGGCAAACAAGAAGGGAGAAGGGAGATCACTCCGCAGGTTGAAGTAGTTGCCAGTGATGGAGTAGAGTACCTACGGGAGATTGTGTGCCCATTGCTGGTGAAGTTGGAGCACAAGAAGAAGGAAATGCTATCAATATGTCCGGAGGTGAAGACTGTTTTGCAGGTATTATTGAGATTAGAAGAAGAAAAATCGGAGTTGAAGAAGAGTCTAACCCAAGGTGAGGAGGAAAGAGAAGTGTTGCAAGCGGAGGCAGTAGTGAGAAGTCAGGTAATTGAAGACCTGAAGAGAGAAGTAAATTATCGAGAGGATCTTGTGAAGAAGAGTGACACAGCAAGGGAGAGACAAGTAGCTGAGTATGAGATCTTGAAGCAGTAGTTTGCTGATTCAAGAGTAGAGGTAATCCATGCTATGGCGAGAGTAGCTACAAAGGATCAGGAGCTCAATAGGGTGATGGAGAGTGTCAAGCAGAAGAAGCAACTTTGGCAACAAGAGTTGGCGGTATGATATAGAGAAGAAGACCAATTACAAGAATTACTTCGTAATCAAGAGGAGAGAGTTGTCCAGAAGGAGAAGGAGAAGGAGTCGGTGAAAGCCGAGTTTGAGGCGGAGTTTGTGATGTACCGAGAGGATTGGCTTGCAGATTGGGGACGTGAGAGAAAGATGAGATTGGAGCCATTGAAGGAGATAGTCCTCCAAATGAATGCAATGTTAAGTACAGAGGCCAGCATTCGGATTGAAGAGACGAGGCTACACAAGTTGAAGTTGTTGGTGCAGGAGACAAGGCAAAGACAAGCAAAGGATACAGATATGAATGCCTTGTTAATTAGTCTCAGAACTCGGGTAGACAGAAAGATTTTAGAGGTAGAGGATAACATTTCAATTAGATTGGACTTAGTGAAAATAGAGATAGAAAAGCTTCGGAGAGTTGTTAGAGCAAAACCCGAAGTAGATAACATAGGAGTACAAATGTCTTCAGAGTTGCCGATGGAGACATTAGAGAAGAGTGGGTCGAGAGATGAAGATTTAGATAGATTACCCACTAGTGCAATTTCAGATCAAGAAAGAGAATTACTGGATCTGGTAGAAGAAGAAGAAAATACAAGACCCGAGGACAAAATATTAGGAAGTAAAGTTACTTCGGGTTCGGGTTTGAAAGCCAATGACGAAGTAGACATCGGATCGGACTAGTAATAGTTTTGAGATTTGAAGAGGCAGATATGAAGAGGTGCATTGTCATTTTGGATCTATAGGTTAGAAAAGTTGTTGTAGAATGGTATAGTTGTTAGAACTGTCGATTTGTTCACTACTTAAGAGTGGCATTCGTAGAGAAATGTTGTTCAGTGCTCATAATTTCTGAGAATAGATAAAGCAAAGTGCTGTGAAGTAGTGCTCGTCGCTTAAGCTTGATTCCAAGTATCAACTTTGCAATTGTGTTTGTAAGTGTTTGGAGAAATTTGAAGTGCAAGTCAATGTGCTTGTTGGATGTTGGATTCCACAGCCTTGATCTTCATTCTGTGTGTTTGATCCTGAGTGAAGTGCAATCAAAGCAATGCCTTGACAGATCTGAGAGGAATTGTAGTGTTGGTAGTATTCTGCAGTTGTGAGTGCAATGCAAGGTTGATGTGAAGCAATTTTGATCGAGGAAGTTGTGCCTTCAGTGGAGGGGTGGAACACAATTCTGAAGCAAAGTCGTTTTGTAGTGAAGTGCCGTTTTTGGGAGAGCCTAAATCATCACAATCAAGATTGTTTGGATCATACTCAGCCACTTGTCTTTCCCTTGCTATGTCACTCTGCTCTATGAATCCCTCTCTATTCCTTGCTTCTCTCTTCAAGTTCTTGATCACTTGATTATGTACTTCTGCATCTACTTGTAGTACTTCTCTTTCCTCATGACCTCGGATTATACTCTTCTTTAACTCCGAGTTCTCTTCTTCTAATTGAGCTAACACGTGCAACACAATCTTCACCTCCGGACACTTCAACTACATCTCCTTCTTCCTGTGTTCTAAATTCACCAACAATGGGTACACAACCTTCCTCAGGTACTCTACTCCTTCACTTGCATTTATTTCAACTTGCAGACTTATCTCTTTCTTCACCTCTTCCTCACTTGACACTCGCCTTCTAAGCCGCAATTGCCTTATAGGAATGGATTCTTCACTCCCCAAACTTCCATCCTCCTCTTCTCTTACCTTACTTGGCTCCCACTCCACACTTTGCCTTTCATCTGGAACAAACTCCCCTTTGAATTGTAACTCTTTTCTCCTCTTGTTCTGGAACTTTGTCTTCCAGTTCGAGTTACCTTTCTCCTCCGTCTTCATCTTGGCTTCCTCCTCTTTGGGTATTGATTTCATCTCCACTCCATCATCGCTATCACTACTTGTGTCTCCACTCTATAGTGTGAACTTGGGTTCTTCCTCCCTCTCCAAGTCTTTGGACTTGCACTCGGCTTCTCCTTCCGATTCTTCTTTCGACAACGCGATTCTCACCATTTCTTTCCTCAAATTTACCCTTCTAGCCTTCCGAGGTCTCGCTTTCTCTACTTCTTCTTCTCCTTGTCGACTCCCTTTCTTTGACTTTGGAGTGCTCACTTCCAACAGCACACTCTGTCCCATCTGCACATAGTACTCATCACTACTTCTGATCTGAAGAATGTATTGCTGCTCCTCCACATCAACATCTCTTCTTAAGTCAGGATAGAAATGAGATACCATCTTATTTTGCTCTGCCGCATTGAGCAAGTTCAGCCCTAGATAGAAATGGGCTGCAAACGGCACAATGTAATGTGGAGGTGACTTGTCCCACAAATTCCACACCATCTGTCTCGTCCTCCCATGAAGACACTTTGCCCAATTAATTGGCTCTCTTGCAAACATCATATGGAAGAACACCTCTTGGTGCTTCATCACATAAGTTGTTCTCTCCGGCTTCAAGATTGCCATTAGAGCACTCATGATCCCTCTCTTGACAAGATCCTTATAGCTCTCCACTTTGTAGCCATTCCTTGTGCACTTCAAAGAGAAGGCATCTCTCACTTCTTGGGTTTCTTCGGCTACTTCTCCCTTCCCCAAGAACGTGGCACCATGCTCTGCGCCTACTTCTCTCCCAAGTACTAAACTCCAATCCGACTCTGTCCATCAAGCCGGATTTCCTCTCTTCATTCTTCCTCAGGGCCATCAACACACTTACTCTCAATGATCTCAGTCATGAACCCTAGAATTCTAACTTTCCAATTCCATGCCAAGAATATGATCCAAAGCCTGCTCAAGACTTCAATTCTTGAGATCGCATCTAACCTCCAAATCGCATGATTTCTCACTATGAATTTGGAATTCTTCTTCCTACCTCCCATCTTTCTCTCTTCCACTATGGGCTAGGGACTATTCTTCCTACTGATTCCCAGCTTAATTGTCTTGAGTTCCTCTTGACACACCAGCACGTCTTTGACTATACTTCCCTTCCCCCGATCTATTGCAAGACAACTTCTTAATGGCGATGGGAAATTGCTTGTCATCGCTTTGTCTTTAGCCCAATTTTTATAGAGTTGCGCCTTCTCTGTCTTTCTTCAATTTGAGTTTCTATCAAGAAATCACGCTTCATGCATGCTCCTATCACTGTCAAGTGTCCTTCACGCTTATGACCGCTGGTTTTGAACGGTACCTTCTTGAATGTCTCGCCCTAAAGGAAAGTTGTTACATTGTCCAGGCCTTGGGTTGAGCACCCTCGAGACAGAGACTCCTTACCTTGGGTTGTATGCTGATAGAGCAATTCCGAGTACCTCGCCTAATGACCCGAAGAAAAGTGTACCCGGGTTACATCCCGAGGACACTTTTCTTTGCTGTCTTTGGCCATACAAGCGCAATTCGACTTCTCTGTACTATAACACCCATTTGTGCATGTGTGTGATATTGTGATATTTAGCTTTGTATTATAAGTACTTTAAGAGATATTATTTATATAGAGATAAAGGATGGTTCTATATTAGTCATGGTTAGCTAAAGTTAGTCATAGCTAAGATAGAAGGGACCTTACTTTAGAGGAAGTAGAAAAGATAAGCACCACTATTTTGATTTTAGTGTGTTGACTTGGTATTATTCCTAGGTGTTTGGCTTTGAGGAAAGAGTTGAGAACTCTTGGGCCCGCAAGCCTTTTTGTTTTGGATTCTTCTTTAGTCCAAGGATAGCCCATGTGAAGGTATCCTTGACTTATTGGTTGGGTCAAGATAAGATCACATGCTTAGGGGAATATGCCCATGTGAATGGATATTCCTTTCTCCTTTTTGACTTTACTTGACTTTTAGTCTAGTAACTTGAGTTACTACGGTAATTAGTAACTTTGGTACATAACTATTTCACTACTATATAAACAAGGAGTGAGGAGATACTCATCATCCTTTCATTTGCAACTCTCTCTCTCTCATTGAGTTCTCTAGTGAGCAATGTCTTGAGTCTTGGAGTGTTAGCCTTGGAGGAGTATGATGGAGTTGGGGTTCCTTGCCTTCTTAGTCCATGGTGCACTACCATAATAGCCATCAGAGGTTCATCATGAGTGAGAGACAGGCCGGCTCACAGTACACTTCTTCTTCAAAATTGAGAAAGAAAACAAAAATGTGTGTACCACAACACATTTACAAGGTTAACTACCATTGCTACAGGCCTGTATTTATTAGACTATATTGATACTCTTTCTTGTTGTCCATATCGTAAGGAGTTAGACATAGGGTTGTTTTCTTAGAGGTGGAGTGCTCCACATTGGGCTTGCAGTCTACGGTGATTTATTGCAGAGTAGCTACACTTTCCCATTTGGATATACAAACTTAGTGAGGCATGCACTTGCACTATGTTGATGAAGTGTTCAATAAACCAGATATTTGCTTTTATTTGCAAGAGTCAAGTGTGGTTGATCGTGTGTGCTTTGGGTGTGTTTGCCCTCAAATTGTAATTTGTATATACCTGTTTTTGGTTACTACGGCTGTTGTTGATGGTGCTTTTTGGCAAACAAAGTGAAATTGACTATAGGAAGCTAACAGAGTTATTGTTGTAGCAGTCACTTAAAGGTTGAGAAATATCTAGAAAATATTTCGAAAGTATAAATCGTTTTATTGTGGTTTTTCTTTAGATTCTTCCAATGTCTCATTTCCACAATTGAGTTTTACCCCGTGATCTAAAGGATACACTTGAACCATGTACCAACTTAGCAATTCATAAAATTTTGATTCCATCGGGTTCTTCCCTTCGGATAGTTTTCATGATGGGCAACTTTAGCAGGGATACGTAAATTAGATAAAGTAGGTGAACCATCACTAATTTAGGACTATCTAACTTAGAGCGAAACTCAAAATAAGTAGGGGGTGTGGAAATATAGTTTTTGGGTGTGAAAATATCACATCCTCAATTTTATATCTTGTGTTTTATCCATTGAAGTCTTGATAAGGTTTCTTCATATTTGATAAATTATAATTATTTTCTTTAAAATATACTTAAATTACTACTTATACATATTAAAAATTTTAATTTGGTAACTAACTATGAAGAATTAGTATATTTTTAAATATTTATGTAAAAATTATTTATTTTATCATCTATATAATTTACATAAAAAAAATTAAATGGAACGCCTAACTATGGAGAAGAGAATAAGTAGTTACGGCCCTGTTCATGCCACTCTAACTTTAAAACATCCATCCGCGACTCTTGACGTCTTTTATTTTTCTGGTGACATCAATTGCAGATCATTTTAGCTTGTCCTAGTGAATGATCCAATTTAGGTCCAATTTTGGTACATGCTTGGTTTTATTAAGTATTCTAGATTTAGAATTAGACTTTTATTACAAATCCAATTTTAACTAAAGATCTTGTAATAACAGTTTACTATATTGTAGAGAGATTATTTCATACCACTTTAGAATATATATATATATATATATATATATATATATATATATATATATATATATGAATTTAATGTCTTTATTTTCACTTATTTGGAAAAGAATTTACCCTTTTGAGTATATGGATGTAAGTATCATACATTTGTAATAGAATTTAAATTGAATCTAGTGGTAACTCTAAATCCTAAATACTAGGTTATGAGGATTTTCAATATTTTAGACTATTTTAAAATCTCTTATTATTTATAAAATAAGATAATATAACATAAAATTTAATTTTAATGAAATACTAATCAATATTAACATTCTGTATTGTATAAATGTTTGAATTGTAATTTTTTTCTACCCAAAACCCTACACTATTACATGAATGTCTTGATTAGAACTATCTATTGTCTTAATATATTATTATATTGGTTAATTCATATATAATATTAAAAATAATAATTTAACCTATATAGATTGGATATATGTCTAAGTTATAAGTTATATAAGTTACTTCTAAGTTCTAATTACCTAAATATAAAAATAAAATATAGTAGTTTGGTATCTTAAAATGGATATGACATGTCCGTATGGGGAAGCACTTTCGTACAATTCTAGGAACGAAATTAACCATACATCTGAACTCAAATATCTAAAAGTAGAAATCCATTAATAGTGATGCACTAGAACTAATCCAGCTAACATTAATATTGCCAAGTGTTGAATCGAAACAAAGCATCCTCTCGGGAAGATGATGATTTTGTTTAAAATCACAACTCTATAAACTATTTTGTCTTATTAATACCAACAAATGAATCAAAAAATAACATTGGGAATTAAGTACATTCTAATTTTTTGGGTTATTAAGCTTAAATAGCAAGAGCATAACTTCAACCACAATAAATATGTATAAAAAATTAATAGCATAAATAAAAAAGAAATGTAGTCCAGCCACAAGAGGCAACTACAAGTAGATACCCTAAATGTTCATAAATCACTTACTTCAAGGACAATGATGAAAATCCAAATATAAAAGTAAAATTAACTGTAATCAAGGAATATATCACCTGTGGATACAAACTGTCATACAAGTTATATGAAAACATTTCTTATTTTTAATACGTAATTCTACGGTGAGAAAAAAAACTTACGAGTGTTTCTTAATTTGAGAATTACTTATAATATCTGTACTAACCCTGGAAAGGTATCAAAAAACCTAAAAAGAATCAGTATTAACAAGACTCGAACTTCAAATCAGAACCAATACAAGATAAATAGTTATAACCTTATTTGAGATGATGCTCAAATAAAAAATCTATCGGTTACGGCTTAGGGCTTAGCCCACACCCCTATACCCTAAACCCTCTGGGTTAAAGGTATCCAACATTTAATCTACCCTTGATCCTGAAACATCAAATAAGCTGTAACAGAATATTTGGACCTAAGGTAAGTTGAAGAGGTAAAGACTTATCCATAAGTTCATGTTGGGATGTAAAAAGTGAATCCAATAACTTTAAATGTGAGTCAACAAGATAGAGAACATGATTAAACCTAACTTTATTGCAATGAGATATCAAGGATGTAAAAAATGTTAAAATTAAAATAAAATGGTACTCTAGTACTTTTACAAAAAATTTATACGGACGACGAGACGAGACGATAACACCCCTGCTTAAAGCGCTCACATTTTGCAGGATTCAAGGTACCGACATCACTCTGAAGGTTTAGCTTCTGAGCCAGGCGTGGATTTCGGTTCAACAAAATGGAGATAAAAATTGAAAATTCGGCGATCTACAGAGTACAGACTATCTGAGGCCCTCGTATGTAGACTCTCAATCTACGTAGACAGGAATTTAACCCGTGGAGAGCAGATGACTTCTGATAGACTACTAATTCTCTACAGATCAAGCAAATCACCCATCCATAGAAATCGTGACCTGGTTCCATAGCCCGTGATGGAAGTCGAAGTTGTATATCTTTGTTATACTAGAGTAGAAGTAACATAACGATAGAAATAATTCTTGAATTTTTGGTTTTTCATATTTAGACCGCGTGTGTTCATTATTCTACGTAGTGCAGTGGTTGATATACTCTATAAGAAAATAATCACATTCTACATAGTGCAGTGATTGATACAATCTATAAGAAAAAAATCACATTAGGTGACGTTTCTTCGAATGTTCTAGTTGTGTATAAATAGTATAATTTACATAGCTCAGATAGTGTAAATAGTATAATTTACATATCTCAGTAGGAGTAGGGCAGATTTCTCATATAGACTGAGTTGGGGCTTAGCCTCATGTTACCTTTTTTTTTTCTCTCTCTCTTGGACGGCTCGATGGGTTCTTCCCATCCTTCGCCTTTCCTACGCGATCGCCTTCCTCACTTTTTGTTTATAACACTACACAGAAATCCAGGAGTGTATAGTACTACGCAGCCATTAGAGCAATATACAGTTGGCCATTTCGTCTACTTGTTGAAATGGAACACCTCCACCACGAGGGGGAACTTTTATATATAACCTCTTACTTGGTTCCGTAAAGTTCTTGTTCATCCAACTTGCAACTGGTGCTGTGAAGGATTTCTAGTCACTCAACTAAAGTCCTACAGCGTACTGCAAACTCTCTAAAGCTAAAGTTTTAAGAGAATTGATGACTGTTCAGTGGCATGCAAGTTCTCATTCTATTCTGAATCACTCTTTCTAAGATCGAAGACTCCTGGGCACTGATTGCAGTATGTACGTTACGAACGTCACTCTAAAGGACATTTACAGCATTTACAAAATCGAGGACTTTCTTAACCTCTACACAACGCAGAGGCCAAGTTCTACTGTCTATGCCGTACTGGTTCGGAAAGGAAACAAAACTTTCTTCACATATCAAGGCTTCTCTACACAAATCCCAGGCCTATCGGAGACTGCCAGACCCTTCCCATGTAGAGTGATTCAGCCCTATAAGGTTAGAGAGGAGAAGAACCCTGCCTTCATGCTAGGAACACTGGACTGAGTGGATAGATTCTCTCCTAAGAACTCCAAGTCTTCCTTGTAGAGCTTGAAGTTCTTCCGAAGAAGCTCGTGCTCCACAGCAGCTTCATCAAATGCACAACCAACGAGTTGCTTCAAAAAGTCCACCATGCTTGCTGCAACGGTTGGACAAACGGCCAGCACGTTGGCGCAAATGGACTCCAACACTTGCGTTTCGAGCCGGCGCACGTTGATTGGATCCTTCAGCAGTTCATGCTCCTGTCCGAGCCTGTACAATACTCCTGTTGGATCAAAGTAACCTAGGAGTTCTCGAGTGGCAGTGGTTGCCAATACAGAAGAAGATTTGGAGATCCTATACAGAATCCGACCCGGCGTACCGAGCTCTATCTCTACAGATTTGCAAAGTGGTGTAATTACAGCTTGTCTCTTCTTGCTGGACAGTGAGAGCTCCGTTTGCGAGACGAACCCAAGGATGGCAATTATCAGCCCTCGTGTGATGAACTTCGGTTTCATCACTAAATTGTGAGTCAACTTAACATTAGCACCCAAGTCAGTGGTCACATTTACGCAATCTGAGAGTTTCATCGCCCCCAGGTACTCATACACCCCATTCAACTTCGACTCGAGCTTTGAAGACCCCTTCGGATACCACACAAACAAAGGTGCAGAGGCTTGCGCCATGAAGATGCTTCGCAACTGCAGATCGTCAGGTATGAGGGTTAAATGAGGAGGTACGAGTTGCAGACCCTCGCCATCGATGTCCCCCACCGGCAACCAAGCCTTGGCCTTGAAAGCCTCCTTACTGCTGGGGCTGCAGCTCTCCGAATCCCAGTAAACTGCAATCCGCTCCCACAATTTGGCACACATTGACAAGTCATACTGGACTCCACATTCCCTCCACCGAAGCCAAAGCTCGTAATACTTCTCATTACTGGCTTGCAGTGGAACTTTAAGCACATTCTCGAAGAACGGGATAAGATACCTGGGGTAAATTGTCGAGATAACAGGGACTACACCGCGGAAAAGATTCTCTGGGTCTCGTACAATGCAGTCAGCTGCCTTGACCAATTTTGCTTCGCTGGCTGTATCCACATATCCAGCGGGAATGTATACCTGCTCATCGCAAAATGTCGCGGTATACGGGTCCACTGATGGCTGCCACTTGTAGATTCTAAGGTAATCGTAAAGCCCCACAACTCTAGTTTGGGTGAGACTGGATCTGAATGTGGGATGAAACATGAAGCGCACAAGAACTTCGCAGCTCTTCGCAGAAGGCACACAGATGACTCCCAGCAGATCCAAGATTCCTTGAAATGAACTCAAGTCTCCATAAAATGATTCATCAATAAATGGGACATCCGATGAATTGAGCTGCGACCGCCTGTTGTTCCAGTTAGGCATGAAACATCGTCCAGGAACTCGAAGGCCATGTTGCTCTGTATGTAACCATTGCGTTCTTTTCAAACTACGGCCAAACTCATTGTCTAAGCTAAGGTTTGAGGGACCCTTCTGTAGGCAGTAAGTCAACCACTGCAGTAATAGACGGCTCTGTTTGGCGTTGAGGCTTTCCAGCTCTGGGAAGCCAACAACCGGTACGGTAAGATTGGGTAGATCCGAAGCGCCGAATGTTGTCTGAAGAAAGACATTGCACAAGATATCTTCATTTGCGTTGTACTCTCTCTCGCTTTTCTGAGCATGGAGCTTCAGGTATTCATCCGACATTATAATGAGAGCTTTTGATTGCAATGTCGATGAAGAGGACCATGCTCTATGAGTGAAAAGCAATGGCCAATTGCTGCATCCTCGAGGCATTAAAAGCACTTGCTTTCCCTGTTCACACCACACGACCTGGTTCTTCTCGTCAACAACGGCAAACCTTTTTGGTAGTTGGCATTTCAATTCATATTCCTTCATGGTTGTATAGATGAACCTCCACACTAGAAGAACAAAGGTGGCGTCGATACTCCGCACTTCCCCGGAGCATCTACTGACAAGTTCCTTTGCAAAGTTCTGAGCATCGATCTTCGAAACCTTTGCAACGCTTCTCAACCACAGCACACCCGAGTTCGAGCCTTTCGATTTGTTCATCGCGGTGATAGTTTTCTGTGGAAGAAAGCGATACTGGAACCAAGGCGAGAATTTTGAAATCCATGTACAGAGCCAACCTCCTTGCTCCGGTGCAGATTCATACACTGCGATTTTCGCCTCATTTATTTCAGCAATGGATAACAGTTCTGCTACCTCGTGATCTTGGTCGCACTTCAGAATTTTCAGAACTTTCAAGTGTTGATTTTGGTACCTCATATCTTGTCCGCGCAGATCCCACAAGAAACCCAAAACATCTAGGTACAGGTCCTCCCTGATTCTTGAGATCCACATTTTGTCCCCCAGGATCAGCATGTACTCGTCGAACGTCATCTCGGGAACGCCGAGTTGGTCAAGCATTGCAGAAAAATTTTCTTGTACATGACTGTCGATGATCGACCAGGAGGAACTATGAACAACTAGGGAGGGTACTCCGCAACTGTATGTCTTCTCTAGAATTTTCCTGAAGGCGAGTTGAACACGCCGGCCCATACATGGCTTGCATAGCCGTCGATGAAGAGAATGGCCTACGTTTTCAGCTACAAGCAGTACGTTCGTGGACTTCAGATTACTAAGGATCTTCTCCCGGACTCCTTCAAACTGTTTCGTACCACAAGCAACCACAGGTACATACTTGTAGACAAACGGAGGTGCAAGTGTTGGGAAATTTTTGCATTCCGGTTTGCTAGCAAGTTCATTTTGAAGTAAAGCAGTCAGCGCTTTGCAGAACACTGTTGGAACACAGTCGAGTATTCCCAAGTTCCACGGGCTGTCAAATTTTAGGGTCTCCCTAGAGGCCACAAGTAAGAAATCTGCACTGATGATGAAAGGTAACCCCGTCCTCAACTGCGACGGTAAGAATGCGTATAGGTCCCCACTAGACCCACCTGCAATACGGTCCCCTTGTGGAAACGCTAGAGTGACCACCCAGGTCTTAACCTCGTTCCTTTGCTCAACTGAGGCGGTCACCTCGAAGTCCTGCTGGCACAAAACGTAATTGCATGTTTCTGAGATCTTTGATGGCTGCTTAACCACGGAAAGTCTGCTCAAACGGACTACCATATTGTCCAAGCGCACAAATTGAGAATCTATGCGACTTATCATCACTTCGCCTCCAAAGACCTTCCCTCGGGTCTCATCACGAAGTTGAATTCTGGTTATCTTCCTAAGAAACAAAATTGTCTCTGGCGATAATTGCTTCAGTTCAGCTTGAACTGAAGGCACCTTCTCCGCACGGAGAGGAAGTACAATACTTGTGCTTGGGAGCTTCTCTCCCAAGCACCGTGTACTCGACTGCCACAATTCTCGAAGTTGATCATCAGTAGGGTTTGTTACCCATTCAGGTACAATATATCCAATTTGGGCATCACTCTCTGTCTTTGTGTCGCTGAACCGTATGCGAAAACCATTGCTTATTACATATGGCGTGCATGTCACGACAAAAACGCTCTTAAAACCGATCCCTGCACCCTTCCATTCATCCAAACACAAAATATAGTGTAAGGAACTCTTTTTCGTGAAAGCGTATTTAAGACTTACCTTTGAGAGTATGCACCATGATACACATCACTCGTCTTGTACAACTTGCGAAACAAAACTACAAACAGACAGATAAGTATGTAGATGTTGCTAAGTAGATTACTAAGGTGATACGTTTATTCTTCTTTGAATAATGTACATGATAACTCTGGTTCATGAGTTACCGAACAGTTTCGGCATTTCAATGACGAGTACATATATGAGAAGTTTCCGCAGCTTGCGTAAATCAGTTCCTTCTAAAAGCACCGTTCAGGTCGAAACGTTCATGGCTAAGTACAAAGATGCAATAAAAGTGACATACATCTTTTCCTAACTAAACTACATGGTAGTTTAGTTAAGCCTTATGTGAAAATGTTAACTTCTGATTATGTTTCAGATGGACTTGTAAGGCAGTCGTGTATTACCCTTCTCCCCTATGAATCCCTCGTTGCGCTGTCCCTTCTTTGTGGAGTGGTCGATGTCGCAAAGTGCCGAAATGTTTTGTCTCTGAAATCCCACCTCGTTGTTGAAGAACGTCAGGGTGCTTTCTGCCCCAACTCCAGCAACATCTGTAGGAGTCAAAATCAGATCTAGTTCCGGCTCCAATCCTGCTTCATAGACGTTGTCTTCGGCATTCTGTAAACCGTCCAAGATACATACCAACATCGCATCTTTAGCTCAAGCAATACATAGTGCGGTCCCAAACGTGGATAACTTATGCGGCGTCTTTACGGGACATTCGGTAGTTGTTAAGCTCACCATATTGAAATACCGAACGTCGCTTCAAATGCATCTCACACAAGGGTTGTTGTTACCTGTATGCCTGATCTAAGCATCTCGGCACAGATAACAAGCATCCAGACAGTGTATATTCAACCAGAAGAAAGGCAGGTACGAACCTGTATGAGCTCTGATATAAAATTAACATCTTTCTGGTAGAGCTCTGCAGAAAGATGCCGAATAGCCCCGTGTAGGCTGCTCGCCAATGGATTCGGGCTGTCGGATCCGATGCTGAATCTCACTCTACGGATCTGCTCAATAAACTCTCTTTCCGGAGATCCCATTTCCACGCAAGATGTTGATGTTGAGCTTGAGCTTGAGCTTGAAATCGATCGTCTTAGCTGTCAAAGTCTCAAGCACTGGTACCGTTTGAGTGCTAGTCGGCTACTGCAGATGAATCGTCTCTAAAATCGTCTTGAGAGACACGTTAGTTAAAAGAACAGAAGAGGTTAGTTCTACAAAGAGTAGATCGGACACAACTCTATGAACATGAACACATAGATAGAGACAACTTTGTGCAAGATTCCTCGTAGAGTGAGTTCTAGGATATCAAACAATGACTTGAGGCGGGCACTACTGGTTTATACATCGGATACAATCAGTCTTCTGTTCACAGTAGTTTCAGCAGTATTTGAGGTGATGAAACGGTATGAACTGAAAACGGACTTCGGGAATCGTTCAAAATCCGTCTTCTAAGTAACGGGAGAAAGCAATACAAGACTCGAAGTTGAAGAGGCTATACTGCAAGCCAGGATCACAAGCAGTCACATGCGGTTTGAATACGCAGAGCTCCAGGGAATGTTGATGGGTAGCAAGAGAATTTCCACTTCGTGAGGAGTGAGAAACCATCAAACTATCTTTGAATATATACCCACGGCGCACGGGGATACGTTGTCAATGTTCCCTCTCAACATCGGGGACAAAATTACTTTCCCTGGAGTGAGTATCACTCCGGAAACCAGATTGAAATTCAAGCAACAAAGTTGAGACGTCAACCCTACTGTAACAGTAGTATAGATATCTCTTGAAGTTTCTCCCTTCGACCTAGTTAATTCTGTACTTGTCAGTTTAGCTCACCCTCTAGATCTGAAAGTTGAAAGTAGAGGAACGGGTTGTACTTATTCGAAATACAAAGCGCGTGCCTACTCAATCCAAAACTACTCAGAACAAAGCACGGAGAGTCTTATGTTTGGCTGGTCAAGAGCAAAAGCGAACGTAACTGATGGCCGTTGCTTGTCACTTGTCTAGAAGTTCAAGAGGATGACAGTGATGGACAGTGATGGACCTTTTCTAATGTATACATATATGTGCAATGAAAAATAAAGCTCTGGAAGGCTGGTGTGAGCCTGTTTCAGTAGTGGAGGTAGCTTCCTGGACAGGGAGTGAACCACGTTATTTACTATTAGTCCTCTGATTTCTGTTTGATGTGGTTGTCATGTGCTATTGTGAGAGGTCCTAGGGACTCAGTTTTTCTAACAATTGGTATCAGAGCTTAGTTTGTCCTGAAGAGGGACTTAAGATCTGAGGGTGCTGTGAAGAGGGTCAAGAAGCAAGTCCACAGCAAAGCAATGGCAGGGGTGATATCTATATCAAATGCTAAATTTGCAATGTAGAAGTTTGATGGGAAAAACAATTTTGGACTTTGGCAACTGAAGATGAAGGACCTTCTTGTCCAGCAAGGACTACATAGAGCACTGAAGAAAAAACAAGAGGACAAAAGAAATGAGGATGAAGAAGATGAAGATGTAGATCTCAAAGCTATCAGCACTATTCGGTTGAACCTTGCTGATGAAGTGCTATACAATGTTATGAATGAGGAATCTGCACCAAAACTATGGGCCAAACTGGAGAATCTTTATATGACTAAGACATTTACAAATAGACTGTATCTTAAACAGAAGTTGTATATGTTACGGATGAAGGAAGGCCAAAGTATTATGGAGCACCTCAATGCTTTCAACAAAATCATTTGTGAGTTGATAAGCATAGAGGTCAAGTTAGAAGAGGAGGATAAGGCATTGTTGTTATTGACTTCACTTTCTCCTTCATATGAGCATCTGGTCACAACTCTTCTATATGGGAAGGATGATATAAACTGTGAGGAGGTTACTTCAGCATTATTGTCCAATGAGATGCAAAAAAGACCCAACCAAGAAAAGACAAATCCAGATGCTCTATTTATCAGAGGAAGGACAAGAGAGAGAGATCAGACCAAGAGTAAATCAAGATCCATGTAAAAGACCGAAACCGAGGAGAGAAATAGGAGAATGGAAATTCACATTGGGACACTTGAATGAGGGAAAACTCCGAATGCCTAGCATGAGCTTTGGCCTTGGTATTTATAGGTAGCATACAAGACCCTTGAAGCTTCTCAAGAAGCTTCCTTGAGCCGCTTTCTTGGAGTGCAAGCCAAGTTAACTAGGAAGCTTCTCAAGAAGCTTCCTTCTAGAAGCCACCTACTTGGCGTGCAAGCTAAGCTAGTTAGAAGCTTCTAGAAGCTTCCTTCTAGAAGCTACCTGCTTAGGGCGCAAGTTAACTAGTTGGGAAGCTTCCTAAGAAGCTTCTTAGATGCTTCTAGAATATTCTAGGCTATTTTGTCTTATTCTCTACTTCGTAAGCCCGATTAACTTCGTCACTAAACTCCATATTGTTACAATCCAAGTCTAGAACTGGAGGTTTCAAAGGCAAATGCTAGATTTGTGGGAAGGTTGGACATTTCAAGAAAGATTGTAACAACAAGAGGCTTGAGTCCAATAATGATAAAGGACAACTTTCAAATCAAGCAAGTATTGTTGAGTCATCTGGTATTGTGGATGATGTCCGATGTGCTACCCAAGACAAAGATAAATTTGAGGAGTCATGGATATTGGACTCATGTTGCTCTTACCATATGTGTCCAATAAAGAGTGGTTTGATGAGTACAAACTATTCAATGGAGGATTTGTAATAGTGGGGAACAACATGGCTTGCAAAGCAAATGGCATTGGTACAATACAAGTTAAGATGTTTGATGGTATTGTGAGGACTCTTGCTGATGTGAGGCATGTTCCTGAGTTAAGGAAGAATTTGATATCATTAGGCACTTTGGACTCAAATTGTTGAAGGTGGGGAGCAGAAAATGGAACACTCAAGGTATCAAAAGGAGCATTGGTTGTAATGAAGAGCAAGAAGATAGGAAATCTTTATGAGCTTGTTAGAGAGACCATTACTAGAGGAGTGGCAAGTACTTTTTCAGAAATTGAAGATCCCAAAGATCTTACTCAATTATGGCACCTACGTTTGGTTCATATGAGTGAAAGAGGTCTAAGTGAATTGTCCAAGCAACAAATTTTGAAGGGCCTTAAAAGTTGTAAGTTAAAATTCTATGAGCATTGTGTAATAGAAAAGCAGCGAAGGGTAAGCTTTTCCACAGGAGTTCATTGCACAAAGGGAATTTTAGACTATGTGCATTCTGATGTTTGGGGCCATGTACCTATAGCTTAAAAATCTGGAGCATTATATTTTGTGTCTTTGGTTGATGATTACTCTAGGAGAGTATGGGTCTATACCATGAAGCAAAATCCAGAGGTCTTCTCTATCTTTAAAAAATGGAAGGTGATGATGGAGAAACAAACTAAAAGGAAAGTGAAGTGTTTGAGATCTGATAATGGTGTAGAATAAAAATCTAGAGAGTTTGATAGATATTGTAAGAGTGAAGGGATAATTCATCACTTTACCGTTCCGGGTACCCCTCAACAAAATGGTGTGGCAGAGCGGATAAATAGTACATTCTTGGAGAAAGCAAGAAGTATGAATCTTCTCTATCTATAAACTATAAATCTATAAACTCTTCTCCAATCTGGCATTGGAGAAGAGTTTTGGGCAGAAGCGGTAAATACAGCTTGTCATTTGGTAAATATTTCTCCCTCTATGGCTATCGAGTGTAAGACACCTATGGAAAAATGGACAGGTCTGCATGTTGATTACTCTCCACTTAGAGTATTTGGATGCATTGCTTATGTTCATATTCAACAAGAACAATGGACAAAGTTAGATCCTAAATCTAGAAAATATCATTCTTGGGATATGAGAATGATACAAAAGGATATAGATTATGTGATCCAGAAAGGTGTTGTCTTGTTGTGAGTAGGAATGAAGTTTTTTGATGAGAAGAGTACAATGGAGACTATTACTATGGCAGAAGAAAAGGAAAAAAAATTCAATCAGATTTTGTTAAGATAGATATTGATCTTGGAAATGAAGAGATATCATCTCATGTAGATCTACCAAGTGAACCATTAGAAGAGCAAAGTCCAAAAGTGATTCATGAACGTAGGTATCCAAATAGGGATAGAGGCCTCCAAAGAGATTTGATGATTCATTTATAACTTATGCTCTTCTAACAAAGAATGGTGAGCCTTCTTCATATGAAGAGGTAATGCAAGATCAAGAGTGTCAAAAGTGGCATTGTGCAATGGAAGAGGAGATGAAGCCTTTGGCCAAAAACCAAACTTGGAGACTTGAAAATTTGCCTATGGGAAAGAAGGCAATTAGTTGCAGATGGATATTCCGGAAGAAGGAAGGACTTCCAAAATCAGGTGGAGATCAATACAAAGCAAGGCTTGTAGCAAAGGGTTTTAGCCAAAAAGAAGGTATTGACTTCAATGAGATTTTTTCACAAGTGGTAAAAATCTCTTCAATTTGTGCACTATTGGCAAGAGTTGCATTGCATAACTTGGAGTTGGAGCAACTAGATGTTACAACTTCTTTTTTACATGGAGAATTGGAGGAGGAGATTTACATGCATCAACCTGAAGGTTTTGTGGTACCAAGGAATCAAAACCTGGCTTGTAGGTTATAAAAGTCTTTATATGGACTAAAGCAAAGTCCAAGACTTTGGTACATGAAATTTGATGCTTTCATGTTGAAGCATGGATATAACAGAAGTGAATCAGATTGTTGTGTGTACCTCAAGAAGCTAGATGGACCTAGAGTATTTGATTTAATCATCTTGGTACTATATGTGGATGATATGCTGATTGCTGCAAAGGATATAGTTGAGGTGGAGAAATTGAAAGCACAACTTGGTAAAGAGTTTGATATGAAGGACTTGGGTTCTTCAAAGAGGGTGCTTGGGATTGAAATCCACCGGGACAGGAGCAAGGGAAAGTTATGGATATCTCAAAGGAGATATTTGGAATAATTACTTGCTCGGTTTGGCATGGAGAATGCAAAACCGATGAGCACTCCAATGGCAAGTCATTTCAAGATATCATTGGAGCAATGTCCATCAAATGAAGAGGAGAGAAAAGTGATGTCAAATATTCCTTGTGCTAATGCTGTTGGGAGTTTAATGTATGTTATGGTCTGCACTAGACCAGATATCTCATATGCTGTGAGTATGGTGAGTAGATACATGGAAAATCCAGGGAAACAACATTGGGAAGTTGTGAAGTGGATACTTCGTTACTTGAAAGGAACTATAAATATTAGCATTACCTTTGAAGGGTGAGAAGGACCAAGAAGGAGGAATTACAGGGTATGTAGATTTTGACTTTGCCGGAGACTTGGATAAGAGAAGGTCTACAACAGGGTTTTTTTTTACACTTGTTGGTGGTGCAGTAAGTTGGAAGTCTACTCTACAATCTACAGTTGCTCTTTCTACTACACAGGCGGAATATATGGCAACAACTGAGGCTGCCAAAGACGCAATATGGCTACAAAGATTAGCCAAGGATGTAGGACTCCCTAACATGAAGTCCGCAATTTTTTGTGGTAGCCAAAGCGCAATTCACTTAGCCAAAAATCAAGTATTCATTCAAGGACAAAGCATATTGATGTAAGACATCATTTTATCAGGGAAACTGTGATAAATGGTGAGATCAATTTGCAAAAGATTGGCACAGAGGTAAACACAGCTGATATGTTGACTAAACCTGTTCTTGTTGAGAAGTTCAAGTTATGCATGAACTTGCTCAATGTTAAATTGTGCTCTTTGGGATGATATGGTGGATACAAGCAAAAGGTGGAGATTGTTATGCTTGGCTTGTCAAAAGCAAAAGCGAACGTAACTGATGACCTTTGCTTGTCACTTGTCTAGAAGTTCAAGTGGATGACAGTGATGGACCTTTTATATATATGCAATGAGAAATAAAGCTCTGGAAGGCTGGTGTGACCCTGTTTCAGTCGTGGAGGTAGCTTCCGGGACACGGAATGAACCACGTTATTTACTATTAGTCCTCTGATTTCTGTTTAATGTGGTTGTCATGTGCTATTGTGAGAGGTCCTAGGGACTCAGTTTTTCTAGCTGAGAGAAGATACTTTACGGCTGAGAGAATGAAATCAAAATAGCATACATCTGTCAGTTGAATGTTCTAACTAGTGACGAGTTGCTTGGTTCTATGTAATATAAGAGAGAATTTATAAAAATGCTACTTAGTAGGTTCGCTCGGTTAGTAATATTTTATCCCACGATAACAAACTATACACAAAATGTAACAAGTTAGGAAATGAAATGGAACAAAGATCTTACTTGTGCTGGCATTTAGTAAATTCAATGATATAGGGATATCCCTATAACATTATTTCTCGTGGTGTTCTTGTGAGCCATGTAGAAACAGATGAATAATACAAACAGAGAAAGGTATTTTAACATGGAATGTAAGGAGTACTACCTCATGCCGTGTGAAATGATAAGTCTACAGGAATTTGACACCTCCCACTCGCTGAATAGTAAAATGCGTTTAAACACCTAGCCTCGCGTCTTTTATCATAAAAATCTCAAGTCATGCTACGGACGTTTTCCAGACTAAAAAAAATACTTTAAATCCACGAGTAAAATGTAAATGCAGTTATGATGCTTACGTCAGTATCACTCTCAATATCGAGAGTGAGGAACGAGAATGATACTCACTCTCAATCTCAGTGCGACGTACAAGAGTGAGATTGAGAGTGAGTATCACTCTCGTCCCTCACTCCTAGGAGCCATATTTTCCTCGTGTTGTGCTCCGAGGTTGACCGTATCACTTGGCTGATGAGAATCACATTTCGTTCTTCTCCATACCGAGATTTCATGGAGATGAAGTTGCACAGAGGAATCTGAATACCGGTTTAAAGCAAGGGCCATCAAGAAATGCATGTGGCCAACAACATGGGTGTTAATAACGTGACTCCGACCCACCATTTCGTTTCAATACTTGACACTTATATTTCACGATTTTGACTCCGACAAAGCGTTTCTTTAAATACTTTTATCCAGAATATGTCTACTCATTTCCCGCGTGTGAACTGCTGGTAATCAACGACCTCAACACACACTACTAACGTACCACTCGTCTTACTTTTCACCCGTTTAAACCTCCGGATATGAGTATTCTTCGTAATCAGATTACTTAGGCTTGGTACGGTACGCCCCACTCACTCTTGAAAGACCATTAGCCCAAACTGAAAACAGTCCAAGTTTTAACGAATAATAATGTTTTCACCGCCCCGTGAGCCATAAAATACAATCGATAGAAAACACTTGGAACGCTGTCGAATGCACTGAATCTCAGCCTATTTCGCCCTCGAAATCTGGTGGGATATGATCAAAAAATATGGAATTTTTTTATAGGAAGAACACACATTTTAAGAGATATTTTCAAAAGTACAAAAATCCGGGGCAGTTGGAGTAGCATGTGCACGAAAATAGGTAGGTTACAAAGAATTTCAAAAATTTCCGGAAGGGAGGTAGTGACCATGAGACCTTGAAGGTTCTCCTTTCACAAGTCTTTTTTTAAATTTGGTGCTCTTCATTCTTTGGTTTTCGAATTCTCTCTTGTCTCCATTTTCCTTATATAGAACTTGTGGAAAGAAGAAGAGGGTAGAGTAGAAGGACTCACTAAGGACAGCCTTGCGACATTAAGTAAAGCATGGCGTGAGGTCCGGTGGGTGGGTGTCACTAACATTGCATTAGGGATTGAGCAGTTCTACTGATGGTGAGGAAAACATAAGGGGGCTTCAGTCTATGAGACGAGCGATTTCTACTTGGAAAGATAGTGCTATCTGAAACAAAATTTTAACAAGATTTACGGGTACCCATAAAAATAAAAATAAAAATAAAAATAAAATCTTCTAAGAATACACACTCCCATTAAAAAAGAGCTATGCTGGTGATGAAAAGGCTTACTTCGCTTTCAGGGTTTCAGTTATAACATTATGGGGCAAAATGGTTACGGGAAAGATTGGGGGAGCTAAATGAAAACTGGTTAGGAACTGTGCAAATGGTTATGTATAACATTACGGAGCAAAATGGTTACGGGAAGGATTAGGGGAGCTAAGTGAAAAATGGTTAAGAACTGTGCAAATGGTTACGGGAAGGATTAGTTGAGCTGAGTGAAAGATTGGTTACGGGGATTTGTGCATGTAAGAGGTGAGAGTGCTCCAAGAAGTGCCGCGTATAACAAAAACATGTAAAGAGAGCGAGGATAGAACACATGAAGAGTTCGAAAATCCTCCTTCCCCATAAAGGCGGGAAAGGTGCTTGGACTATATATAATTAAAAAGCAAAACCAATGGGGGCTCCGAATGCGCAGCTAGAGCCAAATGAGTTTAATTTCATAGTTGTAGACTTGAAAATTATTTTTTAATTCCTACGTCAAACTCAAACCACACTGAAGAGAAATTACCTTCCAAATGGAAGAGAAATTTACACACCGAACACCCATGGAGAGGAGTTATAATAAAATAGAAGTAATAGGCTAAAATTACATTTCAAACATCCATACAATAGAAGATACTAATATTGATGGTATTTCAATCAAATTTAGGAAATATATTATATTGTCTCTTTACTTAAAATAATCAAAATTTTCAAGTGCAATAAAATTGAAAATAGTCTCAAATATTCAAAATCATCACTAACTAGCATATAGGACTTAGAGTTAGCACCAAATCTGAATACAATTCAATTCCAAATCTACTATACTTACATTCAAATACTCAAGTTGTTGAAAGAGTTTTAAAAACGGGAATGTAAGGAAGAAAGAACATCAGAAAAGATAGTTATTCTAAAGTTGTATGAATAGTCCCGCTATTTAAAACATAATATTTTGTTACTTCAAGATTTTTAGTTGAACCTTGAGTCCTAATAACAGTCTAAATCTAAATCTAAATCTGGAATACTTAATTCAAATAAATAGGTTCCAAAATTTTAACCTAAATTGAACTGTGCACTTGTACGACTAAGGTAATAGCAATCAGCAACTGATATGACTACCGATAGATTAAATATTGTCAAGAGTGGCAAATGGATCGGTTGAAGGTAGAGTGGCATGACCAGCGCGATCAATCTATAAATATTTGTACGAAGTCTCCATAGTTAATGGTTTTTTCAATAAAATTTTGTAAATCTACGAATATAATTTATAATATTTTAGGAAACCAATTTACAAATTAACAAGAAAGATAAAAAACCATTCAAACCATATAGAGATAAAACACGAGAGATAAAATGAAACTACCCCGATAGTTTCGGTACTCTACTACTTATCACTAAAAATAAATACTTCTAACATTTCGAGATCTTACATAAAATCCGACTCGGCGGAACTGCTTCTCTATGATTTACTAAGGGGTGTAACTACAGCTTGTCTCTTCTTTCAGGACAGTGCGAACTCAGTTTGCCAGACGAACGCAAGAATGGCAGTTATCAGCCCTCATGTGATTAACTTCGGTCTCGTCACTAACTTGTATATCAAATTAACATTAGCACACAAGTCAGGGATCACATTTACGCAATCCGAGAATTTCTTCGCCCCCAGTGTATTGTACACCCCTTTCAGCTCCGACTCGAGCTTTGAAGATCCGTCAGAAGCTTGCGCCATGAGGATGCTTAGCAACTGCAGGTCGTCAGGTATGAGGGTTGAATCAGGAGGTAACAGTTGCAGCCCCTCGCCATCGATGTCCGCCACTGGCACCCGAGCCTTGGCCTTGAAAGCCAATTAGTGCTGAGGCTGCTGCTCCGCGAATTCCAGTAAGCTGCAATCAGCTCCCACAATTTGGCACACATTGATTGAAAAGTCACTGGACTCCACATTCCCTCCACCGAAGCCAAAGCTCGTAATAATTCTCATTACTGGCTTGCAGTGGAACTCTGAGCACAATCTCGGAAAACGAGATAAGATATATGGGGTAAATTTTCGAGATTACACCGCGGAAAAGCTTCTCGGCGTCTCGTATAATGCAATCAGCTGCTTTAACTCATTTTGCTTCGCTATCTATTTCCGCATATATCAGTGGGAATGTGTACCTGCTCATCGGACAGTGCCGGGGTATGCAGGGAAGCCAATGATGGCTACCACTTATAGATACTACGGTACTTATAAAGTTTGCTTGAGACTGGCTCTGAATGTGGGATGAATATGAAGCGCTCTAGAACTTCACAGCTCCTCCCAGCAGCTCCAGGATTTCTTGAAATGAACTCAAGCATCCATGGAATGATTCGTCAACGAAAGGGACATCCGATGAATTGAGCTGCGACCGCCTCCTGCTCAAGTTAGGCATAAAACATTCTCTACGAGCTCGAAGGCCATGTTCGTCTGTATGCAACCTTTGCGTTCTTTTCAAACTATGGCCAAAGTCATCGTGTAGTCTAAGATTTAAGAAATCCTTCGGTAGGTGGCAAGTCAACCATTGCAGGAATAGATGGCTCTGTTTGCCGTTGAGGGTTTCTAGCTCTGGAAAGCCAACAACCGGTGCGGTAAGATTCGGTAGATCCGAAGTTCCGAATGTTCTCTGAAGAAAGAGAATCCACAAGATTTCTTCAATTGCATCGTACTCTCTCTTTCTCTCTTTCTGAGCATGGAGCTTCAGGTATTCATCCGATATTATAATGAGAGCTTTCGATTGCAATGTCAATGAAGAGGACCATGCTCTATGACTGGAAAGCATTGGCAAATTGCTGCATCTTCGAGGCGATGAAAGCACTTCCTTTCCCTGTCCACACCACACGACCGCGTTCTTTTCGTCGACAATTGCAAACGCTTTTGCTAGTTCGAATGTCAATTCATATTCCTTCATGGTTGTATAGATGAATCTCCACACTAAAAGAACAAAAGTGGCGTCGATGCGCCGTCCTTCCTCGCGGCATCTGCTGACAGGTCTCTCTGCAAACTTCTGAACATCGATCTTCGAAACCTACAACGCGTCTCAACCACAGCCCAAGTTCGAGTCTTTCGATTTCTCGATCGTGGTGATAGTTTTCTGTGGCAGAAAGTTATACTGGAGCCAAGGTGAAAATTTTGAAATCCATGTACCGAGCCAACCTTGCTACGTGGCAGACTCATGTAATGCGATTTTGGCGCTTTTTCCCTCACCACTGGATAATAGTTCTGTTTCCACGTGACCTTGATCGTACTTCAGAAATTTCAAAACTTTCAAGTGTTGAATTTGGTACACCGTATCTTGTCAGCGCTGACTGTCCAAAAAACCCAAAGCATCCAGGTACAAGTCCTAGTTGATTCTTGAGATCCACGTTGTGTCACCCAGGATCAGCATGCATTCGTCGAACCTCATATCGGGAACGCCGAGTTGGTCAAGCACAGTAAAAAACTATTTTTGTATATGGCCATCAATGATGGGACCAGGAGGAATTATGAACAACTTGAGAGGCTACTCCGCAACTCTATGTAGTCTCTAGAATCTTCCTGAAGGCGGTTTTAACACGCCCATAGATGGCTTGCATAGCCCTCGATGAAGAGAATGGCCTCCATTTCAGCCACAAGCATTACTTTCATGGACTTAGGGTTACCTAGGATCTTCTCCTTGACTTTCTCCACCTGTTTTGTGCAACCAGAGGTACTTACTTTTAGACAAACAGCTGCAACTGTTCAGAAATTTTTGCATTCCGATTTGCTACCAACTTCTGAATGGGACTTAGCCCCATCCTTCATTTTTTCTACGCGGTCGTCCTTCTCGATTTGCTACCAACTTTTTTCTGAAGAAAGACAGTCAGCGCTTTGCAGAACGCTGTTGGAACACAGTCGAGTACTTCCAGGAGCTACAGGTTAACAAATTTTAGGGTCTCCCGAGACGCCACAAAGTAAGAAATGATGATGACCGCAATCCCGTCATCAACTGCGACGGTAAGACTGCGTATGGTCCTGATATACGGTCCCCTTGGAGAAAATCTGATGTGCTCATCCAGGTCTTAACCTCTGTCTTTTGTTCCACCGAAGCGAAGACTTCAATTCAACTTGACTGATGTCAGTGACGACAATCCTCCGTACAGAGAGGAAGTATTGTTGTGCTTGGGGTTGTTTTTTAATAGAACTGTGTGTGTATTCGATGGTCATAACTTTTGAAGTTAATTATTAATTATTAGTATAATATATTTAATTTTACTATTAATATTGATTAGAGTAGTTATTTATTTCAGTGTAATATATTTAATTTGAATATATAATTTATTATTATTTATACTTATACTACATCAAATTTTTAAATTTATTTTTAAATTTATCATGTATATATAACAAAACCATTCTTAAAACCGTCTCTACGCCGTTCATCAAAACACAAAATATGGCATAAAGACCTCTTTATCATGAAAATGTGTTTAAACTTCATTCGATTGTATATACCATGATACACATCCTTCGTCTTGTACAACTTGAGAAGCAAAACTACAAGTAGATAGATAAGTATGTGCATGTTGCTAAATAGATCGGCAAGGTGATACGATACGTGCATGTTGCTAAATATACGTTTCGTCCTCTTTGAATAATGTATTATTCATTATAGCTCTCATTCATGAGTTACTGAACAGTTCGGGTATTCCAACGAACGAGTACAAATATGAGAAGTTTTCGCAGTTTGCATAAATGAGTTTCTTCTCAAATCACTGTGCAGGTCGAAACGTTCATTGCGAAGTGTGCTAAACGTTCATGTACAAAGATGCGGTAAAAGTGAAATGCATATTTTCTTATTTACTGGTAGTTCAGTTAAGCCTTATGCGAAATTGTTACTTCTCGTTTCGTTTCAGATGGACTTCTAAACTAGTTTCAGATGGACTTCTAAACCCCTTCTCCCTTATGAATCCCTCGTTGCGTTGTTCCTTCTTCGTGGAGTCGTCGTTGTCGCAAAGTGCCGAAATGTTTTGTTTCACAAATTCCACCTCGTTGTTGAAGACCTCCAGGGTGGTTTCAGCAACATCTGTAGGAGTCAAAATAAAATCTAGGTCCGGCTGCATTCCTGCTTCATAGACGTTGTCTTCTGCATATCTGAAAACCGGTCCAGGATACATTCGAACATCAGATCTTCAGCTCAAGCAATCCCTAGTCCAGTCCCAACTGAAGACAAGTTATGTTGCGTCCTTGCGTGGCATTCGCTAGTTGTTAAGCTCACCCTATTGACTGGCCGAAGCGTCAAATGCATCTCACACAAGGGTTGTTACCTGTGTGCCTGATCTAAGCACCCCGGCAAATATAACAAGCATTCAAGCAGTGTATGTTCAACCAGAAGAAAGGCAGGTAGGAAACTGTATGAGCTCTGATACAACATGAACGTCTTTCTGGTAGAGCTCTGCAGAAAGATGCCAAGTAGTCCCGCGTAGGCTGCTCGCCAATGGATTCAGGCTGTCGGATCCAATGCTGAATCTGTCCCGACGTATCTGCTCAACGGACTCTTTGAGGTGACCCCATTTCCAAGCGAGATGTCGATGTTGATGTTGAGGTTGAAATCGGTTGTCTCAGCTGTCAAAGTCTCATGCACTGGTACCTGTGAGCGCTATCCTGCTACTGCAAATGAATCTTCTCTCAAATCGTCCTCAGAGTGACAAGTTAGTTTCAAAGAATAGATTCTACACAAGTCTATGAACATGAATACATAGACGTAAACAATTTTTAGCAGAATTCCTCGTAGAGTGAGTTCTAGGATATCATCCAATGACTTAAGGCGGGCACTGCTTGCTTATACATCGGATGCAATCAGTCTTCAGTTCATAGTAGTTTCAGCAGTATTTAAGGAAATGAAACAGTATGAACTGAAAACGGACTCTGATGATAATTCAAAATCCGTCTTCTAAGTTAACGGGAGAAGGAAGAGAAGACTCGAACTGGAAGCCAGGATCACGAGATGTCTCATGGGGTTCAGATACAAGGAGCTCTAGGGAACGTTGATGGGTAGCAAGGGAATTTTCTACCTCGTGAGGGGTTGAGAAACCAGTAAACAATCCCTTGATTATATACCCACAGCACGGAGATACGTTGTCAATATTCCCGTTAAAATCGGCGACACAATACAATTCCTGGAGTGAGCATCACTCCGGAAACGAGATTGAAATGCAAGGCAAAGAAATTGAAACCTCAACTCTACTGTAGCAGCAGTGTAGATATGTCTTGAAGTTTCTGCCTTCAACATCGAGCCTAGTTACTCCTGTACATGTCGGTCTAGCTTAGATTTCTAGATTTGAAAGTTAAAAATTGGTAGATGCACGTGTTGTACATATCCAAAATACAAAGCCTTACATGCCTACTCAATCCAGAACTACTAAGAACAAATCACGGAGAGAAGATAGTTTATGGCTGAGAGAATGAAAACCAAAATAGCATACAGATATCAGTTGAATGTTGTAAATAGTGGCGACGTTTTTAGTTCTATGTAATATAAGAGAGAATGTATATAAATGCTACTTGGAATCATGTAGCAGGTTCTCGAGGTCATACAATAATAACAAATTGTACACCAAGAAGACGTAGTTAGAAAATGAAATGGAACGGAAATGAGCTTTCCACATATCTTACTTGTTTTGGCAATTTGTGAATGAAATGGTGTAGGCATATCATGAGAACGCGCTCTCCCTTCTGCAATGGATACTATTTTGCATGGTGTTTTCTTGAGCCATTTAGAACATAATAATATTACATACAAGGACATGTATTGTAACATTGAATGTATGTGATCTATTTCATGCCGTCTGAAATGATTTATCCATTGTAATTGAGCACCTCCGGGTTCGTTGAATAGTACAATGCGTTTAAATCAGGGAAACTGTAAACCCACCTCACCTTTTGTTTTCTCATCCACATGACCGTACAATATTAGCCAATCAGATGGTATGATTCTCAATATATTCTTAACAAGAATCCAACATGATTATACTTTCGTACTTCTATGCTCTTACCATTGTTCTTCACTAAGATCATTGTTTTTTACTCTTCTTGTACTTTACTCTATGTTTGTTACGATCATGCCTCTGAATGTCCCCTCCTTCGTGCCCTTATACCACTCTTGATGAAGCATAGCTTTGTAATGGCATGCACATTCAGAAGGTTTTGCAGTTAAAACTGAGTGCACATGCACAATCGGCAACAAGAGATATGCTCCAATTCAAAAGCCAGACAATGCACTGCATCCACTGAGCTAAGAACAGTAACAAAATCCGCTTGCATAGCACAAGCAACATCTGCATAGATTGTCCCTTCCAGGTAGTTATTTGCAAGGCAGAAAATGGAACTTGGATGACAGAAATCATCAACGCAAATCATAACCTGGAGCCAGTAGACAACTTTGTTGCATATCTGATTGCAAGTGAAGAGAGAGCTTAAGCATCTCAGAAAGGTACCTGAGATTATTCTCAAGTTACCTAGGTTAACCAAGTGTGCACAGCATTGTAGGGCAAATTTTTCTCTGCAACAAGAGAGTTGAATTCTTGATGTGAAATTGGGAGTTGAGTGAGCCTGCAATGCTCCAAGATACAACAGGGATCCAAAGCTAGAGAAGAAGCATCTTGACCATTATTTCCCCAAAGGACACTTCAACAATCCACAACTGGCAAGAAAGATGCAATAGAAGTACACTCTTGCCAACATAGAGTTCACTAGCACCAAGAAATTCATCCTAGATAAAGAACCCCACAACATTGGCCTACAAAAAGAAGAGGCAGATAGAGACAACCAATGACATCTTGGTCATTGAGAAAAATAAGAAGATGACACTCGCTAGGCCAAAGGCGAAGGCCAAGAAGAAGACAAAAAGGACACCAATGATCAAAGACTTGATGGATGAATACAAAGTTGGACACCAAGCCAACAACACACCTATTGTTAATATTTCACGTGTCTTATCATTTTCTCAAATGGGGATGAGAATGACCAGGGCATAGAAGTTCAATTTGCCCCAATGTCCCAGGAAGTCAGGGAAGATTCCAAAGCCAAAGGTAGAGCATTGGGCCCAAGGAAGTAGGTGAAAGTCAAGGAGAAGTAGGACCTGCAAACACCCAATACAAAGGCAAGTAGTACTCAAGAACAAAGGAGTATTAGAAGCAAAAGGAGTGCTTGAGACCAAAGATGTCCAAAAAGCCAAAGGCTTGGGTCAAGACAAAGAAAGGCACAAGGCCAAAGACCCAAAAGAAGATCAAGGTGTAGTGTAGAAGGACAAAGTACCCACCCTCTTTTTCAAGATTGAGAAGGACAAGAGTGAACCTTTGGCACCTCCCATGAAAGAGGAAGAAGAAAAATCAAGTTTGAAGGAGATACCACTGATTGAGTTGGTGTCCATCTCTAGGTTTATTATCCATACCATGGAATCAACATAATAGATGATGGAGTGACTTTTCCTAACTTACCAAGAACTACATTGGGAGATCATGTACTACACCACACTAATTGGAAACCTCCATCAAACCACACAAGGAGTTCATACAGAAAGAGCAAAGGTGCAAGAGGAGTTGGCCAAAGTTCATGCCATGTATGTAGGTGTGGGAAAATGCAACAACAACTTGGCAAAAGAAGCATTCAAGCTAAGAGAAGAAGGAAACCCTAGTTGAAGGTATATGACAACAATATGTTATGTATAAAACACCTTGAGCCTATAATGATCTTTGGCATACAATTAACCTTTGGCATCAAATATATTTGTAAGTGTACATACCTTTAGCCTAAAACAAACATCTTTAGTGTTAAGATAATTTTGTAGCTAAAGATCTTTGGGTTGTAAACTTGTAAGAGTAAATAATAAATTGAGTATCTGAGCTAGCCATAGACACATAGGCAATCCTTAATCCAACATTAGGATTAGATAAGATAAGTAGATAAGATTAGCAATGAGTAATGTAGATGTACTTAGAGAATTTTCAATGCACCTTAACTGCTAAATATCTTCATTAAGAAGTAGAAATTGTATAAAGGGGTTGCAACTCAATGTACATGAGTTTGCTTTCTTCCTAATCAATTTTTTTAGTGCAAGGACCTCCACAATCCTTAGTGCTGATTGCATACATTTTTTTTATTTTTTGCATGATTGGTCATGTAGAGTTGAGGAAACTTGTAGTAGGAATGCAAGTTTCTGGATGTAGAAAGCTATTAACACTTTATAGGGGTGTGTAATCTCTAGAGTTCTGAAGGAACAAGACAATGAAAAGAGAGGTTCTAGGAACCTAGAACATTGACAATACCACAGATTAAAAAATACAATCAGTCAATTAATTTCATGACTTTTGTGGGGTTGCAACTTTTGTGAAGGATAGTACATAGTTTGCATAGTCAATAGAGTGATAGGACCTTTAGGATTTAATTAGATTTTGGAGTAAAATGGCTCTTTGGGAAGAAGAGGCCTTCAGTGTGAAGTGAACTACCACGTTCAAGAATAGTTTGGAATATATCTATCTTGAAAGTGATTTTAATTTCTCTTTTCTATAGTGGGAAATACTATCCTCTTTTAGGAGTGGTTCTTGGCCAAGCAGTTAAATAGGCAACAATAAATGAACTATGACATTGTGTGTGCTACCCTTTTTCTTCAACTCTAGTCATTTCCAACCTCAAAGAAACAAACTATTATTATTATTATACTATTAGTATGTTGACGTGGGTTGTCACCTCATCCTTTGGCAAGAATTGGATTTTGGCCCAAAGTTGAATGTGCCTAATCATACAATCCAAAATTATTATGGCTCAAAAAACAAGACCATAGAGAATTTTGCAAGGGAGAAGAAGAGAAAGATGCCAATGCACTATTGGGAATGACCAAGTATGATATTGTTACAAACTTGGCTTCCTCCAAAGCTGACATAACATTTAAACAACTATTGGAGGCAAGAAGCTACATAAATGTCAATTAACCCTAGCACTCTGCCAAATGTGAAAAGATAAAAAACCTGACATGTGGATTATCTACTAGATTGAGTTAGAAGACCTAGGTTCTCCAAAGGTGTAGATCAAAATCAATGGTTGCATAGTCTAGTCCGTCCCTATCAATTCTAGATCTAGAGCCAATGTCATGATAGAGGAAATTACCTTGAAGTTGGGGCATGCTTTATTTGATCCTACCTCTCATATAATACATTTTGTAGATCAGACTTACAAAAGACCATTGGGAATATTATCCAAAGTGCTAACTACCATTAGAGGTGTGGTATTTGACCTCAATTACATCATCCTCTGACCTATAACCAAGACTAGATACCTTGTATTAATTGGAAGAACTTGGTTATATGGTGCACAAGTTAGTGTAGAAATGCATCACAACACACCCTATAATTTCTAGACTACCGTCCACAATGTCCAAGTTCATTAAGGTTTGTTGGAAGAAGTATATGCATGTAGGAGAGATGTTATCATCAAAAGAAGAGTACACAAATGATACTTCAACAGACTCTGACTTATGGGCTGGCATATGTCTTGCTTAGGATGAACCTCTAATGGCTATTAAGTACTAAGACTAGGACTATCCCCAAGATCTTTCACCAAAGTCTCCCAAGGTGCTATTATTCCACTACAATCATGCCTTTTTGGTTGTCTTCCCACTCTACAAACCTCACACAACTACTTGGCCTTAGATCTTCTCCCTCCCAATCTTAGTGAAGAAGGTTCCACAAGCAATCCCAAGTCAATTAAGCCTCTCCTTTCCCTCAATCTCTTACTCTCAAAGGTCAATAGATATGAACTGGCCTTATGTCTCTTCTTTCCAATAAAAGCACTTAGAATCACTCTTTTCTCCGAGTGGTCTAGGTTTTGGGAT
Source organism: Lunularia cruciata (assembly GCA_948567375.1). NCBI lineage: Eukaryota > Viridiplantae > Streptophyta > Marchantiopsida > Lunulariales > Lunulariaceae > Lunularia > Lunularia cruciata. The sequence continues at coordinate 52,599,588 of OX419755.1, read as the reverse complement.
CCTCTCAACATTCTCTTTAAATTCTATTCTAAACTCTCTTTTCTTCCAATCAATCACCTCACCCTTGGGGACCTTGCATGATCTCAACCTCCACTTTGATGGCACTCCATGCTCCCAAGATGAGACAAACATGGTTTGTCTCACACTCCTCATGCATGAGAACTCAACTCACAAGAAATGACACTTCTTCAAAATTTCAGTCAATCCTCTCAACAAGTTGCTCAAAATCCTCTGCATTTTTTCACATAGGAGTTGCACTCTTAGGAATCCCTCCCTGAAAAATTTCAGACCTTTTCAGCAAGCCATTTGGCTAGAAAACCTCTCTATTTATCACATATCTTGCGAGATTTGGTCTAAAACTACCTCCTTCTATTCAAAAATTCATTAATTTTTGTGCAAAAATGGTGTCTCTCCAATTCTTAGTCCATATAGTAATATCTTGTACTAAACTTTTATGGAAAGTTTCAGAACAATCCAATGCAAAATGAAGACATGGCAAACAATATACAAAATTCCAAAGAGGGTGTAATTTGCAAGAGCAATTTACCCTACCACCTTCCAAAAACTCTAGCTCAATGCATATAGCAGCCCTTACAATAATTTTGAGTGTCCCAATTGAAAGATAACTGAAGTTATCCTCTATGAAAGTTTTAGATCTAGTTCTTAAACTTGATCTTTTGCCCAAATTATTGTTATCTCCAAAAATTGCTATCCTACTCACATAATCTCTCCAATTCCTCTCATGTGTACAAGATGTACAATATCACCTCAAAACATCATAATGAACTATAGGGGAGAAAAATGGGTCTAGTTTTTCTCACATAATTTCAACACTCTCTTCCCTTAATGTTCTCTCCAAGTGAGTCTCATAGCATCCGTTTGTCTAATATACAATTCAAACATAGAATGTATCTTTCCCTCTAGAGAGGTCTTGGCAACGGAAACAAAAATATGAGTTGGCATGTCTCTCACTTGAAATGAACCTCCAATGTCTATATTGAGGGAGTGCACTATGAACTAAGAAGACAAGGAACCTCAACTCCATCAAACTCCTCTAAGGCGCCTCCAAGACTAAAGATATTGCTCACTAGAGTACTCAATGAGAGAGACAATTGCAAATGAAAGGATGATGAGCATCTCCTTGCCCCTAGCTTATATACTTATTAAAAAGTTACAAATCAAAATTACTAATTACCAAGTAGCTAATTTACTTTGCTAAAAGTCAAATGAAATCTAAAGTCTAAAAGAATATCCAAGCACATGGGAATGATCCCATGAGTAAGCGGTCTTATCCTCACGTACCAACTAAATCAAGGATTCCTTCACAATGGCTATCCTTGGACTATTGAGAAAATCAGCACCAACAAGGCTTGTGGGCCAAGAGTTCTCAACTCTTTCCTCAAAGCCAAATAACTAGAAATAATACCAAGTCAATACAATAGAAGACAAAATAATAATGTTCACTCTTTTCCCTTCCTCACCTATATCTTAACTAGGATTAACTCTAGCTAATCATGACTAATGTAGAAGCTTGGCTAAAATCCATACAGATAATATTTCTCAACTATTTAGCTACCAAAGCCTCTCACCTAATAGTATCAATAGAAGGAGAGGGTGAAGCAAGTCAAGCAACCATACTGCAAGTCTATGAGGAAGCCCGTTTTGCAATACATTTGGTGGGAGCAGTGTTGCAATTGATGGAGCTCTTATTTTCCTTTTACCAGAAGGAGTGCCCCAAGATCATAGACTACACTACCTTGGTGTGGTGCATGCATAAGAAAATTTATACCATGAAAGTGAGGGAAGACAAGGTGAAAGAAGAGTTGGCAAAGGACCAAGACTAGTTCAAGGAGGAGTCCAAGAAGGTGAGCTCCTTAATACAAGAGTTTTTTGAGGTAAGAAGTAGAATGGCTCATTTATGGCTTTGTTGAAGGAGTAGGAGAAAGAGCTTGTGCAAGTGTAGCAAGAACTAGGTAAGTTGTGGATGGAGAAGAAGGAGATACAGTTGGTGTATGAAGATCAGCTGCATGCCAAGGATGAAGAAGTCAATAGCATTTTCTCTAAGTTGGAGAATGCTAAGGTAAGGAATGTAACAATTGATTTGTAGATGGGCAAATACTAGGAAGTGGCTCTACAATTGGAACAAATGAGAGAGGACTTGAATAAGGAGAAGACCAATTGAGAGTCAGATCATCCCCTAATTTTGGAGGAAGTTTAAAAGGAAGTTGGAGTTCTGAGCCACAAATTAGAGGACAAGAAGCAAAGGGTGATGTAGCAATTGGAGGAAGTGCATGACCACCAATTTGTAAGAATGTTGAAGAAAACAGCCAAGGAGAGAGCACTCAAGACCAAGATTCATGAATTGAAGTTGTAGGCTCAAAGATTAAAAGGGAAAGTTGATGAGGAGGAGGGAGTGGACCACCTTGCACTTCTACTAAAAGAACACTCAAACCAAGAATTCAACAAACTCTGCAACACATACTTGCTAAAGATAACCGGATGTAAGGAGCAGACTAAGGAGGTTCTTGGCACCTGAAGAGAGAATGCAATTCTTCACACCATAATAATAGGTCAAAGAAGCTTCCTTGGTTGATGGAGGAACCATAGTGTTGGAATAACTACCATCTATTTTAATTGAATAATTATTATTTTTAGTTGAATAATTATTATACCCATTTGGAGTTGGAACTAGATTAGCTAGAATGACTTTGGTGTTGTATAAGACTTCTCTCTTAAGGAAATTCCTTGTAGATTGTAAGATAGGAAGTAGAAAAAATGACTTTGGCCTTACAAATATATTCCATGAGGAATGTCTTAGGGTTTGTACAATACTTCCGGACCAAGTTCTACTTTGGTGTAGTAAGCCCAAGGAAGACAAATTCAAATGTTCAATTCAAGGAAGATCTAACACTTTCCTTGATACATGTCAAAAGCTCAATTAGGCAGTTCTGATTATGATAAGGTAGGAGTAGAATCCTAAGTTAGAGATAAGAGGTTACATGAAGATCCACTTATCATTGAGACCCTTGTGGGCAAAATAAGAAATTGCCTATAGGGATTTGGCCCAATAATCTACATGTTTTTCTTTCATGCAACTTTGTATACAATCAAAGTCCAATCTTTTAGAGTCTATAATCACTTAGTCTTGAATGATTGCAAATCCCTATGCACAAGTAGAGATGAGGAATTCTACAATAGGAACAGAAGTACTTGAGAATGGAATGGTGGATTTGAACTTGATCATATGTTTGATTCTTGAGGGTTCTAAAGAAACAGAGTAGTGTAGAGAGGGATCTTTTTTTTTTTGAGTATTACCAACACCATGACATCAAAAGGCAAGGACATTTGGCTGATAGTAAGACTCCTTTGGAGACATGCCTTTTGGGAAGTGTAGTACATGTCTTTGGGATCAAAGGCTTCGGGGCAAAGTGAACCATCACCTTCAAGAGTAACATGGATATATTTTTAGTTAATATGATTTGTGTTTTTTCTTTTTAAAGTGCACTATGGGGGTGACACTACAATCTTCTAGAAGAGGTTTATACCCAAGAGGTTAAATAGGAAATAATAAATGAATTTTGATTTTGTGGCACTTCCTTTCATTTCTAGTTAGTTTGTAACCGGATTCTTGAGGAAATGAACTATTCTCACCATACATATTATTAGTACATAAAAAATGGGCTATCAAATTATGATTCATTCTACTGGTTTTACTGATTATTTTATATAACTATAATTTTGCCTAATTTATGATTATAAAAAAAATATGTATTTATGATCTTGCTAAATAAATTTCATCTATCTAATCTAATTTTTGTACTAAATTTCCTAACTTAATGTGTTGATATGTGTTTGTGTTCATAAGATAAAGTATTCTATAAAATTGTGATTTTAAGCAAGATGTATTCTTTATATTAGATTCTTTGTCTTAAATTAACACTTGTCATAAAATTGAGATACTTTCAAGGAGTAACCTCCTTGCAAAGCCCCATATTGACTATCACCTTATGAGTTGGAGGAGTGCAAGGCTCAAATTAAAGATATGCTAAAAAGGGGGTTCATCCAACCTAGCATATCACCATATGAGGCTCTTGTCTTGTTTGAGAAGAGGAAAGATGGGACATTATGGATGTGCATTGACTCTTGGAACCTAAACCAACAAATTATGAAAGACAAATATCCATTACCTCAAATGATTTACCTATTTGATCAACTCAATGGGGCAAAACACTTCACCAAAGTTGATCTATGGAGCAAGTATAACCAAATTAAGATTAAGGAAGAAGACTTGCACAAAACTATCTTTCAAACAAGGTATGGTCACTTTGAGTACCTCATGATTTTGTTTGGTATCATCACCAATGCATTAGCCACTTTCACAATTTTGATGAATAATATTTTTTTTTCATACTTAGATAAGTCTATTATCATTTTTCTAGATAATATCTTAGTCTATAGTAGGACAATGAAGGAGCATAAGCAACATCTACAAAGAGTTTTTAAAATTTTGCAAACGAATCCATTGTACACCAAAATCTCAAGTGTGAGTTTGGCAAGACTAAGGTTGATTACTCGGGTCATAGAGTAAGTGAAGAAGGTATCCAAGTTTTAATAGATAAAATCAACATCATTCAAAAGTGGAATGCTCTTGTGGATCAAACTCAACTCAAGAGTTTCTTAGGATTAATTGGATTCTATTGTCAATTTGTCAAGGACTCCTTTAAGGTTGTAAAACTCCTAACATCCTTACTTGGCAATGGCAAGAAATGGATGTGGGGAACCACACAAGAACTTGCAAGCATTGAAATATGCATTAATACATACACCAATCTTGAAATATTATGATTCTAAATGTCCAATTAAGTTGGCTATAGATGCATGAGGCATTGCGATAGGAGCGGTTCTATGACAAGAATAGGAAGATGGATAGCACCCAATTGCATAATTCTTTTGCAAATTGTTACCAACAAAGTAGAATTATCACACCAATGAACAAGAAGAGTTGGCAATTGTCCTTACTACCAAGCTTTGGAAGCACTATCTTGGCAAGAAGGCATTTGTACTTGAGACAAACCACAAACCTCTAGTCTACCTAGAGACACAAAAAGACCTATCTTGTTAATAGATTCATTAGATAGAGTGGAGATAATGATTTAACATGACTATTACATAAATGGAGGGCAAGAAGCAACTCAGGGATGCATTCACCCAAAAGCCTATGATGAAAAATCTAATTGTAGAGGTCAAGATGCCTGACCAAAATTTATGGAGGCTACAAAGACTGGTCCATAGATTACAGGTGCTCAATCATCCAAGGGCATCCTATACCCAAGGACTCACCTTCTTGGACGGAAAGTTATGGATCCATGATGCTTTAGACCTACAAACCACTACTTTTGTTGAGTGTCATGATTCTACATTGCAGGTCATGCTAGAGTGGACAAAACCTTAGATCTAGTCAAATTCCATTACTATTGGCCCAAGATAGACCAAGATGTGATGGAGTATGTCCAAATCTATCTCCTTTTTCAGAAAAATAAAGTCCCTTACAAAGATCCCATAGTCTCTTTTAACTCTTTCTTATCCTTATTCAATGTTGGCAATAGGTCAGTATGGATCTAGTTTGTGAACTATCCAAGACCACCTCAAGTTTTGACTCCATTGCAATCTTTGTGGATTGATTGAGCAAAATGATTCATTTATGTCCTACAACCAAGGACATAAATATGCCACAATTGGCTCACTATGCCACAATTATACTTAAATATGGTCTTTCCTCAACATGGCATGTCTTGATTACTCACAACAGATTGCAACACTCAATTCACTAGTTTGTTTTGGAGAACTCTTTGGAGTCTTCAAAACCAAACTTGCAATGTCTATAGCCTACCATCCATAAACCAATGGACAAACAAAGTGGGCAAAGCATACTATCAAGGACATGCTATGTGGTTTCACTTTGGAGGAGCAAGAAAGGTGGAACACATTCCTTCATCTGGTGGATTTTACCTACAATAATTCATTGAATGCATCTACAAACCTCACACTATTCTTCCTCATGTATGGAGAACATCCTTTCATACCTTTGAGCATGGTAAAGGTCAATCTAATGCCTACCACAATTGATGTTGTCAACAATTTTGTATCTAGAATCCAACAAGGCATAGAGAATGCCAAGAATAAGTTACATATAGCCCAAAATTTCAAAAAAGATGTAGATGCACATCATTGGATGAAGTGTGGGACCGTATGGCTATCCACCACCACCACCATCATGTTGGTTGGCCCTCACAAGCCCAAAACCCGCTTCATTGGTCCTTTTCTTGTCATCCAACAAATTGGAGTAGTGGTGTGTCATCTTGAGCTACCTTCACACATGAAGATCCATCCAATGTTCCATGTTTCTTTTCTATGACATTATGCACTCTAACTTCCATAGTTTCCTTCCATACAAGAAGCTTTTCCTTATCCAACACTCATTGATGGAACAGATTTATACAAAGTAAAGCGCATTCTGGATAAATGCATCCAAGGTATGCACAATAAGCATGTGAATATCTTATCCATTGAAGAGGCTAACCATTATATGAGGCTACTTAGAAACCTACATCAAACTTAACCAATGCACCCATAGTATTGCAATCTTTTGAACACCAACTTCATAACAAGGATGTTGCATCTTAAATGGGGGGAGGTTTGTAATATCATTAGCTAGACAAATTAGCTATAGGTGAAAATTGATTTGGTAATATCTTTAGAGATATTATACATGATTGTCTAAGAAGATCATATACATTAGTCACTAAAAGAAGATTTTTTTCTAATAGGGTAGAAGTAAAAACCAAAAATCCCAAAGTCAATTTTGGAGGCCCAAACAAAAGAATTAGTCCTAAAAAATGGACTTTTACCTTCCTTTGGTGAGAAAGCATTGCCTTCTCTCTCCTTGTTTCTCTCATCAAGATGGTACCTCATCCATGTTATTCTCTTTCAAATGATACCTCACCCATGCTATTTTGAGCTTCATATAGAAAGATTCCCCAAAGATTCAAGTTTGACCAACCAAATAGAACAAAGATCAACATGTCACCAATCCATGTAGCTAATCTAAAGGTGTAGCTTGCTGAAATATCACCAATCCATGTATCTAACCTAATTGTGTAACTCTTTTTGAGGGTTCCTTTTTATTATATAATAAAGACATCAAAGTTTTCTTAGAGTTCCAAGATTGTGTGCTTCTACGGCTATTACAGTTCTAGGGTTACACCTTTATACTCTACCTCACAAGAAGACAAGGATACCATAGCTTGCTTCTTTGAGGACCAGCTAATAGCTCCATTCTCCCAATTGAAATCATAGCCAAATGTGGACCACTTGTCCAAAGTACTCCTTGCCCAATCTGCATCTAAGAATCCACACAATTTCACACTCTCTATGGCTATGTAATGAAGTCCAAACTATATAATGAGCTTCACATATTGCATAATCCTCCATATTGCATAATCCTCCATATTGCATCAAGATATAGCTGCCAAGGAGTCTACATGAACTAACTCACAAGTTCCACAATGTAGTTCAAGTCTGGTCTAGTGATAGTGAGATAGATCAAACTCCCCACCATCCATCATAACATGATCTTCAAGCATCTCCCCCTCAATAGGACTCAACTTTGAATTTTTATTCTAAGGGTGTAGAGATTGGCTTGAAAGTTGTTATAGCATAGTTGACAAGCATGTCAATAGCCTAATATTGTTGCAATAGCCGCATATTTTCACCATCCTTGATGAACTCAATTGCAAGGAAATATCTTAACTTCCCCAAATCCTTCATCTCAAACTCAACCTACAGCCTATGCTTAATTTGTTGAATATGCTTCTCACAACCCCCACTCACAATCAAATCGTCTACAAAGATTGTAATGAAAATGAGTGAGGAGTCTAAATCACACACATTGAACCCAAACTCCTGCAAAACACAAGCGATCTTACCATAGCATGGTCTAGGGAGCTTGCTTGAGTCCATATAAAACCTTATACAACCTGCACACTTGAGTTGAAGAACCTAGGTCTTTATACCCAAGTGGCTACACCATATACACTTCTTCTTGAAGATCTCTATTCAAGAAGGCATTCTTCACATCCATTTGATGCAACTTCCAATGCTTACTACTTACTATTGCTATTACTATTCAAATAGTAGCCATCTTAGCAACGAAACTAAATGTCTCATCATAATCAATTCCATGATCTTGTGCATAACCCTTGACTACCAACCTAGCATTGTACTTGCTTACCAAACCATCCTGGTTTTGCTTAATCTTGTACACCCATCTGCATCTAATTGCCTTCTTACCAGGTGGTAAGTCCACTAACTCCCATCTTCATTGTTTGCTCAAGGCGGCAATGTCCTCATCCATAGTTACCACCCATTTTTCATTCTACAATGCTTCTTGAATAGTATTTTGCTCTTATTCGTGGAGCATGTTCATCATATATGCATGATAAGAGCCAAGGAAACTCTCATGAATGAGTATTTGAATTGGATGTTTGACTTAGTATGATCATTGAGGCAAATGGTCTACTATAGATCCATCAACACTACCTTTTGCATCTGCCACCACACTTGTGGCATCTCTAGTGCAATGTAAAGTGTGAGCATCAAAACCTGCACTACTGCTAGTTTTTGGATCAGATTCTGGTCTATAGCATACTCTATTAGACCATGGATATTATACATCTGAAGCTTTTATCACGCCATTACCATCAATAATGAGTTTTATCAGCTGGTCAACATGCTTTCCTTCAATAAGCAACCAAGGAGCAAGAAGAGGCTTGGGTGGTGCATACCAAGCCTTCTGCTCATCAAACACAACATCCCTAGACACATAAAGCTTTTGCATGGAGGGATCAAAACATTTATATCCCTTTGCGTGGAGAGCATAGCATAAGAATATACAACACATAGCTTTGGGATCAAGCTTTGTGTGCTTCTCATCTAGAATATGCACAAAATACACACAACTAAGGATTTTCAAATGTTTCAGGTCATGCTTATGCGCATATATACCTCCATGGGGGTGCAAGAAGGCACTATTATGGATGGACATCAATTCATCAGGTAAACTGCACACACAATGGCTTCTACTTAGTAGATTTTAGGCAAATAGTCTTGTTTAGCATAGTGTACATGGCCTCTACTACATGATGATTATTGCATTCTATAACTCCATTTTGTTGTTGACTATAACTACAGTTTTGCTGGCATTGGATGTCATGATAAGTATGTTGTGAATTGTATGTATAGGTATTCACCTCCTCCATCTGACCTGAACTGAAGGATATGGTGTCCAGATTGCTTCTCGACAAGGGTCTTCAAGGCTTGGAAAACAGAAAACATATCAGATTTTTGCTTCAAGAAATACACCCAAGTGAATCTGGAGAAATCATTTGTGAAGGACATAAAGTACTAAGACCACTGAATTTGGATGTTAAAGCTGTCTATACATCACTATGCACCAACTCAAGTAGTTTAGTGTCACATTTTTCTCGGTGACTGAAGGGCTGCCTAGCTTATTTTCCATATTGACAAGCGGGGCATGTCTCTAGACTATTGCTACATGTAAAGTGTAGATTACTTGAAACTATAGTAGTGTTTGGCAGTTTCTTCAGCTTTTGGATGTTCATGTGGCCAAGGTGATTATGCCAAATCTGCATATCAGTCATCTGCAATCTACTTTGTCCATACATTGCTGCCTAGATATGAGGCATTATGATATCTAGTTTGAACAGTTTACCACATCTAGTCACTATAACTATTATTGTCTACATAGCTATACCTTGAATCACACAACCATCTAGATTGAACAAAACTTGATACCTTGACTCCACAAGCTGGCCTATTGAGACAAGATTGCAAGTGATGGTTGGTACAAAGAAAACATCACATAAGGCTGAGATCTTAGATTTTGAGGCAACAATAGGCATTTTACCCTACGAGTGATTTGATGTTGGGTATCATTGCCTATAACAATCACAACGGGATGTGGAACTTGTCCAAAATGATTGAAGCAATCTTGATGTGCTATCATATGGTTGCTAGCTTTAGACTCAATTTACCACTCCTCAATGGGCTGCACCATAGTCTTTATGACATAGGTCATTGTCAATAGGCTCCTTTCTTCAAGATCATTGTAGTTGTCAAAATCACAAGTTGCAAAATTCTGTTGAGCAATATAGCCTTGACCAATATAAAGTGTTGTTGTTGCCGCTTGTGACAATCATGAGCATAATGGCCTTTTGCACCACAATGGTTACATCACCCAAGGAGAATGTAACCTTTGCTCCTATTTGAATCTTGACTCTATTGTGGTTGGGTCAGTCCATAGATTTGGTAATGACAGGGATGTTGATGTCGATGTCCATGAGCATCTCCTCAATTACTATTGTGTTGGAAACTCCCATGTCCACAAATATGTCTATAGCCTCTACCTCTGCATATAAAGCCTGATCTTGCTACTTCAAATTAGAGGAAGATCATTGGTTTATTGTTAATCACATTTCTTCACTTACAAACAAGGGGGTCAGATCTTGAAATGAAGGAAAAGTCTCACGCACAACAATTGACGTTTGAAAAGATTGCTATTCAAGACCCAATCCTTGTAAGGTAATCATGGTCAAATTTTCATCATCTATTGTGACTCCAATGTTGCCAAGTTGGTCAACAATACTTCTTATGGATAGAATGTACTTGTTCCTTGATTGTGACCCCTTCTTGACACCATGGAGCTATATTTCACTTGCAACTTGAACACCTTGGTAGATGTCTCAAATACCTTCTCCATCACCTCCTATGCACCTTGTGGTGTCTCTATATCTTGAACATAACCACACATAAAGGACCAAATGGAAATCATAAGGTCGTGCAAGACTTGGTTGGCTTGCTTCTTCTATTTTCTCACCTTTGGGCTCTTATCATCTCCTTTTGGTTTCATCTTCTCCTTGTGACAATCTCCCATAGTTCTTATCCCATTAGGAAATACTTCATGTGCAGTTTACACAGAACATAATTGCCCTTGCAAGCTGCTTGCATGCGATTGAGCTCATACTAAATTCAGCCATGGTTGATCTATACACAAACAAGAAAATTAACTCCTCAATTATCTACTCTAATAGAGGATAATCCTCCACTCATGATGACAACTCTGGTCTTGATCCTGCACTACTCTTAATGCGTACATCTGTCCAGCCCAAAAGAAGACAATAAAGTCAAGAATTTGTCACAAAATGCAAGAAAAACATATGTTCAAAGTGCAGTGGACAAAAAGAGACCTCAATGACAGTGATGAAAAGCAAAACATGCCAAGAAACATCAAGAAAACCATGGATTTCAAATTTTGAAGGCAAAATCAAAGTGTAAATGTAAAACTAAAAGTGTAAATTTTTGCTCCAATTTGCTTGGGCTGATGTCTCACTCTCTTACACTAGTAATATTTCCTATGTAGAGAATCTAGGGAGTTTCCATTTGGAAGATATTGGCCTTCAAAGAATTTGTGATCAAAATCTCTGATTGCATTGAAACTTAGTAGACAACTAAATTTGACACTTCTAAACCAAACAATCCAGAAGAGGCTAGATGATGTAATTTTGGTCAAAAAATTCATCTTGGCCCTCAAAAACGTAAATGGAAGGTTTGGTAATGCATACTATTTGCACCTCTTTTCAATATCTTTTGGTTGATGGAATTCTTGGTTAAGCAAAACATCTTGCTACTGCACCATAGCAAGGATTGCTTTCTCCAAGCTGCACTTCCCTTGCTTGCTCCAAGGCTCTCTATGCTCTTTATTTCTCTAATACCATATCAAGAATCTCATAGCACACACAAGAGAGAAGAGTGTGGATAAACCAAGAGAATGGTCTAGGTAGGACCACATGCTTAGGAAAATACTCCCGTGAGTATGGCTATTCCTTTAGCCTTTTGAATTTATTTGACTTTTAGCCTACTAACTTGAGTTACTCTAGTAATAAGTAACTTTGGTGCAGAACTATTTCACAATTATATAAACTAGGGGTGAGGAGGTACTCATCCATCCTCACTATTTCTCTTGCATTGAATTCTCTAGTGAGCAATGTCTTGAGTTTTGTAGTCTTAGCCTTGGAAGGGTATGATGGAATTGGAGTTCTTTGTCTTCTTAGTCCATAGTGTGCTACCATAATAGCCATCACAAGTTCATCTTGAGTGAGAGATAGACCGGCTCACATTTTTGTTTCAGTTTCTCTAGTTTTTCTAGAGAGGTCATAACATTGTTGTGACCTCTCTAGAAGGTACAATAATGTTCCACGTACAATTCTATATTAGACAAAAGGAGGCTATGAGAGCTCATTTGGAGAGAATATTAGGGGAGGAGAGGCCTGAACTTATGTCCAAGAACCAAGACCCATTTGGATACTTTGTAGTTACCTCATGTACTTTGTATCACCTCATGTCTTTGAGGTGATATTGTACATTGTGTACACATGAGAGGATTTGGGGAGATTGTGTGAGTTGGATTGTAGATTTTGGTGAATACAATGATTTTGGGCAAAATCTCAATTTTGAAATCCAGACTTGAAATCTCTACACATGATAACCTGGGTTATCCTTCAATTACTAAACTTAAAATTATTGTGAGAACTAATACACGCACTAAGCTAGAATTTCTGAAAGTTGATAGGGTAAATTGCTCTTGAAATTGCATGCTCTCTAGAAATTTGTATAGAGTCTACCATTTATTCAATTTTCAATAGAATATTTTGAAATTTTGTAAGAAAATTCAGTACATAGAATTCTATCTTTTGGCTCAAGAATTAGAGAGAGATCACTTTTTCCTATAAAGTAATGAATTTTTGAAGTAAGGGAGTGATTCTTAGATCAAATTTGAAATATATCTACTGAATAGAAAGTTTCTTAGCCAAATGGCTCAATGAAAAGATCTGAAATTTTTCAAGAAAGAACACCCTAAGATTTTTATCAACTGTGAAAAATTCAAAGGACTATGACATATCAATTAAGAGAATCAAATAACATAGTGAGGAGAGGTCAATTTTTCAGAGTTGAGATCTCATGCATGAGGAGTGTGAGAGCAACAAAAAGCATGTTTGAGTGTTTAGACTCATCTTGGAAACATGGAGGGTCATCAAGAATAGAAATTGAGTCTATGCAAGGTTCCCTAAAGGTTTGAGGTGATTGTACGGGTGGATTTGAGGAAAAGAGAGTTTAGAATAGAATTTGAAGAGATTGTTGAGAGGATCCAAAAATATACACCACTTGGAGGAAAGAGTGAATCTAAATGCTTTCATGTAGAGAGAAGAGATAGAAGGCAGGTTCACATCCATTGACCTTTTAGAGAAAGAGATTGAAGGAAAGAAGTGGCTTACTTGACTTAGTTATAGAGTGAGAGAAAAGAGAAAGATAGTGAGAGGCTAAGATGAGGAAAATTCTGGTTTTCTTTGGCAAGGATGGAGAAGATGTAGAGGTATTTGTGAGAGAGTTCAAGAGAGATTGCATAAGAAACAATCACAGGAGGAAGAATGAGTGGGCCTCATTATTACCAGATTTCTTTGAAGATGAAGCCCTTACATGGTATGAGTCAAAATACCCAAAGAAAGAAAGGAGAGATGGGCAAGAAGAGTCTTGGGAGAGTTTGACTTTAGCCCTCATTGAGAACTTTCTTCCATATGAGAGTTATGAGAGATTGATGAGTGAGGTTACCTTCTTCAAACAAGGAGATGGAAAGAAAGTGAGAGTCTATGTAGAAAGAGAGTAGAAGCTAGAGTCTAGATTTTGCATAGTGTTGAGGAAGGGTGGGGATGATGTGGGGACTATTATGATTGGCATAGGAGCCATGCTGAACAATAATTTTGTGGGAGGGTTGAGATCACATATTAAAAGCAAGGTGAGATATGAGAAACCTTCTTCCAAGGTTGAAGCTATCAAGATTGCAATTTGTATGGAGGAGAGTTTGAAAGGAGATGAGAGTGATCTGGTAGTGAAGGAGGCTGTGCGTCCTCCTCAAGGCTAAAATTATGGTGGAACTTCTGATCTTTTGGTAGCAAGGGTTGCACCACAAATAGTAGTTGCTCCAGTTCTTGCACCTCTACCAAAAGATCCACTTCACGCATCATAAAATAACTTGCAGATCTCAAGATCAATGTTGTGCAATAATGGGAGAAGTTAGAGGTGGATCAGAATGTAGGGAGAGGAACTAGGAGTTATGGAAACTATCCATTTAGATGATGCCAAGCAACCAACCAACAATCTCAATGATAAAAATTGTTTTGGTCGTGGAGGAAGAGGTCATATCCAAAGAAATTGCCCAAATTCCATTTACCATGGAGGAAGGGGTTATGAGAGAGCCAATAGAAGGCAAAAGGGAGGAAGTGAAACTCAAGTGGCTCCTAATCTAAAAAAAAGAAAGGGGATAGCATCCATAGATGTGGTTGAGAGCAAGTATGAGAAGGAGGAGAGCTCAAACTCCAAAGGTTTTAATTTGGATGTTTTGCACAAGAGAAGAAGTGAGCTCATTTTGCATAAGATGTACACTCTTCTCAAGGATTTACTCCTAGCAAGGATACTCCTATGCCTACTAGAAGCACTCACACTAGCACTTCAACACCATCAACAACAAAGACTCCAAGGAATAAGTTGGAGATGGGGGACTTCTTGATCTCAAAGCAACAATGGAACTACAATGTGTTGGAAGATGTTGGTAATCACAATGCTAACATCAAGTGGGTCAACTAATCGCTTTGGATCCTACCTTGACAAAGGAGCTTAGAGGTGGTTTGAGTTCTACAAGAAGCAAGAGCTCTAGTATCAATGGGAGACTTGTGAATATGCCTCCAAGATTGATGTGAGAGTGAATGGTCATAACATCAATGATGCACTTGTTAATGGAGGATCTATAGTGAATGCCATGTTAGAGAGGTTGATGAATAAGTTGGATATGATATCCTCTAGAATTTCAACATTTATGGTGAGCATGGCAAAAAAGCAACATGTTTGGCCAGTAGGGGTGATGGATAAGGCGGTAGTTTTAGTTATGGGAATTCAAAATCTCATGACTTTCTAAGTCTTGAAGGATTTAAGCTATGATTTGCTTCTTGGGAGGCCATGGTTGAGAGCAAGATGCACAATTGGTTGAAGTCACAAAAGGTACTTAAGGATTGGGCCATCAAACCACAGAGTCATAGTTCTTATGACTAACACCACCTACACTTCACATTTAGATATACCATCTTTTGATTATTGGGACTCAAATTTAGAAGAAGGAGCTTCAGGTGTGGACTTAAACATGGAGGAGGATGAATTTTAATCTGATTTAGAGGTGTATCCCTTGTATGCTATGGATTTTTCACCTAAGCCAAAGGTTCTGAGGGACCCAAATAAATCACCATTAACACTTGAGGAGATAGAGAGGAGGTTATATACCCTCAAGTATGGTCCAAATGTTACCAAGGAGGAGAAGGTAAGATTTGAGGAGATTTTCCACAAGTTCATCCATGTATTTGTTTTCAGTCACAAGGATCTAAAGGAAGTCACCTTGGAGGAGCACAAGATTGAGGTGGAATCACATGCAAGACCAGTCCGCTAAAAGAAACATTGCATTAGTCCACCAATATCTTGGTTATGAAGGAGGAGATTGATAAGCTCAAGGAGGCCAAATTTATCTTTGATTTGGAGACTTTAGAATGGATGTCTCTAAGTGTGGTTGTGAGGAAAAAACTTGGCAATTTTTTGGTATGTGTGGATTACAAGAAGCTCAATGCTATTACTAAGAATGACTATTACACTTTGCCATTAATTGATGAGATCTTGGAGGAGGTTGTAGGTCAAGACAGATATAGTTTTGGAGATGGTTATAATGGGTATAACCAAATCAAGATTGCACTAAAGCATCAACAACTCACCACATTCACCATACCTTGGGAGACTTATGCTTTCAAGGTCATCCCTTTTGGGCTTTGCAATTCTCCATCCATATTCCAATGGTTCATGAACAAGATGTTTGAACATTTCATTGGGAAATTTATGAGAGACTTTATAGATGACTTTTGTGTCTATAGGAGCAAGGAAGAGCACTTGATCAAGGTTTTGTAATGCTCGGATGAAGCAAATGCATCACTCAACCCAAAGAAGTGCATTTTTGATTGTGAAGAAAGTCTACTTTTGGGGCACATCATCTCCAAGGATGGAATAGCAATCGACCTTGAGAAGGTGAGGAAATCTCAGACCTTCCATTCTCTTCAAGCTTGACGAAGTTATGCCAATTCTTGGGGATGGTTGGATATTATAGGAGGTTAATCTTCTCATTTTCTAACAAGGCATATGCATTGACCATCTACATGAAGAAGGGAATAGAATACATGGTGATTTTGGAGGACAAGGAGGCTCTCAAACACTTTTGAGGAGCTCAAGCAGTCCTTGTTGTAGCTCCAATTCTTGCTAAACCTGATTAGATTAAGCCTTTCATCCTCTACACTAATGCTTCCAATGTAACTATAGGATGCACTCTTAGTCAATTAGACCAAGATGGGCATGATCATCCAATAGCTTATGCTTGTAGGCAAAGGGTTTCAGCAAAAATGAACTACTTTGTTGTGGAGAGAGAAGGCTTGGTAGTGATCTTTGGTCTCAAGAAGTTTAGACACTACTTGATTGGAATGAAAGCCACTATTGTCATGGACCACAAGGCTTTGCAGTACATCTTCAACAAGCCTAATGGAAGGGAGGCTAGCAAGGTGGATGATACTCTTGTCTAAGTACAACCACACCATTGAGGATAGGCCAGGGAAGAAATATGCAAATGCTGATTTGTTATCTAAGGCCTATGATCATGATGGAGATGAACCAATGGATGATTCCTTCCAAAATGAAGATCTCATGACAACCTCAATCACCCAAGATGTTCCAATGGAGTAAAAGTATATTGTGGACTTTGTTACAAGAGATAACTATCCAAAAGGGATGCATGCTAGGGAGAGGAAGGCCATTGTAGCAAGATCTAGACCTTACACAATGGTGGAGGATATTATTTTTCACCAAGGAGCAGATGGTCTACTTTGAAGAGCAGTTGGTAAAGAAGAGTCTATCTTAATCATAAAGGAGTTTCATGAAATTTAAGTGTGTGGAAGACACTTTGCAAGAAATGTGACTTCTTTCAAGATTCTAGATGCAGGTTACCATTGGAGGAGGATTTTCTTGATTATTGCAAAACTTGTCATGTTTATCAAGCTGTTGCTAAAAATTCTACTTCCACTCCACCACTTAGATCAATTCCATTGCTAGGACGTTTTGAGAAGTGGTGAATAGATTTTGTATGTCCTGTCAATAGAACTCTAAGGAACAATTGGTACATTGTGGTAGGTATTGATTATCTTACCAAGTGGGTTGAAGCTATAACATTGAGGGACAAGAATGAAGATGAAGTTGTGAGATTACTTTATGAACGCATTATCACTAGGTTTAAGTGCCCTTTCGAGTTGGTTTCTAATAGAGGAGGAGAGTTTATAGGAAGCATTACTATAGCCATGCTTCAATATTTCTCTATCACACATAGAGTAACTACATCCTATAAGCAAAATTCCAATGGCTTGGAAGAGAGAACCAATCAGATCTTGTGCATGATGTTGGCCAAAGATGCAAAAATGGAGAGGGTTAAAAATCATTGAGAGAAGAGGATTCATACAATTTTGTGGGAGTATAGGACATCCATGAAGACTTCCACCAAATGTTCTCCATTTCAATTTGTTTATGGTATTAAGTCTACCTTACCTATTCACTTTGATCTTCCTACCTTCCAAAGCATTCATAAGAGATAGAAGAAAGCACAAGGAGTTGATGCAAAGAAGTCAAGGAAGGATCAAGTCATGGAATTGGAGGAGAGAAGAGCAGTTACTATGGTTCATGTGGAGCAAGCCCAAAGGAAACAAAAGGAGAGCTATGATAAGAGGCAAGGCAAGAAGAAGGTAGAACCCTTCAAAGAAGGTGCTTGTGTAATGTTGTTAATTCCATTTGATTCAAGAGAGTGCAAAAGAAGTTTTTGCTTAAGTACTTTGGACCTTTCATAGTGGAGAAGGTGTGAGGCAGTTACACCTATGATCTCAAGGACTTAGGAGGAAGACACTTTGACAGGATTAACCATGATAAGTTCAATGTGTATCATTGAAGGTAGAGAGACCTTCACATTGAGGACAAAGTGAACTCTTAGTCTGAGGGTAAATGTAACATCCATTTGTGCATTATGTGCTATTGTGATATTTAGTTTGGTATCACAATTACTTGAGAGATATTATTTATATAGAGATAAAGGATTGTTCTAGATTAGTCATAATTAGCTAAATTTAGTCATAGCTAAGATAGAGATGATCTTACTTTAGAGGAAGTGGAAAAGATGAGCACCACTATTTTGGATTCTAAAGTACTATTTTGGTTTTATTCCTAGGTGTTTGGCTTTGAGGAAAGAATTGAGAACTCTTTGATCCACAAGCCTTTTTGTTTTGGATTCTTCTATTGTCCAAAGATAGCCCATGTGAAGGGATCCTTGACTTAGTGGTTGGGTCAAGATAATACCACATGCTTGAGAGAATATTCCCATGAATATGGATATTCCTTTAGCTTTTTTCTTTTTTGACTTTTAGCCTAGTAACTTGAGTTACTCTAGTAATTAGTAACTTTGGTGCTAACTATTTCACAAGTGTATAAAATAGGGGTGAGGAGATACTCATCCATCCTCACTATCTCTCTTTCATTGAGTCCTCTAGTAAGCAATGTCTTGAGTTTTGGAGTGTTAACTTTGGAAGAGTATGATTGAGTTGGAGTTCTTTGTCTTCTTAGTCCATGGTGCGCTGCCATGATAGCCATCAGAGGTTCATCTTGAGTGAGAGACAGGCTGGCTCACAAAACTAGTTCATACTTGTAAGAGCTTGGAGTCTCAACAAACACAATAGCAACATGCACTACAATAACAAAAAAAATTGTTAATCCACTCTATGCACTACAATAACTCATAAAGTTGTTAATCCACTCCACCAAAGTTGTTAATCCACTCTATTGTAGATACTAAAGAAGAACCGTAGAAAAAGTGGTATAGAGGACAAATGCTATTTTGGTGCAAGAGGAAACTTGGCATTGATTTCAGTCTTGGGGAAGTTAGTGTCAAGGATTGCTACTTTTTTGCCCCAACAAAATGTGTTTCTATATGTATTATGCTTGTGAGAAGTACGTGACAAGTGAGAAGCGGTGGCAGTAGAGGAAAGAGAGTGAAGGATGCTAAGAAAATAGCAAAAAGCTAAAATAATTTGCAATTCTCAAAGGTACCTAAGTAAATTTCAAGGTTATATGTTTTAAATAAATAGATAAAATTTTAATTTTTTAATTTCACGTTATTGATATTTAGAGATGAGGAGAATTATAGAATATTTAGAACTTTTAGGGTTTCAACTGATTATCGTAGTATAAGAGTGTGGGTAAGAACCTTAGTTCCTTATCCATAATTTTTAATATCATTAAAGTTTAATTATTGAGGAAATATGATAATTTTATCATTCATATTTAAAAATTAAAATTCTTAAAATAAATAAGTGTTTAAAAATTAGTAATTTTTCATGTGAGGTGGAGTGTAATTGATTTGTGATTTTTTATGTATCAAGATAAAAAATAATAATAACATCAGATTATTTATGTTATTCTTATGTTAGTTATTGTTCACTTTCCTATATGTGATAATCGAGAGTAACCCAAGATACACCATGCACTATGTATCATATACATTTTAATTTGGAAGGTGTAACAACTTGTAAGGGGAAAATGTAAAGACTATGATTGAAGAAACATGGAGTGCCCATATGCGACAAACAACTACATCTACATCATTGATATTTGAGATTATATACACTACATCAATCTCTTGTTGACCATTTTGGGTATATATATATTGAGTTGATGAAATGGTAGCAATTGATATAGGTTGTAATTTGGGGCTATTTGAAATTAGTTTCTCATCTAAACTTATTCAATAGATTTCCCTTTGCATTCTATGATGAGGCTAAAAGTAAAAAATTTATTACACAATTGGATAACTGATCTCCTGGATGAGTTAACCTTAAGCTCTTAATTCCTTTTGCTCATGCATTGTGTACAACCCTTATATCTCTCAAAAGGCTTGTTAAGAATGGTTTGTGTGCTCAAGTGATTACTTCTAAGTAGAAAATCACTCTAGTGGTTTTACAAAGTTGTTCCACATGGATTTAGTAGTGGTGAAGGGGAGATTTCTATACCAATTGATTACGTTCTAAGTGCTAGTTGACTTCTCTTAGTGGAGAAGACCTTGTGGAAGGATTGTATTGATTTTCATTGAGGAGGTCATGTTGCATCTTGATAACACTACCATTATCTTTTACCATTATTTCTAATAATAACTTAGTCCATATCAATATGCATTTGCTACATTAAGGGTTGTGAGGCTATATTTCTTGTACTTTAAGCACTCTTTGATATCTACCCAAATTGGGTTAATTTTCATGTTGAGTATACTTTCAATATCGTCTCATGTACAATTATTTTTAGAGAGTTTATGGAAGTTCTTGATCCTTTGCAAGTCTTCTTCCTTTTGTGTTGTTCTTTTATTATTCTCCTTCTTTCCTTTACTACCAACCTGACTTCTCACAAGATTGAATCATCTTTCTTTAATCAACTATTGATACACAACAAGAAGATCACTCAAGAAGAATTGTATTTGCCTTAGCTCATTCTCATCTCTTGCTTTATTACTTTGGCCATGCTAGATTATATCTTTCCCTCCTTAGGAAATGATACACACATTGTGTCCACTCTAGATCAGATTGGGCAAGCCTTTAACCACTTGATTATTGAGGTTCATCTTGTAAGCATGAGAGACATATTGTCAAAGTATAGAGATGATCCTTTTTAAGTACTCCTCCTCACCTCCAACTTCTAGAGGGATAAATTACTTCTATAAATGGCCTACACATGATTGGAATGCCTATAGGGTACAAAGGTTTTATTACATCCCTTTTAAGCATTGTTATTGCAAAGAATAATTTTAATGTGTATTACTTTCCTCTACAAGAGGATCTATAGGTCGGGCATATGGTATACTCTACTCTAGTATTGCTCATCTACTAGCTTACCTAATTTTAATTGTTCCTCCTTCTCAACTTCTTATTATATTTGAGAGCCTTTGATAAGATGATCATGGGAACCTTTGACTATATAACTTGGACCAGGATATTTTGAGTATGTAATAGGATACTTGGTGCATAGAAACATCTTATCAATCTTTTGTGGAGGAGTAGGCCTACTATACATGGAAGAAATGGAACTTATAGCACTTTTGGGTAGTTGTGCACTATCAATACCTTTGTTTTACTCCTATTTAATGGTTGTTGATAGGCCAAAATTAGAGATATGTGATTGAGGTAGAGGAGGAATCCTTTTTCTCCATGTAATTTTGTTGCAAATGAGAGATGGTTTGTACTTCTGAGCACAAGATGACCTTCCATCCTTTACATCTTTTTCCTTCTGATTGGTCCAAAGGTTTGCCATCTTCCTTGATGGATGGATACTTTCAACAATGCATACATTCTCTTCTAGCTGACCCATATGCTCCTTGGACTACTAGGCCACATCTTGGCTCTTGTTAATACAAGGATGTAGGCTCTTGGATCCTAGCTATGCTTTACATTAGGGCAATCTAACTTGCACCAACTACTTTCTCTATAAAATTGAGGTTTTGCCTAGATTTGGTCCACCTATCTACATCTTTGTTATTCACTTGTTAATGGTACTACCTTAGATGCAAGAGAGGTACAATATAACTTATTGTCCTTTTGAAGGAGAGTAAGACTATCTATAATACCATTAGATGTTTGTCATGACATAGGAGAGTGGATATTTTATTTGGAGGGAGAATTTGCTTACTTTTCAAGTAATAGAGTTAGAGTAAACTTATATTTGGGCTAAGATCATCAAGTGATAATAGAAAATATTATGGTTATTGGTCCCATATGCAATGTAACTTTGGAGTTGAGCTCAAAGTTTAGTGTGAAAAATTTAGGTCTAATCAGGAGAATCTTAAGCATTGAAATTCAAAGAGACCTATAAGTTGAAAAAGCTATGATTGATGTAGAGCAAGTATGAAAAGAAATTACTTTCTAGATTCAACATGGAAAGTGCAAAGGTGGCTACTACTCCCTTGGCAGCACATTTCTTGCTTTCAACTACTTTTTCTCCAATTGATCCTATGAAGAAAGTGCAGATGTTAGAGGTCTCCTATAAGTGCACAATAGGCAATCTCATGTATTTGATGATATATACTAGGTGAGACATAACATATTCTACATTTAAAGTTAGCAAATACATGCCATATATCATATTGTGAAGTAGTTAAGTGAATACTTCACTACATTGAGGGTATGATAGAGATTGGTTATTCAATACAAGACCAGAGAAAGCTTAATCACTTTTGAAGTACATGGTTGCTAACTACGGATAGGATCTAGATGGGAAATAATAGAATCATCATAAAGATGGGATTGGCACAAGGCACTGTCAATCTCCAAATTAATAGCATGAGTGCTTTGCACCTTGTTGTAAACTAAGTGAATAGTAGGGTGAAACACATCAACATTAGATACCACTTTATCAAGCAAGCAATGTTTGATAAGCTATTCAGTTAATCAAAATTGATTGAAAGATCAAATTGATGGATGTATTGATCAAGGCAATTGCTTTGGAAGTTTTTGTGAAACATCATGCAAATTTGCAGATTTTGCATGTGAAGTATGGTGGACTTGAATTCATTGACTTCAGGTTATGCTTATTCTATCTGGTGAGTTTGTTATGGCTTAACTCTAGTTAATCCTTGTCATAAGAGGAGATTATTCTTTAGGTTATCTTTCTAGAATTTTCATTGAGTAGTATACAAAAACTAAGATTACAGGCCACTTGGCTTGAGTTAAGAGGAGTTTAATAAGTTAACTCTACATCTTGGTTAATCTTATTTAGTCTAACCCTAGTTATTGTGCTGGTTTAGGTTAGATGAGATTATATATAAAGGCTTGGCTAAGCCCATGGTAGTCTTTAGGGCTCACTCTTATGGAGTTTGATAGGGAGAGAAGGAGATGTTTGTAAATTGTTGTTGTACCCATGGACATAGCCTTGAGCTTGAGGTGAATCATTTTATCTCTCTTTTCATTCAAATCATCTTTGGTTTTTTTGCATTAGTTCCTAACCAATGTATCATGTTCATTGAAGATTTATACTAGCTGGTCTAGTAATACATAGTCCATGGGACCTTCTATAGCACTATTTGTTTCGTCCATATCACTAATCCATTTGCTTTTACTAAAATTTTGTTAGATTAATCTAGCTATGGAAAATTTAAAAATAAGTCTTAAATTAGAAAATGTGATAATAATAAAAACTTACTATAATATATATATATATATATGAAAATAATTATCTTCTAAGGGTACTCCATAATTACAATTGATGACCCAATCTAATGTCACTAAGCTTGTACTGAACTATATAATTCCCCAAAAATCTTTCTGTATGAAAGACTTATGCTTCTTTTCTATCATAAACAATCCAACAAGTACATAAAAATTAGTTTGTTCTCATCATGGAAGGTATAAATTAGTCTTAGAATAAACTCATATTGAATTATTGGGAAGACAATCATTCTTGTATATCTCTTGTATACTTTTATCCTTTAAATATGTGAGTATGCACCTTATATTATTCAGAAGTCACCTTTTCCACTTTTTTCTAAAGCTATAATTATAGATAATTTGACCAATGTTATTATATATTATGTAAAGCTTAATCTTGTAATTTTATATAGAAATTTTCAATATAGCTTGATGTTTGAGAAATGTATATCTTTATATAAGAAATTTTTAATTGAATACCATATTAGTTCTTTATATTTTATTTTGAAATTCTAACAAGTATTTTCATGTTTCAATGCACTCTCCCTTCATTGTCTTTCCTCAACGTAATGAACCAATATGAATGATGTTTCTATATGTTCTAACTTTGATTCACCTATTTCTTAAATACATTTAAGTTTTATTTTATTTTCTATAAAAATTCATTTTAATAAAATATATTTCACAATAAATTCCAATTGTACCTTATCAAATATCTTTAGCTCACGAGGGGAGTTGAATATTACAATCTCTTTCTTATCTTGATAAGAAAAAGCTCTATAATGACTTCTATAGATCAAATAATCATATAATCAATTGCAATGCCAAATTATAAGAACTATCAAATTTTTGTTCCTAATCACAAGAATCATCAAAGCATAAACCTCTACCAAGGACACGAAGCATAAACACCTTTTTTTCCACCATAAAGCATATCATTTATATATATATATATATATATATATATATATATATATATATATATATATATATTGCTAATATTTGTTTGAATTCCTCTTTGTAGATGCTTATATCATTTCAAGCTTTCTTCTCCATTTTAACTTGATCTATCTTTCCTTATTCAAATCCTTAAAATTTTAATTATTTTCATCTTCTTGTTAGGCCATGCACTTCATGGACTTCTTGCATTTTTTTATGAG
The DNA here is from genome assembly GCA_948567375.1 of Lunularia cruciata. Taxonomy (NCBI): domain Eukaryota; kingdom Viridiplantae; phylum Streptophyta; class Marchantiopsida; order Lunulariales; family Lunulariaceae; genus Lunularia; species Lunularia cruciata. Next base: position 52,574,942 of record OX419755.1, on the reverse strand, counting down.
ATGAAGATATCATTTTGGACAAAAGTTAAAAATCAGTTCTCTTGTTTCTGAATTCTTTTCTCTTTGGGTAGATTGAACCATCTAGATCTCATCTATCTTTCCTTATATTAACATTTCCAAAATGAGATTCTCTTCATATCTTCTATTGACTTCCTACTTTTTCAATGAAATAGATATACCATTTTTAAAACTAGTTTATACATTTTTTACACAAGTTTTTATATAATCACCTTGACTTAAGTCCAAGCACTGTCATATTTTATACAATTTAGTCTAATTTTTAAGGAAATCTTAGCCTATTTCCATTAAAATAATATTATCATAAGCAAATAAAAGGTAGAGCATATGTTATCAATATAAAAAAATCCAAGTTATTCAGGAGTGCACCTCAATAACACATAGTAAGATTTAAATAATGGTTGGAAAGGAAGTCAATGGCAAGTACTACCAAATCACAAAAAAAACCAACATAAAAGGCCAGATGCTTTATGCATCCCATTTGAAGCAAGAATTTGTGAGCTATGGAGCTTAGCAAGCTATGGCAAGCAATTTAAGAAAGCAAGCTATGGCAAGCTATACATGTACAAAATATTCAATGCTTTTGAAAATATATTGTCATCCAAGTGAAATTGAAAAGATAAAAATCTCAACAAGGTATAAGAAGACCCAAGAAATCTTCACCATGTTCACGTCCTATAGTTGTTGTTGCTATTATAACCACACATTATAAGCCCCATTCAAGTTTCTAAACCATATAGGTCTCTTTGGTGAAATATTAGTAAATGAAGTCATGGGACACTAAGATAATGCGCAGAAGTTAACCTCTCAAAATATCAAGCATCGTAGCTTTGATATGACTTTCCATAGCTTCAAGGATCTAAATGCTTGAGCAATTTATGTAGTTTACATTTTCTATTGCTTATTCTAGATAGAGATGCTTGATATATACCATGGATATACCATGATGTTGTTATTCACTCTACTCTCCACAAATGTGCCAATAGAATGAATTTTTTGGTGAATGATTCAAGCAAATGATTCAAATATAACTAAGGCAACTACAATTCCTTGGTTTGGTGAATGATTCAAGCATATGATGCAAATATGAGCTAAGACAACTTGGGCAACTCCAATTCCATTTATGAATATTCACCTTTGAATATGTGTTGTTGTCCAAGTCAATTTAAAAACATACAAGGCTGATAAAGGATAAGAAGACCCAAGGGATTCTTAATAAGCTTATAGTATCTAGTTGTTGTTGCTATAGCCCAAAATTTTGAGCTCCATATTAACTTCTTGAACCACAAGCTCTTTATGGTGATATTTTGGTGAATGAAGTCAAGGCTATACAATGGCATCTTGTATTTTAAAAGGTTTTGTAGTAGTAGAGTTTTGTGGTTAAGATTATGCAATTGGAGTTGGTTAGGTATGTGTGATTGAATATTGTGTTTAGGGTGGCAAGAAAATTTCAAGTTCTAGTGGTGTTTGGATTTGAGTTAGAGCTGAGTGGAGCCTAAATTGTGAATGCCATTGGAGCTATGTTAGATGTTGTGAGTGTTCGGCTAGTTTTTTAGTGGTGATTGGACTTAAGGGTAGAGATGTGTTTGGACAAATGGTGATTCCTTTGGTTATCAATAGGCCCTTCTCACATTAATTTTTTGTTTGTTATTCTTAAATTGGTTTCACCTTATATTCCTTTTTTTGGTTTGTTGTTAATGTTATAATATGTTCCACCATTTTTCTCCTTATATGTTTGGGATACTTTTAGTAGTACTACTTACAATTCCACCTATTTTTTCTTTGAAATAAATACTTAAAAGGACTATCATACACAATACTTTACATTTAGCACCACATGCACCTTACCCATGATATAGGAGTAGATCTTATCATCGACTTTTTCAGCACATACCTACCATTGATCAAGTTTATCTAGAAAAGTAGGGATTGTACCATTGTTTTCTTATATTTAGTCTCAGATAACATTTATTTACAAGTTTAACATTATTTTTGATCCTTTTTGTCTCCACATAAGTTTGGTATGACTACTCTTAGAGATTTTGAGTTGAGAATTGTTTGCATTTGAGCATCCTTGGACCTTCATCCTGGTTGGATGGTTATATAAGTTGATGTCTCAAGTGCTTTCAATATGGTTCTTTCTTGGCTTTGTTTTAGGCTCTTTGCTCAACAAGGGACTAAATCCATTCCTTAATAATATTTTTTCATACCTTTTGTGCTAGAAAGATACCTTTGTTTTTATAGTCACCATATTACCACAAGGGATTTCTTATATTGAATATCTGGTGAGGACATATGCTAGGGAGATCCCTTAGGTGTGCTTCTATTTGCAATAGCTTACTTCACTACTTTGAGAGAGGTTGTATCCACTTTTCCAACATACCTCTCTCTTTCAATTTAAGATGATACCCACATATTATGCTCTTTGGAAGATGTAGTTTGAAATTTTATTACCTTTGCATTTAGCCTAGATATGTTAGGTTTATGAGTAGAAATGTGTAAATGTAATATTTTGAGTCCACAAGAAATACTCACTCCTTTGGACTTCTCATTAGGGTTCTAGTTTTGACTAAAGGGTCTGAAGGTTTTATGCTTGACCCTAAGAAGGGATGATTTTTCAAATAGAAATATTTTTAGGCCTATCTCTCACCCAAGAGATACCTCTAACAGCAGCTTATATATGCACCATGTGCTAGAAGGAAGAAAAAAGTGGTATTGAGCACAATCATGGATAATAACTGAAAAAAGAACTCTCTAGTTCACACCCTAAATCTCTCATATTCCCTTAGAATTAGAGGTTCTTTTAAGATCAACATCACAACCGTAGCATTCCCAAGTAGAAAATCTCATTCTTTACTTAGTGAATATAGGTAGTACTCACATTGCTTCATTGTCTTGACTAATTCCATGATCTAAGCTCTCTTAAGGAATTGATTTCTTTTCCTTGTGAGCCTCTCCTTATATACTGACCAAAATTATTGTAATAAGTAACTTGGTAAGTTTGTACAATCCCTACTTTTCCCAAATTACCCTAGATAAGGAGTCCTTGATCAATGAAACACCACATTGGTTTTGGCCTCACATGCCTCCTTTTAGAAGCTCTTGAGCATATTCCTAAGGAATCTAGGCCATCCTCCTAGTTATAAATTGTAATATATTCTCAGGTCAAGTCAAATCTACCCAACTTGACCTACCTCTACTACCAAAGGTCACCTAACTTGGTTGAACCAATAGTAATTCAACACGTCCTATATGCCATGTTAATCTGACTATGCAAAGTCAAAGACGGAAGTACCAATCTAATATTTCCTAAAGGGTACCATTCTAATATTTTTTTTTTGGAAGAGATCACCCTCTAATATACTATAATTAAAAATTCACTTGAGTTCCTATTGAGTACAACAATAAAATATTGGATCCCTCTCCTTCGTTAGCCATACTAACTTAGTTAAGATACCTCTAACTTAGTTATTACTAGATTTAGGTAGCTTTGACTATCTTCAAAATCACTAGAATATTACCAATGACAAATATGCACCCTGGTGTTATAACTCATCTCAGACACTTTGGTCTAAGCTATAGCTTATGCTCATTTACTCCCCCATTTGGGAAAACACAAGTGGTCTACTCTATTTTGACCACATGCTATGTACCTAGAGCTCTCTAGGTAAATAGCATGTATAGCTTCCTACTTTACATGTACTTATCCACCTCCAAATGTACTCCTACCAGATCTATGCATATTTGATTATACCATATGGTAAACCTTCTCTACTTTGTTAGGGCTATGTGCTCCTACAATTATTAGATGAATGATGTAGGAAGTAAATAGCTCTTCCCATTGCAAGGAGGATATGATCCCAGCATTTAAGAGGCTATTGCACAATAAAAAAAATTTGGAGCATGGGATATAGTGGCTATCTGCTAATAGATAGGTTCTTGCACCATGATTGCCTATTTCTTTTAGTACCTATTACAAACACATGTTTTATAATCATATGTTTGTTTTGCTCCATTCATTGGTTTCATAGAATTCTTATTCTTAGACCTTAGGAGGATTCAAGCAGATAATAGTGAGTGTATGCACAATCATACCCTTATTAGCATTTTTGATGATGCATGCTTACTTGATGGAGCTAAGATTGATGGATGGTGAGATTCAAGAGCTTGGTTTTATACTTTCCCTTTTGATTGAGTGCTTTTGCTTAAATCCAAGGAGTTTATTATGACACTTAGTTTTCTATTGAGTTTACCACACCCACTACTTTAATCCAAACCAATGTACTTGTGTATCTCTATACAACACACATGATAGATATATTTTATGATGCACTTTTCTTAGAGAGCACACTAGAGTTCCTGATGCTATCCAAGACATAATGACTTAGATCCTATGATTTATATTATCCCCAGTAAAAATTGAGTGGTGGTTGGACTTGCTTGGACCACCTCCTTTGTATGTGAGAGCAAATATAATTACTTTCAAATATAAATGATGTATTACATTTGATGTAGTGGTTGCCAACTCCTACAAGCACAGAATTTGGCACGAGCAAGCATCCAAGAAGGAGGAATAGTGATTATTGCCACTAGAGGTTAAGAAAACCATTATGCACCATGGCTATCCTTTGATGTCTTCGTAAACCTTCCTTTAGAGATTTTTGCATATCTTCGGTACTATTTTGATGGTCTCTTTCAAATGACAGCATGAGTTTCCTATAAATGCAAAGTAGAAGAGCTATGGTTGTCTTTCCAACCATGCTTACCTCATATTTACTCATATTTCAGACATAGAGTCTCAGGCACTTTATAATGCTCTCAAGCATTGGGTCTTTATAAACAAGGGACTGCAATAAAAGCTCCCTTCATGTTTAGGATCATACCAGATATACCATATAATTGGAGGACCTATATCACACAATTGCTTAGTAGATAACTTTGAATTATTTTCCTATATGTATATGTTTTCTATATATGTTGTTTTATATGGTGGCCCCTGTTCTTTGCTTTATTATGGTGCCGAAGTTTTGCATGAAGTTTTACTGAAGTTTTACTCTTAGTTCGGGTGTATATATCTTGCTCGGTTACATGAACAGCGCTCGGAGGAGAGGGGCCAAAATCCAGCAAAGTGGCCTTCTTCATCTGTCACTAAACTTGCATCGTCGAAATACGATGAGAACTCTGGTATCTAGCATGTAAGGACCCAAGAATCCACTCCGGCAGGGCTCACCTGACGAAACGAGAAATGGGCGTTACTGCATCCGAGTGGGGTTTTGTTACTCAGGGTAATGAGCCAAAGGTTACGCTCTCTGTACGGGGAAATGATTCCAAAGTCAGCTTTGGGCCTCCCTCAACTGAAGGCATCCATACAAATGAAGGTACTCAAACGAATTCCAAGCTCCGATACAGATGGAAGGTGAAAACGGGAACTTTTCTCTGTTTTTTGTAAACGAAGAAAACTTTGATTTTTTTCATAGGGGTTTCAAAATTCTGTGGTTAAATACGGTGATATCAACCTAAATGTACATAACCCACACAAACGAGAGTTTCGGTGATATCAACCTAAATTTACATAACCCACACAAACGAGAGTTTGTGTGGGTTATTATATAATATGAATATTTGGTTACATACATGTAGTCTGAAGTAATAAGCCTTGAAGGTCTGGGAATTTAGAAGCTGAATGAATGGACTGCATGACAAATCGAATGAACTTCATAAATGCTCTTATCGCTCCATTAACCCCATTCTTTCCGAGAGTATGCTTGAGAAAAGTTAGGTTCAACTTACAGATGTAACATAGTCAACTTCGGGTGAGGCGCTGCACTAGCAAAGTCAAATTCTACCGGAATTGAGTGATGGATGCCAAACGATGTCGCAAATTCTCCTCAAGAATATGCTAGACGAGTAACTGTACCTCCACCATATGTGCATGAACAAGTGGAAGTAAGAATTTGGCATTCTTGCAAAGAATCTTGAAGTTGCTGCGCATTTATTTGCTCTTTGACTCGGTTGATTCTCTGCTCGGAATGTGATCGTGCCCATAATCAGTCTGTTGTTGTTCTACTGGGAGTCAAGGCATGAACATGACGCTCTATGGGAAATATGGGAATGCTCGGCGACGTGGCCGCAGCTCTTATCCACAGGCCGAGAGAAACAGCTTGTCTTTTCGAACGTGAAAACACTCATTGTCATATATTTTATAACAGAGAAACCCCGCCCCGCCTACAATGACAACAATAGTTGACTCGGACCCAATGACTGATAGCATGTACAGCATTTGGTTGCGCTCTGCAATTTTGACAAATGGAGACTAGGGAAGGATTGACACCAGGCAAAGGAGGAATGAAGGAGTGATTGTTTGCCGATTGACTTCTGCATGACCATGACAAGGCTTATTTCGTCCTTGTCCCATCTTCAACGTCGCTCGACTACAAGAGTAAACATTTGACAGCATTTTACGCAGTTGACTTCATTCCCATATTTATGAAGCTGTCTGATTGAAGGTCTCGAGTCAACGCAGGAGTAATTCGCATTTCCTCAGGTAAGACCGTTCCGTCTCGGTTAATGACCTGCTACTGGTCGTGCAAATTGCGTATGGTGCACTCTCTAGCTATACAGTAAATCCAGTAGTACAGTAGGAGACGCGGTTTGGTTTTAGTCATTAACGTGTCAGAGAAGGATTGGATAGTATTCACGCAACTCCGGAGTTTTAGAGCTGAGAATGGAAAAAAGATACGATTCCTGTTCCGACGATTGTACAATGGCCCTTCGAGTGTCGTGGATGTAAAGTTTACAAGTCGAGTGGGCCGTAACGAGATTATAAATCAAAGAGCTTGCCTGCCTCATCTTTATATACAATTTTAGACAATTGATCCCATCAAGTCATGACGATGAAGAAATTTCAGTTTCTTCCACTGATGCTGGTGCTTCTTGTGCTAGGTCAGTCAGCTTCAGCGCAGGTCCAAACAACTTTTGACGTATGGAGGGTTTATGTAACCAATCTAAGTGATCTCAAGCTGGACTTGCACTTCTGTACCTCGCCTGAATGTGTTCCGAAGAGCCCCCAGAGATTCTTCACGCTTGGCCCAAAGGCTGCTGATGTTTACGGTAGGGATGACGCATTCCAACAGAGTTACCTCGAGATTACCGATTCTCTAGGACGCAAGGTAGAAAGGAAACTATGGTTTGGTCAGCTGGACGCATCCAACAATGCAAACATTTTGTCAATCGTCACAAAGTCTCCCGGTGCGACTCAAGTGTGGTTCTCTGACAAGTCAGGCAGGAACGTTCTACTCGGACAGTTCAAGTAGATTTCTACACGTAAATTGTCACGTCTCCCATCTTGATTTCGCTCCTATATGGTCAAGTTTCAGCTGTCGAGGGAAACGATTAGACTCCCTGTGTCTGCTCAACGAGACTCCTTGGATCTTCAATTCCTTCCTAGAGAAGACTAAATTCTCTCTTTTTGTCTATAAACTCTGACTTCCGTCACTGATCATTTCCTATTCTGGAGATACGTCAGGAATGTTAGGTTTCTACTGGATTGGTACAGCTTCTCGACGATTGTTGCCTAGAAACTATGCAACGTATGCATTTTGACTGCAACAGGGGACGAAATTGGATGATGTTTTTCCGTTTTGTATGAGAATTATCTCGATGTATCCATCAATCTATACAGGAACGTGTTCTGTTCTGTGTCGAATATAGCTCGATCTATTTATCGGTATAATACTCGTTCTTTGTTAGATATTGGTCGACATATCATATCTATCGTATTACATATAGCACCAGTAACAGAGTCCCTGACTATCATGAGAACATCCAGCTCCTGGATAATATGTATCTGGGACGGAATTGCAGTAAGGATAATGTATCTATCGCAGGTTCTGCAGAATATACTGAACGTTAATGCTTCATCTATTTATGTAAGAGTTTTTTTCCGATCATTCTTCAATCCTCGTAGTCTTGAGCAGAGCGTCGAGTACTAAGCCATTCAATCTGATGTGTAGCGAGACCACTAACAGACTTTGCTGTACCCTATCCATTCGTGGTAACTCAATGCTGAGAATTTTTTCTACCTTTCCATACTCAGATCAATTCCTGACCACAAAGACACCAAAGTATATGATTGATCATGGACAAAAACCCTATAATCATCGCATTTCATAGATCAAAGTTCTAGGTGTTCTGTAGTTCCTGTCGCGTAAAAGCCCTTCAATACTGGAAACTAAGTTCTGAACTCTTGTTCACTTACAATACCACGACTCCAAATAGAGGAGAAGATACTTTCTTAATAGACTTTATGACAGGACCAATCTTGGAACATGGAATCCATGTACAAAACATAGACAAATTCAGTCCCAAAGCATTTGCCAAATAAAATGAGACCGGACAGTGAATGTACATGATGGCAGTAGCATGACCTCATCTCCATCTCCCTTTCTTTCTTAATGATTACAACACAATAATATAATTCGTTCAGAGACTGTCACTTTATAAAAGTAAAACCTTTTTTATGTAATTGTCCACACATGAGCTGTGGGTAATTAATCTACAAAACCAAGCTAAAGAAGGTTCCCGAGTGAGATCTTGAGCAATTCATATTTCTGCGAATATAAAGACTATTTCTTTCGTACTGTATTTTGCTTCAAAGGCAATCTTTTTAGGCACAAGAGGGGTTTCAAGAAGCCCTTTTCAGCTTCTGTAAATTATTTCAACGGGAAGTGTAGGGGAGACCCTGCAAACTGTTATGGGGGTGTGAGAGGAGAATAGCGGGTTTGAAGAAAGGTTTACATGGGAGCTTTACCGTAACGAGAATTTCCCATAAAAAAATTTAAATTTACGGAACCCATAAAGAATCTGACGTGAAAATGAATGCCCGTCAAACTTTTGTACGGGGTGACGTATGGTTTTAATTTTGAAGGAGAGGGCAGAATTAGGGGTTTGCGGGAAGGATTTGGCATTCGCGAATTGACGTTACGTAAAGTGCTGCGTGTCAAAACGCAAGAACAAGCCTTGCCAAAGCCTGACATGTGTCATGTGTCTAAATTAGAGTTCAATTTTGAACACAGTAGGTGAAGAGGGAGTGCACAAGAGAACTCAAAATTAAACACTTTGGGTGTTATACTTTTGGGTAGAAAGCAGATTAGATTAATGACGCCAACACTTCTCTCTTAGTTTGGTGTTTGCATTTGGACCTTCGTAGTGAGTCAATGGCTCCAACATCAGTAAGCATAACAATCTGCTTTGACATTAAGTAGAACTTGAAATTGAGTGTGTGCCTGTCTTGTGAGTTGAAGAATTCATTAGAAAAATTAGAGGAATTGCATTTAGGTTAGAGCAGTGTAGAGGACATTAACTCTCTGCTGAATAACCCGCTTTCAAATCTCTCTCCCCTTCTCATTCCCCACTTAGATGTTTTGGCCCTATGTTGGTATCGACTAGTCTTGATTTAACACCTATTTCACCCAATCCCTCTACATTACAGATTGTAGAATTTAGAGATCTATTGCAAATGGTGTCAATGTCACCTGCACCACCAGCACCTACGCATGTACAATCTGATCCTTCCTCTTCTATGACTAAAGCAAAGGCAATGAAAGACATGTTCCAAATGATCTCGTGGCATTATTCCCAAATCATTGATTATTTGGAAGACCTGAGCATTTTAAGCATATACATGGTAGCATTTGTAAAAAACAACATTTACAACATTTAGTTATATGGCCACTTTCTTGGTTAGATATGAAAAAGGGTTCATGAATGGAGAGATATTGCAGAAAAAATGGGCCTTGTATATGAAATCATATAAGCAAGCTAGAGATTAGAAGGATAGTACATTGGCAAGGGCCTAATAGAGAAGGAGATAGAATTTGATTTGACACCGGTGGAGTAAAGGTTGAATCACCTTTGCCCCTTCTTGAATACAATGAATGTGTTGTTTGGGGGCAAGAGCAAAAATTTCCCCACCTTTGCTTATAAACATGGGGATGTGAAACAAAATAGACATTTTTGCATGGATGAGCAAAGAGGAGGAAATGGGAGGAAGAAGTACTATAGAAGAGTAGGAAGAAATTTACAAAGAAGGTGCTCCTTTGTCAAGAATTGCACAAGCTTATAGTATCCAATTTAGTACATCTCCTTCTATTCCTTTTTACTATCCATAGCTCATAAGAGGAGAGGTTAAAGTCCTTTGAGGGGGATATTCTTGCTCCTTTGACCAAACGAGATGAGGGGTTGCAACAAGAGCACAAGAGGAAATTCCAGGAAGAGCACAAGGAGCATGAGATAAAGGAGGAAAGATCAAGATAGGGAAGGAGAGCCAAGAGGAAAAGACCAAGAAAGAGGAGGAAATCCTCTGAAGGAAATTCAAAAGTTATTCTTCCTTTGTCTTCTTTCAATCAAGGTATGGCAAGCCATACCAAATTCAAGAGTGATTTGTTAGAGGCCAAGAGAGATGTAAAGTAGCAGAGATTAATGTACAAAAAATGACCAATATCAAGAAATTAAGAGTAAAAATAGAAGTTGAGCAAAAATCAAAAATTAAAAATAAATTGAAATTCAAAAAGAAAGGAAAGAAAATCTAAATTGGTTTTATGGAATGACATTGGAATGATCTCATCAAGGGATAATACCTAAGGAAATCAAGAGTATTATCACAATGCTCTTAGAAATAGAGGTCCATCCAGTATGTGTTATGTCCTATAGTAACCCTATCCTCTAATTACATCCCTTGTAGTTCTAATGCCAATGATAGTAATTCTCCCTTGTGATTTGTTCTCAGATTTTCATGTCCATGTTAAAGCTTTTTTACATAAATAATAAAGTCTGAAAGTTGTTCAGAATGTGACCATGCAATCAAATTCCCTGCAGAATTTGGCAGGTTTGCTCGTGCTTGTAAAGGATTTCTTGTATAAAGAAAGTGTTTGCTAGGGCAAGGTTTAAGCCAATTGGCTTTACTTACATAGGGGGCGGGCTTGCTTGCCCATCTCGGGGTTTCACTCACCCATCTCAAGGCCTCACTAGTAGGAAGGTCTAAGAAGATAGGAATCTAAACTAAACAATACTTATTACTAAACTATAGGAATAAACTATATTAACTACTACTATAACTAAACTATGAAATAAATGTTGTTTAGTCAAAGATATAAAGGAATCAACAACAATTTCTTACCCCTGGTTTGAAACTGCTCTGCCTTGGCTTTCCTTCCCTTCCCATGCAAGATTGGATATACCATACTGGAATATGTCAAAGCACAAAATTGAAGTGGAACAGACTGGAACCGGCAAGAAGGAAGGATGAGGACAAGATGAAGGAAGGAGGAAACAAAACAACATACAAAGAACAATAGAATAGAGTAGAGTCTATAAAGCAAAACCAAAAGGAATGGAAAAAGGTGACCACATAGAAAAAATGAAGGATGGGAAGATCCCATTAAGCCGTACAAGGGAGAGACAAAAAAGGTAACATGGGGCTAAGCCCCAATAGAGTCTATATGAGAAATCTGCCCTACCGCACCTAGGATATATGAGCTATGCAAGTTGTAATGTGAGCCGGCATGTCTTTCACTCAAGATGAACCTCTGATGGCTATTATGGTAGCGCACCATGGACTAAGAAGGCAAGGAACCCCAACTCAATCATACTCCTCCAAGTTATCATGGTTAATCCTAAACTCCAAGTGTCTTCCTTCCAACTCCTTGAGATCATAGGTGTAATTTCCCCACACCTTCTCCACTATGAAAGGTCCAAAGAGCTTCTTTTTCACTCTCTTGAATTGAATGAAATCAAACAACATTACTCAATCACCTTCTTTGAAAGGCTCCAACTTCTTCTTGCCTTGCATCTTGTCATAGCTCTTCTTTTGTTTCCTTTGGGTTTGCTCCACTCAAACCATAGCAATTGCTCTTGCATCTTCCAACTCCATGATTTGGTGAGGCAATTGACTTCTCTACATCACCTCCTTGTGCTTTCTTCAATCTCCTATGAATACTTTGGAAGGTAGGAAGATCAAAGTGAATAGGTAAGGTAGACTCAATACCATATACCAATAGAAATGGAGAATATCCGGTGGAAGTCATCATGGTTGTCCTATACTCCCACAAAACTGCATGAATCCTCTTGTCTAAATGATGTTTATCTCCCTCCATTTCTGCATCTTTGGCCAACATCATGCACAAGGTCTGATTGGTTCTCTATGCCAAGCCATTGGAATTTGGCTTATAGGATGTAGTTACTCTATGTGTGATAGAGAAATATCATAGCATGGCTTGTAACACCCATTTGTGCATGTGTGTGGTATTGTGATATTTAGCTTGGTATTACAAGTACTTAAGAGATATTATTTATATAGAGATAAAGGATGGTTCTATATTAGTCATGGTTAGCTAAATTTAGTCATAGCTAAGATAGATGGGACCTTACTTTAGAGGAAGTAAAAAAGATGAGCACCACTATTTTGGATTTTAGTGTGTTGACTTGGTATTATTCCTAGGTGTTTGGCTTTGAGGAAAGAGTTGAGAACTCTTGGGCCCGCAAGCCTTTTTGTTTTGGATTCTTCTTTAGTCCAAGGATAGCCCATGTGAAGGAATCCTTGACTTAGTGGTTGGGTCAAGATAAGACCACATGCTTAGGGGAATATGCCCATGTGAATGGATATTCCTTTCTACTTTTTGACTTTACTTGACTTTTAGTTTAGTAACTTGAGTTACTACGGTAATTAGTAACTTTGGTATGTAACTATTTCACAAGTATATAAACAAGGGGTGAGGAGGTACTCATCATCCTTTCATTTGCAACTATCTCTCTCTCATTGAGTTCTCTAATGAGCAATGTCTTGAGTCTTGGAGTGTTAGCCTTGGAGGAGTATGATGGAGTTGGGGTTCCGTGCCTTCTTAGTCCATGGTGCGCTACCATAATAGCCATCAGAAGTTCATCCTGAGTGAGAGACAGGCCGGCTCATATTTTTGGTTCCGTTGCCGGGACCTCTCTAGAAGGCAAGATAATGTTCCGCGTTCAATTCTACATTAGGTAGAAGGAGGCTATGAGAGCTCACTTGGAGAGAACATTAGGAGAGTAGAGGGCTGAACTTATGTTAGAGAACCAAGATCCATTTGTATACCCTATAGTTCATTATGATGTCTTTGAGGTGATTTTGTACATCTTGTACACATGAGAGGAATTGGAGAGATTGTGTGAGGTGGAGTGCAGATTTTGGGGATTAAGGTGATTTTGGGCAAAATCCCAAGTTTGAGATCTGAACTTGAAATTTCTACACATGATAGCTTAGGTTATCTTTCAGTTATCACACTTGAAATTATTATCAGAGCTACTATGCGCACTGGGCTAGAATTTTTGAAAGTTGATAGGGTAAAGTGCTCTCGCAACTACATGCTCTCTGGAAAATTGTACAGAGTCCGCCATTTCTTCAATTTTCAGTGAATTGTCCTGAAAATTTCCAAGAAAATTTAGGGCATTGTATTCTACCTGCTGCCACAAAAATTGGAGAGAGATCGTTCTTGCGCAAGGAGTTATGAGTTTTGGAAGTGAGTGGGGTGTTTTTTAGACCAAATCTGAAATATGGGTGCTGAATAGAAAGGTGTCTAGGCCAAATGGCTCGATGAAAAGATCTGAAATTTTGCAGGGAGAGACGTCCTAGAGTTTTTGATTAAGTGTGAAAAATTTCAGAGGACTGTGATATACTAGTTGGAGGATTTGAGTGACATTGTGAGGAAGAGTCAATTCTGCAGAGTGGACATCTCATGCATGAGAAGTTTGAGATCAACAAAAAACATGTTTGAGTGTTTAGATTCATCTTGGGAACATGGAGGGTCATCAAGAGTGGAAATTGAGATTATGCAAGGTTCCCCAAGGGTTTGAGGTGATTGTAGGGGTTGATTTGAGGAAAAAAGAGTTTACAATAGAATTTGAAGAGAGTATTGAGAGGATCCAAAAACCTACACCACTTGGAGGAAAGAGTGAGTCTAAGTGCTTTATATGTGGAGAGAAGGGACATAAGGCAAGTTCATGTCCAGTGACCTTTGAGAGCAAAGAGATTGAGGGAAAGGAGAGGCTTACTTGACTTGGGTTTGCATGTTGGACCTTCTTCACCAAGATTGGGAGGGAGAAGATCTAAGACCAAGGAGTTGTGTGAGGTTTGTGGAGTTGAAGGACTTCCAAAAGGACATGAGTGTAGTGGAGTAAAAGCACTTTTGGAAACTTTGGTGAAGGATCTTGGAGAAAGCCTTAGTACAGCTACATAAATACTAACACCTTCATCAACTAGTTCTCAAGATTAGTGATGGAGATAATCTTTCAACTTATGGATAAACTATCCATGAGAGTTAGATTAATATGCACTCTTGGATTTGATATTGCTATAGAAATCTTGGAGCAACCTGAACCTTTTGTGTTCCCTAGAGTGGATTATTCTCAGATGGTGTTAGTCATGTAAATACTTTATTAGTAATGGAGTGAGAGAAAAGAAAAGAGAAAAAAAAATTGAGAGAAAGAAAGATAGTGAGAGGTTAAGATGGGGAAACTTCTAGTTTTCTTTGGCAAGGATGGAGAAGATGTGGAGGCCTTTGTGAGAGACTTCAAGAGAGCTTGCATAGGAAACAATGAGAGGAGGAAGAATGAGTTGGCCTCATTATTACCAGATTTCTTTGAGGATGCAGCACTTACATGGTATGAGTCAGAATACCAAAAGAGAGAGAGGAGAGATGGGGAAGAGGAGTCTTGGGAGACTTTGACTTCAGCACTCATTGAGAACTTTCTTCCTGATGAGAGTTATGAGAGATTGATGAGTGAGGTTACATTTCTCAAGCAAGGAGATGGAGAGAAAGTGAGAGTCTATGTGGAAAGAGTGGAAAAGTTAGAGTCCAGATTTTGCATAGTGTTGAGGAAGGGTGGGGATGATGTGGAGACTACAATTATTGGCATAGGGGCCATGCTCACCAAGAATTTTGTGGGAGGGTTGAGACCACAAATTAGAAGCAAGGTGAGATATGAGAAACCTTCTTCCAAGGTTGAAGCTATCAAGATCACAATTCGTATGGAGGAGAGTTTGGAAGGGGATGAGAGTGATTTGGTGGTGAAGGAGGTTGTGCATCCTCCTCAAGGCTACAAGTATGGTGGAACTTCTGATAATTTGGTGGCAAGGGTTGCACCATAAGTAGTGGTTGCTCCAGTTCTTGCGTCTCCACCAAAAGATCCACTTCAAACCATCACAACAACTTGCGGATCTCAAGATGAATGTGGTGCAACTATGGGAGAAGAGAGAGGTGGATCAGAATGTAGGGAGAGGGCCTAGGAGTTATGGAAACTATCCATATAGAGGAGGCCAACCAGCCAAAAATTTCAATGATAGAAATTGTTTTGGTTGTGGAGGAAGAGGCCATATCCAAAGGAATTGCCCAAATTCCACTTACCATGGAGGAAGGGGTTATGAGGGAGCCAATAGAGGGAAAGAGTGAGGTAGTGAAACCCAAGTGGCTCCTAATCCCAAAAAAGGTAAGGGGATAGCATCCATAGATGTGGTTGAGAGCAAGTATGAGAAGGGAGACTCCAAGGGTCTTAATTTGGAGCTTTTGGCACAAGAGAAGAAGAGAGCTCGTTTTGCAAAGGATGTTCACTCTTCTCAAGGATTTACTTCAAGCAAGGATACTCCTATCTCTACTAGGAGCACTCGCACCTCAACACCATCAACAACAAAGACTCCAAGAAAGAAGTTGGGGATGGAGGACTTCTTGATCTCAAAGCAACAATGGAACTACAATGTGTTGGAGGATGTTGGTAGTCACAAGGCTAACATCACAGTGGGCCAATTGATTGCTTTGAATCCTACCTTGAGAAAGGAGCTTAGAGGTGGTTTGAGTTCTACAAGGAGCAAGAGGAAGAAGAATGCAAAAGTTCCAATATCAATGGGGGTGGTGGATGCCAAGCCAGCACCATGGGAGGCTTGTGAATATGCCTCCAAGATTGATATGAGAGTGAATGGTCACAACATCAAGGATGCATTGGTTGATGGAGGATCAGCAGTAAATGCCATATCAAAAGGTTGATGAAGAAGTTGGGTATGATACCCTCAAGACCTTCAACATTTGTGGTGAGCATGGCAAACAAGCAACAAGTTCGACCGGTAGGGTTGATGGATAAAGTGGTAGTTTCAGTTATGGGAGTTCAAAATCTCATGACTTTCCAAGTCTTGAAGGATTCAAGCTATGACTTACTTCTTGGGAGGCCATGGTTGAGAGCAGCACACACAACTGATCAATGGCACAAAGGGTACTTGAGGATTGGGCCATCAAACCATAGAGTCATTGTTCCTATGACTAACACCACCAACACTTCACATTCAGATACACCATCTTCTGATTATTGGGAATCAGATTCTGAAGAAGGAGCTTCAGGTGTGGACACAAGCATGGAAGAGGAGACTTCCACGGAGGAGGATGAATCTGAATCTGATTCAGATGTGTATCCCTTGTGTGCTATGGATTTTGCACCTAAGCCAGAGGTTTTGAAGGACCCAGACAAATCACCATTGACACTTGAGGAGGTAGAGAGAAGGTTAGCTACCCTCAAGTATGGCCCAAATGTTACCAAGGAGGAGAAGGTGAGATTTGAAGAGATTGTCCGCAAGTTCATCCATGTGTTTGCTTTTAGTTACAAGGATTTGAAAGAAGTCACCTTGGAGGAGCACAAGATAGAGGTGGAGTCACATGCAAGACCAATCCGCCAAAAGCAACGTTGCATTAGCCCACCAATATCTTTGGTTGTGAAGGAGGAGATTGATAAGCTCAAGGAGGCTAGATTTATCTTTGAGGTGGAGAATTCAGAATGGGTGTCTCCAATTGTCATTGTGAAGAAAAAGAATGGTAAGCTTTGGGTATGTGTGGATTACAAGAAGCTCAATGTTGTTACCAAGAAGGACTACTACCCATTGACATTCATTGATGAGATCTTGGAGGAGGTTGCAAGTCATGAGAGGTACAGTTTTGGAGATGGTTATAGTGGATATAACCAAATCAAGATTGCACCAAAGCATCAACAACTCACCACATTCACCACACCTTGGGGAACTTACGCTTTCAAGGTCATGCCTTTTGGGCTTTGCAATGCTCCAGCCACATTCCAATGGTTCATGAACAAGGTATTTGAACCTTTCATTGGGAAATTTGTGAGAGATTTCATTGATGACTTTTGTGTCTATGGGAGCAAGAAGGAGCACTTTGAGCACCTAATCAAAGTCTTGCAACGCTTGGATGAGGCAAATGCATCACTCAACCCAAAGAACTGCATTTTTGGATGTGAAGAAGGTCTACTTTTGGGGCACATCATCTCCAAGGATGGAATAGCAATTGACCCTAAGAAGGTGAGGAAAATCCCAAACCTTCCATTCCCTTCAAGCTTGACAAAGTTACGCCAATTCTTGGGGATGGTTGGATACTATAGGAGGTTTATTATCATTTTCCAACAAGGCTTATGCATTGACCATCTACATGAAGAAAGGTGTAGATTACATGGTGATTTTGGAGGACAAGGAGGCTCTCAAAGCTTTTGAGGAGCTCAAGCAATCCCTTGTTATAGCTCCAATTCTTGCTAAACCTGATTGGAGTAAGCCTTTCATCCTCTACACTGATGCTTCTAATGTAGCTATAGGATGCACTATTAGTCAATTAGACCAAGATGGGCATGATCATCCAATAGCTTATGCTAGTAGGCAGATGGTTTCAACAGAGAAGAACTACTCTGTCACGGAGAGAGAAGGGTTGGTAGTGATCTTTGGTCTCAAGAAGTTTAGACACTACTTGATTGGAGGGAAAGCCACCATTGTCATGGATCACAAGGCTTTGAAGTACATCTTCAACAAGCCTAATGTTGAAGGGAGACTAGCAAGGTGGATGATACTCTTGTCTGAGTATGACTACACCATTGAGGATAGGCCAGGAAAGAAACATGCAAATGCTGATTTGTTATCTAGAGCCTATGATCATGATGGAGATGAGCCAGTGGATGATTCCTTCCCAGATGAGGAGCTCATGACAATCTCAATCACTCAAGAGGTTCCAATGGAGTACAAGGAGATTATGGATTTTGTGACAAGAGGTAACTATCCAAAAGGAATGCATGCTAGGGAGAGGAAGGCCCTTGCAGCAAGATCTAGACCTTACACAATGGTGGAGGATATTCTTTTTCACCAAGGAGCAGATGGTCTACTTCGAAGAGCAGTGGGTAAGGAAGAGTCTATCTTTCTTATAAAGGAGTTTCATGAAGGTTTAGTATGTGGAGGACACTTTGCAGGAAAGGTGACTGCTTTCAAGATTCTAGATGCAGGTTACCATTGGAGAGGGATTTTCAAGGATTGTCTTGATTATTGCAAAACTTGTCATGTTTGTCAAGCTTTTGCTAGAAAGTCTACATCCACTCCACCACTTAGATCAATTCCATTGCTAGAACCTTTTGAGAAGTGGGGAATTGATTTTGTAGGTCCTCTCAATAGAACCCCAAGGAGCAATCAGTACATTGTTGTAGTTACTGATTACCTTACCAAGTGGGTTGAGGCTAGACCATTGAGGGACAAGAATGAAGATGAAGTGGGTAGATTTCTTTATGAACACATTATCACTAGGTTTGGATGCCCTTTGGAGTTGGTTTCTGATAGAGGAGGAGAGTTTACAGGAAGCATTACTACAGCCATGCTACGACATTTCTCTATCACACATAGAGTAACTACATCCTATAAGCCAAATTCCAATGGCTTGGCAGAGAGAACCAATCAGACCTTGTGCATGATGTTGGCCAAAGATGCAGAAATGGAGGGGGCTAAACATCATTGGGACAAGGAGATTCATGCAGTTTTATGGGAGTATAGGACAACGATGAAAACTTCCACCGGATATTCTCCATTTCAATTGGTATATGGTATTGAGTCTACCTTACCTATTCCCTTTGATCTTCCTACCTTCCAAAGCATTCATAGGAGATTGAAGAAAGCACAAGGAGGTGATGTAGAGAAGTCAAGGAAAGATCAACTCATGGAGTTGGAAGAGGCAAGAGCAGTTGCTATGGTTTGAGTAGAGCAAGCCCAAAGGAAACAAAAGGAGAGCTATGACAAGAGGCAAGGCAAGAAGAAGATGGAGACTTTCAAAGAAGGTGATTGGGTAATGTTGGTTGATTCCTTTCTATTCAAGAGAGTGCAAAAGAAGTTTTTGCCTAAGTACTTTGGACCTTTCATAGTGGAGAAGGTGTGGGGCAATTACACCTATGATCTCAAGGAGTTGGGAGGAAGACACTTTGATAGGATTAACCATGATAAGTTGAAGATGTACCATAGATGGTAGAGAGACCTTCACTTTGAGGACAAAGTGAAAACTTAGTCCGGGGGTAAATGTAACACCCATTTGTGCATGTGTGTGGTATTGTGACATTTAACTTGGTATTACAAGTACTTAAGAGATATTATTTATATAGAGATAAAGGATGGTTCTATATTAGTCATGGTTAGCTAACTTTAGTCATAGCTAAGATAGATGGGATCTTACTTTAGAGGAACTAGAAAAGATGAGCACCACTATTTTGGATTTTAGTGTGTTGACTTTGTATTATTCCTAAGTGTGTGGCTTTGAGGAAAGAGTTGAGAACTCTTGGGCCCGCAAGCCTTTTTGTTTTGGATTCTTCTTTAGTCCAAGGATAGCCCATGTGAAGGAATCCTTGACTTAGTGGTTGGGTCAAGATAAGACCACATGCTTAGGGGAATATGCCCATGTGAATAGATATTCCTTTCTACTTTTTGACTTTACTTGACTTTTAGTCTAGTAACTTGAGTTACTACGGTAATTAGTAACTTTGGTATGTAATTATTTCACAAGTATATAAACAAGGGGTGAGGAGGTACTCATCATCCTTTCATTTGCAACTATCTCTCTCTCATTGAGTTCTCTAATGAGCAATGTCTTGAGTCTTGGAGTGTTAGCCTTGGAGGAGTATGATGGAGTTGGGGTTCCTTGCCTTCTTAGTCCATGGTGCGCTACCATAATAGCCATCAGGGGTTCATCCTGAGTGAGAGACAGGCCGGCTCACAGGCTATAGTGATGCTTCATGTAAACTCTCCTCCTCTATCAAAAACCAACTCCAAAGGGCATCCAAACCTAGTGATTATGCATTCATAAGGAAATCTACCCACTTCATCTTCATTCTTGTCCCTCAATGGTCTAGCCTCAACCCACTTGGTAATGTAATTAGTAACTACCACAATGTACCGATTAGTCCTTAGGGTTCTATTGAGAGGACCTACAAATTCAATTCCCCACTTCTTTTAAGTTCCTAGCAATAGAATTGATCTAAGTGGTGGAATGGATGTGGACTTTCTAGCAAAAGCTTGACAAACATGAAAAGTTTTTCATAATCAAGATAATCCTTGAAAATCTCTCTCCGATGGTAACCTGCATCTAGAATCTTGAAAGCAATCACCTTTCTTGCAAAGTGTCCTCCACACACTAAACCTTCATGAAACTCCTTTATGAGTAGGATAGACTCTTCCTTACCCACTGCTCTTTGAAGTAGACCATCTGCTCCTTGGTGAAAAAGAATATCCTCCACCATTGTGTAAGGTCTAGATCTTGATGCAAGGGCCTTCCTCTCCCTAGCATGCATTCCTTTTGGATAGTTACCTCTTGTCACAAAATCCACAATATCCTTATACTCCATTGGAACATCTTGAGTGACTAAGATTGTCATGAGCTCCTCATCTTGGAAGGAATCATCCACTGGCTTATCTCCATCATGATCATAGGCCCTAGATAATAAATTAGCATTTTTATGTTTCTTTCCTGACCTATCCTCAATGGTGTAGTCATACTCAGATAAGAGTATCATCCACCTTGCTAGCCTTCCTTCTAAATTAGGCTTGTTGAAGATGTACTTCAAAGCCTTGTGATCCATGACAATTATGGCTTTCCCTCCAATCAAGTAGTGTCTAAACTTCTTAAGACCAAAGATCACTGCTAACCCTTCTCTCTTTATGACAGAGTAGTTCTTTTTTATTGAAACCATCTGCTCACTAGCATAAGCTATTGGATGATCATGCTCATATTGGTCTAATTGACTAAGAGTGCATCCTATAGCTACATTAGAAGCATAAGTGTAGAGGATGAAAGGCTTACTCCAATTAGGTTTAGCAAGAATTGGAGCTACACCAAGGGATTGCTTGAGCTCCTCAAAAGCTTTGAGAGCCTCCTTGTCTTCCAAAATCACCATGTAATCTACACCCTTCTTCATGTAGATGGTCAATGCATAACCCTTGTTGGAAAATAAGAAGATGAACCATCCCCAAGAATTGGCGTAACTTTGTCAAGCTTGAAGGGAATGGAAAGTCTAAGATTTTCCTCACCTTCTCAAGATCAATTGCTATTCCATCCTTGGAGATGATGTGCTCTAAAAATAGACCTTCTTCACATCCAAAAATGCACTTCATTGGGTTGAGTGATGCATTTGCCTCATCCAAGCATTGAAAGACCTTGATTAGGTGCTCAAAGTGCTCCTCCTTACTCCCATGGACACGAAAGTTGTCAATGAAGTCTCTCACAAATTTTCCAATGAAAGGTTCAAATACCTTGTTCATGAACCGTTGTAATGTGGCTAGAGCATTGCAAAGCCCAAAAGGCATGACCTTGAAAGCATAAGTTCCCCAAGGTGTGGTGAATGTGGTGAGCTGTTGATGCTCTAGTGCAATCTTGATTTGGTTATACCCACTATAACCATCTCCAAAAATGTACCTCTCATGACCGGCAACCTCCTCCAAGATCTCATCAATGAATGGCAAAGGGTAATAGTCCTTCTTAGTAATAACATTAAGCTCCTTGTGATCCACATATACCCAAAGCTTGCCATTCTTTGTCTTCACAATCACAATGGGAAACACCTATTACAAATTCTCCACCTCAAAGATAAATCCGGCCTCCTTGAGCTTATCAATCTCCTCCTTCACCACCAAAGATATTGGTGGGCTAATGCAACGGAGGACTGGTCTAGCATGTGACTCCACCTCAATCTTGTGCTCCTCCAAGATGACTTCCTTTAGATCCTTGTAACTGAAAGCAAACACATGGAAGAACTTGCAAAACATCTCCTCAAACCTCACCTTCTCCTCCTTGGTAACATTTGGACCATACTTGAGAGTAGATAACTCTTTTCTATCTCCTCAAGTGTCAACGGTGATTTATCTAGTTCTTTCAAAACCTCTGGCTTAGGTGCAAAATCCATAACACACAAGGGATACACATCTGAATCAAATTTAGATTCATCCTCTTCCATGGAAGTCTCCTCTTCCATGCTTGTGTCCACACTTGAAGCTCCTTATTCAAAATTTGATTCCCAATAATCAGAAGATGGTGTATCTAAATGTGAAGTGTTGGTGGTGTTAGTCACAAGAACTGTGACTCTATGGTTTGATGGTCCAATCATCAAGTACCCTTTGTGCCATTGATCAATTACGAGTGTTGCTCTCAACCATAGCCTCCCAAGAAGTAAGTCATAGCTTGCATCCTTCAAGACTTGGAAAGTCATGAGATTTTAAACTCTCATAACTGAAATTACCACCTTATCCATCATCCCTATTCGTCAAACTTGTTTCTTGTTTGCCATGCTCACCACAAATGTTGAAGGTCTTGAGGGTATCATACCCAACTTCTTCATCAACCTTTCTGACATGGCATTCATTGCTGATCTTCCATCAACCAATGCATCTTTGATGTTGTGACCTATAACACCCATTTGTGCATGTGTGTGGTATTGTGATATTTAGCTTGGTGTTACAAGTACTTGAGAGATATTATTTATATAGAGGTAAAGGATGGTTCTATATTAGTCATGATTAGCTAAAGTTAGTCATAGCTAAGATAGAAGGGATCTTACATTAGAGGAAGTGGAAAAGATGAGCATCACTATTTTGGATTCTAATGTGTTGACTTGGTATTATTTCTAGGTGTTGGCTTTGAGAAAAGAGTTGAGAACTCTTGGGCCTGCAAGCCTTTTTATTTTGGATTCTTCTATAGTCCAAGGATAGCCCATGTGAAGGAATCCTTGATTTAGTGGTTGGGTCAAGATAAGATCACATGCTTAGGGGAATATGCCCATGTGGATAGATATTCTTGTATACTTTTTGACTTTACTTGAATTTTAGCCTGGTAACTTGAGTTACTCCAGTAATTAGTAACTTTAGTGCGTAACTATTTCACAAGTATATAAACAAGGGGTGAGGAAGGACCTATCATCCTTTCATTTGCAACTATCTCTCTCTCATTGAGTTCTCTAGTGAGCAATGTCTTGAATCTTGGAGTGTTAGCCTTGAAGGAGTATGATGGAGTTGGGGTTCCTTACCTTCTTAGTCCATGGTGCGCTACCATAATAGCCATTATAGGTTCATCCTAAGTGAGAGACAGACTAGCTCACAGACCATTCACTCTCATATCAATCAATCTTGGAGACATATTCACAAGCCTCTCATGGTGTTGGCTTGGCATCCACCACCCGCATTGATATTGTAGCTTTTTCCTTCTTCTTCCTCTTGCTCCTTGTAGAACTCAAACCACCTCTAAGCTCCTTTCTCAAAGTAGGATTCAAAGTAATCAGTTGGCCCACTGTGATGTTAGCCTTGTGACTACCAACATCCTCCAAGACATTGTAGTTCCATTGTTGCTTTGAGATCAAGAAGTCTTCCATCCTCAACTTCTTCCTTGGAGTCTTTGTTGTTGATGGTGTTGAAGTGCTCTTCCAAGTGCTCCTAGTAGGTATAGGAGTATCATGGCTAGGAGTACATTCTTGAGAAGAGTGCACATCCTCTGCAAAACTAGCTCTCTTCTTCTCTTGTGCCAAAAGCTCCAAATTAATAAGACCCTTGGAGTTTGAGCACTCTCCCTTCTCATACTTGCTCTCAACGACATCTATTGATGCTATGCCCTTTCCTTAGTTAAGATTAGGGGCCACTTGGGTTTCACTACCTCCCTCTTTCCCTCTATTGGCTCTCTCATAACCCCTTCCTCCATGGTAAGTGGAATTTGGTCAATTTCTTTGGATGTGGCCTCTTCCTCCACAACCAAAACAATTTCTATCATTGAAATTGTTGGCTGGTTGGCATCCTCTATATGGATAGTTTCCATAACTCCTAGGCCCTCTCCCTACATTCTGATCCACTTCTCTCTTCTCCCATAGTTGCACTACATTGATCTTGAGATCTGCAAGTTGTTCAATAATGGTTTGAAGTAGATCCTTTGGTAGGGATGCAAGAACTAGAGCAACTAATACTTGTGGTGCAACCCTTGTCACCAAAGTATCAGAAGTTCAACCATACTTGTAACCTTGAGGAGGATGCACAATCTCCTTCACCACCAAATCACTCTTATCCACTTCCAAACTCTCCTCCATACAAATTGTAATTTTGATAGCTTCAACCTTGGAAGAAGGTTTCTCATATCTCACCTTGCTTCTAATTTTTGATCTCAATCCTCCCATAAAATTATTGGTGAGCATGGCCCCTATGCCAATCATAGTAGTCTCCACATCATCCCACCCTTCCTCAACACTATGCAAAATTTGGACTCTAACTTTTCTACTCTTTCCACATAGACTCTCACTTTCTCTCCATCTCCTTGCTTGAGAAAGATAACCTCACTTATCAATCTCTCATAACTCTCATCTAGAAGAAAGTTCTCAATGATTGTTGAATTCAAACTCTCCCAAGACTCTTCTTGCCCATCTCTCCTCTCTCGCTTTTGGTATTCTGACTCATACCATGTAAGTGTTGCATCCTCAAAGAAATCTGGTAATAATAAGGCCCACTCATTCTTCCTCCTCTCATTGTTTTCTATGCAAGCTCTCTTGAAGTCTCTCATAAAGGCCTCCACATCTTCTCCATCCTTGCCAAAGAAAACCATAAGTTTCCTCATCTTAACTCCTCACTATCTTTCTTTTCCCTCAATTTTTCTTTTTCTCTTTTCTTTTCTCTCACTCTATAACTAAAAGAGTATGTACATGACTAACACCCTTGGAGAGTAATCCACCCTAGGAAACTCAAAATGTTCAGGTTGCTGCAAGATTTCTATAGTAACATCAAATCCTAGAGTGCACATAATCAAATCCTCATGGATAATTTATCCATAAGTTGAAAGATTATCTCCATCACTAATCTTGAGAACTAGTTGATGAAGGTGGTAGTATTTCTATAGCTGTACTAAGACTCTCTCCAAGATCCTTCACCAAAGTCTCCTAAAGTGCTTTACTCCACTACACTCATATCTTTTTGGATGTCCTTCAACTCCACAAACCTCACACAACTCTTTGGTCTTAGATCTTCTCCATCATAATCTTGGTGAAGAAGGTCCAACATGCAAACCTAAGTCAAGTAATCCTCTCCTTTCCCTCAATCTCTTGCTCTCAAAGGTCAATGGACATGAAATTGCTTTATGTTCCTTCTCTCCACATAGAAAGCACTTAGACTCATCTTTCCTCCAAGTGGTGTAGGTTTTAGGATCCTCTCAACACTCTCTTCAAATTTTATTTTAAACTCTTTTTTCCTCAAATCCACCCCTAAAATCACCTTAAACCCTTGAGGAACCTTGCATAGTCTCAATTTCTACTCTTGATGACCCTCTATGTTCCCAAGATGAATCTAAACACTCAAACATACTTTTTGTTGCTCTCAAACTCCTCATGCATGAGATCTCAACTCTACAGAATTGACCCTTCCTCACAATGTTACTCAAATCTCTCAACTAGTATGTCATAGTCCTCTAAAAATTTTCACACTTAATCACAGCTCTAGGGCTTCCTTCTCTTCAGAATTTTAGATCTTTTCATCTAGCCATTTGGCCTAGGCATCTTTCTATTCAGCACACATATTTCAGATTTGGTCTGAAAACAACACCCCTCATTTTAAAAACTCATAACTCTTTGTGCAAGAATGATCTCTCTCTATTTATTGTGTCAGAAGGTAGGATACAATGCACTGATTTTTTTTGAAAAATTTCAAAATAATCCATTGAAAATCAAAGAAATGACAGACTAAGAACAATTTTCCACAGAGCATGCAATTACGGGAGCAATTTACCCTATCAACTTTTAAAAATTCTAGCCCAGTGTCCATAATAGCTCTCACAATAATTTTAAGTGTGATAATTGAAAGATAACCCAAGCTATCATGTATAGAAATTTCAAGTCTAGATCTCAAACTTGAGATTTTGCCCAAAATCACCTTAATCCCTAAAATCTACAATCCACCTCACACAATCTCTCCAAATCCTCTCAAGTATACAAGATGTAAAAAATCACCTCAAAGACATCATAATGAACTACAGGGTATAAAAATGGGTCCATGTTCTCTAACATAAGTTCAGCACTCTCCTCCCCTAAAGTTCTATCCAAGTGAGCTCTCATAGCCTCTTTCTGTCTAATCTAGAATTGTACGCGGAACATTATCTTGCCTTCTAGAGAGATCTTGGCAACCAAACCAAAAATGTGAGCAGGCCTGTCTCTCACTCAAGATGAACCTCTGATGGCTATTATGGTAATGCACCATGGACTAAGAAGGCAAGGAACCCCAACTCCATCATACTCCTCCAAGGCTAACACTCCAAGACTCAAGACATTTCTCATTAGAGAACTCAATGAGAGAGAGATAGTTGCAAATAAAAGGATGATGAGTACCTCCTCACCCCTTGTTTATATACTTGTGTAATAGTTACACACTAAAGTTACTATTTATCAAATTAACTCAAGTTACTAGGCTAAAAGTCAAGTAAAGTCAAAAAGTATAAAGGAATATCCATCCACATGGGCATATTCCACTAAGCATGTGATCTTATCTTGACCCAGCAACTAAGTCAAGGATTCCTTCACATGGGCTTTCCTTGGACTATAGAAGAATCCAAAACAAAAAGGCTTGTGGGCCCAAGAGTTCTCAACTCTTTCCTCAAAGCTAAACACTTAGGAATAATACCAAGTCAACACATTAGAATCCAAAATAGTGGTGCTCATCTTTTCTACTTCCTCTAAAGTAAGGTCCCTTCTATCTTAGCTACAACTAACTTTAGCTTATCATGACTAATGTAGAACCATCCTTTATCTATATAAATAATATCTCTCAAGTACTTGTCATACTAAGCTAAATATCACAATACCACACACATGCACAAATGGGTGTTACAATATGCTCTACACACAACTGGAGCATCCAGAGAAACATCACCTAATGTGATTGCTCTCCTATAGATTGCACCAGCCACTGCCCTCTATAGAGCAATGGACACATGCTATCTAAAATATAAAGGAATGGAAGAATGTGTGAAATATAGAAGTGAGGTGCAGGATAGAGCAATAGCAAGAGGAAACAAAAGCAACAATTAGAGGAGAATAGAATTATAGGAGGTAGTAGCAAGAGTCCTGTAACACCCATTTGTGCATGTGTGTGGTATTGTGATATTTAGCTTGGTATTACAAGTACTTAAGAGATATTATTTATATAGAGATAAAGGATGGTTCTATATTAGTCATGGTAAGCTAAAGTTAGTCATAGCTAAGATAGATGGGACCTTACTTTAGAGGAAGTAGAAAAGATGAGCACCACTATTTTGAATTTTAGTGTGTTGACTTTGTATTATTCCTAGGTGTTTGGCTTTGAGGAAAGAGTTGAGAACTCTTGGGCCCACAAGCCTTTCTGTTTTGGATTCTTCTTTAGTCCAAGGATAGCCCATGTGAAGGAATCCTTGACTAAGTGGTTGGGTCAACATAAGACCACATGCTTAGGGGAATATGCCCATGTGAATGGATATTCTTTTCTACTTTTTGACTTTACTTGAATTTTAGTCTAGTAACTTGAGTTACTACGGTAATTAGTAACTTTGGTACATAACTATTTCACAAGTATATAAACAAGGGGTGAGGAGGTACTCATCATCCTTTCATTTGCAACTATCTCTCTCATTGAGTTCTCTAATGAGCAATGTCTTGAGTCTTGGAGTGTTAGCCTTGGAGGAGTATGATGGAGTTGGGGTTCCTTGCCTTCTTAGTCCATGGTGTGCTACCATAATAGCCATCAGAGGTTCATCCTGAGTGAGAGACAGGCCGGCTCACAGTCTGGGACCAACCTTAGGGAGAAAGAAAAAGAGAAAAGGGCTCTAAAGAACCAAACAAACTTAAAGTGAGTAAGCAAGCAAGATGGAATTACTGTGTAATTATAGATAGGTCATGAAAGAAGGCAAGGTGATGAATTCAAAGTTCTCTTAATGTGATATACTACATATCTACCAAGTAGAGGAGAAGAAAGAAGAGATGTATATCCTTTTGCAAGGGAAGAGAAGAATTTTTCTAATAGAAGCAGATGATCCACTTACCCAAGCGTAATGGACCCAGAGTTAGACTTAGTCTTCAAAATTGCTTCCTTCTTATTTTGAAAATTTCATTATTCCACTCCTCTCTCCTATTAACATTAACTCTAGAGTTCTAGCTAGACATACCTCTCTCAATGTCTTTGTAAAAGACCAAATCCGAGGAGAGAAATAGGAGAATGGAAACTCACATTGGGACACTTGAATGACGGAAAAATTCAAATACCTAGCATGAGCTTTGGCTTTGGTATTTATAGGTAGCATACAAGGCCCTTGAGAAGCTTCTCAAGAAGCTTCTTCAAGCCGCTTTCTTAGAGTGCAAGCCAAGTTAACTAGAAAGCTTCTCAAGAAGCTTCCTTCTAGAAGCCGCCTACTTGACGTGCAAGCTAAGCTAGTTGGAAGCTTCTAGAAGCTTCCTTCTAGAAGTTACTTACTTGTGGTGCAAGCTAAGCTAGCTAAGAAGCTTCCTAGATAATTCCAGAATATTATAGGCTAATTTGTCTTATGTGCTACTTTGTAAGTCCGACTAACTTTGTCACTAAACTCCATATTGTTACATAGTCCCCCGCCACTAGTTGGTGACGTCCTTGTTGCCAGTGAAAGTTCAAATTCTTGGAGGGCCGTCTGTGCATTCTGGAGGTGAGAAAGAGGTTCCTATGTGACATCATGAAGGGGATATCCTTTCCAAAGAACCTTGTACTCCGTATGTTGGCGACGTGCAATGATACGATCAACTTTGTACTCCTCATGATCATTGATAGGGATAGGCAGAGGTGGAGGTTGGACTCGAGAGGAAAAGGAAGAGGGGTTAAGAACATAGGTTTTCAACTTGAAAACATGAAAGACAGGATGGATACGCATATGACAAGGCAAGGCAAGTTGATAAGTAATAGGAGAGACAATTTGGGTGATATCAAAGGGTCCTATCCAATTAGGTGCAAGTTTACAAACTTGGGTATCAAGTGGGAGAGGGAGGTTACTAGAGGATAGCATGACTTTATCACCGACTTCAAAGGTGAGGTCACGATGATGGTGGTCCGTATATTCTTTTTGGCAATTCTGAGCAACAAGGAAGTGAGACTTGGTTTGTTGGAGAGAGTGGGATATAGTGGTAAAGAATGTGGAAGTATGAGGAACTTGAGATGGAAGGGGAGCAAGAAGAAAATCTAGAACAAGCGGATCTTGGCAAAAATTGAGAAAGAAAGGAGAAGATCTGGTGCTTGCCTGTTTGGAATTGTTGTAGGCAAATTCTGTAGCTGCAAGACATTCATCCCATTTGGTATGGTAGACATTGACAAAGGCATGTAACATATCCTCCAATCTATGATTTGCACGTTCAGTTTGTCCATCAATTTGAGGATGATAGGCCGTGGACAAAGCAAGCTTGGTGCCGAGTATCTGGAAGAGTGCTTGCCAAAACTTCCTAGTAAATTGAGGATCGCGGTCATAGATGAGTACACATGGCATCCCATGATGCTTGAAGACATTGTCGGAGTAGATTTGCACTAAGGTTAGAGCATCCACGGTATCACAAGTTGGTACCAAGTGGATTTTCTTACTAAGCTTATCCACAAACACCACAATTGCGGTGTGTCCTTGTTTTTTCTTTGGCAAAGATATGATGAGATCCAAGCACACATGCTCCCAATGAGTGGATGGAATGGCAAGTGGTTGATGGAGTCCACTCAACTTCTGGTTGTTGGCCTTGTTACGTTGGCAGCTCTCACACAATCACACAAATTCTTGAACATCTCGTGTCATGTTGGGCCACCACCATTGGCGTTGGAGGGTGCCCAAGGTCTTGTCCACTCCTATGTGACCAGCTATTGGTAAATCATGGGCTCCTTGAAGGTGTACAAGTTGAAGATCACCTTTGGTTGGAACATAGATCTGGTCCGTATGGAATAGAAGACCTTCCTTGAAGAAGAAGGTGTTGTACTCCTTATCGCATGTTGTCAGATGACCATATATCATTTGGAAGAAGGGATCTTGTTGTAAAGCTGATCAAAACTTGTTATGGACCTTGGGGTCAATTGACATAGTCGTAATTGCTGCCGTGATGAGAGGAAGAGCCTTCAAATTAGGTCGTCATGATAGAGCATCAAGGATGACGTAGAACCAACCTGGTTTGTACTCAAATTTGATGTCAAACAATTGGAGTTGCTCTTCCCATCTATGATGTCAACTCTTCATGTGCTCCAAGTGTAGGGTCTGCAACAGTGGCTTGTGATCAGTTTGCATGATCACTTGTTTCCCCAAGAGATAATGCCTCCATACCTTGTAGTAAAATTTCCATTGTTGTAGTCATCTTAGGACTTCTCGCACATGATTCATGTGTTCTACCTCTGTCTTGCTATAGATTAAGATATCATCTAAGAACACCACCATGGATCAATCCAATAGTCCTCCAACACCCAATGCATTTGATCCATGAAGACTGTTGGAGCATTAGTGAGTCCAAAAGGTAGAACTCTCCACTCAAAATGCCCATACCTTGTGCAAAAGGCAGTCTTTTGCACATTCTCTCTATTAATAGGAATTTGCTAATAGCCGCTATGAAGATCCAACTTGGAAAAGTAGCGTGCTCTACTCAGTTCATCAAGCAAGTCATCAATCCGAGGCAAGGGATATGTATTCTTCATTGTTTGCTTATTGAACCCACGATAATCAATACAGAAACAAAGTCCTCCATCCTTCTTTGGAACAAATAGTATTGTTGCTCCCCAAGAAGAGGTACTATGTCGTATGAAGTCCCTCTCCAACAACTCTATAAGTGTTGTTTGCAACTCCTCCAACTCCTTTGGTGAGAGCCAATAGATTGGTCTACTGACTGGAGTACTCCTTGGCAATAACTTGATCTTGAAGTGCATACCTCGATCAGAGGGTAATCCCTTTGGCAGATCATTTGGAAACACATCCGCAATATCCTTAAGTATCTGATCGACCATTGCTTTGATGAGGCTCTTGGCCCTCCACAGATTATTCATGTGTAATGGGCTTGATACACACCGTGAATACAGACTTATCTTCCTCCAAAGCTTGCTCTATGGCTGCTTTACTAACAAACTTCCCTTCTAGTGATTCATCTCTCCTCCAAGCTTGCTCTTTGGTTGCCTTCTTGGCAAACTTTTCATCTTGGGACTCATCTCCCTTCTAGGTTTGCTCTATGGCTACATTCTCAACAAACTTCCCATCTTGGGATTGACTATTCTTAGGTGTCTTACTCAAAGGTGCCAGACAACCTAATTAGAAATTCCTACCTTGGTGTTGTACTTAAATTTGGGATCGGGTCCAATCAAATTGAACCTTATGATGTTCAAGCCAAGGTAGACCCAGAATGATATCATAGTGTAGAGGTGCCACTACAAACCTCATACACTCCAAATACTCCTTCCAAATCTTGAAAGTAACAAGATGTGAGGTGCGGAATGCAGAACCCTTTCTACCATCTGCCATCATCAAACTACTTCCAATCACTGGCTTGATAGAAATACCCAATTCCTTTGCTACTTTCATAGACATGCAATTCTCTGAACTTCCAAAATGAACCAAAACCCTACAACCCTAATTAGATATTGTACCTTGCAAGTGAAGCAAACTTGCATAGGTCGAGCTTGCAATCCCATTGGAACTAATCAAGCTCCCAGTAGGCGGTTCAAAATCTCCTACTGGGAATCCTTGTTTCTATGATCATTCTGCTCCACAACCTCCACCTGGGCAACTTGTCAAGGTCGTCCATTCTTGAGTGGACATTCAGCAATATGATGCCCCAATTGGCAACAATAAAAACAACCACCATTTTGTCACAATTTCTCTCTATCTACCGTGCTAAGTTGTCTTTGTTGAATGGCATAAATCTCCATTGGTGCTGACTCCTCCACTTGTGTGTAGTGTATTGGTAGACTCTGTGGAGATCAAGGTCTAGACCAAGTTGCTGCCACCAATGAATCAAAATGTTTGGCCAACCACATGGCTTCCCCCAAGTGTTGTGGCTCTCGCATGGTTACCTCTAATTTGGTTCTTGCCTTCAAGCCCCTCACAAATTGATCCAGAGCTTCACCTTCCAATATATCTGGAATTTGCATGATGGTGTTTTGGAATTGTGTGATGTAACTTCTTACAGAGCCAATCTATTTCAACTCTATCAACTTATCCCGTGCAGCTCGTGTGGTATTTATAGCTTGGAACTGACTAATTATTGCACTCTTGAATTCTGCTCATGTCAAGATTGGTGCGACAATTTGTCGTTCAGCTCACTCCACTTGGAATCTCCACCATAGCTTTGCTACTTGATCCAATTGGCTAGAAGCCAAGAGAATTTGTTTTTGCTTGTCTTGTAGACTGGTAGCTTCAAAATAATGTTCATAATCAAACACAAAATTCTCCACTGCACCCGAAAGATTTTTGCCTTCAAATACCTTGGGTTTAGGGAATCTTATCCAATCTTCTCCTTCTTGAATTGGTACTCTCTTGTCATCAAAGATCTTGTTCATCCAAGAATTGAGTAAGGTGCTCGATTTGCTATTGCATAGCAAGAATAACATCGGATATTGCCGCCATGGTTGCTACTCTATCACACCACTCCCAATCTATCTAATTTACTAACACATAAAAACAACACGTACACCATTCTCTATAAGTTACAACCGAAAGCAGCAAGGATTCCTCAGATATGGTGATCATATGCATAAAATCTTGTCCAAAGTGCAAGGTGATGAATTGTTTGAAACGATGCTTGGGTAGTATTTGGACGCAAAAATCTTGGAAATGTGAAAGACAAGGTGGATGTGCATATGACAAGGCAAGGCAAGTCAATAAGCAATAGGAGAGATGATTGGGATGACACAAAGAGTCCTATCCCACTAGGGATGAGTTTACAAACTTGGGTATCAAGTGGGAGGAGTACATTACTAGATGAAAGCATGACCTTGTCACTAAATTGAAAGATGAGATCACAATGATTGTGGCCCGCATATTGTTTTTGCCAATTCTAAGCAAGAAGGAGATGAGATTTGGCTTGTTGGAGGGATTGGGATATAGTGGTCAAGAAGGTAGAATTACAAGGAACATGAGATGTAGGAGGAGCAAGAAGGGAATCTAGAACAAGTAGATCTTGGCCAAAATTGAGGAGGAAAGGAGAGAATCCAATGCTTGCCTATTTGGAATTATTGTATGCAAACTCCACAACTGCAAGACATTCATCCCAATTGGTGGTAGATGTTGAGAAAGGCACAAACCATATCTTCCAAGGTGCAATTTGCATGTTCAATTTTCCCATTAGTTTGAGAATGATAGGCCATGGACAAAGCAAGCTTGGTGCCAAGTATCTAAAAGAGTGCTTGCCAAAATTTCCCAATGAATCAAGGATCATGGTCAAAGATGAGTACAAGAGGCATCCCATGATGCTTGAAGACAATGTTGAAGTATCCATGGTATCCATAGTTGAATATTGTAGATTTGTGCCAATGTTGGAGCATCCATGGTATCAAAGGTTGGGGCCAAATGGATTTGCTTATCCACAAACACCATAATCACTGTGTGATTTTGCTTTGTCTTGGGTAAGGATGTAATGAGATCCAAGCTAACATGTTTCCGTTGAGCAAAATAAATGGAGAGTGGTTGAAGGAGTCCACTTGGTTTTTTGTTGTTGGCCTTGTTACATTGGCAGCTCTCACATGATCAGATAAATTCTTTAACATCTTGTGCCGTGTTGAGCCACCACCATTTGCATCAAAAGGTGCCCAAGGTCTTGTCCACACCCATGTGACCAACAATTGGTAAGTCATGGGCTTCCTAGAGGCACACAAGTCATAGATCATCCTTGGCTGGAACATGTATCTAGTCCTCATGGAATAGAAGGCCTTCCTTAAAGAAGAGATGTTGTACTCCTTGTTGTAGAGCTGATCTAAACTCATTTTGGACCTTGGAGTTGATTGATACTATTGTAATGGATGTTGTGATGAGAGGAAGAGACTTCAAATCAAGTTGTCGTGATAGGGCATCAGGGATGAAATGGAATCAACTTGGTTTCTACTCAAGTTTGATGTCAAACAATTGGAGTTGTTTCTCCAATCAATAATGCCAAGTCTTCATGTGTTCATATGTAATGTTTGCAATAAGAGTTTGTGATTGGTTTGCATGATCATCTGTTTTACTAAGAGATAATGCCTCCATACCTTGGTGGCATACACCATTGCTAGTTGTTCTTGATCTTATGTAGAGTAATTCCTTTCTATGGTGTTTAATCAACAAAACATAAAGGCAATGTGATGTAACCCATCTAAGAACTCTTGTTGCAACACAACTCCAATGCCAAAGTTAGAAGCATTGAAGTCAACCACAAAAGGTATTTGAGGATCATATGGTTGAAGAATGGGTCTTGAAGACACCATATGTTTCAGCTTCTACAATGCTTCTTTATGCTTGGCAGTTTATTAAAAGCTTGAGTTTTTCTCCAAGAGGTCGGTCAATAGTGCTACCACGTGCACATAATAGTGGGTGAACCATTAGTAAAAACTTGCCAATCCATTAAATGCTCGCACCTCTATGGCATCCTTTGGAGTAGGCCAATCAGTAATGGCCTTGATTTCTCCTCTTCCATCTTGATCCCTTCTGATAAGATATAATGATCCAAGAAGGTGACTTTCTTCTACCAAAAGGCACACTTCGATTTCTTGCAATAAAATTTCCATTGACATAGTTGCTTTAGGACTTCTTGTACATGATTTGCATGTTTTGCCTTCATCTTGCTATAGATTAAAATTTCATCTAAGAACACCTCCACGTATTGATCTAGTAGTCCATCCAACACCCAATGCACATGATCCATGAAGATTGCTAGAGCATTAGTGAGCTCAAAAAGTAGAACTCTCCATTCAAAGTGCACATACCTTGTGCAAAAGGCAATCTTTTGCACATCCTCCCTATCAATGGAGATTTTCCAATAGCCGCTACAAAGATCCAACTTGGAGAAATATCGTGCTCCACTCAATTGATCAAGCAAGTCATCAATTTGAAGTAAGGAATATACATTCTTCACCGTTTGTTTATTGAACCCATGATAATCAATACATAAACAAAATCCTTTATCCTTCTTTAGAACAAATAGTATTGGTGCTTCCCAAGGAGATCTACTATGTTGTATGAAATCTTTCTTTAAAAACTCCATAAATGTTATTCATAACTCCTCCAACTCCTTTGGTGAGAGCCAATAGATTTGTGTACTCATTGGAGTACTCCCTAGCAATTACTCAATCTTGAAGGGCATACCACAATAAGAGGGTAATCCCTTTGGCAAATCATATGGAAACATATCCGCAAACTCATGAACTATTTGATCTACCATTGCTTGATGAGGCTCTTGACTCTCCTCAGATTCTCCTTGTGCAATCTGCTTGATCCGCACCGCAAAAACATATTTATTTTTCTCCAAAGCTTGCTCAATAGTTGCTTCATTGACAAACTTCCCACTTAGGGACTTATCTTCCTTCAAATCTTGCTCTATGGCTACTTTCTTGACAAACTTCCCATCTTGGGACTGATTATTCTTAAGTGTCTTATTCAAAGGTGCCAAACAACCTAATCAGAAACTACTACCTTGATGTTTTACTTGAATTTGTCATTGGTTCCAATCAAATTGAACTTTATGACATTCAATCCAAGGCAAACCCAAAATGACATCATAGTGTAGAGGTGTCATTACAAACCTCATACAGTCTAGATATTCCTTTCTAATCTTGAACTTAACATGATGCAAGGTAAAAAATGCATAACTCTTTCTATCATCTGCCATCATCAATCTACTTTTAATTACAAGTTTGATAGAAATATTGAATTCCTTTGCTAATTGCATAGACATGCAATTCTTTGAACTTCCAGAATCAACCAAAATCTTACAGCCATGATCAAATATCATACCTTGCAAGTGAAGTAAACATACATAGATAAAGCCTTCAATCCAATTGGAACCAATCAAGTTCATAATAGGTAGCTCAAAATCTCCTACTGGAATTTCTCATTTTCTTATCATTTTGTTCCACAACCTCCATTTGGACGATGTATGGAGATTGTATATTCTTGAATGGACAATTTGCAATGCAATATCCAATTTAGCAACAATAAAAGTAACTACCATTTTGCCACAATCCTTCCCAATCCACTATACCAAGTGGTCTCCATTGGATGGTATCAATGTCCATTGGTACTAGCTCCTCCAC
The DNA here is from genome assembly GCA_948567375.1 of Lunularia cruciata. NCBI lineage: Eukaryota > Viridiplantae > Streptophyta > Marchantiopsida > Lunulariales > Lunulariaceae > Lunularia > Lunularia cruciata. The sequence goes on along the minus strand of OX419755.1, from coordinate 52,538,326 downwards.
ACGTGTGTAATGTGCTTGTTGGTTTTGTGAAGGTCAAGGTCAAGACCAAGTTGTGGCAACCAAGGAATCAAAGTGCTCTATTAGCTGCATGGCTTCTTCCAAGTATTTTGGCTCTCACATAGTCACTTCTAATTTGGTTTGTGACTTCAAGCCTCTCAAAAATTGATCCAGAGCTTCATCATCCATTATATCTAGAATTTACATAATAATGTTTTGGAATTGCGTGATGTAGCTTCTTATAGAACCAACTTACTTCAACTTTTCCAACTTATCTTGTGCAACTTGTATAGCATTTATTGCTTGGAAACACTTCAATTCTACCTTTGAATTCTTCCCATGTCAAGATTGGTGCAAAAAATTGTCTTTCAGCTCGCTCCACTCAAAATTGCCACCATAGCTTTGCTACTCCGTCCGATTGGTATGAAACTAAGAGGATTTTTTTGTTCATCTTGAATATTTGTAGCCTCAAAATAATATTTGCAATCAAATACAAAATTCTCCACTATGCTTGGGAGACTCTTGCCATTAAATACCTTGGGTTTTGGAAACCGGATTCAATCTTCTCCTTCTCAAAATGGTGCTCTCTCTATGTGTTCTTGTCATTGTTGGTCTTGTTCATCCAATAATCAAATAAGGTGCTCAATTTTTTGCCGCATAGCAAATATAACCTTAGGCATTGCCACCATGGCTACTAGTCTATCACACTACCCCCAATTTATCTAATTTACTAATACATAGATGCAACACGTCCACCATTCTCCATAAGTTATGATCAAAAGTACCAAGGGTTCCTTCAAGCAAGGTGATTACATTTAGAAAATTCTGCCCAAAATGTGAGGTGATAAATTGTGTGAAATGATGCTTGGGTAGTACACGGACACAAAAATCCCAATGGTTTGGCAGAAATGGATTTGGTGGTCCATAAATTCCATCCATCCCATTCTTACTCTAATACCAATGTAAAAGACCAAGACCAAGGAGAGAAATAGGAGAATGGAAGATCATATTGGGACACTTGAATATAGGAAAACTCCAAATGTCTAGCTTGAGCTTTGGCTTTGGTATTATAGGGAACATACAAGGCTCTTGAGAAGCTTCTCAAGAAGCTCCTTGTGCTGCTTTCTTTGAGTGCAAGCCAAGTTAATCAACAAGCTTTTCAACAAGCTTTCTTCTAGAAACCGCATACTTGGCATGTAAGCTAAGCTAGTTGGAAGTTTCTAGAAACTTTCTTCTAGAAGCTACCTACTTGAGGTGCACGCTAAGCTAGTCGAGAAGCTTCCCAAGAAGCTTCTTAAATACTTCTAGAATATTTAGCCACTATGGTCTCCTCTCTATATTGTTGATTATTTCTACTTATAGCCTCATTGAACTCATGCATAAAGTCGACTTCCTTCTCCCCAAAGTCCTTATCCTCCACCCACACATTGCTTCTATTAATTAAGAAATTATTTGAGATGATCAAAGAAGATGAGAGTTTCTACTTTTATTATTTAATTTCACTCTTGATTCATATGAAGAATGTCATTCATCTTTTAGGATATGATGACAATGTTCACTTAAAACACAAGTGTAAAAATATGGAGTTAGCAAATGAATTAGTAAAGGCTAACAAGTTAGTAAGTAGGCCAAATTAGCCAAGCAGTCTAAGAATATCCTAAAAGTATCTAAGAAACTTCTTGGTACCTTCCATGTATCAAGTAACGTGTATGCTAAGAATGCAGCTTCTTAGGAAGTTTCTTGGCTAGCTTAACTTGCATGCCAAGGAGATGGCTCCTAGGAGGAAGTTTCTTTGGAAGCTTCCCAATTGGCTTAGCTTGCACTCCAAAAATGCAGCTTCTAGTTGGAAGCTTCTTTGGGAACTTCCCAAGAGCCTTTTATGTTTGTTATGCCAAAGCCCAAGCTCATGCTAGAAATTTGGAATTTCCCTTATTCAAGAATCCCAATGTAATCTTCTACTTGTCTTCCATTCTCTTATTTCTCTCTTAGTCTTTTATATTGTATCATAGCAAGAATGGGATAGATGGAATTTATGGACCACAAAATCTATTTCCCCCAAACCATTGGAATTTCCATGTGCATATACTACCTAAACATCATTTCACATTTTGGATAGAATTATTTGAATACAATCACATTTTTGATGAACCATTGATACTTACAATTGTAATTATAGAGAGTGGTGGACATGTCGCATCTACTCGTTATTTTAGATAATCATATGTAGTTTGATAGAATAGTAGCCATGGCAAAAATGCCTAAATTTATCATTGCTATGCAATGACAAATTAAGCACCTTACTTGAATTTTAGAAGAAAGAGACCATCAAAAACAAGAGCATGTAGAGGGAGTAGCATTTTGAGAAGGAGAAGAGCAAATCCAATTTTCAAATCCCAAGGTATTTTAAGGCAAGAATCTCTTGGATGTAGTGGAGAATTTTGTATTTGATTGAAAATGTCATTGGAAGCTACAGATCTTGAAGATGAATAAAGATAGATTCTCTTGGCTTCAAGCCAATTAGATGGAGTGGCAAAGCTACGGTGGCAATTTTGAGTAGAGCAAGCTGAATGGTAGTTTGTTGTGCCAATCTTGATATGGGAAGAATTCAAGAGTGTAATAATTAGGAGATTCCAAGTTGTAAATATTACACAAGACACATGAGATGGATTGGCAAAATTGAAGTAGACTTGTTCTATGAGAAGCTACATTACTCAATTCCAAAATATCATAATGCAAATTCTAAAGATACTAGGAAGTGAAGCTCTAGATTGATTTAGGAGGAGCTTGAAGTCATACATCAAATTGGAAATGACCATATGAGAACCCAAACGCTTGGAGGAAGCCATGTAGTTGGTTGAGTGCTTTGATTCCTTGGTTGTCATAACTTAGTCTTGACCTCAACCTTCATAGAACTTGCCAACACACTACATATGGGTGGAGGAGCCTACATCAATAGAGATTGATGCCGTTCAGCAAAGACCACTTGGCACTAGAGACAAAGAGAGAATATGAAAAAAAAATTGAGAAATTTGAGATATTTTTTTGTCTCCAAATTGGATATTGCATTGCTAAATGTACATACAAGAATGGATTACCCCAACAAATCATTCAAATAGAGTTCATGGAGCACAATGATCAAGGAAATGAACAATTCCAATAGGAGATATTGAGCCATATACTAAGAAGTTGATTAGTTCCAATAGGATTGAAGGCTTGACCTATGCAAGTTTGCTTCACTTGCAAGGTATGATATCCAATTGTGGTTGTAAGATTTTGGCTGATTCTGGGAGTTCAAAGATTGCATATGCATACAATTAGCCAAGGAATTATATATTTTTATCAAGCTAATATTTGGAAGTAGATTGATGATTGTGGACGGTAGAAAGGGATATGCATTTTGTACCTCATATCCTATTACATTAAGATTAGGAAGGAGTATTTGGAGTGTATGAAATTTATAATAGTGCTTCTACACTATAACACCATTTAAGGTCAACCTTGGCTTGAACATCATAAGGTTCAATTTGATTGGACCAAACAATAAATTCAAGTAAAAATTATAGATTAGATTTTTTGGCATCTCTGACTAAGACACCAAAGAATAGTCAATCCTTAGATATCATAACATTTGTAATGCCAAAGCTAGTTTGTTTGGATGCTAGAGAAATTGTGTTGGAAATCATAGTTATTTTGGTAGTTGCTCATGGACTACTTAATGGTGGCTAGATTTCATGTTAGAGGTACTAATCACATGGTGAGACCCACTATCACTTCCACCATTTGCACCATTGAATGTGCCATTAGTGGCACTATTAGGGTTGGAGATCTAAGTTCAACAAAGGAGTATACTTTGGAAGTGTAGCTCTAATGAGCTCACTTCTCTAATGTTGAGCCTTTGAGATATTAGCTATGGGGGATAGAGGCAAACAAGCATCACCTAAAGTCTCTTAGCTAGAGTAGGTGTTGCTTTATTGTAATCAATGCATGATTATTGGTAGATTATTGAGTGTAAGATCAAGTTTAGATCCGATTTGAGTGGGATTCAAGTGGAAGAGAGAACTGATTATTATGGCACTTTGGAGTATATGTATGACTTATGTGTGAGTATGCTTCTATAGTGTATGATATTGACAACAATGTATGTTGTGAAATGATGTATATATGAGCAACAAAGATGGGAAGTCTGTCAATAAAGCAACCATAAAGCAAGCTTTGGAGGAAGATATTCTTATTTTTGCAATGTGGATCAAGCAAATTGCACATGGAAAATTGATGAGCGCTAGAAGTCTCATAGAGCAATGGTTGATCTAATAGTTCAAGGGTTTACAAATGTATTTCTAGATGATCTACCAAAGGAGTTACACTTTGATTGTGGTATGCCTTTCAAGAGTGAGTTATTACCAAGAAGTACTCCATTAAGTAGACTAATATATTGGCTCTCACCAAAGGAGTTGGAAGAGCTTCAAATAACACTGATGGATTCATTGGAGAAGGATTTCATACAATATAGTACATCTTCTAAGGGAGCACTAGAACTATTTGTTCCAAAGAAAGATGGAGAACTTCACTTATGTATTGATTATGGTTTCAATAAACAATCTATGAAGAATGTGTATCTTTTGCATCAAATTGATTACTTGCTAGATCAATTGAGCAGTGCATAATACTTCTCCAAGTAAGATCTTTGAAGCAACTATGGGGTTTCCCATTGATAGAAAGGATGTGTAGAAGAATACCTTTTTTACAAGGTATGGGCAGTTTGAATGGAGAGTTCTACCTTTTGGGTTCACTAATGCTCTGGCAATCTTCATGGATTAAATGCATCAAGTATTCGATAGGTTGTTAGATCAGTACATGATGGTGTTCTTGGATGATATTTTAATCTTTAGAAAGGTGGAGGTAGAATACATGAATCAAGTACAAGAAGTCTTAAAATGATTATGTCAATGAAAGTTTTACTACAAGAAGTCAAAGTGTACCTTTTGGCAAAAGGAAGTTACCTTCTTGGGGCATAAGGTCTCATTGGAGGGGATCAAGATGGAAGTAGGGAAAATCAAGGCCATTAATGATTAGCTTACTCTAAAGTGTTGGTATGTAATGGATTGATAAGTTTTTACTGATGGTTCATCCATTATTATATTCAAATGGTAGCACCATTGACCAATCTCTTAAGGAAGACCACAAATTTTTAGTGGACCACCAAGTACAAAGAATCATTCAAGAAAATTAAGCATATGATATCTTCACAACTCATCTTTCAACCATATGATCCTCAACTACCTTGTGTGGTTGATTTTGATGCTTCTAACTTTGCTATTGGAGTTGTCTTATAGTAGGAATTTCCAAATGGGTTACATCCCATTACCTTTGTGTCTCACCAACTAAAACACCACAAAAAGGAATTACTTTGCTTGATATTAGCAACAACTAACAATGGTGTATGCCACCAAGTTATGGAAGCATTATCTCTTGGGGAAATAAGTGATCATAGAAACCAATCACAAACCTTTGTTGTAGATATTAAGTTTGCAGCACATGAAGAGTCAACATCATCAAGGGGAGGAACAACTATAGTTGTTTGATATCAAGCTTGAGTACAAGCTTGGTAAGTTCCATGTCATCCTTGATGCCCTATTACAATGACCAGATTTGAAGACTCTTCTTAAATCTCTCATCATGGTAGCAATTACAACAATGTCAATTGACTTAAAGGTCTAAATCAAGTTTAGAATTACTTTACATCAAGACCCCTTCTTTCAATTGGTATAGGGTTGTCTTGTAGTACATGACAAGGAGTACAATACCTTTTCACTCAAAGATGGACTTTTATATTTCAAGAACCACATCTATGTTCCAACTATGGATAATCTATACTTGATACAATTTTAAGAAGTGCATGACTTGCCAATCATAGGACACATAGAGGTAAATAAGACCTCAACTCTATAGCAACAATGGTGGTGGCAAAACATAGCACAGGAATTTCAAGACTTTGTCCATGGCCTATCATCCTTACACTGATGAGTGAACCAAACATGCAAACTATACCTTGGAGGATTGCTTTGTGCTTTTTTCAACTTTCACCATACTAATTGAGATGCTTGCCTTTGCAATTGGTGAGTTTGCTTATAATAACTCCAATCAAGCAAGCATTAAATTCTCTTATTTCTTCCTTAATTTTGGCCAAAATCCACTTGTTATTCCCTTCTTGCTCCCTCATTATTGCACTTTCCTCATACTTCCACCTTCTTGTCCACAATATCTCACTCCTTATAGTAAGCCAAGTCTTATCTCCTTGTTGCTCAAAAATTTCAAAAGCAATATGCAGATAAGCATTGTTATGATCTTACCTTTCAACTAGGTGATAAGGTCTTGCTTTCTTCTAGTAACGTACCCTTTCCACTTGATATCCAAGTTAGTAAACTTGCTACTAATTAGATATGTGTAATACCAAGAGCTAGCCATATGATCTAGATGTGAAATTTGGTTTTGTAACATCTAGAATAATGTTATACATGATGGTCAAAATAGATAAGATAGAAGTATCACCAAAAGAGTACTTCTACTAATACGGTAGAAACCGAAATAGACTTGAGAACCTTAGAACCAATAACTAGACATATGATTTAAAGGTGAGAATTGGTTTGGTAACATCTGGAAGGATGTTACACATGATGGACTAAACAGATCAGAAAGAGGTATCACCAAAAGGGGACTTCTACTAATAAAGTAGGAACCAAAATATGCCTAAAATCTTTGAAGGCAATTTCGGAGGCCTAAACGGATGAATTAGGCCTAAAAAATGTGCTGATCACACCCCCCCCCAATGGAGAAAAGGATGGCCTTCTTTCCCTCTGCTTTGTCTCATTGAGAGCTTTCCAACGGTACCTTACTCACAAGATTCTAACAGGAAGATTCCCTAAAAGATTCCCTCTAGTCAAAGCTTGTTTGACCCACCAGATAGGACCTAGACCAGACATGTCACCCATCCAAGTAAGTAATCCAAGGGTGGAGCTTGTTAACATGTCACATATCTGTGTCCCTAATCCTATGGTGGAGCTTCCTTGTAGGAGATCCTCTTTGTCTATATAATAAAGAGAAGGTGCTCTCTTGGGGCATCGATTGTTTGAGTGTGCAATCTGTGTTTTCTCTCTTCTCTTGTCCTCGGAGTATTACAATATGTCCATTTGATATTACCTGAATCATTTCTCTTGTTACTTCTTGACTTTCCTTGCCTAGTCAGATGCAAATCCATCCTATTGTTCATGTTTCAAAGTTGAAACCCTTTGTTTTTAATCCATTTTTCTTTTCCACTTGTGTCCAAACCCTTCCTCCTCTCATCCTCTTCATTGATCATGAGGGGTATAAGTTGATCATATCTTTGTACATTGCAACATCCCATATGGCCACCAACAACACATTGAGTACAAAGTCCTATAGAAAGAATATCTCCTTCATGATGCCACATGGGAGCCTCTTTCTCATCTCCATAATGCACAAAGAGTTTGAAGGTTCTATGGTGACAAGGATGTCACCAACTAGCGGTGGGGGAAATGTAATAATATAGAGTTAGCAAACAAGTTAGTAGAGGCTATTGAGTTAGCAAGTAGGCCAAATTAACCAAGTAATCTAGGAATATTCTAGAAGCATCTAGAAAAATTCTTGGTAACTTCCACATATCAAGTAATGTGTATGCCAAGTATGCAACTTCTAGAAGGAAGCTTCCTAGAAAACTTCCCGGCTAGCTTAACTTGCACACCATGCAAGTGGCTCCTAGAAGGAAGTTTCTTTGGTTTCTTTAGAAGCTTTTGGTTGGCTTAGCTTGTATTCCAAGAAGGAAAATTCTAGTAAGAAGCTTCCTTGGGAACTTTCCAAGAGCCTTGCATATTTCTTATAAATACCAAAGCCCAACCTCATGCTAGGCATTTGGAGTTTCTCTCATTCAAGAAACCCGATGAGATCTTCCACTCCGGTCTTCTATTCTCCTATTTATCTCCTTGGTATTTTACAATGGGTATGTGCTACTTGGAGTTTCTCTCATTCAAGAAACCCAATGTGATCTTCCACTCCGGTCTTCTATTCTCCTATTTATCTCCTTGGTCTTTTACAATGGGCATGTGCTACATAGAGGTTAAACTGTTTCTTTTCTTGGGTAAGCTCCTATTTGAAAGAAGGAAATAGATGGTTCATAGGCACATAACCTGAATATTGCAAAAGATTTTGATGATATTTGAAAGCATGACAAATTTTTCTTGTGTTTACTTTTGACCAAAGCTCAGATCTCTTTACGCATGTCATGTTGTGGTAGTAGCCTAGCATACTTGGAAACACACAAAGGTAATCAATTAAATGGACTCTCAATTATGTACACAATCATAGTTAATTAAAGATATTGTCAATTATTGGCACAATCATAGTCATATGCAAGCACAAACACATGGGAATTTAGCTAAATTTCATGCAAAATGAAAAATGCAAAACACATGCAAAATTTCACTACACCATAATATTTACCTCTAATAGAATGTATAATTTGGCACTTATCATCACATATCACCTAGCATTGATGGAGTGTGAGCCTTTTTGCTAAAATATATTTCCCTATCTATTGTGGGCCATTGAGCTAGAGGAAATAGAGTATCGTCTACTAATCCTACACATCCTTCAAATCCTTTCTTGGCAAACACAAAAGAAATTCTGCATCTTTCTTCCATCCGAGATCATTGCACTTGATTCTTTAGAATGTAAAAAATGGCAATGATTTTTCTATATGTGAATTTTGTAGTTGATCCAATACTAACATTCCGTAATTCATTCCTTTTGCTACTAATGTGTTGTTTTAGTTATGCTCAAATCTATCTAATGTTAATGCCACTTGAAGCCACACACGAGTTTGCTTTCTTCCATCTCTCCTTATAAAAACATCATGTTTCTTAAGCACCTCTAGTAAAGCACTAAATAAATTCATGTTTATCATCAATACTTTTTAAATGCAGAACAATCAAGCACTCCAAAAAACTTTATCACAAGTGCAGAACTACAAGAGGCTACATTCCTTTCTTTTAGATATTGAAACCCATGAATAAATTCCCACCACACTACAAGTTGGTCTATGTCATCAATATCCTCTTCATCCATCCATTCCCCTAAACTTGACTCTTAAGAATCTCCCTATTCATCATCATTTCACGTAAAACTCTCCTCTCCTTGTGAAAGTTAGATTTGTAAGCATACCCATTTCTTTATTTCTTTTTGGAGAAATTGCCAAGTACTTAACCAAGGCATTGGATTGCAAAGCTATTCAAATTCACACTCTCCTCCCTTCTTATAAACCACAAGTGCTTATCCAAAGCATTGATTGCAAAATTATTCAAATTTGCACTCTCTTCCTTCTTATAAACCACCTTTGATCAAAAAAGGGATCATGTTTGTCCACCCTTATCTTCCCAATTTCCAAAAACTCAAAGAACTCAAGAAACTACTCTTTGAATTATGAAACTACCATCAAATTCCAATGGCTTGGTGATCCTTGCTCTATTTCCAATTCAAATCCTTTGACAAAAAACTGTAATATTCTAAGGATAGGAGAACTTGCAAGAGAAAGCAAGAGAAGAAACACAAAGCTTCACACTCTATACTCTGATGCCCCAAAGGAGCACCCTGTCTTTATTATATAGCAAAGAGGATTCCCTCAAAGGAAGCTCTAACCTTGGGTCATATACATGGATTGGTGATATGTCAACAAGCTCCACTGTAATACTCCAAGGACAAGAGAAGAGAGAAAACACAGATTGCACACTCAAACAATCGATGCCCCAAGGGAGCACCTTCTCTTTATTATGTAGACAAAGAGGATCTCCGCCAAGGAAGCTCCACTATAGGATTAGGGACACAGATAGGTGGCATGTTAGCAAGCTCCACCCTTGGATTATTTACTTGGATGGGTGACATGTCTGGTCTAGGTCCTATCTGGTTGGTCAAACAAGCTTTGACTGGAGGGAATCTTTTAGGGAATCTTCCTATAGGAATCTCAAAATCACGTAAGGTACCATTGGAAAACTCTCGACGAGACAAAGTAGGGGAGAGAGAAGGCCAGCCTTTCCTCCTTTTGGGGGGAGCACTTGCACATTTTTGAGGCCTAATTCATCCGTTTAGGCCTCCAAAATTGCCTTCAAAGATTTCAGGCATATTTTGGTTCCTACTCTATTAGTAGAAGTTCCCTTTTGGTGATACCTCTTTCTGATTATTTAATCCATCATGTGTTACATCCTTCCAGATGTTACCAAACTAATTCTCACCTTTAAATCATATGTCTAGCTATTGGTTCTAAGGTTCTCAAGTCTATTTTGGTTTTTGCCTTATTACTAGAAGTACTCTTTTGGTGATACTTCTATCTTATCTATTTTGACCATCATGTATAACATTATTCTAGATGTTACCAAACCAAATTTCACATCTAGATCATATGGCTAGCTCTTTCTATTACAGACCTCCCTCCTTTTAAGACGCAACGTCCTCGTTGCGTAATTGTTGCTCAAATGCTTGCACCAACACCGGTGCATGTGCCAAATTGGCTGCGGGCTCCCAGGTTGCTTCATAGAGGCGGTAACCTTTCCATTGTACTAGATAGTCCACCCGTGGGTGGCGAGTACCACGCATGCGTTTTTGGAGAATCTGCTCCACTTCATATTCCTCTATGCCATCAATGAGTGTCGGACAAGGTCAAATGTCTTGTGTGGCATGACCCTGGCCTAATCGGGGAGCATATCTGCATAGTAGGGAGACATGGAACACTGGATGGATCTTCATGTGTGGTGGTAGCTCAAGGTGATAGGCCACAGCGCCAATGCGACAAAGAATCAAGAAAGGCCCAATAAAATGAGGTTTGAGCTTACAAGGTCCAACTAATGTGAGGTTGGTTGTCGATAGCCACACTTGATCCCCAACATTGAACTCCATGTGCCGACGGTGTGCATCAGCATACTGCTTCTGTCAATTTTGCACAATCTGTAATCTGTGCTTGGCGCTCTCCACACCTTGTTGGATTCTAGAAATAAATGTGTCGACTGCATCAACCTTGGTAGCCACTGGACGGATCTTCATCAAGCTAGAAGGTGTGAAGTGATGCTCACCATACATGAGGAAAAACGGAGTGACCTGGGTGGATGCATTCACTGAATTGTTGTAAGCAAATTCCACCAACGGGAGTAGGGTGTCCCACCTCTCTTGCTCTTCTAAGGTGAAGCCGCGTAACATGTCTTCAATCGTGCAATTAGCCCACTTTGTTTGGCCATCTGTTTGTGGGTGGTAAACTGTGGACATGACCAACTTGGTTTTGAAGAAACCAAAGAGTGTTTGCCAAAACAAACTGGTGAATTGGGTGCCTCTATTGGTGATGAGTACTCTAGACACGCCATGGTGAGCAAAGACTACATCTAAGTATAATTGAGCTAGTTGTGGAGCGGTCACCTCCTTGGTAGTAGGGCATACATGAATCATTTTGCTGAGCCGGTCCACAAAGACCACAATGGAGTCAAACCCTGAGGTGGTCTTGGGTAATTCACAAATCGAGATCCATACTCACTTGTTCCCAACGTTGGGTAGGAGTGGGGAGAGGTTGAAGGAGCCCTACAGGAGCTTGATTAGAAGCTTTGTTTTGTTGACAAAGTAGGCAGCTATGCACATAGTCCATCACGCCGTTGCTCATCTTGGGCCAATAGTAATGGCGCTTGACTGCATCCAAGGTCTTGTCCACTCCAACATGAGTTGCAATGGTCGAATCATGATATTCCGCTAGAATGGTGGTGCGTAATTCTGGGACATTTGGGATCCATAATTTGCCATCCCAAAAGGTGAGTCCTTGGGTGCTAGTGACGTGGGATCCATAATTTGCCATCCCAAAAGGTGAGTCCTTTGGATGATTGTGCTTCTAATCTGTGGATCAGCTTTTGTAGCAGCCAGAATCTCTTGCCATAATTCAGGGTTAATCTTAACCTCTGCCACCAAGTTGTTGGCCATTGGCATGCAGGTGAATGCATCTGCAAGTTGCTTTTTACCTTCCACGTAGGTGATTGTCATGTTGAAGCGTTGTTGCTACTCTGCCCACCAAATTTGGCAATGAGATAGATCCTTTTGCATCTCGAGGTAGACTAGAGGTTTGTGGTCTATCTCTACTACAAATGCCTTCTCGCCCAAGTAGTGCTCCAATGCTTGGTTGCTAGAACAATGGCCAGCTCTTCTTGTTCTATGGTGTGGTAGTTGCGTTCTGCCAGTAACAACTTTCAAGAGAAATATGCAATTGGATTCCATCCGTCATGCCACTCTTGTTGTAGGACTACTCCTATTGCTACGCTTGATGCATCTGTGGCTAACTTGATTGGATGTTTTCGGTCATACCACTTCAAGATTGGTGCATGTAGCAAGGCGGCCTTCAATTCTTGAAAGGCCAACTCTTGTGCAGTTCCCCATGTCCACTTCTTCCCCTTGCCAAGTAGTGCCGTTAAAGGCTGTGCAACCTTGGAAAAGTCCTTGACAAATCTACAATAGAATCCCGTCAACCCCAAGAAGCTCTTAAGTTGAGTCTGATCTTCTGGGGCACTCCATTTTTGAATGACCTCTATTTTATCTGTCAATACTTGAAGGCCCTCTGCACTTACTCTATGCCCCAAGTAGTCTACTTCAGACTTGCCAAACTCACACTTTGAGATTTTGGCGTACAACTGATTCTGTCTTAGAATCTGGAGGACCTCTTGTAGATGTTGTTTGTGTTCTGTCATCGTGCTACTGTATACTAAGATATCATCCAGGAAGATGATAACAGACTTATCCAAGTATGGACAAAATAAGTCATCCATTAGACTCATGAAAGTGGCAGGTGCATTGGTGAGGCCAAAAGGCATCACAAGATACTCAAAGTGGTCATACTTGGTTCAAAAGGCAGTTTTATACACATCCTCCTTTGCAATTTGGATTTGATTGTAACCACTCCGCAAGTCTAGTTTGGTGAAGTATCTCACTCCATGGAGTTGATCAAACAGGTCATCCATGCGAGGTAAGGGGTATTTGTCCTTCATTGTTTGCTGATTGAGACCTCGATAGTCAATGCACATGCACATTGTACCATCCTTCTTCTTCACAAACAAGACAGGGGCCCCATATGGTGATACGCTAGGTTGGATGAACCCTTTCTGCAGCATTTCCTCAATTTGAGTCTTACACTCCTCCAACTCATGAGGTGATAGGCAATATGGGGCCTTACAAGGAGGCGTCTTCCCCGGAAGTGTCTCAATTTTGTGATCTACTCGCCTTTTTGGTGGTAATCCTAAGGGTAGATCATCAGGAAAGACATCTTGAAACTCATCCACTACATCTTTCAATTTCTCAGGAATTTGTCCATCGAGTTGTGCACTCTGGACTTCTCTTATTAGACCCATAAAACATCTATTGGTCTTATAGATAGTTGTCGTCCCTACGACATATAGAGGCAGTTTTTGCCTCTATATGTCGTAGATGTCTATATGTCTATATGAATTAGATGTGTGATTTTTCTTTAACCCCAATGATTGACCATTAGTGGGTTCTCACTACTTTCTTCCTCCAATCCACCATAGGGTTGTACTGCTCCATCCATGGCATGCCTAAAATTGCATCATAACGAGCTAACTGTATCACTTGCCACTCAATTACTTCCTGATATTCTCCTACAGAGAGGGTTATCCATCTAGGTAATGATTCAATCCTCTTTGTTTGCCCATTTGGTAACTCTACCTCTTCACTTCCATCTCTCTCTAGATCCATTCCCAATCTTATTGCAACAGAGTGAGACAAGAAATTCTCTGTTGCTCCCGGATCTATTAATACTCTCACTTGATTACCTTCTAGGATTCCATTCACAACAATCAATTGTGAGGTTGCCTTTTGGGATCTTTGCACATTATTCTTCTTCCTTCCCTCGCTACTATGCTTCCTTATTGAGCCAGTAAGGCCACAAGGTACATTTATTGGCGATCTTCATTTTCCAAAGTGATTTCCACCTCCTCCTCTTCAATGTGCCTCTCCATGTTGTTCAAAGATTGCCTGAACGAAGGCCAAGGGCCTCTAGGGAAACAAGTGCTACAGTTGGTAGATATGTGCCTAATACGGCCACAATTGTAACAACGGTGTTGTTCTCCTCAAGTCCCTTCTCCTCGTGGGACTCCATCTCTTTGTTCTTCTACCCGTCCCCGCTCCCCTTGAAGCGGTCGTGCTCCTCGATCCCGGAATCCAAGGTTGCCCAATTCCATCGGTACTGGTCCACCCATGTGTGGCATTTCTGCCCAATAATGTTGAGGTGGAGCTACTCCTTCACCTCCACCTAATGCTCCTGCTATTCTCTGCGCACAAGCAATGGCTTCAAATACCGTGCGAGGATTTTGCACCATGACTTCTTGGCGAATCCGCTCTTTCAACCCTCGTTTGAAATTTTCGAGAGCCTCTGCTGGACTCATGTCGGTAATTGCAACTTGTAGATCCAAAAATGCCTTTACATACTCTTGTACGCTATTCTTCTGTCTCAATTCCCATAGTCGGGTTCGAGCCATTTGCACAGAATCCACCGATTGGAAATTCTTTAGCAATCCTTCTTGCATTGCTGTCCATGTGACCTCCCTTCTCTCTGCCAGCATGGATCATTCCCAAGCATTGTACCATGTGAGGGCTTTATCTGTCAAGTACCCACATGCAAACACGCATGCAGCATGCTTTGTGATCTCTGTTGAGAACAATCGGAAATATCGATTCATTCTTGAGATCCAATTTTCCACTACTCCCATCGAATGCTGCTCCTTGTAAGGCTCGATGTTGCAGGTCTTCTTCATCCGGAGTAGCAATGTGGCTTCATCATTGATAGGGTTCGTAGGCACGGATGCCTTTCCAAGTACTTCTGTCGTAGGTATTGGGTTTTGAGACGGCTCTTCTTCTTGCATGGCTTGATCGTTCTTGAGGATCTACACTTGACTTTGTAATGTTTCCATTGTCATCTTAATCTCTCAAAATTCATTCAACATCCCTTGCATTCCTTGCACAAACTCTTGCAATTGCGGATCCATGGTTCCTGCAACACTCAATTGCTAATGTCTACTTCAATACAGAGTCAATATAATCACTCTGGAAGGTGCACGAACTATCAGAACTACCATTGGGACCTCAGAAGCTATCACTCGTTGATAATACTCCTCACCAAAATTCCTAACCACAAAATCTCTAAACATTACTTGCGTCCTCACTACATAACGGATTTCTACTTGAGTGTTGAAAGGGAGAGGATTTGGGACATTCATATCCATTTTATCATAATAGAATGTAGATTGTCAAATCCCACTCTCTGTCATATATCACCACAGGTAGAATCACCGGGTTTGGTGAGTTCATCACTCTGTCCATGAATTCTGCGCCAAAGTGATAAACTAGCTATACCCTCATCTGCTCATGCTGGATATACATAACCTTGATGTGGAATGGGTTTGAGAATGGAAAGCTAGGTGCGGGAAATTGGCCTCTCGGCGCATCCATCCCATCCGCTCTCTAAAGTCCTTCCTAAGTCTAGCAACTACTCTATGTTCTCCACCTCAAATTACTCAGTTTCAGTAGTTCGTGCTATTCCAAGAGGGGTGATCCACTCTCTTGGACTAAAACACTTGCTATGATACCATTGTAAAACTATGAGGACAAGAGAAGAGAGAAAACACAGATTGCACACTCAAACAATCGATGCCCCAAGGGAGCACCTTCTCTTTATTATATAGACAAAGAGGATCTCCGCCAAGGAAGCTCCACCATAGGATTAGGGACACAGATAGGTGACATGTTAGCAAGCTCCACCCTTGGATTATTTACTTGGATGGGTGACATGTGTGGTCTAGGTCCTATCTGGTTGGTCAAACAAGCTTTGACCGGAGGGAATCTTTTAGGGAATCTTCCTGTAGGAATCTCAAAATCACGTAAGGTACTGTTGGAAAGCTCTTGATGAGACAAAGCAGGGGGGAGGGAAGGCCATCCCTTCCTTTGTTTAGGGGGGGGAATCTGCACATTTTCAAGTCCTAATTCATCCGTTTAGGCCTCCAAAATTGCCTTCAAAGATTTCAGGCATATTTTGGTTCCTACTCTATTAGTAGAAGTCTCCTTTTGGTGATACCTCTTTCTGATCTGTTTAGTCCATCATGTGTAACATCATTCCATATGTTACCAAACCAATTCTCACCTTTAAATCATATGTCTAGCTATTGGTTCTAGGGTTCTCAAATCTATTTCGGTTTCTACCCTATTAGTAGAAGTACTCTTTTGGTGATACTTCTATCTTATCTATTTTGACCATCATGTATAACATCATTCTAGATGTTACCAAACCAAATTTCACATCTAGATCATATGGCTAGCTCTTGGTATTTCACATGTCATTGTATGGACTCTTAAGTCCCACTTGTCCTCTCGTCTCTTTCAAAATCACATTCAATTGATTTATTAAATTGAATATTTATTAAATTAAACTAATTGATATTTATGGAAAGCCCAATAACCCATAAATTTTCTACGAATTACCTTTCCAAATCTCATAAGGCTTTATGGTTATGTACCATCCTCGTAAAACTTCTAAAATACCCCTCATCCACATCTCGTAAAGGATTTATGGACAAAATCAAAAAAAATTTACAAGATCTTCATTGAATCCACAAACTCCTTCTTGAAACCTCCAAATCCATTAGTATCACAGGAAAACCTACCATAGCCTCATGGATTTTATGGGTCATAAAAAAATATGAGTAGTTTTACAAGAGAAACTACAGTAGCCTCATGAAATTTTACATGTCATGAAAAAACATGACCTATAAACTTGTATGGGCTAAAAAATAATAAAAAATTATATAATATAATAAAAATAAAACTTTTTTAGGCTAATAAGTAGCCTAAAAAAGAAATTTTGAACCTTAAATTTGTATGGTACTATTCATAATGTTCCTATTTTGATTTATAGGACTCCATAAATAAAATTACGAGAACATCATGGGAATCTACAATTCCCACCAAGTTCATTCTTGAATCCCCAAATGATTCAGGAATAAGCAAATATGCACATATTGGAGAGTATTTATAGATTTATTCAATTTTTCAGTATTAACATATTGAGCCTGGTTCCTTTTCTTCACATAATTTTATATGTGCATGAAGTATATACTCATAACCTTTTCTATTTTCCTGCCCATTCCTATGACAATCTAGAATAATTAAGTTTAGCTAAAATTGGTGAACTATCGATATAGTTGATAAAATGACCAAAAATAAAAAAGAGGATTGATTACCTTAAATTATATAATAAAATACAATAAATATAAAATTCATCCATAAATAAACTTGTATATGTAAAGTAAAGTTCTTAGTCTGCATCTGATTTTACTATCTAAATAAATTACCTTTGATTACCTGTCATTGCAAAAATACCACCTAATAACCTTTATAAAATTTATTTGTCTATACTTCAAAGCTTAACTATCATATTTGATACTAATTAATAAAAGAAAGTTTCTTTTCATTTCACACTAATTATTTTGATATGCTTATATAAAATATGTGGCATACTAAGCAACATCAAAATACATTTCCTCATAATTTTCATATTCTATATAAGTATATTTTATCTCCATAAAATAGTTTTTTTATATATGTCTTGAAATATACTCCTAATATAAATTCTGCATAAAATATATAAAACACAATTTTTCACATAATACTTCACATTGACAATATATGAGAGGAGAGTCTACAATAGATTCTCATTATCTTTTTGTGCATCTAATTCGAGACATTTTGAGTCATTTCAATAAGGATGATTTAAAGTTAGGGATAAAGTCAATAAAGGATCCTTACCACTTTTGATGCATCATGCAATAGATTTGATTATCTGATTAAATAACAATTTTTTTAATCAAATTTAACTTATGCTTCACAAGATATTTAATTTAGAGACATATTATGTTATATTTTTCTCTATGATTTAATAGGCAGAAAATAATATTTGAAGTCTTGATATAAAAGATGCGTTCTTTTAAATATTTCTGCTGTATTTTTCTCTATGATTTAATAGGCAGAAAATAATATTTGAAGTCTTGATATAAAAGATGCGTTCTTTTAAATATTTCTGCTGATCTTGATATACTTGGAAATTACTCTATAGGGTATCAATATAATTTGATTGCTGGAAATATGTAGGGTCATAGTTTAATATAGGGAGCCAATTAAAGATTCAGTTGATATAAAATTTGAAATTAAATAACTCTCAGTATACAATTATACAATTATTTTAGAACGAGTCTCTGTTATGAACTTTTAAAGAAACATAGTTATCAATCTAAGATAAAACGTGTTATACTGAAAAACTACTCATGTTTATTGTTCACTGCCAATATTTATCATCATTGTAGGTATTGGAGTATTTTGTAATATCATAACATGCAATCTCCTATTATTGTTACAAGACTTACTAATCCAATCTATTATAATACCAAAACATATGTCCTTATCTCTATTTCTTTCACGCATAAATGATCTATAGGATAAGAAAATCACATATTTATTTTTACTGAAAAGGTAATACAAATTATTTTATGGTAAAAGCTCCTTATAGTACATTTTCATAATTAAGAATCTTGACGAGATAATGAATACAATAAAGACGGAAAGAAGGTTACTAAGATCATAATTCTACCCTTCAAACATTCTATATCGTAAGACAAAACAAGAAAGAAATAAATAAAAATGCATATGAGAACAATTGCAAATATATTTTTGGTATACTAATTTCTAAAATTTATCATACTATTCATATCAAACTTATCATGAAATAACTAAAACATTATTTATTAATCTCACTGTCAAGATTTTAATTTCCAATGATTTTGTATAATAACTATCATGAAGCATATCCTCACTTAAACCTAAAATTGCACCGGAGAAACGCAAAGCATTTAATCCCAAAATATAAACCTTTCGCTTAGTGATGTCATGACATGCTTTGCCTACATGCAAAGCATATAAACCCAAAATATAAACCTTTCGCTTAGTGATGTCGTGACATGCTTTGCGTAAAGTAAGTATTACTTATCCCAATTTAAAATTTTAAAACAGAATAAAAGTAAAGAAATGAAAAGGCGACGGCATAGGATAACAAAAAGGATGTAAAAGAAGTTTGTTTTAAAGGGCGACCGCATATAAAACATGAAGAAATGGAAGACAGCATCAAACACTGCAAGGTTGAGACAAAATAGATAAAACGGCCGAGTCCCAATAGAGTAGACATGAGAAATCTGCCCCAATAGAGTAGACATGAGAAATCTGCCCTCCAGCACCTAAGATAACCGAGCTATGCAAGTTTTAAGATATCGGTGCTATGCAAGTTGTATTGTCTACAAACAACTTGATGAAGCATCACCTAGTGGGATGGCTCTCCTATAGATTGCATCTGTCCCTACACTTTGTTAAACAACTGATGCATGTTGTCTAAAATATGCTACAAAGTATGAGAGTGAAAATGGTACCCGAGCACTTAATATGATAAGTTATAGTGCACTCCTTGACAAATGTGTCGAATACCACGTCCATTGTTTTATATAACTCCACGACTAGAAGAACAAAGAAGTGACCTTGCTACATACCCCTATACTTAGAGACCTTGCGAGCTACTGCTGCACTTGCCACCCCATCCACGGGATTACTCTTTCCAATACTTTATCACACTTAGGGTCTCTAACCATGATATATTTTACTATTACCCGATCATCTTGAACTAAATATAAATTTGGCTTGTCTCTAAAATATACAAACGGTTCGTACCATGCCAAATATACACTCTCACTTGCCATTGTAAACATTATTGCACTGATAGCATCATGGGTAGCTATCTTGTAAACATTATTGCACTAATAGAATCATGGGTAGCTATCTTGTAAACATTATTGCACTAATAGAATCATGGGTAGCTATCTTGTGTAGAACAAATGTATCTAGTGTAAACCACCATTCACAAGTGAATGGTGAAAGAAAAAAATAAAGAATCAACCCACCACTTTCGTAATAGTACAGTAGGGGCATGGATGTGTAGAGTACAAGGGAGGAACGAGATCCAGGGAATGGTTCGAAGTGCTGAAGAGCAACTTACACCTTCACGAACTCCTCCGGCACTTCCCTGTCCGCTTTTTTAAAGAAACGAGATGTCGGAATTCGATTCATAAGGTGCATCTGCTACCACGTAGAAAATCTCAAACTTACTTTCGATTTTCCATAGCTGAATTGCGGATTGACATGGAGAAGTTGGTCAATTTTAAAAGTTTTACGGGGGGTGTTCGAGTCCTTTCCCAACCTCTTGTAGTTTTGAGTTCCTGTTGGCGATTCTTGTCTCCAGCTCTGGGATTCCTGGGCGTTTGCCTCTTGGAAAGTTGAACAAATCATTCGATGGAATTATCGTTTCAATCCAAGCACTACAGTGTATTTTGTAATTCATTCTACACTAAATCAAGGATGTGACTGTCCATGTATACCGTTCGTAGGTGTTCTGCTACAATTCAAATGCGGATCTGATGGAGCCAATATGCCTATAAACTCATACTTTATCTCGCAATTATCAGTTTTGGTTCTTTTCAGAGTAAGACTTGAAACAATTTCAGATAGGAGCTGTCAAGGATTCGACCAGAGCTCTAGAGTTTTCATAAACTGGCGGTGGGGAGATTGTCAACATAAAAGTCTTAGCTTAACTACCAGGTTTTCAGTGCCTCACTTCCGTTGATTTCAACTCTACTTTCTTTCAAAATTCCTCCCAGGAACGGATTATGGAGCAAGAGAGGGAGCCTTTGCTAGAGCGATCAGGAGGTGATGGAGCTGAAATTGAGGCGAAGAAAAACACTGCCGCCGTGGACTTAAGGTTTGCGACACGCACATGGCGCCTCCTGAAAATTGCACGCTGTGGAGATTGCGTGCTCCTTATACTTCTGTCTATACTTTCTGTGGCGATTACGTCGCAGGCGGGGCTTGTGGTCGGTCATTTTTACAACGCACTAATCAGCAAAAACTTGAAAGTGAGTTAGTGCGATTATCGATAATGGTGAATAGTTACGTTCTGTGAGCTTGTCACGCCTTTACAGTTGAATATATATAGCAGAGTGATGAAGAATATCTAGAGATGCAAATTCTGTGATGAATTTTATAGGAGCAGAACGTGATGGAAGTTTGTTAGATATTGAGGTATCAAGCCCATTGAATGACAGTGAAGTTTGTAGATTTCTTTTTCTATTTTCTAACTTTGGGTGGTTGGTTGATTGTTTGCTATCTTCAATAGACCACTCACTTGCCGTGTAATCTTGCAGCGTTTTGTAGCCACCATCGGACAGTGCTTGCTTTGGTATAGTGGAGAATCCATCTGCAGTGCGACACAGCTCTGGACAGCTGAATATCTGGCCATCAACTGGCGCTTGAATTTGAACCAAACTGCCCATATTGCTTACTGCAGTCTTCCATCTCTCTCCTCTCTTTCCCAAGGCAACTCGCCTGACAATCCTGATGAGAGGCTCACCAACGAAATTAGTAGTTTCTGCCAAACTTTAGCTAAACTCATGCTGAAAACGATAGCCGTACCGTTGAGTATATTGTATTACACATGTTGGGTTTGGTATAATGTAGGATGGATCGGACCTGTTGTAATTTACACGTTTTTCGGGTTCGGTTTAATAGTAACTCGTATGATCGTTTCCCCGATGGCCCGTCTTGTGGCTAGGCAGGAGAATTTGGAAGCACTCTTCAGAATATCTCATGTCAGGTTTGTTGTCCTCGATATTTGTTTCGGTTAGCTTTTGTATGTATTTTGTATCACCCTTTTCATTTGTTGGCTCCGACTGCGTAGACCACAGCGCGGTGTTGAATTTGGTCTGCCTCCCAAGCTATGTATCAGGATCCTTAGCAACTTTTGCCTGAGGTTGTTGATTTCGCCAAGTCCTTGAGCCATCATTGTTGCCGTCTTTGATACAGCCAAAACCTAAATCTGAACGATTGTTTTTCTTTCTCAGTTGTGTAATTTTCCTGAATCTGGGGCTCTTTGGACTGTTGTATCGCGTAGATTCCGGGCACGTGGAGAAGAGATTGCAATGTATGACAGTCTGAAGTGTGAGCAGATAAAACTTGAGGAGGACTTGAAGAGTGCTCTCACTAACAAGAAAAAGCTGGTTTTACTACATTTCTTGCTGGAGCTCAACACCAAAGCATACGATTACTTAGGCATGTATGATCAATCTTCCTCAAGTCTGCTCTGGACAAATTATTGCTGCACCCATAGTGTGTAGAGTACGAGGTGGCAAGATTTGGTATTTGAAGGCGATGAGAAACAAAATTCGAACTAGGTACATTACTTATTTTACATTATCTTGTATCATGTTTTGAAAGTCTCTGACGTTGCTGTTCAGGTTCGAGAAGCAAGCAAGTTTGAGCGTTTGCTGACCTTGAGCATGTACTGTAGGGGCTGTTCTGAACTACTGCGTGCTTGCGATACCTGTATTTGGAGGCCTATTCGACACTGACGACAGTGGTCAGCTTGCAAACCTCATAAGCAATGCCTCTTTTGCTGTGCTTCAGCTTATTTATGGGTACACTTCCTATCAGTGTGAAGGTTGAACAATTGTTTGTTGCAGGAGATAGTCGATTTGGACAAGACAGGTGGACATATTTTCAGCTGCTAGATTCTGTGAGCTATCTGGATTTGGCCATAACATTTTGAATAGGAGAACTTTTAAGTCGAGAGGGCAGCAGAGGGCGAGTTACTGTGCTCATATTTTGTGTTGTATAAGCACAAGACGTATCTTTGATATGATTCATACTTCTGTTTGTAGTTTCTCGCAGTTGATGGATTCGGCCAAGCTGGTATCAGATATCGCTGGTCACTCTGCAAGGATTGGTGAGGTCTTCGAGTTTCTAAAGATTTTGCCTCGAAGTGCCAAGAAGGATCCTTACGAACATAGGCCTAAGCACGTGAATGGGCGTCCCATAGATGTGAGAATCGATTCTTCTGAGTTCTCATCTTCAGGGATGACAAATCGGCATTATGACGTGTTCTCTACAGCGAATATGATTTTTCCTCCGACTTCTTTCGATTTCGGCAGTGAAAGGACCATAAGAATGTCGATTGAATTTGCTCCTTGTGTACTTTATGAGGACTTAGCGACAATATTTCCGGGAGTTTCCCCGAATTCCCTCCTTATGATTTCGATAGATCATAGAAGCATCCTGTCACGAGGGGGAAATGATCCTGAAAGTCGACAAGACATATCAGACATGTTATGGAATGGACGAAATAAACCTAGCGATCTTCACCTGGCAAGTCCATCAACAGATAGATCGACTGCTCGAGGAGACATATCTTCAAGGTTGAATTCTTGCATCATTAAAAGATTAGAGAGTCTTGGACATTGGGCAGGTGGAGTGGACATATGCCTCCGAGCTGTATCTCCCGAGGAGATCTGTACGGAGAAGGAAGAGCGAGGTTCAAACGTGGATGAAAGGTTGGCATCCGTGGGTTTAGTGACGCAATCAAGAACTGCAAATTATCCGGTTGTGGTCTCAGTTTTCACTCCAGCCCCTGCTAGAATCGTGCATCATGTCGTTGAAGCCTGCCTGCAAGAACTAATGGCACCTTGTGACAAGGG
Organism: Lunularia cruciata; assembly: GCA_948567375.1. Taxonomy (NCBI): domain Eukaryota; kingdom Viridiplantae; phylum Streptophyta; class Marchantiopsida; order Lunulariales; family Lunulariaceae; genus Lunularia; species Lunularia cruciata. The sequence goes on along the minus strand of OX419755.1, from coordinate 52,514,618 downwards.
GTACGAAGCAACTGAGTCATCGAATAAGTCAGAGAGCTTGAAGTCTGAATATCAGAGCCTAGCTACTTTTACTTTGCTCCCGGCGCTTGTAGTCAATGGCGTTACCTGCTTTATTCCCGGTTCAGTGACACCTCTGGTTCAAGACCTGACAGTGGAACTTCACTGGGGCGAATCACTACTTATTATCGGTTCTACTGGTAGCGGAAAAACGAGTATCTTGAGGAGCTTATGCGGTTTATGGCCATTGCACACAGGTGCGCTCAAATGCAAAAATCTGTGTACCAACTCTTCCTTTGGTTGTATTCCTGTCGAAGTTTGACAGACCTGACCATTTGCTTTACTCTTTTTTTCTTTTTCTCAGTTCTGGGTTCAAAGTTTATTCACGAAACAGCTGTTAGTATGTATTCTTCCGGTTAAAGCTCACTCCACGGTTTTAAATTTCAGACTCCGCAATAGCTCTTCCTGTGAACAGTTGGAAGTGTTGGTCATGAATATATTTTCGTCCAATTCAGCGTTGTTAAAGACCATACAGCGCGGTTTTGTATCGAAGCTCCCGAAACAACTATCATGTAGGTGGATTAATGAATGTGCTGTTTCCCTTGTGTTTCCCACTATCTTATAATTGATCGGGTGACATCATTTTGCAGGTAGTAAAAGTATACCTCCAAGACTGAATGGTAAAGGCTTACTCATACTCCCACAACGACCACTAATGGCCAAAGCAGGTTTGGCTGGCCAGATCACTTATCCTGATGCTCCTCCTCCTCTCGAGAGCTTATCGTCCCAAATCATTTCAGATCTTGAACTTGCCCTGGAGGCCGTGGGAATGCTGCCTCTGCTCAGTAAGGTGTATAATAACTGGGAGGTGAGTTCCAAAGCAAATGTTTGAAGGGTGTAAAACCTCAACTCAAGTCAAGTAAAAGTTACTCAAACAAGTTAACCACTCTGGGGAGTAGGTTCAGTACTTTCCATTGGAGCAAGCCATGAGTCAATTCCTTGCTACAGTCGCTGATGAGTAGATTCAATATGTTTCATTGCAGCAAGTAACTGAGTGACTGCTTCAATTCCTTGGTATAGTCTCTGGGTTCTTTGAACCAGGCAGGGACAAAGACTTTCAGATGGCACCAAGTACTATAATTTGCGCTTATCAAGGGAATTACATTTGATCTTATCAGTGGGTAATCAACAAGGTTCTTATTAGACTTGTCGTTAACTTTGTGAAGATGGAGAACGATTGGGCAGACACTTTATCTCCTGGAGAGCAACAGCTATTGTCACTAGCTAGGGTGTTCTACCATCGACCTCAGCTTGTCATCCTTGATGAGGCAACGAGTGCTATGAGTGAGCATGCAGAGGTTGGTGCAAGGCTCAATATTGCTTGTTCGGAAATATCATATATAGTATCTAGTTCAACTGTATTATTTTCCACTCCATGTGCTCTTTTCTTGCACAGCTTATAGAAAAGTAGTACTCCTCCTCCATTAGCAAAATAGTTAGGAGATTACCATCTTGAAACACGAAAACACATATACTTATGAAACTCATTAAATTTTCTGCAGGATGCTATATATAATCTTTTGGGCAAGCTGGGAATTACTGTGATCAGCGTGGCTCATCGAAACAGACTCAAACGTTACCACTCGAAGGTGCTTGAAATTCTAGGCGATGGAAATGGAGGCTGGTTGCTAAGCTAGTAGGAAATTTGCTCGAATACAAGGTTGATTGCTAAGCTAGTAGTAGTTGCGTACCTAATAAGTATCGCTCTGATCATGTAAGTGTGATAGTTCTGTTGGTTTACCTTGGAAGTGTCAGTACTCACATCCAATCGAAGAGTTAGCGACGGTACTTGTAAACAAAGGACCACGGTCAAGCTCAACAACCGCGCAATTGGCTTTAGCTGGCGGTTCGATGCTTATATTCTCAATTCCCACAAATTTGTAGAAAATTGGCCTCCTTATTCGGGTTACCAGTGAATTTAGGCCAGAGCTCGCTGGTTACAATAATATTTACAATGTTGTATTTTAAGTTGGAGAATCATGCCTACACTGAAGTGGTTATAATTTCTGCAGCAAATACATGTCTATTTTCTCGCGTTAAGAGGTTCTTCTTTGACACTATTGAGCTAAAGTAATGCTGTAAGACGATCATAAAAAGTAATTGTGGTTCTCTTATTGCAAATTGTCCTGTCATCTTATAAAAGTCAGCATCACCTGTAGACTCATGAACTGCGAAGCCTATGATTGACTGATGGAACCACACCCCTTCAGATTGGAGGGCGAGCCAGAATCGTGGATCAAGGTTTAGGCCACCATTGTATCAGAAAAACTTGAATGACATCATATTTACTCGTTATAGGTACTCAATCAAAATGCGTCAAAAGAAAAACTGCTGGACTCGCCTCAAGCATATGAGATGAGAAGATTTGACATAGGGAAAGGGTTACATACTTACAAACGGATAGTAGAGCCAGTGGTGCTTATTTCTCTATTCTGTTCTTCATGAACATGAACGAGTCGTTAATGAGGATATGGAGGAAGGGAGAGTAAAGAATTGGAGAGAAATCTACCATATTCGAGACTATGGGTGCATATTGAAGGGATTTAAATATTTTATATTTAAATTGGAAACTACGGAGAACTGTAAAAAAGATGGGAGTGTATTTAGGTTTGTCATGATTTGGTGAGATCCTTTTTAATATAAGAAAGATGGGTTGGGTTCTTTTTATCTTTAATCTCTTGGTTTTCTTATCTTGGTTTTACTGGGTTCTAGTTTCAAAACTATAGAAATGAGAAGTAGGAGTGCATATAATTTTGAGGTTCGTGAAAGTTAACATGTATTCATGTTTTTGGAGGTATTAGTAGGTTGTGGTTGGGTAAGTACCTGAGATACACTATGGAATGTCTTACATTGCGCTTATTGTCCTTGTGTTAGTTCTGGCTTCCCTTTCCGGTTTAGGGTTGCCTAGATTGTAGCGTGATGTAATATGCCAGATGTCTATTGGATTCTTTACCTTTCAAGGGGTAAAGATTCAAGTGTGAAAAATATACAAGGATTATGCTTAAACCACTTAGGATGTCTATGTGTAATAGATGACCAAATCTAAATTTTTCATTCAAGGATTACCTATTAATTCAACTTATTTGTTGACCATCCTTCTCAGTATATTAATCTAGTTGTGGAAGTGTAATAGATGACCAAATCCAAAATTTATACAATCAAAGATTACCTATCAATTGAACTTACTTGTTGACCATCCTTTTCAATAAATTAATCAATTGGTGGAAGTGGATGTTAACCAGAGCAAGTTACATTTTAGGGTTTAAGAGTAGTGGTTTTTTTTATGCTTATTCTATAAGCTTTCTTGTGTCCGCCTTGATGAGTTGTTTTTTACCACTCAATCTATTAGCACATGATCTATGGATGAGTTAGCATGCTTTTTGTTTCACTTATTCTTTATATGTGTATCTATATTGTTATAGAGGGTGCATGGTCATAGGGATATGGTTCCACACTTTGAGTTGAAGATTGGTTTACATTATAAGTGGAGTACATGAGAGCTACTAATATTTAAGAGAGGATCTATATCAACATTATAAGTGGAGTACATGCGAGCTACTAATATTTAGGAGATAATCTATATCATAAGATATTCTACTTGTTTATGATAATGTGGGATTTTAGGTTAGGTTGGGAGTATAGTGAAGCTACATAAGCCTTATGTGCTTTATCTTTGGCTAACCCTACTTCTGAGACTATTCTCTCCTTATGCTTAAAATATTATTATATAAAAGAGAGAGAGTCAATAGACTTAGACTTAGAGGTCCTAGAATACCATCCAAAGTAGTTAATATATTGTGTAGATTGCTCTTTACTCATGCTTTTTGCATAGCCTTTTGAGCACAAATCATTCTATTTTCATATATTGCTCTTTGAATATGCTTTTGTATGGCCTCAAATCTCTTCCTTTAAGGTCTATTAAGGGTATTTTATAAGCACCTTAGAGATAATTTTATAAGGTTATCGATCATTATGATGAATTTATATAGTATTTCAAAATAGCTTCAAGTATAATCTAAGGGAGATTCCTCATTGTTAGATATAAGTTGAATTCTTGTGGTAGAGAAGGACACAAGGATATGAGACTGATTTATTATTAAGGAGGTTTTATTCCTCATCATTGTACTTCAACATTGTTTTCACTTTGAATAACACCTTTGTTATATTATTTTGGGGTTGTTATGTTATGAAGGTACTAGGAGATATCCTTTGGATATTTAAAGCACTCATAGACACCTATCTTATTTAAATTATCTTGTAAGTAGAAGTTGAGAATGTTTTTAATAACACCTCACTTCAAGCTTAAAAGGCTAGTAGAGCCTTGTTCTCTTTATAAAATCCTTTTAACTATTCCTATTTTTCTCTTTTCTATAAATTTGGTTTCTTAGAGAAGAGTATTATTGGTCTTGAGTTAATCCTATGTACTTGATACGGAAGTTTAATAGTAGGATCTCTATTTGCCGTGGCTCAATTTAGAGTTCTTTTATTTATAACGTTGGTCTTGTATCTCTTTATTGGACTTTGGCAAACCTTATTCCTTTGTAAGAATATTTTACCTTTCTCCTTTATTTCTTTTTTACCGACATGCTTTTAAAAAATAGAGGTTTATTTTTCTTGAGTCAACCTCAATTACTTGATAGATAGAAAGATCCATTAGGAGGACTTTGGTTTCCCATGGTTCATTTTTAATCCATTGGAGTTGATCCTCCAAGTTGTATCTTTCTAATTTTAGCAAACTACAACCATACTATCAGACCTACAGACCAAATTAGGAAAGCTTGTAATCACTTGGCCAATGACTTTTAACTTATAGGCTTGAGAGGCATCGTGTCAAAGTGTAAGATAGTAGTTCCCTTGGGTGTCTCTCTTGATTTCTCACTTTAGTATGACGTATGTCTTAATATACCAAATGAAAGTCCCTATACCCTACAGGGTATAAGGGATTTGTTTTATACTATGTAAATGTTGCGCTTACAAAGGATATGTAACATGTGGATTTGGATGTCCTTCCTCCCTCTAGTAAAGAATCCACCTGTGATTTTCTTTATATATACTTTTTTATCTAGTTGACCTATTACTCTATAGAGTTTCTCCTCTTGTTATGCTTGAGAGTTTTTGATGGGAGGATTATGGGAGGATTTATGCTTGAGAGCTTTTGGTCGGAGGAAAAAAAAGGAATGTTTGGTGATATCATAAGATCAAGTGCTTTTGAGTGTACAAAATCATTTTCTATATCTTTATTTTCTCTTTGTCTTAAGTTTACCAACCATCTATCCTTGAGAGGTTTATGATAGAAGTGGAGGATGTATCATTTCCTCTCTAAATATTATTGCAGTAGATGGGAGATGATTTGTGACCAGATGTATAAGATTATCTTCTATCTTTGAGAGGTAATTAAAGTGCTAGCAAATATTACTGACAGTAGCAAAAATATCACAAGTTCATTGAATGGTTAACTAGTTAAATGGATTTAGCTAATGTTCTATTGTATTAGCAAAAACATTTATTAATATTAGTAAAAATTCTTCTATTTATTCTTACATTATTTGTACCTTATCTTTGATCTTTATGTCTTTTAATTGGATTAGAGTTTTGCAATATATTTAATGGATCAATAATTGAAACAACTTCTACATTAAATTTTTTTTTAATAAATCTATTACGTGTCCTAATAATGCATATATTTGTGCTTACTCTAATTATAATATAACAAAATCTAGTCACTATAAAGAAATCATACAAGTTACTTTCTTTATAGTGACTAGATTTTGCCTTGGTATATTTCAAGTTTTTGATTGCAACCACATGTACTCATTTTAATTTGTTTTTTAATAATTAGGTTTTATATTGATCTTTTATAGTGATTAGATTTTATATTGATTTTTTAAATGATTAGGTTTGCCTTTCTTTATATTTTTATTCTTCACTAGGGAGGGTCAAACTACCTTAGGAGAGATTTTACCTTAGTATGATCCCCCTCTCTCTATGTTCGTTATTCATTTGTGAGGACTGTATTATCCTAGACAACAAAAATCCATAAAATCTATTATCCTTTCGAAAGATAGAGGATTATTATATTAAAAGTATGCTTTTCATTTGTATGGGAATGTGTGAATACTAGACAGAGAGAGAGAGAATTCATTTGCTTTGTAGGCAACCGGAGACATAGAGAGAATTTAAGAGGACAAAGATCAAAAAGTTAAAATTTGCAGATATTATATGAGAGCAATTCAGGCGGATGTTATGATTTCACATCTCATACGAAATATACGGTTTTAGAAGAGATAATTACCCATCATCATTCAATGGGTTGTTAACCGACAAAACTACCAAATCTCCCATTTATAAAAAGAATTAAATAAAGAGTTATATAAAACTAATGATCAAGTTTAGGATTTAAATGATCATGATCATTGATCATTTCAACCCTAAACGCTTCCTGAATACGATCTTTACAATATTGGAGAAGTTGATCACATGGCTTAGTGGGTGCTCGCATGCCCAATCAACGAGGACCAGAAATGGCTGCGTGGAGATTTGACTGCAGACCATTTCCACAATAGTGTGGCTATCCAGGGTCGTGCCACCGGATTTGGACGGATTCACTGGATGGAAAAGCTCACACAGGTACGCGGGCTCCGTGAAACTCCGTTGAATAGGGACCACTCAGCAGGTAGAGCGAGCGTGGTAACTGCGTGGCCGAAACGGGACGGGATCCTGGGGTAAACGGATAATTACGGCGGAGTAAACGAAAAGAGATTGTGGATGGATGGATCGTCATCTGGTCTTGTGTTTAATTCTCCTATCTCATCCCTTTCCATGATTCTCACTCTCACTGCTACTGCTGCTCTCTTTGCTCCCACCCTTCCTCTGCTCTGTCCGGTCGACCAGAAAGATTAGAAACCGGCACTCGATGGATTGAACTCTCGGCCATTGCGAAAATCCGGTTTGTTTGGTGCTTTTGGTTTATGTATCGGGGAGGAATTTGTGACAGAGCCGTTTGTTGAGCTCGGAATCGTAGAGGGGCAAGAGGGACAGAATGTGGTAGTAGCAGGAGAGATGGTGGATGTTTGAGATGCAGGAAGAATTGGAAGGAGGGAGCTGGAAACATGCTGAAGCTTCCTCCTCTTCAGTGTGAGCAGCACAACGGGTCTCATGTCGCTGCTGCAGCTGCTTCACAGGTCAGAGAAGACGCGGAAATTTTGCTGTATCGGGGAAGCAGGTATGGAGGAGTGCAGCTGTTGATGCGGAGGAGAGTGGACTTAGGGTATTTACTGGATAGGGAGCGTTTGGTGGACGCCAAGGCTGACTGGAGGCTGAAGAGATCGAGCTACTCGTCGAGATACACAATTTTGCTGAGCCAAAAGATTCGTGGCGCTGCCAGAGATGTGGGATATTCTGGGCTTCTCTTAGAGCCATTGTCCTATGTCGGTGGGGCATCCACACCTGCAGTGGAACGAAATAGCAGAGCGCTGAGCCCTGCTGGTGACGAAGAGAGATTCAAGAATGCTTTAGAATATTTGAATGCAGGTGCCCAAATTAGACACAGAAATGGTTGTACAGTTCAGAATGTGGAAGTTGAGGAAGAAGAAGAGAAGAAGAGCAAGAGCGTTAGTACTGGAGGAGATCGCGAACGAAAGTATATAAACCAAAGAAAGCAGGCCTGGCGACTGTATGTTGAGGGGTTGCGGAGTTCAGATAAACAGCAGGTTCCATCTCTGGAGTCAAATTCTGCCCATCTCCGGAGTCTTGAGGAGACCATTCTGTTCTTGGATAGTATGGGCGTTGATGCCACGAAGGTGTTAGCTGTATATCCATTCATTGTAAACTGCACCATGGAGAAATCGAAGTCTGTAATCAATACTTTGCAAGCTGCCGGGCTCCGGGGGGCAGATTTAGGAAGAATTTTGACTATGTCGCCTCAGATTTTTGGTCTCAGTGTGGAGGAGGATATTCAACCTGCAATACATTTTCTTCTGCATGAGGTGGGTCTTACAAGACAGGATCTACGGAAGGTGATCAAGCGCTGTCCTCGGCTACTCGTTGCGGGTGTTGATGATCATCTCCGACCCACGATGCAGTTTTTAGAGAATATCGGCTTTACTCACATGGCTTCTGTAGTCTCAAATAATGCCACTCTCCTTACCTTCAGCGTCCAGAACAAACTGAGTCCGAAGTTAAGATTCCTGCAGAAATTGGGAATGTCATTTGAGGACGCAGCTACCATGACGGTGCGATTTCCAGCCATATTCAATTATGGAGTGGAGCAGAATCTCCAACCAAAGTATGATTATTTAGTCAAAGTCATGGGGCGGGATTTGGATGATTTGAAAGCTTTTCCACAGTATTTTGGCTACAGTCTTGATTACAGGATTCGGCCCAGGCACGAGTTCTTATCGGAAAGGAACATAAGAATCTCTCTGCCCACTTTATTGAAACTCTCAGATGAACAATTCGCGCTCAGGTTCAAGGATGTACAGGTGAAAGTTGGGAAGAATTCAAAGCTTACAACAGTCGCAGATTCAGAGATGACTTCACACAGGAGCTTTCCTGTACCGAGCTGTCTCTGACTCATTTGTGCTTTGTTTGACAATGGTGGAGAGCACTGCCCTGCTACCATGGATTGTAGATTAAAACATCTTGTGGATCAGTAAGTTGTACCGTTTTCGCAAGAGTCGTCCAGAGCACGAATGTACCATGTTTGCAATTTATACACGGTGTAAATATGAACCAGTTTCACCTTTCAACTCATTCATTGTGATCTGGTCTAGATAGTGATCCTGTTGGAGCTAGTTCTTGTCTGTTAACCTTTTGTCAAAACTATGTGGTTTGTTCCAACAACGGGAACTTTGACGTCCTTCTCCGCATGGAGTTTATTGCATCTTGTTGGTGTTTGATGAAATGACCTTGGTTTATGTGATTATCAACTTTGCCTTTACTTGTCTGAGAATTATAAAAGATTCAAAACTACATTTTTTAATGTTCAACTCACCAAAAGATTTCTACTATGCGATAGGCTGGAATAATTGTGAATCTATGTGGATCAACCTACAAACTGGTTTGACTGTAACTGGGAGGGATTCTAGAGTGGGGGGCAATAGACGGATCCTTTTGTGCTTACACATGCCCTATCCTTTTGTTCTGTTTGCCCGTAAGATCATTACTGACGAGGAGTGAAGATAGTGAATCTACGCTATTGAGATCTCTGTTCGGATGAGTCTCCGAGGTTAAACACTGCTTGAACTAAGGTGGAAGATGGGATTGAGAGGCAGCAGTTCTTTTCAGTTCTTATAGGCAAGAGTCTGGTTCCGCTTTCTCACATTGGTGCGTATAGTGAGGTATGTAAACTCCACTTATTTAAACTCGGTCCAAATTTTGTTTCCCGTATTTGATTCTCTTCGATAGTTTGTTTTATAGCCCTTAACTTGTTTTGACATTCGGCATACATGGCCATAATAGCAAAGATGGAATTATTATAGCAAAGTATCGCGAGATCTTCCTGTCACACTACTACTGGGACTGGAACATCAGTACTGATATAGAGTAGATTCGCAAGCGGGGGTTTACAAGTGTCCTGTAGTCTCTTTAGTTTCTCCACAGGAGATGGGAGTGTGCAGAACTCGTAGGTAATCAATCGCAAGAGAAAGTCCTGCTGGGAGCAGATACTTCTTGTAGTAAATCCTATTGACTATCTAGTCCCACTTCTTACAAGTTGTTGGGGAAATTGTAGGTATCTAAAGCGGAATAGAACTTTGAAAGGACACTAAGTTTTGTTGCTCGCATACGATAATGTTTGAGCCAAATACACCTTCCCCATTTTACGCCTTGTCCACTGTATTTAATGTACAAACTAAGTTGTCCATCATGAGTTATGGTGACTGACACTCAGCATTTTTAGAGGACTAGGTCCAGCAATTGATAATCAGCCTATAGGTGAAGATGTTGCTCTCTATATCTTTATCAAATGTACATTTAATGTACAGACTAAGTTATCCATGACGAGTTATGGTGACTGAAATTAATACTCGGCCCATAGGTGAAGATGTTGCTCTCTATATTTTTATCAATAGCTATGAATACTGGCGCATCATGTGTCGTTACTTACACAATATTGAAGGAAGGTTCTACTCTCTCCTCAAAATCCATCCCGGTAACCTATTACAAGTTGAGAAAGTACTCGAGGCATCTCTCGCAAAGATTGCAGATATGTACCCTTTTCTACTTCCAGTACGTGGCTTTGCCCTTCGAAGCGACCTTCAGATGCCGAATGAACTCTTGTCAATACATTGAAAATATGAAAAAATTTCCATTAAATCCAAAGAGCTCAAATCAGGTATAAAAGGTGAAAAGCATATTTTACTTTATGTACCTGAACAGTTTCCTCCAACATCTTCACATATGCGGAGACTTTGTCCAACATAACAATCGTATTATCATCCTGCATTTCCATCGTATTCCAGATCATGAAGAATGCAAAGGTCGAACACATAGCAACAGTCAAGCTAGCATCCACATCAGCTTGGAATGTCCACACAGTGGGCCACTTCATTTCACGTTGAGTGTATCAACAGATCCAAATGAAGCCCACCTTTGAAGTTGTTGGGACAAGGGATTGTAGTTCCTTCAGCTTCTCATTGATGCGGACTCTCCGTACCTGAAACATTATGTATAACGAATTCTTTAGATCTCTCCTCTGCGTTGAAGGGTGACCACACGTCTTATCATTGTCGAGGGAATTACTGAGCTCATTGGGGGTTCGCATCAAGAAGAAAGATCCGAAAGAACTAACTGCAAGAAGCTAGGACGAGTGCCTACCGAGATTAATGTTCAGAAGACAAACTCGACAAAATGGTTAGCTATCTATCAATTGACTCAATAGAGTTCGAGAAAGCGGTCGAAAGAAGTTGATGATGAAAGAAACATCAGTCTAACCGTTGAAAAGACTGACCGCAGAAACCATTAAGCGGACAACTCCCAACCGGTGAAGTTCGTGACAACTTCCCGATTGAAGGAAATTGAAGTGAAACAGAAAGTAAACTATGAATTTTGAGTTCACCCGTTCTGTGACGCTCCGCTGGTTGGTGGTACAACCAGGTCTTGAAGGTGGATTGCACTTTATGGAATATAGAGGATCCTCAGGTTGCATGATGGGACCTTTCCCCAACATAGATTCATTCGTGGTCAGCAACTCTGTGAAGTTCCCCCTGAAGTTTGTGGTTTCTGAGATGACCGATACCTGGTGAACATTGATCTGTTGAGAAGTTGCCTCATCCTATGAAACAGACTCAAGACAATATGTTAGTTCATAGTTTAGAGTCTGTTCCATTATCCAGTTTCCTTCCAGTGTTTCTAATGTTTCAAGACTTATGTGGATCTTGTCAATGCAACCAACATATATTACTGCACTCAGAGATGAGTGATATATGTCTCTGCAGATATGGAGACCTCATAGCGACCAAGAGAGCACACGCCAATTAGCAAAAGCAAAGAACTGAGGCAGCTCGGGATGCTAATGTTCCACTAGCACAGGCCAATAACAAAGCAAAGAGTTGAGATAGTTCTCGATGCTTAAGTTCCGCTTATTACGGTGGCGTTCCATCTGAACGTAGAAAGACCCAACGTTTTAACTGAGATTACGGTGAGCCACTACTTCGGACTCAATGTGTTAGCAGTTAAGGCCTCTAAGAAGGTCAGCCAATATTGTGAAGCTCTAGGATTTTACATTGTACCGTACAGCCAAGTGAAGCTCTAAGAACTCATATGGAGCAGACTGCAGCATATGAGTGTAGCAAAATGATCTAACATCTAACCATCTACCCGGTGCTGTTCCAGACTACTTCCCCAGGATGAGGAAGAACTTGCCCAGATAAACCTAAAGCTGGTCAAAGAGCGTGATAATACATTACGTATCGAATCTCTGATGAATATTAGTTTGCACGAGATAAGTAGAAAGTCACCGCTACTAACTCTGGATGCAGGAAAGTAAAGAAGGAAGATGGCATGCGAATGCAGCTGCGTCTGTTATCTCAAAAGTGAGAAACTAGTCACTGAGAGAACTTCGGAAGCTTGTGTCATTCCTTCCATACCTCTACTGTAGAGGAGTTCGATCCAGATGCCCATGACATTGCTGGTGCGGAACAGACACTGGAAGACTTGTCCTCCTTTTCCGCTCGTTCTGATGTCACCCCTTTAAATAGGAGGCATTTCAAGTAAGTCCAGAAAGATTATGTTACAAACAGTAAATACGTTGCACGTGGAGCTGGTGGCAAAACTTGCAAACTAATCTCAGACTTTTGTGCACGTGACTGAAGAAGAACCACCAAATACAATCCATGCGACTTTTAATCCTACCTGATTGCATCAAGGACTCAATCTCTGGCATCTCCATCAAAGTTGCTAGCTCCCAACGATCTTCCATCTCACTTTCTCACTCTGGATAACATGCGCTAATACCAACCTTAGCTTAGAAGTTTCTGTAGTGAGGTTTTTGGTTCGATGTCACCTGATTTTCGCCTGGAGATGCGGACCAACTCTGGCTAGGAACCGTGCAAGAAGATCTTGAAAGGCAATAGAAACGAATCTAGAGTTTATAACTTCTGGAATTGAGATATTCGGCTCGTTGAGAACCCAGAGCTTTCGTACCCACCACGCCACAAGTACTTCAGGTGCCACCAGGATGTACTGTCAGATCTAGAAGCTGAGAGGGACCAAATTTATGACTTGAAGTTCACAGTACAACCAATGAGATGAATAGCGACAGCTTGAGAACAGCAGAACGGTGTCGCTGCCGCTCTCAGGCAGTACAAAACCAACCATAATTCTGCTTGTCATGTTAATGGTGCCCTGAAGCACGCAAAGATTCTGAAGACTAACAGTGAGTGTAAAGCGTTAAAAGATTATTTGAGAGGTCATTTGTAGAGCAAGTACAAGCGTTCCATAATACTCTCTCTACAAGACAATAGTGGTTATTCTGAGTCATTCTGCAGTAACGTCCAGGTCACATGGAGTACAGCACCATATCAATTCAGAGATCATGATTCAATTTAGGAGACGAACATAGTGCTGTAGTGAAGATATATCACCATGACCAGCGCATTTTGCCAGATATCACATTCACCGATCTGATGTATTCTTTCCTGGACATTGCTTCGGAGATGGTGTAGTTTCCTTCATGATTATGAAACCGCAAGGGCCCTCGTTGCTCAGTGTGCAACGAGGGCCCTTGCGCTCGACCTGCGGAAGGAATATAAACCGATCTAGCGCTTCTTTCCCCCTCTTTCAAGTCATGCGAATATTGCCAGATTGTTGACCCCTAATCAAAGAGAGGTCAAGCTTTCCGAGCACTGACCAGCAGAAGTTAAGGAATCTACCGGTTCCGTTTGCTAGTGCAAAATTACACAATTGTCAAAGAAGCAGACCGTGCTCTCCTTGTAATTGATATTTATCATCGAGGATGTACCGGTGCAATCAATTGTCGTCTAGAGACACATAGAGTAGGTAGCTGTTGAGAATTCACGTGGCCTTTGCTGCTGTCATAAAAGATGGCGATGCAACGTAACAAAGTTCAGACTCCATGACTGACAAAGATCATAGAGTTCGTAATCGGTTAGAATTCCATAGTGATCGTTAGTTATTCTTCCCATGACAAGATCTTCGATTCATTGAGCATTCACTCACAGTCTGATTGATTCTCACGTGATCACGTCCAAAGGTTCTACAACAGTTCCAGGTTTTCTTGCATGAAAAGTATATACAACTATTTCTAATGAAATACAAGCATTGGACCGAAACCAGCGATTACCTGTGCTGTCCTACGCTGTCGCCACTATTTTTAGTCTAAAACCAACCCGGTTCTGCAATTATATGCAGAAAAACACGACCCAACAGACGGGGATATGCCTGGTACTGGTGAGAAACTCAGCCATGTACTACACGAACTTCTTATCGCGTTTCATGCTCCTCCCTTGTCAATGACCATGCATCAAATATTGGACCTCAGCTGGAAGACACCCATGCCAATATCCAATTTATATCTACCAGAAGCACTAAATGCAAGATAATGATCAGCATGAGAATGAAATCAATAGCAACCGATGTATACCATAGACATTAGAATACAAAGGAGAGGGTCGCATTGAAAGCATTGACTCACTATCGATCATTCCACCATTAAAGTTCATGTATAGACCTCCTTCAACTCCAACTCTGAAGTTGAGTGTCTATTACTGCAGTATGACATCTTCAATTGACAATCAATGTTCCAAAATGTTATTGTAATTAACACGAAAGTGGTGATCTTATACATCCAACTTTTCAGCTTGAAATGTGCGACCAGGGAGGAATTATCCGTTCACATATTTCAAGGTTTCAGTTCACACATTGAGGTCCATCTTTCTTGTACCTCAAAAATCGTTTTAAGGCCTCAAGGCTGTCTCGATCTGTGTACTCACCCAAATGCTTTTAAAGGAAGAAGGCGACCACGTAGGAAAAACGAAGGAGGGGAAGACCCCATCAAGCCGTACAAGGGAGAGAAAAAAAAAAGGTAACATGGAGCTAAGCCCCAATAGAGTCTATATGAGAAATCTGCCCTACCGCACCTAAGATAAAGGTGTAAAGCAAAAAGGACAAACAAAGATTTAGTGTCGACCATAAAATAATAGTGTGACGAGAAGTGTGCAACGGACCGCAACTGCATCAGGCTTTCAGCGAAATTCCAAATGTTCTGGGAGTTTAAATCTGCAGTGAGAGATGGCCGTGCCGGGCGTGAGAATTCCAGATTACCAAGATGGGATACTACCAGAGTCTATATCGTTCATTCTGCTAAATTGCCATCTATACCCTTGAGCCTCACAGTGAGCGTACGTCCGGTGTGAATTGGAGAGAGGAAACACCGTGGCACATCATATACCCAGCTCCTGATCAAGGTTACGGCAAAATTAACAGGCGTTATGGAATCATAGGGGTGACAGTTTTTATTCTCTTTTGTTGTCAGAATGGAAAACAACTGTACTGTTCAAAATTCCAAGCCATGAATCTCTCGGATCACCTATATGCAAGTCGCTGTTGACCATTTCCTTTAATTTGTGGATGTTTTACGTATATGTCAAATTCTTGTTCGAAACCTCAAAAGATATTGCTGGTGCAGATGATGGAATGGCAGTTGGTGTCCTCCACGGTCTTGCACGATAGTTCTTCTGGCGGTTTTCCAGTTCGGTCTTGATTATAGAGTTTGGAAGAGCACTCATCAGTCGCGCTCGGATTGACAATCTGGGTGAATCTCTTGTTCGTTGTTTCTTTGAAAGTCTGCATTCTTTGAATTAGTATTTTCTTCGCTTGCACGTATCCATTTTTTACGAGAAGTCTACACGAAGAACAACAACATTGGGCCTTTGCCACACCTGTTATTCAAGTCCACCGGTTAGAATCATTGGAATAGAGAACATCATCATCTAAGAGCGGACTTCATTAGAAAAGCGAATCGAAAATCATATGTTTGCATCCAAACTATTATCACTGCCAGGTTACTTGAGTGTATTGTTAAAAAAACAAATATCTTCATGAAAAGCCTGTTTAGAGTGAAGATGTCCAAAAGTGTCGTGAAACTAATTGATGCAAATCAGTTTTGACATGCAGTTTTGATGTTTTATTGATGTGGAGATGCAAATCTACACCTCAATTACTATAAAATATTAAAGACTTAAAATATTCTGGACATTTCTTCTTATTAGAAATCTAATCACATTAATGGAATAAGGAATCTGTAGGCTAGTATGCAAATTCTAAACTAAAGGGCACATAGGTAGGTGTTGCTTGGCATTACCTCTTACGAAATATTTCTTCTAATACAGATCTAATCATATGAATGAAATAAATGAATGGAATCTGTAAGCTAGTATTGTATGAGTGTTGTAAACTTATGGAACATTTGGAGGCATTGCTTGGCCTTACCTCTCACAAAACATTTCTTCTTATTACAAATCTAATCATATGAATAAAGTGAAGAATGGAATCACCAAGCCAGCATTATATGCAAGTTCTAAACTAATGGAACATTTGGAGGTGTTTGTTTCCTCTCCCATTGTTGCTTTCACTTCCTTGTTATTCATCCCTTCTTGACTATGCAGCTAGCATCTTGATTGAACGGAACCTTTTCACAATAAAAGGTAAGACTTATCTTACTTACCTTTAAAAGAATATTATAGCCTACTATAGAAGGGTAGGTACCTATAACAATAATACCTCTAAATTTTGAATCTTGAAAAACAATATTCCTTCAACGTATAGCTAACCAACATAACATTGGGAAATTTTTTTTCTCAATTTCAAGAATATGAGAGTTAAGGTATTGGGATCTAAAGATGGAATGTGAGAATTTAAATATTGGGAAATATAAAATTCCAACAATATACTGAAAGTGTGGGGAGTCACATATGAACTAAACCAAAAATGGCAATAAAGAAGCAACTTGCACAATTGGGGGTTTTAGAAATAAGTTTATGGGTACTTGTAAATATCTGCAAAAAAATTTATACTCATTAAATATTTATGAGTATTGGAGTTTGCAAAGTGGGATGTTTTCTGAGTATAGAACAAAATTCTATACAAAAATTTACAGGTCACCTTTTTCTTTTCCCATAAAATTCTTTGGGTTATGGGTCTCCCATAATCATTAATTAAAGTTCACATAAACATTCATTGAAGGAATAATGCCTTCACCCCTTCAAATTTGAAGCTTGAGGCAAGGCCGAGATGGAGGATATGTAAAAATCCTTTGTTCACTAAACAATCCTTTGGCCACACAATTTAGAGTTTAGAGGGCTAGTGACATCTCTCTTTGTGTGTCACCCTCTTTTAGATCTTTTATGAAATATTTCAACTGATATTATGTAGTGATATGTGTCAAATGTGACAATCATTAGGTCAAGCTTTGTAGACAAAAATAACCACTCTCACACCCCAATATGAGTTTCTTGAGCCCAAGCAGACAATAGCATCCCATTCAAGGAAGGCTTGGAGGAAAGCCGGTTCATATAGTATAGCAAAATCTAGTGGATCAATAATCATTGTCTCTCACTACAAGAAAAGGGAAATTGCTCAAATGGAATATTAGGGCAAAATTGTAATAAGTATAGAGCACAAATTTTGAGCATTGATGGAGAATTGAGTATTTATGAATTTAGTGAGGGAGAGAAGGAGGACAAAATTTACCTCTTAGTCAAGTGGAGAGAGTTAGTGCATATCCAAAGGCATCTAGTATCAAGAGTTTATATGAAGGTCCAATCCAGTAATACACATGACATGCATGCACCATAGTTGACACAAGAAAATATGTGGTTCACCTTATTGAGGCTATGTACATGGAAACACACCAGTAGCTTTACTAAGAATGAGACTAACGTATCATTGAGAGCTTCTACCAGCCCTCTTATAAAGTAGTCAAGCCCTAGTCTAACTAACCATAGTCAAACTAACTAGAGTTACTCAAGACCTAAGTTAACTCCTAACAATCTTCCCCTTGGCTCATGTCTTGGGGTCCTTAACCTCTATAACCTATATGATTACTCACAAGAAGTCACTGAAGGAAACTTAACATGGGTCCCTTTGTAAACTAGAGTTAACTAGAACTAAGTTGTAGCCTAAATAGGATAGAGTAAAATCATATATAGAGATAACATAATTGCTAGTCTACTCTACTTATACCCATATGCAACCCCTACAATTTGGCATGATGTCTCAAAAAACTCTCCAAAGAAATCACTATGGTAAAAGCATCAGCAAGATTGAGTTTACCATCAATCTTGACTAGCTCAGTCATTTTGTCAAACATAGCTTGTCTAAGAAAATGATTCCTAATATCAATGTGCTTCACTCTACTGTCCATCACTTGATTTATAGTGAGATGTAAAGCACTTTGGCTATCACTATGAAGATTTCACAATGTTATGTCTCAATCCCATCTCTAGGACAAGTGTGTCCAACCAAATTTCTTCCTTCACTACTTCCGTAGTGAAGGAACTTTAAACTTCTATAATAGACCAAACTATGCACTTTTGCAATGTAGATCTCTAACTTATGCATCCATCTCCAAGTTGAACACATACCCAATTGTATATTTCCTCCCATCCAGCATCTACATAGCCAATAATTGATTTGGCATTGTAAGATTAAGCATCAAACACAAGGCCAAAATCCAACATACCCTTGAGATATGTAAGGATCCACTTTGAAGCTTCCTAGTGTATCCTCTCTAGATTTGATATGTATCTGCTAGTCTTGCCCATAGCTAGAACAATGTAAGGCCTAGTGCAAATCATAAAAAATATGAGACTTCCCACTTCCTTGTTGTAGGGGATCTTGGACATCAAACCTTTCTCCACGGCATCTGTTGGACAAAGAGCTGATGAAAGCTTGAATTGAGGAGCTAAAGGAGTACTCATAGCCTTGCAATTCTCCATGTTGAATCTTGTAAGTACCTTTCTAGCATACTTCCCTTAATTTAACCACAACTTCCTATCCTCCAAGTTTCTTTGGATCTCCATCCCAAAAATCCTCCTTGTTGTACCAAGATCTTTCATTCTAAACTCAAAACTCAAGAGAGCTTTGAGCTTATCAACATTAAATCTATTTCTAGCTGCAATAAGCATGTCATCCAAATAAAGTAACAAAACAATGAAGCCAAGGACTTCATTACTCACCTTTTTCATGTATACACAAGGATCAAACACACTCCATTTGAATCATTGTGATCTCATGAAATCACCAAACTACTTGTTCCACGTCTAGGGGCTTGCTTCAATCCAAACAAGGATTCTAGCAACCTGCAAACCATATCCCCTTGGCTTTCTTCATAAGGCTCATAGGCTATCTCATAACATCACCACATCTAAATTGACATAGAGGAAAGTAATGACAACATCCATTTGATCTAAGATAAGACCAAACAAAGTCACAAGTACACACAATAAGTAAATAATGGCATGCTTCGCAATTGGAGAATAGACCTCATTGTAATCCACACCTTTTTCTTATGTAAATCCCTTGGCCACCAATGTGGCCTTGCAGATATTCTTTACTCCATCAATGGGACTATCTTTCAATTTGTAGACCCACTTACTATCCACTAGCTGTTGATGTTTTGGAAGCTTCACTACCTCCCAAGTCTTGTTGTCATGCAATGATTGTATCTCCCTCAACATCACTATATTCCACTCAAGCTTGTCCATAGAAGCTTGGGCCTCATTGTATGAAGAAGTTTCACCTTCTTCCAAGATAAAGCCATACCATCATCATTATCAAGAGAGATATCCTTGTCTCCTAATTATGTTGAATTAGCCTATTTTCCAATCATTCAAGAGCACAAATAGAGTGTCCAAACGTCTTCCTTGTTGATGACTTTGCTTGATCTTCTTGTATTGGCATGTGTTGAGGTTTGCTAGTCTTCTCATGCTCTTGTAATTCCTCAATTTGAGGAACTTGCTCCTCTATGGGAGCACCTACTTGTGCCTCATCATGAAAACTATCATAATTAACTCCCCATCAACAATATTTAGAGGAGATTTTCTCTTGTCAATATGAGGAGCCTGAGCTTTCTCTCCCTCAGTTGATGATTTGAACTCATTGAATGAAACATCTCTTCTAACAATCAATTTATAGGTGAGGGAAACCCACAACCTATAACCCTTCACTCACTCTAATATCCAAGAAAAACACATTTTTTGGAAGTAAGATCCAGCTTATATCTACTTTCCTTGGGTATGAGAGGATATGCATTACATCCAAAGACTACCAAATGACTATAATCTGCAGGCCATCTCTACCTCATGTCAAATGGCATGATGTAATTAATCACAATGGAAGGAGAAATATTTGCCAAATAGGCTGCAATGTTGATAGCTTTAGCCCAAAATGCTTGTGATAAATCTAATTGGCTCAACATACTCCTCATCCTCTCCAATATTGTTTGCTTAAGCTGCTTAGCAACACCATTTTGTTTTGGAGTATATACTACAATGAGATGGTGATTTATCACCTCTTGTTGATAATACACCTCAAATTCTCCAGAATTGTATCCCCTACCATTATCTTATTGTAGAATTCTCACTCTCTTACCAGTTTGAGTCTCAACTTGGGCTTTCCACTTCTTGAAAGTGAAAAAGACTTTGGACTTCTAATGTAGGAAATAAATCCATACAAACGTCAATGATCATCAATGAAAGATACGTAGTACAACTTTCCAAAATGTAAGGGAGTAAGGGATAAGCCCCACACATCACTATGTATATATTCAAGAATCTCCTTGGAACTATGAGTTCCAATGCCAAAAGCAGTCCAATGTTGCTTCCCTAGTACAAAGTGCTCATAGAATTCTAAACTACTAGACCAAAGTGTAGAAATACAGCCTTTCTTGCAAAGAATATACATGCTCTTCTCACTAATGTGACCTAGCCTTGAATGCCACAAGTAGTCATCATATCATGAGATTTAGTAAAAGAGCTTCTCCACAAACAATGTTTCCCTCTAGCACATGTAGATCTTGTGCCTATTTCTCTTCAAGAAAACGTTTGCCCTAGCCATGACTTGAAGTACACCATCAACTACTTCCTATTAATGACCATTTGTGTCTAACACACCAAGAGAGATCAAGTTCTTCCTCATATCAAAGATATGCCTGACATTGTGCACCATCAATTCACCATCAACTACTTCCCATTAATGACCATTTGTGTCTAACACACCAAGAGATATCAAGTTCTTCCTCATGTCAAAGATATGCCTAACATTGTGCACATGACCATCAAACACATCATCAACTACTTCCCATTAATGAAAATTTGTGTCTAACACACCAAGAGATATCAAGTTCTTCCTCATGTCAAAGATATGCTTGACATTGCGCACAAGACCATCAAACATTTGAATCTTAACAGACCCAATGCATACAACTTGATAGGGTGATCATTCCACATCAAAACTGAACTCTTTGACATTTAGTAAGAACTAAAGAACTCTCTTATGTAACACATATGGTATGAAGAAGCACAATCTAGAATCCATTCATCTTGTCTTTGTTAAGATGAAGTGCAAGCATACTATTGGCATCATAGAGAATTGTCCTCATCAAGCAGGTCCTCCTCTTCTTCTTCCTTGTTATCTTTTGCCATATTGGCCGAATAAGACTCACTTAGCCACAATAGCCTCTCTTGAGGTGGTCAACTTTACCACAGTTCCAATGAGCATGGTCTTATGGTCTTACAATCTACCCCTAGACCAAGATCTAGTCTTAGATCTCTTCTCCCCACCATTTTTACACTTCTTAGTACTCCCACAATTCATGTCTAATGTTCTTCTTGAAGAAGTTGATGGTTGAGAAGGTAACATCATCTTTTCTTGAAGATCATCTATCAACAGAGCACTCACTCCCTCATTTTAGGTGATAGTCTTCCTATCATAATGTAGTAACACTCATGACAAGGACTGGTAGGACATAGGGAGAGAACTCAACACGTAAAGAGCCTTTCTCTCATGGTGTGTATTTTGGTCCTCTCTAGATTCTACAAGTCCACAACAGCTTATTGAAAGAATTGATATGATCTTGTATCTTGGTTCCATTGCACTTCATCTTGAAGCTCATCAACTTCAAGGACATGTAGAGACAATTTGATAACTCTTTCTAATAATACTTCCATCGTAGCTCATCAAAAAGATTAACATTGTCCTTCTACTCACCCAATTGCTTTATGACATGTGGCTATATATATAAAACCATTGTGTGAACAGCCATCTCCTACATGTTGTTACAATCATCCTTTAACACCAAATTGATCTTGGGATTCAACAATTTCCCAAAATTGTTAGCTTTGAGCATGCCTTTCACCTAACACTCCCATAGGAGATAATCATGGCATCCATCATACTTTAGAATGTCAAATTAAGCACCTCTAGTCTTCATGATTGCCATCTTGCCTCTGAACTTGTCCTTTGTGTCTTTTTGTTAGATGGAGACTCCAAGGTTGCTTCTTTCCCACTCATATGAGAAAAATGGGAAATTTTCCTTGGAGTAAAATATGGTATGCTCCTTCCTTCTTGTCCTCTATTTCTTGCCTCCTTTTCTCCAGCTTCATCATAGTATAGATGGCACTCAAAAAAATAGTAGAAAGAGAGCTCTAGTCTATCTTTCTATACTAAAACTCACTACCACTATTTTTTTTAGCCCACTCATGTGCTTCTTTGCCATAACTTATATTGATTGATTTTCTCAGAATTGGTTGAATACACGGCTAAAGATCCTTCAATGTGAAGCTTGACTGCCACTAAAGCTGACAACCAAATTCAATACAAAAATGACACCTCATGATGAGAATGACAATGAAGATGAAAATTGCAAACACCACACCACCGTTGCTCTTGCTATCTCACTATTGATGTCGTAATACAAAGAACTAGAATTCTTTCTTTGACTAATCTGAATGTTGTTTAGTCTACCTATGGCATTTTCAATTTTCTTGCTATGTTTGAATTGCTCTTGCCTATCAACCTTCAACAAGTCATTATGATAGTACAAGTTCTCAATCAAGCCAGAGATAGATAGATTTTCTTTCCCATAGCATGCCAACCCCAACCAGCCAGCCTACTTAAACTTGATGTAAGCCTCATGTGATTAATCCGTAAAATTGAGTTGTAAAGGCTCATCACTCTACCCTTCTCCTTGACCTAGATCCAATCTCAAATTGATGGTCATCCTTGCCTTCTCCTTGATTAAAACCCAATCACAAATTGATTGTCATCAATCAACTTTTTGTCATTGCCTTCTCGTGGATCCAAATCTAGTCATGAACTATCTCACACAAAGGATCTTGCATCAATCTATATTAACATGCTAGTATCAATTTGTGTCAAGCAATGAAATCACTCATTTGGCCATTTACAATTGGAAGTGATGATATCTACCCAATTAGGATCAAAGGCCTGAGATGCACTATAACACCCATTTGTGCATGTGTGTGGTATTGTGATATTTAGCTTGGTATTACAAGTACTTAAGAGATATTATTTATATAGAGATAAAGGATGGTTCTATATTAGTCATGGTTAGCTAAAGTTAGTCATAGCTAAGATAGAGGGGACCTTACTTTAGAGGAAGTAGAAAAGATGAGCACCACTATTTTGGACTTTAGTGTGTTGACTTGGTATTATTCCTAGGTGTTTGGCTTTGAGGAAAGAGTTGAGAACTCTTGGGCCCGCAAGCCTTTTTGTTTTGGATTCTTCTTTAGTCCAAGGATAGCCCATGTGAAGGAATCCTTGACTTAATGGTTGGGTCAAGATAAGACCACATGCTTAGGGGAATATGCCCATATGAATGGATATTCCTTTCTACTTTTTGACTTTACTTGACTTTTAGTCTAGTAACTTGAGTTACTACGGTCATTAGTAACTTTGGTGCGTAACTATTTCACAAGTATATAAACAAGGGGTGAGGAGGTACTCATTATCCTTTCATTTTGCAACTATCTCTTTCTCATTGAGTTCTCTAGTGAGCAATGTCTTGAGTCTTGGAGTGTTAGCCTTGGAGGAGTATGATGGAGTTGGGGTTCCTTGCCTTCTTAGTCCATGGTGCGCTACTATAATAGCCATCAGAGGTTCATCTTGAGTGAGAGACAGACCGGCTCATATTTTTGGTTCCGTTGCCGGGACCTCTCTAGGAGGCAAGATAATGTTCCGCGTTCAATTCTACATTAGGCAGAAGGAGGCTATGAGAGCTCACTTGGAGAGAACATTAGGAGAGGAGAGGAGAGGGCTGAACTTATGTTAGAGAAACAAGATCCATTTGTATACCCTGTAGTTCATTATGATGTCTTTGAGGTGATTTTGTACATCTTGTACACATGAGAGGAATTGGAGAGATTGTGTGAGGTGGAATGCAGATTTTGGGGATTAAGGTGATTTTGGACGAAATCTCAAGTTTGACATCTGGACTTGAAATTTCTACACATGATATTTTGGGTTATCTTTCAGTTAGCACCCTTGAAATTATTGTGAGAGCTACTATGCGCACTGGGCTAGAATGTTTGAAAGTTGATAGGGTAAAGTGCTCCCGCAATTGCATGCTCTCTGGAAAATTGTACAGAGTCCGCCATTTCTTCAATTTTCAGTGAATTTTCCTGAAAATTTCCAAGAAAATTTAGTGCATTGTATTCTACCTGCTACTACAAAAAATAGAGAGAGATCGTTTTTGTGCAAGGAGTTATGAGTTTTTGAAGTGAGTGGGGTGGTTTTCAGACCAAATCTGAAATATGGGTGCTGAATAGAAAGATGTCTAAGCCAATTGGCTCAATGAAAAGATCTGAAATTTTTCAGGGATGGACGCCCTAGAGTTGTGATCAAGTGTGCAAAATTTCAGAGGACTGTGACATACTGGTTGGGAGATTTGAGTGACATTGTGAGGAAGAGTCAATTCTGTAGAGTGGAGATCTCATGCATGAGAAGTTTGAGATCAACAAAAAGCATGTTTGAGTGTTTAGATTCATCTTGGGAACATGGAGGGTCATCAAGAGTGGAAATTGAGATTATGCAAGGTTCCCCAAGGGTTTGAGGTGATTGTAAGGGTTGATTTGAGGAAAAGAGAGCTTACAATAGAATTTGAAGAGAGTATTGAGAGGATCCAAAAACCTACACCACTTGGAGGAAAGAGTGAGTCTAAGTGCTTTCTATGTGGAGAGAAGGGACATAAGGCAAGTTAATTTCCATTGACCTTTGAGAGCAAGAGATTGAGGGAAAGGAGAGGCTTACTTGACTTGGGTTTGCATGTTGGACCTTCTTCACCAAGATTGGGAGGGAGAAGATCTAAGACCAAGGAGTTGTGTGAGGTTTGTGGAGTTGAAGGACTTCCAAAAGGACATGAGTGTAGTGGAGTAAAAGCACTTTTGGAAACTTTGGTGAAGGATCTTGGAGAGAGTCTTAGTACAGCTATAGAAATACTACCACCTTCATCAGCTAGTTCTCAAGATTAGTGATGGAGATAATCTTTCAACTTATGGATAAACTATCCATGAGAGTTAGATTAATATGCACTCTATGATTTGATGTTGCTATAGAAATCTTGGAGCAACCTGAACCTTTTGTGTTCCCTAGAGTGGATTATTCTCAGATGGTGTTAGTCATGTATATACTCTATTAGTAATAGAGTGAGAGAAAAGAAAAGAGAAAAAAAAATTGAGAGAAAAGAAAGATAGTGAGGGGTTAAGATGGGGAAACTTCCGGTTTTCTTTGGCAAGGATGGAGAAGATGTGGAGGCCTTTGTGAGAGACTTCAAGAGAGCTTGCATAGGAAACAATGAGAGGAGGAAGAATGAGTGGGCCTCATTATTACCAGATTTCTTTGAGGATGCAGCACTTACATGATATGAGTCAGAATACCAAAAGAGAGAGAGGAGAGATGGGGAAGAGGAGTCTTGGGAGACTTTGACTTCAGCACTCATTGAGAACTTTCTTCCTGATGAGAGTTATGAGAGATTGATGAGTGAGGTTACATTTCTCAAGCAAGGAGATGGAGAGAAAGTGAGAGTCTATGTGGAAAGAGTGGAAAAGTTGGAGTCCAGATTTCGCATAGTGTTGAGGAAGGGTGGGGATGATGTGGAGACTACAATGATTGGCATATGGGCCATGCTCACCAAGAATCTTTTGGAAGGGTTGAGACCAAAAATTAGAAGCAAGGTGAGATATGAGAAACCTTCTTCCAAGGTTGAAGCTATCAAGATCGCAATTCGTATGGAGGAGAGTTTGGAAGGAGATGAGAGTGATTTGGTGGTGAAGGAGGTTGTGCATCCTCCTCAAGGCTACAAGTATGGTGGAACTTCTGATACTTTGGTGACAAGGGTTGCACCACAAGTAGTAGTTGCTCCAGTTCTTGTACCTCCACCAAAAGATCCACTCCAAACCATCACAGAACAACTTGCGGATCTCAAGATCAATGTGGTGCAACTATGGGAGAAAAGAGAGGTGGATCAGAATGTAGGGAGAGGGCCTAGGAGTTATGGAAACTATCCATAGAGAGGAGGCCAACCAGCCAACAATTTCAATGATAGAAATTGTTTTGGTTGTGGAGGAAGAGGCCATATCCAAAGGAATTGCCCAAATTCCACTTACCATGGAGGAAGGGGTTATGAGGGAGCCAATAGAGGGAAAGAGGGAGGTAGTGAAACCCAAGTGGCTCCTAATCCCAACAAAGGTAAGGGGATAGCATCCATAGATGTGGTTGAGAGCAAGTATGAGAAGGGAGAGTGCTCAAACTCCAAGGGTCTTAATTTGGAGCTTTTGGCACAAGAGAAGAAGAGAGCTCGTTTTGTAGAGGATGTTCACTCTTCTCAAGGATTTACTTCAAGCAAGGATACTCCTATGTCTACTAGGAGCACTTGCACCTCAACACCATCAACAACAAAGACTCCAAGGGAGAAATTGGAGATGGAGGACTTCTTGATCTCAAAGCAACAATGGAACTACAATGTGTTGGAGGATGTTGGTAGTCACAAGGCTAACATCACAGTGGGCCAGTTAATTGCTTTGAACCCTACCTTGAGAAAGGAGCTTAGAGGTGGTTTGAATTCTACAAGGAGCAAGAAGAAGAAGAAGGCAAAAGTTCCAGTATCAATGGGGGTGGTGGATGCAAAGCCAGCACCATGGGAGGCTTGTGAATATGCCTCCAAGATTGATGTGAGAGTGAATGGTCACAACATCAAGGATGCATTGGTTGATGGAGGATCAATAGTGAATGCCATGTCAGAAAGGTTGATGAAGAAGTTGGGTATGATACCCTCAAGACCTTCAACATTTGTGGTGAGCATGGCAAACAAGCAACAAGTTTGACCAGTAGGGATGATGGATAAGGTGGTAGTTTCAGTTATGGGAGTTCAAAATCTCATGACTTTCCAAGTCTTGAAGGATTCAAGCTATGACTTACTTCTTGGGAGGCCATGGTTGAGAGCAGCACACACAACTGATCGATGGCACAAAGGGTACTTGAGGATTGGGCCATCAAACCATAGAGTCACAGTTCCTATGACTAACACCACCAACACTTCACATTCAGATACACCATCTTCTGATTATTGGGAATTAGATTCTGAAGAATGAGCTTCAGGTGTGGACACAAGCATGGAAGAGGAGACTTCCACGGAGGAGGATGAATCTGAATCTGATTCAGATGTGTATCCTTTGTGTGCTATGGATTTTGCACCTAAGCCAGAGGTTTTGAAGGACCCAGAAAAATCATCATTGACACTTGAAGAGGTAGAGAGAAGGTTATCTACCCTCAAGTATGGCCCAAATGTTACCAAGGAGGAGAAGGTAAGATTTGAGGAGATTTTCCGCATGTTCATCCATGTGTTTGCTTTTAGTTACAAGGATTTGAAGGAAGTCACCTTGGAGGAGCACAAGATAGAGGTGGAGTCACATGCAAGACCAATCCGCCAAAAGCAACATCACATTAGCCCACCAATATCTTTGGTTGTGAAGGAGGAGATTGAAAAGCTCAAGGAGGCTGGATTTATCTTTGAGGTGGAGAATTCAGAATGGGTGTCTCCAATTGTCATTGTGAAGAAAAAGAATAGCAAGCTTTGGGTATGTGTGGATTACAAGAAGCTCAATGTTGTTACCAAGAAGGACTACTACCCATTGTCATTCATTGATGAGATCTTGGAGGAGGTTGCAGGTCATGAGAGGTACAATTTTGGAGATGGTTATAGTGGATATACTCAAATCAAGATTGCACCAGAGCATCAACAACTCACCACATTCACCACACCTTGGGGAACTTACACTTTCAAGGTCATGCCTTTTGGGCTTTGCAATGCTCCAGCCACATTCCAACGGTTCATGAACAAGGTATTTGAACCTTTCATTGGGAAATTTGTGAGAGACTTCATTGATGACTTTTGTGTCTATGGGAGCAAGGAGGAGCACTTTGAGCACCTAATCAAAGTCTTGCAACACTTGGATGAGGCAAATGCATCACTCAACCCAGAGAAGTGTATTTTTGGATGTGAAGAATGTCTACTTTTGGGGCACATCATCTCCAAGGATGGAATAGCAGTTGATTTTGAGAAGGTGAGGAAAATCTCAGACCTTCCATTCCCTTCAAGCTTGACAAAATTACGCCAATTCTTGGGGATGGTTGGGTACTATAGGAGGTTCATCTTTTCATTTTCCAACAAGGCTTATGCATTGACCATCTACATGAAGAAGGGTGTAGATTACATGGTGATTTTGGAAGACAAGGAGGCTCTCAAAGCTTTTGAGGAGCTCAAGCAATCCCTTGTTATAGCTCCAATTCTTGCTAGACCTAATTGGAGTAAGCCTTTCATCCTCTACACTGATGCTTCTAATGTAGCTATAGGATGCACTCTTAGTCAATTAGACCAAGATGGGCATGATCATCCAATAGCTTATGCAAGTAGGCAGATGGTTTCAGCAGAGAAGAACTACTCTATCATGGAGAGAGAAGGGTTGGCAGTGATCTTTGGTCTCAAGAAGTTTAGACACCTCTTGATTGGAGGGAAAGCCACCATTGTCACGGATCACAAGGCTTTGAAGTACATCTTCAACAAGCCTAATGTTGAAGGGAGACTAGCAAGGTGGATGATACTCTTGTTTGAGTATGACTACACCATTGAGGATAGGCCAGGAAAGAAACATGCAAATGTTGATTTGTTATCTAGAGCCTATGATCATGATGGAGATGAGCCAGTGGATGATTCTTTCCCCGATGAGGAGCTCATGACAATCTCAGTCACTCAAGAGGTTCCAATAGAGTACAAGGAGATTGTAGATTTTGTGACAAGAAGTAACTATCCAGAAGGGATGCATGCTAGGGAGAGGAAGGCGCTTGCAGCAAGATCTAGACCTTACACAATGGTGGAGGATATTCTTTTTCACCAAGGAGCAGATGGTCTACTTCGAAGAGCAGTGGGTAAGGAAGAGTCTATCCTACTCATAAAGGAGTTTCATGAAGGTTTAGTATGTGGAGGACACTTTGCAGGAAAGGTGACTGCTTTCAAGATTCTAGATGCAGGTTACCATTGGAGAGGGATTTTCAAGGATTGTCTTGATTATTGAAAAACTTGTCATGTTTGTCAAGCTTTTGCCAGAAAATCTACATCCACTCCACCACTTAGATCAATTCCATTGCTAGGACCTTTTGAGAAGTGGGGAATTGATTTTGTAGGTCCTCTCAATAGAACCCCAAGGAACAATCGGTACATTGTGGTAGTTACTGATTACCTTACCAAGTGGGTTGAGGCTAGACCATTGAGGGACAAGAATGAAGATGAAGTGGGTAGATTTTCTTTATGAACGCATTATCACTAGGTTTGGATGCCCTTTGGAGTTGGTTTCTGATAGAGGAGGAGAGTTTACAAGAAGCATTACTACAGCCATGCTACGACATTTCTCTATCACACATAGAGTAACTATATCCTATAAGCCAAATTCCAATGGCTTGGCAGGGAGAACCAATCAGACCTTGTGCATGATGTTGGCCAAAAATGCAGAAATGGAGGGGGCTAAACATCATTGGGACAAGAGGATTCATGCAGTTTTGTGGGAGTATAGGACAACCATGAAGATTTCCACCGGATATTCTCCATTTCAATTGGTGTATGGCATTGAGTCTACATTACCTATTCACTTTGATCTTCCTACCTTCCAAAGCATTCATAGGAGATTGAAGAAAGCTCAAGGAGGTGATGCAGAGAAGTCAAGGAAGGAACAACTCATGAAGTTGGAAGAGGCAAGAGCAGTTGCTATGGTTCAAGTGGAGCAAGCCCAAAGGAAACAAAAGGAGAGCTATGACAAGAGGCAAGGCAAGAAGAAGGTGGAGCCTTTCAAAGAAGGTGATTGAGTAATGTTGTTTGATTCCATTCGATTCAAGAGAGTGCAAAAGAAGTTTTTGCCTAAGTACTTTGGACCTTTCATAGTGAAGAAGGTGTGGTGCAATTACACCTATGATCTCAAGGAGTTGGGAGGAAGACACTTTGATAGGATTAACCATGATAAGTTGAAGATGTACCATAGAAGGTAGAGAGACCTTCACTTTGAGGACAAAGTGAAAACTTAGTCCGGGGGTAAATGCAACACCCATTTGTGCATGTGTGTGGTATTGTGATATTTAGCTTGGTATTACATATACTTAAGAGATATTATTTATATAGAGATAAAGGATGGTTCTATATTAGTCATGATTAGCTAAATTTAGTCATAGCTAAGATAGAGGGGACCTTACTTTAGAGGAAGTAGAAAAGATGAGCACCACTATTTTGGACTTTAGTGTGTTGACTTGGTATTATTCCTAGGTGTTTGGCTTTGAGGAAAGAGTTGAGAACTCTTGGGCCCGCAAGCCTTTTTGTTTTGGATTCTTCTTTAGTCCAAGGATAGCCCATGTGAAGGAATCCTTGACTTAATGGTTGGGTCAAGATAAGACCACATGCTTAGGGGAATATGCCCATATGAATGGATATTCCTTTCTACTTTTTGACTTTACTTGACTTTTAGTCTAGTAACTTGAGTTACTACGGTCATTAGTAACTTTGGTGCGTAACTATTTCACAAGTATATAAACAAGGGGTGAGGAGGTACTCATCATCCTTTCATTTTGCAACTATCTCTTTCTCATTGAGTTCTCTAGTGAGCAATGTCTTGAATCTTGGAGTGTTAGCCTTGGAGGAGTATGATGGAGTTGGGGTTCCTTGCCTTCTTAGTCCATGGTGCGCTACCATAATAGCCATCAGAGGTTCATCATGAGTGAGAGACAGGCCGGCTCACAGCACAAACTGATAGTATCTTCTAACTAATGCTTGCACACGTTTGAGGATAGATTGGCTTTTCACATATTTTCTTGTGAGTTATTTTCTATTAGCTACAAAAAAATATGCTTTAAGGCTATGTACATGGGAACACACAAGTAGCTTTATTGAGAATGAGACTAATGTTTCATAAAGAGCTTCTACCAACCATCTTATATAAGTAGTTCTCCCTAGTCTAAATAACTAGAGTTCCTCAAGACCTAAGTTAACTCCTAACATTTCAGTCCAAGAAATATTCATTGCATTGCAACACATTTTAGAGATTTAAATCCCACCTCCTTTGACAACTTACTTGAATAGACTTGATGTCTTTTATACTTTGGTTGATTTGATTGAAGATCATCTAGTTTTAGAAAAAAAGCATAGGAGAATGCAAATGTCAATGTGGATCCAATTAGCCCTACCTCTTGATAGATTTGGTCATTATGGGAATGGAGCATGTATGACATGAGGTTTTAATTTATGGTGTATTATTTTTTAGGTCCACAATCAAATTCACAAATTGAGTAATGACAATAATATTATCAATGTTGAGGGAGGAAGTAAAATGGCCTGATTGAGATGAGAGGAGAGGAATTTCTGATGTCTTTGCACAAAATAGATATGTGAGTTGGTGAATATTAATTATTTTCCTTTAGTTGCAAGGTCCACTATCAACAAAGAATTGTATTTTAGTTGCCAAAATTCTTTATTCAATTAATGGTCAAGTTGTATGCAATGACAAAAAAAAGGGTTATATTGTTCATTGGAGTTAACGAAATAGTTGTTCTTGTGATTGATTGTATGTTTTGGTGCTCATGGTTTGGTGTGCCAATGATTGAGTATATATTTTGGTGCTAGTGGTTGGTGTTGCTCTGATTGATGATATATTTTGGTGCTCAAGGTTTGAATGTTCTTGTGATTGAATGTAGGAATGCTTGGGTATCATGACATGACCTACTTGAAGAAATCATGAATATGGAGTGACTTGAATCATAAAGTAGAAAGTCATCTGAGGGTAGTGAATATCTCCTTGGAGATTCAAGATATGTTCCTATGAGTCACCTTGTACCATCTTTCAAACAAGCAAGAACAAAGGATAAGCATATTTTCAATCAATGTGTGGCTAGGATTTGAGTAGTAAATGAGCATTGCATAGGTGTGTTAAAAGCTTGATGGCATTTATTAAGAGTTAAGAGTTCAATTGAAGGACCCCAATAAAAATTTTACTTACTTCTTAAGTGTATTAGTGTATGCATAATTCTCCATAACTTTTTAATTAATTGATCCAATCTATGAGTAAAACAAGATAAAGATTTCATTTTTGAAAAAATGGATAAAAAAAGGACAGTCCCCATACATGGACTTGAGCTAAGTAGAGAAGAAACTAAAAATGGAGTCATGAAAAATAGTCTTGCTCACAATTCACAACGCAATGGACTACTCAATCCTTGATGAAAATAAAATATTCCACATTGGTAGTTTTTCATATTGTGCACTTATGTGTTAGTTGTAAGTTTTGCAAATACATATATTGAGGTTTTGATTTTTTTTCTCTTGTGTGTTGGGAATTTTGTATATATATAAACTCTGTATATCCTCCATTTGCGCTTGGTCTATACTCAATCAAGGCTCTTTGTGCACTTGGATGCATTGGTCTACATCAATCCCATTTGCAGACATGACACTTGGGAAGGCCTTTGATGTCAATTTGGTATTTGGTCATTGTCAATTACCTATCTATGTAGTCCATTTTGAATTTCTATGTTGGTGCAAAGTGTTGATTCAATCAATTTTTAATTTTGATGTTGGTGCAAAGTGTCCAAAGGGCACTCTTGAGAGATTTATATAAAGCTAGTTTGTTTAAGTTTGATATTAGTGCAAGAGATAAGGAGAGAGATTGCATAACCAACTATATGAGTTGTTTAGGTAAGAGATTTCCTAATTTGAATTTACCCCTCTCAAAAGAGGATCAAATTAAAATTTTGGTGTTTCAATTAATAGAGAGTTGACAAGAGAGAGAGGTGATTTGGTGATAGGAGACATGAGTGATTATGACAAGAGCAAGAAATCAAGAAATTTAAGTGGGTGAGTTTAGTTTTTGAGAGTGAGCATGGTAAAAATACCATATTGCAAATGAGTGGTGGATGATGAGAACATGGAAACCTTCCATGATGGTGACTAGCTTATAAGCTTTCATACCACAAAAAATTATATGATGTTCATTTGATGGTGTAGTTTGGACAAGGAAATTGTGAAAGACCAAGATCAAGGAGAGAAATAGAAGAATGAAAGATCACATTGGGACACTTGAGTGTATGGGAAACTCAGAATGCCTAGCATGAGCTTTGGCTCTAGTATTTATAGGGAGTATACAAGGCTCTTGAGAAGCTTCTCAAGAAGTTTCCTTGAGTCACTTTCTTGGATTGTAAGCCAAATTAATTGGGAAGCTAAATTACTTGGTGTGCAAGCTAAGCTGGTTGGAAGCTTCTAGAAACTTCCTACTTGGAGTGCAAGCTAAGCTAGTTAGGAAGCTTCCCAAGAAGCTTTCAAGATAATTTTTAGAATATTCTAGACTAATTTGACCTCTTCACTACTTTGTTGGCCCTAACTAACTTCATTGCTAAACTCCATATTGTTACATATTCCCTCACCGCTAGTTGGTGATGTCCTTGTCACCATTGAAGCTTCAAACTCCTGGAGTGCTGTTTGTGCATTTTGGAGATGAGAAAGAGGTTCCTAAGTGGCATCATGGAGGAGATACCCTATTGAAAGGACCTTGTACTATGTATGTTGTTGATGGTCTTGTTGAATGTGGAGACGGGCAAGGATACAATCAACTTTGTACTCCTCATGATCATTGATAGGGACATGAGGAGGGAGAGGTCAAACACAAGAAGAAAAAAAGATGGATTAGGAACAAAGGTTTTCAACTTAGAAATATGAAACACAAGGTGTATGTGCGTATGACAAGGCAAGGCAAGTCAATAAGCAACAAGAGAAATGATGTGTAT
This sequence comes from Lunularia cruciata, assembly GCA_948567375.1. NCBI lineage: Eukaryota > Viridiplantae > Streptophyta > Marchantiopsida > Lunulariales > Lunulariaceae > Lunularia > Lunularia cruciata. Next base: position 52,480,718 of record OX419755.1, on the reverse strand, counting down.
GACATCAAAGGGTCTTATCCAATTAGGAGCAAGTTTACGGCCTTGGGTATCAAGTGGGAGGGGTAGGTTACAAGATGAGAGCATGACCTTATCACCAACTTGAAAGGTGAGATCACAATGATGGTGGTTTGCATATTATTTTTCAAGATTTTGGGCAACAAGGATGTAAGCTCACATGTTCACATTGAGCAGACAGAATGAGGAATGGTTGAAGAAGTCCACTTGGTTTCTAGTTATTGGCCTTGTTGCATTGGCAGCTCTCACACAATTGGACACAATCTTGAATAGCTCGTGTTATGTTGTGCCACCATTGTTGGCATTGGAGGGTACCCAAGGTCTTGTTCGTACCCATGTGACTGATTGGTAAGTTATGGGTTTCTTGAAGACGCACAGGTTGAGGATCATCCTTGGTTGGAAAATAAATCTAGTTCTCACAAAATAGAAGGCCTTCCTTGTAGGAGAAGGTGTTGTACTCATTCTTGCATATTGCAATATGACCTACCATTTGATAAAAAGGATCTTGTTGTAGAGTTGTTTAAAACTCAATCTAGACTTTGGAGTCAATTGATACCATTGTAATTGTCATCTTGATGAGAGGAAGAGACTTCAAATCAGGTCATTGTGATAGGGCATTGGGGATGACATGGAACCAATCAAGTACTCAAGTTTGATGTTAAAAAATTGTAGTTGCTTCTCCTATCGATGATGTCAACTCTTCATGTTCCAAGTGTAATATTTGCAACAATGGTTTGTGATTAGTTTGCATAATCACTTTTTTTCCCAAGTGATAATGCCTCCATTCTTTAGTGGCCTATACCATTGCTAGTTGTTCTTGATCTTGAGCAGAGTAATTCCTTTCACTTGTATTTAGTTGGCAAGACACAAAGGCAATGGGATGTAATCCATCTAGGAATTCCTATTGCAACATGGCTCCAATCATGAAGTTAGAAGCATCAAAATCAACCACACAAGGTAGTTGAAGATCATATGGTTGAAGAATGGATCTTGAAGAAACCATATGTTTTAGCTTTTGGAATGCTTCTTTGTGCTTGGTGGTCCACTCAAAGCTCAAGTTCTTCCCTAAGAGTTAAGTCAATGGTGCAACCACATGAGCATAATAGTGGATTAACCGTCAGTAAAATGGCCAATCCATGAAATGCCCATACTTCTATAGCACCCTTTGGAGTAGGCCAATCAATAATGGCCTTGATTTTCTCCTCTTCCATCTTGATCCACTCTGATGAGATCTTGTGATTTGAAAAGGTAATTTCCTTCTGCCAAAAGACACACTTTGACTTCTTGGAATAAAATTGCCACTATTGTAATCGTCTAAGGACTTCTTACACATGATTTATGTTTTTTGGTCTCTGTTTTGCTATAGATTAACATATTACCCAAGAACACCATCATGTATTGTGAGCCGGCCTATCTCTCACTCATGATGAACCTCTGATGGTTATTATGATAGCGCACCATGGACTAAGAAGGCAAGGGACCCCAACTCCATCATACTCCTCCAAGGCTAACACTCCAAGACTCAAGACATTGCTCACTAGAGAACTCAATGAGAGAGAGATAGTTGCAAATGAAAGGATGATGAGTACCTCCTCAGCCCTTGTTTATATACTTGTGAAATAGTTATGTACCAAAGTTAATAATTACCATAGTAACTCAAGTTACTAGACTAAAAGTCAAGTAAAGTCAAAAAGTAGAAAGGAATATCCATTCACATGGGCATATTCCACTAGCATGTGATCTTATCTTGACCCAACCACTAAGTCAAGGATTCCTTCACGTGGGCTAACCTTGGACTATAGAAGAATCCAAAACAAAAAGACTTGCGGGCCTAAGAGTTCTCAACCCTTTCCTCAAAACCAAACACCTAGGAATAATACCAAGTAAACACACTAGAATCCAAAATAGTGGTGCTCATCTTCCACTTCCTCTAAAGTAAGGTCCCCTCTATCTTAGCTATGACTAACTTTAGCTAATCATGACTAATGTAGAACCCTCCTTTATCTCTATGTAAATAATATCTCTCAAGTACTTGTAATACCAAGCTAAATATCACAATACCACACACATGCACAAATGGGTGTTACATTTACCCTCGGACTAAGTTTTCACTTTTTCCTCAAAGTGAAGGTCTCTCTACCTTCTTTGATACATCTTCAACTTATCATGGTTAATCCTATCAAAGTGTCTTCCTCCCAACTCCTTGAGATCATAAGTGTAATTGCTCCACACCTTCTCCACTATGAAAGGTACAAAGTACTTAGGCAAAAACTTCTTTTGCACTCTCTTGAATCGAATAGAATCAAACAACATTACCCAATCACCTTCTTTGAAAGGCTCCACCTTCTTATTGCCTTGCCTCTTGTCATAGCTCTCCTTTTGTTTCCTTTGGGCTTGCTCCACTTGAACCATACCAACTGCTCTTGCCTCTTCCAACTCCATGAGTTGATCCTTCCTTGACTTCTTTGCATCACCTCCTTGTGCTTTCTTCAATCTCCTTTGAATGCTTTGGAAGATAAGAAGATCAAAGTGAATAGGTAAGGTAGACTCAATACCATATACCAATTGAAATGGAGAATATCCGGTGGAAGTCTTCATGGTTGTCCTATACTCCCACAAAACTGCATGAATCCTCTTGACCAATGATGTTTAGCTCCCTCCATTTCTGCATTTTTGGCCAACATCATGCACAAGGTCTGATTGGTTCTCTCTGCCAAGCCATTGGAATTTGGCTTATAGGATGTAGTTACTCTATGTGTGATAGAGACATGTCTTAGCATGGCTGTAGTGATGCTTCATGTAAAGTCTCCTCCTCTATCAGAAACTAACTCCAAAGGGCATCCAAACCTAGTGATAATATGTTCATAAAGAAATCTACCAACTTCATCTTCATTTTTGTTCCTCAATGGTCTAGCCTCAACCCACTTGGTAAGATAATCAGTCACTACCACAATATACCTATTGTTCCTTGGAGTTCTATTTAGAGGACCTACAAAATCAATTCCCCACTTCTCAAAAGGTCCTAGCAATAAAATTGATCTAAGTGGTGGAGTGGAAGTAGATTTTCTAGCAAAAGCTTGACAAACATGACAAGTTTTGCAATAATCAAGACAATTCTTGAAAATCACTCTCCAATGGTAACCTGCATCTAGAATATTAAAAGCAGTCACCTTTCCTGCAAAGTGTCCTCCACACACTAAACCTTCATGAAACTCCTTTATAAGTAGGATAGGCTCTTCCTTACCTATTGCTCTTGGAAGTAGACCATTTGCTCCTTGGTGAAAAAGAATATCCTCCACCATTGTGTAAGGTCTAGATCTTGCTGCAAGCGCCTTCCTCTCCCTAGCATGCATCCCTTCTAGATAGTTACCTCTTGTCACAAAAATCCACAATCTCCTTGTACTCCATTGGAACCTTTTGAGTGATTGAGAGTGTCATGAGCTCCTCATCCGGGAAGGAATCACCATTTGCTCATCTCCATCATGATCATAGGCTCTAGATAACAAATCAGCATTTGTATGTTTCTTTCCTGACCTATCTTTAATGGTGTAGTCATACTCAGACAAGAGCATCATCCACCTTGCTAGTCTCACTTCAACATTAGGCTTGTTGAAGATGTACTTCAAAGCCTTGTGATCCGTGACAATGGTAGCTTTCCCTCCAATCAAGTAGTGTTTAAACTTCTTGAGACCAAAGATCACTACCAACCCTTCTCTCTGTGATAGAGTAGTTCTTTTTTGTTGAAACCATCTTCCTACTAGCATAAGCTATTGGATGATCATGTCCATCTTGGTCTAATTGACTAAGAGTGCATCCTATAGCTACATTAGAAGCATCAATGTAGAGGATGACAAGCTAACTCCAATCAGGTTTAGCAAGAATTGGAGCTACAACAAGGGATTGCTTGAGCTCCTCAAAAGCTTTGAGAGCCTCCTTGTCCTCCAAAATCACCATGTGATCTGCACCCTTCTCCATGTAGATGGTCAATGCATAAGCCTTGTGGAAAATGAGAAAATGAACCTCCTACAGTACCATCCCCAAGAATTGGCGTAACTTTGTCAAGCTTGAAGGGAATGGAAGGTCTGAGATTTTCCTCACCTTCTCAAGATCAAATGCTATTCCATCCTTGGAGATGATGTGCCCCAAAAGTAGACCTTCTTCACATCCAAAAGTGCACTTCTCTAGGTTGAGTGATGCATTTGCCTCATCCAAGCATTGCAAGACCTTGTTTAGGTGCTCAAAGTGCTCCTCCTTGCTCCCATAGACACAAAAGTCATCAATGAAGTCTCTCACAAATTTCCCAATGAAAGGTTCAAATACCTTGTTCATGAACCGTTGGAATGTGGCTGGAGCATTGCAAAGCCCAAAAGGCATGACCTTGAAAGTGTAAGTTCCCCAAGGTGTGGTGAATGTGGTGAGTTGTTGATGCTCTGGTGCAATCTTGATTTGATTATATCCACTATAACCATCTCCAAAACTGTACCTCTCATGACCTGCAACCTCCTCCCAAATCTCATTAATGAATGGTTATGGGTAGTAGTCCTTCTTGGTAATAACATTGAGCTTCTTGTAATCCACACATACCCAAAACTTGCCATTCTTTTTCTTCACAATGACAATTGGAGAAACCCATTTTGAATTCTCTACCTCAAAGATAAATCCGGCTTCCTTGAGCTTATCAATCTCCTCCTTCACAACCAAAGATATTGGTGTGCTAATGCGACATTGCTTCTGGCGGATTGGTCTTGCATGTGACTCCACCTCTATCTTGTGCTCCTCCAAGGTGACTTCCTTCAAATCCTTGTAACTGAAAGCAAACACATGGATGAACTTGTAGAAAATCTCTTCAAATCTCACCTTCTCCTCCTTGGTACATTTGGGCCATACTTGAGGGTAGCTAACCTTCTCTCTACCTCCTCAAGTGTCAAGGGTGATTTATTTGGGTCCTTCAAAACCTCTGCAAAATTGACACTTCCTCACAATTTCACTGAAATCTCTAAACTAGTATGTGATGGTCCTCTAAAATTTTGCACACTTGATCAAAACTCTAGGGCAGCCTTCCTTGAAAAATTTCAGATCTTTTCATTGATCCATTTGGCCTAGACACATTTCTATTCAGCACACATATTTCAGATTTGGTCTGAAAACCACCTCCCTCACTTCAAAAAACCCCCCTCACTTCAAAAACTCATAACTCACTGCTCAAGAATGATCTCTCTCTAATTTTTGTGTCAACAGGTAGAATAAAATGTAATAAGTTTTCTTGGAAAGTTTCACAACAATCCACTTAAAATGAAGAAATGGCAGACTCTGTACAATTTTCCAAAGAGCATGCAGTTGCGGGAGCAGTTTCCCCTATCAACTTTCAAAACTTTCAACATAGATGATGTATGCGTTTTTCATCAATCTCAAAGGTCCAAGGTAGTGCCTGGGTATGTTACCTTGACAAAAAAGACAAAAATTCAAAAAACAAGCCAAGAGGATTCTGATTGGATAGAGTTGGTCATGATAGCTATTGAGGTTGACTTAGTGGTATTATAAAGATAACTATAGAATCCACATTGGAGATGTTACAAGGTCATCTTCCTTGGGTAGATTCTCACCATATGTTTGTAGAGAGAGGATATATAGGTAAGAGTGAGGTATCTTATGAGAGCAATTGTAATGTTTCCAAAGACAAGAGATACCCAAGAGAAACACAAGATTAGAAACATAAGGTTTCATTCCTCAATACTATGATGCCCCAAAGGAGCACCTTGTCTTTATTTTATACCAAAGAAGATCCCCATAAAAGGAGCTACACCATTGGTTTAAATACATGGATTGGTGACATGTCAACAAGCTCCATACTTTGATTAGCTACATCGATTGGTGATATGTTGATCTTTTTCCTATTTGGTTAGTCAAATAAGTTTGACCAAAGGGAATCTTTGGAGAATTTTCTTATACAAAGCTCAGAATAGCATGGGTGAGGTACAATTGGAAAGATCTTGAAGAGACAAAAAAAAGGGAGCAGGCAACACCTTTACCACAAAAGGAAGAGAAGAATATATTTTTCAAGGCCTAAAATTGGCTTTGAAGTTTTTAGGTTGTTTTTGATATTTGCCTTATTAGTAGAAGTACTCATTTGGTTACACCTCTATCTGATCTACTTAGACCACTATTCATAACATCCCTACAGATATTATCAAGCCTATTTCCATCTCTAGATAATCTATCTAGCTAATGGTATTACAACAATAGAGAGAATGAGGATCTCTTTGTCCATGAGATAGAGCAAGAAGCATAAGAGGAGGCAAGAGATGAGGAGGATCACAAAGAGATGAGTGCAATTAGATGAATGAAATCTTAGAAAACTTTATGTTTCCTATTTGGTATACGTATGTGATATTTAATAAATAACATTTCACGTCGCTTGATAGTTCTTAGAGTGTTTTTAAAATGTACATATGGTTTGATATTGACAATTAATTTTGCATAGGGCACCATGAATTTGATAGAATGGGAGGTGATTTTATGCATGGTGAGACTATTTACCTAAACCTACCGTACATATTGTCAGACTACCCATAATGTTAGAGATAGATCAACATCTAGCATCATTGAGCCAAGCATTTAATGGAGAGGGAGATGATTATATGATTATATTTCCCTTGAGAGATGATACCCTTGTCCCTTTTCATACCTTCATTGAGCTAGGGTTTTGAGAGAGATTTAAACACTTCAAAGAAAGTTTTATAGGCTGATTGTAGAGCTTACCCAAACAAGCCTCTAGATAGGAATTTAGAGGATTTTGCACAAGAGGCCAAGTTCAGAGATAGAGAGCATCAACTTAGTAAGAGGGAGCATGCTAGACCATAGAATATCAGAGAGGATATTATTCTTGCCTAAGAGCATTCTCTTGTAGCACAAGAGGAGTTACATATGACCTTCACTAGGTATGAAAGAGCTAGAGTAGAGATATTGGCTCAATTAGACATAGATGTGACTTATCAAGTGATGATGGTTGAGGCTTATTGTCATCAAGAAGAGTTATACCTGACCCAATTTGTTCTTGACATAGGGAGATTGGAGGGGACCTTGGTTGAGTTAGGAGAGATTCCTACTACTCTTGATGAGATGAGGATAAGGAGAGACATATTCACTAGCCATACTCAGACTAATGATTTAGAGAAGGTGACCTAGATGATTTGGTGAGGATCATTCTGAATCATATGGATGATTTGGGGCGGGTCACTTTGACTAATATGAATTAAATAGATGCTTGTGGGAGGATAAGTCAAAGGTCTTAGACTATGGAAGAGTATATGCCTATCTATTTCATTTGTTCCTTGCTTCCTTTACCCAAGGGAACAACAAAGGAAGATTCTAGTTTTGGATGTGTCTTGTCTTGCAGATATTATATGGAAATCCAGTGCAATTTTTGACCCGTGGCTTATGGGAGTTCTAGACCATGGTTGGCATGATTATGAAGAGATGGATGGTACTTTGCAATATGTACCACAATCATGAGTTAGACAATTTCTGCAATTTGTCTCACACACTCTGAGGTTACCATATGGTCCAATAGCACTAGTAGCAATTTAAATTGTCTACTTGTTCTATGTAGAGATGGGCCTTCTTGCTTGAGGGAGTAAACACAAAGTAGCACCTTATGGGTTTGTTGAGTGACATAGCTAGTTATGTAGATAAGTGTAGAGTGAGATCTTATGCTACTCTTACTTGATTACAACTATCCATTTGAGATATTTGATAATGAATAGTGCACTCTTGTCATATTGCATTAACAACCCCCATGGTGCTATCCACCCTTTTCATTATACACCAGTTTATAAATCTAGGATATCACTTATTTCTTCTTTTGACCTTTTGGTAGCTCAACTAGCAAGATTTAGAGATGATGACCGACTGCCTATTACATTCTTGGAAGAGGAGTGGACTTTAGGCCCATCTTCAAGTTGATAGTGCAAACCCATATGTGAGATTAACTAAGGCTATCCAAGATTTCCCTTCCCTTTTTTTGCTTGAAATAAAGTGAGAATACATGTAGTCATATAGTCCATAATTGATACTTCACAATGTGCATAGACAACGTCTTGAGGATGCACCCACACACCCTAGATAGCTCTAAGGACACTCTATTGTACATCTTTTCCATGTATATACATTGGTTATTTATATTGCATACATCATTGCATATTGGATACTATATTGTTAGACTTACTATATCTTAGACTTACCCTTGCATGTTGCATGAACTCTGCTAATTTGAAGTGGACTTAGATGTATCAAGAAATCACAATTGAAGTGGAATTAGATGTATCAAGAAATCAAAATTGAAGTGGACTTAGATGTATCAAGAAATCACAATGCATACGAGTGCATTCTAATGGATCTCAATGCATGTTGACATAAACATTGATTTCCACACAATGCAATTGAGTGCATCCTAGTGCACAATAGTGCATGCTAGGAGAAAAATATAAATAACTATAGATGGACTCCATTGCACTCCAATGTAATTCCTAAATTGACCTCAACATATTCTATCTCACTCAAGCACATTTTGGAGCATACATAGAATTGCAATAAATGAATCCCAATGCATATCAATGCACAAAAATGAATTCTGAAATTGGTACATTAAATTTCCCACCAGTACACTTCACCACATTCTAGTGCATGCCAGCATAGACAAAGCATTTCAAGCATGTATTTTATCTTTTGCAACATATTATAAAAACCAACAAAAAAATTTAATTCTCAAGTATTTGCAACATGCTTACCAAAAGAGCATGATCTTTACTGAATTCTCATTGTGTGAATGTGCTAATGTATTCTTACATGAAAGTATCATAGATCTCTTTGCTATTATTACCACTAGCATAGGGTGTATAATCTGGTACAAGATCATTGCTAAGACTCTTGTAAGGTTAGGAATACACTTCTAAAATAAATTTTATAACATTTCTAATCTCCTCAAGAGAGTTTCTTGCTCTAGCTAATTATAGAATCAATGAGTACACATACTTTGATTTGCCTTCCTTCTTTTTGAATCAAAGCTTTTTAGCTTTTGATCTTTGTTTCTAATTGGCCTTTATCTTCTCTACCTTAACCTTTTTTTTCTTTGTTTTCAAATTTAGCTCTTTAAGATTCCACTTTGAATTGCATATTCTCTAGTGGCAAATTTCAATGGCTCAATCTTTGCTAATTTTCATCTCTCCCGTTCTTTGGATGTCTTTATCTCCAAGGTGATCAACTTAGCTAAATCTTATGAAAATTTTGTGGTTGGTATATTTGAATTCCCCCTTGAAACCTTCATTTTCTTATCTCCTAATTTCCTTCTTTATCTCCTTGAGTTATCTCATCTTATAGTATGGTGACACCTTGATTCACCTTCTTCGCTTGGATGGCACCTTCATTCACATCAAGAAGAATCTCCTTTGATGGTATGGTGCCTTCTTCCAATGGTATGGAGGCATATTCATTCACTTTGTAATTAGGAAATTCTTCTACTCCATGTAAATCCTTTTCTCTATCTTCCTCTAACTCTTGTGCGCTTGGGATAATCAAAAGAATTGACTCTTGTGAAGCTATAGAAATAAATAAAAATAATTGTGTCATTGTAGAAAGAGGAATTCTTCATCATCTTCCTCAATATTAATTTGGCTATAAATATCCTCTCCAAGCCTCACACCTTCAAGTATATCTATTTCATTCTTAAGACTACTAAGTATTGGCAGAGATATATTAGAATGACCTCCAAACATCATATCCATCCTATCAAAATGAGTACACAAATGATTTAACTTGTTGTCTATTATTCTCCAACTGCAGTTATGTTCCTTGTTGGTGAATCCTTTGCACATGCATTTGTCTCTCCATCCTTGAGTATCTTTGTAAAATTTCATACCAAGCTCATTTCTTGTATAGTTTATCACCAATCATAGATGTATGCAACACTCTATCATGTTGCACCATATAGGTAGCAATGTACCTAAAGGTGGTGCTCTTTTGCATAGGCTTTTTACAATTTACACCATGAATTTGTGAAAAATACTCTAGATCATGTAAATAATCTAAAACATGTCCATAGTAGTGTGTTATCATTCTAAATCAATCTTCATCATGCTATCATTTCCTCATCAAGATGAAGAGTCCATTGACAATACTATATTCATAAGATCTTCCATCTTACCACATGGAGATATATTGAAGACAATGATTGACTCTAGAATGGGGAGAGAATTTGATGAACTATTATACTCCATGGTTTCAAAACTCTTGAATTGAAACTAGTGTGTCTTCCCAAATTTGCAGGGTAGCGCCATGCTCAAATCTCCAATAACTACATTGGCCTTGGCCTTCCCATGAAAAACAACTACTAATACCAATTTCTCCTGGGGTCCAAACCATTCAATGCATCATTTTGCAAACAAGCTTCATAACATTATTATTCAAAATCTGAATCCACTTGGAGGTAACTTTCAATTTCACGTGCCATTTGAACTTCTATCTGACATCTTTTACTTTGAGAATTCATTCCATGTTAAAACCATATGAAGTTCAAAGTAGTCCATTAGTTTAGGAAAGGAAATTTCCTTTAAAGGCACTATTCTACGTGGCATATTCTCCTTCCTCCCTTTTCCCTCACCCCTCTCATTAAATACCAGTCTATTACCTAATACACCCTCAATTCACTCTTTGAATTTATAACTGAATGCTCCTCAAACATCCAATCACATTTTACGGGGATTAAGTTTTTGGACACATTTCAGTTTACGAGTATCCGTAACAAAATTTAGGATGTCACTATTCTACCTTAAACATCAGTTGTTTTTATTTCTGAAACCCCAATATCTCCCAACTTCCCCCAAAAATAGTTGTTCCTTCGACGAGCAGACTACTCGGGTTGAATAGAAATGCCAGTAAAAAATCCAGGTGCTCTTTCATACATATAGAAATTGATTGTGTGTGAAATCACTATTTAGATGGTTTGAAAGAAAACTAAAGCAAACTCAAAACCTCAAGAGCGGTTAATGGTGTAAATGCAGATGATAGATAGAGCACCGTGGAGTCCTTTGCCACAGTCCTCCATATCATACTAATTCTCGTTCTCATGCTCGTTAAACAAAGTCCAACTCTAATTAACCTTAAATTTTGATGCGATTGATGGCTTATGCTTATTCATGCGCACACTAAGCGCCATGATTTCCCCGTTAGAAAGAACTCCAGACATGAGCAGATTAAAGGGTTTAAACAAGAGTAAACAGAAGCTGTTTTCTTTCTCTTTAAAGTTAAGTATGCTTTGTGTTTGATACTAATCTCGATTCTTACTTGAATTACTTATTTTAGAGTATGCTCGATGCATACCTACATTAGTTTTTTTAGTTTTTTTCTAGTTTGTTAGAGTGATGTGAAGTGGTATTCTCGCAAGATTTTCTCTAGTTTTACATTTAAACAAGTCTCAGAATCTAGCATTATAAATCTAGGGAATTTTTCTTAATTACACCAAGCAAATATCTTATGAAAGCCCTAAGATTTATGCAATTATTTTCGCTAAAAATACGTAAGATTAGGACAAGGAGAAAGACCATCTTAATTTACATATGTACTGTATAATCATGTTCTTAATAAAGATCAAGTATATTATTTCCTTTTCAAACTATCCCCTTAATCGTTTTCTAAATAATAGGGCGAGCAGTTTCCTTTTAATTTAATGAAGGACTAGTCCAACCATAGCACAACAATGTTAATCTCTATAATGCATCTAATTTGAGTATTCCTAAACACAACATTTATTATTTTTAAATTTTATAGAAGGGAAATATATTACTCATTGGTTCTCTTTTCTTAAGAATATATCATACAAATATGGTTGTCCAACCTTATGTTTATTATTACAAAAGGAGACTCTAATTATATATACATGGCAATCATATTACTCATTGATTCCGTTTTCTTAAGAAAATGTCATAAAAATATGGTTGTTTGGCATTAAGTTTACTATTACAAAAAGCTAACCTAACCAAGAGAAGAAAGAATATCAACATAGTTTGATTTTCAGTTTTATATAATATTGAACTTTTTAATCCCACTTAGTTGAGACTCTAATATAAAATTTTCTTATTATTCAATATTTGCTTATATAAAAGAGTCTTACTATTTATTCAACTCACTCATTATGAGAAAAATAGTTCATATTTATTATTTAATTTAATGGTGATAAATAATTTAGTATTTTTATCTGCTAGAATTATGTTATAAATCTCATTATTGTACATGATTATTTCATGAAGAATGCAAGTGTTTCAATTATAAAACTACAACCTTTTGATTATAAAGTAAACAAGATATTGGAAAAGAGCCTTAAGATATTTAAATAGAGATACATGTTTTCTTTATTTAACCTTTTTTGAAGAGAGAAAAAGGGATCACATAGAACGGAACTATTTTGCAGAAAGGAATGACAAAAATCATCTCTTCATGAAATTGTGTGTAAGGGATAAAATAACGCTATCTTATTCTAAAGAAAACCTGTAGTTGTTAGGAGACTTAACTATTATTATTTTATAGAACTATAACTAGTAGAAGGTAAAGGAGATTATATCATGAGGTAAGAAATGCTTTTCAAAACCTTAAACGTATAAAAAATGATAAGTTCTAAATATTAATTTTTTAAATCCATAATATGGATAAATAAAAAATTTAATTTCATTAGAAAAAACGAAAGTAGATGGATACTGTAATTAAAGTGAGATTATATGTTCATAAACTATCTTCATTAGCAATATGGATAAAAACTTATCTTGACCTATGGAATTAACAATTTAATCTTGGTATATGAATATTCATATATCCTATTTACTAAGTATGCTCTAGCTTTTGTTTTCCTATTTATCTTGTTATCACTTTCAATTTAATAACATAATATTGATAAAAGAAAATAATGACCTATCTAGTTAATTTCTATACCTCAATATGAAGGAGTTTCAAGAAAATAAATTTTGGGGTTGTGATAGGTATACATACTATGGTAATTATAATGGTCGATCATTCCTTTGGACTAAAGTGGTTGGAAAAATATCAGGATCAAAAAGGGTTATTTTGACCAATCTGAAGAGCTAATTCATTGAAAAACGAGATCACATTTAATACATGAATCCGTCTTAAAGTTATAAGATTAGAATCAAAATCTTGCAGCATATCAACCAACTCTTTGCAAAACCAAATGAATAGATAATATTATGATCTATAATTTAAAATAATGAAATAAAGGAAATTTATTTGATTATTACTGAGAATTTTTTTAAATATATATTCTACATCAAAAGGTCTTGAAAACCTTTGTGTTTATATTTAAAGCCTATTAACTTCTTTTAAGCTTGGGACTCAATTTTATCCACCATTTATTGGATATTTCCCACTATGATCTTTAGGATTTTTAAGATAGTTATAATTATTATATATTTATACATGTCGTATATAATTTTGATGCTGAAAACCTAATTCCTAATAAAAAGAAACTTCTAAGTTAACGAATAATTATATAATTTATTACCATGTTTTGGATACAATTATACTATCAAAATTTTCTTCTAAAAATTGTATCTTTAAATGTATTTAAAAAGATATTTCTATCTTTAACTATTTTCACCTTTCTGAAGGAAACAATAACGGCTTTCTTAGACTACGCCATGGCTGTGTGAGCTTTGTTGAGTTCGAGGAATGTTTTATATCGGGGTGGGCTCTCTCACATAGCAAGCCAATTTTCATTTAATAAAAGATTAAGATTATTCTACTTTTATGCTCATTTCAATCTGCGAAACTATAAGAGTCTAACCTTCTATAATCATGTTCATTGAAATAACACCTAAAAGTAGCCTGATCGAGAGGGTCTTTAAAATAGAATTTACAGTATGCTATTATGCCCAAGTCTTGAACTGTCTTGCTTCTCAAAATACAGCTTAATACATTTTCAATTCATGTAAGATAAATAATCTCTATGATAAAATCGAAGCAAAATGTTGAACATACTAGATACTTACTCAACTTTTTATCACGGAACAAGGTGATCAATATCGAATCTATTTGTTTCAATTGCCAATCGTGGATTAAAGTTTCGCCACAGTTAACGTTGTTCAACCGCAGTTGTTGTGGACACTAGCATCGATTGATGTCATGGTAAGGGGCCGGAGACCGGAGACCGGAGACGAGAGGAGAGCATCGAGTGCACAATATCTATCAACGCTCGTTCTCTTCCCATGGCTGACGATGGAGTGTGTGGCAGAATGGAAGCCACCACAATATTGTCATGGAAAAGGAGGCTTGTGCTGCACACACCTCAAAAGATCACAGCAAGCGAATGTATGCCCCTGTTAGAGGCCACGAACGCAGATTCATCAACATAGATGACGAGTCTCACTCTACGACTCCCTGACACGTCCTTAATATAATCTCCATTTGCAGTTTGCAGCAGTGGATTCTCTGCGGCACTGTGTGACGGAAGAATCTTCACAGCAGTTGAGCTGAGTTGAATTGAATTGAACTGAATTCACCACATCCGAGTACTGGATGTTCAGAATTTGAAATCGAGGACCTGAAGTGTGGAATAGAAGATTCCTAGCTGCATCCTCTTTCTGCATCGTATTTGGGAGGGTGTTATTCTCTCGATATGCAGCCTCAGTGCTGTCTGGTGCACCAATCCGTTTGCATTCGACCGACAGATAGAAAGCGAACTGGAGAATTTTACGGCCTCGATAGTGCAGAGACTTCTTCGTCATTAGTGAGGAGTGCGAAGTATGGGAGCTCTCATAATTCAAATTTGCAGTCCACTCTTAGGTTCTCTAGGCACCCTCTCTCGTCCTCCGCAAATACTGTAGTGGAGAATTTCGTTGAGGGGTGGAATTTTATGGCTACTTGTGTAGCTTGTACCTCTCCGATGGCTTCTTATACTCCTCTGTCTCATCGGGGATTCAATTCATTTGAGGTTGCTATGCCTGCCTCATTTCAATTTTCAATAATTTGCTTCGCCCCTGAAAATTGCTGTTCTGGTAATTCGCCATTTTCTGCCCGCTTAGAAGGGTCTCCTTTAAATTCCTCACATGTGAAAAAATGCTTACCAGTCTTGCATAGTGCTAGGGATACGTCTTGTCTTCCGCCTGAAGCTCTTGCAAAATCATCTATCACAACTTGTGACAATGAAGATTTTGCTAGCACCGAAGAAATGCTGTTGACAGCTCTAAAGGCTAGAAATACAGAGGAGGCATGGCAGTTGCACCAAGTGCTGAGAAGAGCGGGAGTTTTACCTTCAAAAACCTGTTGCAGTAGGCTGCTGGCTCAACTTTCTCACAAGGGCAGCCCCTCCAGCCTTTCTAGAGCACAGAAAGTGTTAGTGGATCTCCAATTAGTGAATGAATTGTCACTTTTAGATGCAGATGCAATGGGATTGCTAGTTATGGCATCTGCGCGCGCAGGAGCTGCAAGGTATGCCCTCAGCATTACCAGAGTAATGCTCCAGATGGGGATGTGTCCACCCGTGAAGGTATGGAGTGCAGTAGTTAGTCGGCTCGGGAAGCATCCGTATGATGCAGCCCTGGCAATAGAATTGTTTGATGAAATATGTGCGGTGGCTAGTGGGGAGATGGTCAGTGGGAGCCTTGAGAGCGGGACAAGGAAGGAACCGGACCACGGCTCTACCATCTCTTCAGTCTATGGCAAGAGAACTGTCACTCTGCGTCCAAGCGACATCAGACCAGACACTGGCGCATTTAATGCTGTTCTCAACGCCTGTGCCACAGGGGCATGTGTGAGGAAAGCAGAAGAACTTTTGGAGCGCATGTCAGATTTTGAAATACAACCAGATGTTCTCACGTTTAACATTCTGATCAAGTTGTTTGCCAAGGCGGAGGAAGGCGATCAACTTATCAACATTTTAGAGCAAATGGAGGAGCAAGGTGTGCAGCCCGACTTGTCTACATACAATTCTTTGGTATCTGCTTACGCAACCTTGGGTGATTTAGATGGTGCCGAGCAAGTAGTGCAGAGTATGAAGCAGGCCGCTGGTCAATCGCAGCAAGTCAAAGACGGACAGAAGACGGTAAGCCAGTTGGAAGTACGAGATGGATCGACGAAGGCGTCTACGTGGCTAGAAAAATTAAGGAAGAGAGACGGAAATTCAGGGGACACTGTGAAGATTGGTGTTGCAAGTAAAAGAGTCTCAGCTATTTGGAGATCTGCTGTGAAGCCTGATGTGCGCACTTACACCACATTGATGAATGGTTATGTGAAGCAAGGTCGGATGAAAGATGCGGTTCAGCTTTTGATTGCGATGCGAAGTGAGGAGGACGTGAGGAGCCATCCCAATGAGGTGACCTACACAACCGTAATAGCGGCTTGCGTCAATCTGGGATTGATGGACGAAGCTAAGAGTGTTTTGCTGGAGATGGCTGCTCAAAAGGTACCAGCAAACCTGGTGACTTACAACACCTTGCTGAAGGGTTACTGCAGTGTTGGTCAGGTCTCAAAAGCTTACGAACTGATTAGGCACATGAAAAAAGCTGGTCTTTCACCGGACGTTGTTTCTTACAATACATTAATCAACGGGTGTATTCGAAGAGATGACAACGTTGTTGCATTAGAAGTTTTCCGGGAGATGAGGAGTGCAGGGATTGCCCCATCTGAGGTTAGTTATACCACCCTGATGAATGCCTTTGCCAAGAATGGGCAGCCGAAATTGGTGGCGGAAGTCTTTGAGGAGATGAGGCAGGATCCTTGGATGAGGATTGATGTGATTGCTTGGAACGTTCTGATTGATGGCTACTGTAGAGTTGGGCTAATGGATGCGGCCAAGAAATGTTTCAACAAGATGAAGGAGGAAGGATTTTATCCAACTGTGGCCACGTATGGAAGTTTAGTAAAGGGATATGCTTCAGCAGGTCAAGCTGGTGAAGCCCTAGTTCTTTGGAACGAGATAAAAGAAAGAACGATGGCGAAGAGAGGAGGCGAAGTAAAACAATTGGAACCAGATGGGGGCCTCTTCGATTGCTTAGTTGACACATGCGTTAGAGCTGGATACTTCCAGAGAGCATTGGAAGTGGTTGCCTGTATGGAGCAGCAAGGCATCTTAGCAGATAAAGTCAAGTACAAACGGATGTTTATTGAGCTGTACTCGAACTTGTACACTAGCAAGCATGCATCAGCCAGGAGGCGAGCACGATCAGCTGACAAGAGGAAAGCGGTAGATGCTTTCAAATTCTGGCTGGGCCTTCCCAACCAGTATTACCAGACTGAATGGACCCCATAGAACATAATATTGGTGAAGGTTCCATAGAGAAGTGAACCCTAAAGAAGTAGATCTCGTCTACAGATCAAGTAGAAAAGGTACAATATGCCTTGACATTCGCCATTTTTGAAATAGCCACTTTTGACAAGAGAGAGCTGTGCTAGTCTGTAACATTTAAGACGATTTTGCTGCCACATGTACTCTCGAATACTTTTTCCCAGTGTAAACTATGTATCATAGAATCAGAGTCGAAGCGGTGTAGGAGAGTTTGCAACTGCAAAGCCTCCTACCTTTCTGCTTGTCGCAAGCCTAACGACAAGTTGAGAGCAAAATTAATCCTTGAAACTAGATAAAAAGGTCTTTATTGTCTTGCAAGTGAAAAGATGAGCATGGATCTAGGATCTCTACACAGTAGTGTAATCACGGTTCTCTCGAAAAGGCGAGGAGCTCGTGAATAAGTAAAGCCCGCCAGTAGGTAGATTGGCGTTGGTTTTACGATCCTGTACATTGTACATATATATTCAGTCCACCCTTTCTACTTACGACTATTTTGTCTCTTCTCTACTTGCATGATAGCTTCCCACCCTTAACTCACATATTTCTACTACCACTTGAACCGTCCCTGTTTTGAATGCAGTATATCTGTTTCAACTACATCAACAGCCCTCGGATCTCTCACGACTTGTATAATACAGAAGTGTTCTTGTTTAAAATACATATTCTGTATCTTGTATAATTCGGATGCTTGATGTTAACCTGCATGGGACCCACTCGGTTCTACAGCCCTTCTCCTTCACATCACCCCACGCAAACATTGTCTCTCTTTTTCCTCACACTCTACTGGTATTTCTCGCCTCTTCCTGTTCTTCAACGATCGTTCTCCTCTCTTCTTCCTACTCTTCACGAGCTTTTTCTTCTGCATGTATCTCTCTCGCTCATGCTACTTTCTCATTGCCATCTTGTAATTCCTGTACTGTTTACTTCCTTTTCTACTAATTGATGTTTTCTTTCAGGTATTACCAAGGTGCGTCTCAAATCCTTTCCTTGTACATGGTTTCTCTTCTGCATTTTCTATGCCCATTTCTTACCAATTTCTACCATATTACGTTCGGCCTTACAGATACTCCTGCATGGCCGTCGGTTCTGCATAAGTTCCAGCGATTCCTCTCCTCTCACTGCTACCATTTTAGCGGCACTTCTGGAAGCAACCGAGTTTGCCTTAGCACTCATGAGCTTTTGAACAGAAACTCGGTACGAGGGGTACTGGGATTCCCCCAGCCACTTCGGCACTGCGTTAGGCACTAATGAAGTAGTTTGTGCTTTCGTGGACTGTGACCTTTCTGCTTCCTTCTGTTGTTTCAGTGTTTAAGGTCTCATGTATGTGTTCATAGTACATGCTGCGATATACTCTATCTAGTCCATCCTTACTCCTTTTGAGCGGCACTTAAGGGAGCAACCGGGTTTGCCTTGGCACTCATGAGCTTTCGAACAGAAACTCGGTAGGAGGGGTACTGGCATTTGCCCAGCTACTTCGGCATTGCGTTTGGCACTGATGAACTCGTTCGTGCTTTCGTGGAGGTGTACTATGACCGCCTTTCTGCTTCCCTCTGTGTTTTTGGTGTATTAGGACTCATCTGTTTAGCCCATGGTGCGATATAATCTACATCCAGTCCTCTTAATGCTTCGCTCTACTTCCCTCGTTCTCTGAGTGATTTCATACTTCTGGGCTGACTCACGGATCTTCCACGACTTTTGATTTCCAGGCTGCTACATTGTTTTTCGACTTTGGTTTATCTGAATCTTTCTCATCTAGCTCGTCAAGTCGATCTTATTTCTCTACATGCACTGTTGTTCTATTGTCGCTTTTCCGATGCATGCTTCTTGTATATAGGTATTACTTTTGATATGTTTCCAGGTTACATTTATTTATGCTATCATTAGAACAGATGTTCGCTATCTTGTATACTTTACATATCTTGCATCTCATTTGCATCCAGTGAGTTCTGGATCTCCCGTTCCCCGAACGGCTTCTGTCCTCATTTCTCTATATCCAGTCACAGACTTCTTGTTTCATTACTTACGTTCGTTTGTAAACTGCTGCTAAGTCAATGTCCGGCTCTTCGGTCTTCGTTTACAAGTGGTTTACTATTTCCTTACATGCTTTGCTTTACGTTTACCTTACGATTAGGTTTTTATATGATTGTACATTTCTGTGTTTGTCTCGGTTTCTGATTTGCTTTCGATTCATTCAGTTTGTTTCCGATTGATTGTTTCACATACGCATACTCCACGATTTCTTTATATGACTTGACTCTTCGTTTTCTCAGGACACATGGGTTGACAGATTCTATACATGTAGTTATATGTGGTCGATGCTTGATAATACAAGCTATTTATGAATTACACTTCATCTCCTTTTTGCATGTATTTTTCAGTCAGTTCTGCTCTCATTTTATTGCCATTTCATCTACGCTTCATATGCATTTAATGAGTTCTGGATCTCCCGTTCGAGGAACGGCTTCTGTCCTCATATATCCATATCCAGTCGTGCAATATTCTGCTCTCATATCCTATATCCAGTCCTCTCATGCTTCGCTCCGACCCAACCAAGACACCCTCCACTCCTCTCCCACTTCGCTCCACTCCACCCATCCTCAACTAATGCTTTGACTATTGATCTTTGCTCGATGTTTCTCTGTTTCATGGTCCTTCCCGACTTTCAATTTCAGATGCTTCATCGGTTGTGTTCATTATTGTTTAGGTGTGTTGTCTATTGTTACATGATGTATACTAGTTCTCTGCAGATGCTACTTATGATATTTTTCAATGATGTGTTTACTTCAGCTTACCTTCGTATTGTCAGCTTCACTTAATTTCCATTTCGTTAGATGCATTTCATTTGGATTTGCACACGTTATGCTTGCATTTCATATGCACTTTGTGTGTTTTGGATCCCCTGTTCTTCGAATGGCTTCTGCTCCCGTTTCCTATATATCTGTTTAACTGTTCGCCGTGAACTCACATATAACTTCCGCTTCAGAGGATCTCTTCCTCTCACTACAGTACCAATTATCTGAGCGGCATGCTTCTTGTTCTTCTACCAAGCGCTCTAGCGCTGTTAGACTTGAGTGTTGCAACCAGTTTCCTCACTTATTCTTCTTCCTTTTGTGGTGTGTATCTTCTCCGCCCCTCTTCTTCGTGCTTCAATGAAAACTTGCTGTTCTCATATTCTCATACCATTGTGTTCCCGATGGCCGAAGTATGCTTCCTGCTTTTCCTTCATCTTTGTATCTCACTTCTTTCAACAACTACTAGCGCATTTCAGATTTGTCCACAATGCGTAAAAAGCTCTCTATGTAACTGATGGTTGTGACGATCTTTACCTGGTTATTATCAAATGTGAGAGTCAGTCCAGTCAGACATGGGTATGGAACTGGGTTGTTTACAGCGGGTTCTGTATTACCTTCCACAATGTGTAAAATGCTCTCTATGTAACTGATGGTTGTGACGATCTTTACCTGGTTATTATCAAATGTGAGAGTCAGTCCAGTCAGACGTGGGTATGGAACTGAGTTGTTAACAACGGGTTCTGTATTTCATTACATGTTCCAGGAACAGAAAACTGGGTAATATGACATTGGAGTGCGTGAGATAGAGGAGAGTAAGTAATTCTAAAAAGTCGGGACCTTGCTGCATGTAGGAATCTTGTAGATAGCATTGTCTCTGTAAACTACCCTCTTCAACTCATTAGCAAAAAAATTTGCTCAGTTCTCCGGAAAGGAAAAAAAATACATCCATGGTTATCATGGTCTTAGTGTCTACAGAGATTTGAGAAAGTCTGTTTCCTCAACCAGATAGGGAGCTTCTGTCCGAGCACGCCAGTAGTTACACCAACAGGCCTCGAAACTCTCACTACGGTAGTTATTTGGTATGTGATGCATTTTTTCAGAATATTTTGTACAATCCGGATGCTTGCTGTGTACCTGCATGGGAACCATTAGGTTTTACAACCCGTTTTCCTCACACCACCTCACGCAGACAATGTCTCTCGTCCTCTCACACTCCTCTTCCTATTCTTCAACGAATCTTCCTCCTCCCTTCTTCCTACTCTTCATGATCGTTTTCTTCTGCATGTATCTCTCTCACTCATGCTGGTTTTTTATTACTTCTCTGCTTATCGATGTTTTCTCGCACTCACTCTTGCTATTTTCCTCATTGGCATCTTGCAACCCTGCTCTGTTTGTTTCTCTACTAATAGCTAAGGTAAAAGCGATAAAGTTGAATATGAATAAGATCGTTATATCATATTGCATATGTATTGTTAATGTTCTACCACTTGAAAATTTGAACAATTACAATATACTTCACGATCAGAACAGTCCTTAAGTGGGACGGAGAGTCGATGAGTAAGGAGGAGGAAATCGAATGTTCACCGTGGCTGTCCAGTAAGTCCTTATGTCATTTCAACAGTTTTTAGAGACGTTTCCAGGGAACGAGGACAGGACATTATAAAAGAGTTTATGCTTGTTTAGGATTGACGGCTTGTTTATCACATAGACGTGATACATATTTATTGCGAATGATGTTTGTACATGTTTTATGATTTCAACTAGGACAATATTACACGAGTCACTTAAGCAGATCAAGTGAAAAGACGTCCTTACATCCCACCATTGAATCTGCGGACAGAAAGAGAGGCCGCCTCTATCCACTATTCTTTTTATTATTTAAGATAGTAAAGCCTAATAGGTTCCACGGTTAAAGGAAAAACAAACAGTTTTGTTTTAAACGAGTGTCCTCTCGTTACATAATTCTTCCTCTAAATTGATCATGAGTATTCGATTTGATAAATTCTCCTGTATAAGCTAATAGTTTTCTCATGTGATTCATATTTTTATTCGATGTATTATGACCTCGATGATCTAATGTTTCAAATTGATGAATTTATATTAAATTATTTTTCAGTATTGTATATCATGTTTTAAAATTATGTGAGAGCATAGTGAAAGGCATCTTGGGAGTTTAATAAGATATTAGGTTATATCTAAAATGAGTCTTACAAAAAGTAACCAAGAATCCTATTTTAACGAACCACAGAGGTAAATCCACAAAAAGGATGATATTTCTTTGCAGCCAGAAACATATAGATTATCCTTGGCAACTTACTAAGAATCGGGAAAATATTCCTTTTACAATCCTTGATACCAACCTGGAATTGGATTACCTTCTAAATATAAATTTTGTTTACTGAATTTTTTTTGACAAAATTCAAAAGCTCAAATTGCCATTTTCAGGAGGTAGATATAAAATATGCTTACCAATTTCAAAGAAAATGTTGAAAAATACGCAGTTCTAAAGTAAATGTTGGACTAACTTTTGAAATATTGACGGGAATAAATCGGTGAGTGGTGAAAACTTGCAAGATAACATACCACGCTTTTCCCATAATGCAGAAAGTAGAAGATATTTGATTAGAAATAATATCTGTGGATATGGAGTGGTTGCTTTGTGCTCCTCACGGATGGCTTATTATCCAAAGAATATACTTTAGAGGTATATTTTGAGGATTATGCAGCACAAGTGATTCTTATCTAAAAATTCCCATTAAACTACTTCAGAAACTTCCTCCTACTAAATTTTATTTTAGCTTTGGGAGCTTCCTTTTAGATATTGTGTAACTCATGCTCAAAATTCTAATCTTATTTCTCTCGTTTCCTAAATGCTATTCATGCAAGAAAACTTGCTTACAAATTTGAATTACTATGCTTTTCCTAAAGACAATGTTTTTGTCGAGGTAAAACTAAATGCTAACATCTTGGCATGACAATGACGAGGTGCAAGGTAAAATCAAAGGTAGTATTAATCTTAACTGTTTTCTGCTGGAAAAATAATTTATGCTAAATACATCTCATATACTATTTAATCTGAGCTCTTTCTGGTTCTCTTTCTACACTCTTGGATAATTCTTTAAGAACTTGATATCTCGAAACTGGTCCTTGGGTTGGATCATTGGCGGTATTTTGTTCTTATCTAAATTCCTTTGTATAATATATTCTATACTTGGACTTTGTTGTTGAGTCTTTATACATAAAAGTAGCTGTTCACCAAAAAGATGAGTCCTAGTATCTTTCATAAGAGTTACACTTTCTTTCTTCTTTTGTAGTAGTTGAGATCCAAAAGTTCAGTGCAGTAAGTCAGTTCCATGCTATCTCAACTACAACTTAGAAGTTATGTGGGCCTGGAAAGAAAGCCAATCATTTCATCATGCAATGTCAGCTTTTGAGACAAATGGAAGGATCAGTGTTATTTTCTTTTGATATCCCTAAAAACTTATTTGATTTGACAGGATGTGCCAAAATCTCCATTTATCAAAGCTTTCTCCACTTGTTTTATTTCTATTACAAATTTAAATGGTACGCGTTTAGGATTGAAGATATTTCTCTTATTAAGCAGTAGTAAACTTACGTGTCACAAGTTCTTAAGATATTTATAAAAATAATTTGCTCTAAATCTTAATGAAGTGGCATACTGAAAATCTTAGTATTCAAGGAATATTCTTGTAACTTAGATATTAGATTTATTAGTTATTTCTTTAAAAAAATGGAACTTTATAGATGTACTTCCAATAATAGGGTTCCAAAGAGCTTCAAAGGTCTATTTCTATTTCTTTTCTTATTTTTATGTAATATAAAACATATAATTTTACGTTGGTAAGATACTTTTTGGTATTTTACCTTAGAAAATTTAAACATGATAATGGTGAGGTTTTAATTACAAATTTATTTAATTTTATAATTTTATGAATGTTATAGATAAATTATTATAAAATATCAAACTATAAGTAATATTTCAAAATAATTCTGAATTTTTTAAGGAAATAAAAATAAGCTTCCTACAAGAAGATGCCCTAAAGATCTCTTTGGTCAAACTTTTTTGACCAACCAAATAGAAAAAGTATCAACATATCACCAATCCATGCATCTAATCTAAGGGTGAAGCTTGTTGATATATCAATAATTCATGTATTTGATCCAAGGGTAGTTCCCTTTGAGTGGATTCTCTTTGCTATATAATACAGACAAAGTGCTCCTTTGGGACATTGAGGGATGAAACCTTGTGTTTCTCTTGAGGTTTCTCCTATTCTTGGGACATTACAAGTGGTTCCTTTTCTTCCATCAACTATCATAAGAAAACTACCTTCATCAATATAATAAAAGCACTAATATACCTTGCAAATTGTATTGCTTTGATTCAATACACTACACAATTTACCAAAATCTAATAAATATTATTTTTTGTTATATTATAAAGATATGTCTTTTATGACTGACTAGCTCAAAACACTATTAAAACTAATGGCGTTCTTAATATGTTGCTTAGGTGATCTTCTTGTGCATTGGTATTTCTTGATAAGATAACTCCTCCATGTATTGAGCTCATGTACTTAGTTGAATTTATCTTATCTCATTTGTATATTCTATAATGTAATGTTCAAGCTATTGCCAAGACAAGCATCCTAAATTCTAACATTGGTGTGTTTGTCTCAAAAATCTGAACCATCTATAATGCAATATCCAAATTGTTGGTAGTAGGAACATCTTCTATTTTGAAGTATTTATTATTTTTCAATATTAGACCAAGTTATTTTTTGTATAGGTAATATCACTTCATAGAACCACTTTATTCCTTGCATGAGATGTAAATAACACAAATCTATTACTAAATTAACTAAATCACTAAGCTATTTTCATGGCTTCTTCTAGTTGCTCAGATTTGCTTATGACTATCTCCATCTTTGTATAGTCATATTTGTATGAATTGAATTAATATTTCTCCTTCTAAGCTACTTTCATGGCTTCTTCTAGTTGCACATATTTCCTTCTAGTTGCACATATTTCCTCTATCTTTGTATAGTCATCTTCTTATGAATTGAATTGATATATTTTCTCCTTTATGAATATTTCAAATCATCATAAGGGTTGGAATAATTTTACAGTTAGAATGCATAGTTCTTTGTACCAAAATAATATATATCTTGTATGGAAAAGACCAAGAAGAGGAATAGGAGAATTGAAGATCATATTGGAACTCTCAAATGAGGAAACTTTAAATGCCTAGTATGAGCTTAGGCTTTGGTATGTATAGGGAGGCTGAAGTATAAGACTTCAAGTAAGCTTCTAAAGAAGGTCTCTTCTACAAGAAGTCCTTCTTGGAGTGCAAGCCAAGGTAGCTATCTACTTGGCATATTAGCTAACCATTTACTTAGTGCACATGTTACTCCATCATTGGGAAGTTCTTAGAAGCTTTTCCCCAAACAGTTATAGATGTTTCTAGAACATTCTACAAACAATCTTCATTGCTAGTTCTAGAACATTTTTAGAATTCCTAAATGTATGCTAGTTTAACCTTATTTTTGATATATTTAGCCTATTTGGCTATCTTATTAGCTTTTGCTAACTCATTATTATTACATATTTCTCCATTAGTTTTGATGTTAAAATCTCCATGGAGTCTTCGAACTCTTGAATGGCCATTTGAGCATTTTAGAAAAAGGTTTTCATGTGGCATTGTGAAGAAGATATCCTTTCCAGAGGACATTATACTTTATTTGTTGTTGACAACCATGTTGGATATCTCTTTGTGCAAGAATTGCCTTCATATTCTTCATGATTGTTAATAAGGATTAGAAGAAGAGGAGCTTGGATATGTGTAGGAAGGGTTAAAAAAGAAGGGTTAAAAAAGGTTTTAAACTTCAAAATATGGAAGACAAGATGGATCCTCATATGACTTGGAAGTGCAAGTTTGTAGGTAACAAGAAAAATGATCTAAGTAATATCAAATATACCTATCCAATTGGGAGCAACATTACAAACTTGGTTATCAAGAAGAAGGAGGTTACTAGAGGAACACCCTATCACCTTGGTGAAAGTTGAGAATATGATGATATCTATCAACATTTCTTGATTTTGGGCAACAAGAAGATGAGACTTGGCTTGGTGTAGGATGCAAATATCGTAGACAAGAAAGTCAAAGTATGAGGGACATGAGACAACGGTGGAGCAAGAAGAAAATCTGAAACAAATGGGACTTGTCCATAATTAAGAAAGAAAGAATATAATATTTGTACTTGCTTGCTATGAATTATTATAATAATTTTTCCAACCACAAGATAAATATCCCAATTGGTGTGATGAATGTTGACAAAGGCATATAACATATCTTCCAAGGTGCAAGTTACTTATTTGGTTTGCTTATCAATTTGAGGATGATAAGATATAGATAAGGCAAGCGTGGTGTCGAGTAGCTTGAAGATTGCTTGCCAAAATTTACCAATAAATCAAGGATCATGATCAAAGATGAGGATCCATGGCATCTCATAGTGCTTGAAGATAATGTTGAAGTAAAGCTTGGCCAACGCTGAAGCATATATTGTATCCATGGTAGGTGCTAAATATATCTACTTGCTAAGCCTATCAACATACACTACAATTATTGTATTGCCTTGGTTTTTCTTTGACAAGGATGTAATGAGATCTAGGCTCACATGTTCCCATTGGTCAAATGGAATTGGTAGTGGTGAAAGTAGTCTATCAAAACATGTCATGCTATTCAAGCTTTGACTAAGTGTTGATGTTGACAAATGAGACATCCAGGTGCAAAACATGCCTTAAGTCACAAGCTATTAATATGGTACTCAGTCAATAGTATGTTGGAGGACAATATTGACAAGACACATTGTGGGAGATGTTCAAGAAGGTAAGGAAAATTAGTGTGATGAGGGACTAATACCATTAGCTAGACAAATTATCTAGAGGTCGAAATTGGCTTGGTAATATCTTCAGGGCCTAAACAAATTAATTAGGCCTCAAAAAGTAGAATATTCCTTACTCTTTGGGGGAAAAGATGTTGCCTTCTCTCCCCTTGTTTGTCTCATCAAGATCTTTCCAATGGTACCTTACCCATGTTGTTTTGAGTTTCCTACAAGAAGATTGTCCAAAGATTCTTTTGGTCAAACTTGTTTGACCAACCAAATAGGAAAAAAATCAACATATCACCAATCCATGCAGCTAATCTAAGGGTGGGGTTTGTTGACATGTCACCAATCCATGTATTTGATCTAAGGGTATAGCTCCTTTTGTGTGGATCTTCTTTGCTATACAATAAAGACAAGCTGCTCCTTTGCGGCATTGGAGTATTGAAGAATAAAACCTTGTGTTTCCCTTGGGATTTTTGTTGTCCTCAAAACATTAGAATGGTATCAAAGTAGATGTTTTAATCCAAATGAGCGGATCATCCTTCTTGGAAGAACACGGGCTACTAAGACTAAGTAATTTTGAGAGGAGAAAAAGTAGTGCAATGAATAGATTGGGGGTGTTAGAGAGAAAGAATAGGACAGATGCTACTAGAGGGCAATTTATTATACCACATTTTTCTTTCTTCAATCCATTTCACATCAAGATTATGTGCATCTAGCGTGAGCAAGTGAGAGTAACCTTGTTTACCATTTTGAAGTAGAGTTCATGGACATAGTAATGAATTCACCAAACCCGGTGATTCTACCTATGGTAATATACAATAGAGAGTTGAATTTGACAATTTATATTTTTTTTGATGCAATGGAATTTGAATATATTGAATCCTCTCTCTTTGAACACTCAAGTAGAAATCTATTATGTAGCTAGACCAAAAGTGATGTTTAGGGATTTTGGAGTCCTCAATTTGGTGAGAAATATTATCAATGAGTATTAGCCTTTGAGGTCCCAATGGTGGTCCCAATCATCCATACCCCTCTTGAATGATCATATTAACTCTCTTATTGAGGTAGGAAGTATCAATTGAGTGTTTGTTGTGTGTACAAATCATGGAGCCACAATTGCAAGATCTAATGCAAGGCATGCAAAGGATGTTGAATAAGTTTTGGGAGATCAAGATGACAATGGAGGCATAACCAAGTCAAGTATGCACCTTCAAGAATGATCATGAAATACAAGAAGGGAAATCATCTCAAAACCCAATAACTATGGCTAAAGTATCTGGAGGGTCACTCATACCAATGGCATTGATGCTGATTAATAATGAAGCCACATTGTTACTATACATGAAGAAGACATGCAACATTGAGCCTTACAAGGAATAATGTTCCATGGGAGTAGTGGAAAACTAGATCTCAAGAAGGAATTGATAATGTTAATTATTCACAACCAAGATCATTGATCATTCTATAGGCATGTTGCATATAGGTACTTGACCAATAAAGCTCTCACATTGTATGATGCTTGGGAATGATCAATGTTGGCAGAAGGAAGAAAGATCACTTGGATGGCAATGCAAGAAGGGTATTGTAATACTCCAAGGACAAGAGAACTCTTCAAGAGAGATACAAGAGAGAAAACACAGATTTCACACTCAATCCTTTGATGCTCCAAAGGAGCACCTTCTCTTTATTATATAGCCAAGGAAGATCTCCCCCAAGGATGCTCTACCATAGGATTTGGTACATGTATAGGTGACCTGTCAGCAAGCTCCACCCTTAGATTACTTGCTTGGATGGGTGACATGTCGGTCGTAGTCTCATCTGGTTGGTCAAATAGGCTTTGATCTAGAGGGAATATTTTAGGGAATCTTCTTGTAGGAATCTCAGAATCACATTGGTGAGGTATTGTTGGAAAGCTCTCGTCAAGACAAATCAGGGGGAGGGAATGCCAGCCATTCCTCTACTAGGGTGAGAATTTTGCACATTTTTAGGCCTAATTTATCCGTTTAGGCTTCCGAAATTGCCTTTGAAGTTTTCAGGCCTATTTTGGCTTATGCCCTATTAGTAGAAGTGCTATTTTGGTGATCATTCTATCTGATCTACATTCTCCATCATGTGTAACATCATTCTCGATGTCACCATCCCAAGTTTCACCTCTAGATCATATGCCTAGCTATTGATTCTAAAGTTTCCAAGCATGTTTCGGTGTTTGGCCTATTACTAGAAGTACTCTTTTGATGGAAACTCTAGCTTATCTACTTAGTCCATCATGTATAACATCCTTCCAGATGTTACCAAACCAAATTTCATCTCTAGATCATCTATCTAGCTATTGGTATTACAAACCTCCTTCCTTTTAAGATGCAACATCCTCATTGCAAAGTTGTTGCTCAAAAGATTGCACTAACAATGGTGTGTGGGTCAAGTTGGCTGCTGGCTCCCATGTCACATCATACAAGGGGTACCCGTTCCAATGTACTAGGTATTCCACATGTGGATGGCGAGCACCCCAGATGTGCTTTTGGAGAATGTGTTCAACTTCATACTCCTTTGTGTCATCAACTAGGGTTGGACAAGGTCAACTTTCTTGGATGGAAGAGAAGTGGAGCAGCCGGTGTCATAGGGAAAATAATCTATGTGAACCATTGGTGATTTGGTGGGAGAGTTTTGTTGACTTTATGTTACAGTGACTTTGGCATTTTGTTATGTTATTATATCTTAGGAATATCATTAATGGCATTGTAAAGTCGGAAGTTATTGTGTGTTGCCATAAGCCTGGGGAAGTTTCAAGGGTTGAGTAAACTCAAAAGTCCTTTTATGTTTCAAGAGCTCAAAGGGTTTGAAAAATGATGCATGAGCTTGGGAGTTTCTTTGTGCTACACCAACTCAAGGCTTAAATTTATGTTACACGAGCTTTGGATTTTTGGAGTATTTCAGTTTAGTGCTATTTGAGCAAATAAGTCATGTAAGAGTGTTTCATTTAGTAATTTTGAGCGAAAGAGCTATTTTGGGATTTTCCATGTTGAGTAGTGACAAAGTGGCCTAAGAAGGTTTTTTGAATGGACAGAGCCGGAAGAAAAATGCAGAAGAAAAATGCCTTGAAAGGGTTTGGTGGTGACACGACCACAGGAATGGAGGAGTGCAAGCTTGGACAGGAGTGAATTTTTGAGTTAGAGAGGTCTGGGCAGGAGCAAAGGCAGTAAGTCATCCCACAAGAATGGAGGAGTGCAAGCTTCGACATGAGTGAATTTTTGAGTTAAAGAGATCTGGGTAGGAGAAAAGGAAGTAAGTTCTCCTGTAGGAATGAAGGAGAAGAAGCTTGGACAGGAGAGGATTTTTGAGTAAGAAGAGAGGGCTGTGCAGGAGAGAAGGCAAGTAGGGTTTTTCTTGTAGGAATGGAAGAGTGCAAGCTTGGACAGGAGTGAATTTTTGAGTTAGAGAGGTTTGGGCTGTAACACCCATTTGTGCATGTGTGTGGTATTGTGATATTAAGCTTGGTATTACAAGTACTTGAGAGATATTATTTATATAGAGATAAAGGATGGTTCTACATTAGTCATGATTAGCTAAAGTTAGTCATAGCTAAGATAGAGGGGACCTTATTTTAGCGGAAGTGGAAAAGATGAGCACCACTATTTTGGATTCTAGTGTGTTGACTTGGTATTATTCCTAGGTGTTTGGCTTTGAGGAAAGAGTTGAGAACTCTTGGGCGTGCAAGCCTTTTTTGTTTTGGATTCTTCTATAGTCCAAGGATAGCCCATGTGAAGGAATCCTTGACTTAGTGGTTGGGTCAAGATAAGATCACATGCTAGTGGAATATGCCCATATGAATGGATATTCCTTTCTACTTTTTGACTTTACTTGACTTTTAGTCTAGTAACTTGAGTTACTACGGTAATTAGTAACTTTAATGCATGATTATTTCAAAAGTATATAAACAAAGGGTGAGGAGGTACTCATCATCCTTTCATTTGCAACTTTTTCTCTCTCATTGAGTTCTCTAGTGAGCAATGTCTTGAGTCTTGGAGTGTTAGCCTTGGAGGAATATGATGGAGTTGGGGTTCCTTGCCTTCTTAGTCCATGGTGCGCTACCATAATAGTCATCAGAGGTTCATCCTGAGTGAGAGACATGCCGACTCACAGGGCATGAGAGAAGGCAAGTAGGGTTTTCATGTAGAAATGGAGGAGTGCAAGCTTGGATAGGAGTGAATTTTCAAGTTAAAGAGGTCTGGGCAGGAGAAAAGGCAGTAAGTCCTCTCGTAGGAATGGAGGAGTGCAAGCTTGGACAAGAGTGAATTTTTGAGTTAGAGAGGTCTGGGCAAGAGAAAAGGCAATAAGTTCTCCATTAGGAATGAAGGAGAAGAAGCTTGGAGAGGAGAGGATGTTTGAGTAAGGAGAGAGGGTTGTGCAGGAGAGAAGGCAAGTAGGGTTTTTCCCGTAGGAATGGAGGTGTGCAAGCTTGGACAAGAGTGAATTTTTGAGTTAGAGAGGTCTGGGCAGGAGAGAAGGCAAGTAGGGTTTTCCCGCAAGAATGGAGGAGTGTAAGCTTTAACATGAGTGAATTTTCAAGTTAGAGAGGTCTGGGCAGGAGAGAAGGCAATAAGTTCTCCTGCAAGAATGAAGGAGAAGAAGCTTGGATAGGAGAGAATTTTTGAGTAAGGAGAGAGTGCTATGTAGGAGAGAAGGCAAGTAGGGTTTTTCTCGCAAGAATGGAGGAGTGCAAGCTTGGACATGAGTGAATTTTTGAGGTAGAGAGGTCTAGGCAAGAGAAAAGGCAATAAGTTCTCTATCAGGAATGAAGGAGAGGAAGCTTAGATAGGAGAGGTTTTTTTTTATTAAGGAGAGAGGGCTGTGCAGGAGAGCAATTTTGAAAGTTGATGATTTGCTGCTGTGAGAGAGTTGGAAAGAGGAGAAAAATATCAAGAGGTTGATGATTTGCTACTGTGAGAGAGTTGGACAGAGGAACAAATTTAAAAGTGAAATGGCTGCTGCTGTGAGAGAGCTGGACAGAGGAGAGCAATTTCAAAAGTTGATGATTTGTTGTTGTGAGAGAGTTGGACGGAGGAGCAAATTCAAAAATTGAGGATTGCTATTGTGAGAGAGCTGGTTAGAGGAACAAATTCAAAAGTATAAGGGTTGGTGCTGTGATAGAGTTGGACAGAGGAAGAGAAATATCAAGAGGTTGATGATTTGCTACTGTGAGAGAGTTGGACAGAGGAGCAAATTCAAAAATTGAGGGCTGCTGCTGTGAGAGAGCTGGATAGAGGAACAAATCCAAAAGTGTAAGGGCTGCAGCTGTAAGAGAGCTAGACAAAAGAGGGCAAATTTCAAAAGTTGATGATCAGTTGCAACCTTAGGGCAAGCATTGCCTTGACTAGAACTATTTGAACTATCCAACCTTGTGAATTCTGTAGTTGAAATTCCTATGAATGATGAGTCTTGGAGGCGGATGTGTGTTATGAACTGTGACTAGCGTTGAGGAAAATTACATTCTAGGAGCTCTCAGTCCGGTCCTTGTGAATGGTGTAAGTAAATGATCTGGGTGCTTGGGTTTATGTTTGGTTGGATCACTCGCCGTCATTTATTTATTTAATTTTATTTATTAAAGTGCCACCTGACCTAGGTCAATGAACTGCCAGATCTTGAACCATAGCCTGAACTTGCTGTGAAAATAGAATACGAGACCAGGCAGAGGTTGAAACCATAACACCAGACTTGCATGACAAGACCATTTTGTGAAAGTCAAGGATAAAACAAAACCTTCAAGGAGGGCCAACCTCAGAAAACTGAAACAACAAGTTCATACAAAGAAAAATTCCCAACAATCCAGGAGTAGGGAAGGAATGTCCGTCTATGGGAAAAATCCAAAAGAAAGACAGTAAGGACAAGCTGAGCACAACAGCCAAGTGCCCAACGCACTCTTGAGACCAAATGTTCCCCGTGGCACTAGGGAGCATATTGGTGTAATAAGGAAACATGAAACACCAAAAGGATCTTCATATGTGGCTGTAGCTCAAGATGATAGGCCATGGCTCTGATGCTTGGATGGAAAAAGGTCCAATAAAATGAGGTTTGAACTTATGAGGACCAACTAACTTGAGGTTGGTGGTTGATAGCCAAACTTGATCTCCCAAATTGAACTCCATGTGTTGGCGGTGTGCATTTGCATACTGCTTCTGCAGATTTTGGGCAATCTGTAATCTATGTTTGGCGTACTCCACCCCTTGTTGGATTCTAGAAACAAAAGTGTTGACAACATCCACCTTGATAGCCACCAGACGGACTTTCATCAAGCTTGAAGGTGAGAAAGGATGCTCTCCAAACATAAGGAAGAACGGTGTGACTTGTGTGGAGGCATTCACTAAATTATTGTACGCAAATTCTACCAATGGGAGTAAGGTGTCCCAACTCTCTTGCTCATTTAAAGTAAAGCTCCAAAGCATGTCCTCAATAGTGTGATTTTCCCTCTCTATTTGTCCATTGGTTTGTGGATGGTAAGTTGTGGACATAGCCAATTTGGTTTTGGAGAACCCAAAGAGTGTTCTCCAAAATAAACTAGTGAATTGAGTGCCTCTATCTGTGATGAGCACTCAAGACAAGCCATGATGGGAAAAGATTGCATCTAAGTACAATTGAGCTAGTTGCGGAGCAATCACATCCTTGGTGGTAGGGACGTACATGAATTATTTTGTTGAGTTGGTTGACAAAGACTATGATGGAATCAAACCTAGAGGTGGTCTTGGGCAATTCACAAACCAGATCCATGCTTACCTATTCCTTACATTGTGTAGGAGTAAGGAGAGGTTGGAGGAGTCCAATGGGAGCCTAATTAGAAGCCTTATTTTGTTGACAAAGTAGGTAGCTGCAAACATATTCCATCACATTGTTGCTCATCTTGGGCCAATAGTAATGGTGTTTGACTGCATCCAAGGTCGTGTCTGTTCTAACATGACCTGCAATGGCAGAATCATGACATTCTGCTAGGATGATAGTTCTTAGATCCGTATCATCTGGGATCCACAACCTACCATCACAGAAGATGAGTCCTTGGATGTTGGTGATGCCTTTGGATGATTGAGCACTTACAATCTATGGATCAACTTTGTAGCAACAAGAATCATGGGCCAAAATTCAGGGTTCATCTTGATTTCTACCACCAAATTGTTTGCCATCACCATTTGGGTGAATGCATTTGCAAGTTGCTTTTTGCCTTCCACATATCTAATTGTCATGTTGAATTATTATCTCCATTCTGCCTAACAAATCTATCAACAAGAAAGATCCTTTTGTGCCTCGAGGTAGACTAGAGGTTTGTGGTCAATCTTTACCACAAATGTCTTCTCACCCAAATAGTGCTTCCAAGGCTTGGTTACAAGGACAATGGCCAGCTCTTCACATTTGGTGGTGTGATAGTTGCATTCTACCGATAGCAACTTAAGTGAGAAATACGTAATTGGGTGCCATCTATCCTACCATTCTTGTTGTAGGACTGCTCTTATTGCTACACCTAATGCATCTATAGCTATCTTGATTGGAAATTTTGAGTCATACCATTTCAAGATTGGTGCATGTAGTAATGCATCTTTCAACTCTTAAAAGGCCAATTCTTGTGCAGTTCCCCATTTCCATCTCTTCCCCTTGCCCAAGAGTGTTGTTAAGGGTTGTGCAATCTTGGAGAAGTCCTTGAAAAATCAATGATAAAACCCTGTCAATCCCAAGAAACTCTTGAGTTGAGTCTGATCTTTTGGAGCACTCCATTTTTTAATGACCTCTATTTTATCCATAACACTTGGATACCCTTTGCACTTACTCTATGCCCTAAGTAGTCTACTTCAGATTTGCCAAACTTGCACTTTGAGATTTTGGTGTATAATTGATTTTGTCATAGAATTTGGAGGACTTCTTGCAGATGTTGCTTGTGCTCTATCCACGTCCTACTATAGACTAAGATTTCATAAAAAAAATTGACAACAAATTTATCCAAGTATGGATGAAATATGTCATTCATCAAACTCATGAAAGTGGTTGGAGTGTTAGTGAGGCCAAACGGCATCACCATGTACTCAAAGTGACCATACCTTGTTCAAAAGGGTTTAGGGTTTTAGGGTTGTTTTAGGGTTTTTGTGTATGTCTTCTTCCACAATCCTGATTTGGTTGTAACTGCTCCGCAAATCAAGTTTGGTGAAGTGTCTTGCTTCATTGAGTTGATCAAACAAGTCATCTTTGCAAGGTTATGGATATTTGTTTTGCACCGTCTGTTGATTTAGTCCGTTGTAGTCAATGCACATGTGATTGTTCCATCCTTCTTTTTCACAAACAATTTAAGAGCCCCATATGGTGATACGTTGGGTTGGATTAACCCCTTCTGCAACATACCCTTAATTTGAGCCTTATACTCCTCCAACTCCTGAGGTGATAATAGATATGGGGCCTTACAAGGAAGTGTCTTCTTAGGATGTATCTTAATTTTATGATCTACTCTCCTTTTTGGTGGTAAAGATATAGGTAATTCATCCGGAAAGACATCTTTGAACTCATTGACCACATCTTTCAATTTCTTAGGAATTTGTCCATTGTGTTGGGCACTCTGGACTTCTCTTATTAAATCCATGAAATATCTATTTTTCTTACCAATTTATGACATACAGAGACAACTCTTGCATTTTTGATCTTCCTTTAATCCCAAAGATCTTTTATTGACTAGCTTTCACTACTTTCTTTCTCTAATCCACCGTGAGGTTGTAGTGCTCCATCCACGGCATACCTAAGATTGCATCATAACGAGCTAATCATATTACTTGCCACTTGATTGCTTCTCAATACCCTCCTATAGAGAGTATTACCTTTCTAGGTAATGACTCAATCCTCTCTTTGACCATTAGGTAACTCTAATTTGTTCTTCTTATCCTTCTCTAGTTTCATCCCCAACCTTATTGCAACAAAGCAAGACAAGAAATTCTCTATTGGCCTGGGGTCTATCAACACTCTCATTGGAAAGCCTTCTAGCACTCCATTTACAACAGTTAATTATGCATTTATCTTCTTCCTTCTTTGCACACTCATCCTCTTCTTCCCCCCGCTTTTACTATTCTTCACCAAGCCAGTAAGGCCATGAGGTGCATTTACTGGTGATCTTTTTTTACCTATGCAGTTTCCATATCTTCCTCTTCAATTCATTGCTCCATGTGGTTTAGAGGTCACTTGTATGGAGGCCAAGGGTTTCTAAGATAGCGAGCACAACAATTGATTGCTATGTTCCCAATTTTGCCACAACTATAACATCATTGTTGTTTTGCCTGAGCCCCTTCTCCCTGTGGGACTCCTTCTCTCCTTTCTTCAACCCATTCCCATCCTTGTTCTCCTTGGAGAGGTATTGCTCCTCTATCTTAGAATTGAATGTTGCCCAATTCCATAGGTATTGGTCCACCAAAATGATATATCTCAGCCTAATAGTTTTGCATTGGTGTTATCGCTTCACTTCCTCCAAGCGCCCCTGCTATTCTTTTGGTGCAAGCAATGGCTTCAAAATCAATATGACAATTTTGCACCATTACTTCTTAGCAAATCTTCTCTTTTAATACTCTCTTGAGATTATCAAGAGCTTTGGCTGGACTCATATTGATTATTGCAACCTATAGATCTAAAAATACCTCCATGTACTCTTGTATGCTATTCTTTTGCTTCAACTCCCAAAGACTGGTTCCGGCCATTTGCACAGAATTTGTAGATTGGAAATTCTTGAGTAACCCTTCTTGCATGACTGTCCAAGTGACCTCTCTTCCTTCTACCAGCAATGATCGTTCCCAAGAGTCATACCATGTGAGGGCCTTATCGGTCAAGTACACACCTATAGAATGATCAGTGATCTCCATTGTGAACAAATGAAGGTATCAATTCATTCTTGAAATCCACCACTCCCTTGGAATTCTGTCCCTTGTAAGGCTTGATGTTGCATGTCTTCTTCATTTGTAGTAACAATGTGGCTTGGTTGTTGATTGCATTTGGTGTCATTGGTATGCATAACTCTCCAGGTACTTTGGTTGCTGTGCTGGTTGTTGAGATGGCTCCCCTTCTTGCATTAATTCATCCTTCTTGATAGCATGTACTTGATTTTTCAATTCCTCCATGGTCATCTTGATTTCTTGAAACTCGTTCAACATCCTCTTCATTCCTTGCATCAACTCTTGCAATTGTGGATCCATGATTCCTACACACAATTGATATTACTTCTTACTTCAATAGATAGTTAAAATGAACATTCAAGAGGGTGCACAAACTATGGGGACTACCATTGGGACCTCAAAGGCTATCACTTGTTGATAATATCCCTCACCAAAATTGCGGACTACAAAATCCCTAAACATCACTTTTGATCTAACTACATAACGGATCTCTACTTGCGTGCTGAAAGGGTGAGGATTTGGTACATTCAGATCCATAACATCATAATAGAATGTAGATTGTCAAATCCCACTCTTTTTTGTATACTACCATAGGTAGAATCATTGGGTTTGGTGAATTTATCACTCTATCCATGAATTCTGCTCCAAATTGATAAACTAGCAATACTTTCTTTTTCTCACACTGTATGTACATAATCTTGATGTGGAATGGATCCAAGAATGGAAGCTAGGTGGAGGAAATTGTCCTTCTTATGCATCCCATCTGCTCTCTAAAGCCCTTCCTAAGTCTAGCAATTACACTATGTTCTCCACCTCAAATTACTCAATTTTAGTAACTTGTGCTTTTCCAAGAGGGATGATCCACTCTCTTGGATTAAAAAACTCACTTTGATACCATTGTAATACTTTGAGGACAAGAGAACTCTTCAAGAGAGATACAAGAGAGAAAACACAAATTTCACACTCAATCCTTTGTTGCCCCAAAGGAGCACCTTCTCTTTATTATATAGCCAAGGAGTATCTCTCCCAAGGAAGCTCTACCATAGGATTAGGTACATAGATAGGTGACCTGTCAGCAAGCTCCACCCTTAGGTTACTTGCTTGGATGGGTGACATGTTGGTCGTAGTCCCATCTGGTTGGTCAAACAGGGTTTGACCAAAGGGAATCTTCTTGTAGGAATCTTAGAATCATGTAGGTGGGGTACCGTTCAAAAGCTCTTGGTGAGAAAAACTTGGGGGGAGGGAAGGCCAGACTTTCCTCTTGTGGAGTGAGAGATCAACACATTTTTGAGGCCTAATTGATTTGTTTAGGTCTCCAAAATTGTCTTTGAAGTTTAGGCCTCTTTTGGCTTTTGCTCTATTAGTAAAAGTGCTCTTTTGGTGAAACCTCTATCTGATATATATTCTCCATCATGTGTAACATCCTTCTAGATGTCACTACTCAAATTTTCACCTCTAGATCATATGTCTAGCCATTGATTCTAAAGTTTCCAAGCATGTTTTGGATTCTGGCCTATTAGTCAAAGTACTCTTTTGGTGAAACCTCTAGCTTATCTACTTAGTCCATCATGTCTAATATCCTTCCAGATGTTACCAAACCAAATTTCATCTCTAGATCATATCTAGCTATTGGTATTGCAGGTACTAAAGAGCAAAGTATAAGAATATGTAGAGGAATTTCTTGATCTATAGATTGCAATAAGTAATGTGAGCCCAGAAAAAGCTCTTGATAATTTCAAATGGGGGTTAAAAGAGCAAATTTTCCAAGAGTAATGGTACAAAATCCTTGTACCATTTTTGAAGCTATTGCATGTGCTCAAAGAATAGCAATAATGCTTAGAAGAAGTGAAGAGGTAATCCTTATACAACACTATTAGGTTGAAATACCACACTTTGGTGGATCAATTCTTATGAAATTAGGCAACATATTTTTCCTAGACTAAGGAGCATGGTTGCTCCAAGAAGAACAAGGACCAATCAAACAAATAAGAGATGGAGTTCCACAAGGAGAAGGGGCTCAAGCATAACAATAATGATGTTACAATTGTAGCCAAGTTGGGCACATAGCCATCAACTATTGGGCTTGCCTTCCTAGGAACCCTTGGCCTCTATACAAGTGATATTTGAATAACATAAAGACACAAATCAAAGAGGAGGATGTTGAAATCACATTGGAAAACAAAGATCACTAGAAAATGTACCTTGTGGCCTTATTGGTTCAATGGAGAGGAGTTAAAGTAGAGGGAGGAAGATGGCAAGTGCGCAAAGGTAGAAGAAGACAAGCACACAACTAATTATTGTAATTGAAGTCCTAGAAGACAATCAAGTGAGAGTGTTGATAGACCCTAGAGCAATAAAGACTGTATTTTCTTGATCTACTTCAATAAGGTAAGGATGGAACTAGAGAAGGATGAGAATGAAGAAGTAGAGTTACCTAATGGTCAAATAGAGAGGATTGAGTCATTATCTAAAATGGTAATACTCTTTGTAAGAGTGTATCAAGAAGAAATTGAGTGGCAAGTGATATGGTTGGCTCGTTATGATGTGATCTTATGCATGCCATGGATAGAGCACTACAACTCCATAGTATATTGGAGAAGAAAAATAATGAGGACTAGTAAATGAAAGATAATTGGAGACAAGGAAAGATCCCAAAGGCAAGAACTATCTCTTTTTTTCATAGAGACAATAGTTATTGATAATACAATAGATGTTTCATGGATATAATAAGAGAAGTCTAGAGTGCAAAACTTGAAGGAAAAATTCCTAGGAATTTGAAAGATGTTGTCAATGAGTTTCAAGATGTCTTTCATGATGATTTACCCTTAGGATTAC
The DNA here is from genome assembly GCA_948567375.1 of Lunularia cruciata. Lineage (NCBI taxonomy): Eukaryota > Viridiplantae > Streptophyta > Marchantiopsida > Lunulariales > Lunulariaceae > Lunularia > Lunularia cruciata. Next base: position 52,440,928 of record OX419755.1, on the reverse strand, counting down.
CACAAAAAAAGAAAGTAGATAATAAAATCAAGGTAATTATAGTGAAGATACCCCTTTGTAAGGCCTCATATTGACTATCACCTTACGAGTTTGAGGATTGCAAGGCTCAAATCAAGGATGTGTTGTAGAAAGGGTTTATCTTACCCAATATATCACTCTATGGGGCTCTTGTGTTATTTTTGAAGATCAAAGATGGTACAATATGAATGTGCATTGACTATCAAGGCCAAAATAGCAAACAAAAAAGAACAAATACCAATTACCTTGCATGGATAACTTGTTTGATCAACTCAATAGGGCAAAATACTTCACCACACTTGATCTACGGAGTGACTATAACCAAATCAAGATCATAGAGGAAGATGTACATAAAACTGCCTTTCAAATAAGGTATGGTCACTTTGAGTACCTAGTGATGTAGTTTGGCCTCACCAACACACTACCCACTTTCATAAGTTTGATGAAAGACATATTTTTTCTATTTTGTCTTTTGGGTAAGTCAATTATCATTTTTTGTAATGAAATCTTACTCTACAATAAGATAATGAAAGAGCACAAGCAATATCCAGGAGAAGTCCTCCAGATTCTACAATAGAACTAGTTGTATGCCAAAGTCTCAAAGTGCAAGTTTGGAAAGTCTGAAGTAGATTACTTGGGGCATAGAGTAAGTGAAAAAGGTATCCAAGTGATAAAAAAAATAAAATAGACGTCATTAAAAATGGGATGCTCTAGAAGATCATACTCAACTCAAGAGTTTCTTGGGATTGATTGGGTTCTATCATGAATTTGTCAAGGACTTCTCTAAGGTTGCATAACTCCTAATGGCACTATTTGGCAATGAAAAGAAGTGGATGTGTAGAACCACATAGAAATTGCCTTTCAAGAATTGAAAGATGTATTACTACATGCACCAATCTTGAAACGGTATGACCCAACATGTCCATTCAAGCTAGCTATAGATGCATTAAGTGTTGCAATAGGAGTAGTCTCACAATAAGAATAGAGTGACGGATGGCACCCAAGTGCATATTTCTCTTAAAAACTATTATGGGTAGAGTGCAATTATCACACCACCAAATAGGAAGAGTTGGCTATTGTCAATTTGACCAAGCATTGGAATCAATATCTTGGCAAGAAGGCATTTGTAGTGGAGATAGACCACAAACCACTAGGCTACCTTAAGATAAAAAAATATCCCTCTCATCAACAAACTTTTTGGGTAGAGTGGAGACAACAATCCAACATGAAAATCACATTTGTGGTAAGCAAGAATTAACTTGCAAATGCATTCACCCAAATGCCTATGGTGAACAAAATTTGGTTGTAAAGGTAAAATGAACCCAATTGTTTTCCAATGATTCTTATTGTTACAAAGATTGATCCACAAATTGAAGGAGCTCAATCATCCAAAGGCATAATTATATCCAAGGATATATACCTTTCGTGATGGTAAGTAATGGATCTTGGATGCTCTAGACCTATGAACTACTATGCTAACAAAATGTCATGATTTTTCCATTATAGATCATGTTGGATTGGACAAGACCTTAGTGCAATCAAATGCCATTACTATTGATCCAAGATGTCAACAATGTGATGGAGTATGTTTGAAGTTGCCTACTCTATCAACAAAATAAACTTCTAATCATGCTTCCACATGACTCCTTCAACTCCTCCCTATTCCTACACAGCATTAGGAGCAAGCCAACATGGATTTGGTTTGTGAATTGCCAAAGACCACCTTAGGTTTTGACTCCATTGTAGCCTTTGTAGACCTACTCAAAAAATAATCAGATATGTCTTATGACCAACGACGTGACTGCTCTACAATTAGCTCAATTGTACTTAGTTGCGGTCTTTTTTCTCCATGGATTACTTGAGTTTGATCACCAATCGGGGTACTCAATTCACTAGTTTGTTTTGCAGAATACTCTCTAGCATCTTTAAAACTAAACTTGCCATGGCCACAACATACCATCCACAAACTGATGGACAAATAAAGTGGGCCAATCACACTATCAAGGACATGCTCTAGGGATTCAATTTAGAGGAGCAAGAAAGGTGGGACACCTTACTTCCACTAGTGGAATTTTCCTACAACAATTTAGTGATGCATTTACGCAAGTCACACCACTCTTTCTCATGTATAGAGAACACTCTTTCATACCTTTGAGCTTGGTAAAGATCTACTCAATGGTTACAAAAGTTGATGTTGTCAACACTTTTGTTTCTTGAATCCAATAGGGTGTGGAGAATGCCAAGCATAGGTTGTAGATAGCCCAAAATAGATAGAGACAATATGCAGATGCACATTCAAAATTGGGGTTCAAAATGTGGTTTTCCACTGCTAATCTCACATTAGTTGGTCCTTGTAAGCTTAGAACTCATTTTATTGGCCTTTTTTCCATGATTTGTCAAATTGGTGCAATGGTCTATCACCTTGAGCTACTGCAACACATAAAGATTGATCTAGTGTTCCATGTTTCCTTAATATGTAGATATGCACCCATGTAGATATGACCACTTCACTTTCCTTCCATACAAGAAGCTTGACCTTGTCCAACACTCATTGATGGCATAGAGGAATACAAAGTCAAAATAATTCTCCAAAAATGTATTTGTGGTATCCACCATTTGTGTCTAGAATATCTTGTATATTGGAAAAGGTATCCATTTTATGAGGTAACATAGGAGCCATTAGCTAACTTGACCAATGCATTAGTGTTGGTGCAATATTTTGAGCAACAGTCTTGCAATGAGGACATTGCATCTTAAATGGGAGGAGATTCATTATATCATTAGCTAGATAGATTATCTAGAGTTAGAAATTGGCTTGGTAATATCTTTAGAGATATTATATAAAATGATGTAAGTAGATCAGATAGAAGTGTCACCAAAAGAGTACTTCCACTAATAGGGAAAAAGTTGAAAACACTTTGAAAACTTTAGAGCCAATTTCAAAGACCTAAACAAATGAATTAGGTCTAAAAAATGGAATCCTCCCTCTAGAAGGAAAGATGATGCCTTCCCTCTTGTTTCAAGATCTTTCCTATGGTACGTTACCCATGCTATTCTGAGCTTGCAACAAGAATATTCTCCAAAGATTCCCTTTGGTCAAACTTGTTTGACCAACCAGATAGGACAAGGATCAATATGTCACTAATCCATGAAGATAATCTAAGGGTGGAGCTCATTGACATATCACCAATCCATGTAGTTGATCAAAGGGTGTAACTTCCTTTGAGTGGAATCTCTTTGCTATACAATAGAGACAAAGTGTTCCTTTGAGGAACTAGAGTATTGAGAATGAAACCTTGTGTTTCTCTTGTGTTATCTTGGGTTTCTCTTGTCCTTAGAATATTACAAATGGTAATATCAATATCAAATGCTAAATTTGTAGTGGAGAAGTTTGATGTAAAGCACAATTTTGGGCTATGGCAATTAAAGGACCTTCTTGTCTAGCAAGGATTGCACAAAGTGCTAGGGAAAAGGAGGACACAAGTGATGATGAGTGGGAGGATGCAGATCTCAGATCTATTAGCACTATTTGGTTGAACCTTGTTGATGAAGTCATATACAACATAATGAATGAGAACTAAGCACCAAAATTGTAAGCCATATTTTTTGGAGAATCACTATATGACCAAGTCCTTGACAAATAGACTATATCTAAAATAGGAGTTGTATATGTTGCAGATGAAGAAAGGCCAGAGTATCATGGAGCACCTCAATGAATTCAAGGTGAGTTAATGAACATAAAGGCTAAGTTAGTACATGAGGATAATGCACTCATGTTATTGACTTCATTGTCTCTTTCATATGAGCATCTATCACAACTCTTCTATATTGGAAAGGTGACATTAAATTTGAGGAGGTCACTTCAACATTATTTTCCAATGAGATGCAGAAAAAACCCAACCAAGAAAAAAATCCAAAGGCTCTATTTTCAATGGAAGGAAAAGAGACAAAGATCAGATCAAGAATAAATCAAGATCAAAGTTTAGAATTAGAGGCACCAAAGGCAAGTGGTAGATTTATGGGAAGTTCTATGAGAAGGTTGGGAATTTCAAGAAGGATTGTAACAGCAAGAGGCTTGAGGCTAGTAGGGATAAAGGTATCTTTCAAATCAAGCAAGTATTGTTGACTAATTTGGATTTGTGGATAGTGTTATATATGTCACCCAAAGACCAATTTGAAGAGTCTTGGATTTTGGACTCAGGTTGCTCTTACCATATATGTCCAAATAAGAAATGGTTTTATGAGAAAAACCTTTCAATAGAGGATTTGTAATAATGGGGAACAATGTAGTCTTAAAGCTATTTGCATTGCTAGAGTCTACATCTAGATGTTTGAGGGTGTATTGCGGACTCTTGTTAATATGCAATATGTTATTGAGTTAAGAAAGAATTTGATATCTCTTGGTACTTGGGACTCAAATGGTTGGAAGTAGGGAACAAAACATGGAACACTAAAGGTATCAAAAGGAGCATTGGTTGTAATGAAGAGCAAGAAGATAGGGAATCTTTATGAGTTGGTTGGAGGTACCATTATAAGAGGAGTGGCACCTACAATTTCTGAAAAATAAGAACTCCCACACTTATGGCACATATGTTGAGATCATATGAGTGAAACAAGTCTAAGTGAATTATCTAAGCAATAACTAATGAAGGGTCTTAAAGTTGTAAATTAAAATTTTTGTGAGCATTATGTAATAGGAAAGCAATAGATGGTGAACTTTTTCACATGAGTTCATTGCACAAGGGGAATTTTACACTGTGTTTTCTAATGTTTGAACCATATATATGTAGCTTCAAAACCTAGAGCATTATATTTGTATGTTTAGTATATGACAACTCTAGGAGAGTATGGGTCTACACCATGAAGCAAAAATCAGAGGTCTTCTCTATCTTTAAACAATGGAAGATGATGATGGAGAAACAAATTGGAAGGAGAGTGAAGTGTTTGAGATCTGATAATGGTAGAGAATACAAATCTGGAGAGGTTGATCAATATTGTAAGAGTGAGGAGATAATTCATCACTTTACCATACAAGGACCTATTTAAAAAATGGTGTGGTAGAGCAGATACACAATACACTCTTGGAGAAGCAAGACATATGTTAAGCAAAATTGAATTGGAGAAGAGCTTTTGGGCAGAAGTTGTAAATATGGCTTGTCATTTGGTAAAGATTTCTCCCTCTATCATTATTAACTACAAGACACCTATGGAAAAATGGACATGTTGGCATGTTGATTGCTCTTCACTAAGAGTGTTTAGATGCATAGCTTATTTTCATATTTGTAATAATATGGAGTTAGCAAAAAAGTTAGTAAAAGCTAATGAGTTAGTAGTCTAAGCTAAATATAGCAAAATGAAGTAGAACTAGCCTAAGAATGTGCTAGAAGCATCAAGAAAGCTTGTGGGTGGAATATTCTATAAGCACCTAGGAAGCTTATGGGAACTTTCTAAGGGTAGAGTTACTTGTATGCCAAGTAAAAATTTAGCTTAGCTTGCACCCCAAGTAAGGTAGTTTGTCAAAGGAACCTTCCTTGGAAACTCTTGGGAGTCTCATACCCAAGTTACCTATAAATACCCAACCCAAGCTCAAGCTATTCATTTAGTATTTTCTTCACTTGAGAGTCCCAATGTGATATTCTACCCTGCTCTTCTATTCTTCTATTTCTCTCCTTAGACTTTTACATTGGTATTAGAGTAAGAATGGGATGGAAGGAATCTATGGAGCACCAAATCCATTTCTCCCAAACCATTGGAATTTTTATGTCCATGTTTTATTGAAGCATCATTGCACATAGTTCATCATTTCATAATTTGGGTAAAATTTTATAAATATAATCACTTTGTTCAATGGACTATTAATACTTCCGATTATAACTTATAGGGAGTGGTGGACATGTAAACTTAGATAATTGCAAGTACGTAGTTTGATAGAGTGGTAGTCATGGTGGTGGTGCCTAAATCATGCTAGGAAACAACAATTTGAGCACCATCCTTGATTGTTGGAAGAGAGAGATCATCAACAACAAGAGCATGTGGAGAGAGTAGCATTTCAAGGGAAAGAGCAAATTTGATTTCCAAAGCTGAAGGTATTTGAAGGCAAGAATTTCCCAAATGAAATGGAGAATTTTATGTTTGATCAGATATATTATTTTAAAACTAAAAATTTTCAAGATGAATCGAGATAGATTCTCTTGGCTTCAAGCCAATTTGATGAAATTGCAAAATTGTGGTGGCAATTATGGGTAGAGTAAGCTGAATATTAAATTTTTGCACCAATTTTGATATGGGAAGAATTCAAGAGTGAAATAGTTGGGAGATTCCAAGTGGTAAATGCTACAAGAGCCACACAAGATAGATTAGTAGAGTTGAAGCAGATTTGTTCTATGAGGAGCTACATCATTCAATTCCAAAACACCATAATGCATATTCTACAAATACTAGAAGTGGAAGCTCTAGATCTATTGGTGAGGGTCTTGAAAGCACACACCAAATTGGAAGTGACCATGTGGGAGCTCAAACACATGGAAGAAATAATACAATTGGCTGAGGAATTTGATGATTCTTTGGTTGTCATAACTTGGTCTCAACCTAAACCTCCACAAAGCCTACAAACATAGCACACACGGGTGGAAGAGTTAGCACTAATAGAGATTGATGTCATCCAATAAAGACCACTTGGCATTACATAAAGAGAAAGATTACAATGGTGGTTGTTTATATTGTTGCAAAATAGGATATAGCATTGCCAAATGTCCAATTAAGAATGAACAACCTTGACCCAATGCCTAAAGGGAGTTCTTGAAATGTGAACATCAAGGAAACAAAAAATCCCAATAAGAGATATTGAGCCACTTACCAAGAACTTGACTTTTTCCAATGGGATTAACGCCTCAACCTATGCAAGTTTGATACACTTGTAAAAGATATGATATCCAATTGTTGTTATAGGATTTTGGTTGATAGGATTAATGATTGAATTTTGAGAATTTTGTTGCGTATGAAATTAGCAAAGAAATTATGTATTTGTATCAAGCCAATATTTAGTAGCAAATTGATGATGGTCGATGGTAGAAAGAGTTTTTCATTCTATATCTTGAATCTTATTTCATTGAAGCTTGGAAAGAAGTATTCAAAGTGTATGTGGTTTGTAGTATCCCCCTACACTACAATGTCATTCAAGGTCTACTTTAGCTTGAACATCATAAGGTTCAATTTTATTAGACTTGATGATAAATTCAAGTACAACACCAAATTAAGAATTATTGATTAAATTTTCTAGCACCTCTAAGTAAGACACCTAAGAATAGTCAACCCCCAAAATGGAAAATTTGTCAATATATCAGCTATAGAGCAAGCTTTAGAAAAATATATTCTCATTTTTGTTGTGTGGATCAAGCTACTTGCACAAGGAGAATATAATGAGGGTAAGTAGCCTCAACAAGCAATGGTTAATTAGAAAATGCAAGAGTTTTCAGATATGTTTTTGGGTGATCTTCCAAAAGGATTACCTTTTGATCATTGTATGTCCTTCAAGATCAAGCTATTATTAAGGAGTACTCCTATGATTGGACCAATCTATAGGTTCTCACTAGAGTTAGAAGAGATTCAAAAGACATTGACCAAGTTGTTGGAGAAGGATTTCATATTATATAGTACATCTCCTTGGGGAGCACCAACATGCATATACTAAAGAAGGATGGAGGACTTGATTTTGTATTGACTATCATGGCCTTAATACGCAAACCGTGAAGTATGTGTATTCCTTGTCTGAAATTGATGACTTCTTGGATCAATTGATTGGAGCACAATACTTCTCCAAGTTAAATCCTTGAAGTGGCTATTGGAAAATTCTCATTGATAGGGAAGATGGGCAAAATATTTATTACCTTTTGCGCAAGGTATGGGCATTTTGAGTGGAAATTTTTTCTTTTTGTGCTCACTAATGCTAGTTTTCTTGGATCAAATGCTTTGGATGTTGGATGGGTTATTGGATTGATATGTGGTAGTGCTCTTTGATGATATTTAAATCTATAATAACATGGAGATTGAACACAAGAATCATGTCAAAGAAATCTTGAGACAATTATGCTAATGGAAGTTTTACTACTAGAAGTCAAAGTGTATCTTTTTGCAAAACAAAAGTTACCTTCTTGGGTCATTAGGTTTCATTGGAGGGAACCAAGATGGAAGAGGGGAAAATCAAGGCCATTGGCAATTGGCTTGCTCCATAGGATACCATAGAAGTACATGTATTTAGTGGATTAGTGAGTTTTTTCCGATAGTTCATCTATTACTATGTTCATGTGGTTCCATTATTGACTGATCTCTTGGGGAAGACATCAAGCATTCAATGGACCACCAAGAAAAAAGAAATATTCAAAGAATTGAAGCATATGGTATTTCACTACCCATCCTCCAACCATATGATCCTCAATTACCTTGTGTGATTGATTTTGATGTTTCTAACTTTGCCATTGGAGCTTTATTGTAGCAAGAATTCCCAAATAGATTACATCCCATTTCTTTTGTGTCTTGCCAACTATTGAGAGAGAGAGGAAATCAATATCAAATATTCCTAATGCTAGTGCTATTTGGAGTTTAATGTATGTTATGGTCTACACTAGACCAAACATCTCATATGCTATAAGTATGGTGAGTCTATATATGGCAAATCCAAGGAAACAACATTGTGAAGTTCTGAAGTGGATCCTTTGTTAATTGAAAGGGACTATAAATAGTGGCATTATCTTTGATGTGAAGGAGGACCAAGAAGGAGTAATTACAAGAAATGTAAATTTTGGTTTTGCAAGAGACTTGGATAAGAGAAGGTCTACAATAGGATTTATATTTACATTTGTTGGTGGTCCAATAAGTTGGAAGTCTACTCTCCAATCTACTATTGCTCTTTCAACTATAGAGGCAGAATATATGGCAACAACTTAGGCTGATAAAGAGGCAATATGGCTAAGGATGCAAGACTCCCAAAAATGAAGTCCAGACTTTATTGTGATAGCCAGAGTGCTATTCACTTGGCCAAGAATCAAATATATCATTCACAAACAAAGCATATTGATAGGAGACAGCATTTTTATCAAGGAAGTTGTGACAAATAGAGAGATTAATTTTCAAAAGATAGGCATGGAGGCTAATGCAATTAATATGTTAACTAAATTAATTACTATTGAGAAGTTCAACTTATGCATGAACTTGCCTGATTTTGGATATTGCTCATTGGATAATAAAACTAAATATTTCATAGAGATTATGTTGCATAGATGGAACAAAACCCAAGGTGGAGATTGTTACAACATGTCTTGCTATTGGAGCTTTGACTAAGTGTTGACATTGATGAATGAGGCAGCCATGTGTGAAACATGACTTAATTCATAGGCTATTAATATGGTACTCAATCAAGATAATATTGATAATAAACACACTTTGTGGTAGATATTCAAGAAGTTAAGGAAGATGAGCATGATGAGTGACTATTTTATTTGAACACATATATTCTAAGTGCTACATTGATAAAGTGTTGGGTGTGAGACTATTTGGCAATGGATGTAGCTTATGGGATAGGAAGTGAACCATGTTATTTACTATTGTCCTTGATGTTCTTTTAGTGGGTATGTTGTGTGCTATTGCATGAGTATTTCAAGATTGAATTTCCTTATATTAGTCCACTTGGCTTTTGGTGGCCTATCTTGTTGTGTTGGTAGCTCTCACAATATTGGATAAACTCTTGAACATCTCAAGCCATGTTTGGCCACCTTCATTGGTATGATAGACTCAATGTCTTGTCCACACCCATGTGACCAGCAATTGGTAATTCATTTGCTTCTAGAAGTTGCACAAGTCAAAGATCTCCCATAGTTTGAAGTTAAATTTGATTCTTGCCCAATAAAAGTCCATCTTTGAATGAAAAGGTGTCATACTCCTTGTCATGTGCTACAAGGCAACTTTGCACAAGTTGAAAGAAGGGATCTTGTTGTAAAATAGTCTTGAACTTTGTGTGTACCTTTGAGTGGTCAACAACATGGTGACTCTCGCTATGATGGGAGATTTTAGAAGAATCTTCAAATCAAGTAGTTGTGATAAGACATTAGGAATGGCATGAGACTTTCTAAGTTTTCTATAATGACATGGTGTTGTTCAGATTTGTAATATTGTGGTAAGAACTGGTTGATCTCACAATGATACAAGTTGGATATGATTAAAAACAAGGAAAAAGTGTTATATAACTAACAATCTATTGTTTTGTATTAACCTCTTGAGGAAAGTCATTCCCAAGAGAGGGTAGTCTCACCGCATTGGCGTACTACAAAAAATGTAAAAAATTACTAATCACTTCCATAGTAATTATAGTTTAGAGGACTCTTGAAGGTGATAAATCACTTGCAAAAAAGGTCATTTCACCCTACAATTTCTTTACCCTCCAATTAGCCCAACCAAATTCCTACTTACTATTGCAATAACCTCTCTATCATCTATAGTTTGCACCATCATTACAAACATCACGTCATATGAGATAGATAGACCTCAAAGGATCTCATGAATAGGAGATCAGAATGCACAAACTAAATTGGAGTAGGATCTACCAAGGGTCCTATCTTTCTATCATCCATGATTGTAATATAGTGTACAACCCTTCCTAAGAGGCATTGCTTTATAGGAGAATAGAATGATTCTTACTACTTAGTCTCCCAATTCATGGTACTTAATGATATCATGGTCTATAAAATTCTAGTATAATGTTGTTCTTGGCATATATAGAGCACCTAGAGGTCCGTTTTCTAGTGCAACTAGAGGAATAATTCCTCCCCTCTAGTGCTTATGCCTCTATGCCAAGATTCCTCATGACTAAGTAACTAAGTAGGCAGATATTCATACACAGAGCAGCCACATACACATACACCAACTTGATAATCTTGATGGTCATGCCTTATTTATTGCAAAGAAAAAATGCACCAAATGATCCCCATAAACATTGAGCCAAGGCCCTATACACTTTTCCTACTTAGTCGCCAAAGAGATCCAATGGCTACAAATGGTTGGCAATATCCTAATTACATCTAATCCTCACTAAAAAGATTCTTATCTTATCCTAATCTAATCTTCAAGTAGGTGCATCTGACATAGCATTGTCACCTCAACAGATTTTTATATCTTAATTTGTCATATAGGGGGCCACTTGGATTTTGTATTTACACTAAAGTCTACAAACTATTTACAAGTACAAAGCGTCATGATAACAACTACATATATAAACAAACTATTAATTGTAAAGAACTACAAACCAGGTTGACCTACAAAAAGACCACTAAGGTTTCCACATCTTGGGACAAAAGGAAATTTTCAAGGGGTTAGTCACCATGGGATGATTTGGTGGTGATTGTGACAAACTATTTGCATCTTTGCAAATTTAAATGAGCTCAACAAGCTCCCTTTTGTACTCAATGGCCTCATTTGTGATGCTTGTTTGGGCTTCTTTGAACTTGGAGTTTATGTCGCTCTACAATTTGAGGGAGAAGGCTATGAGCTAATTATTTGTACAGACCTTCCTCTTGAGAGCCTTGATTTGAGTTTTGAAGTCCTTGGTCTTTGTCTGATTTTTTTTGTTGGTGGCTATCCATTCCAAATGGTTCAAGAGTTGAGTCATCATATGTTCTATGGTTGTGAGAAGATTGTATATTTGTTTGCCAATTTTTTGTGGTCTTGCTAAAGTTCTGAGTTCAAGTCCTCTTGTACCTTTGTCATAATCCCCTCCTGCTTCTCCCACACTCATTTCAAGCTTGTACTAAGTTCTTGGATACAAATATCCATGAGCTCTTTTAGATTCTTGTACCATCCCTCTATTGTAGCTATTTTTGTATTAATATCCTCTATTTAGATTGTTGTCAACTCTTTGTTTTGTACCTTCATCTACTTTTCATTGTTTAGCAACCTTTGTATGTACTGCATCAACCTCAGATTGTAAGCATCCTAAAATGACTTCATGTTGTCCTCATAATGCTAGTTCTTCTTGTTGGAACTTCTTGAGTAGTTGGTCTTTCTCCTTCAATGATGAGATCTCCTTGGTGAGCCATTTATTGGTGCTGCTCAATTCAGTATGAAGCACAACCTTATCTTTGGCATTTGTGCTTGTTTTGTCATGAAGGTACTATAGAGCTTAACTAGCTTGTTGATGGAAAAATCCAACTCTTTTTATAAGGGCTCAATCTCCTGTAGTAGTTCCATAGTTAGCATTACTACATGTACAAAGTATACCAACATTAGCAACACTATCAAATTATTGTTATATTTTAAACATTGGCAAATGTCATCCATGGTACTTGGGTTGTCATCTCACACCAAAGATTGTGCTAATGGTGTTTTGAGAGTGTTCAACATGTTTTGATATTCTCTCATTTGCTAACGCAATAGATTCATCCCCTTCGTGTAGGTGGCATACAATGGAATCTTCTTCTTTTAGCTCCCAAGCTTCCACTTCCTACTTTTGCATTTCCTTAGCAATAAAAAAACCTTGATTGGTTTGTATCTCCAAAATGACATCTATGATGTTTGTGGTAAGACCCTTAGTCCAACAAGGTTTGGAGAAGAAGACATGCACTAGTTTAAGGCTTTCTTCAGGACCATAATGGGACCCTCGTCTTCATCTTCCATTGGTGCTTTCTCCTTATCTTTGATAGCTTCATCAAGAATTGGTGATGATTGAGCATTGTTGTTTGTTATTCTCCTTTGATATTTTGTTATTTGCATCCGATGATGAGATGCATATAGATAAGTTGTCATTTCTTGACCAGTTCTTGTTTCTAGAGGAGTCTTTCTTGGAGCAAAAGTGACCTTCTTTGGTCATAAATGCCTTGTTTCTACCTTATATCTTGGCTCTACCACTTCTACTTTCATCTAACAAAACTTCAATAACCTAGTTTCTCTTTCATTTCTTAGAGACCATGGTTTTGGCCTTCATCATGGGTACCTTCTCAATAATCACAATGGTGTTCTAGGATTCTTTGATAGGTACAAACTTCTTGGTACAAGCATACTCCTTTTATACGTCGTGATACTTTGTTTTTCCCTTGGCCAAATGCGGTGGGGCTAAAGTTGGTTGGATGATGGAAGTGACTTGGAAATCTCTCCTTCTCCTTGTTTGTGAGGAGCTCATTCCAGGTAGAAATGCATGATGAAGGGTGCTACAATTGTGGCCACTCCTTGTTCCATCTCCTCCAATGGTTTGTTTACTCATTCACAGAATATCCACCTCCAACTCATAGAATCTACTTTGTGCAAGATTTGGAAGAAAATAGCTTAGTTGAGCTTGATATATAATGTTTGTTTTGATCAAAATAGTTTCATGATCAATTTTGTTACAACTTTTCTAATGGGATCTATTAGATATTTTATTTTATACTCATTAGTGGAATTTTCTCATACAAACGCATCATCTATTTTGACTTTCATACTCTTACTTGGCCTACTATGAGGACTATCAATGTAAATCTAGCCAAATGGCATGCTTTTTTCCCCTAAGGCTCACTTCTAGCATTCTTTTGTCCAAGTTACAAGATTTAGTGTTCATGTTTATTCATATTTCTTCTAACATTGGTAGATCTATAAAACTCCAATCCCCCATCAAGAATTCTAAATTTCTACTCTTCAAGTACTCTGGTCTATAGTGCAATCCCCCTTTTGATCACTCAAGAGGTTTGCACATAATTTTGTCTTCCTTGCATGATTTTGACTCTATCTTGACTACCATCTCTCATTCTACCATCTTGAAGGTATTCACGTCTTCTTTCTCATGTATTGTCCCTATAACTCTTACACTCTTGCACTTTGCACTTGAGTTTGCACTTTGCACTTTGTTATGGATTTTGGATAGCATATTGAGAGATTCCTATGCAAGAGAAATGAGAATTGATGCAAGTAAAAAGTAACTCCTTGCAAGATGGGGTTGGCCTTCTATAGATCCTACCTCCTAGTTGCTCCTCAACCATCAGGATGGTTGGTGAAAGGTGCAGTCAAATGGTGCATACGCAAGCTCCTTGCAAAATGGTTGCAAATGGTTCTTTGATGGTGCACTACAAGTCCTAGGTCACAAATTTTGAATTGGTGGTAGAATCCTAGAGAACATCATTTTGATAAAATCTTGTCACTATGCAGCTCATACAAAGAAATTATGTGAGCTCTTGACATCATCATAAGCCATCTTGTATCTTAGTCCTTGTTGCACATTTTGTTCAATACAAATTTTTGAGCTAGATTTGGATCTTATTAAGGATAATATAAAACTAAACATTTCTCCTATTTAGTACAATCTTAAAACTTAATCTATTGTACAAAACACTACTAAGCTACTAGAAAGAAGATACAGTGAGATGAAAATAAAAAATGTGTAGTGATCTTTGTAGTCAAACTTGATATCAAATAATTGTAGTTTGTTCCTCCCATAGATGATATTAACTCTTCATGTGCTCCATATCTACAACAAAGGTTTGTGGTCACAAATCATTATTATTCGCTTGCCCAAGAGATAATTTTTCCATACTATTGCGTATACTATTGCAAGTTGTTCTTAATATCAAGAAAAATAATTTATTCTTTTGCATTTAGTAATCTAGATACAAAGGCAATGGGATGCAATCCATCTAGAAATTCTTATTGTAACAAATCTCCAATTGCAAAGTTAAAAGCATCAAAATCAACCACACAAGGTAGTTGAGTGTCACATAGTTGGAGGATGGGTTATGAAGATATACCATATCCTTAAGTTGCTTGAATAATTCTACTTTTGCTTGGTGGTCCACTCAAAGCTTATTGTATTCCCTAAGAAATTAAACAACAATGCAGCAATATGAATATAACAGTGGATGAACTATCAGTAAAAAATTGCTAATCCATTAAATCTCTAAACTTTCATGGCATCCTTAGAAGTATGCTACTTAGTAATGGTTTTGATTTTCTCTTTTTTCATCTTGATGCCCTCCATTGGAACCTTATGGCCTAAGTAGGTTACTTCCTTCTACCAAAAGACATATTTGGATTTCTTACAATAGAATTCCCATTTTTGTAGTCATCTTAAGATTTCTTGCATGTGGTTCTTGTATTTTTCCTTATAGTAAGATGGAGGAAAAATACAAGCACTTAAAATAAATAAATTAAAATAAAAAATAAATTAAAATGTCATCCAAGAACACTATTTAGTGTTTATCCAACTACTCCTCTAACACCTAATGCATTTGATCCATGAAAACTACTAGACCATGAGTGAGTATAAGTAAAACTCTCTTTTCAAAATTCCCATGCCTTGTTCAAAAGTAGTGTTTTTGCACATCTTCTCTATCCATTAGAATTGTATAGTAAATGCTTTGAAGATCCAACTTTGAGAAGAATTATGCTCCACTTAACAAGTCATCAATTTGAGGCAAGGGATATTTATCTTCATGGTTTTTTAGACCATGGTATTCAATACAAAACCAATGTACTCCATCCTCTTTGATACAAATAATATTGGTGATTCCAAGAAGATATACAATATCATATGAAATCCTTCTCCAACAACTATTTCAATATTATTCAAAGTTCTTCTAACTCCTTTGGTGAGAGCTAATAAATTGGTCTACTCATTGGAGTACTACCTAGCAATAACTCAATCTTGAAAGGCATACCTCAATCAAAGAGTAATCCTTTCCAAAAATCATCCAAAAACACATTTGCAAACTCTTAATATATTGATTAACCATTGCTTATGAGACTTCTTATCCTCATTAGATTATCCTTGAAAATAGGCTTAATATATACCAAAAATATGAATATCTTCCTCCAAAAATTATTCTATAGCCATTATATTGATAAAATTATCATCTTGGGATTGGCTATTTTTAGGTGTCTTCCTCAAAGGTGCAAGAAAATTTAATCAATCATTCTTATCTTGATGTTGTATTTGAATTTATCATCGGGCCCAATCAGATTAAACCTTATGATGTTCAAGCTTATGATTAAGAATGATGAAGTAATGTAGAGGAGCTATGTGATACCAATAGCTAGATATATTATCTAGAGGTGAAAATTGACTTGGTAACATCTAGAAGGATGTTAGGTATGATGGGCTAGGTAGATCAAATAGAGGTGTCATAGAAAGAGCACTTCTACTAATAGAGCAAGAGCCAAAAACAACTTAAGAATGCAATACCAATAGCTAGACATATGATCTAGAGGTGAAAATTAGAGTGGTAACATTTGGGAGGATGTTATAGATAATGGACTAAGTAGATCACATATAGGTATCACCAAGAGAGTACTTCTACTAATAGGGCAAGAGCTGAGAATGAAACCTTTAGTCAATTTTGGAGGCCTAAACTGATTAATTAGACCTAAACAATGTGCACAATCCCCCTCCCCAAACTAAGGGTTGGTTGGCCTTCCATCCCTCCCTCCAAGGCTTGTCTCATCAAGAGCTTTCCAACAATACCTCACCCATGCAATTTGGAGATTCCTACAAAAAAATTCCCCAAAGATTCCCTCTAGTCAAAGATGGTTTGACCAACCAGATAAATCAGAACTAACATGTCACCCATGCATCCAACTAATCTAAGAATAGAGTTTGCTAACATATCACCAATCTATATATCTGATCCAAGAGCTTCCTTTGGGAGAGTTCTCCTTGCTATATAATAAAGCCAAGGTGCTCCCTTGGGGCATCAGAGATTGAGTGTGAAACTGTGTGTTTTTCCTTTTTTTTTTCTCT
This sequence comes from Lunularia cruciata, assembly GCA_948567375.1. Lineage (NCBI taxonomy): Eukaryota > Viridiplantae > Streptophyta > Marchantiopsida > Lunulariales > Lunulariaceae > Lunularia > Lunularia cruciata. The sequence continues at coordinate 52,424,166 of OX419755.1, read as the reverse complement.
TCAAGTCTCCTATCCTCAAAAGATTACAATTGTATTAGAGTAGATGTTTCAATCCAAGAGAGCGCATCATCTCTCTTGGAAGAACATGGGCTACTAAGATTGAGTAATTTTTGAGGAGAGATACCGCAATATATAATCAATAGATTAGGAGTGTGCTAGAGAGAGGATAGGATGGAGGCTCCGAGAGGACAATATCCAACACTGCTTTCTATTCTTGAATTTGTTCCACATCAAGATTATGTACATCCAACATGAGCAAGAGAAAGTGTATCTTGTTTTTCATTTTGGAGAAAATTTCATGGATATAGTGATGAATTCACCAAACCCAAAGATTTTGCCTTTGGTGATTTATGATAAAGAGTAGGATTTGACAATCTATATTCTATTATGGTGGATTTGAATATACAAAATCCTCTTCCTTTCAACACTCAAGTAGAAATCTTTTATGTGGTCAGACCAAAAATAATGTTTAGTGATTTTATAGTCTGCAATTATGCTGGAGAATACTATCAACAAGTGATAGTCTTTGAAGTCTCAATGGTAGTAGTTCCAATAGTTTGTGCTCCCTCTTGAGTGATCATATTAACCCTCTATTGAAGTAGGAAGTAAAAATTGAGCAATGCTATGTGTAGGAATCATAGATTTGTAGTTGGAAGAGTTGATGCAAGGAATGTAGGGAATGTTGAACAAGTTTTGGGAGATCAAGATGACCATGGAGGCATTGCAAAGTCAAGTCCATACCTTCAAGAATGATCAGGCAAAGCCCAAAGGAGAGTCATCCCAAAACCCAATACCAATGACCAAAGAACATAGAAAGTTGCTCATGGTAAGGACACCGACTTTGATGGACAATGAGGCCATATTTTTGCATATGAAGAAGACTTGCAACATCAAGCCTTACAAGGGACAAAATTTCATGGGAGTCATGGACAATAAGATTTCAAGAATAAATTGATACTTTTGATTGTTCACAACTAAAATCACCAATAGTTCTACCGGTGTGTTTGTATGTGAGTACTTGACCAATAAATCCCTCACATAGTACAACTCATGGGAATAATCAATGTTGGCAAAAGGAAGCAAGGTCACTTGGATAGCCATGTAGAAAGGATTGTTGAAGAACTTCCAATCGATGGATTTGGTGCAAATGGCACAACCCTGATTATGGGAGCTAAAGCAAAAGAATAATGTACAAGAATACGTGGAGGCATTCCTTGATTTACAAGTTGCAATAACAGACATGAGTCTAGCAGAAGCTTTGGATAATTTCAAACAAGGATTGAAAGAGCAAATCTACCAAGAAGTAATGGTACAAAACCCTTGTACAGTTTTTGAAGCCATTGCTTGTGATCAAAGAATAGCAGGGATGCTAGGAGTTAACAGGAGTAGCACATCTCAAAATTATTGAGCTAAAACAAAATAAATTGGTGGACCCGTTCCTATAGAAATGTGCAATATTTGATTCAAAGAACGAGGAGCATAACCTGTAAGCCGGCCTGTCTCTCACTCAGGATGAACCTCTGATGGCTATTATGGTAGCACACCATGGACTAAGAAGGCAAGGAACCCCAACTCCATCATAATCTCCAAGGCTAACATTCCAAGATTGCTCACTAGAGAACTCAATGAGAGATGATGAGTAGTTGCAAATGATAGGATGATGAGTACTTCCTCACCCCTTGTTTATATACTGGTGAAATAGTTATCCACCAAACTTTACTAATTACCATAGTAACTCAAGTTACTAGGCTAAAAGTCAAGTGAAGTCAAAAAGTATAGAGAAATATCCATCCACATGGGCATATTCCACTAAGCATGTGATCTTATCTTGACCCAACCACTAAGTCAAGGATTCATTCACATGGGCTATCCTTGGACTATAGAAGAATCCAAAACAAAAAGGATTGCAGGCCCAAGAGTTCTCAATTCTTTCCTCAAAGCCAAACACCTAGTAATAATACCAAGTCAACACACTAGAATCCAAAATAGTAGTGCTCATCTTTTCCACTTCCTCTAAAGTAAAGTCCCTTCTATCTGAGCTATGACTGACTTTAGCTAATCATGACTACTGTACAACCATCCTTTATCTCTATATAAATAATATTTCTCAAGTACTTGTAATACCAAGCTAAATATCACAAAACCACACACATGCACAAATGGGTGTTACATTTACCCTTGGACTAAGTTTTCACTTTGTCCTCAAAGTGAAGGTCTCTCTACCTTCTATGATACATCTTCAACTTATCATGGTTAATTCTATCAAAGTATATTCCTCCCAACTCCTTGAGATCATAGGTGTAATTGTCCCACACCTTCTCCATTATAAAAGGTCCAAAGTACTTAGGCAAAAACTTATTTTGCACTCTTTTGAATCAAATAGAATCAAACAACATTACCCAATCACCTTCTTTGAAAGGCTCCACCTTCTTCTTGCCTTGCCTCTTGTCATAGCTCTCCTTTTGTTTCCTTTGGGCTTGCTCTACTCAAACCATAGTGACTGCTCTTGCCTCTTCCAACTCCATGAGTTGTTCCTTCCTTGACTTCTCTGCATCACCTCCTTGTGCTTTTCTTCAATCTCCTATGAATGCTTTGGAAGGTAGGAAGATCAAAGTGAATAGCTAAGGTAGACTTAATACCATATACCAATTGAAATAGAGAACATCCGGTGGAAGTCTTCATGGTTGTCCTATAATCCTCACAAAACCGCATGAATCTTCTTGTCCCAAAGATGTTTAGCTCCCTCCATTTCTGCATCTTTGGCCAACATCATGCACAAGGTCTGATTGGTTCTCTTTGCCAAGCCAATAGAATTTGGCTTATAGGATGTAGTTACTCTATGTGTTATAAATAAATGTTGAAGCATGGCTGTAGTGATGCTTCCTATAAACTCTCCTCCTCTATCAAAAACTAGTTCCAAAGTGCATCCAAACCTAGTGATAATGCGTTCATAAAGAAATCTACCAACTTCATCTTCATTCTTGTCCCTCAATGGTCTAGCCTCAACCCACTTGGTAAGGTTATCAGTAACTACCACTATGCACCAATTGTTCCTTGGTGTTCTATTGAGAGGACCTACACAATCAATTCCTCACTTCTCAAAAGGTCCTAGCAATAGAATTGATCTAAGTGGTGGAGTGGATGTATACCTTCTAGCAAAAGCTTGACAAACATGACAAGTTTTGCAATAATTAAGACAATCCTTGAAAATCCTTCTCCAATGGTAACCTGCATCTAGAATCTTGAAAGCAGTCACCTTTCCTACAAAGTGTCTTCCACACACTAAACCTTCATGAAACTCCTTTATGAGTAGGATAGACTCTTCCTTACCCATTGCTCTTTGAAGTAGACCATCTGCTCCTTGGTGAAAAGAATATCCTCCACCATTGTGTAAGGTTTAGATCTTGCTGCAAGGGCCTTCCTCTCCCTAGCATGCATCCCTTCTGGATAGTTACCTCTTGTAACAAAATCCACAATCTCCTTGTACTCCATTGGAACCTCTTAAGTATGATTAAGATTTTTATGAGCTCCTCATCTGGGAAGGAATCATCCATTGTTTCATCTCCATCATGATCATAGGCCCTAGATAACAAATCTATATTTGCATGTTTCTTCCCTGGCCTATCCTCAATGGTGTAGTTATACTCAGACAAGAGTATCATCCACCTTGCTAGTCTCACTTCCACATTAGGCTTGTTGAAGATGTACTTCAAAGCCTTGTGATGTGTGACAACGGTGGTTTTCCCTCCAATCAAGTAGTGTCTAAACTTCTTGAGACCAAAGATCACTGCCAACCGACAAAGTAGTTCTTCTCTACTGAAACCATCTGCCTATTAGCATAAACTATTGAATGATCATGCCCATCTTGGTCTAATTGACTAAGAGTGCATCCTATAGCTATGTTAGAAGCATCAATGTAGAGGATGAAAGGCTTACTCCAATCACGTTTAGCAAGAATTGGAGCTACAACAAGGGATTGCTTGAGCTCCTCAAAAGCTTTGAGAGCCTCCTTATCTTCTAAAATCACCATGTAATCTACAACCTTCTTCATGTAGATGGTCAATTCATAAGCCTTGTTGGAAAATGAGAAGATGAACCTCCTATAGTACCCAACCATCCCCAAGAATTGGCATAATTTTTTCAAGCTTGAAGGGAATAGAAAGTCTGAGATTTTCCTCACCTTCTCAAGATCAACTGCTATTCCGTCCTTGGAGATGATGTGCCCCAAAAGTAGACCTTCTTCACATCCAAAAATGCGCTTCTTTGGGTTGAGTGATGCATTTGCCTCATCCAAGCGTTGCAAAACCTTGATTAGGTACTCAAAGTGCTCCTCCTTGCTCCCATAGACACAAAAGTCATCAATGAAGTCTCTCACAAATTTCCCAATGAAAGGTTCAAATACCTTGTTCATGAACCATTGGAATGTAGCTAGAGCATTGCAAAGCCCAAAAGGCATGACCTTGAAAGCTTAAGTTCCCCAAGGTGTGGTGAATGTGGTGAGTTGTTGAGTTGATGCTCTAGTGCAATCTTGATTTGGTTATATCCACTATAACCATCTCCAAAACTATACCTCTCATGACCTACAACCTCCTCCAAGATTTCATCAATGAATGGTAATGGGTAGTAGTCCTTCTTGGTAACAACATTGAGCTTCTTGTAATCCACATATACTCAAAGCTTGCCATTCTTTTTCTTCACAATCACAATTAGAGACACTCATTCTGAATTCTCCACCTCAAAGATAAATCTAGCCTCTTTGAGCTTATCAATCTCCTCCTTCACAACCAAAGATATTGGTGGGCTGATGCAATGTTGCTTTTGGCAGATTGGTCTTGCATGTGACTCCACCCCTATCTTGTGCTCCTCCAAGGTGACTTCCTTCAAATCCTTGTAACTGAAAGTAAACACATGGATGAACTTGCAAAAAATCTCCTCAAATCTCACCTTCTCCTCCTTGGTAACATTTAGGCCATACTTGAGGGTAGCTAACATTCACTCTACCTCCTCAAGTGTCAATGGTGATTTATCTTGGTCTTTCAAACCTTTGGCTTAGGTGCAAAAGCCATAGCACACAAGAGATACACATCTGAATCTGATTCAGACTCATCCTCCTCCATGGAAGTGTCCTCCTCCATGCTTGTGTCCACACTTCAAGCTCCTTCTTCATAATCTGATTCCCAATAATCAAAAGATGGTGTATCTGAATGTGAAGTATTGGTGGTGTTAGTCATAGGAACTATGACCCTATGGTTTGATGGCCCAATCCTCAAGTAGCTTTTGTGTCGTCAATTAGTTGTGCATGCTGCTCTCAACCATGGCCTCCCAAGAAGTAAGTCATAGTTTGAATCCTTCAAGACTTGGAAAGTCATGAGATTTTGAACTCCCATGACTAAAACTACCACTTTATCTATCACCCCTATTGGTCTAACTTGTTGCTTGTTTGCCATACTCACCACAAATGTTGAATGCTTAAGGGTATCATACCCAACTTCTTCAACTTTTTTGACATGGCATTCATTGCTGATCCTCCATCAACCAATGCATCCTTGATGTTATGACCATTTACTCTCACATAATCTTGGAGGCATATTCACAAGCCTCCCATGGTGCTGGTTTGGCATCCACCACCCCCATTGATATTAGAAATTTTGCCTTCTTCTTCCTCTTGCTCTTTGTAGAACTCAAACCACCTCTAAGCTCCTTTCTCAAAGTAGGATTCAAAGCAATCAATTGGCCCATTTTGATGTTAGCCTTGTGACTACCAACATCCTCCAAGACATTGTAGTTCCATTGTTACTTTGAGATCAAGAAGTCCTCCATCCCCAAATTCTTCCTTGGAGTCTTTGTTGCTGATGGTGTTGAAGTTCTTGTGCAAGTGCTCCTAATAGGCATAGGAGTATCTTGGCTAGGAGTAAATCCTTGAGAAGAGTGCGCAACCTCTGCAAAACAAGCTCTCTTCTTCTCTTGTGCCAAAAGCTCCAAATTAAGACTCTTGGAGTTTGAGCACTCTCCCTTCTCATACTTGCTCTCAGCCACATCTATAAATGCTATCCCCTTACTTCTTTTGGATTAAGAGCCACTTGGGCTTCACTACCTCCTTCTTTCCCTCTATTGGCTCCCTTGTGACCTCTTCCTCCATGGTAAGTGGAATTTGGGCAATTCCTTTGGATATGGCCTCTTCCTCCACAACCAAAACAATTTCTCTCATTGAAAATTTTGGTTGGTTGTCCTCCTCTATTTGGATAACTTCCATAACTCCTAGGCCCTCTCCCCACATTTTGAGCCACCTCTCTCTTCTCCCATAGTTGCACCACATTGATCTTGAGATCTGCAAGTTGTTTTGTGATGGTTTGAAGTGGATCCTTTGGTGGAGGTGCAAGAACTAGAGCAACAACTACTAGTAGTGCAACCCTTGCCACCAAAGTATTAGAAGTTCCACCATACTTGTAACCTTGAGGAGGATGCACAACCTCCTTCACCACCAAATCACTCTCATCCCCTTCCAAACTCTCCTCCATACAAATTGCAATCTTGATAGCTTCAACCTTGGAAGAAAGTTTCTCATATCTCACCTTGCTTCTAATTTGTGATCTCAACACTCCCATAAAATTCTTGGTGAGCATGGCCCCTATGCCAATCATAGTAGTCTCCAAATCCTCCCTACCCTTCCTCAACACTATGTGAAATCTGGACTCTAGCTTTTCCACTCTTTCCACATAGACTCTCACTTTCTCTCCATCTCCTTGTTTGAGAAAGGTAACCTCAGTCATCAATCTCTCATAACTCTCATCTGGAAGAAAGTTCTCAATAAGTGCTGAATTCAAACTCTCCCAAGACTCTTCTTCCCCATCTCTCATCTCCTTCTTTTGATATTTTGACTCATACCATGTAAGTGCTGCATCCTCAAAGAAATCTGATAATAATGAGGCCCACTCATTCTTCCTCCTTTGATTGTTTCCTATGTAAGCTCTCTTGAAGTCTCTCACAAAGACCTCCACATCTTCTCCATCCTTGCCAAAGAAAACCGGAAGTTTCCCCATCTTAACTCCTTGTTATCTTTCTTTTCTCTCAAGTTTGTTTTTCTCTTTTCTTTTCTCTCACTTTATAACTAATAGAGTATATACATGACTAACACCATCTAAGAATAATCCACTCTAGGGAACACAAAAGGTTTAGGGTACTCCAAGATTTCTATAGCAATATCAAATCCTAGAGTACATATTAATCAAACTCTCATGGATAGTTTATCCATAAGTTGAAAGATTATCTCCATCACTAATCTTGAGAACTAGCTGATGAAGGTGGTAGTATTTCTGTTGTTGTACTAAGACTCTCCAAGATCCTTCACCAAAGTTTCTAAAAGTGCTTTTACTCTACTACACTCATGTCCTTTTGGAAGTCCTTCCACTCCACAAACCTCACACAACTCCTTGGTCTTAGATCTTCTCCCTCCCAATCTTGGTGAATAAGGTCCAACATGCAAACCCAAGTCAAGTAAGCCTCTCCGTTATCTCAATCTCTTGCTCTCAAAAGTCAATGGACATGAACTTGCCTTATGTCCCTTCTCTCTACATAAAAGCACTTAGACTCACTCTTTCCTCCAAGTGGTGTAGATTTTTGGATCCTCTCAACACTCTCTTCAAATTCTATTCTAAACTCTCTTCTTCTCAAATCCACCCCTACAATCAACTCAAACCCTTGGGGAACCTTGCATAGCCTAAATTTCTACTCTTGGTTACACTCCATGTTCCCAAGATGAGTCTAAACACTCAAACATATTTTTTGTTGCTCTCATTCTCCTCATGCATGAAATCTAAACTCTCTAGAATTGACCCTTCCTCATAATGTCAATCAAATCTCGCAACTAGTATGTCACAATCCTCTGAAATTTTTCCACTAAATCAAAACTAAAGGGGGTTTCTCACTAAAAAATTTCAGATCTTTTCATCAAGCCATTTGGCCTAGGCACCTTTCTATTCAGCACATATATTTCAGATTTGGTCTGAAAACCACCCCCCTCACTTTAAAAACTTCTAACTCTTTGCTCAAGAATGATCTCTGTCTAATTTTTGTGTCAAAAGGTAGGATACAATGCACTTAATTTTCTTGGAAACTTTCACCACAAGCCATTAAAACTCAAAGAAATGGCAGGCTCTGTACAATATTCTAGAGAGCATGCAGTTGCGGGAGAAGTTTACCCTATCAACTTTCAAAAATTCTAGCCTAGTGCACATAGTAGCTCTCACAATAATTTCAATTGTGCTAACTGTAGGATAATTGAAGCTATCATGTGTATAATTTCAAGTCCAAATCCCTAACTTGAGATTTTACCCAAAATCTCCTTAATCCACAAAATCTGCAATCCATTTCACACAATCTCTTCAAATCCTCTCAAGTGTACAAGATGTACAAAATCACCTCAAAGACATCATAGTGAACTATAGGGTATATAAATGGGTCCAAATTCTCTTACATAAGTTTAGCCCTCTCCTCCCCTAAAGTTCTCTCCAAGTGAGCTCTCATAGCCTCCTTCTGTCTAATATAGATTGTGCGCGGAACATTATCTTGCCTTCTAGAGAGGTCCCGGTAACAGAACCAAAAATGTGAGCCAGCCTATCTCTCACTCAAGATGAACCTCTGATAGCTTTTGGTAGTGCACCATGGACTAAGAAGGCAAGGAACCCCAACTCCATCATACTCTCCAAGGCTAACATTCCAAAATTGCTCACTAGAGAACTCAATGAGAGATAGATAGCTGCAAATGAAAGGATGATGAGTACTTCCTCACCCCTTGTTTATATACTGGTGAAAAATTTACCCACCAAAGTTACTAATTACCGTAGTAACTCAAGTTACTAGGCTAAAAGTCAAGTGAAGTCAAAAAGTATAGAAGAATGTCCATCCACATGGCATATTCCACTAAGCATGTGATCTTATCTTGACCCAAACACTAAGTCAAGGATTCATTCACATGGGCTATCCTTGGACTATAAAAGAATTCAAAACAAAAAGGATTGCGGGCCCAAGAGTTCTCAACTCTTTTCTCAAAGCCAAACACCTAGTAATAATACCAAGTCAACACACTAGAATCCAAAATAGTGGTGCTCATCTTTTCCACTTCCTCTAAAGTAAAGTCTCTTCTATCTGAGCTATGACTGACTTTAGCTAATCATGACTACTGTACAACCATCCTTTATCTCTATATAAATAATATTTCTCAAGTACTTGTAATACCAAGCTAAATATCACAATACCACATACATGCACAAATGGGTGTTACAAAACACACTATGGTAACCCAATTTGTCTTCACTGTCTAAAAAAGATGGAGAGGAGTCCAAGTGGCTGTCAATTTCGTACACATGTCTCCTATGGCACGTTGTGACAGAAGCTGAATGTCTTGACAAGTTGAACAGTGAGCATTAAGTGGAATCGAGCTGCAACCAACAAACAAACATTGCAGCTAGTGTGGGTTGGCAGGGAGGAGACGAGAAAGAGATCAAGACTTCACGGAGACATGGAGGTAGAAGGGGCTGAGCAAGAACAAGTAAGATGACAAAGAATTGGTCAGTAATGGTGGAGGATGGACTGTAACACCCATTTGTGCATGTGTGTGGTATTGTGATATTTAGCTTGGTATTACAAGTACTTAAGAGATATTATTTATATAGAGATAAAGGATGGTTCTATATTAGTCATGGTTAGCTAAAGTTAGTCATAGCTAAGATAGATGGGACCTTACTTTAGAGGAAGTAGAAAAGATGAGCACCACTATTTTGGATTTTAGTGTGTTGACTTGGTATTATTCCTAGGTGTTTGGCTTTGGGGAAAGAGTTGAGAACTCTTGGGCCCGCAAGCCTTTTTGTTTTGGATTCTTCTTTAGTCCAAGGATAGCCCATGTGAAGGAATCCTTGCTTTAGTGGTTGGGTCAAGATAAGGGGAATATGCCCATGTGTATGGATATTCCTTTCTACTTTTTGACTTTACTTGACTTTTAGTCTAGTAACTTGAGTTACTACGGTAATTAGTAACTTTGGTACGTAACTATTTCACAAGTATATAAACAAGGGGTGAGGAGGTACTCATCATCTTTTCATTTGCAACTATCTCTCTCTCATTGAGTTCTCTAGTGAGCAATGTCTTGAGTCTTGGAGTGTTAGCCTTGGAGGAGTATGATGGAGTTGGGGTTCCTTGCCTTCTTAGTCCATGGTGCGCTACCATAATCGCCATCAGAGGTTCATCCTGAGTGAGAGACAGGCCGGCTCACATTTTTGGTTCCGTTGCCGGGACCTCTCTAGAAGGCAAGATAATGTTCCGCGTCCAATTCTACATTAGGCAGAAGGAGGCTATGAGAGCTCACTTGGAGAGAACATTAGGAGAGGAGAGGGCTGAACTTATGTTAGAGAACCAAGATCCATTTGTATACCCTGTAGTTCATTATGATGTCTTTGAGGTGATTTTGTACATCTTGTACACATGAGAGGAATTGGAGAGATTGTGTGAGGTGGATTGCAGATTTTGGGGATTAAGGTGATTTTGGGCAAAATCTCAAGTTTGAGATCTGGACTTGAGATTTCTACACATGATAGCTTGGGTTATCTTTCAGTTAGCACACTTGAAATTATTGAGAGAGCTTCTATGCGCACTGGGCTAGAATTTTTTAAAGTTGATAGGGTAAAGTGCTCCCGCAACTGCATGCTCTCTGGAAAATTGTACAGAGTCTGCCATTTCTTCAATTTTCAGTGAATTGTCCTGAAAATTTCCAGGAAAATTCAGTGCATTGTATCCTACCTGGTGCCACAAAAATTAGAGAGAGATCATTTTTGCGCAGTGCGTTATGAGTTTTTGAAGTGAGGGGGGTGGTTTTCAGACCAAATCTGAAATATGGGTGCTGAATAGAAAGGTGTCTAGGCCAAATGGCTCGATGAAAAGATCTTAAATTTTGCAGGGAGGGACACCCTAGAGTTGTGATCAAGTGTGGAAAATTTCAGAGGACTGTGACATATTAGTTGGGAGATTTGAGTGACATTGTGAGGAAGGGTCAATTCTGCAGAGTGGAGATCTCATGCATGAGAAGTTTGAGATCAACAAAAAGCATGTTTGAGTGTTTAGATTCATCTTTGGGAACATGGAGGGTCATCAAGAGTGGAAATTGAGATTATGCAAGGTTCCCCAAGGGTTTGAGGTGATTGTAGGGGTGGATTTGAGGAAAAGAGAGTTTACAATAGAATTTGAAGAGAGTGTTGAGAGGATCCAAAAACCTACACCACTTGGAGGAAAGAGTGAGTCTAAGTGCTTTCTATGTGGAGAGAAGGGACATAAGGCAAGTTCATGTCCATTAACCTTTGAGAGCAAGAGATTGAGGGAAAGGAGAGGCTTACTTGACTTGGGTTTGCATGTTGGACCTTCTTCACCAAGATTGGGAGGGAGAAGATCTAAGACCAAAGAGTTGTGTGAGGTTTGTGGAGTTGAAGGACTTCCAAAAGGACATGAGTGTAGTGGAGTAAAAGCACTTTTGGAAACTTTGGTGAAGGATCTTGGAGAGAGTCTTAGTACAGCTACAGAAATACTACCACCTTCATCAGCTAGTTCTCAAGATTAGTGATGGAGATAATCTTTCAACTTATGGATAAACTATCCATGAGAGTTAGATTAATATGCACTCTAGGATTTGATGTTGCTATAGAAATCTTGGAGCAACCTGAACCTTTTGTGTTCCCTAGAGTGGATTATTCTCAGATGGTGTTAGTCATGTATATACTCTATTAGTAATAGAGTGAGAGAAAAGAAAAGAGAAAAAAAAAAAAATTAAGAGAAAAGAAAGATAGTGAGGGGTTAAGATGGGGAAACTTCCGGTTTTCTTTGGCAAGGATGGAGAAGATGTGGAGGCCTTTGTGAGAGACTTCAAGAGAGCTTGCATAGAAACAATGAGAGGAGGAAGAATGAGTGGGCCTCATTATTACCAGATTTCTTTGAGGATGCAGCACTTACATGGTATGAGTCAGAATACCAAAAGAGAGAGAGGAGAGAGGGGGAAGAGGAGTCTTGGGAGACTTTGACTTCAGCACTCATTGAGAACTTTCTTCCTGATGAGAGTTATGAGAGATTGATGAGTGAGGTTACATTTCTCAAGCAAGGAGATGGAGAGAAAGTGAGGGTCTATGTGGAAAGAGTGGAAAAGTTGGAGTCCAGATTTCGCATAGTGTTGAGGAAGGGTGGGGATGATGTGGAGACTACAATGATTGGCATAGGGGCCATGCTCACCAATAATTTTGTGGGAGGATTGAGACCACAAATTAGAAGCAAGGTGAGATATGAGAAACCTTCTTCCAAGGTTGAAGCTATCAAGATCGCAATTCGTATGGAGGAGAGTTTGGAAGGGGATGAGAGTGATTTGGTGGTGAAGGAGGTTGTGCATCCTCCTCAAGGCTACAAGTATGGTGGAACTTCTGATACTTTGGTGACAAGGGTTGCACCACAAGTAGTAGTTGCTCCAGTTCTTGCACCTCCACCAAAAGATCCACTCCAAACCATCACAGAACAACTTGCGGATCTCAAGATCAATGTGGTGCAACTATGGGAGAAGAGAGAGGTGGATCAGAATGTAGGGAGAGGACCTAGGAGTTATGGAAACTATCCATATAGAGGAGGCCAACCAGCCAACAATTTCAATGATAGAAATTGTTTTGGTTGTGGAGGAAGAGGCCATATCCAAAGGAATTGCCCAAATTCCACTTACCATGGAGGAAGGGGTTATGAGGGAGCCAATAGAGGGAAAGAGGGAGGTAGTGAAACCCAAGTGGCTCCTAATCCCAACAAAGGTAAGGGGATAGCATCCATAGATGTGGTTGAGAGCAAGTATGAGAAGGGAGAGTGCTCAAACTCCAAGGGTCTTAATTTGGAGCTTTTGGCGCAAGAGAAGAAGAGAGCTCGTTTTGCAGAGGATGTTCACTCTTCTCAAGGATTTACTTCAAGCAAGGATACTCCTATGTCTACTAGGAGCACTCGCACCTCAACACCATCAACAACAAAGACTCCAAGGAAGAAGTTGGGGATGGAGGACTTCTTGATCTCAAAGCAACAATGGAACTACAATGTGTTGGAGGATGTTGGTAGTCACAAGGCTAACATCACAGTGGGCCAATTAATTGCTTTGAACCCTACCTTGAGAAAGGAGCTTAGAGGTGGTTTGAGTTCTACAAGGAGCAAAAAGAAGAAGAAGGCAAAAGTTCCAGTATCAATGGGGGTGGTGGATGCCAAGCCAGCACCATGGGAGGCTTGTGAATATGCCTCCAAGATTGATGTGAGAGTGAATGGTCACAACATCAAGGATGCATTGGTTGATGGAGGATCAGCAGTGAATGCCATGTCAGAAAGGTTGATGAAGAAGTTGGGTATGATACCCTCAAGACCTTCAACATTTGTGGTGAGCATGGCAAACAAGCAACAAGTTCGACCAGTAGGGGTGATGGATAAGGTGGTAGTTTCAGTTATGGGAGTTCAAAATCTCATGACTTTCCAAGTCTTGAAGGATTCAAGCTATGACTTACTTCTTGGGAGGCCATGGTTGAGAGCAGCACGCACAACTGATCGATGGCACAAAGGGTACTTGAGGATTGGGCCATCAAACCATAGAGTCACTGTTCCTGTGACTAACACCACCAACACTTCACATTCAAATACCCCATCTTCTAATTATTGGGAATCAGATTCTGAAGAAGGAGCTTCAGGTGTGGACACAAGCATGGAAGAGGAGACTTCCACGGAGGAGGATGAATCTGAATCTGATTCAGATGTGTATCCCTTGTGTGCTATGGATTTTGCACCTAAGCCAGAGGTTTTGAAGGACCCAGATAAATCACCATTGACACTTGAGGAGGTAGAGAGAAGGTTATCTACCCTCAAGTATGGCCCAAATGTTACCAAGGAGGAGAAGGTGAGATTTGAGGAGATTTTCCGCAAGTTCATCCATGTGTTTGCTTTTAGTTACAAGGATTTGAAGGAAGTCACCTTGGAGGAGCACAAGATAGAGGTGGAGTCACATGCAAGACCAATCCGCCAAAAGCAACATCGCATTAGCCCACCAATATCTTTGGTTGTGAAGGAGGAGATTGATTAGCTCAAGGAGGCTGGATTTATCTTTGAGGTGGAGAATTCAGAATGGGTGTCTCCAATTGTCATTGTGAAGAAAAAGAATGGCAAGCTTCGGGTATGTGTGGATTACAAGAAGCTTAATGCTGTTACCAAGAAGGACTACTACCCATTGCCATTCATTGATGAGATCTTGGAGGAGGTTGCAGGTCATGAGAGGTACAGTTTTGGAGATGGTTATAGTGGATATAACCAAATAAAGATTGCACCAGAGCATCAACAACTCACCACATTCACCACACCTTGGGGAACTTACGCTTTCAAGGTCATGCCTTTTGGGCTTTGCAATGCTCCAGCCACATTCCAACGGTTCATGAACAAGGTATTTGAACCTTTCATTGGGAAATTTGTGAGAGATTTCATTGATGACTTTTGTGTCTATGGGAGCAAGGAGGAGCACTTTGAGCACCTAATCAAAGTCTTGCAACGCTTGGATGAGGCAAATGCATCACTCAACCCAGAGAAGTGCATTTTTGGATGTGAAGAAGGTCTACTTTTGGGGCACATCATCTCCAAGGATGGAATAGTAGTTGATCCTGAGAAGGTGAGGAAAATCTCAGACCTTCCATTCCCTTCAAGCTTGACAAAGTTACGCCAATTCTTGGGAATGGTTGGGTACTATAGGAGGTTCATCTTCTCATTTTCCAACAAGGCTTATGCATTGACCATCTACATGAAGAAGGGTGTAGATTACATGGTGATTTTGGAAGACAAGGAGACTCTCAAAGCTTTTGAGGAGCTCAAGCAATCCCTTGTTGTAGCTCCAATTCTTGCTAAACCTGATTGGAGTAAGCCTTTCATCCTCTACACTGATGCTTCTAATGTAGCTATAGGATGCACTCTTAGTCAATTAGACCAAGATGGGCATGATCATCCAATAGCTTATGCTAGTAGGCAGATGGTTTCAGCAGAGAAGAACTACTCTGTCACAGAGAGAGAAGGGTTGGCAGTGATCTTTGGTCTCAAGAAGTTTAGACACTACTTGATTGGAGGGAAAGCCACAATTGTCACGGATCACAAGGCTTTGAAGTACATCTTCAACAAGCCTAATGTTGAAGGGAGACTAGCAAGGTGGATGATACTCTTGTCTGAGTATGACTACACAATTGAGGATAGGCCAGGAAAGAAACATGCAAATGTTGATTTGTTATCTAGAGCCTATGATCATGATGGAGATGAGCCAGTAGATGATTCCTTCCCGGATGAGGAGCTCATGACAATCTCAGTCACTCAAGAGATTCCAATGGAGTACAAGGAGATTGTGGATTTTGTGACAAGAGGTAACTATCCAGAAGGGATGCATGCTAGGGAGAGGAAGGCCCTTGCAGCAAGATCTAGACCTTACACAATGGTGGAGGATATTCTTTTTCACCAAGGAGCAGATGGTCTACTTCGAAGAGCAGTGGGTAAGGAAGAGTCTATCCTACTCATAAAGGAGTTTCATGAAGGTTTAGTATGTGGAGGACACTTTGCAGGAAAGGTGACTGCTTTCAAGATTCTAGATGCAGGTTACCATTGGAGAGGGATTTTCAAGGATTGTCTTGATTATTGCAAAACTTGTCATGTTTGTCAAGCTTTTGCTAGAAAGTCTACATCCACTCCACCACTTAGATCAATTCCATTGCTAGGACCTTTTGAGAAGTGGGGAATTGATTTTGTAGGACCTCTCAATAGAACCCCAAGGAACAATCGGTACATTGTGGTAGTTACTGATTACCTTACCAAGTGGGTTGAGGCTAGACCATTGAGGGACAAGAATGAAGATGAAGTGGGTAGATTTCTTTATGAACGCATTATCACTAGGTTTGGATGCCCTTTGGAGTTGGTTTCTGATAGAGGAGGAGAGTTTACAGGAAGCATTACTACAGCCATGCTACGACATTTCTCTATCACACATAGAGTAACTACATCCTATAAGCCAAATTCCAATGGCTTGGCAGAGAGAACCAATCAGACCTTGTGCATGATGTTGGCCAAAGATGCAGAAATGGAGGGGGCTAAACATCATTGGGACAAGAGGATTCATGCAGTTTTGTGGGAGTATAGGACAACCATGAAGACTTCCACTGGATATTCTCCATTCCAATTGGTGTATGGTATTGAGTCTACCTTACCTATTCACTTTGATCTTCCTACCTTCCAAAGCATTCATAGGAGATTGAAGAAAGCACAAGGAAGTGATGCAAGGAAGTCAAGGAAGGATCAACTCATGGAGTTGGAAGAGGCAAGAGCAGTTGCTATGGTTCGAGTGGAGCAAGCCCAAAGGAAACAAAAGGAGAGCTATGACAAGAGGCAAGGCAAGAAGAAGGTGGAGCCTTTCAAAGAAGGTGATTGGGTAATGTTGTTTGATTCCATTCGATTCAAGAGAGTGCAAAAGAAGTTTTTGCCTAAGTACTTTGGACCTTTCATAGTAGAGAAGGTGTGGGGCAATTACACCTATGATCTCAAGGAGTTGGGAGGAAGACACTTTGATAGGATTAACCATGATAAGTTGAAGATGTACCATAGAAGGTAGAGAGACCTTCACTTTGAGGACAAAGTGAAAACTTAGTCCGGGGGTAAATGTAACACCCATTTGTGCATGTGTGTGGTATTGTGATATTTAGCTTGGTATTACAAGTACTTAAGAGATATTATTTATATAGAGATAAAGGATGGTTCTATATTAGTCATGGTTAGCTAAAGTTAGTCATAGCTAAGATAGATGGGACCTTACTTTAGAGGAAGTAGAAAAGATGAGCACCACTATTTTGGATTTTAGTGTGTTGACTTGGTATTATTCCTAGGTGTTTGGCTTTGGGGAAAGAGTTGAGAACTCTTGGGCCCGCAAGCCTTTTTGTTTTGGATTCTTCTTTAGTCCAAGGATAGCCCATGTGAAGGAATCCTTGCTTTAGTGGTTGGGTCAAGATAAGGGGAATATGCCCATGTGTATGGATATTCCTTTCTACTTTTTGACTTTACTTGACTTTTAGTCTAGTAACTTGAGTTACTACGGTAATTAGTAACTTTGGTACGTAACTATTTCACAAGTATATAAACAAGGGGTGAGGAGGTACTCATCATCTTTTCATTTGCAACTATCTCTCTCTCATTGAGTTCTCTAGTGAGCAATGTCTTGAGTCTTGGAGTGTTAGCCTTGGAGGAGTATGATGGAGTTGGGGTTCCTTGCCTTCTTAGTCCATGGTGCGCTACCATAATAGCCATCAGAGGTTCATCCTGAGTGAGAGACAGGCCGGCTCACAGGACCTTGTATCTACAGCTGCAGCAATTGCCTCTATCATGTAGCAGAGCATGACAAAATAGTCTCCAAGTCCTTCGTGATGTGGTTTGTTTCTGAATAGGGGTGACAATCTTTGATTGTTCTTGTTTTGGTTAAGAGGTTCCCTTTTCTATTTTGACAACTACTTTAGTTTCACATCTTGGAAATTTCTCTTTGGTGAACTCAACTACAGATGTTTCACATGAAGTAGAGTAGGTTGGTGGGAATTGGCTCAGATGTCTAGATGGAAAAACCGATAATGTAATACTCCGAGGACAAGAGAAGAGAGAAAACACAGATTGCACACTCAAACATTCGATGCCCCAAGGGAGCACCTTCTCTTTATTATATAGGCAAAGAGGATCTCCTCCAAGGAAGCTCCACCATAGGATTAGGGACACAGATAGGTGACATGTCAGCAAGCTCCACCCTTGGATTATTTACTTGGATAGGTGACCTGTCTGGTCTAGGTCCTGTATGGTTGGTCAAACGAGCTTTGACCGGAGGGAATCTTTTAGGGAATCTTCCTGTAGGAATCTCAGAATCACATGAGTAAGGTACCGTTGGAAAGCTCTCAACAAGACAAACCAGGGGGGAGGGTAGGCCAGCTTTTCCTCTGTTGGGGGGGGGACTTTGCACATTTTCGAGGCCTAATTCATCCGTTTAGGCCTCCAAAATTGCCTTCAAAGATTTCAGGCATATTTTGGTTCCTACTCTATTAGTAGAAGTCCTCTTTTGGTGATACCTCTTTCTGATCTGTTTAGTCTATCATGTGTAACATCCTTCCAGATGTTACCAAACCAATTCTCACATTTAAATCATATGTCTAGCTATTGGTTCTAAAGTTCTCAAGTCTATTTCGATTTCTGCCCTATTAGTAGAAGTACTCTTTAGGTGATACTTCTATCTGATCTATTTTGACCATCATGTATAACATCATTCTAGATGTTACCAAACCGAATTTCACATCTAGATCATATGGCTAACCCTTGGTATTACAGATAACCTAGAGTAATACCAATCTGAATTGCTTTGACCATCAAGCTCTTGTTTTAGTGATAGAATGGTCGTGGATGACCTATGGGAAACCAGCATATCTAGATACAGAGTGTCATATCTACTCGGTAGCAGTAGAGTTTGTAGTTTGTGAACCAAATCTGTTTTAGTTTGTGACAACCCGGCAAATATCACTTTTGTGATAATCGGGTAAGTAAAGTTTGTTCCCGCAAAGATACGAGTCATAAGTGGTCAAATACGAAGTCAAACAATAACATGTAGTTCTTCTTGGTTGTGTCTTTAATCTATCAGGTAGAAACCACACCCAAAAGAGAGTAACAAGCACTGATTCTCAGTCTTGTCACAAATTAACACTCCTTAATCACAACTCCAACAAATCTTTCCAAACAATCTTGATTGTGATGATTCAGGCTCTCCCAAAAATGGCACTTCATTGCAAAACAACTTTGCCGTAGAATTGTGTTCCACCCTTCCACTGAAGGCACAACTTCCTCGATCAAAATTGCTTCACATCAACCTCACACTGCACTCACAAATGTAGAATACTACCAAAACTACAATTCCTCTCAGATCTATCAAGGCATTGCTCTGATTGCACTTCACTCAGGATCAAACACACAGAATGAAGATCAAGGCTGTAGAATCCAACATCCAACAAGCACTTTGACTTGCACTTTGAATTTCTCCAAACACTCACAAACACAATAACAAAGTTGATACTCGGAATCAAGCTCAAGCGACAAGCACTACTTCACAGCACTTTGCTTTATCTATTCTCAGAAATTATGAGCACTGAACAACATCTGATTACGAATGCCACTCTTAAGTAGTGAAGCAATCGACAGTTCTAACAACTATACCATTCTACAACAACTCTTCTAACCTGCAGATCCGAAATGACAATGCACCTCTTTATATCTGCCTCTTCATATCTCAAAACTATTACTAATCCGATCCAATGTCTACTTCGTCATCGGCTTTCAAACCCAAACCCAAAGTAAATTTACTTCCTACTACTTTGTCTTCGGGTTTCACAACTTCTAATTCTTCTACCATATCCAACAATTCTCTTTCCTGATATGAAATTACACTAGTGGGTAACTTATCTAACTCCTTATCTCCCGACCCACTCTTCTCCAATGTGTCCGATGGTAACTCCAAAGACATCTGTACTCCTACTTCATCTACTTCGGGTTTTGCTCTAACATCTTTCCGAAGTTTGTCTATCTCCAACTTTACTAAATCTAATCTAATCGTGATATTATCTTCTACCTCTAATATCTTCCTATCTACACGAGTCCTGAGACTTATCAACAGCACATTCAAATCTATATCTTTCGCCTATCTTTGCCTCGTCTCTTGCACCAACAATTTCAACTTGTGTAGCCTCGTTTCTTCAATTTGAACGTTGGCCTCTGTACTTAACATCGCATTCATCTTGAGGACAATCTCGTTCAATGGCTCCAATCACATTTTTGTTTCTCGCTCTCGATCTGCAAACCAATCCTCCCTGTACATTGCCAACTCTACTTTGAACTCGGCTTTCACCGTTTCCTTCTCCTTCTCCTTCTGTACAACCTTCTCTTCCTGATTACGAAATAACTCTCGTTACCTTTCTTCTTCCCTATATCGTGTTGCTAACTCCCTTTGCTAGAGTTGCTTCTTCTCTTCTATACTCTCCATGACTCTATTAAGCTCTTGTTCCTTTGCTGCTACCCTTGCCATAGCATGGATAAGTTCTACCCTTGAATCAGCAAACTGCTGCTTCAAAATCTCATACTTTGCTACTTGTCTTTCCCTCGCTATGTCACTCTTCTTAACAAGCTCCTCTCGATATCTCACTTCTCTCTTCAAGTCTTCAATTACCTGAGTCTTCACTACTGCATCCGCTCGCAGTACTTCACTTTCCTCCTCACCTCGGGTTATGATTTTCTTCAACACCGAGTTCTCTTTTTCTAATCTCGCTAAGACCTACAAAATAGTCTTCACTTCTAGACAAGTTGACTGCATTTCCTTCTTCTTGTGCTCCAATTTCACCAGTAGTGGACACACGATGTCCCGTAGGTACTCTTCTCCATTACTCGCTACTACCTCCTCTTGCGTAGCAATCTCCCTTCTCACTTCTTGTTTGCCCAATACTTGCCTTTGTCTCTGCTGTCTTCGTATCGGAACTGACGCCTTGCTTCCCGAGCTTTCATTCATTTCTTCTTTTACTTTACTTGGACCTGCCTCACACTTTGCCTTACGTCTTGAGCGGACTCCCCTTTGAATCACAGACTTCTTCTCTTTGGCCTCAGGTATTTCATCCTCCAACTTTGTGTTGTCCTCGGCCTTGATCTCCGCCTACACTTCTTCCTCCTTTGTAGCAGCTAGCACCGACGTCATTTCTCCACCTTCATTGCTATTGCTACTCGTATCTCCACTTTGTAGCGTTAGCTTGGGTTCCTCCTTGCATTCCGAGTCTTCGGACTTGCACCTTCCGAGTCTTTGTCTTCTAACTCAATCACCACCATTCCTCACCTCAGGTTTCCTCTCCTGGTCTTTTGAGGTTTTGTCTTGTCTTTGGCTTCGGCCTGCCGACTTTGCTTCTTTGATTTTGGAGTACTCGCTTCTATCTCCACATTCTTCCCCGTCTTCTTGTAGTACTTGTCTATGCTTCAGATTTGAAGGATGTACTATTGCTCCTCTACATTGACTTCTCTTCTTAAGTCGGGGTAGAAGTGCTACACCATTCAAGTTTGCTCTGCCGAGTTCAGCAAATTCAACCTTAGGTAGAAGTGTGCTGCAAACGGCACGATGTAATGTGGAGACGATTTATCCCACAAATTCCACACCATTTGTCGCGTCCTTCCATGGAAGCACCTCGCCCAATTTATTGGTTCTCCTGCAAACAATTTGTGAAAGAACACCGCTTGGTGTTTCATCATGTAGGTTGTTCTCTCCAGCTTCAGGATTGCCATCAGAGCACTCACAATCCCCCTCTTGATAGGATCTTTATAGCTCTTTACTTTGTATCCATTCTTCATCCACTTTGACGAGAATGCATCCCTCACTTCTTGGGTTTCTTTGGCTATCTCTCCCTTCCCCAAGAACGTGGCACCCTGCTTCGTGCTTGCTTCCTTTCCAAGTACTAATCTCCAATCCGACTTTGTCCAGTGAGCCGGATTTCCTCTCTTCCCTTCTTCCTCGGGTCCATCGAGACACTTGCTCTCAATGATCTCAGTCATGAAACCTGGAAAATTAACATTCTAGTTCCATGCCAAGAATGTAATCCAAAGTCGGCTCGAGACTTCAATTCTTGCAATTACATCTAACCTCTGAATCGCATGATTCCTCACTATGAATTTGGAGTTCTTCTTTCCTCCTCCCACCTCTCATGCTTTCTCACTGTCTCTTGGTTTCACTCTCGCAACTTCTCCCTTACACACTAACGTGTCTTCAACTCTATTTCCCTTCCCACGATCACCTACTAGATGACTTCTCAACAGCAAAAGAAAACTGCTCGACATTGCTTTGTCACGAGCTCAATTTTTATAGAGTTGCACTTTCTTCATCTCTCTTCAATTCAAGTTTCTACCAAGACCTCTTGCATGCACTTGTCATTGTCAATCGTACTTCATGCGTATGGGCCGCCAGTTTTGAATGATCCCTTCTTGAATTTCTTGCCCCGACAAAAGGTTGTTAGATTGACTTTGCCTCGGGTTGAGCTCCCCCCAATACAAAGACTCCTTACTTTGGGTTGTATGCTGACAAGGCATTCCAAGTACTTTGCCTTATGACCCGAAGTCACTTTACTTTGGGTTTCATCTCGAAGACTCTTTTCTTTGCCTTCTTTGGCCATACATGCACAATCCTACTTCTCTATAAACTTCTTCTTCTCTATTTTGAAAAAAAACAAAAAATGTGGGCACCACATAACCCCTCCCTCAAATGTGAACGTCCCCGTGAACATAGACCTTGGATGTTTAAGAGACTTCCAAGTCTATGGTCCAATATCTCCAAACTCTCCACCCGTTTACTCGAGTGGCAAAAGGATTACCTTCCAAGTCTACAAGCTGCATGGACCCATTTTCATAAAGATGAAGAACTCAATAGGGATCCATCCATCTCAAATGCAACTTGCTTGGAAAAAATATTCGGCGATTGTCATATAACAAAACCAAATCTCCTTCACGTACAGCCACAGGCTTGATTTGCTTATCATGCCTGACCTTCCTCTGTGCTTGTACTTCTTTTGTGGTTTGAATTGCATCATCTCTTTTCTCTTCTAACCAAATCAGTTGATGAATCCGAAGAAACTGACTTTCTTCCTCCGACAATTGTTCTTCACAAAGAACACGATATGTCGATACTTCAAATTCAACTGGCAGTATGGGATGCAAGCCATATGTCAAGAAGTATGGAGTTTGTTTGGTTGTAATCTTTTCTGTCATTCGATATGCCCACAACGCAGCTGGTAATTTTGTATCCCAGTCATAGGCATAATTGACAGTCACCTTATTCAAAATTTTGCAAAGTAACCCATTTGCCTTTTCTATTAAGCCATTTGCTTTTGGGTTATAAGGAGTCATCTTCCGATGTTTAATCTGAAAGTACTTGGTTAATGCCTCCATTACAGAGTTCAAAAAGTGTGTTCCTTGGTCACTGACCAATTCCAGAGGACACCTATATTGAGAGATGATGTTTTGAAAGAAAAATTCCGCCATAGTTACTACATCATCTCTGCTAGTTGCTTCAGCTTCGACCATCTTGGTAGCATAGTCAGTGCAAACCAAAATGTATTGCTTTCTTGTGACTTGGGTCATTGGTTGAATAGGACCCACAAAATCAATCCCCCATTTCTCAAATAGGGCCAAAGGCAAAATTGGTCTCAAAGGCCATTGAGAAGCAGCCGTCGGCTTCCCCATTCTTTGACAAGCATCACAGCTTTGGATATGAGCATGCACGTCTTTGTACATTGTAGGCCACCAATACCCTACCAAAAGAATTTTCTTTACAATATTCTTTAGAGCATAGTGTCCTCTCGATGCTTTGGAGTGTAAAGATTCAATCACTCCTCCCACTTCGTATGACTCCAAGCATTGCCGAAGTACTTTGTCTTCACCTATCTTAAATAAAATGTTGTGTTTAAGCTGGTATGGCCCTATTTTCCTGAGAAAGACTGCCCTCTGCTCTAGGTCCATCCCTTCAGGACAATGGAGAGTATGCAGATAGTGATATTCTACTGCATACCTTGTACTTCACATTGCTGATAATTGATACAACTCTTCGTCAAGGAACCGATCGTCAATTTCCCACTCTTGGTCTTGAGTTTCTAACCTGGACAAGAAGTCCGCATTCGAATGCAAAGCTCCCTTC
This sequence comes from Lunularia cruciata, assembly GCA_948567375.1. Classification (NCBI taxonomy): domain Eukaryota; kingdom Viridiplantae; phylum Streptophyta; class Marchantiopsida; order Lunulariales; family Lunulariaceae; genus Lunularia; species Lunularia cruciata. The sequence continues at coordinate 52,400,381 of OX419755.1, read as the reverse complement.
CTTACTTGTACAGTATATGTGAATTCTTGTAACAACAAGATCTATCTTGCAATTCACCCAGATAAATCTGCCTTCTTGACCAAATGTTGCAATGCGTAATGGTCAACATAGAAGACAAACTCGTATCCCAACAGATAGTGGCAAAATTTCTTGTAGGCATACACCATTCCGAGTGCTTCTCTTTCAGTCGTCAAATAGTTCTTTTCAGAAACTGAAAGTTGGCGGCTGGCATAATACACCGGGTAGTCCTTCTTCTTTTTGTCCTTCTGACCTAAGACAACTCCGATGGCCATGGACAAAGTGTCCACATATATATGAAAAGGGACGTCCCAATTCGGGGCCCTCATGACTGGTGCTTCAACCAGCTTCTTCTTCAACACTTGGAAATCTTCTTCTTGATTTGCTTCCCACAAATAGTCTTCGGATTTCTTTAGAAGCTTTGTAAGTGGTGCAGCAAGCACCGCATAATTTGACACAAAGTGTCTGTAGTATCCGACATGTCCCAAGAAGGCTCTCAGCTCCCGGATGTTCTTTGGGGATTCCAAAGCTGTGATTATCTTAACCTTCTCGACATCAACTCCAATACCTCGGCTTGACACCCAATGCCCCAGAAGAATTCCCTCCTTCATTGCGAAGAAGCATTTCTCCGGGTGTAATGACAAGCCGGCAAAATGACACCTTTCAAAAGTTTGGCGAAGGTAATCTAAATGTACATCTCTTTGCCCAAACACAAAAGAATCATCCATGAAGACTTCCACAAATTTGCACAGGAAATCTTTGAAGATTTAATTCATCATCCGCTGGAAAGTAGCGGGAGCATTACACAACCCAAAGGGCATTTGATTGTAAGCGAAAGTGCCCCAATCGGTTGTGAATGTGGTTTTATCCCTGTCCTCTTCTCGAATGGATACTTGATTGTACCCTGAAAATCCATCGAGAAAGCTATAACAAGGATGACCCGCTACCTGATCTAAAATTGTATTGGTAAACGGCGAGGGATGATGATCTTTCCTTGTGACTGCGTTCAACTTCCGGAAGTCTTGGCACACTTGGATCTTCCTTGTTTTCTTCTTTGTGACAATGACAATGAGGGAAACCCATTCACTGCTTAAGACAGGGAAAATGATTCCGGCCCCTAAGTACTTGTTGATTTCATCTTTCACCAAAAGCGAGTGCTTCGGGTTCAGGCGGTATTGTCGCTGCCAAACCGGAATTGCACCTTCAACCTGATCAATCTGGTGTTCTCTAAATTCTTGTGAAATACCTAACATTTGATCAATAGACCAGGCAAATACATCCTGGAATTCTATGAATAGTGTAGTGTATCCTACCAACTCCTCCAAAGTGACTGCCTTCAAAAAATTTTAGAATATTTCCTTCAGTCAATAAAACATCTTGACAATCATCGGGGTTGATGACTCCTTCAACGTGGCTTACTCGGCTTAACCCGAGGCAAGCTGCCATCAAACTCCCTTCCTCCAAGTCAGGTTCACCCAAGGCGAGGTCATATGGATCTTCATCTTTGACATCCACCTCGTAGCATTCCAAATAGTTAACTTGGACTTCGTCTTCCGATTCATCTGAGGACAAAGACAATGAGTCTTCAGATTCGTCCTCTTCTTTTGATGAACTTGTTTCCCTGAGGTGGGGAACTTTTTTCCAACTCACAGTCACAAGCTTCTGATCTTTGGACAAAATGTCCTTGAATCTTAACTTCTGCTGATGCCAATCCACCACAACTTGGGCACTGTACAACCAGGGTCTTCCGATCAACAGAAGGTAACCAATCTTTGTCACTGGTTGCAACACAATGTTGTTCAACTTGAAGGGAACCCCTCCAATGATTGTGGTTATGTTTGACAGCATGCCCAAAGGCCGTCTCTTGGTTTGGTCTGCAAATTTCAACACTCGGGGTGTTGGCTCAAACGTATGATACCCAAGTCAATTTGCAGTATCTCCGGTCATGACATTCACACCAGACCCCAAATCAATGGGTATTGATGTGATCATGCACCCTGCAATCTCTGCGTCTACCTTGGGAGATCCCAAATCTTCTTGTTCAATACGATAGATAGCATGCAGGTCCTTCTTTGACATCGATCTTACCTTCTTGAGTGCCGAATTCATCTGCTTCTTGTATAGCTTGTTATCTTCCCACAATTGCTTGAATGTAATGTTGGCATTTGTGGCTGCCAGATCTGCGACAATATCATATTGGAGTACTCCTCCCAATTTGACCGTCTTTGCCTTTGGGTTTGAAGTCTCTCCATGTTCCATCTTGACTTCGGGATGCTTCAAAATGGTGACGGGATTGCTAGTGGCCGTAACCTGAGGTTCCTCGGGTTGGCCCACCTCGGCTTGGATCAGACCCTTTACTTCGGATCGGATGTCTGTCAGAAAAACTGGAGACTTCGTCTTTGTCTCCTCCTCCAAACTCAGTTCCCGAGTCTTGAGTAGTGCCTCCTTTAGTTCTTTCTGCAAGGATTTAGCTTTGGCTTTTGCAAGGATCTTTTCCTCCTTGGCAGAAAGAATTGCCTTTGAACGCAGTCTCTTTGCCTTTCTAGAAGACGACGAGGTCGTACTCAGCTCTTGGGGATCACGTTTCTTCTTACTGGAGTGTGTCTCAACCTTCAAAATTTCAAGGTCCGGCCATTCTTCTTCCGAGGCCGGACTCCCTTCTTGAGGTCTCTCCTCCTCAAGCGTGATACAATTTACATTTGTATCTCCCTTTGCCTGAATTGTTGCATGCTCAGCGGGGGTCTGTACATATTTTACAGGCGGCTTTGGGTTTGGTGGGTGAGGACATTGGTTGCCCGTATGCCCCGATCCTTTACAATTTCCACACAGGGGAACATACCCAATTTGCCTTCTTGGCTCCGGACAGTTTGGAGACCAATGTCCCATCAAGCCACAATTATGACAGGCTCCGGGTGCTACATTCTGAGGGCGATTCTGGTTGCTCATCGGTGGTCTTCGTGGAGGAGCATTGGGGTTATACTCCATTGGTCCAAACCTCGGACCTTGGTACGATGTGCTAGCTTGAGGCTGTACTTCTTGCGTTTGGTATACAGCCTCTTTGTCCTCATCTTGGCTCCATCCCGGAACCCAATCAATTTGCTACACCAGGAATGCATTACAAGTATTGCATTTTGTATTTGCGTGGCCTGATTTGCCACATGCGGTGCACCATACATTCGATCTCCCAAATGTTGTGGCCTTCCTTCTATCTTTGGCCCCAATCATCTGGATCTTGAAATCCAAAAACTCCTTGATGAGGGCATCCAACTTGGTATCCGCCTTATTTACACTCTTTGCTAGAGGAGTCACTGGTTTCTTACCCCCATGTCTTCTGACTCATCTTGGCTTTGATTCTTCTTTGGATTCCAAAGAAGAGCTAGAAGACGTGGAGGACTCTTCCAAAGAGGGGGAAGTGCTATGCGAAGCTCTTCTTCTGGGCTTCTTGCCTTTCTTCTCCCAATTTCTCCGGTTGCCGGCAGAGTGAGAGTGGGCCGCCTCGTAACGAGCAACATGTTTGAGTACTTTGTCAAGGGAAGTTACATTCCTCTCCCTTGCAAAGATTCATATCTCTGGTGAAAGTCCCCCGAGGAACCAGGTAATGGCTTGGGCATTGAAGTAATCCACCACCCCCAATTGCTTGGGAACTCGGTTCAAGAGTGCCATGAACCGCTCAGAGTAGTCTCTCAACTTCTCCTTCTTGCCTCGGTCTAAATCGTTGAGTGCCGCAAAGACACTCGTGTCGTAATCAACCTCCCAGAATCGTTTCAGGAAGTTTTTTCTCAAGTCTGCCCAGTATGCTGGTACAAATCCCTTCTGGGTCACATGGGTATACCAGCTCCAAACTTTCTTTTGGAGCAAACTTGGGAAAATTCTCAATCAATCCGCCAAGTCATGCTCCTTGTTAGCAAAGGAGATGACTTCGAATTCTTTGATGAATTCATCAGGATCTTTGTCTTGTTCTGTCCCCTTGTACTTCTGATAGGCGTGTCGGGTGACAGGCAACAAAGTCATTGTTTGATGCACTGGGATTGGCTGAGGTAGTGTTGAACTTGACAGAACTGAAGGATTGGCTGGTATTGACGCCGTGTTGTCAGCCCAAGGGTTCCAATTCATCAAATTCAAGGTGGGGTCATCTTTGACAATTTTTGCTATGAGTGTGTTGACTTCAACCCGAGTGGAAGATTCAAGATCAACACCTCCAATTTGTTCTTCAAAATTCCTTTGAGATAACCAAGGAATTGTTTGTAGAAGATGTTGACACTCTTCTTCCGTAAGTGTTTGTGCTGTCTTTTCTCAAATAGAGTTCTTCAAGGACGCAACTTCCTTTACAGCTCTAGGAGAAGTTGGTGTACTGGGCCGCAATGCATATGTTTGGCCACTCGAGTCTTTCTTCTTCTTGAACAAAGAGGGAGATGCGAAGTAGCCTTGCCAACCGCCTTTGTGTTTCTTATGGTCAAGTTCTCGCAGGGCTTCTTGCACTTCATGAAGGAGTTGAAAGTCCAACGCCTCTCGTTCAGTTTCATCAACAGTGGATGGGCATTCGGACGTTCGTCTTCTTCATGTTGCAGTGCTTGTCTTCAAGCTCTCTCTTCCAATTGTTCTCTTGATGCAGACATTCATATTGCGTTTATACCTAGTTTTGAATTTGGCTTTGTATTCTTCTACTTTCAAGATTTGTATCCCGGGCAGCGGCACCAAAAATCATGTCACAATCCGGCAAATATCACTTTTGCGGTAATCGGGTAAGTAAAGTTTGTTCCCGCAGAGATACAAGTCAGAATTGGTCAAATACAAAATCAAACAGTAACATGTAGTTCTTCTTGGTTGCGTCTTTAATCTCTTAGGTAGAAACCACACCCAAAAGAGAGTAAAAAGCATTGATTCTCAATCTTGTCACAAATTAACACTCCTTAATCACAACTCCAACAAATCTTTCCAAACAATCTTGATTGTGATGATTCAGGCTCTCTTGAAAATGGCACTTCACTGCAAAATGACTTTGCCGTAGAATTGTGTTCCACCCCTCCATTGAAGGCACAACTTCCTTGATCAAAATTGCTTCACATCAACCTCGCACTGCACTCACAAATGTAGAATACTACCAACACTACAATTCCTCTCAGATCTGTCAAGGCATTGCTCCGATTGCACTTCACTCAAGATCAAACACACAGAATGAAGATCAAGGCTGTGGAATCCAACATCCAACAAACACTTTGACTCGCACTTTGAATTTCTCACAAACACAATTACAAAGTTGATACTCGGAATCAAGCTCAAGCGACGAGCACTACTTCACAGCACTTTGCTTTATCTATTCTCAGAAATTATGAGCATTGAACAACATCTGATTACGAATGCCACTCTTAAGTAGTGAAGCAATCAATAGTTCTAACAACTATACCGTTCTACAACAACTCTTCTAACCTGCAGATCCAAAATGACAATGCACCTCTTTATATCTGCCTCTTCATATCTCAAAACTATTACTAATCCGATCCAATGTCTACTTCATCATCGGCTTTCAAACCCAAACCCGAAGTAAATTTACTTCCTACTACTCTGTCTTCGGGTTTCATAACTTCTAATTCTTCTACCAAATCCAACAATTCTCTTTCCTGATCTGAAATTACACTAGTGGGTAACTTATCTAACTCCTTATCTCCCGACCCACTCTTCTCCAATGTGTCCGATGGTAACTCCAAAGACATATGTACTCCTACTTCATCTACTTCGGGTTTTGCTCTAACATCTTTCCAAAGTTTGTCTATCTCCAACTTTACTAAGTCTAATCTAATCACAATATTATTTTCTACCTCTAATATCTTCCTATCTACACGAGTCCTGAGACTTATCAACAATGCATTCAAATCTGTATCTTTTGCTTGTCTTTTGCCTCATCTCCTGCACCAAAAATTTCAACTCGTGCAACCTTGTTTCTTCAATTCAAACGCTGGCCTATGTACTTAACATCGCATTCATCTTGAGGACAATCTCTTTCAATGGCTCCAATCGCATTTTTGTTTCTCGCTCTCGATCTGCAAGCCAATCCTCCATGTACATCGCCAACTCTGCTTCAAACTCGGTTTTCACCATTTCCTTCTCCTTCTCCTTCTGTACAACCTTCTCTTCCTGATTACGAAGTAACTCTTGTAACCTTTCTTCTTCCCTATATCATGCTGCTAACTCCCTTTGCCAGAGTTGCTTCTTCTCTTCTACACTCTCCATGACTCTATTGAGCTCTTGTTCCTTCGCTGCTACCCTCGCCATAGCATGGATAAGTTCTACCCTTGAATCAGCAAACTGTTGCTTCAAAATCTCATACTTTGCTACTTGTCTTTCCCTCGCTATATCACTCTTCTTAACAAGCTCCTCTCGATATCTCACTTCTCTCTTCAAGTCTTCAATTACCTGAGTCTTCACTACTACCTCCGCTTGCAGTACTTCACTTTCCTCCTCACCTCGGGTTATGATTTTCTTCAACACCGAGTTCTCTTTTTCTAATCTTGCTAAGACCTACAAAACAGTCTTCACTTCTAAACAAGTTGACTGCATTTCCTTCTTCTTGTGCTCCAATTTCACCTGCAATGGACACACGATCTCCCATAGGTACTCTACTCCATTACTTGCTCCTACCTACTCTTGCGTTGCAATCTCCCTTCTCACTTCTTGTTTGCCCGATACTCGCCTTCATCTCTACAGTCTTCATATCGGAACTGACGCCTTGCTTCCCAAGCTTTCATTCATTTCTTCTTTTACTTTACTCGGACCTGCCTCACACTTTGCCTTGCATCTTGAGCGGACTCCCCTTTGAATCATAGACTTATTCTCTTCGGCCTCAAGTATTTCATCCTCCAACTTCGTGTTGTCCTTGGCCTTGATCTCCGCCTGCACTTCTTCCTCCTCTGTAGCAGCTGGCACCGATGTCATTTCTCCACCTTCATCGCTATCGCTACTCGTATCTCCACTTTGTAGCATTAGCTCGGGTTCCTCCTCGTATTTTGAGTCTTCAGACTTGCACCTTCTTTGTCTTCATCTTCTGACTCAATCACCACCATTCCTTGCCTCAAGTTTCCTCTCCTGGTCTTTTGAGGTTTTGGCTTGTCTTCAGCTTTGGCCTGCCGACTTCACTTCTTTGATTTTGGAGTACTCACTTCTATCTCCACATTCTTCCCCGTCTTCTTGTAGTACTCGTCTGTGCTTCAGATTTGAAGGATGTACTGTTGCTCCTCTACATCAACTTCTCTTCTTAAGTCGGGGTGGAAGTGCGACACCATTCAAGTTTGCTCTGCCAAGTTCAGCAAATTCAACCCCAGGTAGAAGTGTGCTGCAAACGGCATGATGTAATGTGGAGGCAATTTATCCCACAAATTCCACACCATTTGTTGCGTCTTTCCATGGAAGCACCTTGCCCAATTTATTGGTTCTCCTGCAAACAATTTGTGAAAGAACACTGCTTGGTGTTTCATCACGTAGGTTGTTCTCTCCAGCTTCAAGATTGCCATCAGAGCATTCACAATCCCCCTCTTGATAGGATCTTTATAGCTCTCTACTTTGTATCCATTCTTCGTCCACTTTGACGAGAATGCATCCCTCACTTCTTGGGTTTCTTTGGCTATCTCTCCCTTCCCCAAGAACGTGGCACCTTGCTCCGTGCCTGCTTCCTTTCCAAGTACTAATCTCCAATCCGACTCTGTCCAGCGAGCCGGATTTCCTCTCTTCCCTTCTTCCTTGGGTCCATCAAGACACTTGCTCTCGATGATCTCAGTCATGAAACCTGGAAAACTAACATTCCAGTTCTATGCCAAGAATGTAATCCAAAGTCGGCTCAAGACTTTGATTCCTGCGATTACATCTAACCTCTGAATCAATCGTATGATTCCTCATTGCGAATTCGGAGTTCTTCTTTCCTCCTCCCATCTCTCCTGCTTTCTCATTGTCTCTCGGTTTCACTCTCGTGACTTCTCCCTTATACACTAGCGTGTCTTCAACTCTATTTCCCTTCCCACGATCACCTACAAGATGACTTCTCAATGGCGAAGGAAAATTGCTTGACATTGCTTTGTCATGAGCTCAATTTTTATAGAGTTGCGCTTTCTTTGTCTCTCTTCAATTCGAGTCTCTACCAAGAAATCACACCTCTTGCATGCACATGTCATTGTCAATCGTACTTCATGCGTATGGGCCGCCAGTTTTGAACGGTCCCTTATTAAATTTCTCACCCCAACAAAAGGTTGTTAGACTGACTTTGCCTCGGGTTGAGCTCCCCCCGATACAAAGACTCCTTACTTTGGGTTGTATGCTGACAGGGTATTTCTGAATACTTTGCCTTATGACACAAAATCACTTTACTTCGGGTTTCATCTTGAAGACTCTTTTCTTTGTCTGCTTTGGCCATACAGGCGCAATCCGACTTCTCTATACTATTCTTCTTCTCTATTTTGAAAAAAAACAAAAAATGTGGGCACCATATAGTCCTATGCCTTAACATGGTGAAGGAGGATTTGGTGAAGATTGACCTAGAATGAAAAAAAATCAGTTGGTGGAAGGAAGGATCAGAAGTCGATAGAAGACTCTTTTTCACAATACTACCAAATTCTTGTTGGAATAGAAGGAAGATAGGAGCTAAAATCTTGAGGAGAAGGGGGCACTAGATGGTGAAGGTACTTGTTTAGTGCTTAAGGTGAATGTGTTTGCTTACTTACTTGATTATTCACTATTAGAAAGTCTAAAGATCTGCACAATCCTTATCCAGATTTCCTGAGCGAGTCCCATAGTGAAATTTTGTATAATTATACCAGCAGAATTCCTCCTCAATTAAAGGTTTGTTGTTGCAACAACAAAGACAAGCAAGAATTAGAACCTGAAGAGAGTCAATGGAGGAGAAGTCATAGACTTATGGATGTGGTATAGAATCCAAGGTTTACCCCCCCCCCCTCCCCCTTGGAATTCAGCTCATAACTTTTGACTCAAAACTCATATGAATAATCTGTTAAGTGCTTGTCTTTAGGGCTACAAGTTGATGCAACTAGATTTTGACTTTGAAGAAGCTGCTGTAAAAATATTTCTATCTTACGACCCACTCCCTTGAGTATTGGAGTTTTAAGGTGGAAGGTTTAGGGACTCAAGAAGAGTCTCTAAGTGCAGCAATAGCCTTAGTAGTACTTGTGGAGCGGAAGAAAGTCAAAATGGGTACTTTGAAGCTTGGTGGACCCAAGTTTGATGTGGCAAATTTTGATGGCCACATGGATTACTTGTTGTTGGAAAGGCAAGTGAAAGGAGTTTTGAGGGCAATTGGTTTGGGTAAGCTCTAGAGGGAGAAACCTGAGGATGTGAGACAAAGTGATTTGGATGATATGCAAGAGCAAGCCATGAATACTGTTTTGCTTCACCTTCAGCCCCATGTGATCAAGCAAGTGGAGGAGCATTTGTACCTCCTTGTTTGATGCACTTCATAGCACATATCATCAGAATGAATTGTCAAATAGATTGTACAACAATCTCAAACCAATCACATTCAAGATGAAACCAAGGACCAACATTAGGGACCATGTGGATGCATTTGTGACCTAGTAGTAGAAAAACTTGGGAGAGGACTTGAATGAGGAGCGGAAGGTGCTGCACTTGTTTGGCTCCTTGCCACCTTCCTATCAGTCACTTTCACGAGTTTTGTTGCACCGTGAGAAAAAGACTATTACCTTTGAAGAGGTGACAACAACTCTACTTATAGATGACTTGCAACAAAAACTTGTTACAACCTTAGTGTCCTCTTCTACTCAATGAAATGCTTTGGTTATCCAACATGGGGACCTCAATGGAGGACTAATGACAGTGATAAGGGGAAAAGCAAGGCCAGGTCCAAGTCTAAGTCTAGAGGCAAGTCCAAGGAGAGGAAACAGGTGACTTGTTGGGGATGTGGCAAAGTAGGCCATTTGAAGGAGTGTAAAGCTAAGGGCAAAGGAAAGGTAGATGAAGGCTCTTCAGCAAACATAGCTTATGATGAGGAGGATACTGATCTGTTGGATAATCAGTATGATTTGTGACCTTGTGAGTATGCCCTTTGTGCCTCATCTCCTAGTATGGATGATGAGTGGATTCTAGATTGTGTTAGCTTATACCACATATGATATATCAAGGAATTCTTCTATTCACTTTCAATATTGAATGGTTTAGTTCTGATGGGGAATGATCAACCTTGTCGGATTGAGGGTATTGGATCCATAAAGATTCAAATGTTTGATGGAGCTATGCGGAAGTTCAATGATGTTTGGTTCATACCTAACATGAAGAAGACCCTTATTCCCTTGGAGTATTGCATGCCAAAGGTCATCAATGGAGTGTTGGTGATGGGGTACTTTGAGTCACTTCTGGTGGAAAGGTTATCTTGCAAGGTAACTTTTGAAGAAATCTATTTGTATTGGAGTGCACTACAATGTGTGGAGAAGCCAATGTTACTAGGTCTTAGGATGGGATGAAGATTGTTTGGCATTCATGACTAGGTCATTTGAGTGAGAAGGGTTTGGCTGTATTGAAAAGAAATGGCTTGCTATCTGGCTTGAAGATTGTGAAGTTGGATTTTTATGAGCATTGCATCTTTGGAAAACAAAACAGATCTGTTTTTGGAGTGGGGACCCATAGTTCCAAGGGTCTACTTGATTATGTACATAGTGATGTGTGGGGACCATCCCCTAAACCCTCACACTCTGGAAAAATTTACTATGTAACATTTATCAATGATTACTTGAGGTTTGTGTAGATTTATTTTATGCACCACAAGTCTGAAGACTTTGCCACTTTCAAGAAGTGGAAGACCTAAGTGGAGACTCAGATTGGGAAGAAGGTGAGGTGTCTGAGATCAGATAACGGTAGGGAGCATGTCTCTAGAGAGTTTCAGGTGTACCGCATAAAAAAGGGGATAACTTGCTACCTTATCACAATTTACACTCCACAGCAAAACGGTGTTGCTGAGCGGCTCAACCGGACATTATTGTAACATGCACTGAGTATGTTGAGCGAATCAAAGTTACCACATGAGTTTTGGGCAGAAGTTGTCAACACAACAACATATGTGGTAAATATTTCTCCATCCAATGCAATCAACTTCAAGACACCATATGAGTTGAGGCATAAGCAACCAGCTGATTATGGTAGATTGAAGATATTTGGTTGTGATGCATACTCACTCACACGTAAGGAGAATAGATCCAAGTTGGATGCTAAGTCAAAGAAATATGTTTCTCTTGGCTATGCAAGTGGAGTGAAAGCTTATAGGTTATGGGATCCAATAGCATGTAAGGTTGTGGTCAGTAGGGATGTTTCCTTTAATGAATCCAGATCATTCAAGGAGGGGGAGAATGCTTAGGCTCCCTACATAGACAAAGGTAAGTCTCCTATCCTAGATCTAGTTGAGAAGGAGATTGATCACTTAAGTGATGAGGAGGAAGGAGGTGCTCTTATAGTAGAGCAAGAACAAGTGGAGAAGTAGTTGTTGGTGAGCAACAAAATGTGCTAGGTCAGTCTCACATTGGACCCACACATGGAGATCAAGTGGAGAGTTCATCCAGGAAGTCATCAAGGCGTGCTAGTTGAGCTCCAAACAGATATGGTACATGGATTAATTCAACAAAGTTGTTGGATGATGACTTGAATTCTAGGGATGATGCTCATGCTTTGGTCTTGGAAGAAGGTGAACCCTCATCCTACAAGGAGGCATGTTCTTCTAGTGAAAAGGATGAGTGGTTTGGTTCTATGGAGAGATAGATGGAATCCTTGAGGGATAACAAGACTTGGGAGCTAGTTAGGTTACCTAAGGATCAACAAGTGCTAGATTGCAAGTGGATCTACAAGTTGAGAGAGGGTCCTAAGGAGGGATCAAAGATCTACAAGGCTAGGTTGGTAGCAAAGGATTTCACTCAAGAGAAGGAGTGGGACTACAATGAGGTCTTTTCTCCTGTTGCAAAGTATTCCACAATATGTATGTTATGTATGCTTGTTGCATTATTTGGTCTTACTTTAGATCAAATCGATATTGTCACAACATTTCTCTATGGTACCTTGGATGAGAGGATCTTCATGAGACAACTTGTGGGTTTTGTGAAGAAAGGTTAGGAGGACAAGGTATGCAGATTGTTGAAGTCCTTGTATGGGTTGAAGCAAGCACCTCGCCAATGGAACAAGAGGTTTGATGTGTTTATGCATGCTCAGGGTTTCAATAGGATTTTATTTGATCCTTGTGTGTACATAAAACCAGTGAGTAATAAGACCTTTGGTTTTATTTTTCTTGTGCTATATGTGGATGACATGTTGATAGCTGCCAAGGATACATCTGAGGTGAACAAGCTCAAGGCGCTCTTGAGTTTGGAGTTCAAGATGAAGGATCTAGGGTTGCCACAAGGATATTAGGCATGGAGATCAAGAGGAACTTGGGCACTGGTTAGTTGTGGTTGACATAGGGTAAGTATGCTAGGAAGGTACTTGCTAGGTTCAACATGGAAAACTGTAAACAAGTAAGTATTCCTCTAGCTTCTCATTTCAAGCTTTCAGCGGCATGTTGTCCTACAAATGCCGTGGAGAAGGGTTTGATGGCTAATATTCCTTATGAGAAGGCTATTGGGAGTCTCATGTACTTGATGACTTGCCCTAGCAATGGGTAAGGTGTGCAGGTATATGTCAAATCTAGGAAGGACACATTGGGAAGCAATTAAGTGGATTCTTAGGTATTTGAAAGGTACACTAGACTATGGGCTCTTATTTGATAGAAGATCAATGAATGCCGCATCACTAGATGGCTATGCAGATGCTGATTATAGACAAGATCTGGACAATTGTAGGTCAACAATAGGGTATGTATTCACACTTGGTGGTGGGTGTATTAGTTGGAGATCTACCTTGCAGAAGTGTGTTGCATAGTCTACTACAAAAGTAGAGTATGTGGCAGCAATGGAAGCAGCAAAGGAGGCAATTTGGTTGGATAGACTTTTTGTTGAGATGGGGCTAATGCATGGTAATGTGCACCTTTCAAATTGTAATGCTTCATTGTGACAGTCAAAGTGCTTTACACCTAGCTGAAAATCAGGTGATGGACAGTAGGGTTAAGCATATAGATATCAGTTTCTTAGGCAAGTTGTGTTTGAGAAAAGGTTTGATCTAGTCAAGATTGATGGTAAGCTCAACCCGGCTGATGCCTTTACCAAAGTCATACCTTTAGAGAGTTTTTCTAGGCATTGTGCTACCCTGCAGGTTGTGCAAGTGGAGCACGAGTAAGACGACCTAGCATTGGAGGTGACCTTTACTGTTTTGGTTACTCTATCCGAGTATGGGCTATGGTTATAAGTTCTAGTTTATCCTAGTTCAAAGGAGGGGTCAAGTGATTGGCTGTTTGTCTTGAACTTCCCGTTGAGTGATAAATTGTTGCAAGGTTACTAACCCCAAGACAAGAGTCAAGGAGGAGTTTGTTAGGTTTTACTATGATGCCTTAGGGTTCCTTGTATTTTGGAGAGTGTGGCTCACTTGCAGGTTGAGGGTGAGAGTGGATTGAGAGACGGTCGGAGGACTGGACTGGCAGAGGTACATGAGCCTGAGTTAGTAAATTTGGTTCTTGATGCTTCGTGTGGATGTAGCCTCACATCAAGGTGAACCACATACTCTTATCTACTGTATGAACTTGCTTGTAATCTGCATGTTTTTGTGGCACTAATCAGGTTTATCAAACAAATTGCTACCATAGTTGCTACTCCATCTAATTAACTTGAAGCTAAAAGGATCAGTCTCCAATCATCTAGAAGATTTGTAACTTTAAAATAACATTTGCAATCAAACACAAAATTCACTTTTACACCTTATAGATTCTTGCCTCCAAATACCTTTGGTTTCAAAAATCAAACTTGATCTTCTCCTTCTTTAAATATTACTATCTCTTTTTTCTCATATTGCTGATAATCATGATCTTTCTCTTCCAAGAATCAAGTAAGATGCTCAATTATTTACTACATAGCACCTATAGTTTGGACATTCATACCATGACTACTACTCCACCAAACTACCTACTTGTAATTATCTAATTCAACAAGTAGATGCAACACATCTACCACTTTTTTGTAAGTTATAATCAAAAAAATGAATGATGATCATATTTAGAAAATCTTGACTAAAGCAAAAGTGGTGTTTTAATAATACATTGTAATGTAGCTAAAAAATTAACTATAGGTGAAAATTGGCTTGGTAATATCTTTAGAGATGTTATATGTGATAGTCTAAGTAGATTAGATAGAGAAGTCACCAAAAGAAGACTTCCACTAATAGTGCAAAGCCAAAAACACACCAAAAACCTCAAAGCCAATTTTGGAGGCCTAATTAAAATAACTATGCCTCAATAAATAGAATGTTACATCCTCATGGCCAAGAAGGCAATGATTTTTCCCCCAAAAGGTATTGCTTTCTCCCCTCTTATTTTTCTTATCAAGATCTATTAAAACAATAACTCTTCTATATTGTTTTGAGCTTCATATAGAAAGATTCTCAAAATATTCCCTTTGGTAGAACTTTTAACTACCCCAATAGACCGAGGGATGACATACCAATCTACGGATCTAATATAAGTGTATAGCTTGCTATTATACCACTAATCCATATATCTTATCTAAGGGTATAGCTCCTTGGTGTGGATCCTCTTCACTATATAATAAAGATAAAGTGCTCCTTTGGGGCATCAAAGTTTCTTTTTGGGAGTTCCAATCTTGTGTGCTTCCATCTTTGAGCTATTACATACATGGACATGGAAATCCCAATGCTTTGGGTGAAACGGATATGGTGGTCAATAGATTCTATCCATCCCATTTATGCTCTAATGCCACTGTAAAAGACCAAGTAAAGAAATAGAAGAATGGAAAATCACTTGGAACTCTCAAATGAAGGAAACTCTAAATGCTTAGCATAAGCTTGGCTTTGATATTTACAGGGAAGCTAAGTACAAGATTCCTAAGAAGGTTCTTTCTAGAAGTTGTCTTTGATGGAGTGCAAGCAAAACTAGCTGTCTATTTGGTGTATAAGCTAAGCTTCTCCCCATCCTTCATGTATTCTATGTAGTTGCCTTTTTCTCTTGGTGTATACTAAGCTGGCCTGTGAGCCAGCCTGTCTCTCACTCAGGATGAACCTCTGATGGCTATTATGGTAGCGCACCATGGACTAAGAAGGCAAGGAACCCGAATTCCATCATACTCCTCCAAGGCTAACACTCCAAGACTCAAGACATTGCTCACTAGAGAACTCAATGAGAGAGAGATAGTTGCAAATGAAAGGATGATGAGTACCTCCTCACCCCTTGTTTATATACTTGTGAAATAGTTACGTACCAAAGTTACTAATTCCCGTAGTAACTCAAGTTATTAGACTAAAAGTCAAGTAAAGTCAAAAAGTAGAAAGGAATATCCATTCACATGGGCATATTCCCCTAAGCATGTGGTCTTATCTTGACTCAACCACTAAGTCAAGGATTCCTTCACATGGGCTATCCTTGGACTAAAGAAGAATCCAAAACAAAAAGGCTTGCGGGCCCAAGAGTTCTCAACTCTTTCCTCAAAGCCAAACACCTAGGAATAATACCAAGTCAACACACTAAAATCCAAGATAGTGGTGCTCATCTTTTCTACTTCCTCTAAAGTAAAGTCCCCTCTATCTTAGCTATGACTAACTTTAGCTAACCATGACTAATATAGAACCATCCTTTATCTCTATATAAATAATATCTCTTAAATACTTGTAATACCAAGCTAAATATCACAATACCATACACATGCACAAATGGGTGTTACATGCCATTTACTTAGCATACAAGGTACTCCATCTTTGGGAAGTTCTTAGAAGCTTCTCACCTAAAAGTTTCATGGATGTTTCTAGAATATTCTACCAAGAAGCCTTTTAGCCACTTTTAGAACATTTTAGAATTCCTCAATGCATATAACTTTTATCTTCACTTTCATTGCTATATTTTGCTTATTTTGCTAACTCAATATTATTACATTGTAAATTCTTAACTTATTTCTTGAAGCTTTAAAAGATGATATTTTGTTACATTTACAAGTTATCAATTAAGTCTTTACAAAGAACCAATTAAGGCTATAAACAATTGTTGGACTTGCTTTAGTTGATGCCTTCATCAACAGATTATGATGCATTCTTTTTAGCTTTTAATAAATAAGATTTATTGATTAACACATTATATTTAGTTGCAATGAAGTATGCTTACAATCAAATAGAAATATTCACTTTACTTGCAATTACCTTTAAATCAAACTGTTTTAACTTAGAAAAATAGACAAAATTCTCTTCTTTCTCCAAATATAACTCCTTCCATATATTTTACTTGAGTATTGAATTCCAATGCTTAAGATAATTGTCAATCTATTGCTTGAATGTAAGATGATTCATAAATTATCAGTATTAATTGTTATCAAAATAAAGAAAAATCAATTTTGAATCAAAATGTAAGTAAGAGACCTCCCTCTTTGGCCATAGATGAGAAATAGAAACATTAAAAGGTTCATTTTACAAAGATATAATGCATAAGAAAGTTTGAACAAGATTGGCCAAAGGTGACAAATAAAAACATTAAAAAGTTCATTTTACAAAGATATAATACCTAAGAAAGTTTGAACAAGATGGGACATTATGAATTAATGAAATATATATACATAACTACTATACTGATAAAATCTCCTATCCAAATGCAAAATGATTTTGCATAGTTTATTCAAGAGTATCATATACGACATCATATCCCATTCTTACTCTACAAGAAGATCCATAGACAATAGTACAAGTAAGGAAGATAAAAGAGGAAAGATGGATCATAAATTGATTGGAATGTAATTCAAATACCCATTCTTACTCTACAAGAAGATCCATAGACAATAGTACAAGTAAGGAAGATAAAGAGGAAAGATGGATCATAAATTGATTGGAATGTAATTCAAATACAGAAGATAACACAATGAACTTTTGTTTATACTTGAGGTTTATAAAAACTTACTTCTTGATAAAGTTAACCATTAACTTGCTAGCCAATGCTTTCTAGTCCAAGAAGGTTCATGATTAATTTACTAGCCTACAAGTACTTCATAAGGCAAAAAAATTACCAAGTATCTTATTAGTCTATTCAATGCCAAAAAAAGATTAATACGTACCTACTAAATATCCCATTATAAAACTCCTTGATATTTTCTTGAGTATCTTTGAGAGCATTTCAGTTCTTATGCTACAAAGTTTTGCTGTATTACTAGGATAAAATGTTGTACTATTACAATTGTGGAATTTTAAAGAGAAGTTTTAATAGGATAGAAAAAGACAAACAAACTAATATAAAACACCTTTGAAAAATAGCACAAAGCTGTATGTTTATATAATGTTATTAGAATAATTAACTTAGTAATTTCCTTATTGTAAGAAAGTTATTTTATATGTTATAATCTTGGTCCATGAAGAAGTTCCTCCCCACCTTATATAACTATAAAAATCCTCATGTATTTTCTTTATATATATGAAAGATCTTTAAAGTAATTTTTTATGGAGATGCATATGCACATTTATTTTCACACTATTTATAGATTTTAGTATATTACTATACATACACAAATATTCAAGAATTGATTTTTACTTAAGTAGAATAAATACAAGATACTCATAAAATTTGAAGAATAATACCTCCATATTTATAAGAGTATATGAATTAAATATTTTTATTTAAATTTAAATTTATTCTCTTTCAAGAAGAAAGTAATGAATCATACATTATTATTATTTATTTATCTTATATATCTCTTATGTTCTGAAAATTAATCATTTCAAAAGTATGCTTTTTAAATATAGATTCCAAATTGCTAGACATTACTCCAGTAATAATACTATAATTTACTATAGTATAGAACAGAGTGAAATATAATATCAGAATATAAAAATAATTTTACATAATGCTTTAAAAATAAATAGAATTTAAAATTGAACTTAATATCTGTTCATTATTTGCTATCCTTATTTTTATTAAAAATACTTAATTAGTGTGTATATGATTTTCATCATACTAATATTAGTAGATATATGAAAATTAGAGACCATAGTTCTATTTATTTTATTTATTCATAAAATATTTTAAATAAATTAATATTTATCTAACAATATTTATGGCTATATAAGATTCTAATGAGTTGTATTTGGAATGACAAATTAATTTTTGATTTAGAAGAAAAGGAAATTCTAGCTCAAAATCGGAGGTAATTTATTTTAATAATCTATATCAAATAATTACAATATCAACCCGTTTTCTCAATTTTTATCCACTTTTATTATTAAAATTGGTTTCAATTGGATTTTATATATTAATTGCTTCAATCCCTTTCCATATAAACTTCTAATCAATGGTTACTGTTACTAAACTCAATTATATCATCGATACTAGTTACGGGATGTGATGAATTTGGACTCTTTAGCTATCCACTCAACAAATCAGACATCGCCGATTTCAAATATGTTGGTACCGTAGATTCAAGTGACAATGTTCAATTTTCTCCTATGGACATTATGATTTTCCAACAATGGACAACCGGTGACAATGCCTAATTCTGCGAAGATGGATAATGCCGTGATCTTTATAGACCCACTTAGGGGATCCTAAATGCATCATAGATGCTATTAATTTGATGAAAATTAAGTTTGTAAATGTCAATGTCATCTCACCATAATTTACGCATAACAACCAATATCTATCATTCAGGACAAGCTACCTGTACCGTACACGAACTTGGATAAGACTCGAGGAGAAGCAGAGCCCCCGGACCGTGTAAATGCCAAGTACAATAAAGGTTGCCGGTGTTGAAGGTGTTTACTTGCCAGTGCAGGTGGCAGTTGAATTGAAATCAGCTCAGGGCAAGACAATAGTCTCGACACAGAGATTGGCGATGTCAACAATCGGCCCAATAAATCTGAAGATCTACGTGAGTTTCCTGTTCATTGGTTCAGGGTGCAGTTTAATTCATCCTCTTTCAATGTCAGCGTTTCTCGAATCACACAGCGTTGGCTTGTGGTTGCGTCGTCTAGAATTGTGTCTCTGATGTCATTGGGAAGGAATTTGGAGGTAATTTCTGAAGAGACGCTTGTGATCTGGTAACGCAGGGTCGTGTATGTCCGGAGTCGGCCCGAGGAGTTTCGAGTCAAGAACTTAGGTGTTACGCTGGAAGTAGGATTTGCGCAAGAGCAGAAAAGGAGACTCTGCGACGGAGTGAGGTTGTAAAACTTCTTTCGCTCGCTCTAGATACGCTTTTGGTGCCAGAAAATCAAAAGCGGCTCAGAGAACGTCTTGGCAAGTCTGAACAGTGTACAATTGAAGTTCTGCCCCA
Source organism: Lunularia cruciata (assembly GCA_948567375.1). Lineage (NCBI taxonomy): Eukaryota > Viridiplantae > Streptophyta > Marchantiopsida > Lunulariales > Lunulariaceae > Lunularia > Lunularia cruciata. The sequence goes on along the minus strand of OX419755.1, from coordinate 52,380,978 downwards.
ACTACCGCAAGCCGCTCAAATAGTTTCCTCGCCTGGAATACCAAGGCCTTCGAGTCAAGTGCCAGAGGAAATCTTCCTGCTATCAAGTCAATTTGACGAACAGGTCTATTCAGTTCCCGGGGTGGAGGTTTCAGTTGAGGTCTTACCTCCACAACTACAAGAGTCAATTACGATCGCAAAGGTGGATGATAGGGTGTCTGACGACAATCACAAATTATCATCAACCGAGGAATTGGAGATAAGTGACGGAGACTCTTCGTTGAGTACAATGCGAAGGCTGAAGACACTAAATGTGCACACTTATGTCCACAATGCTCTGAGGGTGAGCCACCTAAGATCATACATGAAGTCCAGGACAATCGAGGAGTAAGTTAACCACTTCAAATGGAAGAAATGCTTTACCTCTTTATCAGCCATTTCTGAAGAAGATGGATGCATGAGTGTAGTAATCCATCTGAATGCCGTAGTTAACTCTGTAGGTTATGTAATAAATGGATTCTCGCTCAAGAAATTTGGAGCTTGTCTTGGATTGGGCAAGGTAGTGCATTGATAACTCTAGAATAGCATACAAATTCAGACAGACGTATTTCTGAGGTTGCTATACATGCTTTTTGTAGAGTAAAATGGACAGTCCACCTTTGACCCTTCATAACATGTCATGCGACATAGATAGTGATACAGGTTCACTCAATCTCCGTGACAAATAAAATGCCGATGGTAATCAGGGTTCAAATTTCAGTATTGAGACGTGAGGTACCCCAGCACGAGTCGCTATTTCTGCTTTGGTTGTCCTTCCTATCCTGGAAATGGAAGCCCCACGTCCCCTCATACCTCCCTTTAGGCTACAGATAGTTGGATAACTCCGATTGCAAGGCAGTGCAACAAACCATCGCCCTGAGGAGATGCATGATGCGAAGGAAGCATATGTATTACATTTTGCTGAAGCTTCTCAACACGATCAACCTGAGACGGTCAGGCAACACAAGCTGAAAGGTCGGGAATTACGACCGCAGGCCCGAGTAGTTGATATGTGAAACCAAGAGCATGCGGCAACTCATCTCATTTCGCTAGAGCTGATACGAACGTGTCAACAGCATTTCAAATTTTCCTGATAAGGAGTCTGTCACAGTCGGCAGGAACTTCTCTAGACTTTTTTGACTCTTCAAGCAGGTCATAGGCATGTGCGCAAACTCAGCAACTGAAATGTGAGCGAGAAAAGGAACAATGAAAGAAATTTTGGTTTGCATGATGCCCTCCTGCCTGGCTCGTGTTAGCCGTAATTGCAAAGGCCAAAGTTGCAAGGACCGGCAGTACAAGCTCGCCCACATCGCCCACAGTTATTTCTATCAGTGCCCAGACTTACGCACACGGAAGAGCAGCATGATTGGCCAAATAAACATCCTCTGTTGCACCCGCCGCAATTTAATCCATCGAAGTCAATGTCCCTACAGAAACCATTACAACAAACAGAAGCATTTGTAGCTGCAGTCAGCCCCGGCATTGTCTTACACGACGACGGATCCGCCATGCAGCCAAAGCCCGTTGCGAGCTTCCGGTAATTGGAGGAGCCTCTCCCCTGGATCGATCGCATGACATAACTACTGACTTTCCATCTGGATGAAACGGGATATGTCTCGGCAACACAAGGCATTGTGCTCAATTCTAAAGCAATAGCGATCAGTACTGTAATCAATGTGACTGTCGTCGTGAGCCATCGATCCATCGTAAGTGCTCCTTCCCTTTCCCTTTCGTGTCCAAGCGTTCCCTGATTATCATGGGACTAATCTCCCCTTGCCCTTTCAGCACTCCCACTCACATCGGTCCTAAGCGGTTACGCTCTACCAGAATCTTTTCACTTCTCATGCTTTGTTTTGTTTGATCTTGTGTGTAACTTATGGGTCCCTTCGTTTCGAAGCAGTTTCAGTGCTACATTCTGTTCTGGCGACAGTCTTTGCGATCCTTTGTTCCCGTCCGTTTCTTTTTGGTCTTAAGAAATGCAATTTTCCCAATCCAGGATTCGCTGAGGGGAGAAATCTGTGTAAAAGAAAGTCAGTTTTCTAAGCAGGAGAAGCCTCTAGAAATTCTTTCTTCCTCGGGAGAGCTCTCGCTGCGATGGAATATATCTTACTTCTCTTGCTAGGCAGGCACTGGCGACAACGACTATCGATCCTGTTTGGTTGTTTGTATACCGCAGTCGTGGAGGAAAGAAGCAGTTAGCGAGGGACGGTTGGGAGAATTGATGCATCCAATTCCTCGAGACACGTTTCTCCTCGAAGGAGGGAGTGGCATTCGCGCCAAATAATATCCAACGGACGCATATTGTCATCAAACTGTTCGCCCTGAATGTGGAAAGACAGTCCACAACCCATCAATTGGGATAACTGGGGTAGTCTTGTAACCGTTTCCATGCCCGAACTGCCTTATCGATCCCAGGGGTAGTTTTCGTTGTCAGCCACCAACTTAGACCCACTTTCGTCTCCCTCAACTATCTCCACAAATTACATCTTATTTTGTTACTAGTTGCAAAGTTCAGTTAGTTCTGGTTGATTGAGTGGAGCGTCTTACGGATAGGGTTCTAACTCGAAAATTGCCAATTCGCTAAATCTTACCCCAGCTGCAAGTTTGCCAAGCTCTAGACTATTGATTGTAATCATCGCCTTCCTCAGTCAAAGAGCTGGATGATGTTTAAAATTCGATTCTCCTACACTGCTGTAAATGCTCCTACAACATGTCGAACAGGGAGGACTGTTATTAATCGGCTGATATTCACCTGAAATGACCGTGAATTCAACAGAACACAGAGACACAGTGACACATGTCTAAACCCTACATGACCAGAGGCAATTGAGAACATCAAAATGCTCGAATTAAACTTTATATCATGGAAAGATTCTGTCCTGCGCAAAGTTACAGATATCCACAAGTTGGAAAATCTTCCTAGTATCCTTCTCTGGTGTATGTCTACAGCTCTTTGCTTGCATCGGGTAGACCCGTTTATCCTTGATCGAACGTCGATTACATCGTGGCATTCCCCTGGATTCTCCATCATTCATGTGGAATTCTTGAGCTAGGATTCAAATCGTTTGCATCGGTTAAATAATCCTGAGGCAGATGGGATTCACAGGGAGGTTTAGGATCGACGGCGATCAAACTCTTGACATGAGGAGCCAAACCATGAGTTATCTCAAAACAACGGAAGCAATCCGGTGTCATAGGAAGGCTTCCGGTGTAATGCTTCTGTTGCTTACTCTCAATAACGGGATTCTGTAAGAGACTCGAATTAGTTTCTGAACGGGCAAATTTGAAACAAGTTTTGCAGCTCGGAGGTTCCGTGGTTGGATACAAGCATGTCTTTCCCACTTGATCCACCCAAGTTACTCGCATGATTTCGTCCCACCTGAAACATAGGCCAATTAAGATAAATGGCTCTGCATTCGTATTTAGAAGAGAAACTTTATTTGAAGCCAAACTTTCAAGAGAGCATATATGTAACACATCTGCGTGGATAAAGTCAGCTAGATGGAACTCTGGATCCAGTTCCCACTATGCCACAAAAACTCTGTAGAATCATGGGGCAAGTAAGCAACTTACTGATCGGCGATACTGAATGTCCGTTTTTCCTGCTCCGCGCTCAAAGATATTTTGTCCCTTTCGAGAACTGATCTAACCCCTGGAGTACTGTACAGTAAGCAAATGGTAACTTGTGAGCCTCTTTGTGGGGATAGCAACAAGATTATGCAGTAAAAATTTCAGGAAGGTCAAGCCCAGCTATCTTTCAAAACTCAAACTCCAAGCTGCCTCATATCTTAGTTTTCCTGCCAACCCTAACTTATATCTGCTTGGTCATCGAGGAAACGGACTGATATGACAAACTTTTAAGCACTTCGGAACTGAAAATTCAATTCACCTGAAAGCGACTACAGGTAATAGTGGATTAGTGTCTAATCTTGCCGCCACAAGCACCGCCAGACCTGCTCCCAGACTGTGGCCTAGAATAGCATGTATAGTATGTTATTCACTGTCAGTACTTGATCCCACTCCATGAGGAAGAAGGCCATCCAGCAGTGTACATATTCAGTTATTCAGTACTTCTATCATTCACAGTCATATTTCTGAGTACTAGTGAGTCTATTTGCATAATGCGGATGCGGATTGTTCCTTGGGGGACACCCGATCCGAAAAAATCAGAGTCAAATATGCCTTCTGCGATATATATCGGTGATAGAATTTACCTGTCAGAAGGACTGAAGTATTTGGGTGATCACGCATTATCTACACCAGAAGAAAGCGTGCGCTTGAGAATTAGAATGATAACATAAGAAAGGAAATTAAACACGAAACAGGTTTCTTTCACGTGCTTGCATAGACATATGACCTGGTCGCATGTACAAGCCTTGAAATCGCAAAGGCGACCGCTTAGGATAACAAGAAGGATGGGAAGACCCATCAAGCCGTACAAGGATAAGACAGAAGAGATAAAATGGGGCTAAGCTCCAATAGTATCGGTATGAGAAATGTACCCTACTGAAATTGGATAGAACATGTCTACATGGCGATGAATTTGATTTGGTAGCTTACTTCTTGGGTGTAATCAGTTGCCTGCTTAACATAGTCGAGAGTTACAGCGCTGTATTGGCGACAATCAATGCTAGGGATTGGTACTGTTCCCGGCTTCGAAATGAAAAGCTGATCATCGGCACACAGGTCTGCTTCACTGGACGTTCCTCTAAATGCAATTACTAAACGTGTCTTTGTAAGGTCATCCTGCACCAAGAAAGATCTGTGTTGGATGGTACCATATACACCAAGATCTTTGCTGAATTGTACGTCATGATTCTGTTCAATCTCAATTCCGAATGTAAATGAAAAGTATCCACAATCAATTACCCCAACTAAGCTACTGCAATCCAGCATTCACCTTATAATGAAAATGCTTGATCATTTATGCAGTATAAGCTCTTTTGTTACGCGAGTAGAAGGTAAAACGAACTCACCCGCCATACAGTGGCGTGCATGCCGACCGTGTTAGGATCTTCGGTATTGGCGGCTATAAATGTCCAGCCTGTGGTATTGATGTTGTTGGGAAAATGATAGGAATTCTCAGCCAATTCAGCCAGTTCCATCACTGCAATCTTGAAGTCTGCATCATCCAAAGTATCTAGAGCGAGAATTGACTGCCACGGATACTCGTTATGATCAAATATCTCTATGACAGTGGAACTCACGAGCTCCAATGCCCGACAATAAACCACAAAGAAGAGAATCCGGATAGCATTCATCTTATGAAATTACCTCTCCGCAAGGCGTTTCCTATTCTGGTGGTCTTTACTCAAATTGGAATTCTGCGAAGGCTCTTGCACAGATCCAAACTTTCCGATCTTACTTTATATTTCAAAGTTCTTTTTTTGAACTGATTATGATGGATTGACTTACCGAGTCCAACACCATACATTGAATAATTTAAAGAAAAAGAGAAGAAAGGCATCCACATATAACACATGAAAGAAGGGTATAATTATTATAGTAACTTTTATAAATATATAAATAAATATATATATATAATTTGAGAGATAATTGAAAATTAATTATTATTATTTTTGAATATAATAAAATAAATAATAAATTTAAGCAGTATATTATTATATAAATTAAATTATTTAGAAATTATTATTAATAGTTCGATAAATTTAGATTATCAAAATAATTTAAATTTATTTATGATTAATTTGTTTAGAATTATATTTAATTTATATTACAAATATTTTAAATTTAATAGTTTATTTTTTATTACAGATCATAAATTTAAATATGTCTAGATATTTTCATCAATTATATTTTAAAGATAATATATTAAATAACCAAATATAATGAAAAATCATTTTAATTTGATTATAATTTACATTTACCTCTAATTTTAAATAAAATCTAAATTAAAATATAAAAGAAGAGACCAAATAATTCTAACATAATCGTTACAAATTATCTTTACTTCTTTACTGAATCCGAACCTGTTTACTATCAAACTTACTCCATTCAATTAGTAAGATCTACATATATTATTATATCAAGTTAGTGATATTCTATTATTATTTTTTATAAATTTCTAGTTTAATGAAAATTTCATACTCTAGGTTTCATGAATTCTCTGGTCTCCTATTTAATGTTTCAAAGGATTGATATAAATTAAAAAACTATGATGGAAGAAACGAAAATTAAATATTAGCAGAAATAAAACCCACTTCATGAGAAGTTTCAATATGCTAGTTTATCAACTTAAGCTGAAACTTTTCTTGATTCTTTTATAATCTGAAAGTTTCACGTGCACCAACATGAAATGTTTTTTATGCTTCTACCACTTTTTCTTTCTTTGGGTATCTATCTTAAGTGATCTAAGGCTTTTGAAATAATAACTTGATATAAATCAAATGTATATAAAATAATTTCAATTATTTATAGTTATATTTATACAGAATATTATATGCTAAGCTTAATTCCATTAGAGGGGTTTTTTAGTTTCCAACAGCCAGATTCTACCTAAAATGGTTTGCTTAAATAATAGGCTCAAATTGAAGAAGTGGCTGAAAAAGAAATTTACAAGAAACAAAGAGAATAAATATAAATATATTTATATATTTATATATAATTTACATAGATGATAAACTTTATTTGAAACTTATTGCTTTCTCTAATCATTTAAATTTTATTTTAAGTCATTTTGATCTACTAAATTAACAATCAAATCCATGTTTTTACTTTTTTAATTGTGTTGATTGCTTTGCTTTATTTTCTTGTTACTCTTGACCATATAAGAATTGAAGAAATGATCAAATATATCTGTAAATTTCCTTGCGTTGATTATTTCTCCATTGTCTAAGGATCCTCATATAATGTTGAATCGTGATCAAGGAATACCTGAATCTGTAATGAGTGTAAATACGAGAAAGAATTGTAGAATATTATTTATATGGAATTTAATGGCAAGTATTGCGGTGATGCTACAAGCTCACCTGATGCGCTAGGTTAGAAAAGCCATTCTGCACGATTTAGAGACGAGGGCTGCGTGGGATTTCTATTAAATTGTGCAAATGTTTCTTGGAATTTCTTGTATAAAATTTCTTATTGTATCTATCATATAAAGAAAAATCATAGACACATTAGCAAAATTTCCTATAAAATCTCTCAAAGAAACAAAATATGAAAGATGAGATATTGGTATATTGGTATATTATGAAATTGCTTGTTGGGATTAAAGAAAGGAGTTTGAGGATATGCCAATAAACCTGAAAATTACTTACTTTTATTGTGCATGATTAACAAGTAGTGAAAATTAGATGTGGCGAAATATAAAAATCTAAATAATTCTTTTATTATAGTGTTTTTGGAATAATTATGGGTGAAGTATCCTTGGAAAGCTCTAGATAAAACAAACAAAGGGGAGGAAGCAACACCTCTTCCCATGAAGGAGTAAAGTACAACCATTTTTTAAGGCCTAATTCATCCATTTAGGTCCTTGACATTGATTCTAAAGTTTTTAGGGTGTTTTTGGCCTCTACCCTATTAGTGAGAGTACTCTTTTGATGACACCTCTATCTAAATACTTAGACAATCATATATAACATCTCTCGAGATATACCAAACCAATTTCCACCTCTAGATAATCTGTCTAGCTAATGGTATTATAAATCTCCCCCTTTTAAGACACAACATCCTCATTGCAAAGTTGTTGCTCGAAAGATTGCACTGACCCATGCATTGGTTTTGTTAGCTACAGGCTCCCATGTTGCCTCATATTATGGGTACATTTTCCAATATATAAGATATTCCACATGTGGATGACATGTACCACAAATGCATTTTGGGACAATGCGCTCACCTTCGTATTCCTCTGTGCCATCAATGAGTGTTAGGCCAAGTCTAACTTCTTGAATGGAAGGAAAGTGAGGCAGTCAAGATGCATATTTATGTATCAAGAAGAGATAGAACATTGGATGTATCTTCACGTGTGGCGGTAGTTTGAGGTGATGTGCCACTATATGTAATACCAAGAGCTAGCCATATGATCTAGATGTGAAATTTCGTTTGGATCTAGAATGATGTTATACATGATGGTCAAAATAGATCAGATAGAAGTATCACCAAAAGAGTACTTCTACTAATAAAGCAAAACTGAAATAGACTTGAGAACCTTAGAACCAATAGCTAGACATATGATTTAAAGGTTAGAATTGGTTTGGTAACATCTGGAAGGATGTTACACATGATGGACTAAACAGATCAGAAAGAGGTATCACCAAAAGGGGACTTCTACTAATAGAGTAGGAACCAAAATATGTCTGAAATCTTTGAAGGCAATTTCGAAGGCCTAAATGGATGAATTAGGCCTAAAAAATGTGCACATTCTTCCCCAATGAAGGAAAAGCTGGCCTTCCCTCGCCTTGGTTTTTTTTGTCAAGAGCTTTCCAACGGTACCTTACTCATGTGATTCTGAGACTCCTACAAGAAGATTCCCTAAAAGATTCACTTTGGTCATAGCTTGTTTGACCAACCAGATAAGACCTAGACCAACATGTAACCCATCCCAGTAAGTAATCCAAGGGTAAAGCTTGCTGACATGTCACCTATCCTGTGTGTTAATGCTATGGTGGAGCTTCCTTGGAGGAGATCCTCTTTGTCTATATAATAAGGAGAAGGTGCTCTTTTGGGGCACCGAATGTTGAGTGTATAATCTGTGTTTTCTCTCTTCTCTTGTCGTCATAGTATTACACTATGCCAATCTTGTAAGAGATCAATCATCTAAAGCATAACTAGTACCCAAAGACTCATTTGGTAGTGTGATAGTTGCACATTGCCGATAATAGCTTTTGAGAGAAATATAAAAATGTGCGCCAACCATCATTCCATTCATATTACAGGACTACTCCTATCACAACTCTTGATGCATCAATAGCCAACTTGATTGGACATTTTGGGTCATACCATTTCAGGATTGGTGCATGTAGTAACGTATCTTTCAATTCTTGAAAGGCCAATTCCCATATGGTTTTCCACATCCACTTCTTTTCCTTGCTAAGTAGTGTTATTAGGGGTTGTACAACCTTGGAGAAGACCTTGACAAATCAATGATAGAACACAATCAATCCTAAGAAACTCTTGAGTTGAGTCTGATCTTTTAGAGCACCCCATTTTTGAATGATATCTATTTTATCTATTAGCATTTGGACCCCTCACAGTTAATCAAATAGGTCATCCGGTCATTAACATTTGGACCCATAGTTTATTGATTTAGGCTTTGATAGTCAATACACATGCACATTGTACCATCCTTCTTCTTCAGAAACAAGATATGAGTCCCATATGGTGATATATTGGTTGGAATAAACCTTTTTTGTAGCATATCTTCAATTTTAGCCGTGTTCTCCTCCAACTCATGAGGTGGTAGTCGATATGGGCCTTACAAAGAGGTGTCTTCCCAAAAAGTATCTTGATTTCATGATCTACTCTCCTTTTTGGTGGTAGTCCAAAGAGTAAATCATCATGAAAGACATCTTGAAACTCATTGACCACGTCTTTCAAATTTTCAAGAATTTGTCCATTGAGTTGTGCAATCTAGATTTCTCTTATTGGACCTATGAAATATCTATCTATCTTACTGATGATTATTGTCCCTATGACATATAGAGGCAATACTTGCCTTTGCAATCTTTCTCTATCTCCAATGATCTTCTATTGGCTAGTTCTCATTTTTTCTTTCTCCAATCTACCATGGGGTTATAGTGTTTCATCCACTGCATGCCTAACATTATATTTTAACAAGCTAATCTTATCACTTGCCACTCAATTTCTTCTTGATACTTTCATATATAGAGTGTTATTTTTCAAGGTAATGACTTGATTCTCTCTATCTGACCATTAGGTAACTCCAATTCTTTATTCTCATCCTCTCTAGTTCCATCCCCAACCTTATTGCAACAAAGCAAGATAAGAATTTCTTTATTTCTGTAGGATCTATCAATACTCTCACCTAATTGCCTTTTAGCATCATTTACATCAATCATTTGTATGTTTATCTTCCTCAACCTTTGCACACTTATCTTCTTCCTCCTCCCACTTTTACTCCTCTCCATTGAGCCAATAAGGCCATGAAGTACATTTATTGGCAATCTTTGTTTTCCAATGTGATTTCAACATCCTCTTCTTTGATTCATCTCTCCAAGTTGCTCAAAGGTTGCCTAGGTCAAGGACCTCTATGAAGAAGGGCATGACAATTGATGGCTATGTGCCCAACTCGATCACAATTGTAAGTATGTCTCTTTTTTGCTCAAGCTCCTTCCCCTTGGAGGACTCCATCTCTCTTTTCTTCAACCCATCCTTGTTCTCCTTAGAGCGATCATGCTCCTTGGTCTCTAAAATGAATGTTTCTCAATTCCTTAGGAATTGGTCCACCAAAGTGCATTGTTTTAGCCCAATAGTGTTTTGTTGGGACTACCTCTTTACATCCTCCAAGAATTCTTGCTATTATCCAAGCACATATAATGGCTTCAAAAAATGGTACAATGGTACAAGGATTTTGTACCATTACTTCTTGGTAAATTTGCGCTTTTAACCCCTATTTGTAATTATCAAGAGCTGATTCATATCAATTATTATGACCTATAGATCAAGAAATGCATCCTCATACTCTTGTACGTCATTCTTTTGCTTCAATCCCATAGTTGGGTTTGAGCCATCTGCTATAATACTAGCTAGACATATTATCTAAAGGTAGAAATTAGCTTTGTAACATCTAGAAGGATGTTATATATGGTGAACTTAGTAGATCAAATAAAGGTGTTACCAAAGAGTACTTCCACTAATGGGGCAAGAGTTGGAAACACCTTGAAAAACTTTAGAGCTAATTTTGGAGGACTAAATTGATGAATTAGGCCTTGAAAATATAAGTATTTTCCTCCCATTTATGACGAAGTGTATGCCTTCTCCCCTCTACTGTTTGTCTCATTGAGAGCTTTCCAGTGGTACTTCATCCATGTGATTTTGAGCTCCCTATCAGAAGATTCCCTTTGGTCAAACCTGTTTGCCTTACCACATAGGACAAGGACCAACATGTTACCCATCCATGCAACTAATCCAAAGGTAGAGCTCGTTGACACGTTACCAATCCATGTATTTGATCTGAGGGTGGAGATTCCTTTGAGAGGATTCTCTTTGCTATATAATAAAGATAAGGTGTTCTTTTGGAGCATCCTAGTATTGAGTGTGAAGCTTTGTGTTTTATTTTTTATGTTTCTCTTGGAGGTTCTCTTATCCTCAATGTATTACTTATGTAGAAAATCCACATATTGGAAATTCTTTAGTAGCACTTCTTGCATTGTCATCCAAATGATCTCTCTTCCTTCTACCAACATTGATTATTCCCAAGCATTGTACCATATGAGAGATTTATTATATCAAGTACCCACATACAAACATTCTTACATAATGATTGATCTTCTCAATTGTAATAATAAAAAATATCAATTCATTTTTGAGATCCAATTTTCCACTACTACCATGGAATGTTGTCACTTGTAAGGCTTGATGTTGCATGTCTTCTTCATTTCTAGCAACAATGTGGCTTCATTGTTGATTGGGGTTGGTGTCATCAGCATGAGTGACTCTTTAGGTACTTTGGCCATTGTTACTAAGATTAGTCCCCTTCTTGCATTCCATGATCATTCCTGAAGGCATGTACTTGACTTTGCTATACCTCCATTGTCATCTTGATCTCCCAAAACTCATTCAACATCCCTTGTATTCCATACATTAGATCTTGCAACTATAGCTCCATGATTTGTGCACATGGCAAATACTAAATCACTATTTCATACTTCAATAGAGGGTTAATATGATCACTTGGGTGGGACACAAAAAATTGGGACTACCATTGGAACCAAAGAGGCTATCAATTTTTGATAATATTCCTCACCAAAATTGTGGACTACAAAATTCCTAAACATCACTTTTGGTATAACTGCATAACGGATGTCTACTTGAGTGTTGAAAGGGAGAAGATTTGGTATATTTAGATCCATTGCATCATAACATACTGTAAATTGTCAAATTCTACTCTCTATTTATATCACCATAGGTAGAATCACCATGTTTGGCAAATTCATCATTATGTCCACAAACTCCACTCCAAAATGGTAAACAAGATATACTCTCACTTACTCACACTAGATGTACATAATCTTGATGTGGAACAGATTCAAGAACATGAAGCAAGGTATAAGAAATTTTCCTTGATGAGTATCCATCCCATCCTCTCTCTAAAACACCCCTAATCTATCAATTGTACTACTTTTTCTCCCCTTGAAATTACTAAATCTCAATAGTCCATGCTCCTCCAAGAAGGATGATCCACTCACTTGGATTAAAACAACTACTTTGATATTGTTGTAATGTCTTGAGAATAGGAGAAACCCCAAGAGAAATATAAGAGAAGAAACATAAGGCTTCATCCTTCACTACTCCGATGCCCCAAAGGAGCACCTTATCTTTATCATATAGTAAAGAAAATTCACTCCACTAGAGCTACACGCTTGGATAAGATACATGGATTGGTGACATGTCAATGAGCTACACACTTAGATTAGCTATATGGATAGGTGACATGTAGATCCTTGTCCTATGTTTGGTTGGTCAAACAAGTTTCACCAAAGGGAATCTTTGGGAAATCTTCTTGTAGGAAGCTAAGAACAACATGAGTAAGGTAATGTAAGGTACCATAAGCTCTTGGAAAAAAAAGCAAGAGGGGAGAAGGCAAGATCTTATTCCCCAAAGGGAAATTAATGTTCATTTTTTTGAGGCCTAATTCATCTATTTAGGCCTTTGAAATTTTTAAGGTGTTTTTGGCCTTTCAAGTTTTCAAGGTGTTTTTGGCCTCTACCCTACTAATGAGAGTACTCTTTTTGTGACACCTCTATCTGATCTACTAAGACCATCATATATAATATCCCTCTAGACATTACCAAACCAATTTTCACCTCTAGATAATATGTCTAGCTAATGATATTATACCACTCTTTAATCTGTCTAGCTAATGAGATTATACCACCTTTTGAACTCTCAATCTAATGCTTTTCAAGATTGTACAAGAATAATATATCAATGAGATTAATAGTTGCATCTTTTTCCTATATATGATTTAAAGAACTGCTTTGCTTCATATCCTTGTGCTAAATTTGATTTGCAAACCAAAGCAAAGTTATATCTTTGGGACATATCTTTTTAAAGACTATATTTATGTGATGTTTGACAGAAATAATAATAAAATTATTTTTTTTGGGTTTGGATCAAAATAATAATAGAAGTTGATAAGCCAAAGTAAAGGTATCAAGTTCAAATATATTCAATGATATTCAATATAGTCAAATATATTCCATGATATTTATCAAGTTTTGCAAATATGTTTCTAAATATTGAATGGATCATCTTTCTAACTTCACCAATGCTCATTTAGTGTTCATGAATCAATTGCATTATGTATTGAATTGATTGCTATAAAATTAATTACATATTGAATGGATTGCTTGATAGAATATGCAAACTCTAAATTAATACAATCAAAGACAAAAACTACATATATCTACCAATAAGCAACTGCAATTACAGTCAATCGAGCCAAACACACTTTAGTAACAAAAAATCCAAGCTACGTTTTCCAACTCTCTTCGCTATAGCAAGGAGCTAAAGAGGCTTATCATAGAAAAAATGAGATATATAAAACTCCAACTGTAGGTGTATTACTTCATATGGAGATTAGGAAGCATAAACTTTAACAGCAAAAGCAAATACCTTGAAAGTACAAATGATTGCTCTAATGGTACCAAGGAAATCCTAATGGTACCATTAGACTACTAATACAACTATGATTGCCAAAATTATGACTAAAGTATCATAACAAACTAGCTAAGGTGCTACAAATTACGTGATAGTATACATAGATGGTAGTTTCATTGGTTGTAAGACAAAAAAAAATCAAGTGTTCACATGAGCAAATTTTTGTAATTCTAATGCAAATGGATTTTTATTTATTTATAAGAAATCAAAATATAAGTTCTAAAAAGAGGAGGTACTTTTATAGATCATTACGTTTCAGCTTTATGAATTAAAAGGGAGGGTAAAAATAACAAGGCTTTTATAGATTTGCAAACTCTAAGAAATGCTAATGATGTTTCTGAATTCAATAGATTGATAAGCTTTTGACAACGGTTTGAAGATTGTGATATATATGTTGTGGCATAATTCACCAATTTAACTATATAGATGCAAGTAACTTCTTTATATTACTTAATTTTATAAGTT